>CM034148.1:731286661-733806059 GCA_019776745.2 Taxus chinensis
TATCATGGTGTCCATTTAAACTCCTTTCAAATTCAGATTGTAGACGAGCTTTTTTATGTTGATGGTGTGATTGTGTAAATTTTTTTATGAGACTAATACTATAATATTGTTTTTTAATATTGTTATATTATAAAATTTATATACCCTCAATGGAATATTTCATGTAATAAGAACCTGCAGAAATATATATTTTTATCTTGGACTCTTGAATTATTGAAACATATAAAAATATTAACATATGATTAATTAATAATTAACAATTATTGTATTGAATGGATGTTTTTTTAGATAAGGAAAAAAAGATTTGATTTTGAAGGGATCAAAAAACACTCTACAACAAATAAGTCAGGGCATGAGTGGCCCAAAGAAGGAACAAGGCTTAAAACCTTGAAAGAGACAAGGTAAGGTCGATGTGACTACAATGATATCCAGGACAAAGAGACTTGTCCCAAAGCAACGAAATCGCTAAGCATCAAGATCCTCCACCGGAATGTTCGAAAACAACTCTGCATCACTCTTTCCAACTGTACCGAATATTGTTTCTTGGGGAGGACCATATTCCATCCCTCCCCATCAATCCAGGAGTTCAACAACCCCATCAACACCCCATCGTGGGACTAAGAGCATGGTCTCATGGAGGGGGTGCTCCATAAATATCTCAGCGGGTGTCGGGTGCTGCTAAGAAAATTTAGGAGCATTTTAATAGTTTTAAGGTCTCGTGATTTTTTATTAGTTTCCTCAACATTACCCGCTAAGATATTATAGGATCCCATTAAATTTTTATGGCTATTTGTGGGTAAATAAAATCATATTTCCCTTTAAAAATCACCAAAAAAATAGGGGCGGAAATGTATATAAGATTATATCAGCCCTAAACTATAGGGGGGAACTCCTTGCCCCCCTCTCTAGCCACCTCTTAAATTTAAGGGGGAAAAAAAGTGGAGATCGTATTTTTTAGGCCTAGATTCTTTTATTTCCCTTATCTAGCTTTAAAAATAACCATGGGACCTTCCGCTGCAAGAAAATGGGAGCCCAAACCCCTCCATGGGGCCATGCCCTAAGCAATGTCCATTCTAAGGTCGACCTCCAGCTTGTCATCCGAGTCACCCTCCAACCACGAACTTATCTCCCTGTTGCCTCCACATGTAGTTGTACGGGTCAAACCCACTGAGGGACAGTTAGAATCAAAATTTGAATTGAAACTTGTCGTTGATTTTTAATCCTTCTTCCCGCCTAAATAGTCGCTATTAGAATGGTACCCTATCACTCCCTTCTCTTTCTTTGTCGAGAAAGCACCAACAACCACCAAACCACCTTCATCAAGATATATATTTTTTGAAATTTCAGGTGTCCGACAGTCTCCTCCATGACCCAAACAGTACCTTAGAAACACTTATATTTTGTTCCCAGACTCTTAAGTCAAAGGTATAATTCTCTACTTTAACCACTACTTGACAGGATTTCTTCTTCAAGTTCACTATAAATGAAAGTTCCACAGTTATTTTCTTCTTTGTAATTCAATGTTACATTGTTATTTTCTTTCTTTCTTGTTGTATTATCAGGTCCAGCGGGATTTTGAGGAACTCCCTGCAGAAGCATTTCTACCATTGCGTGAATCCTTGAAGGCAATTATAAGGTGGTGGTGAAAAGGGGGGGCTAAAAGTTTCCCCCACCCATTTCTATTTTTTAGGAGCATATTATGCCAAAAGTCAATTTATAAATGAGAAGATTTTATTTTGAATTTTATTGTAAATTTAAATATAATATTTTAAACTATTTTCCGTAAAAAATTACAGCATACTCTAAATAACTTTTATACCATGGCATCACATTTACTATAAATACTCCTAAAACTACTCTCCACACTAGCTAAGAAAATTTAGTATCCCTCCTCCCATGGGACCACTTCCTTAGTCTCATAGCCAACTATCCTACACTTCTCATAGATGATGGGTGAACTCTTAATGCAATTAACTTGTTACCATTTATCACATGAAAGAGTCATAAAATAATTTATTAGGCACCTTCAAGTCCATAAGGACATTTATACAAAGCCAAACAAAGACAAGTCGAGATTGGGATTTTGTAGCAGGGTTTACAGGCACCAACACACCCATAGATCTTGCAATCACCAAAATAACCTCGGGCTCCCAAAACTCTAGGGGAAGGGCAAGTGAGGGAAACCCAAACATATAGTTCTAGAAATTTGAAATTAGATGCAAACCCAGGTCTCCAACGGTAGAGGCTAAGAGCCACTTTCGCATTAAACCATGGCGTTACCTTGAAGAAATTTTTACAAATTTGATTCATCTTATAAAGTCAAAAAAGGAAACCATCCTCTGGCAGATCCCGAACATCCAACTTACATGCCCATTTCCTCATGCACCAATCGTTCACAACATCGATATTTGGTCTGAGGCCTATAAAACTTCCAAGTAAAAGATTGAATTTATCGTTAGCTTGATCTAAAACAACCTCTGGGATATTACATATACTTTGACAAGGACAATATTCACATCAAAAAGGAATTCATTAATTAAAAAAGTACATTTAAGAATTTGTTTAAAAAAAGGAAAATCAACTCTTGGTAATTCATAATCTTCATTTGAACATTTATTGTTTATTGGTTACGGATCTTGGTGAATGTTTCTTGATTTACTTGTTCTTGGAAGTTCGATTCATACATATTTTGTGCAATGTTACATATCTTTAAGTTTGTCTTATATCCGACTTTAATATTTCTCTTTACTCTTGTGTATACTTCTTTAGAAGTTCCAAATTTTGTTTTCTCTTTTTATCCACTATTCTTTTTTTTACTTGATTCAAAGTTTTGAGTAGTCTCCAGTTTAATACATATAAGATCATAGTTTGCTAGTATCAATAGTAATATTAATATGAAAACTAGCTGCCACCTTAAGGAGAGACATAGGTTTTGTATGCCCATGCAATTAACCTCATGTACAAAGGACACTTGGTGGAAATGGTCTCCTCTTACACCTATCTTGGAGTGACTTTTACAGGTCCTTCTTTAAACATAATTCATGCAGCAGAAGAGAGATTATGTAAAGGTTATGCAGCCCTCAATACACTCGAGAGACAATGTCTCCAGCTTCAATTTCAAGATGCCAATGCAAAATTTCATATTTTCCAAACTCTAGTGACACCAACAATGTTGTATGGTTGTGAGATTTGGGGCCCTGATCTTCGGCACAGTAGTTGGGCTCGTGTTGATAGAGTACTCGTCTACATGCTATCTAGGACTCTCTAGGAAAAATGCTTAGTTCCACATGTAATCATCTTGGCTGAGTTTGGCATGCACCCTCTCTAAATCTCAACTATGTTCCATCTTGTGATGCTACTCCATAGACTAAGATGTATGGTAGATACACCAATTGGGTAGAATAGATACCCCTTCAAGGCTCTCTAATCATCCACGAGGCTACATGAGTTGGGGATCCAAACCACTTGGTATGCACATTGTATAAATTTCTTCCAAAGCATCGGATTGGATATTGATTGCCTTCCTCCTCTCACATTCTCTATTAATTCTCCCCACATGCCTAAAAGGGAAATTCATAGAGGAATTATAGAGGAGATCTACAAAGCTTACATAAAATCAACATGGATTGAACCATTAGAACCATTGCCAACAAAAATGCACCACTATTTGGAGCATTATCTCCAAATTGATAAGGGACGTGTCATTCCCCCCAAATACATAAGGTTCCCACTTGGTTTGAGATTCCCCTTGGCTCAATTACAAGTTTTCTCTCATCAGCTTTGCATGGAGACAAAGCACTACATTCCTAGAGACCAACGCACTTGCACACTTTGCAATAATGAACCTGAATCAAAGGAACAATTTATATTTCATTATCATGTGTACTATGAGATCCGTGACAGGTACTATTGTCTCTTTCGAGAAACTCAAGGCTCATTACGTGCCCTTATTCATTATGATGACCAGAGGTGTGTAGCTTTATTTATCAGGGAGATGACCCAACATAGATATGGCCTCCTCAAACATCATCATGGCAGCCTTGGGTCCCATAATATTGGTGCATTCCTTCAGCCTTCTACACAACACCAGAGGGCATAAACGAGCACATGACTTCACACATCAGTCATGATCTATCAGGCGTAGAACCGGTTAAGCATGGCACTTGTTGAATCCTATGTCTTTCCTGTTTCTTCTTGTATTTTGTTTTGTTTTTGTTTTTATTTTTTATTTTTTTCTTCCTTCGTGCATCGTCTTGTTCTCTTTTCACCTCTTGTAGTCCCTTTAACCTTTTTGGTTACATCTGGACATTAAATTTTTTTAAATATTCACAATTTTTTTTTGTTGAATTTCAAAAGGTGTGTGTGTCTTTTTATCATGTTTTTTCTATTTGTGTATTATTTCGTAGTGATCTATAGTGAAACAAAAAAGCATTATTAATTTTTTTGAAGTCCAAAATCAGTTAATTGTACTATAAAAACAATTTTTATAGTTAGTAAAAACCTTCCATTTCTATACTAAATGGTTTTTGTAGAACCATTTTCATACTTGTAGGAAATTTGATTAGCTTGGCTATATAACTTCAATTGTATGGATTCACTTTAATTGACTATTTAGCTATTTTTCACATTAGTTAGTTGTGATTATCTGTCTAAAAATTTATAGTAAATTGAATATCATCCTAAAATTTGTAGCCACATATATTTCTTTAAAAAATTCTAAATATCACTTTTAAAAAATATTTTAATATTTTGTTCATTCAAATCCATTTCTTTGATTAAGAACATGGTTTAAAAAAGGATACTACTCTAATTAGCTTGTTTGCAAAATCATTCAATTAACTTATACTTTTTATTGTTTCTTTTAACCGTTCACTATAGACCATCTAGAACCGTCATTTGTTTCTAATTATTTTATATATATTATAATATCAATCAAAGGGCATGTCTTATGTGCATCTTGTTGTAAGAGGTATAAGTTCCTCGAAAACAAACACAATATGCCAAAACTCGAGAAATTTCACAAATATTCTTTCTCAATCCATAAGCCAAATTAATCTTGCCTAACATTTCAATCAGGATTTGATTTCCCACTAACTCTTAAAAACTCTAAAACAAGAAAAACCCTAAAACTCGAAATAAATGATAAAAAATAACACCTCAGATGGACCCCAAATTTTACCCAAGTGAAATAAATCCCTAAATTAAGGATTCTACCAAGTCATGACTTATTGCACAAAGTAAAACAAAAGTTATTAAAATTCAAAGTTCTAAAAAATACTAAAAAAGGTCACGAGTCAATTTTAGATCTCTAGATGAAAGATTTTGGCCCCAAAAATTCTGAAATAGCATCCACATGATTAATCCTTATTGGTACGATGAACCGAAATTCGTAATCTCACTCCCTATAAAATTTCAAGACGATCCATTGGTCAGGTCAAAATTTATGGTCTCCGGAATTTATGCTCCTATAGCATTTCCCTTTGGTTGAAAAGTATTTTACTCCTACAAATTCATTTGATGAATTCATCTAATTTTCCACTTTTCATCATCTTCAAATCCTAGTATTAAATCCACATATTTTCTTCATGCTACAAACCCTCCCAATATACTAAATATGTTTTTCATCTCCCATTCTTAGTAGTGAATGTATTTTGACCAAAACACCCATTACCCTCTGCTTTTTATTTTTTGGTATCCACTTCTTCTAGTTTACTTCTTCCAGGTTGTCAAAATTTTCATCGTGATCATTATATTTTCACAACACCCTTTTCATCAACCTTATGAATGTAATGGGTGTATTAGATAACCTGAATGACAACACTATCCACTCATACCACACATCTCTTGTTTTGAAAGCTATTTTCCATTTATCCCATTCATGGATTCAAATACTATAGTACCTATTCCATATGTCAATATTACTAAACTATATATCTTCTAATAATAAATCCATGATATGATCCAATCTCTGAATTGGGAACCAATGTTTATAATTGTGATTTTATTTATTACCCTACTATCAACACACATTCTCCATTCTCCATCATTTTTGGGATTCAAGAGTGTTGGATTCGTGTAAGGACTTGTGCTATATCTAAACAACACTTTCTTCATCAGATATGTATGTTTTGTTTTTGTCTTATCACTCTGCATTTGAATCATCTTACAAGTTTCCTAATTTAGAAGGGCTTATCATAGTATCAAATCAATATGGTGTTGTATATCCTTCTTCGGAGAAAACACATCTAGTATCTCGTCTGGAATGACATTAGTGTATTCTTTTAGTACCCAAAATAAAGCATACACAAAATTAAAATAAAGGGAAAACATTTCACCCCATGGCCACACATGTGAGGTCACCCCCCATGGGAAACCTCCTAATCAAGCATGCAATAACACCACATAAACATTAGACATAGTTGTCAAATTTGGCCATGTTACAAAGCACCCGACATCCTTCCGTGGTTGGTCTCCTATCCCCTTTCAATGTATGTGATAAAATATCCCTACAACACAAAGAGAATACCTCTCTAGCCTCATAACCACATCAACAACATTGAAAAATAATATATACATAGAAATAAATAACTGACATATAAAGTTATGTAATTTTATCATATATCAACATATCAATTAATATGATTCTAACATCCATGAGATCATAATTCTACTCAAAACATCCATAGTATAACGTGTGAGTATAAAATCCAAATAATACAAATCAACATATATCGAACTGTCTACCGATGTCATCTAGTGTATCATAATCAAAATGTGAATCACAACATGTCAATAGTACAAATATCTACATAGTCTATCATCTACTACTCAAAATATAATCATCTAAATGTATAAGTATTAATCCATATGTAATGTTAATATAATGAAAATAGTGTTGAAGAGGAGTGGACGCTATACTCCTCTCCTGCATCTATCCATACTTATACAAAAATTACACAATAAATAAAATAGATAAATTGAATAAATATTACCTTCATTTTTTCCTGATGAACAAAATCTTGCTCTGATACGGCCAATTGATGTGGATGTAGCTCTAAAAGGATGAATTACCTCCAAACATGCACATAATATGCCGAAAACCAAGAAACTTCAAATCAACTTCTTTTTCTTTCTAGAATCCTCACTAATCTTTCCAAACATTACAATCCGCTTTCTATTTCCCACTAACCTTAAAAAACCCTAAAACGCCAAAAAAACCATAAAACGACAAAAAATACTAAAAACAAAAACTCCTCAAACGGACCCCAAATTTTGCTAACATGAAATAAATCCCTAAATTAAGGATTGTAATAAGTCTTGAATTATTCAATCTAGCAGAAAAAATGTTATTAAATTTCTTCAATTCTAGATAATTCTAAATAAAGGTCCTGAACACATTTTGTATTCATAGATGAAGTATTTTGGCCCAAAAAAACGCTGTAAGAACATCCGCCCACTGAAGCTCTCTTAACACGGTGAATTTCAATTAACGATCTAATTCCTTTAAAATTTTCAAGACGATTGGAAGGTCGGATCAAAAGTTATGGTCTTTAAAAGTTATACTCCCGCATCAATGTCTGAGGTAAACCATTGAGTCGATTTTTTGTATGATCGATACATTTAATTATAAATGGAAAAATATAACATAATTTATCATTTAATTTAGTTATGAGGTATGATCCCAATCTCTGCCCCTTTGATTTATATCTCTTGCAGTTTATACCTTAATCAATAGTTAGGGTATGTGAGAGATTTTTTGATACATTGTTGCAGTGTATATCTGATGCACATCTAAAGGCTATTAATCCTGCCATGAGATTTATGATCCGCATTTTTTATTTTCAACGGATCGTTCCTCCCAACATAGGCGAATTAGCTCTCCTCACCACAAATTGGAAATTTCTCCATTTCGTCTCAACAAAAAACCATGAACAACCTATTCAGATAGTATAACCCCCCGGTCCACGAGATCTAATTTTATATGTTTGGCGAGTTTATTTGGTGTTGAAACATCATCCTCAATGCATTGAAGGCCCATTTCAGTAATATAGCTCTTGCTCGGAAATACCATTTCGCTTTCACCCTACATTGATCTTTGTTATTTAGATCGAGATTGGTGGCATGTCACAGATCCTACAATTGTCAGTGGCATTCAAATCTTCCCCTATCGAATGCATCGACGGTGGAAAATTTTACCTTGGCTCGCATAAGCACTCCAAAGTTGGTAAAGAAAAAACCCGAAAATGGTCAGTATTCATTTTAATTCGTAATCACTGAGTTCTTCAAAAGTTAAATCTAAATTAGTGTAAAAGGAGGAGGTGTTGAAAGGTTCGTCCCTCCATAGCACCTTAAACCATAACTTTTTAGTGATGCTTTTTTCAAAGGATATTTTTTTGTAAGAGAAGGGACGTTTTTATCAAAAGGAGGATTTTTTTGAAAGAGGGGAGATTTTTTTAAGGGAGCTATTCTTTTCGAAAAAGGAGGGAAGGGATCTATTTTTGAAAAATTAAAAAGGGGTTCAGTATCATGTGTAATTGGATGCATTATCGGTTTAATCAACATATAAAGGGTTTTCACATTAAGAGTGGTAATACACACCAGGGGAAGTACTTCTAGCAACAAAAAAAAACCTGAACGACGATGACAATGTGTGTTGCAGTTTCATATTGCAGTTCCCCACTCCATGTTCGCACTAAGAGGAGTTAGAATGTTAGGAGTTAGTCCTAACATGGGTGCGTTTGTGAGTGTATTACAATATTGTGAATGCATATTTGTAGAATAATAATAAGTGGAACACAAATAATGTATTTGATTATTACTCACTTAACAATCACATTAGAATAGGGTTTGGTGGGATTATTAGGGATTTTGAGAGATTTAGGGATATATTGTTGAGATTTGTAATAAGAAAGATTTCCTTAATTATAGGAGATATTTCTGCTCTATATGTAAGCATTATGTGGATCAATAATACATTAAATTGAATTGATTATTGAGCTTATGCTCTCTCCAAATTTAGGAGTTTCCCCATAAACAACACCTTTTACAATACCGTGTTCAATATTAGGCTTTAATCCACTTATTTAAATGTTGCGGAAGGAATTACCCTTTAGACCATAGTCCTTAGAAATTAGTATTTTGCTAGTATCGTACGAATATTAATCCAAATATACGTAAAGCGCGAAAGATGTTATACTCTCATACATTTTTTACGTGTGTTTTGGTGTTAATCCACAAACAGCCAATACTAATGCAGCAACAAATTACCTTCAATGATCATCCTCGCCATTAAATTACAACCCACTTAATTAAATTATAATATGTAGGACATTCCGATTATTAAAGGAATTGTATCTTCTTCATTCTGATAGAAGAAATCTTAGTTTTTTGTGTCTTTTTTTAGTATTGTTGCCCGCAATGGCCTCTCCCTTCCGCTTTGGTCTTGCTGTTTTCGCCACTTTGCTTGCATTCAGTACAGTCATGTCGGAGGACGTGAGAAGGAAGCCATATATTATCCACATGAGTAAGTCAATGAAGCCCAAACATTTTAGCCTGCATGAACACTGGTATGCTTCCCTCATCAACGAGGTAACATCAGGCAGTGATGAACATAGAAGCCTGTTGTTATATACTTATGATATACTTCTGCATGGCTTCGCAGCCAAATTAAGCAGTGCAGAGGCTGTAGCTCTGGAGACCATGGAGGGCTGCTTGGCCGTGATTCCATCCTCTATCAGTCAACTCCATACAACCCACTCACCGCAATTTCTCGGTCTGAACAATCAGTCTAACAATTTGTGGCCGCGGTCTCGTTACGGCAAAGATGTGATTGTGGGCGTGGTTGACAGCGGAATATGGCCCGAGAGCGAAAGCTTCGGTGATAAAGGCCTCGGACCTGCTCCCACTAGATGGAAGGGTGCATGCGAAACCGGTGTGTCATTCAATTCCTCACGCTGCAATAAGAAAATCATAGGAGCTCGCTATTTCTTTAAAGGCTACGAAGCAAGGTACGGCAGTCTTGATAAAAGCGAATACAAATCAACGAGAGACACCATCGGCCACGGTACACACACTGCTTCTACCGTTGCTGGATCACCTGTGGCTGTCTCCGGAATTGCGAACGGAACGGCCACAGGAATGGCTCCTCAAGCAAGATTGGCCGTGTATAAGGCCGTTTGGGGACCAGCAGGACGCGGCGATGAGAGTGACATAGCGGCTGCCATGGAGAAGGCCGTTGCAGACGGCGTGGATATAATCTCTATGTCCCTTGGAAGTTATGACAAGCCATTTTACCGGGATTCCTCAGCCATCGCAGCCTTTAAGGCTATGCAGATGGGTGTATTTGTTTCTATTTCAGCAGGTAACGGTGGGCCTCGTTCATCATCTGTTACAAACACTGCACCTTGGATGACCACAGTCGGCGCCAGCAGTATTGACAGAGAACTAGGAGGAGGATCGAGTGCGATAGGAAAATCAGTAAAAGCTCCCATTGTAGCTGCCTTTTCTGGGAGGGGACCGAGTAAAGTGTATCCGGATATTATTAAACCAGATGTAGTTGGTCCGGGCGTGAAGATAATAGCGGCGTCGACACAAAGACAATACGCTATAATGTCGGGAACATCAATGTCGTGTCCTCACATCAGCGGAATTGTGGCGTTGTTACGAGTCGTGCATCCATCGTGGAGTCCTGCTGCACTCAAATCTGCTCTCATGACGTCTGCGTACAACATCGACAACCAAAGGCAGGCCATCGAAGACGCTTCCACCGGCGAACCCGCAGACGCATACGCCTTGGGCGCAGGGCATATAAATCCACAAGTTGCGATGGATCCGGGGTTGATCTTCGACATGGCACCTCAGGAATATATTGTGTTTCTCTGTACTCTCAACTACACCCCTCAACAGATTGGTCTCCTCGTCGACAATACATCATTCTCCTGCCCTAGAATAAGCCCTTTGCAGGGGGTAGGAGATCTGAACTACCCATCTTTCTCTGTCCTCTTCAACTCCACCAAATTAGTGCAAGTGAAGACCAGAACAGTAACAAATGTGGGTGTCGCCCCTGCAGTCTACAAAGTGAAGGTGAACAACCCTCCAGGCGTAATAATAGATGTGCAGCCGAAGACGTTGAGGTTTTCAAAGCAGAATGAAAGGGCAATCTTTACTGTCAGATTTCAAAGTGAGGAGAGCGGGGAAACTAAAGAGTTTGGAGAGATAGTGTGGAAAAGTATCCGACGCGGAACACACGTAGTTCGCAGTGCAGTTGCCATAGCGTGGGAAGGCAATTGATAGATTATTATTTTACTGACTATAAAATATGTTTGTAAAGTAGCGTGTTGTTTACACTTTTCTCCACCAGAATCCCTGCGTGGATTGATTGCTGGAAAATAAATAATACTAGCAATTGTATATAAGGTGCAAGGTACGTCCTTAGGGGATGAGTTTGTAATTGGCCTATAGGCTTAGACTATTTTCCATATAACTCTTTTGTTTATAGTCATCGTCTTCTTACATTTCTCTTAATGTTATTTTAAATCAAAATAATAATAATGAAGAATGCGGTGGATTTCAAATTTTATATTGATATTGTGTCTGCTCAAATTTCAAACTGAAACTCCATAATATCTGGAATAATTTTTAATATTCAGCATCTTAATCATGAAATTTGTGACGGTTACGACACATTGATGTTTTCTGGTTATTCATACCACATTTTCTTGGCAGAAGATGAATCGCCGATTTACATACATACCAAACACATGATTGTTATTAGTAAGGGAGTTGTGTTCGTTAGTTATTCATATGTTTTGAGAATTTGCGAAAGAAGAAACGGTGTTAATCGTTTGGTGTGTGCTTGCGCATGGTTTGTGATGGAGCGAAGGAGGCCTGACTTGTGGTTGTGATGTATGCAAGTTGTGGGATGCATGGGTTAATATCAATTCTTTGCAGGAGCTGGAAAGCGCACAAATAGGTGCTCTGCGTTCTGAGATGGTACTGCCACCCATATATGCCATATGTCCACTCTTGCCCTCACGGCAGATGCTTCCCGAATCCGATCAAGAGCCAGCGACAGGGATAACATGAGAGGAGAACTAAGGCGTGGATTGAACAAGAATTAGATGAGTGCAGAGCCATTCCCTTTATAGTATTCGTCATTAACTCTACAGATGAATTTGATGCTTTTGTGGAAGCGTTCGAATGGGAAGAGCAACCGTACAAAGGCCCCGCTCCGGGAAAAAACATTGGTGGCAGAGTTTTGTCTGCTAACGAAGCTCCTCTCCATGAACACATATTCTCCCACCATGAAATGGCTTTGATAATTGTAGACATTTTTTCTTGTTAAGTTCGTGTACGTGTATTTAGGATGAAATGAAATTTAAGTTATATAAATATTATGTTACATGCAAACAAAAGAATTTTCATGAAAAATATTCTTTTAATTCTAGGTTTTCTGTGTGTTTGTGCTGATCTTACGAAATTTACAGTCAAATTTGGAATTTTTGAGTTGTGAAAAAATTCCAACAATGTTATTTTGGATGTTGAAGTGACCAATCAACTTTTATGTTAGTAATATGGCGATTCTCATTGTGACACCACCCTTATTGGTATGAAGATCTCTGACATATATTGAGGATTGAGGCATATATAATTTCAGATTGTAAAACATGTATATAGAGATAATTGTCCACAATATTTTTAGCCGATAGGTCTTTCTGAAGTCAGTTTTCTTTGTAACTCCCATCTTCATTATCACTATCATCCTAATACATTTTTAGTCTTACTTCAAAACCAAAATCAATCAAATTCAACCAATAATTGTAATGATCTTGATCTTCATACATTTTTGTCTTTCTTCATAAAGATAAAATCTCAATCTTATATTTTTATTTTTTATTTTGTATTATTTTCCATCTCAAGCAATGGCAAGGACAGAAAATGGCAATAAAATTATAGCAATTGGCCAATATGCCTTTATAAATGGATTATCTAGGTAACTTACATTTGCATTGTCATGTTCGTTTTCTCATATTTTTAACTTAATTATGTTAGTGAATTATATTCAGACATAAAATGAAATGCTTCATTGCATGAATCACAAATATATTCTTGAAAAGATCAGTTGTAGCATCTCCCCAACACATCGTGCCACCAAATTTCCATTCAATTTTCTAATTACGCTGAGGAGAATCTACAGTTGTATACATTGAGTGAAAGATTCTTTTGTCGTGCCCATGTTTGAATGTTATTTTTCTCCCGTGAAATAAAAACTAGGGCCAACTCACCTTAAAAAACAAATACAAATATAATTTTACTTATTGCACTTAATTATTTACATTAAAAGATATACAAATGTAAAATTACTTTCTCAAAATATAATTTTACTTACTGCACTTAAATATTTAAAAATGTAATTTTACTTACTGCACTTAAATATTTAAATTAAAAAAAAAAATACAAATGTAATTTTACTCGTTGTACTTAAATTGCATAAGAAAAAAAAATTAATTTTACTTTGTAATTTTATTTGCTGCACATAAATAATTACATAAGAAAAAACAAATAGAAATGTAATTTTACAACAAAAATGTAATTGTTGATGCAAAATCACAACACTCTGAAATGACACGGTTTATGGACTTGCACATTCGACGTGATTGCATAACATTGAACAATTATGAGTGTGGGACATTACAAAATGGTATAGCTTTCTATTGAAGGCCAGTTCCTGCTCCTAACCTACCTGCCACTAGCTACTCCAAATTCAAGCTAACTACTACTACTAACCCTAAACTACAACTTCCAAGTGGACAGGGATAGAGGGATGCATAGAAAGAAAACCCTACACTAAAATGGTGATACACCAAGAAAGAATTGTTGATCACTCTTCCCAGGCATGCAAAATGGAGAAAGGCTAAATACTGGGGAGGTTGGAAAAATGCAACACAAACCCATGCTCCACCAATGCATGAAGGGAAGGCTGGAAAAATGCAACACAAACCCAAAATGTAAACAATCTTAATTTCAAGGTAAATACAAAACACCCATATCTTGAAATAACTATGAAATGTGCATGGGACACTTTGTTGTAATGAGAGGTAAGGGAGACACAAAATTCATGCAAAGGTTAAAAAACTAAACACAACACATATTTTTTATTGCTCAAGAAGTATACATAGTACATTTCACATGGGAGAAATACATGAAGCCATTACATTGTTTGGAGGAAGGCTTAGAGGCCCAAGAAGAAGGTGTGCATGGGAGAAGAAAGATGATCAACAACCTTTGCACATGCAAACCCCTTACATTTTATAGAGGAAGGAAATGAGAGAGAGAGAGAGAGAGAGAGAGAGAGAGAGAGAGAGAGAGAGAGAGAGAGAGAGAGAGAGAGAGAGAGAGAGAAGAAATTTTAAAATGCACTCCAATCTCTTGCATAATCCATCATTGTCCTTGTGGGAGTGATGGGCAAGTCTGTAAATCCCACACTCTATTGTACTTTACTTGTTGGGGAAGAAAATAAGCCCATACCTCATCATTCTGGTAGGTGAGAAATCTAAAACTACTCCTCTAAAATGGTGGATTGTACTTCCACATTTTGTTGGTAGTTGTGTAGAGGACACTGAGAGATTTCCAAAAAGTAAGATTTTATGTAAATCTGATCTCCCAATCAAAAATTAAGGGGGACTTCGGGTTTCAAGACTTTTGGTTTTGAGGTCTTCTTCTCCCCACATGGCACTATTGACTGCAAGATCGGAAAACCTCCGAAACTATGAAACTCTTGATTTCAAAATTTCTGAGTTCAGGTTTCATACTTTTTGACTCCCTTTTCTTGCTTCTTTTCACCGAGTCCCTAAATTTCACTTTGGCCTACCTCCAAATGACCACACCTCCAAAGTCTGAATTTCAGACTTCATAGCTTCTTCATTTCTTGATCTCCTTTGTAATGTGCTCAACCTACTTCACTTAATTTCTCATCACGAACCTGAAACGTGAGCTCCCATGGCCAGGTCGATCCCTCCATTTCCTCTCTTTGAGGTCTTGTTTGTCCAATTTAGCTAGAGGGTCAAAATTGGATAACATAAATTATACTTTGTAATTCCCCTTACTATGTCTCTCAGCATATTTTACATAGATTTTAATAAGATAGGTATGTTAGTTATTTTTCTGTTAAGAAAAAAAATTGACTCGTCGAGAGCAGGGGCACACATGATGTATGATTAAGAAAGGACGAATTTTCAACAGTGAAACAAATGGTTGTTATTATATATTTTCTTTTTAAATAATTAAGCATGTTTATATCGGCATTCCAAAAACACCTATAGATGTTTTTACTAGTTTTACTTTGATAATAAATTTGATTAATTTGGTTACAAGTTGTAATGGAGATGGTTGATATTTCATGTACATTAATAAGAACACAAAAGAATAGTAACAAAATATCTACGCAGATAATAATTAGAATTGTTCATAAATTTAATATTTAAAAAAATGTAAAGAAAATAATAATTGAGACATACAAATCTACAAACAATTGTTGTTAAAATTTATCTATTTAATAGTTATAAGCATTTTAGATTTAAATTGTATGAATTAAGAAAATATATTCTAAAAATTACTTAAAATAGTAATGTAATATTAAGTAAATTTTAAAATTGAAATATGGGTCATCTAAAATTTGTTCAGGCCAAATTAAATATTGGAGATATTTTTCTTACAATTTAAGTGAGATTCATTTATCAGTGTTACAAAAGAATATATTGTTTTAACTAATAATTGTATCGAATTGTTGCAAAGTGACTCTGATAGAGAGTAAACGTAATATCAGTAAATTAAGTTTGTAAAAAATGAGGTAGATAAATCAGAAAATCGTTACAACCTTAATTTTTGGTAGACATAATATAGTATTTTATTGACATTAAATAGTTTTTTTTGTATTATGTGTGATATAAAAGTATTTCTTTTCTATCATTTTTATTTCTTATTTTTCATGATGCAGTAATTATATTTCATCATTGCATATTTATCAATGTTGTGAATAGCAATGAGATCAATCCCGTTCAACCTTGAAGCTTGATAATAAAATATGGCCATGTATCTTATGTCCATTGTTATTTTCTATTTTTCCACAGAATGAATTTATATCTAATTAAATATACCATTTGTAGTGCCCACTCCTCTTCGACATTTATTATATATATATTTTTATTAATATTGACTATAGTCTATAGACATGAATATTATGGTATAATTTTGGTTTAGCATATTGTTAGATGATAGAGATATTTTGATTATTGATGGATTGTGATTCATAGTATGATTACGTGGATTCTTAGATACATACAAAGACATTATTTTATGATAATTATGTGTTGTTAGTATATATATATTACTGACATTTGTAATTCTTGTCATGTTGACTATGATATAGCTTTTGAACTAATCTTGTGATCTTGTTGATATTTATAAAAAGATAGAATTGAGATGTTGTTTAAATTTTAGACAAATGATAGCATTGTTAGTACAAATGATGAGTTAGCTATATGTGGATGGTTATTGATTTACGTGCATATATTTATCCTTGATTTTTTGATGCGGATGTGAGGCCAAAGGAGGTATAATGTGATTTTGCAGGTAATTAAGTCACAACAATCAAAGGGGGATTGGAGACCAACCACAGTGGAATACTAGATGGATACAATGAAGGCCACCCTGGAAACTTGTATTGTGTTTTATGTGCTTTAATTATTTTCAGAGTCCCCATGGGAGGGATGACCTCCAATTGTAATTCCTGTTTAAACAACCAACTTAAGACCCAATAAACAACCTAGGATTAGTTAGGAAAAATTATGGAATAATTTTTTTTTAAAGAGTCTACTACCAGGTTACAAGGAAACATCTGCCACTAACAAGTTTCAGATCAATTCTAAACCACCAGAACATAATTTTCCTTTATTAACAATTATTAGAGGTCATAAGGTCCAAAATTTAGGGTTAGAAGTTTTAATTAGGTTCAGAGGATAAATAATTACCATAACCACTCTCTAACAGGCTTAGAGTTTCAACTTGATTTTTCTCACACTTAATGCATTCAAAATTTTCGTAAATCACTCCAATTGGATTAGAAATTTATTCACCATTCCAATGATATAAATAAGTCCTCCTAACTTCTCATAAAACTCAAGTTATGGGCCGGCAGGCCTTGGGGTGAAACTTTTCCCCCAAGAGTGGGCCTGCTGGCCCAAGGATGAAAATTTTCCAAAATAAGGTGGGTTGGCAGACCGCAGGGAGGATTTTAAAATAATTTCCTATGCAGCGGTAAAAACCAATTTTTCACCCGCGCTTCCATGAGTCCGAAGAGGACACATGGCACCCTCCAAGCCAAAGCAGGGAAAAAATGAGGAAAGGCGGGGCGGCGGAGTAACTTGAAAAAATTTGCCAAAGGAGGGTGAAAGGGATTAGTTGCACATGCAGGCACACACATCTGTGGAAAGGATTTTTCCAAGGCAAGGGTGGGAGTGCGGGGCCGCAAAGGCAGTTACGAAAATTTTCCAAATAAAACTAATTTTCAAAAAAGGATAAAGTTGCAAGAGTTCCGTCCCTCGACTGTGCCACATGACAATACCCGATTCGATGCGTGATTGTGGGCCGGCGGAGGAAATTAACAAAAATTTCCAAATTTTTTTAAAAAACCACCAAGGAAGAAAATGGTGCCACGCTCTGCCGTTTCCTTGTGAGGCCACATGGCAGTTTCTGATTCGCTGCAGGGTGGTGGGGAAAAATTAGAAATTTTCCCAAAAAAAATTCTTAAGTTTTTAAGGGAAGAATTTGGGCCGTGGGCCCGTCAGGGAAATATTTCCCAAATGTTTCTGCCAAGTGAAGAAAAACTTCATAAGGCCATAACTTTTGATAGAAAGCTTAGTTTTGGGAAAAGGAAGACTTTCTTGAAATCTCTTGACTCTCTCTTTCAACACTTATAAATTTTAGATTTTGATAAATTTTAATGCGTCAATTTTAAGAGAACGGCCTGTAAGGTTTTTTAAAAGCAAACTCATAAATTTTAACTTATTAATTTTGTTCAATTTGATCTTCTCCTTCACTTAACATGCCAAATAGACATGGAGGATTATTCTAAGAAGAATTTAGGATGCATTTGGAAGGTAATTTTTCTTGATTGATTCAAAATTGAATTTTTACAACTCCTGACAGCAAAAAGACTGTAAAAGGTTTGGGCCCAATTTCGCAATGTTTTAAATTATTTCCTTAGGTGTTTTTTTTTTGAATTGATTTCATTGATATCATAGCATGCTAGATTTTAATGTTTCAATGTTGATTATTTTTTGCAGGTTCGAACTGTACATTTTAAATAAATTATTTGTCAGTTTTAAATTTACAATAATAGGGATCAAATCTTGATGGATCTATTCGCCATTTCTTCTTCCAAGTATTGAGATTCATTTCCTTTCTAGTCTAATACATTTAAGTTATTTAAAAAAACCATTCTAAATGCAAAATGCAATTCTGATTTCTAATTTAATACATTTCTAAAAGAGATAAAATACTGTATTTTTCTCACACACATTTCTTCCTTTCAAACAGAGATTTTAAAACATTGATATAATTAGTTTCAATTTAACAATGTAATTTGGGAAATGCATTTCATTCATTCATTGATTTCCAAAGACAATTTTACAACTTCTTTCTTTTATTCCTTTCCAAAATTCATCATACAGATTACATTTCCTTCACATTTTTTCCAAGAAAAAACAATTTCTATCTCTCTTTTATTTAGAATTTCATCTTTCATAACCAAATACAAACATCCTTTCTTCACAAAAAAATATTACAATTTATTCCACTTCAAAGTGGGAAAGGTTTCAAAAGAATTTATTTCACAAGGGGTTGTCAAACTATCTTTCTCCTCTGCTCTAGAACAACAACATACAAAGTTCTCTTTTCTTCCAATTTTATCACATAAAAATTGGGGGAAAGGCAATGCTTTCCACCCAATCAGGACATCCAATTAAAGGATAAGCCATCCTTCTTAATTTCCCCCCAATCCCCAACTAAAATGCAATAAAAAAATGTATTTCAACCCATGGAAACAACAGGCTTCCACAAACACACAACATTCTTTCAACATGCACATTTTATATTAAAAACACAATAGAAACAAAACAACAATTTACAACTACATTGAAACATTAAGACAGAACTAAGGCTTCATCATGCAAGCCAAAGGAGCAAGAACTATAGGGGAAGCTACTTATGCCTCCCAATGGGAATTGGGTATCCACCTGTAACAAACCACCAATATAAAACATCTCCCATATATCCTTATGCCCTGAACAATCCCTCCTTATGCCCCCCACAATTTTCCTTATGCCCCTCAAAAAGTAATAAATGCAAGATATTTATTTTCCATGGTGGATTCCAATCCCAAACTCCCTCCATAATAATTCTAATGCCATTGGCATTCCCTTATGCCCCCCCACATGGATTCCCCGTAGCCTTATCCTACACCATTCATAGGCAGTCTACCCAACAACTAATAAACATACAAAACATTCACCATTCACACAAACACAAAAATAAATAGCAACATAAAAGAAGAGCTATGCTCCTACCTCTCCATGGTAGATTTGTTTCCAACACAACAAGCTTTCAATGTCAAAAACAGTCTCAAAATCAGAAATCTCTATCCCAATGCAATCAATCCAAACAGCCAAGCACCAACATGTAACAGTCTTCCCAAAATTTCCTCCAAAGCAAGAGCTCCAATCAACAAGAAAATTCACCCCAAGGAAGCATTCCAAAGTTTCAACCAACCCAAAACAAAGTAAGGATTTTCAATTTTATAGAAGAGGGAAGAGAAGAGGATGAAGTGGATCCATGTAGGATGCCACATCACACATCCTCAACTCCAACACAAAATTCAAATTCATTCTCCAAAGCACAATAAAGAAGTGGGTAAATAATATGACAAATAAACTTACACACTCCGAAAATCCCACACCCCAAGGACTAAATTTAATTAAATGTAAGAAGAGTTGTAATTAAAACTTACAATTTGTCTTCCCAAAATGCATTATAAAAGTCTAAATTTATCCCTCCAACCACAAAAAAAGTTGGTATGTAAATTTAAGAGGCATGGGATAAGTTTAACTTGTCCCACAAACCCTCCAAAATCAGCCTCCAAAAACAAATTTGAATTTCTAAGGAGGTGGAGTGTTTCATACTCAAAAATCCATGACTTACACAACTCTTACACAAACTTACACATCACTTACACATTCTTACATATTACTTACACATCACTTACCACATTTAATACAAGAGCCAACAACTTCTATAATTACTTTCTTATATCCCAAATTTGATTTAATTATTTATTTTAACAAAATGATTACTCACATTAATTCTCCACAAGAATAATGAAAGGGGTAAAGGACGCATCACAAAATATACACATGCAAACAATAACAAAAAGGAACCACATTAATAAAATACACAAATCCCCTTGGTCACATTAAAAGGAAATTCCCCCCATGGGAATCCCTAACTAAAAACAACACACACACACACAAAACATGTTGCCATGGTGACCTTGTTGAATTCATCTAGAATTCCAATGTGGTTGGTCTCCAATCCCCTGATGTTTGTTGTGATATTTTTAACCTGCAAAAATACAAATACCTCCTTCAGCCTCGTGGCCATATCAGAACATCTAAAATGAATATAAATAATAATTTAAAAATCATCAATATATATATATATATATCTATATATATATGAATCACAACAACATCCAGAAGTAATGGACTATATCATTTGTAATTTAATCAAAAACTATATCATCATCAATTTTAATTTCTATCTTCTAGGTCTACTCACTATATCCAAATATCATATGTCCTAAAAATATCCATATATATATATATATACATATATATATATATATACATATACATGTCTATATACATACATATATATATATATATCCATATATATATATATATATATATACATATACATATACATACATACATACATAACCATCTCCACCAACATGTGAATATCTGTATAAAGTTTCTTTAATAATCATCATGCATCATATATGAATCAAAGTCAGCAATAATCCATGGTCTCACATCTAACATCATACTAAATCAAAACTATTAATAATGTCCCATCAGATAGTCTAACAGTATCATGATCAGTAATCAAAAGGTGTCAAAGGGAAGTGGGCACTACATCCCCCTCCCCTTAGACTTGACTTCCTCCTGGAAGTCACAGAGAAAGCGAGATAGGAAAAAATGCAATAGAAAAGGGATCACTGCTCTTTATTTAATTGTCTTTTCTTCAAGACAAGTGTGGGTCTACAAGAACACAAGTTTGGGTCCAATGCAATTTGGCAATAAGAAGGAAGATTGTAAGGAATGAGTTCTAAAATTTCTGCATGACAAGGCTAACCAACATTTAAATCTAGAGAGTAACTTTATGCTATCAACTAAGATACAACACATAGTAATATAGCATAAATAGTTCAAAATATTCTCAAGAGTAACCACCAAGTAGAGGAATAATAGGGAGAATTCCATGAGTTTCGAGAATGACCACATAGTTTTCCAAGGAATACAACATACTACCATAACAAGAATTAAGGTTTCCACTCATGGTTAAATTATGTTGTCATAGTTTTTTGTTTAGGCAAGGCTTCACAGAATCAACCATGGCCAAATTTTTTTACGAGGAACAAGTCTATTCAAGGTCCCATAATTTGAGGATCACACCAGGATGAGGTGGATCAACAAGGACACCTAAATCAGCAAACATTTAAAATCAAAGAACTATTCCAAGAAAGCACTTTTATAATCTCGAGAGGATACAATTAACTTTTCATGGTAATAAAAGAAAATTCAAGACCACAAGTTTTCCTATAGTCTTATTTTTAAAGTTTTTTTTTTAAGAATCGAACACACCATACCAACCAAATCTATAAAATTCAACCATTTACCAAAATTATATATATATGTCTCCCCTAGCAACTAACATATCAATATAAGTACCATACATTATAGCACAATGGGATTTATCTAACTTATTTCCTACTCAAGCTCGAAATAACCATAAAGAGGGCACAAGAAACACCAAGGACCACTCAAGGTCGCTAGGGAGAATAACAAGTAACACAGGGTCCAATTACAATCCAAGGGTGCATCGTATCAAAAGCGAATAACATCATCTTGCACTTTCCATCCTAATGAAAAAGGGGAAACAAAAATAAGGTGACCCAAAGAAAATTAGGAAGAAAGAAGACTTCCCAAAGGTTATTTTATATCCTTAACATATGTTTCCTTAAAATTACAATAACTTAGGTCTCCATGGACAAGACAACATGCAAGGAGGTTGCTTCTTAAACAACAGATAAGTCTCAATCCAAAAGGACCACAACTCACACTCGTCAAGCTACGGGATGATAAGGGGTATGATGACCCAAAACTCCCACAAGAAAGGCACATACATCTATGAATAAGAAAGTACTAAAAAATTCAACACATTGTTATCCACTAGGTGTTTTCACAATTTAGATAGGTGACAGAAGTACAGGTTCAACTAAACATTGCACTCAATACACATAAATCTTACTTATTTTATAACTCAACTAATTAAGTCAAAATTTGTAGTTTCATTTTCTAAGCACATTCCTTTACGAGTTTTCTTAATTAAACTTCCTCCTATTATGACATCACAAGTTTGTGTTATTAAGAGCACCACTAAGGTGGGTATGATGTCTCACCACTTTGTTTAGGCAGAGAGCATTTATTTTACTCATAAGGAAGGTGGATGGACAAGGTTTCCTTTCTATTCTGCTACATGGTTTTTATTTTTTCTATTAATCTACAAAGGGTATAACAAGGATCACTTCCGTTTTTCTATGCTCCAGTTTATTTGTTAAGTTCCAAGGTCGAGTCTCCTTAATTATAGTTTTATGGCATTTTGGTTGAGTCATCTTATCAATCAAATTTTAATGAGAAGGAAGGTTCAAACATATCACATAATTACTTTTATGGGAAAGAGATATAAATCAACACACCACATTTTTAATTCTAAAGGAACAAGAGACATTCGTCTTAGAAATCACATCATTAATTTTTGTAAGAACTAGGAAACAGTGAACCAACATGAATCACACCAAGATTTCAAAGATTTACCTAATAATTTTCAAGCATCATTAAACATTCTTAGTTGGTCTCCACAAGTCTCAAAAGAAATTTTCAAGGAACGCTCATTAAAGAGGTATAATCTTACTTTTACGAATCTATTAAGGTTTAACAATTTTTTGTTGTTTAGGATGGTAACATTTTACTCACCTAATACCCAAAGAAGGTTTTCCAATCAATTCTCATGTCCCCACAAGATACCACCAGCTGAGAAACTAGATGACAATGCAACTTTACTCGAAGGACACCACATCCACACTAGAAAGCATCAAAAGTAGTGGGGTAACCAAATAATTTACCAAATCATGGACTTTACAGCCAAGAGTTACAATTTTTTTTTTTAAAAGAGGAAGTACAATATAAGCACCACTGAGATTAACTATAAATATCTACCAAACTAACATGTCTAAGATAAAGGTCACAAAAGACCCAAAGCATCAATAAGTGTTTCCAAGTAACCCAAAGATTAATAGGTCATAGAATGTTATTCATAGTAAAGGAAATTTAAGGTAAGGGTAGACTTATTTATAAGTCAAGAGAGTAAAACAAGTACAATTAAATAAACAAACTTCCTGAAAGGGTTTAAATCTATCCATAATTACCAAGATGCATACATTCCACGAGTCAAAACTTTGTATGATGAAACTAGGAACCCATGATACAATTTAACATGTCATGGATGAAAAGTCACTATCAAAAAAACACTTTTCCACTAACATTTATAGTCAGCCAAAAGGCAATCCAATCCTAACAAAATCTAAAATCACATAGTTAAACACATCTACTCCGAAGAGGTTCATGCTTTTACCAGATTTTAAGAGAATCACAACTACCATTGTCAGACTGCCATCTAGAACGCAATACAGAACAAAATTTCTTTCTAGCAAGGTCAAGCAATGAAAGGGTCACTCTAAGATCTTAGACACACTCAAGGTTCTGTGCATCCATAACCAAGGCATAACTTTAATCACCTAAGAGGACATTCAAGACACCTAGGGTGTACCCCCATATGACAAATGTCACCATACAAGAAGCATAGAACCAACTCAACAACATGCAATGAGGAATCCAAGTAACATTTAGCTAAGTATCCAACAACATAATGAGCTCCGAGTCACCAATCAAAATAAATTCCAAGAAATATAGGTAATCAAAAAAATTCGCTAAGTAGCCGCATCATAAAGTTTGAAAATTCTGGCAAAAAAATTATAAATAATTAAAATATCTGTAGAGCTTCTCAATCCAATCATAAAATAAGATGTTGGTCCTTGATAAAATAAAACAAGATTACGAATGGAAAACAAAAAATTTAACACCACATTCACTCTGCAGCCCTTCATTGCCACTAATAGGGGTATTCTGTCTCGAGGTTAGTTCTAAGAACACATACATAGGATTGGGTCCTAAACGACACCCAAACTTAGTGTCCACTCTCTCATACGGGTAACAAACTTAAAACCTGAAAACAAGACCCTCTTTCCTAACCAAAGGAAGGAAGCTCTAAACATATTCTAATTAACTCTTCCCGACCCAGAACACAACCACTATTGTCCAAGCACAAGATTCACACCATACAATTTATCATTCCAACAACTCCACTAAGGTGGGGTATCAACACAGGGCTTAACGTATCATATAATTAAATCAAGTTTTAGGACTTGTAAAACAACACATTTTCAAAGGGGAACCAAGTTTCCACTATACTAGAAGTTCACAAAGATCAATTTAATCTAACATTCTTAATTACCTGGGTTTAGACAAAATGTCACTAAACAAGCAAAACAACTCAAACAACTTGTTATTTTATTATGATTTTAATTCTGGCAGTTCAAATGAACAGAGTAAGGTAATATTTCTTCATACTTTTTTAATTCAATTTTCAAACAAGGTTGTTTTCTAGTTTTTTTAATTTTAAAAGGTGTGCTATGTTTACAGTTCATGTCTCAAGTTTTATAGTGTGCCCATGGGTCTAAGCTTTTGAACCACTACTCTGATACCAAGTGTAACACTCGTTTTAATAACCCACTTGAGACCCAAGAAACAACTTAGGATTAGTTAGGAAAAATTATGGAATAATTTTGTTAAAAAACAGAGTCTACAACCAGGTTACAAGGCAACAACTACCACTAACAAGTTTTAGAACAATTCTAAACCACTAGAGCATATTTTTCCTTTATTAACAATTATTAGATGTCAAAAGGTCCAAAATATAGGGTTAGAAGTTTCAATTAGGTTCAGAGGGTAAATAATTACCACAACCACTTTCTAATAGGATTAGAGTTTCAACTTGATTTTTCTCATATTTAACACATTCAAAATTTTCCTAAATCATTCTCATTGGACAGAAAATTTTCTCACCTTTCTAATGATATAAATAAGTACTCTTGAATCCTCATAAAACTCAAGTTATGGGCCAGCGGGCCTTGGGGTGAAAATTTTCCCCCAAGAGCGAGCTTGCGGGCTCAGGGATGAAAATTTTCCCAAAAAAGGTGGGTTAGTGGACTGCGGGGAGGCCTTTGAAAATTTTCCTATGTGGGGGTAAAAACCAAATTTTTTCCTGTGCTTCCGTCGGTCCGAAGAGGACCTGTGGCACCCTTCAAGAAAAATCGGGGAAATAATGATGAAAGGTGGGGTGACAAAGTAACTTGAGAACATTTTCCATAGGAGGGTGAAACAGATAAGTTGCACACGTGGGCCTACCTATTCATAGAAAGAAATTTTCCAAGGCAATGGTGGGAGTCTAGGGATGCAGAGGTAGTTACAATTCCTTTCCAAAAAAGAAAATTTTCAAAAAAGGATAAAGTTTGAAGAGTTTCGCCCCTCCCCATGCCACATGGTAGTACGCGATTAGATGCGGGATTGCGGGCCAAGTAAAGGAAATTAAGAAAAAATTCCATAATTTAAAAAAAAAATACCAAGGAAGAAAATGGTGCCGCGCCTACGTTATTGCTGTCTTAAGGCCACTTGGAAGCTTCTGATTGGTTGCTGGGCGGTGGGGAAAAATTGAAAAAAATTCCAAATTTTTTTAAAAAGTTTTTAAGGGAATATTTCTGGTCACGGGCCCGCTAGGAAAATTTTTCCTGAATTTTTTTTACCAAGTAAAGAAAAAAACTTCAGAAGACCATAAATTTTGTTATAAAGCTCAGTTTTGGGCAAACAGGGAATTTCTCGAAAGATCTTGACACCCTTTTTGCACAGGAACTATAAACTATACTTTTTTATAAAGTTTAAGGGGTCAATTTTAAGAAAACGTCCTGCATGATTTTTAAAAGTAAACTGACAAAATTTAACTTATAAATTTTGTTCAATTCGATCTTCTCCTTCACTCAACATGCCAAACAGGCATGGAGGATTATTCAAAGAAGAATTTAGGATGCATTTGGAAGGTAATTTTGCTTGATTGATTCAAAATTGAATTTTTACAACTCCTGACAGCAAAAATACTGTGAAAGGTTTATGCCCAATTTTGTAATGTTTTAAATTATTTCCTTAAGTGTTTTTTTTTGTTGAATTGAGTTCATTGATATCATAGCATGCTATATTTTTATGTTTCAATGTTGATTATTATTTGCAAGTTCGAACTGTACATTTTAAATAAATTATTTTCCAGTTTTAAATTTACAATAACATGGATAAAATCTTGATGGATCTATTTTCCATTTCTTCTTCCAAGTATCGAGATTCATTTCCCTTCTAGTCTAATACATTTAAGTGATTTAAACAAACCAAAACCCAAAATACAATTCTAATTTCCAATTTAATTTACATTTCCAAAAGAGACAAAATAATGTATTTTTCTCACACACATTTATTCCTTTCAAACAGAGATTTCAAAACATTGGTTTAATTAGTTTCAATTTAACAATGCAATTTGGGAAAATCATTTCATCCATTCATTGATTTCCAAAGACAATTTTTACAACTTATTTCTTTTATTCCTTCCTAAAATTCATCATACAGATTACATTTCCTTCACATTCTTTTTAAGCAAAAACAGTGTTTGTCTCTTTTTCATTTCAAATTTCAACTTTCATAACAAAATACAAACATCTTTTCTTCACAAAAAAAATATTACAATTTCATCCACTTTAAAGTTGAAAAGGTTACAAAAGAATTTATTTCACAAGGGGTTGTCAAACTATATTTCTCCTCTTCTCCAAAATAGCAACATGTAAAGTGCCCTTTTCTTACAATTTGATCACAACAAAAGTGGGGGAAAGGAACCACTCTCCACCCAACCAAGACATCCAATGAAAGGAGAAGCCATCATTCTTCATTGGCCCCCGGGCCCCAACCACAATGCAATAAAAAATGTATTTCAACCCATGACAACAACAGGCTTCCAAAAACAAACAACATTCTTTCAACATGCACATTTCAAATTAAAAAAGACTGTCAAAAAAAAACAATAGTTTACAACTGCATTGAAACATTAAGATAGATCTCGAGCTTCATCATGCATGCCAAAGGACCAAGAACTATGGGGGAAGCTACTTATGCCTCTCAATGGGAATTGGGTATCCACCTGTAACAAACTGCCAATATAAAACATCTCCCATATATCCTTATGCCACCCACAATCCCTTCTTATGCCCCCCATAATTTTCCTTATGCCCCCCAGAAAGTAGGAAATGCAAGCTATTTTTTTTTCCATGGTGGATCTCAATCCCAAACTCCCTCCACAAGAATTTTGATGCCACTGACATTCCTTTATGACCCCCCACACAAATTCCCCATAGCCTTCTCCTAAACCATTCCTAGGAAGTCTACCCAACAACCAATAAATATATAAACCATTCACCATTCACACAAATAGAAAAAGAAATAACAACATAAAAGAAGTGCTAAGCTCATATCTCTCCATTGTATATTTTGTTCTAACACATTAAGCTTTCAATGTCAAAAACAATACGAAAATCATCAATCTTTATCCTAATGAAATCAATCAAAACATCCAAGCACCAACATGTAACAGTCTTCCCAAAAATTTCTCTAAAGCAAGAGCTCTAATCAACAAGAAAATTTTCCACAAGGAAACATTCCAAAGTTTCAATAACCCAAACCAAAGAAAGGAGTTTCAATTTTATAGAAGAGTGAAGAGAAGAGGATGAGGTGGATCCATAAAGGATGCCACATCACACATCCTCAACTCCAACACAAAATTCAAATTCATTCTCCAAAACACAATAAAGAGGATGGTGAATAATATGAAAAATAAACTTACACACACCAAAAAGCCCACACCACAACGACTGAATTTAATAAAATGTAAGAAGAATGTAATTAAAACTTACAGTTTGTCTTCCCAAAATGTATTATAAAAGTTTAAATTTAACCCTCCAACCATATGCAAGGTTGGTATGTAAATATAAGATGCATGGGACAAGTTTAACTTATCCCACAAGCCTCCAAAATCAGCCTCCAAGGACAAATTCAAATTTCCAAGGAGGTGGAGTGTTTCATACTCCAAAATATGACTTACACAACTCTTACACAAACTTACACATCACTTACACATTCTTACATATTACTCACACATCACTTACCACATTTAATACAAGAGCCAACAACTTCTATAATTACTTTCTTATATCCCCAATTTGATTGATTTATTTATTTTAACAAAATGACTACTCACATTAATTCTCCACAATTAAAATAATAATTAAATGGGTAAATGCATCAAAAAATAAACACATGCAAATAATAATAAAAATGAACCACATTAATAAAATACACAAATACCCTTTGTAACATTCAAAGGAAATTCCCCCTATGCGAATCCCTAACAAAACAACACACACACACACACAAAACATGAATCATATATATATATATATATATATATATATATATATATATATATGAATCATAACAACATCCAGACAAAGAAAAATATCACTTACAATTCCATCAACAACCATATAATCATCAATTTTAAATTCAATTTTCTGGGTCTACTCAATATATCCAAATATCACACTAATGCAATCATCAACTCTGCTTTGACTGCCCTTACTGAAAATATCACCATGCTCAATTCAATTGAAGTGGTTATTCCAATATCAATGGAAGAAATAAATGATGAATGGATGGTAGTGGATAGGAAAAAGAAGGGATACAGGAAACCTAAAACGCCCACCATCTTGGACAAGGCATGATCCTTACTTTTTATCTAGCGCTTATCGTTATATCCAAGTTGTTGGTCTATTATGTAGCTGCTGGGTAGCTGTTCTGATGTTTTGATGTTGTTTAATTGTTTTTTTTTAGCTGTTGGATTGCTGGTTGTAGGCCTTTCTCTTGGCAGATTGTTTTCTGCCATTGGGTTTATTGTTAATATCTGGATTCTGATCCCACTTGGTTACGTTACATAAATTTTATCTGGCTCTTGAGTCACATTATACAAGGGTATAGTCCCTTTCAAAAAACTATTTACCAATAATAAAAAAATATATATCGAAATATCACATGTCCTAACAACATCCATATATACATATGTATGTGTGTGTGTGTGTGTCTATATGTGTGTGTGTGTGTGTGTGTGTGTGTGTGTGTGTGTGTGTGTGTGTGTGTGTGTGTGTGTATGTATATATGTATATGTAAATGTACACACACACACACACACATATAACCATGTCCAACAGCATGTCAACATCTATATAAATTGTCTCTAAAAATCATTATGCATCATATATGAATCAGACTCAACAATAATCCATGATCTGACATCTAACACCATACTAAATCAAAACTATAATAATATCCATAATATAATCAACAGTAACACGATCAATATAAAAAGTGTTGACAGGAAGTGGGGACTACACCAATTGTGACCATGGGTTATGTGTGTAATTCTTTCCTTTTTTTATTTTATTTATTTTAGAATATTTGATTTTATTGTGAGGTAATTTATTTTATAATTATGTATTAATTTGCTTATATTTAGTAATTTAATCATGTTATGAAGATATATGGGGATGAGACAAATGGAATCATTTATTAGAGTTTTTGGTCTTTTGGACTATGTGATTGTAAGTTGAGTGTAAATGACTTTGAGTTTTGTACGCTCTACCTTACCTTGGAATTTCAGATTTGGGATTAAGGGAAAGTTTTGGAGGCTTGTGGGACAAGTTAAGCTTGTCCTAAACCTCTTAATTTCTTAAAGCAACCCTATATTTGGATTGAGGGGTCAAAAATAAACTCCATTATATGTTTTTTAAGACAAAAAGTTTTATTAATTAGACTTTTCTTACATGGATTTTAATTTTTTCCTTAAGAGGTGTGGGTTTGGATTGTGTGTGGAAGCAGGTTTGTCATTCCTCTCAATCACCAATTTATTATGCATTGGGGTTGAGGTTTGAATTGTGATGTATAGTTGAGGATAAGTGATGTGGCATCATACATGGAGCCACCTCACCCTCCTCTCTCCCTTTTCTATTTATGTTAGTTCATTTTTTTGTTTGGGGGTTACTTCATTCATGGGTGCTCTTGTATTTTTGGGGAGTTAGAGAATTTCCGAGTTCTTGTTACATCCTTGGAGCTAGTTCGAGTTGTAATGAGCTTAAAGAAACTTGAATTATAATCTCTTTGATCAAGCTCTACCATGGAAAGGTAGAAGCTACACCCTTATTTTAATTGATTTCTCTTATACATGTATATTTGTATGTTGTTAAATGTCTTGGTATGCTTGTTGGGTTCTTGGGTAGATTGATTAAGTATGTTATAGGAGAAGTGTATGGGAATATTATATTTAGGGAGGCATAAGAGTTTATTTCATGTTTTGGATGGATTTAGGGTGGGTGTGCCACCTTGGATAAGAGAATGTTTGTATTACTTACTTGGTTGATTTGAGGGATACGTAAGAGATTATAGGGAGGCATAAGAGAGTGAGGGAGGAATAACAGGATCTTGAGGGAGTCATAAGAGTTTTGTAGGGCTTTTTATATGTATATTGGAGGGTTTTTAAGGTGGGAACCTAATCCCATTAGGAGGCATAAGTGATCTCCCCATAGATCCTTACTCCATTGGCTTTGCATTTTCAAGCCTTGTATATTTTGTTAGTTCCTTCTTGTGATTGTATTTTGTGTGGATTGTGTTTTGAAATGGTTGTGAAATATTTGTATTGTGATGTGGAAGATTGTAATAGTTACTATGAGTTGGATCCATATTTTATTACATTCTGATTGGGGTTTGGGGGAAAATGAGGAGGATAACTCCTTATCCTCATTAGATTATTGGTTGGGTGGAGTGTGTTGCCTCTCCCCAAATTTTTTTACAATTTTGTTGTTGTGATCAAGTGGAGACATGGTGGATCTCTTGTTGGTAATTTGAAATTGGGAGTATTTGTTGAAATCCAAAAAATAAATCCTCTTTTGTGAAAAAATATTGCTTCTAATTCCCACGTAGGTGGAAGACTTATAGACTTGTCTTTTTAAAATAAATGTTACATTATAAGTTTCATGGATCAAGTTGTATTATTATATTTGAAGGAAGTTAATTAAAGAATGTGTATTTTTCCTTTCCCTTCATACTGTTATATGTAAAGGAATGGATTAGAATAGATATCTATGTATAAAAGTTTACTTGTAATGAAAAAGAAAGAGAAGGCTCATTATTCTTTGTGGAAGTTGCATGTTTATAAGAGTTAAGGAAGAACATAGACGTGTAAAATAATAATAATGTATTTTTGGTCAATCTTAAATGTATACTAGTGGTTTTGTTATCCTTGATTAAATGGTTGTAGTAGAAATGAAAAGATGCACTAAGTATAACAAGTTGTCTTGTTGATAGATTACATTTTGTTGTAAAAAGGGAAGACAATAATAATGAGAATTAAATTAAGTTTCATTTCTTACCTTGAGTTGAAAGTAATTTTGTGGGAAAAATAATCTTATAGATGTGTTTCTTATCACTATAGAAATAGTAAATATTTAAATGTAGTAATTCTAAGGGTGGAATGAATAAATGGAATAACCTTTCAACTTGAGACTTCATGAATATAAACTCAACTAAGGATAAATTGTAAAATATTCTAGTAAAACTTTTTTGTGGAAAACTCTTTGAGTTTAAGGTTTTGTTTTTAAAGAACAAGACCACCACTCTGTGTAGAGAGTTGGTCTCTGAACCTCTGCTCAGGAAAGGCAGCGTTTGTGAATCGTTACCCAAATAGGGTGGCAGTCCTTGGATCACCAATCTACTTTGGGCCGCAGTTTCATCACTAATGGTGGAAAAATACAATTCCACGACTATGTAATTTTAAACTTAGTTTCATTAAAAATTTAAGCCTATTAATTTGTAGAGGAAATCACCAACAAGACATAAGGGCATAAATTCATTATTTTAAACTTGTTAATCTTCAAATGGGTATTTAGAAGCATTTAATCTAATGGATTTAAAATGAAGTAGGGTTTTTTCCCAAATAGAAAAAAAAGAATTAACTAAATCACAACTCCATATTTGGAGTGGAAACCCCTTCAATATTCAAATGAAAGAAATAATAATAATAAATCCATAACCTAAACTAAACTAAGCTTGATTTTGTGAATTCCTCCATGGTTTTTTCTTTCCTTTCTCCCATGGCTTCCATTTCTCCAACCTACAAATTAAACAAAAGAAAAGAAACCAAATGAGGAGGCTAAGAAAAGAAAAAGGTTTAATAATATTTCATAAGGATAGTTAGGGTTAGTATGGAAACCCTAAGATCTAGTGGCAATAATTGAAATGATCCTAAGGTTGAGAATCAACCCTACAATTGTTAGGTGGGAATACGTATTATGAGCTTCTAGATAATTTAAGGGTATGTGTAAATGGGTGAATGGGTAAATTTAGTACCCTTGTATGTTAAGTTATTTATTTTATTCCTAGTATGTTTTAGTAACTATTTAAATGGACTTTAAAGAAAATCATTTATGAGAACTATTTAACTTACTGAAAGGGAATTTTGAACACTTAGCTAGTGATGTTATTTAAACTGACCGTAGAACTAGATTAAGAACATTTAATTAATAATATAGACTGGATATATCCTTTGAAATGTAGTATTTAATGGTATACATTAATTTAACATACTTTAGGGTTTGACACCCTTATAACTTAAAACAAAAAAAAAAAATTATGCAACTTTCCAAATAACTATTTAAGGATTAATGTGGTTTTAGAATGTTGAAATTATGGGCGTTACACTTGGTATCAAAGCCATGGGTTCAACACTGGTACCTTGGATGCATTTGGAAACATAATACATGACAAGAAAATATAGCACAACTCTAAACCTAGATCACAAAAACCTTCCATGATATTTTAAATGAAGAAAACCTAGAAAACTGAAAAAAAAATCTAGAGTAATAAACTAACTCTCCCCTTGGTCTATGCAGGAGGTGTGGATAAGATGAGGGGTTCATACAAGTTGACCTAGACTTACCACCCTAGATCAAGCAATTAAAGCCATATTGCCTCAGATACTTCAAATGTTATAGGATGATAATGTTGCTATACACAGAGGATACTTGGGAGGGAGACACACCAGACAAGAAAGAGATCCATCAATAGAGGCTTGTGCACCTTCCCGACATAGTGATGAGAATAGGGTAGAGAAATCACACGTGGAGTCATTCAGATAAGATTCACCATAGAGAGGTCATGGAGATAGGACTACAAGATACAGGGACAAATATAGGAGCCCTAGATAGCATGATGATCATGTTGAGAGACCTAGGGGTAGACATTCTATACTGTCATATCACATCAAAGAGATACTGAAACTCCATCTGTCTCATTTTTATAGGGACATTAGAGGATTCTAGGAAGAGGCATGGTTGGTAAGCTTAAAATGATGCTTCAAGCTATGGTTGTGTACCAGTAACATGAAGGATTGTGTTGTCATCCACCTTCTGAAAAATGGACTTAGGGTTTGGTTGAGGACCAAGGAGCAGAAGCTCAATGTGGATTCTGAGACACTCACTTGGGATCTCTTCGAGGAGTGGTTTAAGAGTAGATACTTATCCAGGAGGTTCATTCAGCAGAGGATAGATGAGTTCCACGACCTACGTCAGGAAGTCCATGATAGTGGAAGAGTATGAGATTCAATTTCATGACTTGTTTTAGTATGTGGACTACATGTACGACACTCAGGTGAGGATGCAAAGGTTCATTAGGGGCCTAAACATAGATGTTGTTGGGGTAGTTGGCATTCATTACCCAGATACATTAGCAGAAACCATTAAGAAGACCTATATTGCGGAGGAGACCATGGGGAAGATGTAGCAGACTAGAGATAGAGTGCAGAGCCACATACATCAGACATAGGATAATGGGTCGAGGGGGTCAAATCCTCCTCCTTGTGGTGGAAATGTTTTTGCAATTTCTTCATTCAGGCCACCATAACAACCAATTCATCAGTAACAACAAAAGAGTCATCCTCCATTCAGGCCCTCACAAATATTCAATATACAGAGGGGACGTTGTATGGGGCCTCCACCTAGGGGACCAGTCAGGACTCAAGTTCCTTGTAGAGGTCAATTAGTAGTAGCTTGTCAGAAGCAACCACACCAATTCATAGTCAGGATCATCAGGATCCATGTCATAGATTAGAGAGGGTCATCATTAAAGAGAGTTCCCTCAAAACCCTAATAACAAGGGTAAGGCACTGGTTTCAAAACCTATAGAAGGAGATATGGCTAGGAGCCGTAGGATATAAGAAGCTATCAAGAACCTCCAGGAAGAGCACCAGAGCATAGTGATTGAGACGAAAGGTAGCATTTATGGAATTTTTATTCCTTTTTTATTTGATTTAGGCTCCTTAGATTATTTTATTTCCCCATTTGTAGTGGAGTGATGCAAGATGGTGGAAATTAGGACAAAGTTTTAGTTGGCATATGGATATGGATTCTGGAGCCAAGTTCAAAGTGGACTCCTTAGTCAAGGAGAGTGTAGTTGATCTAGGACCCTTTTCCACCACATTGGATCTTCATATCTTTCCTTTGGGATCCTATGGGATTATAATGTGCATGGATTGGTTATCTACACATAGGTCTATATTTTATTGTTATATTAAAGTAATATCATGTGCAAATGATTTGGGAGTGGAGTCAGTGATAGTTGGGGTGAGGAGACCCACCTCTATTCACAGCATATCTGCTATGCAACTTAAGCAGTGTGCACGATGACGTTTTCAGTTGTATGTTGTCACGATTAGTGAAAAATCTGAGGATGAGTCTAGTAGGCTGTCACTTGATGATCATCATATTTTGAGGTAGTTTTTAGATGTTTTTCTAGGGGTATTTCTGGGTTAGCTCCACCATGTGAGATAGATTTTAACATTGATTTTGTTCTTGGAGTAGAACTTATCTCCCAAAAACCTTATAGAATGACTACCCCTGAGCTTTATGATCTCAAGTTATCACTGGATGGCCTTCTTGAGAAATTCCTAATTCCTCCTAGCGTATCCCCTTGGGGTACATTGGTGATTTTTTAAATAAGAAGGATGGATGTATACAATTTTATATTGATTATCATCAGCTGAACAAAGTAACGATGAAGAATTGTTACCCCCTTTCACGTATTGATGATTTGTTTGATCAGATGAAGGGAGACATAGTATTCTCTAAGATAGATTTTAAGTTTGGATACAATCAACTGAGGATTACATAGGAAAATATTCATAAGACATCCTTTTGTAAAATATATGGCCACTACGAGTTCACAGTAGTGCCTTTTAATCTAGTGAATGCCCCCGTAGTATTCATGAGTTTAATCAATGGGGTATTCTAGAGATTTCTAGATTGCTTCATGCTCATATTTATTGATGACATTTTGATTTACTCACATGTGCATGAGGAGCACAAGGAGCACCTTTGACAGGTTTTGTAGTGTCTTCGTGAGAATCATCTTTATAGGAAACTGGAGTAGTGCGCGTTCTTTCAGTAAGAGGTGCAATACTTGGGTCACATCATTTCTGGGGAAGGTATCATCATCAATCCTTCCAAGATTCAAGATATTATGGATTGGTCCCGTGATAACTAGTGTGACCGAAGTGCACAGATTCATGGGGCTTGAAGAATACTACAAGAGATTTGTTCATCACTTTTCTCAGATTACGTACCCATCACTTCCCTTTTACAGAAAAAAAAGAAGTTTTTTTTATCCGATGGATGTATGAAGGAATTCAGTAAACATAAGCAATTCCTTACATCAGCACTGATTCTTGCAGTGCTAGATCCACATGAAGAGTTTTTTCGTTTGTACAAATGCTTCCTTGGCAAGACTAGGTGGTGTTTTGATGCTGGATGGCCATGTGTTTTCCTTTGAGTCTCACAAACTCAAGGATAATGATCTCAATTATCCAAACCATGACCTGGAGCTTGCATCAGTTGTGTATACTTTGGTTTGATGGAGAAATTTCCTTCTTGGAAGGAGATTCATTCTCAAGATAGATCACTTAAGTCTTTGTCACCTCTTCACGTAACCCAATCTCAACACTTGTAAGTGGAATTGGATGGAGTTTCTTTGTGAGTACAATATGGAGATATATAATGTGAAAGGGAAGGAGAATGTTTTTCCAACGCATTGATTAAAATGAAACACTTTGTTTTAGATACTTCAGTTGGTATAAATTTACAGAGCAAGGATTTTGTAGCAACTTCCTCACGACATTTTGTACCATGCATCTAGATCATAGATTGAGTCTCAGAGACCCCTTGAGGGGAAGTTTGATTGTTTTATAGTAGATTCAGATGGAATTCTCAGGCATAAAGGCCGGATCTAGGTACCGAGGGATGGAAGTTTGAGACAAGATATCTTGGCAAAGGATCATCATGCACCTTATTCAGCCCATCAAGGGGTGAAGAAGATGCATGCAACCTTGAGACAAATTTATCATTGGAGAGGTCTTCGGAGAGATGTAGTTCAGTTTGTGTCAAAGTGTTTAGATTTTCAGAGGGTGAAGGCCAAACATCAGCATCCAATTGTATTTCTCTAACCAAATGTTCTCCTAGAGTGGAAATGGGACACCTTTCCATAGATTTCGTAATAGAGATACCGATGTTGAGATACCAGCATGATGCCATCATGATCACGTTGGATAGATTCATGAAAGTGGCTCATTTTTCTCTAGTGAATACCACCTATACATCTAGTGCAGTCACGAGAGTGTACCTGGATGAGATTGTTAGACTGCATGGGATTCTTTCAAAGATCATTTGTGACCGCAATCCTTTGTACACATCACACTTTTGGAATATCATGCAACATTCCCTTAGGATGAGAATAAACTTAAATAGAGCCTATCATCAAGAGACAGATGGGCTGATGGAGTGGGTGAATCATATTTTAGAGGAGATGCTTTGGATCTACGCTATGGATCATCAGTCAAAGTGGAGAGGATTACTTGTATTTGGTGGATTTTTCCTACAAAAACAATCTTCCAGAGTTTGATTGGTATCACACATTTTTAGGTATTATATGGAAGGGAGTGCAAGACATGTTTGAGTTGGGATAGACTTGAGGATAGAGTATCTATTAGCCCAAATTTGTTACAGAACATGGAGCAGCAGGTTATTTTGATTTGTTAGAGGTTGTAGGAGGCACAAGATAGGAAGAAGTAGTATGCAGATCAGAGGATATTTGAATGTAGTTATGAGGTGGGCACGAAGGTGTTTCTTTGTGTCAAACCTTAAAAGAGTCTCACCCGTTATGGAAAAGGCTCTAATTTGTCTCCTAGATTCATCTGTACATTCGAGATCCTAGACCTGATCGGTTCCTTAGCTTATCGTCTAGCCTTGCTGCCCTTCTTATCTCGCATGCATGATGTGTTTCACGTATCTATTCTTAGGTGATATATCCCAGATCCATCTCATGTATTGGATTGGATTACATTTTAGGTACAGGAGAAGGGGTAGATGATGGTGGATCCTATGTGTATTTTAGATCAGAGGACCCTGGGCCTTCGGTGATGAGAGATTGATCAGGTGTGAGTCTAGTGGGATAGGTATGATGAGACTGCTGCTACATGGGAGGATGTGACGTTGCTACGATTATAGTTTCCACACCTATTTCAGTGACTTGCAGGAGGAAGTCGAGTCTAAGGGGAGGGGATGCAATGCCCACTCCTCTTTGAAACTTATTATATTTTGATTTTGATTACTATTGACTATAGACATGGATATTATGGTATCATTTTTTTTAACATGATGTTAGATGATAGAGATATTCTGATTATTGATAGTTTGTGATTCATAATATTATTACATGGATTCTTAGATACATATAAGACATAAAATTTTTATGATGATGATTATGTGTTGTTAGTATATATATATTACTGACATTTGTAATTCTCATCATGTTGACTATGACATAGCTTTTGAACTAATCTTGTGATCTTGTTGATATTTATAAAAAGATAGAATTGAGATGTTGCTTAAATTTTAGACCAATGATAGCATTGTTAGTAGAAGTGATGAGTTAGCTATATGCGGAAGGTTATTGATTTAATTGCATAAATTTTTCCTTGATGTTTTGATGCATTTACGAGGCCGAAGGAGGTATTTTCTTATTTTGTAGGTAATTAAATCACAACAATCAAAAGGGGGATTGGAGACCAACCACATCAGAATACTAGATGGATACAACGAAGGTCACCATGACAACTTGTGTTGTCTTTTGTGTGTTTTAATTTTCTTGGGAGTCCCCATGGGGGGATGACCTCAATTGTGACCATGGGTTATTTGTGGAATTCTTTCCCTTTTTCTTTTATTTATTTTAGAGTATGTGATTTTATTGCAAGGTAATTTATTTTATCATTATTGATTAATGTGCTTTTATTTAGTAATTTAATAATTTTATCAAGCTATATGGGGATGTGAAAAATGGAGTCATTTATTAGAGTTGTTGGTCTTTTGGACTATCTGATTTTAAGTTTAGTTTGAGTGACTTTAAGTGTTGTAAACTCTACCTTGCCTTGCAATATCAGATTTAGGCTTAAGGGTCATTTTTTAGGCTTATGGGACAAGCTCCTCTTAATTTATTATACCATCCCTACCTATGGATTGGGGGTCAAAAATAAACCCCATTATGTGTTTTATAGGACAAAAAGTGAATTAATTACACTTTTCTTAAATAGATTTTAAGTTTGTCCTTAGGAGGTGTGGGTTTGGATTGTGTGTGTAAGAGGTTTGTCATTCCTCTCAACCACCAATTTATTGTGCATTGGGGTTGCAGTTTGACTTGTGATGTGGAGTTGAGGATAAGTGATGTGGCATCCTACATGGAGCCACCTCACCCTCTCTCTCCCTTTTCTATTTATGCAAGTTCATTTTTTTTTTGTTTTGGGGTTACTTCATTCATGGGTGCTCTTGTATTTTTGGGGAGTTGGAGGATTTTGGAGTGTTTGTTGCATTCTTGGAGCTTGTTAGATTTTGATTAAGCTTGAACGATCATAGAGTGTGATCTATTTGATCAAGATCTACCATGGAAAGGTAGGAGCTACGCCCTTATTTTAATTGATTTCTCTTATATGTGTATATTTGTATGTTATTGAATGTTTTGATATCCTTGTTGGGTTCTTGGGTAGATTTCCTAAGTATGGTGTAGGATAAGTCTATGGGGATATTATATGTAGGGATGCATAAGAGTTTATTTCATGTTTTGGAGGGAGTTGGGTTGGGTGCCCCACCTTGGATAAGAGAATTCTTGCATTTCTTCCTTGGTTCTTTTTGATGGAGACATAAGAGATTGTAGGGAGGACTAAGAGAATGTGGGAGGCATAAGATTTTTGTAGGGGTTTTGAGATGTATATTAGAGGGTTTTTAGGGTGGGCACCTAATCCCAGTGGGAGGTATAAGTGATCTCCCCATAGATCATTGCTCCATTAGCATTGCATTTTCAAGCCTTGTATATTTTGTTAGTTCCTTCTTGTTATTGTATTTTGTCTGGATTGTGTTTTGAAATGGTTGTGAAATATTGTTATTGTGATGTGGAAGCTTGTAATAGTTACTATGAATTGTATCCATCTTTTATTGCATTCTGGTTGGGGCTCGTAGGGCCAATGAGGAGGATAACTTCTTCTCCTCATTAGATTATTGGTTAGATGGAGAGTGTTGCCTCTCCCCCATTTTTGTTGTTTTGATCAAGTGGAGACATGGTGGAGCTCTTGTTGGTGATTTGTTATTGGGAGAATTTGTTGAAGTCCAAAAAAAAATCCTCCTTTGTGAGAAAATCTTGCTTGTAATTCCAACTTAGGTGAAAGACTTGTAGACTTGTATTTTTAAAATAAATGTTGCATTGTAAGTTTCATGGACCAAGTTGTATTATTATATTTGAAGGAAGTTCATTAAATAATGTGTATTTTACTTTCCCTTCTAATTGTTATATGTAAAGGAATGGATTAGAATGGATATCATGTTTAACATTTCACTTGTTATGAAAAAGAAAGAGAAAGATCATTATTCTTTGTGCAAGTTGCATTTTTGTAAGAGTGAAGGAAGAACATAGAAGTGTAAAATAATAATAATGTATTTTTGGTAAATCTTAAATGTATAATAGTTAATGTGTTATCCTTTAGTAAATGGTTGTAGTAGAAATGAAAAGATGTACTAAGTATAATAAGTTTTTTGGTTGATAGATTACATTTTGTTGTAAAAAGGGGAAACAATGATAATGAGAATTAGATTAAGTTTCATTTCATACCTTGAGTTGAAAGCAATTTTGTGGGAAAAATAATCTTATAGATGTGTTTCTTGTCACTATAGAAATCATAAATATTTAAATATAGTAATTATAAGAATGGAATGAATAAATGGAATAATATTTCAACTGGAGGCTTTAGGAATATAAATTCAACTAAGGATAAATTGTAAAACAATCTAGTAAAAATTATTTGTCGAAAAATATCGGAACTCAAGGTTTTGATTTTAAAGAATGGGACCTTGGCCCTATACAGAGTGGTGGTCACGGAACTACCGCTAAGGAAAGGTGATGGTTTTTGAATCGTCACCCAGGTAGGGTGATAGTCTCTATACCACCGACCTACTTAAGGTGGCTATTTCATCACTAATTGTAGAAAAATACAATTCCACATCTGTGCAATTTAAAAATTAATTTGATTAAAAATTTAAGCCTTCAAATTTGTAGAGGAAATCACTAGCAAGCCGTAAGGGCATAAATTCATTGTTCTAAACTTGTAAATCTTCAAATGTGTATTTTAAGCATTCAATCTCATGGATTAAAAATTAAGTAGGGTTTTTTCCGAAATATAAAAACAAGAATGAACTAAATCACAACTCCATATTTGGAGTGGAAACCCCTTCAATATTCAAATGAAATACATTACAATAATAAATCCATAACCTAAACTAAAATAAACTTGATTTTGTGAATTCTTCCATGGTTCTTCCTTTCCTTGCTCCCATGGCTTCCATGTCTCTAACCTTCAAAATAAACAAAAGAAAAGAGACCAAATGAGGAGGCTAGGGAAAAGAAAAATGATTAATAAGATTTCATAAGGATAGTTAGGGTTAGTATGGAACCCTAAGATTTAGTGGCCAAAATTGATTTGATCCTAGGGTTAAGAATCAACCTTACAATTGTTAGGTGAGAATATGTATTAAGGTTTTTTAGATAATTTAAGGGTATGTGTAAATGGGTGAACGAGGTGATTGAATACACTTTTATGTTAAGTTATTTATTTTATTTCTAGTATGTTTACAGTAACTATTTAAATGGACTTTAAAGCAAATGATTTATGAGAACTATTTAACTTAGTGAAAGGGAATTTTGAACACTTAGCTAGAGATGTTAATTAACCTGACCTTAGAACTAGATTAAGAACATTTAATTAATAATATAGACTAGATCCAGCCTTTGGAAAGTACTATTATTGGTAGAAATTAATTTACTATACATTAGAGTTTGACACCCTTATAACTTAAAACAAAAAAAAAATCTGTAACTTTCAAGATAACTATTTAAGGATTAATGTGGTTTTACAACAACAAAATTATGGGTGTTACACCATTTTTTTCTGATATTCGATTTTGGTGTAGATATCATCACACCAACATATGTATCTTGAATTTCCTTAACATAGATTTTCTAAGCTTACATAAACCCGAATCAATTTTGGTTGAGTTTCCTTGTATCATTTTTATTATCTTTCACTAGTTGTATACCTCTTTTACCCTATTGTAGTTTCTTGTAACATTTCTCAAATCTAATCCTAATAGCCATCTTGGCTTGAGTTTAATATAATTTTACATATTCGAGAGCGCATAATTTTTCCTTTTAATTTTGATTTCCCATCATGCATATGTTTTTTTTGATACTATTAAATTTATTTATATTGTTTATTTTAAGTTTCTTTCATATGATTAGTTATTTCTAGGTTTCAACCTATTATTAGCTTATATGTATTTATTTTGTGGAATTAATTATGTATTACTTATCATTATATTAATCATAAATATGTGTTTATATAAGTGGCTTTTAGGGTTTTATTCTCTAATTATTCAGTTAAATACTGATGCAATGTTATGTTCATGAGTACTGTTTAGGGTTTCATTTTATAAATATTCACTTAAGTAGTGATGTAGTGCATTATTCATGAGTATTGTTTCAACATATAAGTGATTGCCAAAATGTAGCCTATTTATAAATCATTCAAAAAGTGGTTTTTTCATAAACCATTAAATATGCATCTCCGAACTCATTCATTTAAGTTTCCTTTATCGTAAGTGGTTATATTTGTGCTTATTATCCAATTCCTCTATCAAATGCAATGAAAGGTGAGAGATAAATTTTGATGTAGCATTTATTGGACCCATATGGAAAAAGTATTCCTTCATTTATTTAGATTTAAAACTATCTTATTGTTAATGTCTAATATTTATTTTTCGGATACATGCATTTGATAGATAAATTATGATGCATCTTTTTCTATGATGATAAATTCAAAGTGCATGACGATGTATGATAGTAAATCAAATTTTTGAAATATTTACTTCCTAGGTAGAGAGATTGACCATGTTCGAGTCCAGTGGGATAGATATGATGAGACTGCAGCTACATGGGAGGATGCTACATTGATACGAGTTTAATTTCCACACATGTTCGAGTGATTTCCAGGAGGAAGTCGAGTCTAAGGGGAGGGAGATGTAGTGGCCACTTCACTTCAACAAATTTTATTATTGATTTTGTTACTGCCGAATATACTTATGGATATTATTGTAGCTTTTGATTTAGCATGATGTTAGATGTTAGAGATACTGGATTGTTGTTGATTTTGATTCATACATGATGCGTGTGGATTATTAGGGACATTTTATATTGATGTTGATATGTTATTAACACTATTATAATTATACATTTTAGACATGCGATATTTCTTCATATTGAGTAGATCTACAGAATTGAACTAATCTTATGATCCTATGGATATTGATGAAATGTAGAATTGAGCTGTTATTAGAAATTTTAAATGATATCGTAATTTCTTAGATAATGATTTGATGCATATATAGATGATTGTGAATTTATATTACATATTTTATCTTAGATGTTTTAATGCGGCCACAAGGCCGAAGGAGGTATTTATGTGTTTTGCAGGTAAATTTTTTCACAACAAACAATGGGGGGATTGGTGACCAACCACATTAGAATTCTAGGTGAATACAATAAGGGTCACCATGGCAACATGTGTTTGTGTGTTTGTTTGAACTATTGTTAGGGGAAAATTATGACCAAGGGGTTATGTGTTGTCTATGTATTTAGTTTCCTTTATTTAATATAGTTTCTGATTTTTAGTGATGTAATTTCCTTATTTTAATTATTTAGAAAATGATGTGTTCTTCCCCTTTATCTTAATGGGTTTTAGTGTCCTATTTAAGTTAATTAATCTTTTTATTAACTAATTATGGATGTGACAAAAAGTTTTCATTTAATAGATTAGATGACTATTAGGTTTTGGGTTGTAAGATTGAGTGCTTATGATCTTTAGTGTTGTACACTCTACCCCTTCAAAAAAATTCTTATTTGTCATTAAGAGAAAATTTTGGAGGCTTGTGGGACAAGTTAAACTTGTCCCAAACCTCTTAAATTTTTGTACCAACCCTACCTATGGGTTGCGGGATAAAAACTAGGCCCCATTATGGGTTTTGGGAAGACAAATGGTATAATTTTGTATTGCACCTTCTTACATGTAATTATTTTTTAGTCCTTAAGGGGTGTGGGCTTGGATTGTGTGTGTAAGTAAAATTGTCATTTCTTAACCCACTTATTAATTGTGCTTTGGATTTTGAAGTTTTACTTGTGAGGTGGAGTTGAGGATGAGTGATGTGTCATCCTATGTGGAGCCACCTCACCATCCTCTCTCCCTTTTCTATTTATTCAAGTTCTTTTTCTTGTTTGGGGGGGTTACTTCATATCTTTGTGCTCTTGCATTTTTGGGAGTTAGAGGATTTTGGAATGCTTGTGGAATTGTTGGAACATTTATGGTGATTGTTTTGGCTTGAAGAAGCATGGTGTGGAACTATTGGATCAAGCTCTACCATGGAAAGGTAGGAGCTATACTCTTGTAAAATACCTTTAATTTTATATCTGTGTATATGTGCATATTTTTGAGTGTTTTGGTATGCTTGTTGGTTTCTTGGGTAGATTGCTTAAGTGTGGTGTAAGAGGAAGACTATGGGGATCTTACATGTGGGGAGGCATAAGAGTTAATTTCATGTTTTTGAGGGACTTGGGTTGGGTGCCCCACCTTGGACAAGAAATTATATTCATTTCTTACTTGGTTTATTTTTATGAGGGAGCCATAAGAGCTTTGTAGGGAGGCATAACCGAATGTGGGAGGTATAAGGGGTACTTGAGGATGCATAAGAGTGTGTAGGGGTTTTGAGATGTTTCATTGGAGGGTTTTTAGGTGGGAACCCATTTCCCATTGGGAGGCATAAGTGACCTCCCCATAGATCTTACTCCTTTGGCTTTTGCATCTTCAATCCTTGTGTATTTTGTTTCTTTCATTCTTATGGTTGTAGTTACATTGTTGGATTTTTGTATGGTTGTAAAATCTTGTATTGTGATGTGGAATCTTGTTTTTTGCCATGAGTTGAATCCCTTTTTCATTACAATGTGTTTGGGGCTTGGGGGCCAATGAGGAGAATGACTTCTCCTCCTCATTAGAATCATTGGTTGGGTGGATGAGTGGTACCTCTCCCCCCATTTTTTGTATGGATCAAATAAAGCATGGTGGAGATATCTCTTGTTAGTGATGTGAAGAATGGAGCATTGGTTGGTGTCCTCAAGAAATATATCCTTGTGAGAAAACCTTCTTGTTATTCCACTTAGGGTGGAAGACTTGTAATATTGTATTCCTTTTAGCTTTCATTTTTGTAAGTTTTTCCCACTTTAAGTGGAAGATGTTGTATTAATATTTTGAAAGAAAGTTGTATTGATTTTATTATCATATTTGTTATGTATGTGGAAAGGAAAGACTCTTTAGTGAAGCTCATTGGATAATAAAAGTGTGTTAGAAATTTGTATTGAGAAATAGTATCTCCATTGTATTCCATGAAATTTATACAGTTGTAAAAAGTTACATTTGATATTTTCTTATAGTAGTTGAAAGAAAGTACTAACTTTATCCATGTGGATGGAAGAGCTCAAAAGATAAATTTTTTTTATTGGTCAATAAAATAGTTAAAATTCCTAAATATAGTGGAAGAATAAAATAGGGTGCATTTAAAAATTAGGCCTTAGCCTCTTTGATTATGTAAAAATAATATTAAGATATTGTAATGTTTTCTTATAAACTATCATAATTGGAGTTGCTATTCTTCTCATGCCTGTTATTCAAAAAAAAGTTACCAAATCTTTTATAAAGACATTTCAAATTTAGAACTAAAATTTGATGACCCTAATAACTATATAATTTTTACTACTTTGATAATAATGTTAAAATTGATGTATTGTAAGATTAAAGTGTCAATACCATCCTTTTTTTACTATTTTTTATATATTAATAATAACATAAGAATTATACTATAATAATAATAACATTATTATATATATTACTAATGTTATAATATTATTGCTATAAAAATAATAGTATTAAATACTAATATATATATTTATATAATATATATATATAAAAATATGTAATGGTATTAGATAAAAGTAGAAATTTAAAGTGGTTTGTATTAATTTAAAAAAAAAATGCGGCCACATTGTAGTAAGTAATGGATTTGGGGTGGGGAGGGGTGGCGACCCCAACCCCCACCCCATTTAATATTAAATGGGATGGGGGTTGGGGTCGCTGACCTCCCCAACCCACAAAGACTTTAACCCACATAATATATGTGGCTAACACACTCTTCCCCTACACATTTTGTTTTTGGACTATATAATGAATGGCCGTGGCCGAACCTTTTTCAAATCAGTTTTTAAATTATATATATATATACTTAAGTATATGTACATATATACTTAAAAATTATATGTTAAATCTAATTTTTTTCCTCTAGTAAATTTATTTTTGGTTTATCTCTCTCTCTCTCTCTCTCTCTCTCTCTGTCTGTAAGTCACACACACACACACACACACACACACACACACACACAAACATTTTTGTATACCCAAATGGAAATTTAAATCATATCTAGCTTTTTTTATAAAATAGGAAAATACCCACAAAATCCATTTGGGAAAACCTAACCAAAGAGATCTAAAAAAATATTTACGTACATTGAAACCCTAGGAGAGGGTATATACAAGATAGGAAAATAATTAAATTTGAAAGCCTCTGAAAAATATTGGAATAGCCTACAATGGCTTCCCTTCATCCTCCAACAACCTGTAAAATTAAATAGAAAATAATGATCCAAATGAAATGAGAAAGAAGCTTTAATAAGGATGCCTTAGGGTTAGTTTCCCTTTTTCCTCATCCAAGGGTCTAAATTGAATCCATCCAAGGGATGAGATTCATCCCTACAAAAAGTAGGTAAAGGGAGGGTGAGTGGAAATTACCCTTTTAAACTAAATTTTTTAATTTCAAAACTTGAGTTAACTTTTTAAGGGGTCACTTTATGGGGAAGGGAATGTTTATTTTAACCCCATGTAAAATGGGCACCTTGTGAATTGTTTAATCCTTGTGGAATTAAATACCTTGGATAATTATTTTTTTGGCCCCCTTTAACCCTATAAATTTAAATATGGAATGTTTAACTATAGTAGGAATATAATTGTTTATTAAATTAACACTTAGAGAGAATTTAACCATCCTTGGACTAATTAAACTCATTAGTTTTAATGTGGGTTTAATAATTTGTTATAACGGGAAAAATTTATTTATTAAATATAATTGACTTTGAAATATTAATGTGAAAACTATATATTCGAATTATGTATGCGGGCACGTTTTCAAAAAATAATTATTTCATAATTATTCTAGTTAACCCTAGGTTGTTCTTGGGTCTCGTGTGGGCATTTTTTTAGTAGGCATTACACTTGGTATCAGATTCATGGGTTCAAAGCTTGGACCCTTGGGAAAATAGGAAAATGTGAGACACAAACGTTAACCCTAGCATAATACTAAATGTAGAAAACAACTTGTCTGAAAGATTGTATATTTTAGTAAACATAGAAAAATGAAATAAAACATATAATGATGAACTAACTCTCACCTTGGTTTGTACAGGAGGTGCGGATCAGAAGAGGGGTCCTTTCACATAGACCTAGACTTTCCACCTCTAGAGCAGGCCATAGTGACCATTCTACCTCATATTTTATAGACGCTTCAGGATCTCAATGCCACTTTACGTGGAGGGTTCTTAGGAGGACGATCAGCCAAACATGATAGGGATCCATTTTTTGAGGCTCATGCATCTCCTCGACATAGTGAGGAGAATAGGGAAGAGAAATCCCATGTGGAGTCAGGTAGAGTAGAGTCACCACAAAGGGGAGATGGAGACAAGATTTCAAAACACAGGGATAGGTCTCATAGCCCTATACCTAGAGATGAGCATGCAAAGAGGCCTAGTAGGTAGCCACAGAACATATCAGGGAGATCCTGAAGCTACAACCATCACACTATTTTGGAGATACATGTGGATCAAGAAGAGGCCTAGTTAGTGAGTTTGAGCTAAAAGCTCTGCCCTTGTACTAGCAACATGAAAGCTCATGTTATGATCTACCTTTGTGGAGAAGGTGTCTGGTTGAGGACTAAGGAGAAGAAGCTACACATTGATTCAGAGATAGTTATGAGATACATGTGATCAGATTTCTAGGCATCCAGTGTGATTGGATAACAGGCCTAGTTGTGGGAGCTACTTGAGATAGACCTCCAGAGAAAGGTGCTCCTAAAACCTGCCACAATCTACTCTGCTAGCTATTCTAACCTAAAATTACTAGCAACATACACCAGAAAAAGAAAGTAATCTCCAAATGTGTTACAGAGGATCTAGAAGAGGTGATGATATCACCTTAGCAAAATGCATCCACAACAATATTCCAAGGGATGGATAAATAGTATACTTGTAGAAAGTAAAGGGGCAAGAAGAATGAGGACACAGAGGAGTATTTTATTGCTTCATAAAGCTCAATCTATTACATGGATCACCATGCAAGGAGTCCATTGCAACACAGCTTCACAAAGATGACAGAGCTTTGTTACTCTCCCCCCTTTTACAATGGATCACTCAATTTATAGAAAAAAGAGAAGGAAAAAGAGGGAAAATGGAAATCCCGAAATCTGTCCTTCAACCACCTTAAGAGGCATTAAATTGAGTTGAGTAGGTACTTATCCAGCAGAGAAGGAAGAGGTTTAATTTAGCTACCAAATAAAACAGTTCTGAATCCGGCCATAGATTTCTGAAAAAATCTGGTTTCATGACGATACCAATTTTGTGCGATCGTTGAGGAATGCATCTATGCGGGCAGCTATTTTGGGTAGTCATTTGACGGGAAAGAGTATGAGCCGAACACGTTTCCTTCATTTAAATATATTTTTAAGACCAATTTTACTCCAGTCAAAAGCTATGTCCGGACCAAACGTTGACTTTTCCTCCTGTATGCAGGATGAGAAGATGTACTCGATTAGTGCTGTCTGTGATTCGGGCCCATTTGCCTTCGTCGTCCCAAAGGCCTGTCATCGGCCGGATCGGCCGGTTCGCGCATTTTTGTTCCTCTTGGCCTGCTTTATTTTTGAACTAATTTCGGCCGGATTTGGGTGGTGTGGTGTACTTTTGGCCCATTCACTGATTTCACCCGGTTCGGCCGGTTCGCGCTTTTCTGTCCCACACGTCCCAAGGTGACCTTAGCAGACTTAGCCAATTTTCACGATTTTTCCTGGAGAAGCAACCCTTTTTTCGCATTTTCTCAGAACTACTCTCTTCCTCTTGGATAGGGGATTGACAAATATGAGGACCATAGAAACATTTTCGCCCTGAATCAATATAATTGCTTGCATGTTATCAAAATTAAAGATAACAAGTTAACTAGGATCTGTTTGAAGAGGTTCAGGAGTAGGTACTATAGGGATGAGAAGGTAAGGACATAGTTCAGGGGATTGATTTGGATTTATGCGGTGTGCACATCCAGGCCTACATTGCAAAGGATACATGAGTAAAGACACAACAGGCCAGGGACATAGTTCAGAGATACATCCGGAAGATGCAGCATAACAGATCAAGGGGTAAGTTCCTTGTCCTTGTGGTGGCAGGGTACAGTACAGTCATCTTTTAGGCCACCACAATAGCTACCTCAGAAGTAGTAGTAATCCTACCCACCTTATAGGCCTCCACAAATATTCAATGCATAAAGGGGGTGGAGTACGGGGCCTCCTCCTAGGGGTCCCATTAGGACACATGGTGCAATGAGAGTTCAGTCAGTAGGAGCTCACCAACAGAGACCTCAGCAGTCCATAGCCGGATCATCAGGATCCACATCACAGACCTCTAGAGTACCGGCTAGAGCTACTTCTCATTAGAGAGGGTTGGGTAGTTGTTATGGTTTTGGTGTTTCTGGACATCATTAGAGAGAGTGCCCACAGAACCCTAGTAACAAGGATAAGATGTAATTTTTTGAGCCTGCTATTGGTGACATGGGGCACAACCATCGGATCTATGCAGTGGTCGAGAACCACCAGGTTGAGGATTAGAGTACCATCATAGAGACGACATGTAACATTGGTGGTATTCCTACCTCAATTTTGTTTGATTCTGGTTCATCAGATTCTTTTATTGCACCATCCTTTGTAGAGCACTGCAGGCTGGGGCTAGTTTGGTAGGGTCTTAGTTGGGACATCGAAATGGCTTCTAAAGCCAAAATCTCTATAGGATCCTTAGTTAAGAAGTGTGTAGTGGATTTGGGACCCTTTACCACTACCTCAGATCTTCGTATTCCTTCTGTTGTGCTCATATGGAGTCATATTGGGCATGGATTGGTTGTCTGCACACAAAACTAGAGTGGATTGTTACAATAAGACTATATCATGTACAAATAATCTAGGAGTTCAGTTAGTGATAGCGTGAGTTAGGAGGCCCATTTATATTTACACCATCTCTGCTATGCATCTTAAGCGGTGTGTGCAATGAGGTTGTCAGATGTATCCTGTTACAGTTAGTGATAGATCAGACGATGAGTCTAGTGGGCCATCTCTTGATGACCATCACATCTTGAGAGAATTTTCTAATGTCTTTCAAGGGGATCCACTAGGGTTATCTCGCCACTTGAGATAAATTTTCACATAGATTTAGTTCCAGTCACATAGATCCTATGTCACGAGCACCTTATCAGATGACTACTCCTGAGATCTATGAGTTTAAGTTATAGCTTGAGGGCCTTCTGGTGAAAGGTCTAATCTATCCTAGTGTATCCTCTTGGGGTGCACTAGTGATTTTTGTAAAGAAAAAGGGTGGATCTCCAAGGTTGTGTATTGATTACCTCCATCTAAAAATAGTAACGATCAAGAATCATTACCCCCTTCCATGCATTGATTATTTATTTGATCAAATGAAAGGGGCCACAATTTTCTCCAAGATAGATCTTAAGTCAAGTTATCATCAGTTGAGGATTACAAATGAAGATATTCATAACACTTCCTTCCATATGAGATATGGCCACTACGAGTTCACAACAGTGCCTTTTGGTTTGACAAATGCCCTTGTAGTGTTCATGAGCTTGATGAATGGGGTGTTTAGGACATTCTTGGATTTATTCATACTCAATTTCCTTGAAAACATTCTGATTTACTCACATACATGTGAGGATCATGAGGAGCACCTTCGCCAAATTCTTCAGTGTCTTCATGAGCAACATCTTTACGGGAACATGGAGAAGTGTGAGTTCTCTCAAATAGAGGTGTGGTATTTAGGCCATATCATTACTGGAGAAGGTATCATAGTCAATCCTTCCAAGATTCGAGCTATTATGGATTGGCTAGCTCCCACTAGTGTGACAGAGGTGCACAACTTCATGGGTTTAGTAGGATATTATAGGATATTTATGTAGGAATTCTCTCGGGTGGCACACCCCATCACTTCCCTTTAGTGGAAAGGGAAGAAGTTTGTATGGTCAGACAGATGTGAGTAGGCTTTCAAGACACTGAAGGAATGCCTCACAACAACACCTATTCTTGTAGTTCTAGATCCTTAGGGTAATTTATTTGTATGCACAAATGCTTCTTTGGTGGGACTTAGAGGTTTTTTGATGTAGGAGGGCAGAGTAGTGGATTTTGAGTCTCACAAAATCAAATATTATGATATCAATTATCTGACTCATAATCTTGAACTTGAGGTAATTTTTTACACCTTATTTTGATGGAGACAATTTCTTCTTGGTCGAAGATTCACACTTAGGACATTCTACTTGAGTCTTCACCACATCTTCACGTAGCCCAATCTCAACACTCGTCAGTGGCGTTGGATGGATTTTCATTGTGAGTATGACATGGAGATAGAACATGTGAAGGGGAAGGAGAATGTGTTTGCAGATTCCCTGAGTTGATAGAGACATGTGGTTTTGACCACTTCAGTGGGAACAAATTTAGAGATTAGGATATTACAGTCGTTTCCCCACGATAACTTCTACCTTGTATCCAGAGTAGAGATTGAGTCTCAAAGATCCCTTGAGGGGAAGTTTAATGGAGTTTCATTGGAGACAGGTGATCTTCTCTGACACAAAGGTCAGATCTATGTCCATAGAGATGGAGGCTTGAGGCAGGACATTTTGATAGAGGCTCATCATGCACCATATCCATCCCATTCCAGGGTAAAGAAGATGCTGACGACTTTGAGACAATTGTATCATTGGATGGGAATTCGAAGAGACGTGGGTCGATTTGTGTCACGTTGTTCAAAGTGTTAGAAGGTAAATGTGGAGCATCAATATCCATCTAGCATTCTCTTTCCTAATGTTATACCAGAGTGGAAATGGAACACCATATCCATGTACTTCATTATTGGGATACCGACATCGAGATACCACCACGATGCCATGATGGTTACGGGGGATAAATTGATGAAAGTGGCTCATTTTTATCTGGTGGAGATTATCTACATAGCTAGTGAAGTGATATGGGTATATATAGATGAGATTGTTAGATTGCATGGGATTTCGCAGAAGATTATTTGTGACCACGATCCTTTTTACACTTCCCACTTTTGGATTACCATGTAACATACTCTCGGGATGAAGATCAATTTCATTACAACATATCACCTTAAGACAGATGGAAAGACTGAGTGGGTGAATAAGATCTTAGAGGACATTCTTAGGATGTACGTTCTGGATCATTATTCGAGATGTGAGGAGTACCTGTACTTGGTGGAGTTTTTTTACAAAAAAAGTTTTCATATTTCCATAGGTATGGCTCATTTTCAAGCATTGTATGGTAGAGAGTGCAGGAAACCTTTTGGTTGGGATAGGTTAGAGGATAGGGTTTCCCTTGGGCCAGCTTTATTACAAGACATGGAGTAGCAGGTTGTTATGATTAGGTAGAGGTTATAGGAGGTGCATGATAGGTAGAAGAAGTATGCGAATCAGCATTGGAAAAATTGTAATTTTGAGGTGGGCATGAAAGTGTTCCTTTCTGTCAGGAGACATAAAAACCCTATCCGTTATGGAAAAGGCTCTAAACTAGCTCCTAGGTTTGTGGGTCCCTTTGAGATCTTGGAGAATATTAGTCCTTTGGCCTACCATCTAGCATTTCCAGCTAGCTTATCTCACATCCACGATGTGTTTCATGTTTTAGTACTTAGGAGATATATTACAGATCCTTCTCATATGCTAGGTTGGACCTCATTGCAAGTTCAGGATCAGGGGGAGGTGATGGTGAAGCCCGTCTATATTTTAGAGCATGGGACCCTGGTCATTTGAGGCAGAGAAATTAACCAGGTTTGAGTCCAGTGGGATAGATATGATGAGACCGCGGCTACATAGTAGGATGCTACGTTGCTATAAGTTCAGTTTCCACACATGTTCTAGTGACTTACATGAGGAAATCGAGTCTAAAGAGAGGGGGATGTAGTGCCCACTTCCTTTTGACACCTTTTTTTTTTAATTTTGTTACTGTCAACTATACTTACAAATATTTTTGGAGCTTTTGATTTAACATGATGTTAGATGTTAGAGATACTGGAATATTATTGATTTTGATTCATACATGATGGGTGCGGATTATTAGAGACATTTTATATTGATGTTGATATGCTATTGACATGATTATAATTATATATTTTAGACATGTGATATTTCATCATATTGAGTAGACCCAAACAATTGAACTAATCTTATGATCATATAGATGTTGATGAAATGTAGAATCAAGATGTTGTTAGAAATTGTAAATGATATCATAATTTCTTAGATGATGATTTGATGCATAGATCAATGGTTATGGATTTATTTTACATATTTTATCTTAGATTTTTTAATGTGGCCATGAGGCCAAATGAGGTATTTATGTGTTTTGCAAGTAAATTTTTTTACAACAAACAATGGAGGGATTGGAGACCAACCACATTAGAATTCTATGTGAATTCAAAAAGGGTCACCATGGCAACATGTGTTTGTGTGTGTGTTTGAATTATTTTTAGTTTGAAATTGTGACCAAGGGGTTATGTGTTGTCTTTTATTTAATTTCCTTTATTTAATAGAGTATGTGATTTTTAGTGATGTAATTTCCTTGTTTTAATTATTTAGAAAATGATGTATTCTTCCCCTTTATCTTAATGGATTTTAGTGTCCTATTTAAGTTAATTAATCTTGTTATTAAATAATAATGAATGTGACCAAAAGTTTTCATTTATTAGACTTGATGGCTCTTGGGTTTTGGGTTGTAAGATTGTGTACTTGTGATCTTGAGTGTTAAACACTCTACCCCTTCATGAAAATTTGGATTTGTCCTTAACGAAAATTTTTGGAGTCTTTTGGGACAAGTTAAACTTGTCACACACTTCTTAAATTTATGTACCAACCCTACCTATGGGATGGGGTGTCAAAATTAGGCCCCATTATGGGTTTTGGGAAGACAAATTGTATGTTTTTATTGCACCTTCTTACATGTAATTATTTTTTAGTCCTTAAGGGGTGTCGGCTTGGATTGTGTGTGTAAGTAAAATGCCATTTCTTCACCAACTTATTCATTGGAATTCTTGGTTGGGTGGATAGTGTTTCCTCTCCCCCTATTTTTCGTAGGGATCAAATGAAACATGGTGGATCTCTCTTGTTGGTGATGTGAAGCATGGAGATTGGTTGGTGTCGTCATGAATTCTTTCCTTGTGAGAAAGCCTTCTTTTTATTCCCACTTAGGGTGGAAAACTTGTAATATAGTATTCCTTTTAGCTTTCATTTTTGTAAATTTTGCCCACTTTAAGTGGAAGATGTTGTATTAATATTTTAAAGGAAAGTTGTATTGATTTTATTATCATAGTTGTGATGTATGTGGAAAGGAAAGATTCTTTAGTGAAGCTAGATGGTAATAAAAGTGTGTTGGAAATTTGTATTGAGAAATAGTATCTCCATTGTATTCCATGGAATTTTTAAAGTTGTGAGAAGTTACATGTGTTATTTTATTATAGTAGTTGAAAGAAAGTTTAAGTTTATCCATGTGGATAGAAGAGCTCAAAAGATTTTTTTTTTTTCATTGGTCAATCAAATAGTTACAATTCCTAAATCTAGTGGAGAGAAGAAACTACCCATTAACAACTTAGGCCTTAGCCTCTTGTATTATGTAAAATTAATATTAAGTTATTGTAAATTTTCTTATAAACCAAATTATACACTTGATATAGCAATAAGTAAATCTGGAGTTGCTATTCTTCTCATGCCTCTTAATAAGAAAAAAGTTACCCAACTTTTATAAAGACATGTCAAATTTTGAAATAAAATATGATGATCCTAATAACTATATAATTTTTACTACTTTGATAATAATGTTAAAAGTAATGTATTGTAACATTAAAATGCCAATAACATCCATTATTTTTACTATTTTTTTATATTACTAATTACTTAAGAATAATAACAACAATAACAATAATAATAATAATAATAATAATAATAACATATTACTTATGCTATACATATTATTGCTATAAGATATTATATATATATATACATATAATATTATATACATATATATATATATAGTATATATATATATATATATATATATATATATATATATATATATATATATAATATATATATATATATATATATATAATATATATATATAATATAATGGTATTAGATGAAAGTAGAAATTTAAAGTGGATTGTATTAATTTTTTAAAAAACTGTGGCCACATTGTAGTAAGTAGTTGATTTGGGGTGGGGAGGGGTCGGCGACCCCAAGCCCCACCCCATTTAATATTAAATGGGATGGGGGTTGGGGTCGCCGATCCCTCCGCACCCCATAAAGACTTTAACCCACATAACATATGCGTCCAATACACTGTTCCCCTGTGCGCATTTTTTTGTTGGACTATATAATGAATGGCCGCGGATGAACCTTTTTCAACTTGTTTTTTTATTATATATATATATATACATATATCTATATATATATATATCTTTTTATTTATCTCATATATGAGATAAACCCAAAATAAATTTATTAGAGGAATAGATAAATTTATTTATCTTTTTATCTATTATTATATATATATATATATATATATATATATATATATATATATCTCTGTGTGTGTGTGTGTGTGTGTGTGTGTGTGTTTAGTGTTTAGGTTTGTGTGTGTGTGTACATTTTCATATACCCAAATGAAAATTTAAATAAAATCTAGTTGTTTGTATAAAATTTGAAAATACAATAAAATCCATTAGGGAAAACCCAACCAAAGAGACCTAAACAAAATATTTATGTACATTGAAACCCTAGGAGAGGGTGTATACAAGATAGGAAAATAATTAAATTTGAAAGCCTCTCCAAAAGCTTGGAATGGCCTCTAATGGATTCCCTTCATCCTCCAACAACCTGCAAAACAAATGGAAAACAATGAGCCAAATGAAATGAGAAAGAAGATTTCATAAGGATTTCGTAGGGTTATTTTCCCTTTTTCCTCATCAAGTGTCCAAATTGAATCCATCCAAGGGATGAAATTCATCCATACAAAAATTAGGTAGATGGTGGGTGAGTGGAAATTACCCTTTTAATTTAAATGTTTTAATTTCAAAACTTGAGTTTACTTTGTAAGGGGTCACTTTATGGGGAAGGAAATGTTTATTCTAACCCCATGTAAAATTGGTAGCTTGTGAATTGTTTAATCCTTGTGGAATTAAATATGGAATGTTTAACTATAGTAGGAATTTAATTGTTTATTAAATTAACACTTAGAGAGAATTTAAGCATGCTTGGACTATTTACACTCATCAGTTTCAATTTGGGTTTAATATTTTGTTATAACGGGAAACTTTTATTTGTTTAATATAATTGACTTTAAAATATTAATGTGACAACTGTAGTTTTGAAGCCTTTTTGTGGGCATGTTTTCAATAAAAATTTATTCCATAATTGTTCTAGTTAACCTTAGGTTATTCTTGGGTCTTGTGCAAGATATTTTTTAGCAGGTGTTACACTATGTTATTGTTAATGTCTAATTTTTTTTTGGATACATACATTTGATATACGAATTATGATGCATCTTTAGTTATGATTATAAGTTTAAATTGCATGACGATGTATGATAGTAAATCAATTTTTTTAAATATTTACTTCCTCATCCATTATTATTATAAATTAAAAGCATATTTAGAAGCTAGTGTACTGAATAATTCTCAAAAAAATGTTTGGACATGGATTTGAAATTTTGAGAATACGCATTGTGATGTAGAATTTATAAAATTCGTTATTGAAGAAGTTTTTATTCATCTATTTTAGTTTTAATTATGGTTTAATTGTTACTAATTGACCAATATTTCATATTTAGACACAATGAGATTTGATAGATGAATTATGATTCACCATTAGGTATGATTCCAACTTTTAATTGCATGAATCTGTTCGATAGGAATAATTCTTTTAGCATTATTAATTTCCTCATCTACTATAATTTTAATTTTGCTGATTATTATAATCAATATTTATTTCACAAATGTTTAGACACAGATTATAAATGACATGCATCGGAATAATAATTCATTAGCTCCATCACATCAAAATCATAATAATTAAAAAAATTACTCACATATTATTTATAAACACTTTTGTTAATGCTACCTTTAGTCTATATCAATATATTTTTGTATCAATCTATACCAAAAATTAATAGCATCATCACCCTTGTCTCCATATGACTTATTAGTTAGCTTTACTATCATCATCATCTCACTTGTCTCCATCTCCACACTTTCTTTTGTCTTGGTAATTAAAAACCAAACTTCCTAGTTTTCCACAAAATAAGTATATGTGTTTACAACTATAGAAAAGAAGGATTAGACCTATGGAAGGTTGTTCATTCATGAGTTTTGGAGAGTGGTGTCAATATCCATGGCCATTATTCTTGCAATTTATATGTACATTTTGGAAAAAGATGATAATTTTTTATAATATTACAAGGTTGAGATATTCTCATCCTCATCATTGTCATATACACAAACACTAATAGAATTAGATTCATAGAGTTAAAAGGAAATTCAAAATTTTCTCTAATAAGCAGTCCTAGTTAGTAATAACTAATTGAATCGTCATTTGAAGAATCCTTCTATGAGAAATATTTTTCCATCTAATACATGAAAAAGGATTTAATTTTGAGCATGATAAAATGTTTTGTTACGTATTTGGATATCTTGATGATATACCTTTATAATGGGTATTTTTCCAATATCACACCTCCAATGTAATAAGTAATAATAATCTTGGTGGTTTTCTCCTTTACAGTTTTCAAAGTAGGTGATGAATTGATTGGACAATGGAAGACTAACGTAACGTTGATTCCATATTTAAATAATTCATATCGCAAGGTATGAATAATTTCATTCATAACAAGGTTGGAAGGTACATAGACAACCCAATCATATGAAGGTCTCTATTAACAAAAAATGTCATAATAAAATGATATTTACCACTCTTTACGATAAATGGGAAAATTGTTTATATTAGTTTTATGGAGTTAATCATAGTGACATCAAGGGTACCTTGAAGAGCTTATTCAGATGTCACTAACCTTGATGTTTTAGGACATCCACGGATTGTAGTGTAGACTATACACATCAACACCAAAACCATTAGGAAAACATAACTATACTTGACGATCAAATTCCTTAGGAACCATTCATTTCTCAAAATAGTTGCAATCCTTCAACAAAACTACCATTTGATGCATTTATTGCAACCAATGTTTTCCAACACATTGCATCCTTGATAAGTATTTTGTTAAATTGTTTGCACACCTCATTTTTGTTTCCAAGTTTTTCATACATGTCGATAATACAATTCTTACTTATGTCATCTAACAAATACCCACTTTTAAGTATGTTTTGATGGATTTCCATACAATTTTCCAAAGCTACAATTTTTGTGCAAGATGGAAGGATGCTTGTGAAAGTTGTCAAGAGTTTTTATTTATACCTACAAATTATATTGGATAAAATAGTATCCAACTTTACATGTTCTTAAAATTTATAACACATGTAATGCACCAAAGAAAACACATAGAGGCTCCATGTTGATTATTGCAATACATTCATCATTTTTTGTTGGAAGATTTCTAAAATGGTTTGTTAGCTTGATAGAATAGGATATTAGGGTAGGTAGAACTAGTAGTTACCAGATTAAACTATTACATCATTTTTACGAACTCTTTTGTATAAATACTCACTTGCGGTTGAGACTAAACCATTAAGCATTGCATATTTTTTCTCAATCTGGTATCAGAGATGAGCATTCTATAGTTTTGGCATATTGAAGTTTGGAGAGACCTATTTAGAGAGGACATGTTTCTTTTTTCTTTTTTCTTCCTTGTCTTGGATTGGTGCAGGCATATTGTATGACATACACAATAGCAATCTATTTGACCACTTTTGTCGAAGTTTATTTTTATCCTTTTCCTACTATTAATTTCTTTCCACATGTATGAGGGGAGAGGACATAATCAAGATGTGAGGGTCTGGTTTTATTTATTGCTTTGTCGAATGTTGTGTCTAGTTTTTGACTTGGAGGATTAAAAACTGTGTGGGAAGACCCCTTTTCTTTGATGTGCTTATCATTCTCGTTGAAAACAAAAGTTTGGAGATGTCAAGTTGGCACTACAAGGAGGGAATGTGCTGATTCTAAGATCTCTACATTAACATGTAGCTATTTGTTTTTCCAGATGTGGAAGCTTACTGAGTGCACATTTCATTGGCGAGTGGTCATTGATAGACCCCACAAGATCTCTCGTGCATTTAATTTATCCTCCATAGATGAAACCTCTCATCCCTCTCTAAATGAGAGCCTCATTTAAGTATCTACAAATTATTAGTTGCGTAAAAAGTGTTGATTTAACTCTAAATGAGCATCTGTACCAGTGCAGCAGAAGCGTGAATAGCCCTACACTGATATAATTGATATCAATTCGATCCCTGTAGATTTAATAATATGTGTTCAACCCCTGTAACATATCTTGGATAAAATAAAATGTTCAGACTTCCCAAAGCCACCAAGTAGACTTGCAGGTTGTAGAAAACCGTTGTAATGCTTAGGAGAACTCCGGTTTCTACTTTACCTTGCAAAATTCCTTGATGAAATTGGAAACCTTCATTTCAATGAGCTCATACATAAGGGAGTTTTCAAATGTTTCTTGTTCTATGTGCACTTCCAAGTAAGGAGAATACAAGTAGAACTCGAAGCCAGATATGACACAAACTGCTAAGATGAGGTTTAACATGCCGAGAAGCATTCTAATATCTATGTATTTAAAACTGTGTTAGTTTTTTGAAAGAAAACTACCAACTTTTAGAGTTTTTAGGTGAAATAGAAAACTTGATATGAATTGAAATGGAAATGCATCTCCTTTAATTTAAGTTGTTTTATTATTTCCAAAATATGATATCTTTCATTTTAGAAGAAATGAGAATCTTGTTAAAATGCACTTGCTATGTAAAATGGTTGTCACGTTAATTGTTATTGTAAGAAGAAGAAGAAAAGAAAAAATAAAATAGCTTAATACTCCTTATTGCAAAGATAGTGTATTGGAAAATATTGAAGTTTTGTTACATTCCTTATCAAGTTATAGTGTATTGTCCACTTCCCTTCGTCACCTTTTTGTTATTGGTTATGATACTATCTACTATACTTATGAAAATTATTAATGTAGCTTTTGATTTGACATGATGTTAGATTAGAGATCATGAATTATTGTTGATTTTGATTCATATATTATACGTGTGAAATTCAAGATACATTTGGATATTACGGATTATATGTTATTGACACGGTTATACATAAATACATACATACATATATATACATATATATATTTGACATGCGATATTTTCATCACATTGAGTAGGCTTTGAAAATTGAACTAATGTTCTGATAATTTTGACATGGATGAAATGTAGAATAGAAATTTTGCTAGAAATTGTAAATGATACAGTATCCACCTAGATGATATTTTATTCGTATATAGATGATTGTGTATTTATATTGTATATTTTATCCTAGATGTTTTTGATTCATCCATGAGGCTGAAGGAGGTGTTATGTGTTTTACAGGTAAACATGTCACAACAAATGTCGAGGGGATTGGAGACCAACCACATTGGAATTCTAGATGAATTCAACAAGGGTCCCCATGGAAACATGTATTTTGTTATGTGTATGTGTTTGAATTGTTGTTAGGGGGAAATTGTGACCAAGGGGTGTTGTGTTTTCTTTCATTTAGCTTCCTTTATTTAATTTTTGTATGTGATATTTTAGTGATGTATTCCCCTTTTATTAATCACTTGATTTATGTCAAGATTAGTAAATTAATTATTTTACTAAATTAATTAAGAATGGGTCAAAAGAATTCATTTGTTGGATTTGATAGATCTTTGGTTATGTGTTTAAGTTAAGTTCTTAAGATCTTGAGTGTTGTACACTCCACCTCCCCTTTGAAATTCCGATTTGTTCTTAAGGGAAAATTTTGGAGGCTTGTCGAACAAGTTAAACTTGTCCCACACCTCTTAAATTACTATACCAACCTTAGTTATGGGTTAGGGGGTCAAAATTAGACCCCATTATGTGTTTTGGGAAGAAAAATTGTAATTTTTTATTGCACTTTCTTACATGTCTTAATTTTAGTCCTTAAGAGGTGTGGGCTTAGATTGTGTGTGTAAGTAAAATGCCATTTCTTTAACCACTTATTAATTGCGCTTTGGAGTTTGAAGTTTGACTTGGGAGGTGGAGTTGAGAATGAGTGATGTGGCATCCTACATGGATTCACCTCACCCTCCTCTCCCCATTTTCTATTTATTCAAGTTCTTTTGATTGTTTGGGGGTTACTTCATTTCTTTGTGCTCTTGCATTTTTGAAGAGTTACAAGATTTTGGAATGCTTGTGGATTTTTTGGAGCCTTTAATGATTGTTAGGACTTGACGAAGCTTGGTGTGGAACTCTTAAATCAAGCTCTACCATGGAAAGGTAGGAGCTATAATCTTGTAAAATGTTTCCTTTTTATATTGTGTTTATGTGCATGTTTTGTGTGCTTCGATATTCTTGTTTGTTGTTTAGGTAGATTGCTTAAGTGTGGTGTGGGAGGGGAATATAGGGATATTGCATGTGGGGAGGCATAAGAATACATTTAATGTTTTGGAGGGAGTTGGGTTGGGTGCCCCACCTTGGACAAGAAATATCTTGCATTTCTTACTTGGTCTTTTTTTTAGGGAGCCATAAGAGATGTGTAGTGAGACATAAGAGAATGTGGGAGGTATATATGGTACTCGAGGGAGGCATAAGAGTGTGTAGGGATTTGAGATGTTTATTGGAGGGTTTCTAGGTGGGCACCCATTTCCAATTGGGAGGCATAAGTGACTTCCCCGTAGATATTACTCCTTTGGATTTTGCATGTTGAAGCCTTGTGTATTTTTTTTCTTTCCTTCTTGTGATTTTAGTTGTATTGTTTGGATTTTGGTATGGCTGTAAAAATCTTGTATTGTGATGTGTAATATTGTTTTCTTGCCATGAGTTGAATCCATTTTTCATTGTAATTTGGTTGGGGCTTGGGGGACAATGAGGAGGACGGCTTGTCCTCATTGGAATTCTTGGTTGGTTGGAGAGTGTTGCCTCTCCCACCCTTTTCTATTGTGACCTAATGAAGCACGATGGACCTCTCTTTTGTTGATGAGAAGATGGAGCTTGGTGGAAGACTTTATTTTTGGGGCTATATTTGAAGACAACTTGCATTTCATTTTAGCCTTCATTTTTGTATTACTTCCCACTTTAAGTGGAAGACATTGTATTAATCCTTGTGAGAAAAGTTGTGTCGGTTATTGAATTTCAAAGTTGTTTTGTATATAAAAAAAAGGAAGGGAAGAATTGTGCTTGAAAAGCGAGTTTTGTTGAAGTAGAAAATAAGTAAAAAAGAATAAATATCATTCCATTGTAGTTGAGTCATTCCCATAAAAAGAGTGTTGCTCTTGTTGTAAAATATTTTACTGGTTATATTGTAGGAAACTCCTTTTGGAGGGTTGAAAAGGTTTGTGTTAAGTGATGTTACCTTTCATTGTGCACTTGAAAAGCATGTATTGGAAAAGATATACTATTCATACTTGTTCTTGTATTGTTGAAGGAAAAGAGCTCCTATTAAAATTGTTTTCCTTTGAATCAATGAAGTAATCTTATTGCTAAGTCTAGTGGGTAATCCTCAATTAAAAATCATTACAAGTTTACTATTAGATGTTATAGGAAGTGGATTCTATCTCTTTCTACACTCCTTAAAATATTTGTTAATTTATTTTGAAAGAAAACTTTGTGCAAACTTTAGCTTACTAAATTTAATATTAAAGGATTTATCACCACTTATTAATAGTGTGATAATATTTTAGATCCTTAATTATATTAACTAGTATTGATGTTAATAAATCTATTAATATTAATACATATTAATATCAATGTGTTATTAGTGGCATTGTATTATTAATTTTAAATTAATATTCTTATTTTTATTAATTATAATATTACAACACACACACACACATATCTATGTATAATATATATATATATATATATATATGTATATATATATCCATGTGTATATATATATATATGTGTATATATATATATATATATATGTATGTATGTATATATCTGTGTGTGTGTATTTATATATATATACATATATAAAAAAGGGATTGAAATTCAGGTTTTAAGCCCTAAAGGGTTGTGGCTGCTTGTGGTTAATAGTAAGGGATTTGGGGTGCGTAGGGGTCAGAAACCCCAACTCCAACCCCATTTATTATTAAATGGGGTGGGGATTTGGGTTGTTAACCCTTCCCCACCCCCAAAAATTTTAAACCGCCCCAAGTTGTTTAATGCGGCCTACATAGTCTCAAAACCTGCACATTTTTTTTTATTCAGCCCGAATACAATACACATCTTTCTAGCCTATGCAAAATGTTTGAAATCCGCAACCTATAGAATGATCAATATATATACACATATATATCAACATACATATATATATCTATCTATATCTATAGATAGATAGATAGATATGTACATATACATATATGTATGTATGTATATATATATATATATATATATATATATATATTCTGTTAATACATTTTGATTTCAAGTTTTTTTAACCCATTGTAGTATTAAAAAAATACATACAGTAAATACAAATTGTTATAAATGTATATATACCCTATCGAAATAAAAGCATAGATCAAGCTTAACTAAATCACCAAAATAGGGCAAACCCATTTGGGAAAATAATATTGAAATGGAATAAATAAATTATTTTAAAACTCTAATGAGGGTATCCACAAAATGAGAAAATAATACAACTTGTAAGCCCTTCCAAAAGCTTGGAGTGATCTTCAAGGGCTTCCTTTCAATCTCCATTAACCTGCAAAACCAAAGAAAGAAAATGAACCAAATGAAATGAGAAATAAGATTTCATAAGAATGCTTTAGGGTAAGTTACCATTCTTCTACATAAAGGGCCCTAATTGAATCCATCCAACGGATGAGATTCATCCCTACAAAAAGTAGGTGGAGAGTGGGTGAGTGGAAATTATCTTTCAATTTAAATGTTTTAATTTCAAAAAAACATGGGTTCAATTTTTAAGGGGTCACCTTATGGGGTAAGGGGATGTTTTTCTCTAACCCCATGTAAATGGAGAATTTGTTAATTATTTAAACCTTGTGGAATTAAATACCTTGGGTATTTAATTATTTTAGCCCCTTTAATGGTCTAAATTTAAAATATGGAATATTTAATTATAGTAGGAATTTAATTGGTTATTAAATTAACACCTAGAGAGAATTTAACCATGCTTGGAATAATTATACTCATTAGTTTTAATGCGGGTTTAATATTTGTTGTAATGGAAAAAATTTATTTATTAAATATAATTGAACTTGAAACATTAATGTGACAACTGTAGTTTCAAAGCCTGTATATGGGAATGGTTTTTTTTTTTTAAAATCCATTATTTTTCTAACTAAACTTAGGTTGTTTGTGGGTCTCATGTGGGCATTTTTAGCTGGCGTTACATATAGGAAGGAAAGTAGTTTGTTAAATTTTTTTTGAGTGAGTACAAATCTTCCTTTGCTATTATTATTTTGTAGAACGAATTTTGCTAGAAATCTTATTATTCTCTCAATTTTAGTCTTAGATGGATATATACACACAAACACATATAGATATATAGATATATACATATATATATGTATATATATGTACACACACACACACATATTTTTATAGGTGAAAGACACTTCTCCGAGGGGGAAATATGTACGCACACAAAACTACATGTGCTACATTATTAGAAAACGGTTACAAAATTCCTTAATGATTATTCATGTCCTTTCAGAAGGTGTCCAAGCTTGTAAACCCATTCACAATGTATATTTGTAGCCTAGACATCCTTACTTATCTTTTCCACACTTTTTTCCAGCTTCCCACTTCTTTCTGTGTAAGTTTTGGCATTTAGTACTAGGACTGTTGTAGTGTCCACTTTTGTTCAACACATCTTCATATTGATCATCATACTAGTGACTATATTATGGACTTTATTATATTTTTGATTTAGTATGGTGTTAGATGTCAGATCATGGCCTATTATTGACTCTGATTCCCATATGATGCATGATGATTTTTAGAGAAATTTTATATAGATGTTGACATGTTATTGTACATGGTTATATATATATTATGGATGTTGTTAGGACATCTGATATTTGGATATATTGATTAGACCGAGAAAATTGAATTTAAAATTGATGATTATATAGTTGTTGATGAAATTGTAAGTGATATTGTTGATTGTCTGGATGTTGTTGTGATTCATATATATATATTGATGATTTTGAAATTATATTATATTCATTTGGATGTTTTGATATGGCCATGAGGCCAAAGCGGTATTTTTATTGTGCGGGTTAAAAATATCACAACAAACATTGGGGAATTGGAGACGAACCACATTGGAATTATAGATTAATTCAACAAGGTCACCATGGAAACTTTTATTGTTCATGTGTGTGTGTTTGATTGTTAGGGATTCCCATGGGAGGATCACCTTTAAATGTGAACAATCGTTATGTGTATTTATTTACTTGGTTCCTTTTTATTGATGTTTTTATGTGTTTAGTAAATGATGTGTTTACCACTTTAATTATTTATTAATTGTGGTAAATTAATGCGAGTAAACATGTTAAAATTAATTAATAAAATTGGGACATAAGAAATTAATTATTAGAGTTGTTGGCCTAAAATTAAAGTGTTGTAATAAATGTCTAAGTGATGTGTAAATTAATTTTGGAGTATGAAACACTCCACCTCCTTTTGAAATTCGAATTTTTCCTTCAAGGCTGATTTTGGAAGCTTATGGGACAAATTAAACTTGTCCCATACCTCTTAAATTTGTATGCCAACCTTACCTATGGTTAGAGGGTTTAAATCTAGCCTTCATTATGCATTTTTGTAAGTTGTATACTTTTATTGCACTTTCTTACATGCTTTCAATTTCATTCCTTATGAGGTGTGGGTTTGATTTGAGTGTGTAAGTAAAACTATTATTTGTTCACCTATTTATTTATTGTTCCTTAGAGGTTAAAGTTGAATTATGAGTTGGAGTTGAGACTATGTGATGTGGCATCCCACATGGATCCACCTCATCCTCTTCTCTTTCCTCTTCTATATATTCGAATTCCTCGGCTTGTTTTTGGGGTTTTTTGTTGCTTCACTTTTATCACTTCATTTTTGGTGACTTGCTTTGGGTTTTTGGAGCTCTTGCAGATTGGGAGAAATTTGGAGATTATTGCATACTTGTTGATTGTTGATCTCTTGGTTTGTGTTGCATTGGAGAGCTTGTTGTTTTGAACTTAGAAAAAACTCCATTATGGAGAGGTAAGAGCTTAGCTTTTGAAAATACTCTCCTTTTATTTGTATACATATGTGAATGGTTGATGTTTGAATGTGTTGTTTTATTTTTTGGCTAGTTCAATAAATGGCCTAGGGATGGTTTAAGAGAAGATTATGGGGAATTCTGTGGGAGGCATAATTGTTTTGGCGAGGTATAAGTGTGGAGGGAGTTGGGATTTGGGTTCCACCTTACAAAAAAATAGCTTACATTTATTTATTCATTATGGGGTGCCATAAGAGGTTGGGGAGGCATAAGGAATTGTGAGGAATAAGGGGTACTTGGGGGAGGGATAAGGGCATGTCAGCGATTTGAAATGATATATATTTTAGTGGTTTGTTCTCAGGTGGGGATACCCATTTCCCATTTGGGAGGCATAAGAAACATCCCCCATAGTTTCTCGCTAATTTGGCTTGCATGATGAATCCTGAGTGTTGTTTGTTATTCTGCTGTATGGTGGAAAGCTACAGTTTTGTTTTAGAGTGTGTTTTGAATGAGAAATCTATCTTTGTTTTGTGGAAGCCTATTGTTTCCATGGGTTGGGGCTCGAGGGCCAATGAAGAAGGATGGCTTGTCTCTTTTCATTGGATGTCTTGGTTGTGTGGAGAGTGCTGCCTTTCTCCTGTTCTATTGTCACCAAATTGGAGAATGATGGAAATTCATACTGCTGTTTTGGAACTAAGAAAAAAGAAAATTTTGAGTGTCCTTGTTGAGATTATTACTTATTGTAACCCTTACCACTTATAGTGGATGAACTTGTACATTATATGTGATAAAAACATGGTCTGTATGGGCTATGAAAGTCATCAATTGAATTGTGAAAGAGATATACTTTCTTCTTTGATTTTGAATAAATGTGGAAGAAATTGTATCTTGTATCTTGTAATTGAGAAAGAAGACAAAGTTATGACAGTCCCTTGTGAAACTAATTTTGTAAACCATTTCCCCACTTGATTTTGATGACAATTTAATACACATTTTGTGTTGAAGAGTTACTATGTTTTGGAAATAAAATCCCTTTTGAATGTGAAAGAAATTTACTCTATATTTTGTTTGTAAAATGGAATGTACTAAGAAATAGTAGAGATAGTAAAGTTGTATTTGATCTAAATAAATAGAAAGGGTTACTTTGTTCAAATGATACTGCTTTCATTGGAAATTTGATTGTTGAATGTAATTTGAAATCTCTGTTGGAAAGATGAAAAGTGAATACATATGAAAAAATGTCATAATGCTCTATTCTTTAGAAATGAAAGTTTTGAAAATCAGAATTGTAATTTGGCATTTGAATACATTGATTCAAATAAAATTAATGAGTTAGATTGGATCCAGAATTATTTCTAATACTTAAAAGATGATAAATGGAAAATAGATCCTTTCGAATTTGAGCTCTGTTAGATAACTTTCATACTAGTAATTATTAATCTAAAATTAAATAGAATGACCATGAACATAAAAAAGACAAAATGAAATATCAAATTTTAGTTGTAAGGTCAAAATGACCCCAAACATACAAAAATACTTATGAAAATTTTATAGAACCTTTCAAATCGGGCAAAGGTAAAATTGCAGACTTCTTGTTGTATAAAATTGATAAATTTTGAATGCAAATCAATCAAGAAAACTTAAACTTGAAATCAATCCTAAAATCTTCACCAGTAAAATCCTCCATGCCTGTTTGGAAAGTTGAAAAAGAATTAATGACAAATTTGAAAAAAATTGATAAGTTAAAAATACCAGTTCACTTTCCAAGTGACAGAAAAGATGTTTTCTCAAAATTGACCCTTTAAAATTTATCAAAAATAAAATTCCTAAGATTTATGTGAAAAGAGGACATTGAGAGATTTATAAAAAGTCCTCATTTCCACAAAAACACGAGTTCCCAATCAAATGTTATGGCCTTCTAAAGTTTTTACTTCATTTCGGGCTCGAAATAATCTAACTGTCAAATTTTAAATTGAATAAAATATTCTTGGGCAGACTTGTGGGCTAAAACTTTCCTTTTTTTTCTTTTTCCCTAAATGCTGCAAGTCATGAAGTTTCCCTCCACTCTGCTAATCCATAATCCTTCATTTTGTCTAAAACTTATCTAAGTCCAAAAAGTTAATTTGGTAATTTTTCCTCCGTGGCCCCACTACCCCCACAGCTTAATCATTGATCAACACATGGCTTTGTTTGGTGTTGGCACAGACACTAGATCGATTTAAACCTTAAGCAATTTAAAAAATAAATTTGGAAAAAATTGTAAGTTTTCCCTGCAGCCCCGCCAGGCCCCGCAGGTAATCAGGTGCTGGCCAACGTGGCTTCACGATGGCATCGACAGAGGAGTGGAATCTTTTTAAGCCTTAGTGCTTTAGAAAACTTTTGAGAAAATTTTCCAAATTATCCCCCACCAGCCCGCCAAAACTGTAACTAAAAGTTGGTTGACATGTGACATCTTCTCGTGTCGGCAGAGGCATGAGTTCCTTTTGACCTTTTTTCCCTTCCTTTTCAATAGTCAAATTTTTCAAATGTTTTCCATCGACCCACTAACCCGCAACCAATAATAAAGCTGCCACCATGGCCTCCCTGCGCATCAGCGGAGGTGTGGTTGTAAAATTTTCTTTGTCCCAAGATAGTAAAAGTGCTAAATGCGCTTCCCTACTCCCTCGGCCCATGTCTGGGAATTTTTTTCTTCCTGCCTCAGCCAGTCTACTTTTCTCCTATGGGATAAATTTCTCTCTGATATCCATAGGCTCAAGCTGGAGAAAATTTTCCTCACCCGTAGCCTGTAGGCCCGCTCATGGAGAAATTTTCACCCCAAGTTCCGTCGGTCCATAACTTGAGAAATATGAGGATTTAGGAGAACTTATTTATTATCACCGGAAAGGTGAGGAAATTCCCTATCTAATGGGAATGTTTTTAAGAAGTTTTAATCATGTTAATCATGGAAAAATTCAAATTCAATATTTAACCAAGTTCTAGGAGTGGGTAAGTAGGAATTTACTGTGATGATTTCAAATATGTATTCTTTTCCCCCACTATAATCAAACCTTGCTCTTGTCTTAGATCTTGTGGAATTAACTACCTTGGTATTTAATTGTTTTGGTCCCTTAACCCTAAAATTTTAATCAGGGAATATTCAGCTAAAATGTCAGTGTAATCAATGATTAAATTAATCCCTAAGGAGATTTGAGCTAGGTGTGGACTTATTGCACTTGTTGCTTTATAATGTGGAATTAGTAATTATTATAATGTGAAATGTTGTAAGTTGAATTTAATTGTCCTTGAGACTTTGGTTGTTAACACTTTAAAAAAAATTATTCCATAATTTTGTAACTAAACCTAGGTTGTTCATGGGTCTCAAGTGGGAGATTTTAGCGAGTGTTACACTTGGTATTAGAGCCATGGGTTCAAAGCTTGGACCCTTGGGAATACTAGAAAATTTGAGACATGAACTGTAAACCTAGCACAATTTTGAATCTAAGAAAACAAACCTGTTTGAAAATTGAAAAAGAAATGCATATGAAGAAATATTACATTACTTTGTTCATTTGAACTACCAAAATTAAAATAATAATAAAATAATAAGTTTTTTGAATTGTTGTACTCGCTCAGTGGCATTTTTTCTAAACCTGAGTAACTAAGAATGTCAAATTAAATTGTTTTTTGTGAACTTCTAGTGTAGTGGATACTTGGTTCCCCTTTGAAAATTTGTTGTTTTACATGTCCTAAATCTTGATTTAATTGTATGATGCGTTGAGCCATTTTGAGACCCTTCCTTATTGGAGTTATTGGAATGATAAATTGTATGGTGTGATTCTTGTGGTTGGACCAATAATGGTTGTCTTCGAGGGTCGAGAATAGTTAATTAGAAGATGTTTAGAACTTCATTACTTCAGTGATTAGGATGGATGGTTTGGCTGTCAGTTTTTCATTTCGTTACCCACATGGGAGAGTGGACATTAAGTCTAGGTGTCGTTTATTACCCAATCCTGCACATGTTTCCTTAGAACTAACCTCGAGGTAAAGTACCCCTATTGGCAGCCATGAAGGGCTGTGAAGTGAATGTGGTGTTAAACATTTTATATTTTACATTTGTAAACTTGTGTCATTTTATCAAGGACCAACATCTTATTTTATGATTCGACTGAGAATCTATGAGGCTATTTTAGTTATTTATATTTTTGTGAGAATTTTTAGACTTTGCAATGCGGCTACTTAGCCTCTTTCCTAGATTGCTGATATTTCTTGGACTTTATTTTGATTGGTGACTTGAATCTCTTTATGTTGTTGGCTGCTTAGCTAAATGCTACGTGGATTTCTTTTTGCATGATGATGAGTTGGTTCTATGCTACTTGTATTCATACATTTTGTCGTATGGGAGTACACCCTAGGTGTCTTGAATATCCTCTTAGGTGCTTAAAGTTACTCCTTGGGTTTAGATGCATGAAACCTTGAGTGTATCTAGGATCTTAGAGTGACCTTTTCATTACTCGACCTTCTTAGGAAGAGATTTCATTGTGTTGTGCGTTCTAGTTGGAAACCTCTTAGCAGTGGTGGTGATTCTCTTACAATCTAGTAAGAGCTTGAAACCTCGTCAGAGTAGAGGTGTTTAATTGTGGATTGATGAATTATGGTTGGATCAGTTTATTTTTGGCTGGTTGTGGATGTTAGTGGAAAAGTGTTTGTCTAGTAGTGGCTTCTCTTCGATAGCATGCTAAGTTTTATCAAGAGTTCCTCTTTTCATTATATTGAGTATCAACTTGAGAATTGTATGAATCTTGGTAATTATGGTTAGATTTAATCCCATTCGAGTATTGTGTGTAAATTAAGTGTGTCTATTTTCCCTCTTGACCTATAAATAAGTCTTCCCTTTCCTTAAATTTTTTTAGTTACTATGAATAATATTCTATGACCTATTAATTTTGGATTACGTGGAGACACTTATGGATGCTTTGAGTCTTTTGGACCATCAAATTGGTGATGATAGTGTAGTTATACCTTGATTATTTAATTTCGGTGGTATTTTATAATGTGATTCTTCTTACAAAACTATAACTCTTGGTCATAAAGCCATGTTGAATAGATAATTGACTGTCTACTTACATTTGATGCTTTATAGTGACTATGTGGTGTTCTTATAGTTAAAATTATTCCTTGTCTTTTTGATTGCGTGGTTGGTGGTATACTGTGGTAATATGGGTGTAGATTTGAAAACTTTCCTTGTCTTATCAGGTGAGTAAACTATTTTCGCTTAAAAAACAAACATTATTAAACCCTAGTAGATAAGTAAAAGTAATTATGCTTCCTTAATGGGCCTCCTTTGTAACTTATTTTGAGAAATTGTAGAAACCCACTAGGAATGTTTTATGATACTTGTAATTAGTGGGAAAATAACTCGAAATATTGTTTTGATTCATGTTGGTTGATTGTTTCCTAGTTCTTACAAATGTAATAATGTGTTTTCTATGTTGAATGTCCCTTGTTTTCCTTAGAATTAAAAATTTGATGTATTGATTTACCTCTCTCTCCCATAAAATTAACAGTTTGATATGTTTACCCTTCCTTCTCATTAAATTTTTAATTGACAAGTTAACTCACCCAAACATCATAAAACTATAATTGAGGAGATTTGACCTTGAAGCTTAACAAATAAACTGGAACATAGAAAGAGAAAATGGTTCTAGCTTTAACCTTGGTAGATTAATAGAAGACAAAAAAACATGTAGAAGAATAGAAAAGGAAAAATTTGTCCATCTACCTCCCCTAGGAGTAAAATAAATAATTTTTTTCCTTTCTGCTTTTACAGAATGGTGAGATATCATGCCCCCTTAGTGGTCCTTATAACAAAAAGTTGTGATGTCATAATAGGAGGAAGTTTAATTAGGAAAAATCATAAAAGAATGTGCTTAGAAATAAAAAAATACAATTTTTGACTTAATTAGTCGATTTATAAAATAAGTAAGATTTATGTGTACTGAGTGCAATGTTTAGCTGAACCTGTAGTTCTATCGCCTACCTGAAATTGTAAAACAACTGGTAGACAGCAATGTGTTCTAGTTTCTTAGTACTATATTATACATATATGTATGTGCCTTTCTTGGGGAATTTTGGGTCATCATACCCTTATCGTCCTATAGCTCGACGAGTGTGATTTGTGGTCCTTTTGGATTGAGACTTATCTGTTGTTTAAGAAGCAACCTCCTTGCATGTTGTCCTGTCCTTGGAGTCCTAAGTTATTGTAATTTTAAGGAAACATATCTTAAGAATATAAAATAAGTTTGGGAAGTCTTATTTTCTTCATATTTTCTTGGGTCACCTTGTTATTGTTGACCCTTTTCCATTAGGATGGAAAGTGCACAAGATGATGACATTCTCTTTTATCATGATGCACCTTGGATTGTAGTTTGACCCCTTTGTTACTTGTTCTTCTCCCTAGCTATCTCGAGTGATCCTTGGTGTTTCTTGTGCTCTCTTTATGGTTATTCTAAGCTTGAGTAGGAAATAAGATAAATAAATCCCATTGTGTTATAATGTATGGTGCTTCTTGCATTATTATGTTAGTTGCTAGTGGAGTTATTTACTAAATGTTTGACATCTCTAGATTTGGTTAGTATGGTGTTTCAATTTTTAAAACAAAAGTGTAAAACAAATCAGACTATACGAAACATTTTGGTCATAAAATTTCTTAGTATTACCATGAATATTTAATTGTACCCTCTCTAGTCATGGAAGTGCTTTGTTTGAATAGTTCCTTGATTGTAAATGTGTTCTTGATTTACGTTTCCTTTCTTGTTGATTAACCTCATCTTGTGTGACCTAAAATTGTGGGACCTTGAGTAAACATGTTTTTTTCATATAAAATTTTGGCCATGGTTGATACTACTAGCCTAGTATAAACAACAAACTATGAAAGCATAATTTAACCTTAGTGGAAACCTTAATTTTGATTACTGTAGTGTGTTGTATAAGTTTAGAAACTATGTGGTATTTCTCAAACTCGTGGAATTCTCCTTATTATTCCTCTACTTGGTGGTTACTCTTAAGACTCTTTTGAACTCTTCATGTTTTATTGTTATGTGTTGTATCTTGGTTGATAGCGTAAAGTTACTCTCTAGATTTAAAAAGTCGGAGCCTTACATGCAAAAAGTTTAGAAATCATCCCTTATAATCTCCATTCTTATTACTCAATTGCATTGGACCAAACGTGGGTTTTGTGGACCCACACTTGTTTGAAGTAAGAAATCCCATAATGGGAGTGATCCTTTTTCTATTGGATTTGTTCCTATCTCTCTTTCCAGTGACTTCAAGGAGGAAGTTGAGTCTAAGGGGAGGGGAATGTAGTGTCAACTTCCCTTCAACACATCTTGATATTGATCATGATACTTGTGACTATATTATGAAAATTATTATATTTTTTATTTAGTATGGTGTTAGATGTTACATCATGGACTATTATTGACTGTAATTCCCATATGATGCATGATGATTGTTAGAGGGATTTTATATAGATGTTGACATGTTGTTGGATGTGGTTATATAGATAGATAGATAGATAGATATATATATATATATATATATATATATATATATGGATGTTGTTAGGACATGTGATATTTGGATATACTGAGTAGACGGAGAAAATTGAATTTAAAATTGATGATTATATAGTTGCTGATGAAGTTGTAAGTGATATTGTTGATTTTCTGGATGTTGTTGTTATGATTCATATATATATTGATGATTTTGAAACTATATTATATTCACTTGGATGTTTTGATATGGCAACGAGGCCGAAGGGGTATTTTCATTATGCGGGTTAAAAATATCACAACAAACATCGGGGGATTGGAGACCAATGACATTGGAATTCTAGATGAATTCAACAAGGTCACCTTGGTAACTTGTATTGTTCATTTGTGTGTTTTTGATTGTTAGGGATTCCCATGGGGCGTATCACCTTTAAATGTGACCAACGGTTATGTGTATTTTTTTATTTTCTTCCTTTTTATTGATGTTTGTATGTGTTTACCCCTTTCATTATTTATTAATTGTGGTAAATTAGTGTGAGTAAACATGTTCTTAAAATCAATTAATCAAATTGGGACATAAGAAAGTAATTATTAGAGTTGTTGGCATAAAATTAAAGTGTTGTAAGAAATGTGTAAGTGATGTGTAAATAAATTTTGAAGTATGAAACACTTGACCTCCTTTTGAAATTCATATTTGTTCTTGAAGGCTGATTTTGGAAGCTTATGGGACAAGTTAAACTTGTCCCTTACATGTTAAATTTGCATGCCAACATTACCTATGGTTGGATGGTTTAAATATAGCCTTTATTCTACATTTTTGTACGTAAAGTTGTATTATTTTATTGCACTTTTTTACATGTTTTCAATTTCAGTGCTTATGAGGTGTGGATTTGATTTGAATGTGTAAGTAAACCTGTCATTTATTTTCCTGCTTATTTATTATGCCTTGGAGATTGAAGTTGACTTATGAGTTGGAGTTGAGGATGTGTGATGTGGCATCACACATGGATCCAATTCATCCTCTTCTCTTTCCTCTACTATATTTTCGAATTCCTTGCCTTGTTTTTGGGGGTCTTTTTTTTTTCACGTTCATCACTTCATTTTTGGAGACTTACTTTAAGTTTTTGGAACTCTTGCAAATTGGGAGAAATTTGGAGATTGTTGCATACTTTTTTATTGTTGATCTATTGATTTGTGTTGCATTTGAGAGCTTGTTTTTTGAACTTGGAACAAACTCTATCATGGAAAGGTAAGAGCTTAGCTTTTTGAAATACTCTACTTTCATTTATATGCATATGTGAATGGTTGAATGTTTGAATGTGTTGTTTTATTTGTTGGTTGGTTGGGTATATGGCCTAGGGATGGTGTAGGAGAAGACTATGGGGAATTTTGTGGGATTCATAAGTGTTTTGAGGTGGTATAAGTGTAGAGGTAGTTGGGATTTTGGGTCCACCTTACAAAGAAATAGTTTGCATTTCTTTACTCGTTATGGGGTGTCAATATAGGTTGGGGAGGCATAAGGAAATGTGACGAATAAGGGGTACTTGGGGGAGGCATAAGGGCATGTCGTCTATTTGAAATGATATATATTTTGGAGGTTTTTTCTTAGGTTGGGATACTCATTTCCCTTTTTGGGAGGAATAAGTATCATCACCCATAGTTTCTTGCTCCTTTGGCTTGCATGATGAAGCCTGAGTGTTGTTTGTTGTTTTGTTTTATGGTGGAAATTCAAGTTGTGTTTTGGATTGTGTTTTGAATGAGATATATTTCTTTGTGTTGTGGAAGCCTATTGTTTCCATGAGTTAAAAAAAATATTTCTTATTGTAATGTGGTTCAAGATCAGGGGCCAATGAAGAAGGATTGCTTCTCTATTTGCATTGGATGTCTTGGTTGGTTGGAGAGTGTTGCATTTCCCCTATTTTGTTGTGACCAAATTGGAGAATGATGGAAATTCATACTGTTATTTTGGAACTGAGAAAAAACCAAATTTTGATAGTCCTTGTTGAGATTATTACTTATTGTGACCCTTCCCACTTTGAAGTGGATGATATTGTATATTATCTATGATGAAAAGATGTTTTGTATGGGCTATGAAAGTTGTAAAATGAATTGTGAAAGAGATATACTTTGTTCTTTGTTTTTAAATAAATGTGGAAGAAATTGTATTCTGTATATTGTAATTGAGGAAGAAGACAAATTTTTGACATTCCCTTGCAAAACTACTTTTGTAAACCATTTCCCCACTTGATGTGGATGAGAATTTAATACACATTTTGTGCTCAAGAGTTACTATGTTTTGGAAATAAAATCCCTTTTGAATGTGAAAGAAATTTCCTCTATACTATATTTGTAAAAAGGAATGTAATGACAAATAGTTGTGATTGTAAAGTTGTATTTGATCTATATAAATATAAGTGGTTACTTTTTTCTCATGATATTACTTTCATTAGAAATATGATTGTTGAAGGTAATTTGAAATCTCTGTTGCAATGATGAAAAAGTGAATATGTATGAAGAAATGTCATGATGCTCTGTTCTTTAGAAATGAAAGTTTTGAAAATCAGAATTGTAATTTGGCATTTGAATACCTTGATTGAAATCAAATTAATGAGTTATATTGGATCCAGAATGATTTCCAATACTTAGAAGACGATAAATGGAAAATAGATCATTTTGAATTTGAGCTCTATTAGATAACTTTCATAATGGCAATTATTAATCAAAAATTCAATAGAATGACCCTGAAACATCAAAAAGAAAAAATAAAATATCATATTTTATTTATAAGGTCAATTAACCCCAAAAATAACAAAATACTTATGAAAGTTTTATAGAACCTTTCAAATCAGGAAAACAAAAAATTGCAGACTTCTTGCTGTATAAAATTGGTAAATGTTGAATGCAAATCAATAAAGAAAACTTAACCTTGCAATGTATCCCAAAATATTTCAAGTAAAATCCTCCATCCATGTTTTGTAAGTGGAAAAAGAATTAACGACAAATTTGATCAAAATTGATAAGTTAAAAATACTAGTTCACTTTCTAAGTGAAAGAAAGATGTTTTCTCAAAATTTATCCTTTAAAATTTATCAAAAATCAAATTCCTAAGGTTTTTGTGAAAATAGGACGTCGAGAGCTTTCCAGAAAGTTCTCATTTTCTAAAAATTGAGTTCCCAATTAAAAGTTATGTCCTCCTAAAGTTTTTACTTCATTTCAGGCTCAAAATAATCTAACTATGAAATTTTAAATGAATAAATTATTCTTTGGCATACCCAGAGGAAAAAACAAGTCATGAAGTTTCCCGCCGCTCTGCTAATCCGCAAGCCTTCATTTTGTATAAAAATGATCTAAGTCCAAAAATTTAATTTGAGAATTTTTCCTCTGCGGCCCTTCTGCCCCGTAATCAATCATTGATGAACACATGGTATCATTGGGTATCAGTTGAGGCTTATATTTATTTTAACCTTAAGTTCTTTCAAAAATAAATTTGGAAAAAGTTCTAAGTTTTCCCCACAGCCCCGCCGACCCGCAGGTAATCAGGTGCTGCCACATTGCTTCATAAGGCATTGGGAAAGGAGTGGATCTTTTTAAGTCTTAAAGCTTTAGAAAAAATTTGGGCAAAATTTCCAAATCATCCCCACCGGCCCCCCAAACCGTAGTTAAAAGTTGGCTGACATGTGATATCTTCTTATGTTAGTGAAGGCAGGGGTTCCTTTCAAACTTTTTTCCCTTCCTTTTAAATAGTCAAATTTTCCAAATGTTCCTCGCTAACCCACTGACCTGCCGCCAATAAGGAACTACCATGTGGCCTTCCTAGGCATCGGTGAAGGTGCGGGTATAAAATTTGATTTTTCCCAAAAGGGAAAAAGTGATAAATGCCTTCCCTGCTCCATCTGCCCGTGTTTAGGAAAAAATTTCTTCACCGCTCCGTTGGTCCACTTTTCTCTTCTGGGTGAATTTTCTCTCTGAAGTTCGCAATCCTGAGTTGGGGAAAATTTTCCTCCCTAGGCCCACAAGCCCACTCTTGGGAAAATTTTCCTCCCAAGTTCCGCCGGTCCATAACTTGAGAAATATGAGGAGTTAGGCGGACTTCTTTATATCACCAGAAATGTAAGAAAATTCCCTATCTAATGGGAATGTTTTCAGGAAGTTTTAATTGTGTTAATCATGGGAAAAATGAAATTGAATCTTTAATCGAGTTCTGGGAGTGTGTAAGTAAGAATTTACTCTAATAATTTTAAATATGTATTATTTTCCCCCACTGTAATTAAAACTTGCTCTTGTATTAGATCTTGTGGAATTAAATACATTGGGTATTTAATTGTCTTGGTCCATTAACCCTAAAATTTTAATCAGGGAATATTTAGCTAAAATGTCATTGTAATGAGTGATTAAATTAATCCCTAAGGAGATTTGAGCTAGGTGTGGAATTATTAAACTTGTTGCTTTATAATGTGGAATTAGTAATTATTATAATGGGAAAATTTATCAGTTGAATTTAATTGTCCTTGATACTTTGGTTGTGAACACTTTAAAAAAAATTTATTTGATAATTTTGTAACTAAGCCTAGGTTGTTCATGGGTCTCAAGTGGGAGATTTTAGTGGCTGTTACAACCGCTGCCCTACCTTGGCAGCTATTTTGAAACCGCCACCCAGGCAGGGTGGTGGGTTATGGGGGGCGGCATGGAGGACCCACCCCACATTTGTAAGAGTGGGGTGTGTAAGCCATGATGTCCACCCCTATTTACAGAATTTTGGGTTGGTGATAGGGCCGACCAACCCCCTTTTACAAAAGGGTGGGATGGGTTGGCCATGTAGCCCACCCTCAAATTTTTATTTATTTCAAATTTTCTCAAGGAAACATAAGTTGATTTCATTTTGAGTAATATATATATTTTTAATATATATTAAATAGACATATGTATATGTGTATGTGTGTGTGTGTGTGTGTGTGTGTGTGTATAATATACATACATACACACACACACACATGTACATATAAATAATCTTCTATAATACTTCTCATTTGATCAAAATATCAAGCTATATCATCTTGTAGATATATTTATAAATTTATATATATGCATATATTTTAAGTGTACGTATATATATAAATTATATACATGTTTATAAATTTAAATCTAATGTCTATTACCATATTTATAGGGAAAGCATATTTCGATAAGAAAAGACACTAACATCTTCTTGTTTATGTTTTCACCAAGATTTATAGATAATAATGGATTTGTAATCAAATTTTACACATACATGGAAGTTGATATAATTCTAAAGAGAAGAATAAACTAAGTAATGAATATAAATCCATGATACTATACAGATAAAACAAAGATACTAATGCTTCAGTTTACCAACTTATACATCATGTAGTGATATAAATTCCAAAACTTGTTCTAGAAATTACAAGACATATAAATTATATTTTCATTTAACACCAATGCAACCTCTAGTACACTTCAAAATTTAAGGATGGAAAAATTCAGTCTTAAGCCAACAATAATGCATATTTTAATGATTTACAGAATTTTCAAATAAATTATAGACTACAATTTTAAATTTTTTAAAGAGTTCCCAATAAATTACAAACTTTCCTTATAAGGAAAATTTTACAATAATTGAAAAGAATACATTCCTTTCAATATTAAAACTTCAAAGTACATATAGACTCATTTCAACCCCATTACAAAATACATTATAAGAACTACAACGTAAGTGTTTTATAATCCCTCCACCCAAATGTGGAGACAATATGTCAAAATTTTTGTTTAATTCCTGTAGCACTTATTTCTTCATATACATGTGCAACTCTTCCCCTTCCATCTTCAACAGAAAAATAATGTTAGGGAGCTAGGCAATGCTCTCCTTCGAGCCTAATTATAATGAGGAGGTGAATCCAACTCCCTCATAGGCCCCCGAGCCCTAATCAAGAAACAACACAACATGTTCACAACCAAGGCAACTACAACAATGGCTTCCACACAACAACATATATTCAAGACTGCAATACATATATAAAGAAGATAAAAAATCTGCAACTTTTCAAACAAACACTTAAGCTCAAACTAGATTTAAAGGAGAGAATAAATATGGGCACCCCCTTATACATCCCAAGTGGGTTAAGGTTCCACCTTGAAACCTACATATTCTATATCCACACGCAAAAATCAATTATCCCTCCCTCAAAACTCTTATCACTCCATCATATAAAATATACAAAGTTTAAGCAAGAAATTTCCCTTATACTTCAACAAGGTGGAACAACCTACCCACACTCCCTTCATAGACCTCACATACTCCCTTATTACTCCCCCACGGACCCTAGTTTCTTTCTCGCTACACAGTTTTTAAGGTTAAAAATACCCAACCCAAAACAAACACACATACATTCATACAATTTGACATTCCATACACAATAAGAACAAGAAAAAACTAGGTTGAGATTTTGTAGTTCCTACTCCTCTGTAGGTTAATATTTTGATGTGGAGACGAGACTGAAGGAGGTATTGTGTGAATTGTCAGCTAATTAAGTCACAACAATCAAAAGGGGGATTGTAGACTAAGCACATCAGAATACTAGATGGATACAATAAAGGTCACCATGGAAAATTGTGTTATGTTATTGTTTGGGTGTTTTAATTTCATTAGAGGATGCCCATGGGAGGAATGACCTCCAATTGTGACCATGGGCTTGTGTGCAGTTTTTTCCTTGTATTTATTTGAGTGTGTGGTTTATTTGTGATGTAATTTATTTAATCCTTGTTGATTAATGTTCTTCATTAATTAATTTTGGGATGTGAAAATGGAGTCATTTATTAGATTTGTTGGTTTTTGGACTATCTGATTTTAATTGTGTGTAAGTTACTTTGAGTGTTGTACACTCTACCTTTCCTTGGAATTTCGGATTTGTTCTTAAGGGCCATTTTTGGGGGCTTGTGGGACAAGATAAGCTTTTACCACACCTCTTAATTTCTTATACCAACCCTACCTATTGATTGGGGGGTCAAAAATAGACCCCATTAAGTGTTTTGTAAGACAAAAAGTGACATTTATTGCACTTTTATTACATGGGTTTTAAATTTTGTCCTTAGGGAGTGTGGGCTTGGATTGTGTGTGTAAGAGGTTTTTCATTCCTCTCAACCACAAATTTATTGTGCATTGGAGTTGAGATTTTAGTTGTGATATGGAGTTGAGGATGAGTGGAATTGCATCCTACATGGAGCCACCCTACCCTTCTCACTCCCTTTTCTTTTTAAGCAAGTTCAATTGTTTGTTTGGGGGTTACTTCATTCATTTTGTGCTCTTTTATTTTTGAGCTGGAGGATTTTGGAGTGCTTTTGGATTTTTTTGAAGCTTGTTAGTGTTGAATTGGGCTTGAAGGAGCTTGGTGTGTGACTCATGGATTAAGCTCTACCATGGAAAGGTAGGATTTAGACCCTTGTTTTAAGTGTTTTCTTTTATATGTGTATATGTGTATGTTATTGAATGTTTTGTCATGTTTGTTGGGTTATCGGGTAGATTGTAGAATTTTGGTGTAGGAGAAGGCTATGGGGATCTAACATGTAGGGAGACGTAATATTTTATTTCTTCTTTTAGGAGGGATTTGCGTTGGGTGACCCACCTTGGACAAGAAAATGCTTGAATTTCTTACCTGGTTCTTATGAGGGAGACATAAGAGATTGTAGGGAGGCAGAAGAGAATGTGGGAGGTATAATAGGATATTGAGGGAGGAATAAGAGTTATGCAGGGATTTTTACATGTATATTGGAGGTTTTTTAAGGTTGACACCTTATCCCATTATGAGGCATAAGTGATCTCCCCATACATTCTTGCTCCATTACGTTTTGTATTTCAAGCCTTGTATATTTTTTTAGTTTCCTTATTGTGATTATATGTTTTGTTTATTATATTTTGAAATGGTTGTGAAATATTTGTATGGTGATGTGGAAGCTTTGTAATAGTTTCCATGAGTTTGATCCATCTTTTATTGCATTGTGGTTGGGGCTCGGGGTCCAATGACGAGGATAACTTCTTCTCCTCATTGGATTATTGGTTGGGTAGAGAGTGTTACCTCTCCCCCATTTTAATTGTTGTCATGAAGTGAAGAAATAGTGGAGCTATTATTTAAGAATTTTCACTTGGAGATTTTGTGAAGTCAAGAAATCCTTCTTTGTGAGAAAACCTTTTTTGTAATTCCCACTTAGGTGGAAGACTTGTAGTATTTTATGGATTATTCCTCAAGTTACAATACATTGATTGAAAAGTAAACTATTTACATTGTATGAGAATGAGTGATGCTTAAATGAAAAATTAAATTCCATTGCTATTGTAAGTGCTTGTAATTTTGTAAAAAATAAAAAATGAAAAAATGAAAAAGAGGAGTATAGAAGTTGTAAAACATTAATAAGGTATTCTTGGCAAATCTGAATGTGGAATAAAGTTGTTTGTAGTTACTAAAACAAATGGTTGTAGTTGAAATGGAAAGATGCAATAAAATTTAAAGTAAATTATTATGTTGAAATATTACATTTTGTTGTAAGGAAAACAATAACATTGGAAGTAGATTTAGCTTTATTTATACTTTTGATACTTAATGTTGTCCAAGTGAAAATGACAATGATATTGTAGTTACTTTTTCTTGTTCTATTGAAATAGAAAATCTTTAAATTTAGTAATTTAAGTATGGAATGAATAAATGGATTAAACCCGTCAACTGGAGATATTTTAGGAATACAAATTCAAGCTAAGAATAATTGTTAAAACACTCCATTAAAATTGGTTTTTGGAAAATTTGTTGAAATGAAGGTTATGTTTTTAAAGAATAGGACCGCTGCCCTGTGCAAAGCCATGGTCTCTGAACTGCCTCTCAGATAATGTGGTGGTTTGTGAACCATCACATAGGTAGGGCAGTGGTCCCTAGACTTTTGACCTCCTTTGGGTGGTAGTTTCATCACTAACGGTGGAAAAATATAGATCCACGTCTTTACAAATTTTAACTTGGTGTAATTAAAAATTTAAGAGTACAAATTTCAACAGGAAATCAAGGAAATCCCTAAGGGCATAAATTCATTGTTTCAAACTTGTAAATCTTGAAATGGATATGTAAAAAGCATTCAATCTCATAGATTAAAAATAAAGTAGGGTTCTTGCCCAAATAGAAGACAAAACACGGAATTAACTAAATCACAACTTAATATTTGGAGTAGAAACCCCTTCAATCTTCAAATGAAAGAAATTAAAATAATAAATTCATAAAATAAACTAAACTAAGCTTGATTTTGTAAATTCCTCCATGGTTAATCCTTTCCTTGCTCCCATGGCTTCCATTTCACCAACCCGTAAATTAAACAAAAGAAAAGAAACCAAATGAGGAGGCTAGGGTAAAGAAAAAGGTTTAATAACATTTCATAAGGATAGCTAGGGTTAGTATGGAACCCAAAGATCTAGTGGCCATAATTGATTTGATCCTAGGGTTGAGAATCAACCCTGTAATTTTAGGTGGTAATATGTATTATGTGTTTTTAGATAAGTTAAGGGTATGTGTAAATGGGTGAATGGGGCCATTTAATAACCTTGTATGTTAAGTTATTTATTTTATTTCTAGTATGTTTAAGTAATTATTTAAATGGACTTTAAATATAGTAAGATAAAGGAGCTAAAGTAACTAAGTATAAGGTTTATTAATTATGTGTTTGAATGTTAATTTAAGAAGGGGAAAATAACTTAACCAAGTAAATTAATGTTGATGTGTAATCACAACACCCCTGAATGTCTGCAACTCAATGGGTTGAGACTCTCAGTGTGATTTCCATAACATGGAGCTTCTCCCAAAGTGTGGGACTTTGCGGATCAGGAGAGATCTCTAGATAAAGGCCAGTTCATATTCCTTTTTTTAGGTGTACACATTCAAATTACAGAGGATCTATTATAGAACCTAATCTAGATTGAAAAGGAGACATGGATTAAGGAGATGCAATAAAAAAACCTAAACTAACAAGGGTGATAGACCAAAGGAATGTTGAACACCTGCTTTACAATTAACACAAACCATTAAACTATAACACAAACACCATGCACAAATAACCAAGATTGTAATGAGAGATCAAGAAGATAAAATGAACATAAGAAAGGGTTGACATCATGCACATACTTATACTATTGCTCCAAATATTTGATATAGTGCATTACAATGGCCAAGAGGCAAGATTGCATTTTACAGTTTGAATGAGAGGTTTAAGCTCCATAAATCCACTGTTCAGAAAAGAAGAAGGGAGGGTACAAAAAAGGAATATCCAACCTTTAGAAATTTTCCCTTCCTTACAATATATAGCAAGAATAGGAGAGAAAGGAGTGAAGAATTCGAGATACGACTCTAACTACACAAGAAAATGCATTAAATTCACCTACTATAACCACCCCAAAAATACATTGAATTCACCTACAAAATTAATGGGTTCCATGACACAACTCGTGCCTTCATTAATGTTCCTTGTTGGGAAAGAAAGGAGGACCAAAGCTCATTATAATGGTAGGTGAGAATCCTGAGAGCCTCAAAAATGGTGGAATGTAATTAAAATTCTTCATTAATTGTGGTAGGTGAGTAGCAGATGTTGAAATATTTCCAAAAAGACCTCTCCCACTCAAATCTGAGCTTCTAATCAAAAGATATGGTTGCCTGAAGGTCAGGGTCAAGTGTTTAATGTGGCCTTATAATATTTAAATCCATGTAATATCAACATGGTAGTCCTTCAAGTATTAAGATTTCACTCCCTCCTTTCAGTCTTGATGTTGCGCTGATTGGACACTTGGCATCCTCCAGGAGCCTTCCTTGCTCTCTTGTGTTCTGGTTAAGTCCCTTCTATTCTATAGAGAACTATGTATAACCCTAGACACATGGAGGGTCAGATCTTGTTTAAGACCTTCATTTTAGGTCTACCCTTGAAGTTGCATTGAACTGACACGTGGTTCCTTCCACTGGCCTTTGGTTGTTTAGAGTTTTCAACAGTCGGTTCTACCTTTTTTCAAACTTTGACCACATGGAGGACCTATGGTGCTCATTTGTGGGAATACCTTTTAGATCATACCTCTAAAGTTGCGTTGATGCTGACACGTGGAGGATTCAATTGTGTCTTTAGACTTTTCAACAGTTGACTCTATCTTTTCTACCCATTTAGTGAACAACTTTGTTGGACCCTAGACCACATGGAGAGTCTACGCACTTATTTGAGATACTGCCGCTTTGGATTCGACCCTTGAAGGTACATAAATGAGACACGTGGCGGCTTTCGTTGACTCTTGTATACTTAGCCGATTCAAGGGCCAACTCTACCTCATGCTTCATACTTTGACCACATGGAGGGCCTGCGCTTGTTTGGGGTCTGACTCCGGATTTTAACTCTGGAGTTGCACCAAGATGTCATGTGGAGGTTTCCGTACGGTCATTATAATTTTCAATGACTGACTTTTTCTAGTCCTACCCATTTAGGAAAAATTAGTTTGACCTAAGACACATGGAGATGTCTACGCACATTTGAAGATATTGCTTGGATACTGAGCCAATTGGAGGTGCGTCGATTGAGACACGTGGAGGTTTACGTGGTTCCTTTACTTTACTTCGAGCCCCGAATCATTCTGGGCTTGATTTTATGGATCGAATGTGAGCTCGCATGACAATTGGGCAGACCCCTCACTTTCTCCTGTGCAAGGTCATGTTCAACCAGTTTTTCCCAAGTGAAAAAATTTGATCAACAGTTTGGTGAGTCATGGGATCAGTTGCATTGAAGCATCCATTGGTGCACAGAGTCATGAATGATAGCTTTGATATTGATCCTGTTAGGTGTGGATTCTTGAATGATGATGCTTGAACTGATGGTGACCCTAAAACCTATTCCGCTATCCACTACTCTCCAACCTTTTCATAAGAAAATCTTGAAGATGAGCATTTCTGACAGTAAAAAATTGTCTTGACCTAGGGTTTTTAGCTGCTTCCTAAAATGGACTATAGGCTACACACATTCATCTTGGAGGCACATCAAACTGTATAATAATATAATCTTGGAGCAATAAAACCTATGCTAGAGCACTTAGGGAAATTGAAACCTATACTACAACAAGACAATTTGCATACACACTTAGAGGAATTAAAATCCTAGGCTAATGTTTACAAGGGTGAAACCTTTCAATTCAGTAGACAATGTTTGACCTATAGATTTTGTTAACCAGAATCGGAAGCTCCTCTCCATCTAATGCAGATAATTAAAATGTAATTGCTACTTTTACATCCCGTGACCATGTAGGGACCACTCCAGAATGGCATTAAACTTTGAATGTTCCTGCAAGGTTTTTCTCGATCTGCATCCCACTTCAGAACTAGGTCCCCTTCTTGAAAGGTCCTTAGTCTATTACTTTCTTGTCAAAACCATATTTTGATTGAGGTATTAATCCTTTACTCATTATCGTTTGGATCTGCATGTTCCCCAATCTCTTTCTAGTTCCATCATCTCTACATATCTAGCCTCCATTGTTTCAAACTCATATAATTCCATAATGACTTCATGAGCTCTAATGTAGGGGAGCTCTAATGATATAGGCAACACTCACCTCTTTCCCATAGACTAAGCTTATAAGGGGAGTCACCTGTAGACCTCTTTGGTGTGATCCAATCAGCCCATAATGCTGATTTCAGCTTGTTATGCCATGACCTCTGGTTTTCATCAAGAGTTATTTTAATGATTCTTAGTAAAATTCTTATTTGTGGACTCTTCCTACCCATTACCTTGTGGGTAATAGTTTGAAGAGGTGCTCAAGTGGGTTCCATTCATTGACAGCCCTTTATATGATCATGGAACCCAGGAACACCAATACATTGTCTAATATGATAGTGGCTCAGTACATCCAAACCTAGTCACTGTTCCTTCATAGAAGTATAGTATGCTAGACTCGTTGGCCTCCTTGAGTGTTACCACCTCAGTCCACTTGATGAAATAGTCCATGTAGTCGTGAGTATCCACTTGTGACCTTGGCTTGAGTTTGGATTGATGACCCCAATAAAGTCCAATCCCCATTGCATGAATGGATGGTAAATTAAAATTGGGTGCAATGGGAGTGTTGCTAATCTTTCCTGTCCTGTGAAGAATGCACATTTTTTACAGTTCTTGATCCAAGGGTAACAGTCACTAAACACTCTAGGCCAATAGTAACCCACCTTCATTATGTTGAGAGTTATTACCCACGGAGAAAAATTACCTCCACCTTCTCCATCATAAAACTCTTGTAACAATCTCTTAATTTGATCTATTCCAATGCATCTCAGTAGAACACCATTGATGTCATTCTTGAACAAAACACCATCAACAAGCACATACGGAATGACTTGTAATATGAAGTATCTCCTTTTTTCTTTGCTCATTTCTGGGGGGCATAGGCCTGTTTGTAGGAAATGTACCATGTTTTTAGTCCAACAAGGGATAGGAACATTATCATTTTCTCATTTTTGAAAATCTTGTAGTACCAAAATAACCCCATTTTCATTACCTGCTTCAGCTTGTTAAATTGACACCAGTTGTTCACATAAATCCTTTCAACAGACCCACTTAGTGACTTTGATCTTAATGACATATTCCATAACAGGAGTGATCCATCCTACACATTTCTCATTTATATCTTTTTTCAAAAGTAAGTTCTTGACTCCTGCATGAGAGACCAACGACTGAATTTCGTTGTTTGAGACAAGGTGCTTGAACCTCTTCAAGTTCCTGATTACTGCAAGTACATGATTTTTGATGAAGGAGTACCTCACTTCATAGTCCTCCAAACATTGAATAAAGAAGGGAACTAGTTGTTTATATCCCTTTTTGTTTTGTTGCACTAGGATTGCAGAAAATGTGTCCCCACAACCAAAATCATAGTGCATGAAGTCATTGGATAAGACTCAATTGACTAGAGTTAGAGCTTGGGATATAGCCTCTTTGATGGCTTCAAAACTTTATTTTCCCTCAGCTATCCACCTAAATGACATGCTATTCTTCAACATCAGTGTTATTGGCTTCACAAGAGTGGAAAAATTTGGCACAAACCTTTGAACAAATTTGATTCTTCCTAGAAATCTCTAAAGATCCTTCTAATGGCTTAGAAATGGTAATGCTCTAATTGCTTCAACTCTTTCTAAGTCGATCATCAATCCTTCCTTTAACATAGTATGGCCTAGGAGCTTACCTTTGTGAGCCATGAATATGCATTTTTTGGGATTTAATGATACCCCAAATTTCCTACATATTTGAAATGCATGTCTTAGATGGAAAAGGTGATCCTATGCATTTTTTGAGAACACAGTGATATCATCAAGATATATTAACACTATTTTTTTTATCAACCCCTTGAACTCCATGTGCATCCCTCTTTTAAAAGTGGCTCTGGCATTAGCAAATATGAAAGGCATCTTCTTGTAGGCATAGGTGCCCCACTTAGTAGTGAAAGGCATTTTGAACCAATCATCTTCTTTTACCATTATATGATTATACCCTAAGTAGCCACCAAGGAGGGAAAATATTTTTGAGCCAGATACCACTTGTAGGATTTTTTCCATTAAAGGAAGTGGGTAATGGTCCTTGAGAGATGTTCTGTTCAAGTCTTGAAAGTCCACACACAACCTGATTTCTCTGTTCTTCTTCCTAAATGGTACCAAGTTTGCAACCCAGCTTGAATGTTTGATTGGAAATATAATGCTTGCCCTCTATTAGCTTCTTCAACTCTTTCTTCATTAGAGGCTCAATATATCGGTTGACTAGTCTTTTCTTCTTCCTGATGGGCTCAGCAACTAGATATAACTCTATTTTATGTTGTGCTAAATTCAGATTGAATCCTCGCAAGTCTTCATAACTCCAAGTGAACAAATCTAGAAACTCTTGGTAAAGTTTTGCAAACTCATTTCTCTCTTATTCAGTTGTCACCTTACCAAATTGGAGTTTTTTTCCATATTTAACAAAAATAGGTTTTGAATCATCTCTGTTGACCTTAATGCTTGCTTTCTCTTTATGAAACTGGTCATTATGATTGAATATTGACTCTAGTATCACCAAACCTTTGGGAAGATTGTTGGCCAAAAAATTCACTACTTGATCCCTATACTGTTGCTCAAATTTATATTGATTCCTAGCTGAGAATTCAACCTCTTCTTGCAATAAATTGACAATATGTATATCATTCTCAAACACCTGCCAACTTGTGTTACTGTCCAGAAATGCTGGCCTTAAAATCACATGGATATGTGGCTATGTTCTATCTCTTTTGATACTATCAACTGCATCAAATGTTGCTCCAACTACTGCAAGCCTATATATAGCTTCATTCTTCTTCCTAGGTATGGAAAAAATGTTGAAAGCTTTAAAGTCTTCAATTAGGTCCCATACCTTGTTTTTGTAGCTCTTGAGTATGTCATTTTTTGTAGAATGTTGAATTTTGATTTGGTTGACGATTAACTCTCTCTCACAAAATAATTACAAGTTTTTAATATTATTCTTCCTTTCCCAATGCAAGCCATGAATTAAGACTTCATATTCAGCTATGTTTTTTGAGTAGGAAAACTAGAAATGGAAAGATGAGTAGTATTTCATACCTTGAGGTGAAATAAGCATAGCTCCTCCTCTGGCACCTTGTCTACATCTTGAGCCATCAAAGACTAACTGCTATACCTCATTATTATCATTTTGGTATGGCTTGGTTATGGTAGGGAGAGGATGGTTCTATTCATACAAACAATAAATTCCTACCTTAGATTCTTCAATTTCCTTATATGGGTCAAATGCATGCCTTTTGTTGACCCATTCATCTAGAGTCAAATATGGAATACCCTCAACCTTAGGATCTATTTATAAATCATTTGAACACTCTTATTGTTCAAAGGATAAGTAATTAGAAGTGATAGGACTTGGTACATGAGGCTCAATGTGAAAGTTTGCAATCAGATCTAACCTGATTGTAGCCTTAGCTCCATACCTCGTCTTGAAAAGCATGTGTGACCAATCTACAAATAGATACCCACAAATTTTAGCGGTGAAGTCCATTGATAAACATAGTGCAAAGAGTGATGGGAGGTCAATTACAAACACATCTTATGATACTGTGACATTTAGACAGGCATGTAGTGTTAGGCTTAAACCCTTCATGACCCCAACAAGTCCTACTACTGGTCCAACCAGTTACACTACTCCTATCAACACTAGCTCATACTTTAGACCTATTTTATTTGCTACTTTCTTTGACATCAATGAGCTAATTGCATCTGAATCGATCATGTAGTTATGTACCAAGTGGTTCTTGATAACTCACGACACATAGAATGGTGGAGGCTTCAATTTTTTGCTTGGTTGACCACCACCCTATTGCATTGCATTAGTGAGAACTTTCTCCTGACCTTGGTTTGATCCATTTTAGGTAGACCAATTGGCCATTGCAGCTTGCAACAAATCTCATTGTCTTGGGATTTCCAGTGACTCCCACATGGAAATGTTCACATGTATTTTCTTCATTTGATCAATAATAATAAAGGGGATGAATTATCCTTTTGTTTCCCCTTACTTGGCACAAATTTTTGGGGAGCTTGAACAAGCACATGTGTTGCTACAGAAGGTGTTTTGGGTAGAATTTGGTCTACTAACACCTGTTAGTGTAGGAGTGGGCCGAGAAACATCTAGATACAATGGTTCTCCATCCTCAATGTTTCTCTTCTTTGATAGTGTGTTGGTAGCTACAATCTTAAAAGGGGTTGATTAGCTCTAAAAAATTCTTATGTGTGCTAATTGACCAACATGGTTTTTGTTGGAGGTGCCTCTTGTTGAGTTTCATGTTATTTATTTCCCTTTTAACTTAGTTATTGGGATACAACAATGGTCTGTACAATCAAGGCCTGGTTTAGTGCAACATTGAAACAAATTGATTGATTATGAGGTAGATTGTAGGGGTAACACCCGTTTTAATCCTGTGCCAATTTGTTTTGTGTTAGAACCAAGGCCCTTGATGTTGAAGCATCATTTGGATCATATGGTCGGAATGGCTTGGCATCTTGAAGTTTTTCTTGGTTATGGTCTTGATTTGCAGCCTGAGCTGGTGGTCTATTTTACTGATATGGGAGTCTAGTTTGATACTGATTTTGAGGCTGATATGGCCTAAAACTTTGAGCTTGTTGTCTCTTGATAGTCACTAGCTCATTTCCTAGGTTATGTAGTTGTTTCATAACCTCTTGCATCTATTTTGAGGTGCTTAAAGAAGTATAATCCTCACTATTGCTTTGACTACTAGGGGGTGTAATGGGATTCATTTTTGGCATTTGACTGGTTGTAGGGGATCCTAGTTTTGGATATAGGGGCATAGATGGCCTAGGTGTGATTTTGCCAACTTGGATCAAGTAATTTTCAGCTCTAATATAAATGTTATACGATACGGGTAAAGTTATACCTCCCATGGATTGAATCATCATAGAAATATTAGAGTTTAAATCTTTAAGGAAGTATAGAAGAGCACCTTTAGCTATTGGTCTCACAGCCAACGGAATCCTATCCCATGTTCGCTCGAATATGAAGTTGAAGTCGGTCAACTATTCATTAGGAGCCCACTTGATTATTGTCAACTACTCCAATAAAGAAAGATTATCCCCCTTTTCTCCAAATTGATAATGGAGAGTTGTGCATAAATGGTCCCAATTCTGGATGGATCCTATGGTTAGACTTCTAAAACACTACAAAGCTTTACCTTTAAAGGAGGATGCCAAAAATTTGACAGCAATATCCATTTCAAAAAATTAATGAATTACATAAACATTTGAAATGTCCTGGATATGATCAATTGGAGTTGTATGGTTCTCTCCCATAAAATATGGAATGTTCTTTAGTGCTACAATTGTAACTCGATTTTGTGCATTGAGAGCTAGTGGGTTGCTACTAGTGAAGTTGACGTAGGGGTTGGGTTATGCCATCCTGATTGGTCAAAGAACTCTAGTTGATTGAATGAAAGGCCTTCCGGGGTGGAGGTGTTGACAATGTCCTATTTGGTGGAGATGAAGACCTTTGAGCTCTTCTTCCCCTTCTTACTCCATATGGGGATAAATGTAGATGGAAAAATATCCCCTCTTCTCTAGTTCTTGACCTTGTTTGTATTCTTCTCATGAACTTGATAAACTTGGGCTGCTAAAACCAATGGATTTGAGTGATAGAGTCACCAGATGTGTTTATCAAAATCCTCCAAAGGATTTAATTTTAGGAAGACACCCACCCAATCTTGATAACACTAAAATATTGAATTCTAGTCCCACCGAGCATGCTAAAACTATTGATGTGTAATCACAACACCCTTGAATGTCTTCAACTAAATGGGTTGAGAATCTCGATGTGATTTCATAACATGGAGATTCTCCCAAAGTGTGGGACTTTGCGGATCAGGAAATCTCTCTGGATGATGGCCGGTTCCTATTCCTTTATAGAGGTGCACACATTCATATTTCAAAGGATCTATTCTAGAACCTACTCTAGGTTGCCAAGGAGACATGGAATAAGGAGATGCAAGAAATAAACCTAAAATAAAAAGGGTGATATACTAAAGAAATTTTGAACACCTACTTTGAAATTAATCACAAACCATTAAACTATAACACAACCACCATTCACAGATAACCAAGATTGTAATGAGAAATTAGGAAGATACAATGAACATAATATAGGGTTTACATCATCCATAGACTTATACTATTTCTCCAAATATTGGATATAGTGTATTATAATGGCCAAGAGGAAAGATTTCCTTTTACAGTTTGAATGAAAGGTTCGAGCTCCAAAAATCCACTTTCAGAAAGAGAAGAAGGGAGGGTGTGAAACAAAAATGTCTAACCTTTAGAAAATTTCCCTTCCTTACAATATATAGGAAGAATAGGATAGAAAGGAGGGAAGAATTTGAGATCCTAATCCAACTACCCAAGAAAATGCATTAAATTCACCTACTCTAACCACTCGAAAAATGTATTAAATTTACCTAAAAAATTGATTGGTTCCATGACACATCTTGTGCCTTCATTAATGTTCCTTGTTGGAAAAGAAAGAAGGACCAAACCTCATTATAATGGTAGGTGAAAAGTCTGACAGCCTTAAAAATAGTCGGACTATAATTAAAATTCTTTCTTAATGGTGGTATGTGAGAGCAGCAGACATTGAGAGCTTTCCAAAAAGTCCTCTTCCACTAAAATCTGAGCTTCCAATCCAAATATGTGGTTTTCTGAAGGTCAGGGGTGGAAGTTTAATGTGGGCTCACAATATTTAAATCTGTGCAAGATCCATGTGTCAGCCCCATGTGTCTTAATATTTAACTCCCTCATTTCACTCTTGAAGTTTCCCCGATTGGACACTTGGCATCCTCCACGAGCTTTCCCTGCTCTCTTGTGTTTTGGCTAAGTCCCTTCTATTTGGTGGAGCACTATGTCAGACACTAAACATGTGGAGGGTTGGTGCCTATTTGGAACCTACCTTTTGGGTCTACCCTTTAAGTTGCGATGAATTGGCACGTGGCTCCTTCCACTAGCCTTCCCATGTTTAGAATTTTCGACAACCGGTTCTACCTTTTTTCGGACTCTAACCACGTGGTGGTTCTTCACTCATTTGGGGACTACCTCCGAATTTTACCTTTGAAGTTACGCAGATGAGACACATGAAGGATTCCATTGGTTCTTTTTATTTTCTTGGACTTTTCAATGGCCGGTGCCACTTTCTTGGACTCTAACTGTTAGGAAATAAGGGATAAAATATGTGCAATAATCCCTCATAGAATCATAAAAGTAGAAACTAATATGCAAAAATTATTACAGATCTCAAATAAAATTACAGAATAAAATAACACAACACAAAGAGATAGTATTTAACGTGGTTCACCCAATTTGGGCTATGTCCACCAAGAATCACTTGCTTAGATTTTATTACAAGCATCCACTCTCTCAATACAATACCCAGATCCATTTGGAGCTATGCTCAACAAACTCTACAGAATTCACACCTGAATTCAAAACACATATGCAATACATTTTCTTGTACATCTATCATATGCATAAGACCATATAAATAGACAATTGTTTAAGCAGTTTGATACAAAACCAAGGGCAAAAAAACCATGGGTATCAAAACAATGGGAAAAAGACCAAAAAAACCATGGGCCCGAAAACAACCCATAATGGTTACCCATTACCCATGGGTTAATAAACCACCCATGAAAATTTCCTTCGGGGGCTTCACCCCCACAAACCCCCCTGACCCGCTCACCGGCGAGCGGGACCACCATAAAAATACACAAGTGTAACACATAGAAGGTGTGCCACATTCTAACATGCAAATAGGCTCCACAAACATAACACTAACCACATGGAAAGCATTTTCTTGTTTGAGAACTTTCTTTTGGATTTACCTTTGAAGTTGCACCGAGCTGACACATGGAGGCTTCCAATAACTCTTCATGCACTTAGAATTTTCACCAGTCATTGCAACTCCCTTGGGATCCAGAAATGTGGATATCCTTCACTCATTTGGGCACCACCTTTTGGATTTACCTTTGAAGTTTCACCAAGTTGACACATGGAGGCTTCCACTGGTTCTTTTATACTTAGTTGATCGGGCCTTGAGTGAACACTTATTTTCTCCGTTGCCAAGCCCCATCTGTGACTTAATTTTTGGGATCTAATGTGAGCTCGTACGACTAGAAAAACCCTTCAATTTCTCTTATGCAAGGTCTTGTTCGATTCATTTTTCCTAAGGGGAAAAATTGGTCAACAATTAATTAATGGTACCTTCCTAGTTGATTGTAACTAATTTGACCTTAGAGATAAATTAAGAATATTTAATCATTTAACTTACACCTGGTCAATTCTTGTAGTGTAGTAATTATTGGTGGATATTGTTTTAATGCACATTATATTTTGACCCCCTTGTAACCTTATAACTTAAAAAAAAAAAAAATCTTCAACTTTTGGGATAATTGCATAAGATTTAATGTGTTTTTAGAGCATCGAAAATGTGGGAGTTACAGATTCTACCTTGCCATTTTTTTCACCTTATCCTTTCAACCAATTCCACTTTAATTCCTCTCCATAAAACAAGCACACTGACAATATCTTCCCAATTGAAAATCCAAGTGATCAAACAAGTAACCCCAAAAACAGGAAAAATAAACATATAAATAGACTTGATGGAGGAAGAGGTTATATAGCTCCATGTAGGTTGACACGTCATCCCCCTTAAATATACCTCACATACTCCCCAAAAATACCAAAGTATCATAAATAGGTAGGTTAGTATATGACACTACTAATCTTGTACACAATCTCCCTTTTACACAATTCAAAATTGAATTTAGAGGATCAATAATATGAGGTCAATAATTGCATCGTTTCTATTAAATTTTAATAATTATAGGCTAAATATCACCCCTTAAGTCATAGGTTAGGTTGGAAGGTAAGTTTAAATAGTGTGGGGTAAGTAAAAGTCTTCCCACAAGCCTTCAAAATTTGGTTCAAAGGAAAAATCCGAGTTTTGAGGTAAGGGGATGGCACAGAAACCAATGGCACCTAAAAATTTCAATAAACCAAAGAAAAAGACTAAGGTATAACAACATACACATTTCCCCCTCATTCACCACATTAATACACTATCTCATACCAAAAAATTACATAGTTAATTAGGGAACATTGACAACATAGGAACATAATGGTACAAGGGTACATTAGCACTTAAACAAAATAACAACATCCAAAAAATAAATAAAGAACAAAACCACAATTACACTCATGGTCACATTTTGAGCTTATCCCCTATGGAAACCTCCTAACAAATGATATATAACATGACTTCGCACTCATACATGAAACTGTCAAGGTGACCATATCCATAACACATGACATTCTGTCATGGTTGGTTTTCCTTGTCCCTCCTCATTTTGTGTAATTTCATTTCCTGCAACCAAAAATAATACCACCTTCGGCTTTAAGGAAACATCAATACGTTAAGGCAATCAAAACATATATAAATCATCCATCATATAATCATCATTAAACATCATAGATATACCATTTTCAGGGTTACATAATTCTAACATAAATCAATCATTTACAATTACCAATAATCATCAATGCTATTTTACGACAACCATGAAATTCACATACTCGTTGATCACCTAATATCATCACAAAATTAATAAACCATAGTATCAATATACACATGGTTAGATGATGCATATAAACATATTCGCAAGTGATATGTTCATCCAAGGTGTCATTATATAAGTAAAACAATGCTAAATCAACGTGTGCTTCAATATCTAACAGTGTCAACTAGGCATCAATACAATCCATGACAAGGGTCAAATCACAATAATAATCAAATTTCCATATAATATAACAACATGATAACCAAAATAATATATAAATATCCATGTCCCTAAAAAGCTAATAAGCATGATCATACCAAAAATAAGTTTTGAAGAGGAGTGGGAACTACAAACCCCTCCACTTAGCCTCATATTACTCCTGGAAGTCACTGAGACAAGTGTGGAAATTGGGCTCGTAGAAAATTGACATCCTCCCATGCATTCGATGACTCATTATATCAATTCCTATGTTATCAATATCATGACTTCGAAGGCCGAGGATCCTCTACTCTATAATGTGCATGGACTCCACAGTTACCTGTCCCTGGTCCTACACCTGGAAAGTGGTACAATCCAAGACATGATAAGGGTATTGTATATATATTCATAATTTAGAAACATGGAAAACATCATAGATATGAGACAAGATGACTAGCAAGGCTAAACAGTAGGCTACGGTACCAATCTGCTCCAATATCTCAAATAGACACAAAAATATCAGAGGTAGCTTAGAGCCTTTTCCATAATAGATGGGGATCTTATGAGGTTTGACTCTATGGAACACATTCAAGCCCACCTCATAAGTGTGGTCAACTTCCCTCTGGTCTGGATAATCCTTCTTCCTATTTTGTGCCTCCTTTAATCTCTATCTGATAAAAATGACTTGCTGCTCCGTACCATGTAACATAGCTGGCCCAATAGAAACCATGTCCTCTAATATCTCCTAGCTCAAAGGAGTCTTACAATATCATGCATATAATTCCTAAAATTGTGCCATGCAGCTAGAACTCTGAAAACTATTATTATATGCAAACTCTACTAAATATAGATACTCCTCCCATCGTGACTGATGATCCATAACATACATGTGAAGTGTATCCTCTAGTATCTGGTTCACCTACTCAATCTGACCATGTCTCTCTAGGTGATAAACTATACTAAAATTGATCGTCGTCCCAAGACAAAACTGCATGGTGGTGCAAAAATGTGATGTGTACAAAGGATTGCGGTCACAAATGTAGACACCTGTAGTTTGATCAATACACTATTATTTCTAATGGTGCGCTAACACTTCTTCCCTTTTTAAATTGATGGCACACCACCAGTTAGAACTATCTAACTCCTTTCTTATGACACTCGTTTGATTGTTTTTTCTCTTATAAATCATTTAAACAGGTTGTTATAGCCTCGTTCTAACTACATTAGCTTCTTATTCTCTTCTATCTTGCTTCTATTAGTTCCTTGGAAGATCAATCCACTTTGTTGGATTGATTAAGCCCTTCAAAACCCTTCCAAAACCCTAATTACTCTCTAAGAGAGATTAATCAATCTAACCTAGGTTAAATACCCTAAACATAGTCAAATCACACTTTGACTTGCTAAAAGTTCTTTTTGGACTTTAGCATTTGTCCCACATGCACCCAAATCTCCCTTTTTCTTCCAAACCAAAAACTATAAATAAGGTTATACCCCCTCCCTAATTTCCTAAGAATTATCTCTTCTTCCTAGCGTAGATTATAGAAATTTGTTTAGGCTTTAGTTTTTATTTCATCTTCTTCCATTTGAGCTAAAAGCATTTAATCTTGTATTTCATAGCATTAGCATGGAGTAAAAGGGAAGATACATTGACCTTGAAGACATTAATGGGGATATCTCTTTCTCTTAACACATAAAGTGAATGCTTAGATCCTCTTAGGTTCATTATTTCAAGATTTCAAAGAATAGAGATTAACTTCATTTGCTTAGTTTTCAAGCTTATTTCAAATTAATGTATGCAAATAAGAAAACCTTGCTCATTTCTTACCACATGGTCCCTTGATAAGATTGTTAAAATCCTTTGGGGTTTATTTTGAGATTCTTACCCTAAATCCATGGCTTTTACATCTTTTCATTGAACACATTTGGCACACCCAGTGGGACACTTATGTCAACCCTCCATTAATGGAGGTCTTTTACATTTTTCATAGTTCATTTTTAAGTTCTTTTTCTCAAATCACTCTTTATTTTCTCATTATTATTTATAACCCTAGATAAATGAATTTCATATATATATATATTTTTTGGGTTTGATATAGAAATAGGACACTTTGAATAACAACTAACCTGTTTGCTCTTGAAAAATTTAAAAATCCATGTTTTTTGTAGGTTTTTCATAGGATGCGCGTAGGTGTCAAGCAAAGAGTGCATACACGTTAAAACCCTAGCGTACCTGTCAGATCAGGCATGTACCTATTAGGAGGTCTTCATCATTTAAAAATTTTCTCTCTACAAAGATGCGCATGCATATCTATCATCTGAGGTGCGTATCTGTCTCTCTAGCCACGTAGGCGTAAATGGTTTGACTATGTAAAAAGTTTGTAGTTTTTTGTTTCATGCTTGAGTGCATACACGTCGGAACCTAAACATATATGTCAATATAGGTGTGTCTCTATCATATTATGAGCATATGAGTTTACAACATTAGGTTTCATTACTTTTTGACTGTAGGCATATTTCTTAAGTGAGGTGCATATCCATCGGTTCGAGAGCACAGGTGTCACTATAGGCACGCAGGTGTCTGTATTAAAAATTGAAATTTTTTTATAGTCTACAAAATCTTTTTCTCTGATCCATTATTGTAGGATCTAGGACTAACAAGTTGATAAACATGGTTCTTTCTTAAACATTTCAGTTTACATAGATTAAAAGTGTTTTGTTCTTGGCTTAGAATTAGCTTTGTAGAAGTGTGTATGCTCTCTCCTTGCATCTTCTAAAGTGATCTTGGAGATCAAAAATACCTATACAAAACTCATATAAATTTTTCAAAAAACACTTGTTTTATAAAGGTTGAAGTAAAACTTTCATGTGATTTTAGTAGAATTTTTCACGTTGCATATGCTCTTCCTTCGTGCCTTTTGGCAATCTTAGGAATCAAAACCAAAGTGAAAAACTCTCTTTCTTAAACATAAACCTACGAATTAGAAAATTACTAAACACTTGATACCTACAGGACCTATCGCTTTTCAAATAAAGGAATCAAAAACGAAACACAAACCTTCTAATACACGTGTTCTTATAGGTTCCCAAACGATGTGCTACTTGAAACCACATTAAGCTAAGTAAGATAAAAGAATCACACCATATTCAAAACATTGTATTACAGGTTTCAGAAAAGGGTACGTCCCTATCCGCTTAACTCAAACATAACCCCTTTGGCGTAATGCCTTTAGCTATAACAATGGAGCTGGTTCCAAGAACCCTAAATTAGTCCACCACTATGTAACCTTGTGGATGAAACAGGAAGTACTTCGCTTACCCACTTGATTAGTTTTCCTTGTGAGATAGAGCTATAATTTTTTCCTATCACAACCCTATTAAAAGTACACAATGGATGCATTTATTTCCCACTGTGCTTGAAGGGGGAAAAGCTGAGATACTCCCAAACTAGTCATTGCGACTTTTTGGATAAATCACCTCGCTCGTTGATAACTTTGTGACACCTAGTTGTGAGAACTTATTAGGAAAATCCATTTGTTTTTGGAGCCCACTTTACTATTCCTTGTTGCATCAAGCCATCACAAAGTGACAACTCATCTAGAATCTAAACCTTGATTGTCGAATAAGGCAAAGAATACTTATGATTTTGATCTAAGTGTCTTTCATCATGAAGCTAAACTACATCTCACTTTTTTAGTCTTATTATTGTCTTCAGACGAGGTGAAGATCTACCTAAGTGATGTTTAGTTTATTTCCATCGTTTGATCATTACCCTTGCGTTCTCATCACCCATTGTTCAGGGTGACACAGGTGCATATATCACACATTTTTATTAGCGATAGTACTCGTCACTTTTTTTTCCATTTATGCCCATCCATGTTTGTGGCTGGGTTGTTAAACGTCTAAAGTGTTTGGGTATGATTTTTGTATCTTTGATAAAAGTCCTTCCATCTAGATTTCAAGATCATATTCACCGATGTGTGTTAAGTTCATCTTTTTTCTCTTCTTGAGTTGATAGTTTTGTTCACATCCTAGATGTATAATCTTAGTACTTACATCATATTCTCATTTTGTGAGAATATGGTATAATTCCCCTTATTGTATGGTTATATTACTCACACAATTCAAAACTCCTTGTTATACTTATCACTTGATCTCAATTTTGACGTCATCTGAGTCTTCTTCAAAAGTGTTGATAACACCTTACATATATCATAATAAAGTTTTCATGGTACTAACACCTTGCTTGCTTAGTTAATGTATCACAGTGACATTATTACACTATATCTATTTGTGACTTCATTTTTAAGAAGGTTTAGATTTCATCGACATTCAAACTAGTTTTAAGTATACCTTGTCGAGGGAATGTGATAGCACCACATCAGTGCTTAGACCTTATTGGGGTTCTAACTTGACTTGTATATTGATACATCATTGTCACTATCTATTTTTAGAGCATAGACTTGGTAAAAACAAATTGAGTGGTCATTACATCAGGTGTGCATATGAATGTTCCTTGATAAAGATGATTGCATAAAATTACATCTAAGATATGTTATCCAAAATTCACCCCTCAAGGTAATTTTGATAACATGCATCAAATTATTCAGTCCCAAGCAAGTAGATCAATTCAAGGCCTGAAATCATGTTTTTGGGGCCCACTCGGCTTCTCTCTAACTCTCTCATCCAAGAAGAAATCCCAACAAGTTGGAAAAAATGGAAAAAATGCAAAAAAATAAGGTTGCAGGGTTGTTTTAAAGAATTTCGGGTCTGAAGGGTTTGGGTCATACCTGTGCAATTCTTACCAAGTTTTTTCGTACCAGGTTTGGGGCCAAAATACAAAGAAAATCAGCTAGGTTGGACATTTTTGTCCCAGGCGGTCCGCGGGACAGTTGGGATGTCGGGACGCGAAGTACGCGAAAAGGCGAAACGATTGAAGGTAATAAAAATCGTCCAAGTTTTTTGTTTCACACGGTTTGGGACAGCCGGGAAAAAAGTACGCGTGGGGCACGAATCGTCTGATTTTCCACAAGACAATCCATTTCGGGCAGTTCAGAGATTTTTCTCTGGGACAGCCGGGACAAAAGTACGTGAGGGACGCGTGGGACACGAAAAGGTGAAAAATCTGTAGAAGAGACAAGAAAGCCCGAATTGGCCAATGTGGGAGAATTCATCTGGGACATCTGGGATAAAATTACACATGGGACGCGAAAAGCTGAAATGGCCGAAAGCAAAGAAGAAAAGTCAATGTTTGACCCGTGAACTTCAAAAGGCCATAACTTTTGACTCTGAGCTCCGATTTTCACAAAATTGGACTTTCTGGAATGAGCACGACGTCCTCTACGCCACAAAAACTAGATTTATTATTTTTAATGATGGTAGATATATTTAATTAAAAGAAACATATTCGTCTCCAGTCAGTTAATGCTCATTCCCGTCAAATGACAGAAAACGCCTGCCAAACCCAAAACAGCTGCCCGCACTCAGAAGGCCATAACTTTTGTGTTTCTCAACGAAATCACACAAAATTGGTATTTTTGGAATCGTGGCTCTGATTACAATGCACAAATACTAATAAATTCTAGATTTAATGAGAAATCAATGGGGATTTTTTTTAAAACGTGGCCAGGTTCATAACAGTGTTTTATTTGGTAGTTGGGAGTGCAATTAAGAGGCATGGTCATCATTCTTTCTCTGTTACAGCACCTGGGACAGTATGGGGAGCCTTTTGAAAATAATATAAAATTATTTTACTCCATTTAATGCCTCATACAAGTGGTTGAAGGATAGATTTCGGGATTTCCATTTTTCCCTTCTCTCTTTCTTCTCATTTTTTCTATAAATGGGAGTGTTGAGTTCATTGTAAAAGGCGGTATTTTTTGTAGCAAAGCTCTACCAAAATTTCTTTGTGAAGCCAATGTGTTGCAGGTGCTTGTTGTGGACTCCTTGCATGGTGATCCAGGCCCTTATCTTGTAACCGCTTGAACTGTGCATATCAGGAAGCAATAAAATACAATTTTGTGGATGTATCTTCCCCTGCTATGTTTTCTTACATTCTTCTTGCCCCTTTAACCTTGATTACAAGAATATTGTGTCTATTATTATGTTCTTTCAGGGATCCATTATCATTTTGTATGTTTGAAATATTGTTGTAAAATACATTTTGCTAGATTATGGAGAACTGTCATCACCCCTTCTAGTGTGCACTTTGCTTCTGTATCTCACGCATTTGAAGACTACTCTCACACCCTCCCTTTCTGGTGTATCACTGCTGTAGTGTAGGATTTCATTTCATTCATTCTCTCTCCCTGGTCCCTCAGAAATTTAGATTAGAATAGTTGGTTTCCCCTGCATTAGAGTAGATTGTGGCAGGTATTTTAGGAGCAAGAACCAGCTCTCTCTGGAGGTCTATCTCAATTAGCAAGTCCCAAAACTTGGATATAGTACCCATGTTATCCAATCACACCACGAGTTCAAGTATATGTGCTTGTATAAACATAGGGGTGCTGTGATTCGGTGATAACAGGATACACTATAGTATAATTCCAACATCACCTTGAAAGGCTTACAGAAAATGATATGCTTGGGGGTTATGCTAGCTACATACAAACGTCCTCTAGTGATGCCTAAAACCATTAAAATGGCAGCAAAATCAAATGAGCATGATATGGGAGAAAACCCTTTCGACACCTTCCCATTCACTGGTCACAATTTGGAACCAGCTCTTCTCTCAAGTCAAAGATATAGAGAAGTTAATTGATCATAGTGGAGAAGAGTCAGACTCTTCGGAAGAACAAGAAATGTTAGACCTAAGTAGATTTGATGAACTCCTATATTATAACAAATATCAAGTACTGGCAAGAGTCTTATCATTAGGAGCTAAACTTTTGCACGAGCGCAAATAAGAAACAAAGGTCATTAACCCTAACTTAGGAGAGTAAATATTCATCTTAGCCACAGATAATCCTTTTGATGTGGGGTACGCTTCCACTTCTGGGAAACATAAGGTTGTTGTCGAAGGTGAATCATCATGTAAACCTCACTTTAAGGCTTCACATAAAGTAAAAACTAAGCAGCAAGCTTCCCCTACTCAAAAATTTGATGAAGAAGAGAACCCCCTGGTTGAGGAGGAGATCCTCCAAAAAAATATCTTGAAGTTAAGTCAAAAACTAGCATACCTAGCCTCTTCAAAAAGAAACATGTGCAAAGACAAAGACAAAAACAAACTTAATGAGTTTCAATTTGATCCGCATACAGACTATACCTTTAAGGCAGCTCAAGCTCAAAGGTCAATATTGCCTACTAAAGAGAAACTCATTCAAGATGAAATGAAATCTATGAAAGATACACTAACTACATTACAACAGGGAAATGTAGGCCAAAATAGAAAATATTTGTATGAAAAACTATATCCTTACCCCTTTGATAACGACATGTTACAACAGCCTTTCCCAAAACACTTTATTGTTCCCAATTTTGATAAGTATAAGTGCAAAAGTGAACCTCGTGATCATATAAAATACTTTTACATGGCTTGCCAAGAGGTCACGTATAGCGATAATTTCTTAATATGAATTTTTCCTTGTAGCCTAGGATCCACGGGATTGGAATGGTTTTATAGCATATCCAAGGGCTTCATTACAACGTGGCCCGCATTAGCAGAGAAATTTTTAAGGCATTACTCCTATAATATGGAGAGTGACATCACAATGAATTAACTGTCCAGCAAAAACTAAAAACCCAATAAAAATAGTTAGTGAGCATATTCATCCCTAACTTGAACCTAGAAATAGCCTTTCACTTAAAAATGCATTATGGCTCAAACTTCGAAGAAGTCATAGAGAAAGGAATTCAAATTGAGAAAGTTCTCATTGCCAAGCACATGCCTAAACCTGTTACTAAAAACAAACATGAAGTCGAATCCACATAAAAACCTAAATTCTTCAATAAGAATAAACAATTTTTTGGTGATGGCATTATAAACTCCAAGAGAGTCCAAGCTATAGAGACAGGCCCACTCTTAAAACTTTCACAAGGACCTCATCCCAAAGTTCCTACAAAACGTACATTCACATCCTTGACAGAATATTTATCTACCATCCTAAAATAATTAGATGGTGAAAAAATGGTAGAGTATCCAACTTCAATGGTACCATATCCAAAAGATGCTCCAAAACTGGTTTGGTTCAAAGATCATGAATATTGCAACTTCCACCCTGTTAAAGGACACAAAACAGATAGATGTTTGAGATTACGCCATTATATCCAAGACCTCATAGAGGAAGGGAAGATTGTTGTGGAGTCTCCCCCTAAGACCGGTAAAATTTCAAATGAACCTAAGGAACCTTTTCTTGAACATAAAGATAAAAATAAAAAGAAAACAGATCAAGGGAAAACTTCCAACGATTATAGGACCACTGCCTATGTGTACCCTACAAATGATAGTCCTTATGATTTCCACATTGGATGTATTAACTCATCTAACGAATAGATCAACACCATTTGGATTTTAGAAAAGAGCTATGTAGTCACTACAAGACATGCCCACTTAATCATACCAGATCCTATGCCTACCCTAGAAAAAACACCTTCTAAGATATCTATTCTCGATCTTCTCAAGATCTCTAATGCCCATAAGATCATATTGTACAAAACTTTGCAAAATTTAGGGGTTTCCACAGAGGTAGATCCCACGAACCTTCAAGCCATGATTGCATGCTTAGACACAAATGATCATATTAATTTTGATCATACTGCCATCCCACATAACAACCTAAAGCATAACTTACCATTGTATCTCAAAGTGATGGTTACCCATCATAAAATCAAAAGATTACTTGTAGATGGGGGATCTGGTTTGAATATTTGCACCTTGGAGCTGGTAAAGTAGCTAGGGAATATTTGCACTGAGACCTTCCATACAACATTCTCTTGGGACACCCATGGATCCATGCCATGTAAGCTATCCCATTAACATTTCATCAGCGCATCAAGTTATGTCATGAAGGGCAGGTTGTTACCATTTTGGGTGACCCATAACCATTCACACATTGTATAACATTGCATAGTTTTTTTCGTGCCACTTATGAATGTCCTTCTATGGATTTTGTTGTCCCTCTATAGATGGAGGCTATAAAAAACTGAAAAGATTCAAAGTCCCTCATGCCTTTCAATCAAGATTTTCCCTCATTGGTCAATCCATTTGCTTCATAGGAGGCAACAACAGAAAAATATGGCCCAAGTAGACCATTCAATTTTGAGAAGGATCTATTGATATTAGACTTATCAGTATCCCCAAGGACAAGGGGTAAGCCTTATTTTAAGTTCAAGAGAACCCGCGAGAAATTTCCTAAACCATTGGAAAAATTTGTCCATAGTGGCCTCCTATCTGAGGAGAAAATGTGAGAGGACCCTACCAACAGAGTATCAAAAGGCACTATGGCTTCATGCAATCAAGCACCTCAGTACATCAAAGGTCCTCACATGATGTTTATCATGGACTATAGCGGGTTTAGATGTGGCGTTAATGCATAAGGCTAGTTGGAGCTTATCCCTATCCCTCATTTTAAAAATGATAAACATGGCCTTGGAATAAGTCCCCACCATACTCTACCTTCTGAGATTGACACCACCTCTTCTGAACGTGAGGACATTTCATCTCATTTTGATAGTGATGAAGATTCCCAATGTAGCGTTTACGAGGATCTTTCCTCCACGAACCTATTCCCAGACTCATCGGTCCATACCTTATCCAAATCCATCCCAATAGATAAATATCCAATAGTCCTTGTATATCCTGAACTTATAGATTGGGATCAAAAACTTCACATGTCCCTAGATTTCTTTGAAAATGATGAGGCATTCACAGAGTTCATGGGACTCAGGAACTTTATTCCAGCTAGAGACCACAATAAAAGATTTAAGATTCAACTAGACACCTGCGCCTACTTTGGGGAAGAATCAGAGATGTGTGGAGGGTTGAATAAAATGGTTGTAAATAAAAGTACACCTACTTCTGATAAACCAAACAAGAAGGCTCAATAGAGATCCCATAGTCATAGACTCTTTGATAAGCTCATAGAAAAACAGAATGAAGAGTCTAAAGATGAAGTGATTTATCCATTCAAAGATGATCATGAACTACCACAAGAGGTCGATCTTACTCTTCCCCCTGACCCTATATGGATGGAAGATGCTTCTAAAATTTTATTGAGGAAATAATCAGTGTCAACATTTTCTCAGAGGAACAACCTAGAATAGTCAAGTTGGGAGCTTCACTCTCAGCTCAGGAACAAAAGACCTTTATTGAGATCTTACAATAATACATGGACATATTCACATGGACATATGTAGATATGCTTGGCTTGGACCCCGAGCTAGTTATGCACAACCTTGTTGTGCACCCAGATGCCAAACAAATCAAACAAAAGTTGAAAAATATGCATCCTAAAGTGGTGCTCTTAGTCAAATAAGAATTAGAAAATCTGTTAGCTGTTGATTTCATTATACCTATTGACTATTCAGAATAGATCTCTAATATAGTCCTAGTATAGAAAAATCCTATTGGCATAAGGATCTTTACGGATTTCTATGACATTAAAAAAGCATGTCCAAAAGATGATTTTCCCCTACCTAACATCGACATGATAATCGATTTCAATAGATGGTTATGAAATGTTGTCCTTGATGGATGGTTTTTCAGGTTATAAACAGATACGAATTGTAGAAGAAGATCAACATAAGACAACATTCATCACCCCTTGGGGAACATTTTACTACAAAGTCATGCCCTTCAGGCTTAAGAATGCTAGGGCTACTTATTAGAGGGCCATGACAGATATTTTCCATGATATGATAAGTGACATCACGGAGGATTGTTTTGATGATATCCTAGTGAAATCCAAAAGTAGAAAAGAACAGCCTGAAGTGTTGAGGCATATATTTCAGTGTCTAAGAGACTATAAGGTTTGTTTGAACCCTAAAAAATGTGTCTTCGGTGTTTTATTAGGAAAAAACCTAGGGTTCATTGTCTCACAAAGAGGGATTGAAGTGGATCCTACAAAGGTTACGGCTATCACAAAAATGCCACCACCTACCACTCTCAAACAGTTAAGGAGTCTACAAGGAAAGATTCAAGCAATTTGTTGCTTTATCTCACAACTTGCAGATAAGTTCCACCCCTTTACTCATTTTCTCAAGAAAGATGTCACATTCAATTAGAGACCAGACTGTTATAAATCCTTTGCGTTACTCAAATAGTAGTTGTCTAGACCACCTGTACTAATGCCACCTACCCCCAGTGAACCTCTCCTCTTATGCATTTCTGCTACCCAGTTTTCCACTGGTGCATTACTTACCCAATATGACTTATCCCATAAAGAGAGAGTATTTTACTATCTTAGTTGTACCTTGATCGCATACGAGTTGAACTATCCCCAAATAGAAAAGGCCTACTTGGAGGTTGTCTTCACATTTCAAAATCTTCTCCATTATATCTTGAATAATAAAACCAAGCTCATATCCAAAGTTGACCCTCTCAAGTACCTTTTATCCAAACCCACCCTCACAAGCTGAATGGATAATTGGATCATTCTCCTGAGTTAGTTTGACATTGAGTTTGTGAATCAGAAGTCTTTAAAAGGGCAGGTACTAGCTGATCAGTTGGCAGAAGGTCCTCTTCCAAGGAATGGAACCCCTATGCTTAGATTTACAAGATGTGTCTATGATGTATATTGAGAAATCCATGGAATCGTAGATTCATTTTTATGGATCTTTTACCTTCCATGGATCTAGAACAAGGAGTGGTACTCATCAGTCTAACAGGAAATGTCATACCATGAGCATTCCAGTTGGGATTTCTATGTACAAATACCATTAAAAAGTATGAAGAACTCATTGTTAGCCTCAAGCTAGTTATTAAAAGCAACATCAAATAACTACAAGTCATTTGGGACTCTCAACTTATCATAAAATAGGTTAATGATGAGTACAAGGTTAAAGATGAGAAGCTTATTCTGTATCAGAAAATGGTTGAAATTTGAAGGAATATTTCACACAAATCATAATTAAACAAAAAACCAAGGTCACATAATAGATTTGCGGATGCTATGGATACTATTGGGTCTCTCTTATTCATAGCACCTGATGAAAGTAAGATGCCTTTCTTCGGGGAACATTTACAGGTACCTGCATATGATATGCCAGAGTCATGTTTGGCATGTGAAGTTGTTGGTCCTTTATCCCCTTGGTACGACCCGATCTTCCAATACCTACAAGATGGAACTCTTCCCCCTGACATCACCCATTCTGAAAATAAATCCCTTATTCTCTACATATCTCGTTATACACTCCTAGGAGCACCCTTTATCATCGTGGATATGACGGGAATCTACTTTGTTGTTTGGATGTTGTTGATTCTATCCACACAATTCAGGAATTACATAGTGGTATTTGTGGAGCACGTACTAGTGGCATGGTCTTAGCTAAAAATCTATTGAGAGTAGGCTATTAGTGGCCTACCGTGGAATTTGATTGTTGCAGCTTCTTAAAGAAGTTTGAACTATGCCAAAAATATGGAAATTTAATACATGCGTCAACACAAGCCTTACAACCTAGTGCAATGCCTCTGGACATTCTCTAAATGGGGCCTGGATCTCATAGGGAAGCTCCATCCTTCTTCATCAGATGGTCGTAATCACTTCATTACTGCTACCAAATACTTTACCAAATGGGTAGAGGCCATCCCTCTTACCCATGACACTGGTGCGCATATTTCAAAATTCATCATGAACCATCTCGTATGTCGTTACGGGATCCCCTTGGCCATTGTCACTGATAATGGTAAATCCTTCAAAAATAAAACGGTTAAAACATGGTGTCAACGCTTCCATATCTAGCTTAAGTGGTCTACCCCTTATTACCGTCAAGGTAATGGACAGGAAGAAGCCACCAATAAGACTCTTGTATGTATTATGAAGAAAATGGTCAGTAAAACCTCCGTAATTGGCATTTGCAGATACATCCCGCCCTCTGGGCCTATCATACTTCTATTTTCACTCCTACTAGTGTGACCCCTTATTCACTTATCTATGGCACTGAAGTCATCATACCTTTGGAAGTGGAGCTTCCCTCTCTGATAATATCTCTCAGAGACTATCTTGATAAAGATGAAGACTACAGAGTTGCTCACCCAGCAGAGTTAGAACTATTAGATGAAAGGCGTATCAGAGAGCTCAATCACCTAAAAGTTCTATCAGAACAGAGTATCCAGAGGATATAAAAAATGCATCATTCACCAAAAATTTGATGTAGGAGATGTAGTTCTTATAAAAAATCATAAGAACACCATCAAATCCAGAGAAAAGAAAGGAAAGTTTGAGGCTAACTGGTTAGGTCCTTATGTTGTAATTACAAAATATGGATCAAGAGCCTACAAACTTGCATATTCAGATGGTGAAGAGCTTCTGGAACCTATGAATTCCATGCACTTAAAGTATTCTACACTTAGGCATAATGAGAATATAAAATAAGAACCAAAAATTGGAAAAAAAAGGAAAAAACAAGAAAAAAAACTGGAAAAATGAGAAAATAGTAAAGAAAAAGTAGGTCTTCCTCATGTGAAAACCACACAATTGTGGCACAGTCAGCAGGTCCTTGAGTGAGAACCAGTATTTGGTGCTCAAGGAAGATTCACTGGACACAAGTTACTCTTATGGAAGGATAGGTAATTGTTACCACTTTTTAGATACAAATTTTTCTGCTAGGTCTAGGAACCCTACTAGGACCACCTTTGGCTTTCCATGATCTGGTTTGTTTACTCTTATATTTGCATGGAGGACATCACATTTGTATACTCCCATCTAACACTGAGCATGAAAGTACCATTGTCATCTTCTTGCATATATGCGCATGGCATTCTGCCTTTTGTATATTCCCACATCACATTGGGGGCATCCACGCTTCTTTGATTCTTGTATATTTCTTTCAAACATGACCTTGAAAAATACAAAAAAATTTGGAAAACGATACATAGAAAATCTAAACATCTAGAAAATTTCCCTTTTTAGGGATAAAGCTACATTTAACTCACAACGTTATCCTAGAAACACCTAGACAATAATGGATAAATGTAGCTACGAAAACTTATTTAGATAAACCAAAAACACTAGAAAATATGTCAATGTTGTCCCGCAAAAACAAAGTAGTTCTTTAATTACTTTTAGTTGTTGGTTTGTATAGTTTTGGTGTACTTAGTCTGTTGATTTGTTGGTTCTTTAGATGGATCATTTGCTTATATAAATTTGAATCTTGTTTGATTTAAATTATGTATTGCATTACATACATTTGAGAGCTCTCATGCTTGTAAACAGTTGTTGTATATTTCTTTATTTATTATGTGCATCTTGTAAAGTTCATTTTTACTTGCTTAGATTATATCTCATTTTAATCTCTTGTTAGGTTTTTTTCATGTGTTTGTTTAGTAGTAGTTTTTTGTATGTGTATATTTGTTTAGTTTTTGTTAACTTTTACTTGTGTGTTTTTCACAGTTGTTTGTTATCACATCTATCATCTATCATTTCATCACATTTATAACATAATTCACTACATCATATAAATAAATAAAATTCTAAGTAATACATCATGCATGTATGCTAGGATAAATCATCAAATATCGTATCATCAATGGGGGTAAGAGGGGTTGCACATAATCACAAATCTATCCCCCCACACCAATATCATCTAGTATCATCCCAAGTGCTAGCATAAAAACTCAGAAATAACTCATGAATCCAAAACATGTGGTGCTATATATAGATACATCATCATAAAAAATGAAAGTTGGAAATATACACATTTCTGAATCTAAGGTATGCCACATACATAAAGGAAAGAACAAATCATACATCATAAATCCATCATAGAATGATACATCAAATGTCCATATATACATGTATAACTATCTAGGAAAGTACTCAAAATAATACATCATCGATACAATGTGCCGTAAAAAAGGGGCATGCATAAAAAAGAATCGATCCTTCATCATGAGGCATCATCAAAATAAAGGTATACATAGCTATACATCAAAATCAGCCTTCATAAGAGGCATGTATACAAAATATTTTTACAACAAAAAGAATGTAGAGCTCAACCACAGCTCTCACCCTCACCAAGGCTCTCAAGTCTATCACATGGTTGACATGGAATAATGGTGGCTATGATTGATCTACACTAGGAGCACCACCAAACTGTCTAGATGGCCCCTTTCTAGTCGGCTGCTCTTACATAGGCTACCTAACTGATCTCACCGAATGACCTAATATCCATGACCTGGAGCCTATCACGCTAGCCTCTGACTACTGAAATGAGACTACTCACTAATCTATTGGAACTACCCTAGAGTAGGTAGTCCTATAATGCAAGGCCTCGCCATCAGATCTCATCTGCATCTCATTTCAAGTTTGCATCTCCAAAAGTGAGAGTTGTCTATAGGGTGACATATCACTACCCTGATCATCTTGCCAATATTAACCTGAGCCTATCTCAAGGAATAGCGTCTCTGATCTCATCTATATCTTTGGTCCTAATGGCCTACACCTGGTCTCGTGCCTAATCTCTTTGTGTAAAATAGCCCTATGACTATGTCTATGCATGGTCCCTCTAAGCAATAGCCATCCATACCTGAGTCTAGGAATGGTGTAGGAGGCTCAGTATTTGAGCACCTTGTATAGCCATCTCCTGTATCTGACTCTACCATGAATCACTATCACTGGCCTGGGCAGCATGTGCCCTAGCCTGATCTCTCTCTGCTATCAAAATATGCACCTGGGCAAGTGCTTGATCTCACTCTGCTATGAGGGCCTATAACTTGGCCCTACCAATTTTGTCTCTCTCACCAACCACATTTAACTGTATAACAATGAATACTTGTAACTACTACTGAAGAGCATATCCATGCCCACCAGCAAATGAAAAATATTGTTACTCTTTGGAATATCAGGTGGTGGCCCCTACTCTAGAAGTACGTACTGAAGAGGGGTATATATCCCCACTAGAATGCCCACTGGGGGAAATTCTATATCCACGGCCCCATATACCTATCTCACCCTTGGCCTAGGGCCTTGTCCCTATGTTTGCTATCATATGGGACCCTTTCCCCTACCTTTGACATGGTGGTGTGTATCGGGCCCACCCTTATCATCATCATCATCACTATCAGTTCCACCCTTTCCACCACTAGGAGGCCCCATTGTAGGAGGTCTCACACCGACGTCATACGCCACTCTGGGAATGCTCAAACAACAAGGGAGCACACCATGGTACCATGGCCCATAGTCCAGCATAGTGCCCAGATCTGTAATCTATCTCAGTGGAACCAAAATAGCAGGTGCCACCTATCGAAAACTGACCAGTGCTCTTTCATAGGTAATCTATCGACCCATATCGAAATTCTCTCTCGATCTGCGAGCATACCATCTATCTGGCACATGAACATCTTGGGTAAGGCCAAGATGCCTCTGGCACCAATGTTCTCTATATAACTTCCACATCTATCTGTGGCTACCCAAGATAAAATGCTCAATGGTAGTAGTGCTAAGCTCTAAACCATCCTCTTGCCAGTAGAAATGTCTATAAGGCCTCCATACAATAGAATCCTGTCACAGCTCATCCAACTCGTGCCTGTAGTCATATGTAACTCCCAAAAATGGTCACACATCATCCTCTATAGGGACCCAACCCATTGTAGATAGATCATTGGGAGCTCGAAATCTCAAAACACCTAAGGGGCAACCAATAGCAATGTGGTCCCATGCCCAAATATGTAGCAAGCGAGCAGGTTCTACTATCTTCTGACAGTAGTATGTGATCGAATTAAGGTCCCAGCATAAGTGTGCTAGAATGCACTAACCCCAGTAGTAGGTCTATCCCACCACCAAACCAAGAATCACTCCTAGGATCCCAAGTGGAAATGAAGCACCAGTCTTGTCAAGGAGTTGAACTCCACTGACAATAGCCATCATATAGACCACTACTTGGTCTAACTCTAGATCATCTATACATCGGGATAGTCTGATGGATCTCCTGCATCATGGTATAGTAGGAACACCAAATAAATGTATGATATGATGTTGAATGTCAGTCCAGTGGCTCATAGTCTCGATTAGTTATCCCTGAATTAGAACCTGCATGATGTACCATACATCCTCTAAGTAATGGCGATCTCACTAGTTAGGAGGTAAAAGCACTGGCTCTCGCTATGCCATCGCTCTGCTATGGCTGTCAAAAGATCGTGATCTAAAGTGATATGGGGCATCTCGGCCACATGAGTTAGTCCCATCACATGTAAAAGGCTCACTAAGGTCACTCTATCATCATCATCAAATTACGCCTCTATCACAGTTAATTGACCGTAGCGCTCGTGAGTCTGAAGAACAGGTAACATACGCTGTAAAATCAACACAAGTGTTAGGCATCTAACATTTCTATATTTTTTCTAAGGAAAAATAATTCATTTAATGCATCTAACTTACTAAGTATTCTTTTCTTCTGAACTAATCTCACCTATATTCTTCTATACTTGGCTATTTTCTAGCCAAAAGTATTTTCTCACTTTATTCTAGTGCATACACACCTCCTTTGGCACTTTCACACCCTAAACAATGCGTATGTGCTCCTGTGGATGCATACATGCACAACCCCTTCTTCCCCCTTTTGGCATTGGCCATACAAGATGCATACACACCTAGTATGATGCCTATGTGCTTGATTTAATGCGTATGTGTGTGTGTGGCCATTTAAAACCCTAACCAACACATACATGCCCCCTCTAACTTTTTCTACGGATACATGTGCACGTACCTACATTTCCTAATGGATATGTGTGCGCATACTTGATTCTTCCAAACTGGTACATGTACGTGACCTTTCCTCCCATGAACCGATGCGTGTTTGCATCCATGTCTATTTTGATGCATGCACATGCACGTACCCACCAAATTGACACATACACCCACACGTATGCATAAAATTTCCTCCTACCTACACTAGAAAACCCTAAAAAAGGCATTAAATGCATAATTAATAGGGCGTTAGGCCACTCATGAATGGTCCATCTGTTGGGTCCCATATGTACTCCCAAATGCTATCCACATGCCTCGTCCTCCTGCGGTATCCTTGTCATCTCACTTTAAGGCACTCGCTTTCACTCATGGTAAAACTTTGCAAAGGCTCTGGTTGAAATGAATTGGTCGTGATTGTTTTACCGACCCCGAGTGGGTATATTAACCTGTTGCGATGCCCCTAGGGCATGTTTTTCTCTGTCGTGATCATTCTAACCTTCTTCTATCTGTTTTGATAATTATTTTTGTATTAAAATAATTATTTTTTACTAATTTTCACATGTTGGCTCACTTCGTGCTGTCCAAAGGTCCATTCTCCGCCGCACTGAGATAATTTACGAACCTTTCAGATGCCTTTTTCCAACCTTTTCCTTTATTTTTCATCTACTTTCCTCCATCGTGATAATTATTTGCTAATTTATTTTAAATAAATTATTCTCGACCCGTATTTCTTCTTGTAGGCATATATCCTAGCTCTCTGGTTGCCTCACCTTCCCTTTACCACCTACATGCGTATTTTTAGAAGATCTTTGGTCTTTTGAAATTCTTTTGACCGATTAAAATCCTGAAAAAGAAAAAAAATTACAAAAATATTTAAAAACAACAAAAATATTGAAAATATCAAAAAATGGCTCAAAATTAGTTAAACCAATCACATACGGCTGAAATCTGTGTCTATTGCATGACACTCATCCCAGATCTTGCTGACATTTTCAAACATTTCAAAACAATGACTCGCACATCACTAAAATCTTCAAATACCTACACAAGATATGTTTCTTACTTCATCTGTACTCTGGGACACTATCAATTGCCTGGTACTGTTTTCATTGTGCACATTGCTTTTTCATAGGATGGAAGTGTCCTCCATCTTTCCCCTTGTATAATACACCTTTCTTGGGTCATCATTCTTCACCCGTGTTGTTTATCATAACATTTGGGACTTCATCTCGATAACAAAATATTTGTGCAACTATCTTGAACATTGTTGGTTTAAGTGTGTGTGATTGTACTTATTTCCCTGTTAGGTGATTTTGTTCATTTCTCGTATTGCATTCCATTCATGTATGTTGCATGGAGTTGGTCATTTTTAGCACAAGAGGGTTGTTTGTATCTTGGATTTTAATATCATTTTATGCTTCCATCATATGCTCACACTTTAATAAGGACCCATGAGGAGGATTCTAAGCATTATGATGATTAAGTATTGTTAGCAATTAATTTGTAGATAGCTCAATATCCCCTTTTCTTCAAGTTTCTTGTCTTCTCTGAAAACTTTTCATTCTATTTGTGCCTTTTTGGATCATCGATTGAGTTTATTCATCACCCCATTAACACTCAAGGGGGCATTCATCATCCTTTGTCCTATTTATTTTTCTTCTACCCCTTCAAAAAGTTTTCTACTTGTTTGTGTTTATCTACTTTCTTTGAAGTGACGTAGCTTATGCCACCTCAAAGAGGGGAAAAAGTAGACACCTGTAGTTTGATCAATACACTATTATTTCTAATAGTGCACTAACGCTTCTTCCCTTTGCAAATTGACGACACACCGCCAGTTCGACCTATCTAACTCCCTTCTTACGACACCTGTTTGATCATTTTTCCTCTTATAAATCATTTAAATAGGCTATTATAGCCATGTTATAACTACATTAGCTTCTTATTCTCTTCTAGATTGCTTCTATTAGCTCCCTGGAAGATCAATCCACTTCGTTGGATTGATTAAGCCCTTCAGAACCTTTCCAAACCCTAATTACTCTCTAAGAGAGATTAATCAGTCTAACCTAGGTTAAATACCCTAAACATAGTCAAATCACACTTTTACTTGCTAAAAGTGCATTTTAGACTTTATCCTTTGCCCCACATGCACCAAAATCTCCCTTTTTCTTCCAAATCAAAAACTATAAATAGGGTTATACCCCCTCCCTCATTTCCTAAGAATTCTATCTTCTTCCTAGCATAGATTATAACTATTTATTTAGGATTTAGTTTGTATTTCATCTTCTTCCATTTGAGGTAAAAGCATTTAATCTTGTATTTCATAGCATTAACTTGGAGTAAAAGGGAAGATCCATTTCCCTTGAATACATTAATGGGGAGATCTTTCTCTTACCACATAAACTGAATCCTTAGATCCTCTTAGGTTCATTATTTCAAGCTTTCAAATAATAGAGATTAATTTCATTTGCTTAGTTTGCATGTTTATTTCAAATTAATGTATGCAAAGAAGAAAACCTTGCTCATTTCTTATCACATGGTCCCTTTATCAGATTCTGAAAATCCTTTGGGGTTTCTCTTGAGATTCTTACCCCAAATCCATGGCTTTTACAACTTTTCATTGAACACAACAAATAATCTTTTGGAGAATCCCATGAAGTCAGAATATCTCATCCAAATAAACTCAAGCAATTGCAATGAATGTATAGGTGGTCTTAATCGGATAAAAATTAGCCACTTTTATCAATATATCCATCGTTACCATGATCATGTCGTGGTGGTATCTGGACATAGGTAGCCCTACTATGAAATCCATGGAAATGGTGTGCCATTACCACTCTGGTATAGCATGAGGATACATATGGCTAGATGGAGATTGATGCTCTACCTTCACCTTCTCACACTCTCAACACCGAGATACAAAATGGTTTATATTCCTACGAAGACCACTCCAATGGAATAACTTCCTTAGTGTAGCGTGCATCCTCTTCACCCCTAGGTGGGCTGAACAAGTTACACAATGAGCATATGCTAAGATATTCTATCACAATCCTTTATCTCTAGCTACATAAATCTGACCCTTGTTTCAATGAATCCCCTCTGAATCCAATGATATCCCCTCAAACTCCCCCCTTAAGGGGTCTGTGTGACTTGATCTCCACTCTATCTAAAAGGTAAAACTTGTCCTGAGGAAGTCTTGAAAATTTTTACACTTTTGCAAAACTTGGAAACTTGAAACTTTGTTTTTGATGGAAGACATTGATGAAATTGACCCAGCTAAATAGGTATATATAGTTGTCATTGTGTTTTTAGTTGGAGTAATTGATTAATAACATGCGATCTGCAGCTATGTGTGTTGTTACACAATGTAACACCCCACATAGGCTGCCATTCGATGTTCATCTTCAGAAAGGAAATACAAAATTTCCGAAGTACCAATGCATTGCCTTGATGAAGGTGGGAATAACATCTTAGGTGGCATGTTAAACTCAATAGGAGTAAACAGAGTTGTTGATTACAAGTTGTAGATGTTCATTATAAATGAATCAGGTAATTTCAATTTGATCATTTCCTATTGTTAAGTGTTATTAGGTATTTTATTGAGTTGTTTAATTCATTGTACAATCATTACATATCAAAAGAGCTAAAAGTAAAAATAAGTAAATATCTCAATTATAGAAATAATATCATTTATTCATGAGGAAATTCAATGTTTTCCACAGAAGTGATGGGATGTAACTTACAACAACTTAAATAAGAGATACATGTGTATAAAGATAAAAGAAAAGGAATGAAGAAGGAACCCATCATTTCCTTGGGTTTTCCTCTTGGTCTTCATTGTTATAGATCCAGCTCTCAAGCTTCATCTTCCTTGCATCACTCCATTGCAGCAATGTATTTAAAATACAAATAGATAAAATGTAAAAATTTGAGCTCACAGTTTAATCTACATGCCTCTATTTATAGTTTCAGGAAAATGGACTTCTTGAATTCAATATGAATTGTTATCTCTCAGAAGTGCACCCTTGTTGAGAGATGACATCAGGGGTTCTAAGCTTGATTTATCTCTCACTTTCATAGATATCATGGAAACACTTCAAGTCTGTTGGTATACCTATTTTTGAGGCAAGTCTCCAGTATCAAGGTCGGTTCCCTATTGATGTATCCTAAACTAAATGTTTTCTTGTTTTGAGGGTAAAAAGATGATTGTAAATTAAATTAAAATTAGGTGATACACCAAATTTATTGAGGGATTTGACTGAGTACATGCACAATAAAGTTGAGAACAAATTGCTGATACACGAACCAAATTTTTTCATCACAATCTTATGGCAAAACATTTATGTATTAAGGGATAAATCACAACAACAAATAAAGTTTAAAATACTCAGTAAGACTATGTAGAAAACACCATATTTACATTATGGTAAGATGATTAATTAGGGAATTAACATTCAAAAGAATTGTAAATAATTGGAAAGGTAATAACTAGTTCTTTTTGAAGGGAAAAAATGACAAAAATATGCTTTAGGACTCCTATGTCAAAAATTCCTCCTTGTTCCTTGCTATTGCACATAATATATAGCAAAAATACTTCACCCAACCCCTCCTAAAAATAGATTGTAGTCTGTACTCAGCCATGCATGTTAATTATAGCCTTTATCATGAATAAATAAACTTGGGTGAATATTTTATGCTAATATTAGCCACTTGTTTGTTGTGCAAGTCTCCTCCAATGTGGATGATTTTTATCTTAATACTTAGAAAAATATTCACTCTCTCTGTGGGTACCAGATGCAACATGTGCACAATAATAATATTCAAATTTTGTGAAAAATAAGGTAATTAGGCTCCACTTTAATCATCATGAATCTGATTTTGACAATGTGCATGAATTATTCTCCTAGTCTTATCTTCCATGGAATATAATATGATTTCATAATAATCAATTGATTATTAGAGCTAGCATGGTATATATTATTGGCCCATAGTTTGGTTGAAATAAACATGGCATAACTATGGTCTTGGCACGTGACATTAACCATGCTGGCCCCTTTTGAATTTTGTTTTGCATCATATGATATTTCAAGGTCAAGTAGACCTTAGCCATCTTTTGAGTTTGTTCATGGCATATAGTAATCTTTTATAAGATTGAAACCTTATAAATTTTGGGCCCTTGATTAATCATTACCTCCTTGGATCATTACATTGCATGTATCATATTTCTGGGCCCCTTCTCGTTTGATCATTACACATGTGCATAGACTAAAGTTTAGATTAAGGTCAAATACCTTAATCATTTGATCAATTCTATAAACCCCCTTCTACGAGAATTTGACCCATATGATGATGTCAGTTGTATTAAATCAAAACTAATTACGGTTTAACCATTTTTTTACACGTATAACTGTTAGAACCTTGGTTACATTGGGGGTTTTGTTGATGGCCAATGATTTTGTACTTTGAAAGCTCCATCATCGATCTTGAACTTAGATGAGTCAAGGAGATAAAAGGGAATGTTGAATCTTATCATTTCATTCTTATCTCCTTCAGGAATGTGTGAAGCCCTATTGAAATCTTCATGTAGGCTATTATTTTACAGCTACAATCTCTCTGATTCATTTTGAGGCACTACATATGCACAATTCGACATTTCTCTAAGTCTTCAAAGGATATGTTTTAAGTTTATGAGATGTCTGCCATTTATAAAGGTAAATCTCCATTAGAGCTTAGAATATTTGTCTCTTTAAGCTAATGGTTTATTTTCATGTGCAAGGATTCATTTGAATGCCAGCGAAATTCTCAAGCTATGCATTTCTTTGTTTCTTTTCTGAGGATCTTTCAAGGGCTTCACTAGGATACGTGGTAGTTATGGATGAAGGTATTATTTTTGTAGTCTTCTTCTCATTTCCTTCATGTCCACCATACTTGAGAATATGGAGATTTGGTTTGTGCTATGGTGTAGCCATTTGATAAGGTAAGCATTGGGCTCTTTTGTGTGTTTTCCAAAAGTAATGCCTCTAGCTTTAATATTATATGCTTGATCTTTATACACTTACATATATACTGAGATTTATCTCTGTACCCCATTCTGATGTTAGTATCATTGAGTCTTAGTATATTTACTTCTACAAATTCCTTTGTATTGATAGATCTTCCATCCTATGCTTTTAACCAATAAGTTATTGTTATCTCTCGAAAGTGCACCCTGAAGAGAGATGCCCGCAGGTTTTTTAGGCTTGTAAAATTTGATCTCTCTCTTTCGTAGATACAATGGAAACACCTCATGTCTATGGGTATACCTATTTTGAGGTGAGTCTTTGGTATAAAGGACAGTTCCTTATTGATGTATCCTAAATTGATTATGGGGTTTAGGGGTAAAAGATGACTGTAAAATAATTATAACTAAGGTGAATACACCAAATTTATATGAGGGCTTTGACTGAGCATATGCATAATTGATATGTGAAGGATTTTGGATACACGAACCAACAGTTCTTCTGTAAAATGTTAAGGGCAAAAACACTTGGAGATATTTGAGGAGATTATCACAACAATACTGCTAAGCTAAACATGCACATTAATATCATGTAGAAACTACTGAATTTTACAACATGGTAAGATGATTAATCAGGGTATATTGTATTCACAAGACTAATATAAGCATACACAAGACTAAAAATAATTCAGAACATTGAAATTCTTCACACTCAAAAGGCAAAAATGGAAAAAATTGCTTCAGTACTCCTACATCCAAAAATTCCTCCAGAAGTCCTCCTTTGTGCTTTTCAAAAGCACACAATATATAGCAAAACTAAAATTCACCCTCTTCCTAAAAATATCCTAAGGCTTGTACTCACCTATGCATTCTATTTTAAGAGATTCATATGCATGAATTAAGAGAGTATAGGAATATGAAATGAACCCTAAGCTCTTAATTGATGATTATCCCTCTTGTCCTCATTTCAGGTACAATGACTTCACCAATGATGATGAAGGAGGAAAGCTAGAAATGGAGATGTCAAGAACAAAGAGGGAAACCCCCAAGGCAATGATGGGTTCACTCATACTCCTCTATTTTCTCTTTCTTGCCTGTGTACCTATTATTTCAGTAGATATACTTTATGTTCAGTTATATCCCATGGCTTATGTGGGAAACATTTGAAATTTCTTATGAAGAAAACATTGAATTCTATAAATGAGTTGTATATTTATTTCTACATTTCAGCTTTCTATATGGATTGTATGATGATCTAAACAACTCAGTAATATAATTGAATGTCTTAATCACGAAGGAAGATTATTAAGAAAACTTGTAACCTAGAGTAAGGAACTCTGATTTTCTGTAATCTCCACTTATGTTCGTTGTTCCAAAACTTGGCATTTCACCTATTATTTCATTGGTTTTGTTTATCAAAACAATATAGCTGTCCTTCGGGGCCTTGTGTTCTTTTTCTGAAGATAGTCATGAAATTATAGACTATGTGATGTGTCACATTTTGTAACAGCACACATAGCTACAGATTACATGTAATCATTAACTAATTTAGTAGTAACAACATTATATGAGAAAATATCTCCTAGCTTAGGTATACTTCACCAATGCTATCCATCATAACAAAGTTTTGAGTTCCCATTTTTGCACGAGTGCAAAGATTCTCAACATTTCTGGTGATCCTGTGTGGAAAGCTACCTGCTAGCTTAAAGACTACTATGCCTTACTCTTTTCCATTGGGCATGGAGTCCAAAACATATAAGAAAAATATGCCTTTTTGAAATGTCCAACCATTTATGAAAGAAACTAAAACTGGGAAAGGATCTTGTAAATCAGATCACGTGTATGGATGCAGTTATTGAATTGAAAAACAATGCAATGTGTAGAAACTACACTTATTGAAGGGAAAATCCTATTCTAACAATCACTTTAATATATTCAATAACAATGTTTGAGAAAGATACCATTCACATGAATGGGAAGTTCCTCTTCATTCAGCTCCAAAAGATGAAAAGCATTGTTTTCTTTACAAGCTAAAATCATGTATGGTCCACTCCAGATTGTATCAAACTTTGTACATCTTCCTAGCTTTGCACAATCAGAATCCCACTTTAACATAATATCTCCTTCATTGAAGACTCTAAATTTAGCTTTCTTGTAAAAAATTATTCTTAATTTGTTTCTGATTCTTTTTCATATTCAAATGAGATTTATCTCTTAGCTCTTGTAATTCCATTAACTGTGCATAACAAACCTGGAACAGTTCATTCTCAAGTAGCTCCATTTGATGCAACAAATATGTTATCCTGTAAAATTGACAAGGGAAATTTTACAGGTAACCATACCAAAATTTTGTTCTGGTTCCTCGTCGGGGTCCCTCAACTTTCAGAATGTTGTAAAATCCCTTTTCGGGAAATCTAGTTTTCTGAACTTGGTCATTTTGGTCCTTTTTTGGTTGGGTGTACCTTTTGTCTATACAACATAGACCAAATTTGCACCCTCTTTATTTCATTTGGCGCACATTTTGAAGTGTTGACAAAAAAATTGATGTGCCTTCTTGTGATGTGCCTTTCTTGCATGCACCAAGGCACATGCACCTTATTGTCAACAGCAAAATTGTTGCGCCATGTTTTGGTGCACCAAGGCGCTCGAAATCTAGTGTCAACAGTCCTAAATTTGTGCCAAAGGCACAGATAATTCCATGTTGACAAAGCCATATCCACGCCAAAGGGCACAAAGTTTTCCATGTTGACACGCATTTTGGTGCACCCCTTTAAAAAGAGGTTCACGCATTTATTGCACTTTTGGCTATATATAGGCGCATCTGCCCTATCACTTTCACAATAAAAAAAATGTGAAAATATTTATTTCTTTGCACCTGTCAGTGCACCCTTCATTCTTGTATTACATTCATGGACCCTGCTTCATTCTTCTCATTATATATATTCCGGGTAAGTGGTCCTTGTTTCTCTTGTTTTTTTGTTTTTACTGGTTGTTTGTGAGGGTTGGTGAAATAGATCTGAGAAGCTGTAACCCCTCCTGTCGTTCTTGCAAATCTTCCACCCCAAACTGTTTTCACCCTCTTTCTAGAACTGCTGGCCAAGAGGGCTTTGCCTCAAAAATGAACCTAGATATCTTTGTTGTGCCCCCTTCACCATTTAAATCCATGAAGGATGCCTAAACTACTCATAAACCCATCAAGAAAGGAGAGAAAACCTCAAAGTTGTTTCTGAACCAAATTTTTCTCTGGGCGCAATCGCCACCCTTATTATAGAAAAATCAGTCATGCCAAGAGGGTATACCAACCTTGATTGCAGCACGCAAGATCCCTGCACCATGCATAAACCAAGTAAAACCTAAACCCGACGTAAGCGCAATCCCGATAACAACAACAAAGTGTAATGCAAGCTTTCCCTGCGCCACACCAAAGTCCCCCTTTACACACGTAAAGTTAGTGCTACATGCATTAATCATGCACCCTTCAGCGCACCAAAATTCCATGTTACACACAAATTACATGTGCCATTGTCTCATCCTGCTCCCATGCAACACTAAACTTATTTGCGCCTAGTTTAAAACTGCATATAATGGCGCAGGCACACCCCTGTCTATAATAACAATGATGTTATATGTAAAATCCTTGCACCCTAACTCTGCCCTATGCCCAGGAGCCTTAAAATTGCTAAATCCTCATTCTGTGATGCTTTAATGGAAGATTTGATGGCTAACATGGCTCTTTTGCGTTGGACTTCACTTCTTCTTCTTACAGATCAGCAACTGAACTCAGATCAACATATGTCTACATTAAGCAAAAGGCCAACCAAGTCAAAGGGTAAGGCTAAACTTATAGAGGAAGAGATGAAATACAAGTATCAAAGGGTCAGAATACCCGAGTTCCAGGTAGAATGTGACCTGGACATTAAAGATTTTGAACTTGGTCACATCGACATGGAATATTTCTAGGCTAGAACTAAGAGGGTCACAGGAATTCCTTGGATGGACAAGCTGGTGGGCAGCGGTCTGCATTTTGCTGGGGGATCCTCGTCAGTGTAGTAAATAATGAGTTTATGATGGTGGTGGCCCGTTGTTACAACAAATACACAAGGTGTGTCGAGAATGAAAAGGGCAAGGTCTTAATCAACCTCACTTCCCGGCACTTCAAGATCATGCTAGGCATTCCTCACCACTGACACTTTGTGGCTATAAGCCAAGAGGACTGCATCAAGGCATGGGAGGATAATGAGGACAAGTGCATGCAACTGATGAACAAAGTGTACTTAAAGATTAAGAAGGTGATAACCAAGTGGCCATAGGTTATTCACCGTAGTGACTTCTCTGAGGAACTGAGTGATACCATCATGTTCCTAAGTAGAGTTTTTTGGCTTTCTGATTCCCATTACTTTCACAAATGGATGCTCAGGTACCTAGAAACCATGAATAAGAATGTGCCTGAGCAGCGCTTTGAGTGGGCGGAGATCATAAGCAGCACCATCTCTGAGCAGCTCCAACAACTCACCACAATGGTGAGGTTCTACATGAACTCCCATGTAGTCTACACCGCAGCCTCAGAGAGGGATTAACCAGCATTGAGCCGATGTGGAGTTTGGCCTTAGGTGAAGATATATGAATACTACCCTGAGCTGAACCTGGAAAATAGCATTTCACAGTTTACCAAGATCAATGATGCTTTCTTCTATGGTATCGTCTACCTTTTGAGGCCAAATATGACTCATGGTCAGATGACCAAGAGCATAGTCACAGCGACTGAGAAGTGGGGAGCACTATTTACCCAATTACCGACCTTCACCTTTCTCAAAGCAGCCAACTTCTTGGGAGAGCCCACAAAATTTCAAAGGTATGTTAGACCTAAGTTGATCCTGTTGGAGCTATCCAGACAGCTCATAACATACCATGAGAAGTGTCTGAAGAGAAAGAAGGTTGGAACTCCTTTCCCCCTTATAATGTGCAGGTACACCTGCATTTCCCACCACAAAGCCCAGGAAATGTTCGCAGAGCTAGAAATTCTCAATCTTAAGCACAATTTCCTGGCAAGGCCCACCTTTGATCCAAGAAATTTCCTCCCTAAGGAAAAATTTGATCTGATCCACATTCCACAGATCGAGGATATCTACATCGATCTATATCACGAGGTTGAACTCAGAAGAAAGGATCACTCTCACCTGGCCCTGGAAGAGATTATTCAGTATGGTGTGGCCATCATCCCAAAAGGTTATCAAACTTCGATCAAGAAGTTGATCAGGTGTATCTAGACACGGATGGGGATAGCTGGACATTTTCCGAAATAGATAGAACAAAGGAACCTTAGACCATTGAGGTAAGGGTTAAAGAAACATTGTGGCAGACAGAACACTGGTGTAGAATGAATGGCCTTATCTACCTCGGAGTAGATTTCACCACATCCCCTTTGGGCAATGCACCTATCAGGCCGAAACATCTTCCAAAGGGAAAAGGAAAGGATAAAGAGGGAGAATCAAGCTCCACTCAAGAAGAATCTCCTAAGAGCCCTCCTTCTGCCACACAGGAACAAGTTGTAACTCTGGCATCCCTGGAGAAAGAAGTGGTGGAGAGTGTCCCAATGGGCACATCCATTTAGGATGTTTCCACTATAACAACCATGGAGGTTCCCACCGTCCCTTCTCCCCCATTCTCATGTGACTCAAGTGACCATTCCTTTGGTCGTATCCTCTCCCCCATCTTCTATTATTCCCCCTTCCTTGTCCTCCATCTTCTCTTCTCTCTATGGAGCTGTCCCCCACTATTTCTTCTCTCATCTCTCAGCTCCCTTTCATTCCCACAAGTACCTCACCTACAATATCCCCCCCTCCCATGAGCACTTTCTTTTCCTCTCTCTCGATGCTGCCACCACGTGTCTCTATCGCATTTCCCCTCATCCACTGTAGCTGCTCCCTCTTCCACCACTGATCCCGCTCCCTTAGGCCCATCATGGCTTTCTCAGCACCTAAGCCAACATAAGAGGAAAGTCCCTATTGCACCAATGGAATTCTCTGTCATCCTAGCAAAGGGGGCTAAGAAGAAAAATCCTATAACTCGCTTCTCTCAGAGTGCATCAGGAGAAAGAGTGATGGAGATTACGTATCCCGATCCTTCAAAGGATAAAAAGGATCTGTCTCCTATAGATTATACAGTGATGTAGGTCACAATGGGAACGTCTTCTGAAAGTCTTCAAGGAGAGGCCCTATTTGTGGTGGATGCCCTTTGCAAGAAGCTCCAAGAAGCAAAGGAAGAGAAGAGGCTATTAAAAGTGTAGAACAAACATCTTCTCCACGCCCTGCAGAAAATGGGCAGTGCACCTCCTACAACTGCTGCCAAAACTCCTGAGGTCCTAAGCCAGGATAAGATAAATGAATACACTAAAATTGGAGAACAAATTATGGTAGTTTCTGCCTAGAGAGATCAGATCCTCAAAGATAGCGAGGGGGTAATTGTCAATCTCACCGAATTGTATCAGAACATTGGTCAGGTGAACAAGGATCTCCAAGTGATTGTGGGACCTATCTCTGAAGAGTTGGACCATGCTAGGTTGCAACACAATACATTCCAAAAAATGCTCGACTGCTCAGTTGATGATGTGGTAAAATTCGGCATTTTCGATCACCCCAAGTGTGCCCAGCAAAATCCTTGCTGTGTTAGACTATCAGGTCGATCAGATGGAATTAACCCTGGAGAAGATTGACAAGGTCAAGGAGGAATCCCTGTATGAAATGCATCAAATGGAGAAAAAATTTCTAAGAATGTCTCTGGGCTTGCTCACTCCTTCTTTCTCCTTGAGGAAGGCAGATGAAACTTTTCAGATTTTCAAGGAGATCATCTTGCAAGGGCTAGGGCCAGAAGCCACTTTTGACACTGAATGCATCAATAACATTCTGGCTTGCCGTGATTTTTTTGGGTACCTTATGGAGGCAGGTAATGAATATTTCAAGCTCCCTGAAAAACTCATAGATGAGTAGGAGAGTTGTGAGGTCATCCGCGATCATACAAAGGGTCCTGCGTAGGATCACGTTTAGCCGATGGTTCGTAAATGCATGGAATATCGGACCCAGTTCCACATCACCTCTCCTGAGAAGCAGCAGAAGGAAGTTACCCCCTTTCAGCCACGAGATGATGATGAATAGCCTTCTTCCTCTTGGCTTCCTTTTTGTAAATATCTAAGAGTATGTTGGCACAAATGATGACATCATCCATGTTGCACCATGGGATGTTGTCATCCACCAAGTTGCCCAAAGTCAACATTGACTTTTAGATTATTTTGTAGATATTTTATAATTAGTTGTTGGTTTCTTTTTGCCTTCTCTCTTCTCCTTCTTCTATATATACATGGTTACTTGTTGTATTCAAGGGGTGGACACTTTTTAGATAAAAAATATAAGTGAGAAGAAAAGGCTTTGTACTTTTGTAACAGAAGTAAATAGTAATATGATATTGAGACTTTGCACTGAATACCTGTGTTATGCATCAGAACTTTCTTATGTTAGATCTGCATGTTTATTCTGTTGAATCTACTTCTACTTATTTTGTCATTTGTTCATCAGTATTGCTTTGTTCGTCCATGCAAGTAGGTTTGCCTCCATTTATTACCAATCCCAAAACATAGACCTTCTAATCTTTCTACTTTGGAATTCATTTCTTTTCTCCTTTCGGAACTATCTTATCTTCGTTCTTTCCCTTCTCTCTTATCCTTTCACAGTTGGAAACACCTCTACTGGGATGAGATCCCAAATCCCTGAAGATAGAATATTGTGGGACTTGCACAGATTCCTGCTGGTAGAATAGCAATAAACCAGTTTCACTTTGTTGACTCAAAGAGGGACTATGCCCTACACACTGTTGGCTTGTCTATCCATAGATCTATCCAGTTGACAGATTTTCGGACCAACAATTTTTTGGTGACTCTACTGGGGATCGAATAGATCTAATAGATCTATGATAGTGGTATGTTAGAAAATCAGTAAAAAAAAAAAATCACTACCTATTTGCAAATTTTAATTTTTGTTCAAAAATCCAAATTTTTTGCAAAAGTGATCCAAACTGAAAATTTTCTTCAGGGATCCATAGATCGGGACTAGTTAGAGATCTTTAGTTCATGCTGAGTTTTTACAAAAACCTGTATTTTTCCATAGATCTGAGTTTTTGACTGTTTTGCAAAATTTCAAACCCTTTCCAAAAGTCAACTCTAAGATCTGAAAATCAGCCTACTAAGTTGGCCATTATTTTATCCTCATTGATCTTTGTCATTAAACCGTAATCGATTTTCAAAAGAGGGATAAAATTAAATATTTAGAAAAGGCACATGCTACTGATTTTTGTCAAAAAAATCAGAAAATGAGAAAGTACAACTAAAAAGGTTTTATAAAATTCGCTCCAAAATATTACAAATCTGAAAGTTACACTGGCATGTGAACCATTTAATCGTAGCAGGAGAGCTCGTGGAGAATTTGATCCTACTTTCAATTTTCTTTGAAGGCACAACTTCAGTGTTACACTAGCACGCTTCTCATCGCTTAGTTCAGCTAACCGGTCGTCCAAAAGTGTCTCACCTCCACGGAGGAAGCATTTCTCACCAGGAGCATCCACATCACTTTGCAGTGCTTTGCTGCTCAGTGGAACTGTACTTCCAGCTCGCGTACTCTTTCTAGTTGTTCAAATGGCGGTGCCATGGGGAAATGCTATGGGCCCTCTCGCTTTGCCACATCCTATTCACGTGCTCCCTCACAGAAACCGGAAGAATTTTCCCAAATTTGATGGAAGTGGAAACGAAAGTACAGATGCACACATATCTGCATTCATCATGTCATGCAGTATCCTAGATGTGACCCATGAAGATGTGTCATTTCACCTCTTTCTAGAGACCTTGCAAGGACCTACAGCAAAATGGTTTCAGCATTTTCCGGATGGATCTATCACTAGTTGGGCCACATTACGGACTGCATTTGAAGAAAGGTATAAGCCTTCAGAGGAAATGTTCGTGTTACTATCCAAGATCACTCACCTTAAGAAGGAGGTCAATGAAACCATGTGTGATTTCATCACCCATTTCAATTCACTAATTAACCGAGTTCCGCCGGCCATGTTGCTAATGCCATGAGCTCAGAAGTAAGTTTCCTACTCTTGCAAGAACATGTCACTACTTTAGTTCTTGCCCAAGCTGCTGCCATATGGATTGAAGATAACCTACTAATATTTGGCAAATTAAAGAGAGAACCATCCAAGCCTAAAGCTTCAATCCCTTCTCCCACCACTTCATCTGACCCGACATTTCAAAATATGGTGAACAACTTGCTTGCGTTAAAAAAGTAGCTAGCTCAAGCTTCCCCCAGCTCTTCGTACCGAGATATCCCATGGAGAAATTTCTCTTCAAACAATGTCCCACAAAGGCCATGCCTACCTACAGCTGCTCCACATTTGGCGCTTGAGGCCCCTCTGGTCAATGCTTTAGCCGAAATCGAAGAAGATGAGCAAAATTATGAATAACCTTCATCGCCAGGTGAAGATGATCAAGATGTCGGTGAACTGACTGGAAACTCTACTATTGGATATATGGAATTTGATGAGGAGGAACCTGATGAAGAAGAGGGTAACCAAGGATATGCAAGCGGATAGTCATATGCTGTTTTCACCAACTTGCAAGGAAAAGAAGCATAAGTTGCTACCAAGATGCAGAAAGAGAAGATTGTGTCAAACACGCCTCCAACCATCGCTAAAAGAGGTAGTCCCCTTCCTGCTCAACCTATTATTAAGTCTTTTTCGAAGAAATATTTTTCTCCTATCTCCCCTTCGAATCAGCCCTCTCATATTCCTATTAAGACCAATAATCTTACCCTAGCATCATGAAATGAGGGACTCATTCCTTCATCAACGCAACCCTTGGCCACGTTTGACATAATTGATCATGCTAAAAAGACCAAGATCCAAATGTCTGAAGCCGAGTATCTTCAGTCTAATCCTGAGCAACTTATAAGGTTGACCAAATACATCTAAAGCCAAGCTATCATAACTACTTAGGTTTCCCTAAAAGGAATCCTTTCTACTCCTCTTGCATCTCACATAAATGTTTCCTCGACCTCTGCATCAGGAAAAATAGAACCTTTCTATCTCTCCCTCCTAATCAATGGCCACAAACTAAGCAACTACATAATTGATTCTGGGGCTTCCGATAACGTCATGTCGGCAAAGGTTGCCCATGCTCTAGGCCTCACCCTTACCAAGCCTTTTGGAAGATGTTATTCCTTAGAGACCAAGCAGGTTTCGTTGATCGGCCAAATCAAAGATGTGTAGTTCACATTTGGAGCATTCCCAGAGAAAAGAGTAAAGATGACCGTCCTCGTTACCGATATTCTGGTAGCATATGGAATTCTATTAGGAAGGAGTTTTTGCAGTGAGGTTGGTGGAGAGATTCATATGGACTGGTCTAAGGCTAGAATCCCCGTCAAAGGTGTAATGCAAACATTGGAGTTGGAATCTCAAAAGAAATACTTGGTTACCAATTCTGACGACCCCAAAGCCCAAATTCTCTTCGAATCATCTGGGATGGGGAACTATTTCTTGTCTACTCAGTTTGAAAAAATGGATGTTCCCGTCCAAGAAGAGGATCTTAACAAGATCTGGACTTTGCAGTTTGATGGCAACTGCGTGACTAATGGGTGCGGCCCTGGGGCCGTGCTAATATCTCCCAAGGAGGAGATTATTCCTCTCTCTTTCAAGTTACAGTTTTTCAATACGAATAATACCGCTGAGTATGAATCTTTGATGCTCGGTATGCAAGCCACAGAGGAAAGGGGAATCAAGAACCTAAAAGTATAGGGTAATGCAGAGTTGGATGTAAATTAAGTAAAAAGGATATACCAAGTGAAAAATGAAAGGCTCAGGCATTACCACAACACGGTATGGGACAACATTGAGGAGTTTGACTCTTTTTCAATAAAATTCATCCCAAGAGCTCAGAATGACATGGCCGACTTATTAGCCGTCTCAGCATCCCTCATGCTCCCCCACCCAGGTTTGAAAATAGACACATATACCATTGAGGTAGTTTTTCACCCAAGTGTTCTAGACAACTCTCAGCACTGGCAGGTATTCAACGATGACAATCAACTTATTGCCTTTCTGGAAAAGGGAAAATTTTAGTGAGCTCCATTTTGAAGGATCCACTTCCGCATGTCGTGAATCTATTACTGATCAAGATGAAGGAATACATGGAAGTGATGGCATATGTCAGCTCAAGGGGAATAAAATTTCAAAAGGTTTAGTTTGTCTGGAACATTTATTCGACAGACATGATCATTTTGTTAGGAAGAAAGGGAAAGATAATCCTAACTCCTCCCGAGAGACTGATCCAGTCAATCTAGGTACCGTGGAACATCTCCAGTTTGTGAACATCAGAAATTGTTGCACACCCAAAGAGAAGTGAAAGTTTGTCAAATTTTTGAAGAGATATATGGATGTATTGGCATGGAATTATGCTGATCTTAAGTTTTTCAAGCCAAAAGACGTCCAACATGACATCCCATTGAAAGAAGGTTTTAAACCCTTTCACCAAAAACAGAGGCACTATAATCCCAGGATCTTAGGCACCATCCAGGATGAAATACAAAAGATGCTGTATGCGAGAATCATCTTTCCTATCCATGACAGTACCTGGGTCGCACACATTATGCCAGTGTGCAAGAAAAATGGTGAGATATGCATATGTGTAGATTTTCGTAACTTAAATCAAGCGTCCTTAAAGGATAACTACCCACTCCCCATAATGAGTCAGGTTTTGCAGGAAGTAACTGGTTTGGAAATATTATTTATGCTCGATGGTTTTTCAGGTTATAATCAGATTGAAGTCTCACCTAGAGACCAATTCAAAACAACATTTACTACCCCCTGGGGCACATTTGTCTATAGCAGGATGCCTTTTGGCCTGACCAATGTTGGCGCCACCTTTCAGTGAGCAATGGACTTTGCATTCAAAGGTATGATGGGGAAGGTCATTGTAGTTTATTTTGATGACTTAATTGTGTTCTCTAAACAGTGAAATGATCATTATGATCATTTGGAACAAGTATTGACTAGATGTCGAGAGCACGGGATCTCCCTAAATCCAAAAAAGTCTATGTTTAGAGTCACTGAAGGAAAATTTCTGGGACACGTTGTAAGAAAAGAAGGGAAAAAGATAGATGTCGAAAGGGTTAGGGCTATTTAGAGCCTTACTTTACCCACAAGCAAGACCAACGTTCACTCTTTCTTTAGAAAGGTAAACTTTCTCAGACGCTTTGTTCCTGACTTTGGTAAACAAAATCGTGACATATCAAGCATGATGAAAGGGTCACCAACTTTCTGGTGGAGCAAAGAAGGAAAGGCGTCATTCAAGGATATAAAATCCTCCATCGCTTGCACACCAGTTCTAGTATGTCTCGACTTCTCCAAGGATTTTATCATGTATAGCTATGCATCTGAGCATACTGTATCGACTATCCTAATGTAAAAGAATTTTGAGGATGTCGAATCCCCAATTGCTTTCATGAGCTCTCCTCTCAAGACTCATGAATTAAAAATGTCTCAGTTGGAAAAGTATGCCTTCACCGTTGTCAAAGTTGTCAAGAACTTCAGGTATTATATTCTAAATTCTCACACAATGGTGTTGGTCCCTGACATGACAGTCAAGACAATCTTAACTCAACAAAAGTTAGGGAGTTTGCGAGGAAATTGGATTACAAAGGTTTAAGAGTATGATCTAGATATAAAAATAACCAAGCTGGTAAGAGGCAAGGGCCTGTGTCATCTTATGGCTGAAAAATGAGTTTCAGAAGACCCTGAGGAAAAGGATGGTTGCATCGATGGAACACAAAGCCAGCTGGAGAAAGTTGATTCTCTACCCATGGTTCTATTTGTCACGACTAGTGACGAATGGTATTCTGATATCGATTTATTTCTCACTTACGGTGAGTGCCAAGCTCATCTAAATTTAAAGGAGAAGTGTGTTATAAAGCTTAGAGCAGCTAGATATGTCATCTGGGATGACTGTTTATACAAACGCAGAATAGATGACATCTTCTTACGATGCGTTGAAAAACCACAACAGATAAAGTTACTTGAGAGTTTTCATGATTCAGCCTGTGGTGGTCACTTCTACTCTTCCATGACAGCACATAAGATCATCCGATCCAGGTACTATTGGCCGACATTGTTTCAGGATACAGCCACCTGGGTAGCAAAATGTGAGCTCTGCCAACAATTTTTTGTCAAGCCAAAATTGGCTATTTTTCCCCTTAAGCCGGTCGTTATTGATGAACCATTCAGGTAGTGGGGAATTGAATTTATCAGAGCTGTCATCACCAATCCGACACTATGATAATTCTTCACCGGGAACTCGTGCTATTATTATTTACTAATGCACAGCCTTTAGATTGGTGGATGTAATCTGGAAACAAAACAACAAACATAACACAAGAATACCATCGAGAAGGAATGATGAAAAATATGAAATATCAAAGTAAATTATAATATTAACAAGAAATTGTTACAATCTCACCCATGAGGTACTTCAAGTGCTATTGACTTCACTTTCCTTCCACCAATACTATGGGAGAAACTTTACAATTACACCTCTTAATAGTTTCTTCAACACACCTTTAAACTAATGGCTTCCTTTATACACTTCATACAATATTTCTCACTACTTCCTTCTATGCTAAATGAGGGGGGTGGCCTCTTTAATTATAGAACTTCTAGGATTATCCATCTTATCTCTAAGATAGGATAAGAAATCCACTCTGACGAATCATATTCCATACCTTAACTCTTATCTGTACATGTAAGCTTATCTTTTAAGATAAGATAAACCTTATCATTTCACATGGGTTCCACATTTTTAGACTTTTTACAAATAAATTACACAAAATATTTATGACCTCACTCCTTGTCCTTATTACCAATATAATATTTCTAATTCCTAATCATGTAGACCCTACTTCTCTACTTACCCCAACTTTGACATTTTAACATTACCGGACCACTTACGACAAATATTTACTTTTTACCACAACATTCCTATTGTACTTTTGACTATTACCGTACTATACATTATTGGCAGCGTCGTACTGGCAGCACCGTTATCTTCTATCAGACGCTACTACTAATTATACTTAACAACATCCTATTCCTAATACATACATTAATGAAATAGAAATTACGGAGGAAAATTTTAGTGTCGACAGAGCACTCCATCCCCAATAGAGTGTCGAACATAGTTATGTCCTGAAAGCAACATATTACTTCACCAAATGGGTGGAGGCCATTCCTGTCAAGAATGCCACCTCTGAAGTTGTTTACAATTTCATCAAAGAGATTATCATCGTGAAATTTGGCGTTCCACACAAAATCATTGCTGATAACGCTTCCAAGTTCTCCTCATGAGAAGTTGTTGGTTTTTACTATGAACACAGGATAATCTTGGCCCACACCTCAGATTATTACCCCCAGGGAAATGTTCAGGTAGAATCCAGTAATAAAAACTTAGTGACCATCATACGGAAGCTAGTTGATGAGAGTCAGTGAATGTGGCACAAGTCATTATATGATGCTTTGTGGGCATACCGCATTACTCCCAAGAGGTCTCTCGGTATGTCACCTTTTCAAGGGTTATATGGAATCGACACCGAGCTTCCCATTTCTACAAAAATTCTTGCTTTGCACTTGGCATGAGCAGTTGAAGATGAGACTTTCCAAAATTCTTTTGAAAAGAGGATCATGTATCTATCAGATCTTGAAGGAAAAAGAGTAAGAGTGGTCAACAGGATCACTGAACACTAGAATCAAGTTAAAATATTATTCGATAAAGAAGCCAAGCAAAGAGTTTTCCAGATGGGAGATCTTGTCCTTTTGTGAGACAAACGAAGAGAGCCAAAGGGCATGCATGGGAAATTTAATTATCTATGGAGAGGGCCTTTCAAGATCAAGCAGATCAATGGAGAGAATAGATTCTATCTCTCGTATCTAGACATAACTGATCTCCCGCTATTGTATAGTGGGCAGCATCTCAAAATATTTAGGAAGTAGAGCTTACTCTCTTCTTTGTATAGTTTGCTTTATGTTGTTTGTTTTATTTTGTTGTGTTTGCTTTCATTGTGTGTTTGCTTTTGTCATCACCCTTGTTTTTGACTTTGTAACCAAATAGATAGGCACATGTTGATATGGGGTTCTCTACCCTTGAGCTTCGCTCAAAGATAGTCCCCAGAAAGAGCTAGCTTTTATCTTATAAAATTGACAAGGGAAATTTTATAGGTAACCATACCAAAATTTTGTTCTGGTTCCTTGTTAGGGTCCCTCAGTGTTTGGAATGTTGTAAAATCCCTTTCCGAGAAATCTAGTTTTCCGAAATTGGTCATTTTGGTCCTTTTTTCGTTGGGCGCACCTTTTCTCTATGAAACACAGACCAAATTTACGCCCTCTTTATTTCCTTTGGCACACCTTTTGAAGTGTTGACAACACAATTGATGAAACTTCCTGTGATGTTCCTTTGTTGCATGCACCAAGGTTTATACACCTTCCTGTCAACAACAAAAATGTTGCGCCATGTTTTGGTGCACCAAGGCACTCGAAATCTAGTGTCGACAGTCCTAAATTTGTGCCAAAGGCGCAAATAATTCCATGTTGACAAAACCATATCCGTGTCAAAGGGCGCAAAGTTTTCCATGTCGACATGTGTTTTGGTGCGCCCCTTTAAAAAGTGGTTGGCACATTTATTGCGCTTTTGGCTATATATAGGCACATCCTCCCTGTCACTTTCACAATCAAAAAACACGTGAAAATATTTATTCCTCTTCACCTGTCAGCGCGCACATCATTCTCATGTCGCATTCATGGACCCCACTTTGTTCTTCTCATTATATATATTCCAGGTAAGTGGTCCTTGTTTGTATTGTCTTTTCATTTTTGCTGGTTGTTTGTGAGGGTTGGTGAAATAGATCTGAGAAGCTGTAACCCCTCCTGCCATTCTTGCAAATCTTCCACCCCAAACCATTTTCACCCTCTTTCTAGATATGTTGGCCAAGAGGGCTCTGCCTCAAAAATGAACCTAGATCTCTTTGTTATGCCCCCTTCACCGTCTAAATCCATGAAGGAGGCCTAAACTACTCACAAACCCATCAAGAAAGGAGAGAAAACCTAAAATTTGTTTCTGAGCCACATTTTTCTCTTGGTGCAATCGCCACCCTTGTTACAGAAAACACAGTTGCACCAAGAGGGCACACCAACCTTGATTACAGTACGCGAGATCCCTGCGCCATGCATAAACCAAGTAAATCCTAAACCCGGCGCAAGCACAATCTTGATAACAACAATAAAGTGTCATGCAAGCTTTCCCTGCGACACGCCAAAGTCCCCCTTTACGCACGTAAAGTTAATGCTACAAGCTTTAATCCTGTGCTCTTCAGCGCACCAAAATTCCATATTACACGCAAATTACATGTGCCATTGGCGCATCCTACTCCCATGAAACACTAAAATTATTTGTGCCCGGTATAAAACCACATATAATGGCACAGGCGCACCCCTGTCTACAATAACAGTGATGTTATATGCAAAATCCTTGTGCCCTGCACCCTTTGGCGCTGATTTATTCCTTATAACACTCTACTTTAGTGCGCCATACTATTAATGCTATAGCCTGTAGCGTCCCTGCACCCTATGCCCAGGAGCCTTAAAATTGCTAACTCCTCATTTTGTGATGCTTTAATGGAAGATCTGACTGCTAACATGGCTCTTTTCCGTTGGACTTCGCTTCTTCTTCTTGCAGATCAGCAACTGAACTCAGATCCACATATGTCTACATCAAGCAAAAGGCCAACCAAGTCAAACGGTAAGGCTAAAATTATAGAGGAAGAGATGAAATACAAGTATCAAAGGGTCAGAATGCCCGAGTCCCAGGCAGAATGTAACCTAGACATTAGAGATTCTGAACTCGGTCACATCGACATGGAAGATTTCTCGGCTAGAACTAGGAAGGTCACAGGAAGTCCTTGGATGGACAAGCTGGTGGGTAGTGGTCTGCATTTTGCGGGTGGGGGATCCCTGTTAGTGTAGTTAATAATGAGTTTATGATGGTGGTGGACCACTGTTACAACAAAGACACAAGGTGTGTCGAGAATGAAAAGGGTGAGGTCATAATCAACCTCACTGCTCGGCACTTCAAGATCATGCTAGGAATTCCTCACCACCGACACTTTGTGGCTATAAGATAAGAGGACTTCATCAAGGCATGGGAGGATAACAAGGAAAAGTGCATGCAACTGATGAATGAAGTGTACTTAAATATATAAGAAGGTGATAACCAGGTGGCCACAGGTTATTCACTGTAGCGACTTCTCTGAGGAACTGAGTGATACCATCATGTTCCTAAGTAGAGTTTTTAGGCATTCTGATGCCCATTACTTTCACAAATAGATGCTCAGGGTACCTAGAAACAATGAATAAGAATGTTCTTGAGCAACGCTTTGAGTGGGCAGAGATCATAAGCAGCACCATCTCTGAGTAGCTCCAACAACTCACTACAATGGGGATGTTCTACATGAACTCCTACGTAGTCTACACCGTAGCCTCAGAGGAGGGATTATCCAGCATTGAGCCGATGCGGATGTTTGGCCTCAGGAGAAAGATATAAAAATTACTACCCTGAGCTGAAGCTGGAAAATAGCATCTCACAGTTTACCCAGATCAATGATGCTTTCTTCTACGGTATCGTCTGTCTTTTGAGGCCAAATATGACACATGTCAGACGACCATGAGCATAGTCACAAGGAATGAGAAGTAGGGAGCACTATTTACACCAATTCCCCACCTTCACCTATCTCAAAGCAGCCAAATTCTTGGGAGAGCCCACCAAAATGCCAAGGTATACTGGCCCTAAGTTGATCCTATTAGAGCTGTCTAGACAGCTCATAACATACCATGAGAAGTGTCTGAAGAGAAAGAAGGGTGGAACTCCTTTCCCCCCTTACAGTGGGTAGCTACACCTGCATTTCCCACCACAGAGCCTAGGAAATGTTCACAAAGCTAAAATTGCTCAATCTTAAGAACAATTTCCCGGCAAGGCCCTCCTTTGATCTAAGAAATTGCCTCCCTAAGAGGAAAAACTCAATCCGATCCACATTCCACAGATTGAGGATATCTACATCGACCTGTATCATGAGGTCGAACTCAGAAGTAAGGTGTTATCCAAAATTCACCCCTCAAGGTAATTTTGATAACATGCATCAAATTCTTTAGTCCCAAGTAATTATATTGAGTCCGGGAAACAAGTCATGTTTCTAGGGTCCCCTCAGATTTTTTCTAACTCCCTTGTCCAAGAAGAAGATAGCAAGTTCTGAGAAAATGTGAAAAAATCACAAAAACAAGGCTCGGGCTAGAAAAAATCATGAAAAATGGCTAAGTCCTAGTCCTCGCAGCATTTGGGACAGTTGGGACAAAAGGACGTGAACCGGCTGAAAGTGCCGCCAGGCGGTCTGTGCAGCATTTGGGATAGTTGGGACAAAAGGGACCGCGCGCGAGACGCGGAAATCTGAAACTGGCCGAAAAATGGAAAAATTTGACTAACTGTTGAAACAGGCAGTCTGGGACATCTGGGCAATTAGTACGCGGACCGGCCAGATCGGCCCGAAATAAGTCAAGGCAGCCCGAAACAGTCTGGGACGCGCGGGCCGAAAGTACGTGAACCGGCCGGTTTCGGCTGAAATGAGAACTTTTGTCCCAGAACAGTTGGGACAAAAGGGCGCGAACCGGCCGAACCGGAAAAAATTGTCGCAGATGTCTGTCTGAAAGCAAATCATCTGGGCCTGAAAGTACGCGAACCGGCCGGTTCGGCCGAAATGGGAAATTTCAGCACTGTGCCATGTGGGATAAAGGGAATGCGCGGGACGCGGATAGCCGAAGGAGCCGAAAGCCAATCAGATCACGCCACGTGTCCACTGGAAGAAAAGGGACATGGAAGCCCATTTCGGGCAGTTCAGAAAGATTTGTCCCATGCAGCATATGGGAAAAATGAGACAAAGGGACGCGTGGGATGCGAAAAGCCGAAGCGACCGAAGGAAGAGGAGAAAAGTCAACATTTGACCCGTGGAACTTCAAACGGCCATAACTTTTGACTTCAAGCTCCGATTTTCATAAAATTGGACTTTCTGGAACGAGCACGACGTCCTCTATGCCACAAAAAACTGGATTTCTTAATTTAATGAGGGTAGATATATTTTAAATTAAGGAAACGTGTTCGGCTCTAGTCAGTGAATGCTCTTCCCGTCAGATGACAGAAAATGCCTGCCAAGCCCAAAATAGCTGCCCGCACTCAGAAGGCCATAACTTTTGCATTCCTCAACGAAATCGCACAAAATTAGTACCGTTGGAATCTTGGTTCCGAGCCCAATGCACAGAAATCAATAAATTCTAGATTTGATGAGAAATTGATTAATTTTTTTAAGAAAACGTGCCGGGTTCAGAACCGTGTTTTATTTGGTAGTTGGGAGTGCAATTAAGAGGCATGGTCGTCATTCTTTCTCTGCTGCAGCACATGGGACAGTATGGGAAGCCTTTTGAAAGTAATGGAAAACCTTTTCACTCAATTTAATGCCTCTTACAGGTGGTTGAAGGACAGATTTCGGGATTTCCATTTTCCCTTCTCTTTTCCTTCTCATTTTTTCTATAAATTGGAGTGTTGGGCTCATTGTAAAGGAGAGAATTTTTGGGTAGCAAAGCTCTGCCAAAATTGCTTTGTGAAGCTAGTGTTGTTGCAGGCCCTTGTAGTGGACTCCTTGCATGGTGATCCAGGCCCTTATCTTGTAATAGATTGAACTGTGCATAGCATGAAGCAATAAAATACCAGTTTGTGGATGTATCTTCCCCTGCTGTTGTTTTCTTGCATTCTTCTTGCCCCTTTTATCTTTCTACAAGGATATTGTGCCTATTATTATGTTCTTGCAGGAATTCATTATCATTGTGTGTGCTTGGAATATTGCTGTGAATGCATTTTGCTAGATTATGGAGAACTGTCATCACCTCTTCTAGTGTGCACTTATTCCTCTGTATTTCACACATTTGGAGACTACTCTCACACCCTCCTTTTCTGGTGTATCACCGCTTTAGTGTAGGCTATCATTTTATGCATTCTCTTTCCCTGGTCCCTTGGAAATTTAGATTAGAACAGTTAGCTTATCCTGCATTAGAGTAGATTGTGGCAGGTAGTTTAGGAGCAAGAACCAGCTTTCTCTGGAGGTCTATCTCAGGTAGCAAGTCCCACAACTTGGAGATAGTACCCATGTTATCCAATCACACCTCGAGTTCAAGTATATCTCCAAGGGTGCTATGATTCGGCGATAACAAAAGGATCACTCTCGCCTGGCCCTGGTAGAGATTATTCAGTATGGCATGGCCATCATCTCAAAAGGTTATCAAACTACCAATCAAGAAGTTGATCAGATGTATCTAGATACAGATGGGGATAGCTAGCCATTTTCCAAAATAGATAGAACAAAGGAACCTCAGACCATTGAGGTAAGGGTTAAAGAAACATTACAGCAGACAGAACATTGGTGTAGAATTAATGGCCTTATCTACCTCGGAGTAGATTTCCCCTTTGGGCAACACACCTGTCAGGATAAAACATCTTCCAAAGGGAAAAGCCAAGGAGAAAGAGGGAGAATCAAGCTTGGCTCAAGAAGAAGCTTCTGAGAGCTCCTTCCGCCGCATAGGAACAAGTTGTAACTTTGCCATCCCTAGAGAAAGAAGCGGTGGATAGTGTCCCAATGGACACATCCATTCATAATGTTGCCACTACAACAACCATGGAGGTTCTCACCATCCCTTCTCCCCCTTCTCATGTGAATCAAGCAACCATTCCCTTGGTCGTATCCTCTCCCCCATATTCTATTGTTCCCTCTTACTTGTCCTCCATATTCTCTTCTCTCACGGAGCTGTCCCCCACTATTTCTTCTCTCATCTCTCATCTCCCTTCCATTCTCACAACTACCTCACCTACAGTATCTCCCCCTCCCATGAGCACTTTCTTGGTCTCTCTCTCGATGCCGCCACCACATGTCTCTATACATTTCCCCTCATCCACTACAGCTGCTCCCTCTTCCACCACTGGTCCTGCTCCCTTAGGTCCAGCATGCATTTCTCAGCACCTGAGCCAACATAAGAGGAAAGTCCCTATTGCACCAATGGACTTCTCCGTCATCCTAGCAAAGGGGGATAAGAATAAAAATCCTATAACTCGCTTCTCTAAGAATGCATCGGGAAAAAGTGTGATGGAGATTGCGTATCCCGATCCTTCAAAGGATAAAAAGTATCTATCTCCTATAGATTATAGAGTGATGCAGGTCACAATGGGAATGTCTTCTGAAAGTCTTCAAGGAGAGGCCCTATTTGCGGTGGATGCCCTTTGCAAGAAGCTCCAAGAAGAAAAGGAAGAGAAGAGGTTATTAAAAGAGCAAAACAAACATCTTCTTCACACCCTGTAGAAAATGGACAGTGCACCTCCTACATCTACCGCCAAAACTCTTGAGGTCCTAAGCCAGGATAAGATAAATGAATACGCTAAAATTGGTGAACAAGGTATGGCAGTTTCCACTTGGAGAGATCAGATCCTCAAAGAAAGTGAGGAGGTAATTGTCAAGTTCACTGAATTGTATCAGAACATTGGTCGGGCAAACAAGGATCTCCAAGCGATTGCGGGACCTATCTATGAAGATTTGGACCACACTAGGTTGCAACACGAGACGTTCCAGAAAAGTCTCGACTACTCAGTTGATGATTTGGTATAATTCGGCATTTTCGATCACCGCAGGGTGCCCACCAAAATCCTTGCTGCGTTAGACTACTGGGTCGATCAGATGGAATTCATCTTGGAGAAGATTAAAAAGGTCAAGGAGGAAGCCCTGGATGCAAGGCATCAAATGGAGTAAATTTTTCTAAGAATGTCTCCAGGCTTACTCACTCCTTCTTTCGCTATGAAGAAAGCAGATGACACTATTCGGATCTTCAAGGAGATTGTCTCACAAGGGCTAGGGATAGAAGCCACTTTTGACACTGAATGCATCAATAACCTTTTGGCTTGCTGTGATTTTGTGGGGTACCTGATGGAGGCAGGTAATGAATATTTCAAGCTCCCTGAAAAACTCAGAGATGAGTGGGATACTTGTGAGGTCATTGGCGATCATAAAAAGGGTCCTACCCAGGATCAACTTCAGTCGATGGTAAGTAAATTCATGGAATATCGGACCCAGTTCCACATCACCTCTCCCGAGCAGCAACAGAAGCAAGATACCCCCTTTCAGCCGTGTGATGACGATGAATAGCCTTCTTCCTCTTGGCTTCCTTTTTGTAAATATCTAAGAGTATGTTGGCACAAATGATGACATCATCCATGTTGCATCATTGGATGTTGTCATCCACCAAGTTACCCAAATTCAACATTGACTTTTAGATATTTTGTAATTAGTTGTTGGTTTCTTTTTCCCTTCTCTCTTCTCCTTCTTCTATATATACTTGGATACTTATTGTATTCAAGGGGTGGACACTTTTTAGATAAAAAATATAAGTGAGAAGAAAAGGATTTGTACTTTTGTAACAGAAGAAAATATTAATACAATATTCAGACTTACCACTTAATACCTGTGTTATCCATCAGAACTTTCTTATGTTAGATCTGCATGTTTATTCTGTTGAATCTACTTCTACTTCTTTTGTCATTTGTTCATCAGTATTGCTCGTCCATGTAAGTAGGTTTGACTCCATTTATTACCAATCCCAAAACATAGACCTTCTGATCTTTCTACTTTGGAATTCATTTCTTTTCTCCTTTTGGATCTATCTTATCTTCGTTCTTTCCCCTCTCTCTTATCATTTCATAGTTGGAAACACCTCTACTGGGATGAGATCCCAAACCCCCAAAGGCAGAATATTGTGGGACTTGCATAGATTCCTGCTGGTAGAATAGCAATAAACCAGTTTCACTTTGCTGACTCAAAGAGGGGCTATGCCCTACACACTGTTGGCTCGTCTATCCATAGATCTGTCTACCCGATAGATTTTCAGACCAAAAAAATCCAATGCAGTTAACTCAACTGAAATATGCATTCTTACTTCCTTTCTGTACACATGTTGGTACGGTGAATTGCCAATTGATCTTTTAGGAGTCACTTTTCAGGCCAAAGTGTTGAATTCAACATCAAATGCCAAGCTCTTTGATTATCCTTGAGTGTTCTTCTGATGATCCTTAACAGATTCTTATTAGTACTCTCAGCTAAGCCATTACCTTTTGGGTAATAATTAGATGAATCACTCAAATAAATTCCATGTTTGATAGCCCAATCTATTATATTAGCACAAAGAAAATCTAAAGCATTATCTGATATGATAGTTTTTGGAACACCGAATCTGTAAACTATACCTTCATAAAAGGATAGTATTAAAGCTTCATTAACATCTTTTAAAACTAATCCTTCTGTCCATCATGTAAAGTAATCTATACTAGTTAAGATCCAGTTGTGCCCTTGTGATGAGGGTGGGTTTATCATACCAATAAAGTCAAGACCCCACTGCATAAAAGGCTGATCAACTGAAATAGGCTGTAAAGGTAGCGAAGCTAGACATTCTTTACTGACAAAGAAAGCACATTTTTTACACTTTATAATCCATTCAAAATAGTATTTGAATATGCTAGGACAATAGTAACCAACTTTCATAATTTTTAAGGATGTGGTACATGCTGAGAAGTGACCTCCTGCAGGTCGTTTTGTAGAATTCTGACAATATTTTCTAAAATTTATCATAGTCAACACACCATAGCAATATTCCATTTATATCTCTTTTGAACAACACATTATCAATGAAGATATAAGGTACAACTTGTAATCGGAAATACCTTCATTTATTCTTTTCCATACCTTCCGTATAGGTCCCATGCTACAAGTAGTTAATCAGATCAGTCGTCCATCTTGATTTATGAAACTCTTGAACTGACTCAGGTTGCTGATTTTCTGGTTGAACCATAATTTCTGATTGTTTATACACAATTTGAACATGGTGTTTTGAATCATCTGGTTCTGTAACTTACTATTTTTCCATATTAACAATTAGATGTTAACATTAATGTTTCCCGCGAACTGTCATAGCAACTCGAATATCAACATCATACTCCATGACCTTCGTTATCCAGTTTGATCTTTTCTCACTCAACTCATTATTTAGTAAGAATGTTTTCACACTTGGATGAGAAAAAAGAAAATGGATTTTATTTTTTTAAAGCATATACTTGAAATTATTTAGTCCTCTGACTATTGAAAGTACCTAATTTTCAAGAAATGTGTACCTTGTTTCGTAATCATGCAAACTATGTTCAAAGAAAGCAATAGGCTACTCGATATTTTCATCATTGACCTGAGTTAATATAGATGAGATTGTTTCTGGTCCTGCAAGTGCATACATTGTAAAATATTTATCAAAATTTGGATTTGCAAGAGTAGGCACCTGAGTGATAGCTACTTTTATTAATTCAAATCCTTCTCTCCCTTCATTGGTCTAAGAGAAAGTTTTCTCTTTCTTTAACATAGTTGTGAGTGGTTTAACCAATGCTGCAAAATATTAAACAAATCTTCTAACAAAGTTGGTTTTTCCAAGAAAACTTTGTAATTCCTTCCTATGATGGGGCAATGATAGCTATGATATGTCTTTAATCCTGAAAGGATTAATTGCTAAACCTTGCTTAAAAACAATATGACCAAGTAGCTTGCCTTGATGTACTAAAAAGATAGACTTTAGTGGATTCAAAGATATTCCAAATTGCCTGCACAACTTAAAAGTCTACGTTAAATGCATTAGATGTTATTTAGAATCTTTTGAAAATACAGTAACATAATCTAAATAAACAAGGATGTATTAATCTAATAAGCTGTGAAAATCCATGTCCATTGTATGTTGAAACATAGCACTGGCATTTGAAAGACCAAAAAATATCCTTTTGTAAGCATAAGTACCCCACTTAGTGGTAAAGGATATTTTATATCTATCTTTTTCTCAAACTAAAATCTAATTATATCCATTGTAACCATCTAGAAGAGATATTATATCTAAACCTGAGACTATTCTTAGATTTTGATCCATTTTTGGGAGTGGGTAATGGTCTTTTAATGAAGCCTTATTATGATCCCTGAAATCTACACATAGTCTGATTTCAACATTCTTCTTCCTAACAGGAACAAGATTTGCTACCCAACTTGAATGCTTAACTAGAAATATAATACCTGATTCAATCAATTTAGATAATTATTTCCTCATCAGAGGTTCTATTTTGGGATTTAAAGGTCTTTATTTTTTTCTAATAGGTTTAGAATTTGGGTGTAACTCAATTGTATGTTGTGTTAAGCTGGGATCAAATCCTTTCATGTCTTGGTATTTCCAAGCAAAAACATCTTTAAACTCATTACAAAGTTTAATAAATGACTGATTTTCAGTTAAGGAACATACCTTTCCGAGAAATAGCTTTTTCCCTTTACCAACCGAGATCTCTTCGTAATTATCAGCGTGGGTTGACATTTTAGTCTTGAGCTTTCTTAACTGATCATCAGTGCTAAAGATTTCTTCGAATGTGACCAGACCTCGAGCTAGTTTATTTGTCTTCAACTAGATAATCTTGTAACCATATAAGTGTTGTAATTTATCCTGATTAACTACAGAAAACTCAGCTTCTTGCTGTAAAAACTTGTAGATTTGATCGTCACTTTAGAAAACTTTCCAATTTGAATCATTATCAGGAACCGAGGGCCTGAAAATTAACTTTATATGAGGTTGCATTTTGCTATTTTCAATTTGTTCCAGCACTTCAACACTAGCCCCAACTATTGCAAGCATGTCTACATGCTTGTTTTTAGCTCTAGGAATAGACTGAAAGTTAATAGCATCAAAATATTCCATTAAGTCTAAAACTCTATGTCTGTAAGACTTCATTAATGGATTCTTACAAACATTGAAATTTCTTACTTGATTGATAACCAATTCAGAGTCACCAAAAATCTGTAGCATGTTGATACCTCTATTTTTGGCCTAACGTAAGCCATGAATTAATGGTTCATATTTAGCTACATTGCAAGTAAATGAAAATTGGAGACTCAAAGCTGAGAAATACCTTTCGTTCATTGGGGAAGTGAGCATTAGACCTGCTCCTTGTCCTTTCTTGTTCTTACCTCCATCAAAATGAAGCTTCCAAATCCCTTCTGTTAAATCTTCTTTTATGGACAACAAGTGAAGTGGTGTATTTTCTTGATGTATACAATACACAAAAAATAGGTGTTATTTGACTTCCTTAAAAGGATCATGAGCATGTTCTTCCACTTTCTTTTCATCCATAAAAATGTTAGAAGCAACATCTAATGTTAAAACATGAGCTACCTCATCAAAAATAGACTGATCTAGGGCTGAATAATTAGCCACTGCATTTGAAGAGTGAGGCTCAATGTGAAATCTAGCCAATGGCTCTAAATTGATAGTAACTTTAGTACCATAACAAGTAGTGAAAAATAAGGACCAATCTGAAGAGAGATAACCTCTTATTTTTACCGTGAAATCTCTAGATAAGCATAAGGCAAAGTATGAAGGTAAATCCACAACAGTAACATCTTGTAGAATAGAAGCATTTGGGCAAGAATGTAATGTCACTTCTAAATTTTTTATTATACAAACTTTATTAGTTGTAGTTCCATCGACCTGTAGGACACTCCTTTCTGTAGGCTCATACTGCAAACCCAATTTTTCTGCAATCTCTTTTAACATTACTATGCTACTTGCACCACTATCCACCATGAAATTATGAACTAAATGTTCTCCAATAATCAATGACAAATAAAATTGTGGAGGATTCTTGATATCATGAGCATTCAAAAATTTCTGAACCATCCACTTAACTTCTTTAATGCGGTCTTATTCAAACATTCCAAGGACCATGTCTACCTTATGAACTTCCTTTTATGTTATATTTGAATAAATCTTAAGCTTGGCTAGTTCATGAGAAAGTAAATCTTGCTGTCCTGGAATGCTTAGAGTGTACCACATTGAGATGTTAACATTATGATTTTTCATTACATCAACAATGTTAAAAGAAGCAACTGTCTTAGAGTAGGCCTTAGCAAAAATTGATTATGCTTCAACTACTTTAGATATCTGAGGTATAAATAGTCTTCTTGGATCATGTTGTAGCTGTTTTTGATGGCCTTTATCAACTGGAACACTTGATATTTTTTTAGGGACAATAGAGTTGTTGGTTTGCTTTGGAACTGTAGATGTTGTCTTATTAGTGGCAGTAGGCAGGATCGGCCCATTTTGTTGTTTTTAACTTTCAACAGTTTTCCCTTGAGCCCTAGTAGTGACTGCAATGAAATCCTTCTCATTAAAACTGACTAAATTCTATTCAGGTGCTTTCTTAACATGAGTTCCTTGCTGCCCACCCTCCATTTGAGGCATGAAAAATGTTTCAGATTGAGGTTGTGCAATAACATTCAAATTCAGAAAAGCATTTGGGAAAGTTATAGCTGCATGAGGTTGATTGCAAGGTTGACACCAATCTTCTGTAGCCATATTAACTCGGACTAAAGCATTAGAGGAACAAGGAGTCTTTGGGTCAAAATGCCTTTGCTGGTAAGGTTGCCTATAATTTTTATTTTGTTGATAGGGCTACCTGTTTTGTTGATTTTGTTGATTTTGCTGATAAGGAGCCTGATAGGGTCTGCTAGATAATGCAATTCTTTTTATCAATCAAAGTTAATTTATTTCCTATAGTTTTCAAAGCTTTAAATACATCATCTGATGGAGCTACAAAAGTAGGTTCTATGTTTGTAATAGGCTGAGGAATAAGTGCTAAATCTACGGAAAAGGGCATTGAAGGCCTTGATGCTAATTTTTCAGCTTGAATAAGACTATTTTCAGCTCAGATAGCAATATCGTAGGCTGTTGGGAGTGTCTCCCCCCATTGACTAAATCATAGTTTAGATATCACTGTTTAATGATCTAAGATAATAAAGGAAAGTATGATCAGCTTGAGGCTTGACACTTTTTGGAATTCTTTCCTAGGTTTTGGAAAAATGGATATTAAAAATGGACATAAACTCATTGGGATCTCTTTTAATAGTAGACAATTGTTTAATGAGAGACAAATGATTTGAATTATCTTGGAACTATTTCAGAAAATTTTCACCTAAGTTATCCCAAGTTCTTATGCTTCTAATTTCTAGGTTTCTGTACCATTGCAACACCTACCCTTTAAAAGATGCAGCTAAAAGTCTTAAAGCTACATCTTCATGAGTGATATTATGGATTACACATAGGGATGCAACATATTTGATATGTTCAGTAGGTGTAACCTGATTTTCACTCGTGAATGATGGAAAAAATTTCGTGGCAACATTAGGAATGTCATGGTATACTGGGATTACTAATGGACTACCATTAGTAAAGGTCACAAAATTCCTTGGTGGTTGAATATCCATTTGAAAAATTGGGATGTTAATAGAGAAATTGATACATGGTGAAGGAATATCAGGAGGGTTATCAAAACCAGGTCTATTATGAGGTAAAGTATTACCAACTCTTATCCTTCTAGCAGAATTCAAGGCTAAAGAAACAAAATCAGGAGGAATTCCTCTTACCGGTGATCTTGTAGTCACTTTAGGCATGGAACATGTTGTAATACTGATCTGAAATCAGCTTTGTGGAGTCACCAAAAGATCTTCAAATATTTAAAATAAATTGTTGCAACTTGCTCCCGAAAGTGACTTTGTAACTGCTATGAATCTACTATAGATTTGTTGTAGAATTTGTAACTTGTATGCAAATTTGATTCATTGTCCCACCAGGTGTGCTAAAAATTGTTATCTCTCGAAAGTGCACCCTGTAGAGAGATGCCTGCAGGTTTTCTAAGCTTGTAAAATTTGATCTCTCTCTCTTTCATAGATACAATGGAAACACCTTAGGTTTGTCGTTATACTTATTATGAGGTGAGTCTCAGTTATGAAGGCCGGTTCCTTGTTGATGTATCCTAAATTGATTCTAGGTTTTAGGGGTAAAAGATGACTGTAAAATAATTATAACTAAGGTAATACACCAAATTTGTATGAGGGATTTGACTGAGTATATGCACAATTTATATGTGAAGGATTTTGGGTACATTAACCAATAGTTCTTACGTAGAATATTAAGGGTAAAAACACTTAGATGTATTGAGGGAGATTATCACAACAATACTACTAAGCTAAACATGATAATTAATATCATGCAGAAACTACTGAATTTTGCAACAGGGTAAAATGATTAATCACAGAATTTGAATTCACAAGACTAATATAAGCATACACAAGACTAAAAATAATTCAGAAGACTGAAATTCTTCACACTCAAAAGGAAAAAATGGAAAAAATTGCTTCATTACTCCTACATCCAAAAATTCCTCTAGAAGTCCTCCTTGTGCTTTGAAAAGGCACACAATATATAGCAAAAATAAAATTCACCCTCGTCCTAAAAATAGCCTAATGCTTGTACTTGCCCATGCATTCTATTTTTATCCTTAATTTAATAATAGATAAAGGAATAAAAATAGAGCATGCAATTACAAATAGGCATTATTAGCCTTAATACAATAAAGTCAAACTGAAGTTGACTGTTCTATTTTTAAGAAGAGAAGGATGAATAACTTGCTAAAAATAAGATTGCTTACTAGGCAAGTTTCACTCCATGAACATGCAAATTCTATTTTTACAAAGGCATGCCATATTTCTCCCTGTGAGTGAGTAAAATTTAAAATTTCCACTGACCATGGTCAAATCTGGTGAACTCAGATTTTAATCCCAAGATATTGCAACTTAATCACTTTCTGGTAATTAAATTTATTATTTCCATTCGAGCTAGAAAATTTCTGTAAAGTTCTCCTTTTTCCGCCATTGATAACTATCTTGTGTTCTTTGTTTAAATCCACCATTATTACAGATTTAAACTCGGTCAAAGTTTTTCCTGAAGAACTCTACATTTAATTATCTCAAAAGACGTCCATGTATGACAAATTTAATTAAAAACGGCCTGGAAAATCCTTTCTCATCATTTTATTATGAAAAAAGTGTATTTTGAATACTTGGCTCGCCATTTAACTTTTAATCTAGGCCCAACATGTGTTTGAGTCAGGTCACAACAAGCTCTAAGCTTAATTTTATGACTTTTGCACTTTTTCGAAAAAGGATCAAAAATTGAAAATGCCCTGGTGGCCCGCTTTCCTCATTTCACCTTTTTAATGACATGGGAAGATTCGCGGGGAACTTAATCACTTTTTTCTTTTTCACCTTTACGAGCCAGTGGGTGAATCAAACACTTTTTTCTTTTTGGCCTTTGTGGGAAAAAATGTTCCAACGATCCGCCTTCAATAAAATGGTGAAGTATCCTTTCACAGGTTCGTGGAGTACTTTTCTACTTTTACTCCTAGAAAAACTTAAATTCTTAAAATCTCCCACCGACCCACTATTGACTCAATATATTATTGCTTTGACTTTTTCCAGTAGGGCTTTGGGTTGGTGGAGCTTCAGAGAAATTTATTACTTTGGCCCTTTTTAAGAAACTTAAAGTTCAAATGAGAAAAACTCTTCGAATATTCCACCTGACACCACCGTAAAAGGGCCATGTGTACCCCTGTAGGGCTGCGGGCTTGCGGAAAACTTTATAACTTTGACACCAAAACATAAAGAAGGATAAGTTTGCAAGATCAACCCACGCAGTTCCCATGAGTAAGACTGAGGTTTGCATCAAATTTTGTAATTTTATTTGATCCATTCGATTTGGTACTATGTAATCTCATGCGTTGATTTTCTTCCTGAAATTAGGGTTTTAACCCTACAATTAATGTGATCAGTGGGAATTGACCATGGTTATTTTCTTTGAACATGGAGCTCGATCTTGGGCCTTCGATCTTTGTCCTTATTGAATTAAGACCATTTGATTATTAACTCAAGGTGAGTTAGGTTAATCCAAGCTAAGGTGGGTGAGTTAAAACAACTTGAACCCCATCATTTTGGTCATTTTTTGGCTTGCTCACAGAGAGCGGCGAAGCCATGAAAATTTTTGTATAGACCGCCATTTTTAATCTATAAATCTTAGCTTTTGCACTATTTGGTCTTTGTGAGTTTGAAACCTTGTCACTCCTACCTAAGAGCTCTGAGAGTGTTCATATATTCAAATTTTTTGAGTTCTTGTGGCTCGGCCTTGGTCATTTTTTGAGTTGAGACATGTTTTCACCTTGATATTTTCTTCGAAGATCTGCGTCTACAGGATCTCTATGATGATTTAATGGCCTCCATTATCAAGGTTTGTGAGATTTATCTCATATTTTAGAAACTTTGCATTCTGAGCTTGAAATTCATTTTGGTTTCCATTTTTAATTACAGCCTTGCGTTGACCTTAACTCCAGATCGAGAACGTTTTTTTGATTTGGGTATTTGTGTTTCACTTTGATATCCCTCTTGTCATATCTTGGTATTCTGAAAGCTACCTAGTTTAGTAATGATATCTTGTAGTGCTTTATGAGACTTTAATGCACCTTAAAATTTTCATCACATCATGTTATTAATTCCTTTGTGTATTAGTAAAGATAGATGCTTATTCTTATCTTCCTGTCTCATTACCTAACACATTTGTTAAGTATTTTCAGCATATTAGACCCTGCATTTGAAGTTGTTGATGAATCTACATGATAACTGATTGTTTTTTTAATGTACATTGTTCTTCTATGAGATTTATCCTTTGATTCTTCTGTCGCAAGAGTTACAGGAGACCCTATATCTATAAATATGTATTTTGAAGCTTTATCTTTGTTTCTTCACTTTCTTCTATAACCTTTTCATGACTGTGTGAGTCATTGATGACTCTGTGCTTGTTTTTTTCTGCTGCAATTCTTATTATACTTGATCGTGACTCAACTGTTACTATGAGATGCTCATTCCTGTACCCTATGTTTTCTATGGCTGCCATTAATCTGCCCCTTCCTGAGAGCTCTTTTCCAATCTAAGATCACTTGAAAACTGGAATTCCTTTTGGGATCAGTGCTTGAACGTCATTAGTTTCTTGTTATCATTAGAAACTTCCATCTCAAAATAATATTTGTAATCCATTAATCATTTTGGGAGAAAAATCAACTTTTCTTTGGCAGTGCTTGATGTATGCTCTAAAAACTCTTATTTGTAATGCAATATTAGACATATGTATTCTTCCATGAGTTTTTAAAATCCGTTAAATTGGCATAGCTGAACTTGTAATAGTCATCTGAAAACATGTTCATTTTCATTCATTCTTAGTTGGGATTTTATTTTTTACCCTGACTATGTAACCCTGTACTTGTTACAATAAAATCATGTAAATCTTTTCCTCTTTTTATTTGCTTCAGTTGAAATCATCTCTCTTTGCAACAACGAGATGAAAGTAATAAGTTTTCATTCTCATCATGCCTTCTTGCATAAATATTTGTACTTCTTTGATATGGCAGCATTTTTTATTTTATCATTTCTCTATTTGAAGAGTTGCAAGTGATTTTCTAGAAATTGCAAGGAGTTCTTCATTTGTTTCTGATAGCTCTTTTCAGGCATAAGCCTTGATTCAGATGCTTTGTTTTTTATCTGAAACCCATTTATTTTACTTAGATTCTTTATTTCTTTGATATTAATATTTCTGGTATGATGAAAAATTTTAAATGTTGATCTTTTATGGTGAAGCCATGGCAATTTTTTTTATAATCCTTTATTGCTTCCATTTCCAGTTGTAGTAATGAATTATCTATTTCACTTTAGCTGCAACCTGTACCTGCACACTTAAGCAAATAGTTAGAACAATACTTAGGCTTTTGGCCTCTCTTGTATCCATGATTTTCCTCTTTTCTTTTCTCTTTCTTCGTTCTGAGTGAGTAAAACATGTATGCAGTTTGATCTTGAAGTAAATTATATCTCTTAGTTTTAAGAGATTCATATGCACGAATTAGGATAATATAGGAATATGAAATGAACCTTGAGCTCTTAATTGATGATTATCCCTCTTGTCCTCATTTCAGGTAGAGTGACTTCACCAACGGTGATGAAGGAGGAAAGATGGAAATGTAGATGTCAAGAACAAAGAGGGAAACCCCTAAGGTAATGATGGGTTCACTTATACTCCTCTATTTTCTCTTTCATGCCTTTGTACATCTTATTTAAGTAGTTGTACTTTACTTTCAGTTACATCCCATGGCTTGTGTGGGAAACATTTGAAAATTCCTTATAAATAAAACATTGAATTATATAAATGAGTTGTATATTTCTTTCTACATTTCATCTTTTTGTATGGATTGTATGATGAACTAAACAACTCAGTAATATAATTAAATGTCTTAATCATGAAGGATGAATATTGAGAATACCTGTAACCTCAAGTAACGAACTCTGATTTTCTGTAATCTGCACTTATGTTCGTTGTTCCAAAACCTAGCATTTCACCTATTCTGTAGTTGGCTGTCTTTATCAAAACAACATAGCTATCCTTCGGGGCCTTGTGTTCTTTTGCTGAAGATAGTCATGAAATTACAGACTATGTGATCTATCACATTTTGTAATAGCACACATAGCTACAGATTACATGTAATCATTAACTAATTCAGTAGTAACAACATTATTTGAAAAAATATCTCCTAGCTTAGGTATACTTCACCAATTCTATCCATCATAACGAAGTTTCGAGTTACCCATTTTTGCACGAGTGCAAAGATTGTCAACAGTTACTCTATTTTTTTGGCTTCTGCGAGTTGGGTTGTTTTATTCTAATCTTGTTAGACTTATGCATTTGTTTCATATCTTTATCCAGATCATTATGGATAACTCGAGTGCTTCATTCCTTATTTACCTAACTCGTCCATAATACATTGCTCTTTTGGTTCACATTTTGTTCTTGTAGTTGGGTGAGTGTTAGTGCAAAATCATAACACCCTTCGAATGGCCTCATATTTGAGTGGGGAATTTGGTGTGATCTACATAACATCTAACCATCTCTCAAGCTGTGGGACTTGTGGACTTGAGATTTCCCTCCATAGAAATTTGGCTTCTTCTTAATAATCCTAATGTTGTACTACTTATATGAAAGGAAATGTGGCTATATACTCCTAATCTAACAATGCCAATGAGACAGGAGAGAGAGAGAGATTAAAATAAAGGAATCATACACTATAGAGGTGACAGTACCAAGAAAACAGGTTGGTTGGTCATAATCTTAGTTGCCTGAAATGGAGAGAGGTGAGTAAAGGAGAGGGTGGAAAAGATGCACCATAGACTAGAGATAAAGTTCACATGGAATACCACTTCAACCAATTAAACAATACTCCCAAAACCTAAAATAGACATAAGAAGTATGCACAATATACCTTGCAATGATGAGAGGTGAGAAGAGACAATAAAATAAGTAAAGATGGATAAAATGCATCATGAAACATATTTTATTGCTCCAAGAGTTCACACGGTACACCATTAGTGGGCAAGAGGCAAGGAATTGCCATTACAGAGCCAAGAGAAGAGGATTAGACTCCACATTCTACCCTAAGGATGAAAGAGAGAGGAGGGTAGGAAAGAAATGATGACAAACCTTTAGAAATATGCCCTTCCTTTACAATATATAGAAGAATAAGAGAAGGAGAGAGGGGAAATTTGAATCCTCCTTCAACCACCCCTGTAAGAGCATTGAATCCACCTACTCTAACCACCCTAGAAAGCATTAAAATCTTCCTGTAATAATGATGGTCTTCACTGCAAGACACATGCCTCCATGTGATGTTCCTTTCTTGGCAATAAAGGATTCCATTCTTCATCATGGCAATAGGTGAGAGACTTGAAAACCTCAAAAATGGTGGACCAGATCATTAATGGTGGTAGGTGAGTAACAGGAACTAAAAGCTCTCTGAAAATTCCTTTCCTTCTACATTCTGAGCTCCTGGTTGAAAACTATGACTGTCTAAAGGTGCTTCGGGTTTAGAGTCTATTTGTGTAAGATCCATGTGGCGGCCTTAGGTGTCTTAAGATTTTGTTACCTCCTTTTACTCCTGAAGTTGTGCTGAACTTATAAGTGACATCGTTCATGGGCCTGCTCTATTTCTTTTGTGTTTTACCTGAGTCCCTTTTATTGGTGTAGACACTGTGCTTGACCCGAGACACATGGAGAGCTGGTGCATGTTTGTGGTCCACTTTTTAATTTTCCTCTTAAAAGAGCACCAAAGAGACACGTTGCTCCTTCCACTAGTTCACCTTATTTTTATCCGATTCAATGACTAGTACTACCCCCCTTTTGACTTCTCGCCAAGTGGCGAGCCTATGCTTGGTTGGGAACCACCTCAGGATTTTAACGTTAAATATGCATCGAGATGACGCATGGAGGCTCCCTTCATCCTATCTCGAGCTTGGAATTTTCAATGACCAATGTCACCTTTTTGGAACTAGGACATGTGGAGGGCTGGAGCTAGTTCAATATCTCTCTTTGGTCTACACCTTTGAAATTACGCCGATAAGGCACGGGTACCTTCTGTAGGTCTGTGAATTTTTAACGGCTGTTGAGATCCCCTTTTAAGCCCTGATTACATGATAGGCTAGCGCTTGTTAGGGACCACCTTTTGGGCTTGACCTTTGGAGATGCATCAATGAGACATGTGGCATCGTCCACTAGCCCTTCTATACTTAGCCAATTAAATGGCCAGCTCTATCCCCTTTTTTACTTTGACCACGTGGCTAGCCCACACTCATTTGGGAACCCACTCTTGATTATTCTTTTGAAGTTATGTGGAGATGACATGTGGTGCCTTTTGCAAGTCCTTTGACTTTCTCTATCACCATTGCAACTTTCTGAGACTTTGGACACGTGGAGGGTCTACACACATTTAGGGTCTCCATTTTGATGTGCCTTTTGGAATAGTGTAAAGGTGACACATCACACTTTCTGCAAGTCCTTTTAATTTTTCTATGGTCATTGCAACTTTTTGAGACTTTGGACACATGGAGGGTCTGCGCACATTTGGAGTCTCCATGTTGAGGTTCCTTTTGGAATTGTGCCAAGCTGACACATGGTGCCTTTCGTGAGTCCGTTGATTTTTCCCTAGTCGACTTGTATATAAATTTTGAAAACTTCGAGCCCTTTCTTCAATCTTCTCATGTGAGCCTCTCATCTCCTTTGACATTGTTTGATCCTCCATTATCGAGACCACCTTGTTTCACCTATTTTTTAGAACGTTTCTTGGAATGGGACGAAACAGATAAGGGTAAAAGGCTAAGGGGAATACCTGTTAAAGCTAGTGGAAGGTTGTTGTGTGTGTGTTGACTTCTCGATTCATAATCTAATCATGAGAGATTCCTTTTGACAAGGACGAACTACCTGAATTAAACAAAAAGACCACCAAATGGAATTTAAACAACATATGCAGTGGACTACCTAGTGTATGCTAGATCCAGGAAGTGTGGTACTCCCTAGAAGGCTTTTGATCCACTATTTTAAACAAATTAATGTGAGAAATAAGGTAAATATTGTCCTACTATAGTCAATATGATTTAGGCATCTCATATAAACACAATAAGAAAAATATAATCTAACAGGTTAGTTTAGGATCATATCCAGAGGTCAGGTAAATTATTCTAGGTTTCTGTTTGAAAGAGATTTGATGAAGTTCATAGGTGATTATAGCTAACTTGGGAGTAAATAGGTAGGTTATTGGTCTGTATTATGTTGACAGAAACAGTGACAGATGTCAGTCTAGTCCTGACGGATGCCAGTTAATTATGACTGATGTCAGTCACTGAAGAAATGATAGGGGGTTAAGAAGAGGGGTCTAGGTCTAATTTCTAGCATGATGGGGAACTGGGTGAGGTGTCTAGGAGGTGTGGGTAGGGATGCAAGTCAGTGGGCATGTCTAGTGGGGTTTTGGTGAAGCTGGGAAGAGTTATGGCTTAAGTTGGTGAATGGTAGAAAAGGGGGCCGTATCGCATAGGTAAACCAATGTCAGTATAGGAGTGACCAATGGCGGTCTATGGAGATTGACACTGGTGACTGTGGTAAACTGGGAATGCTACAGAATGGGTTTTGGGTTCCCTTTTTTATTACACAAAGGATCGTGTAGGTTAGAATGAGATGCTAGGTTGTCCAGTTATGGGGTTTCTTGTAGAGTTTTTGTAGGGGTATTAAGGGGTAGCTGATAGAGAGAAGTAACGAGTGTCTAGAAAATCAATAACCGATAAAGAGATATAAATACTAAGAGTATCTAAACAAAATGGATTGAATAAACAAGTATACTTACTTGGAATTCACTACCAGTCGACTATGGATGAAGATAGGAGATAGTGGTTGGAGGTTTCTTTTGTAGAGGGTCACCAGTTGTATACGAAACTGTTTCTTGAGGTGCTTCAACTTTCCTCCTTTCTTGGCTGAATAAAATCTTAGCTTAGATGGCTGTGGATGTGTGGATGTGAATGTATCCTCGCTCTGGTTGTATGTAGATGTGATTACTCCCTCAAATCAAAATGTGGAAATCTCCAATTAAGTATACTAAAAAGGAATTAAAGGTGACTGAAAATGTTTCCAGGTTGACCAGACATCAGTTTAGGGGTGACCAGTGTTGGTTAGGGTGGGATTCCCTAGGTTTACTAAAATGGGCATATCTTCTTGATTTCGTGGGCTTGGTTAGTTTGTTGTCATGTATTAGAATGGAAGCTTCCTTTCTCATGGGTGGGAGTGTGGTTAGAGAGGTTGTAGGGATTAATTTTTAGGTTAAGGCTAAATCTTAGCTCATTAAGGAAAGTAGGATTAGCTCTTAGTTCGTAATGGAAACATGTTAAGAATAGGTCTAGGGTAAGGCGGCTGGATGAAATTTCTAGGTGAGGTCAAGATTAGGATAATTAGATAATAAATATTGTGATGACATGGATTAATCAAATTAAAATAATATTAGTGTAGGGTGTAAGCGGCCATGGTTAGCTGAGTGTGTTCAAGTTTATTATTTAATGAAGGGTTAAGGAGCGTGTGACCCAATTTTGGTGTCTAAATTTACCCCCTTTTTGTTTCGTAGATTTTTGGTAAGCGACGGTGACAAAAATAAGATGTGGTTGCCCCATCTGTGGGTGAAGGTGAACCCCCCCGAAACAGGAACTGATGAGGCAAAAGGCAGAATCAGTGAGTGGTTTGATAAAAGCTGAATGTGATGAAGAGAAAGGTGGACAATAAGGGTAAATGGGTAAAGGTCCAATCAGGTAATCTAGGAAATGGGTCAGGGTCAAAGGTAGTAACAGTCAAATGCATGCACACTTATAAATTTTAGAACATTATCAGGTTGAGGAGTAGGTAGAATCTATATTGTATAAGGTTGATAGGGCTATCTAAAGAAGGTTGAAGTTATTCTTGTATCAAAGGTATAGGTTATGGTTAGGAAACACAATGTAGCTTAGGTGTAGGAACTTCTAGGTATGTTCCAATGCACCAAAGGTGGGTCAGGATAAACATCACGAAAATAGGCAAAGTAAGGTTATTAGGTCAAACAACATGGGAAATAGTGTCACAAGGTATAACAAGAACATAGGTTCAAAGGTCACAAATAGTGCTCTGGGTCTCGATATATAGGTCACGACATACTTAAGGCTGGGGTAGGGGTAAAATAATGAGTCCCCAAAGTATGATGAGCTTAGGAGATAAGTGATGAGCTCAAGAGGATAAAGTAGAGTGTCCAAGTCAGGTGTGGGTGAGGTGGAAAGGATTCAAGATTCAAATTAGGGGTAATGGGTAGAAATAAGGTTGAGTAGGATAACTGACAGTGGTCAAAATTAACCAATGTTAGTCACCATGGACCGACCATGGTATGCTAAGGCACAGGACTGATGTTGGTTGAGGTGAAACGGTCGCTGGTCAAGTCAGAAAGGTTATAAAAAGAAAAAGTTTTGCGGCTTTTGAAAATCATTTTTCATTTTCCACATAGGAGAAAACAACAAGAGAGAGAGAGAGAAAGAGGTGGAAAGCAACCAATTGACACAGAGAGCTGATTTGGCAAGCCATAGAGCTAGTGATCATTGGTCGATAGGTGGGTCTACAACCTTAGTGTTATTGATTTGATTGGGTGGAGAGCCTGAGGGTAGTCAATGATGGTAGACACAGGATAGGGCTTGGTTAGACCCTTGTAGTGGCCCGAGGTGTCACCACACAAATGGAAGCGTGATGAGATAAGAGTCAATTCCTATATTTATTTGTTTGAGTAGGTGGAGGATATAAATCGGGTAGGAGGAAAGTCAATTTTTTGGGGGGAAAATATTAAAATTTGAATGTATGGAATTTAAAGAAAAAAGGGGCAGAAGGGAGGGTAGATTTAGGTAAAGGAGGGGTGGGGATATGTGTTGGGTAAGCATTGGTATAGGAAATGGGTAGAAATAAATACTTTAGGTAGAAATAGGTTAGCGTGTCGCGGGGTTGTCACCGCAACAGTGAGCGACATTAATCTAATGTTAGCGGACATCAATGGGTGAGGACCAATATATGACATAGGTGCGGTGACCAATGCTAGTTTTTATTGGACTGTGGTCGATCACGGATGACCTGTGCTCAATAAGCATGATAGAGAGGTAGGCCCAAAAAGGGATTAAAATAAACAGGGTGGGGGTGTGGAGAGTTAGGTAGGGGGAAGAGTTAGTGGGTATTGGTAGGTGGGTGAATAAGTAAGATCGCTGAGAGGGTAAAAAATATAGATAGGTAAGGGTACGAGGTGTTGGTAAATAGGTAGTGTTTATTTAGGGCATAGGCATAGGTGAAAGGTATAATGCGAAGCAATATAGGTAGGGTAAGTGGTATAGCGGGGGTGGCAAGGTTAAAAGTAGGTGTGGGAAAGTTTTAATAATATGATTGGTTGTTGGCTGCAGGTTAGAGATCAGATGTAGATGTGAGATAGGGTACCACCACTACTAGTAGAGGTACAAGTGAGCACGACACCTAAGGAATGGTGCCACATGTTCTAGAGGTGGGCTTGATTGGGGTCAGACGCTACCAGACACGTAGTTCTGGGAGGTGAGTTTGATGGTTTCACTCATCAATAGATGGGATTTGGTCACCAACACATTCCATCTGCCGATGGGTGAGATCACGATCACCCTAGAGGATGTCTACATGATCTTGTGACTACCTATAGTAATAGGTACACAGGTTTATTCAATCTCTTCAAAGGCATCCAAGGAGTTACTTTTACTAGTATTTGGAGAGGGGATGGAGTTGTTAGGATTCCATAGTGTAAGTATGAGCTATGGAGTGATGTACCAAGCCTACCTTGAGGAGATTAGGATGGTAGTACTTCTAATAGAGGAAATATATTGTTTTACACTTCTAGATTGCTGAGGGTGGGAGATTTCCATGGTCACTGACGGGGGTTCTACATGACATGGTTGAGAGCACATCTCGACATGGGCATCTGCATTCTTGGTGCAGCTATACAAGGAGTTGTGGGCTTATGGGCAGCTATGACAGTTGAACCTTTGTCTGTACATTCTTACTACACTGTTGGGTGTTATGAACATATTGTGCGTTTGTGGCTAGTTGGGATGCCTCAAGCTGGTGCATTTGAGGGGATGTAGTTGTGAGTGGGCTATAGGTGATTATTGTTGGGGTTGTCTGGTGTGGATATCATTTGGAGGTCATATGTGGGATTCTACTCATATAGGCAAATGACAGTGCAGCTATATGGGTTATAGATCTATAGGTGGAAAAAGGTGTGATGGAAAGTGGAGCATGAGATGATACCTGTATACTAGGTTAGATGGTGGTTTGGGTTGCCGTAGGATATACCCCCAACCCTTCCTACAGTATAGGAGAGCTGATGTGGAGAGGCCTGTGTCTCCACCACGACCTATAATGCTGACTAGGCTAGAGGAGGAGCTCGGTCGATTGACAGATAGATGATGTCAGGGTCATATAAAAATATAGACAGTGGTGGGCATACACATCTACGAGCAGTACCGTCGAGGATGAGGAAGCATTCAAATTTACCCACCATCACCGTTCAAAGAAACACCCTATAGGTGTAGGTGGCTACCCTAGTGACCTAGTTGGGCATAGTATAGGTACATTTGATAGGGGCCGAGGCATAGGTTGTGACTTTGTAGGAACAGGTGGCCAATTTTAATGCACACATATTACAGTGATTAGTACCCATACCAGGGGGGAGAGGGAGAGAGTGGAGATAGAGATGGGGTGTAGAGTATCCACCCTTCAGGCATAGGTGACAGGATTACAGTGCCAGTTGGCCACAATATAAGAATAGGTTATAGGTTTGTAAGGATAGCTGACTGTTGCACAAGCACAGAGAGCAACCCTTTAGGCTAAGGTATAGTTGCAGGTTCTGAGGCTGATAACACCATCACAGGGGCATGGAAATTGTCCCATTGTTCAGGTAGGAGCAGGGATAGGGTCAGATGCCTGATAGACACTACCATGCAGACTAGTACCTACAGCTAGGTTGAGAGATTCCATGGGTGAGGTGAGATACTATGACGATCACTTGATGGTAGCAGGGATATATGTCCTATCATATGCCAGAGCACAGGGCACATCAGGCCTCGAGTGAGAGGAGAAAAATTTACACACATAGTGTGGAGAGTACAGGGGGGTGACTAGCCTAGGGTATGGGTCAGAATCAGGCCACTAGTGCATGGAGGCTAGCTCAGGGGAAAGACCATCAAAGGCCAGACGAGGGCGAGGCAGAGATAGGTCAGCCAGACGATAGGCTAGAGGAGCAGAGGAGGAGAAAGATGAGATAGGATTAGATATCATATGGGGAGATGATTGAGCTCCATGTATGATTAGTTTTATTTCTTACATCGTATTTTGATATATATAACAGCCTGTGTGGTGAATATAGTGAGGATGTGCATGAGAATTTTTGAGATTTTGTTATATGTACCGGCTTACATGCCGAAGATATTTGAGAGTCATGTATATAGATACACATGTTTGGATGATTTATTTATAGATATGATGGTTGTTATGGAATGATGTATATATGGTTGTGTGTAACTTGGTATGATGATTTGTATATGTGATGGAAACCTTGTGTAGGCATGATAGAGCTAGGTCATAGGCATGGATCAAGTTAGGTTGATGTACGTATGGATTGAGTTAGGGTGGTTTAGGCATGGATGGAGGGAGGTCATAGGCATCGATGGAGTCACGTCATAGGCATGGTTTGAGTTAGATTTTTGTTTAGGCATGAATTGATTTAGGTCAGTTTAGGCATGTATGGAGTCAAGTTTTGGTGTAGATTACAAGTAATTGGTGATACAGATAACAAACGGTAATGTAGATATATGTGATGATGTAGTTTTCCAAAAAAAAATTGTGTGTGGAAATATGAAATGATTAATTGGTGAATGTTATGATGATGTTTGAAACATGGATTGTAGATATGTGTATTAGTTATTGTGTGTTGAGATCATACATCAAGTTGTCGATATACAAAATGAAAAATCAGGTATAATGTGAATAAGAAAATAGGGAAAATTTGTAAGGGTAGAGAGTGGCCGAGCTAGCCTTCAAGGTCCCCATGCCCTTGAAGTGCTACCTACATAGTCCCAACAAAAAGGGCACCTCAGGCCAATGTACTTCTCCTATAAGCTAGGGAAAAATGCGAGGAGGTATTAGAATGGGTCGGTAGGTTATAAGCATGATTGAGTCTAGGTTAGTTAGGGTTGGTTGAATTGTTGGAAAATAAGTATGGGTGATTTTAAGTTGATTGTGGTTAAGGAGGAAAATTTCCCAGAGATAAGGGTCGAGGGTATAGTCCTATAAAGGATAATCAATACGTAATGAAGAAGTTAAAAGATAAGAGGAGGTAAGAGAGCCACCTGATTGGTGAGGATCATAATGGGTTGACCATACCTTAGGTAGGCTGGTGAATGTAAGAGCATAAAGATATTACATGATTGATTATTATAAAGGTGAAGAATACTCACATGATCACCATATGTCATAGTTTCAATAGGTCCCTTGAGGCGGTATGAAATGAAGGTGCAAAGGGTGAGAAGGTGAAAAATGGTTTGGTTATACAGTATGAGGTAGCATGCCTTTTTGCAAGAGATCAAAGATCATAATCTACAATTCCATGAAGAAATTTTTTTTGTTTGACTTGTATTTGAGATACAATGATTGATGTGGGAAGTCTATATGTGATGAGGAAATTATCTCCTTGAGGTCTTCGAGAAACTAATCGATGCAGGAAGCTTTAAATTTTTTATTTTTTATTTTTTTAAGCAGGCTCTACATAGTTGACCTTCGAGGGAACAATCTATTTATAACATCTATGTAGAGAGAAATATGTCCCCTTTGAGGGAGTCATCTTTTTATTAGAAGTTTGACTCAAGGATTTGGATCCCATGTGGAAATTATGTGAGGGAGTTTAAGTCATGGACAAGACTAGGGTGAAGAATCGGATTCTTGTTCAGAAAGCAAGGTGAAACAACCATGGGATCTCATCTGAAAGAAGACAAAAAGTATCCATGAGAATCATGCCATGTGTAGAGCCGTGGTACATAATATTTAAGAGAGGGTAAAAGAGTGATGAGTATACACATGATTTTTGTTTAGTCATTGGGATGGAATAGTGAAAGGAGGGAAGTGAATGAAACTCAAAGGATAAGCTTAAAGAGAGGTAGAAGGTGAGGTACGACTGAAAGTCAACAGTAGAATGGTCAAAGATTGAAGGCATTAAGCGGCCCAGGTTCAGTTTTACCATCAAGTAAAGATAAACAATAAGCACCTGATCCATAGGTATGAGTCATGATGTATTATCCAAGATAATTAGCATCAATTTTTTCTCGTCTACATTTTTCTACTTTGGTTACATGTTGATTTTCCTTCATGACGAGATCACCAAATTGGAAGGTTCATTCAGGAACACTGTTTTTCATAGGCACATTTGATAGATTTTTGGTTAACTTGGAGATGGTTAAAATCAATAAGACGATGTTCATCTAATAACTCAAGTCGTCCTAAACGGTCCTGCAGAAAGTCATCATCATTGAGCATTTCGTGGAGAGAAATATGAAGAGATGGAATCTAGACTTCGAGAGGTAGAAAAGCCTCTGTACTATAAACCAGAGAAAAAAGAGTGGTGGAAGTGGAAGTGTGAATACTAGTACGGTACACCCACAGGGCGAAAGGAATGTGCATATGCCAATCCTTCCTAGTATCATTAATCACTTTCATGAGAATTTTGTTCAAGGTTATGTTATCACCGAATCACAACACCCCTATGTTTATACAAACGCATATACTTGAACTCATAGTGTGATTGGATAACATGGGTACTATCTCCAAGTTGTGGGACTTGCTACTTGATATAAACCTCCAGAGAAAGTTGGTTCTTGCTCCTAAACTACTTGCCACAATCTACTCTAATGCAGGGGAAGCTAACTATTCTAATCTAAATTTCCAAGTGACCATGGAGAGAGAATGCATAAAATGAAAGCCTACACTACAGCGGTGATACACCAGAAAAGGAGGGTGTGAGAGTAGTCTTCAAATATGTGAGATACAGAAGCAAAGTGGATGCTAGAAGGGGTGATGACAGTTCTCTATAATCTAGCAAAATGCATTTTACAACAATATAAACATACACAATGATAATGGATCCCTGAAATAACATAATAATAGACACAATATTCTTGTAATCAAGGTTAAAGGGGCAAGAAGAATGCAAGAAAACACAGCAGGGGAAGATACATCCACAAACTTGTATTTTATTGCTTCCTAATATGCACAGTTCAATCGGTTACAAGGTAAGGGCCTGGATCACCATGCAAGGGGTCCAAAATAAGGTCCTACAACACATTGGCTTCACAAAGCAATTTTGGCAGAGATTTTCTACAAAAACTACCTCCTCCTACAATGAGCTCAACACTCCCATTTATAGAAAAAATGAGAAGAAAGAGAGAAGGGAAAATAGAAATCCCGAAATCTGTCCTTAAACTACTTATATGAGGCATTAAATGGAGAAAAATAATTGTATATTACTTGCAAAAGGCTCCCCATACTTTCCCAGGTGCTGCAGCAAAGAAATAATGATGACCATGCCTCTTAATTGCACTCCCAACTACCAAATAAAACACTGTTATGAACCCGGCCACGTTTTATAAAAAATACCCACCGATGTCTCATCAAATCCAAAAAAATTTGATTTCTGTGTGTCGGGCTTGGAGCCACGATTACAACAGTACCAATTTTGTGCGATTTAGTTTGAGAAATGCAAAAGTTATGGCCTTCTGAGTGTGGGCAGCTATTTTGGGTCTGGGAGGCATTTTCTGTCATTTGACGGGAATGAGCATTAACTGGCTGGAGCCGAATATGTTTCTTTCAATTAAATATATCTATCCTCATTAAAAATAAGAAAGTCATAGAGGACAATGTGTTCATTCCAGAAATTCCAATTTTATGAAAATCGGAGATCGGAATCAAAACTTATGGCCGTTTGAAGTTTCACGGGTCAAACGTTGACTTTTCTTCTTTGTTGCAGCTATTTCAGAAAATCAGCCGATTCGTGTCCCACGCGTACTTCTGTCCTAGCTGTCCCAGACAAATATCTCCCGCATCGAACGATTCGGGCTTCCTTGTCCTATTTTTGTGGTCTTTTCATCTTTTCGCATCCCGCGCATACTTTTGTCCCGGCTATCCCGGACAAATATCTCCAAACTGCCCGAAATGGACCATCTTTCAGAAAATTGGTCGATTTGCATCCCGCGCGTACTTTTGTCCCAGCTGTCCCAAACTACATGAAACAAAAAACTTGACAATTTTTCTTGCTTTCTGCTGTTTCGGCTTTTCGCGTCCCACGCATCCTGACGTCCCAACTGTCCCGCGGACCGCCTGCGAAAAAAATGTCCGACTTAGCCAATTTTCTTTGTATTTCGCCCCCAAACTTGGTACGACAAACCTTGGTATGACCCGCACTGGTGCGACCCAAACCCTTTTGACCCGAAATGCTTTAAAATAATCCTGTAACCTTATTTTTTGCATTTTTTCCATTTTTTCTAACTCGTTGGGATTTCTTCTTGGATGGGAGAGTTAGAAAGAATGAAGAAAAACATGATTTTGGCATGTTGTTGGAATTTTACACAATTTGACTTAATGTAGTCACAACAATCATGGTTAAGGGTCAGCCAGTAATAGCCTAGGAGAAGAATATGCTTTCATGGAGATGAGAGTTAGCAACCATGAGACCACTGAATGGGGTGACCTACACATATGCCATCATGAACATTTTACATAATAATGGCAACAATCATTTAGGGAGCCTAGGAGAATAATTTAGCAACCATGAACTAAAGTGTAAGGCATTGGTGTAAGAGAATACTGTCAAAGCCACACTTATAGAGGAGGCCACCCATGAAGAGCATAACGAGAGGCCCTTTTGAGAAATGCGTGTTGTTGTCCATTATGAGTGAGGTCGGGAGGTAAGATGGAGAGGGAAAGATAGTTTGTGTAATCCTTATACCAAAGGTCACTCAGTTCAGTAGCTGTGGTTCTGATAGAGTAAACTTCACGAGGAAAATAAGAGGGTGATTGTAGTCTTTTTATGGTGACAAATATTTTAGAGTCAGCGGGAGAAGCGGGTATCTCAGAAGCCAAGTAGGCCATGGTATCTAAAAATTTATTGGTAGAATGTAGGGTGGTTTGAAGGGTGTAATGGTCAAAGGTGGTCAAAAGTATGTCCACATGATGCTTATATTTTTCAAGTATCTCATTATGACACTGGTATATACCGTTGACTTTGGTTTATGACCTACATAGAATAACCAAAGATGTGTATTGACTTAACATCCAAGGCATAAGTAGTGGTGGAGACCCAACACGAGTGCTTCGTATTCAACAATATTGTTTGTACAATCAAAATCAAGTTTAAAAGACAAAGGCATGGGTTCACCATCAAGTAGAATGAGGATAACACAAGCCCCAACCCCATGTTGACACTTGGAACCATCAAAGAAGAATGTCATTTGGTAAGAGGGTTCATCTAGGGAAAGGGTAGCAATACACTCATCTAGAAAGTCACAGTTAGAGGGTTGATCCCCAGAAATAGGTACGTTGGCCAATTAGTTCGGTGATAACTTGGCCTTTGATGGAATTTTTATGGAGGAATTGAGGTCGAGGTCATCCAGAATAATAAGCTAGCATGCAACACATTGATTTTGATAAGGTTTGGCATACATTGGAGTGTAAGGGTCCATATTAGTAATGATGAAGGTTTTGTGGTTGAGTAGGTAATGGAAAAGTTTGGTGGTGATGAAAACTAAGGCTAGGCAAAAAAATTTCCGTGGTTATATCTAATTTTGTAGTCAAGAAGGGTACAAATTATATAATAAACCACTTGCTCCCGGTGTTGGTCATCCCGATGAGAAAGCATGGCACCTAGAGAATGGTTAGTGGCTGAAATATATAGGTGGAAGGGCTGGTAATCCTTAGGAGGAACAAGCACTAGTGGTTTATGGAGGTATTTTTTTAAGGCCTCAAAGGCTTTATGACATTCATCATCCCATTTGAATGAAACATCTTTCTTGAGAAGATGATGAAATGGTTGGTAACAGTTGGAAAGCTGTGAGATAAAACGATGAATGGATTGCAACTTACCTTGTAGGCTGCAAAGTTCATAGAGATTAGTGGGTGGTGGAATTTCAAGGATAGCCTTGACTTTAGCAGGATCGACTTCTATGCCAGGAAAAGAAAATGATGAAGGCTAGGAGTTTCCCTGAAAGTACTCCAAAGATGTAATTTTTTGGTTTAAAGACGAACACAATATTTGATGATAGCGGTCAAAGATGAATTTAAGGAAATGTAGGTGTTTAGTTTAATGTTTAGATTTGATTAGTATATCATCTATGTAAACCTCCAATATGCGATGCACTGATGTCATGGAAGATGTAAGTCATGACCCACTGATATGTTAGCACCAACGTTTTTGAGGTCAAAGGGCATGAATCTATGGTAGAAATTCCCCCAAGGGGTGATGAAGGAAATTTTTTGTTGATCCTTGTGAGCTAGTAATATTTTATTGTACCCCTGAGAAACCATTGATGAGGTGATAAAATTTCATGGCCAGCTGTTAGATCAACTAGTTCGTCAATTTCCTAGTAGTGGGAAATCATCTTTGGGATAGGTGAGGTTGAGGTCACGGAAATATATGCAAATTTTAGAGTCCCCCTAACTCTTTCATGATAGGAATGATGTTAGAAATCCATTGTGGATAATTGATGGGTAGAATGAAGAAAATTGAGAGAAGGCGATGAAGCTCTCCTTTGACCAGAAGAACAATAAAAGGATGCATTTTTCACATCTTTTTGTTTGATAGGTTTGGCATCATGAATGGTCATGACATTGTGAACCATGATTTTATGATCAATACTAGGCATATCTGTATAGGACCAAGTGAATGCATTGCTATGGTCCCAAAGGAAAGAGGGTGAATGCTTCTTGTTTAGTAGTGTCTAAATATTGGCCGATCTTTAGAATGTGGTGGGTCGTCTTGGGTTATTAATTTTTTATTTTGATGTTCAATTTTTTTCAAAGTGGTTTGTGTAATTGGAGGGTAATGACTGGCTTCTAAACCAAGGTAGGTGAGTATAGATTCATCATCTTGACATTGAACGATGTTAATAGAAGGTGTATAGTCATCAACCATTTCAGGATATAGGAAAGGAAGAGAAGAGGGATCCTCTCCCTCGCGTTGATAAGTCAGAGGCCCTAAGGAAAGTGTGTTTATGAAAAAAAATGTTAGGAGGAATGGATTCTGGATCCATCGACCGTTGTCGGTGAAGGTGGTGAAGGTGGTGAAGAAGGTGGAGTAGGGTGAAGAAGGTGGAGAAGGGTTGATATCCCTAATGAGTTCAATGTGGTCCTTCTTTGTAGGTAGTTCCGCAAATCTGATACCACTATGGTCATTATGTTTGTGGGTAGTACATGGAATAATAGTGTGACAGCCTTGCTTATAAAATCCAAAACCAAAACCTTTCCACGCACATTGGTGCAGGAAGGTGTGCGTGAAGTGGAAATTTGTGAGTGACTGGGAGGTCAGACAAAAAAGGGGCGGGTTTGTGATGTTGATATAGGTGTATAAGGGTGAAGTATCAAGTCCCCCATAGGTTAGATTTGTGCGAAGGTGGTGACGACCATAAAGGAGACACTCTCCTATGCGGTGATCATAGTGAGGGTGTTGGCGAAGGCTTCCATACTCTCATGGAGTAAGGAATGTGTTTAAATTATATAGGTGATAATGCCACAGAGTGAGGTAGTGAAAAACTCTTTCCAAGGGATTAGTGGTCGATATGCGGGTAGTTGGGATAGACGATGTGGTTAGGGGTTTGATCGGAGGAGGAACCATCTGAATGGGAGGATGACAGGTCGGTCGTGGAGGTTATGATAGTAGTAAGAATGGAAGATTTATGTGCATTTGAGGTAGCGATGACACTAGTGAGTGGAAATGTGGGTGAAGAGGAAGTAGTCATGGAGGTAGATACCTTAATGGTTACAAGCACATAATTGGGTCGGTAAAACATGTTGCAGGTTTTTTGGAAAGTGATGGGTTAGCCATAGTGGTATAGGTGTTGTCCTTAATTCTCAAACTTTACACAATAATGTAAAGTGGAAGGAACAAAACCCATGACACAAATCCAGGGGTCTACCAAGTAACAAGTTATATTGAAACTCCCCCTCCAATATGTAAAATAAGTCTAGAACAATATTAGGGCCCACGTAAACATGGAGGATGACAGTGTTAAGTGTAGAAGTGATAGCATCATTAAATGAATGCAAACATGTTGGGATGTTTATGCATGTAATTTTTGGGTATGTGTATTTAGTTTAATACATGGGACAAGATGACGTTAATGATAGTGCCCCCATCAATCATAACATGTCATACACATATATTATTGATATGGACAGAAATGAAAAGGGATGGATCGAGGTCATCGGTTTGGTGTGGTACGATCTCTTAATTTGAGAAGCTGAGGGTGGATACTTGGTGAGTAGGTGGAGGTTTAGAACAAGGTGGTAATTTGGTGAGAGAGGCTACATGATAAGGTGTAATAATGGAGGCTACATGTGTAGCGTCATTTTGTAAAACCTCAATAGATTGAAGAACCTCCATGAGAGCTTGGCGATGGGACTGAGGTCATATAGGGGACATTTTGAGGGAGGATTGGTGTAATTTTTTGAGAATCACGTGATGCATAAACCCATTAGAAATAGGATATGCGGGGCCACTTATAGTGACTTTAGGTTTGGGTGAAAATGGTATGTTGGGTATAGGGTTATTTTTTGGGCCAGTTTCCTTTTCCTTTCCTTTTTCATTCTGAGCATGGGTACAACCAACGTGGATTGTGTTGATTTAAGGAGGGGAGGTAGATAAAGTTGGTGAGCCATGAAAGGTGGTAACAACATGAATGGCAGAAGCTAAGAGGTTGGAAGGAACCTTGTGAAATGAGTTGGGCACACCAATGTTTGGGTGGAGGTTTGGTGAGTTTCTCTTATATGAAACATGTTAATTTTGAATCTTAGGGATGGATCTAAGAGTTGTGGCGGTGGATATTTTGGTCACTGAGTAGGAAATGAGGGAAGAATTGTGAAAACTGGTGCTGGCGAAACAGGGTCTTCATCAATAAGATCATCATAGTCAAATTTTTCTTCATGAGGATGCAACTGGACAAGAGTGGCTTTCAAATCCTTATAGTTCTATACATCGTGTCCTGGAACATGATGGTAGGCTGAAATTTTGGTTTTGTCAAACCCTTTATTTTTGGGTTTGACTGGGTCGTAAGGTTTAAGATGTGGTAATGTGATGAAAAAAGTTTCAAGAAGATTGGTTAAGATTTTGGCATAGGATCCCTCTAGTGGATCATAATTAGAGGTGAATGTGGGTTTGGGTGCAGGTGAAGCTAGTAGTATAGGAATAGTCTTTGTAAGAGGGGGAGTAGGTTGTGCTACTAACTTTGTATGTGGTGTGGTCTTAGGTGTTGGTCATATCTTCTTGGGTAGGGGCATGGTAGATTAACTGGAAATAGAATGTGTGGTTGGTTTAACTACCTTATTGGAGGGTAGCGGATTTTTGGATTTAGGTTACATCTTCTTGGGTAAAGGTGATACGGGTGCATGAGATATAGAGGTAAAAGAGGATGGTGGAAGAGGGTGAGTTACCCATGGGGGTAACCGAGGTGCTGTGGAGGTAGGTGGCATAGGTTGGTTAAGAGGTGTCAGGGAAAGGGAAGGAATTGTCATGGGTAGTGAAGACGTTTTTGACAGTATTGGAGGTATGGGTGGTAAAAAGGTTACAGGTGAGGGTAAAGGTTGTGTGGGCCATTCGGATATTATAGAAGTTTGTGATGGGGGAAATGGGTTGTCACATTTTTGGTTTGTTGGTGGATGGGGGTTTCTTAGCCAAGGTCGAGCAGGTGAGGTCCTAGGATTGACAGAAGGGGTGAAGGTGATAAGCGTGTGGTTGGCAAGGTTGGGGTATGAGATCTAGGAGATTGGTTCTTCTGTTTAGGTGCTGGGTTAAATTTGGTGTTAGTTTTGGAAGATGTAGCTAAATATAATTTGATGGGTGGATGAGTAAGGCTAGCCGTTGGTATGATGCCTAAAGTAGTAATAGGTTTAGGAAAGGAAGATAATGTGGGTGTGGGTTTGGATGCAGATGCGTGTTGGGTTATGGGAAGAGATGTGAGTTGAGCCATGAGTAGTGTCATGGGAGAATTTGTGATAGTTGTGGTTGTGTTTGGTTTGGTCGGTCGAAACAATTTTGGATAGATAGTGGAGGTGTCAGTGAGTGACATCTGTATTTGTGTTGAGACAGGAAGTAGAAGACACCCCAAAATTAAGGCTATATCAACATAATCTAGGTGATCGAATAAGCATGAGAATGGAATTGCTATAGGTGAGGTCGACGTGGATTGAATGGTGATTCCCATAAAATGTGTTTTAGAAATAGGGAAATCACTAGCTTCAGTCTCTGTGGGTAAGAAAGCCAAACATAAGTCAACATGATCTTGTGTGGCTGATCAAGAATGGTCACCTATAGGCAACAACATTTCTAATAGATCTTTGATAGGTGGAGGAGATTATGGGTGTTCCTCTATGGGTGGAGGAGAGGTACTATTGGTGATGTCTCTCTAGGTGGAGAATCCAAAGGAAAATTGGTCTCGATGTTAACAGAAGTCTCCTTCACATGTGAGGGAGGAGATGAAGGGTGTTCCTCTGTGGGTTGAGGAATAGGTGAATTAGGTTCATGTGTAGGTGGAGGACTTCAAGCTAGGATTTCCTCTATAGAAGGAATATGAGGAAATTGGGAAACAACTAGTGTGTCACTTAAAATAGCATGGACCTCACGGGTATTGTTATCATTAGTTGAGGTCTCCCCAGTTTGGTCAGAAGAAGGGGCATGATTAGGAAAGAGGTTTCTTGAAAATGTGTAGGTTTTGGTTGGAAGGTGCATTCATATTATCTAATACTAACTCACCATTCTTGAGTATTTCCTAGACAATGTTCTTAAAAGTGATGCAATTGCCGTGATTATGATCTTTTACCTGATGATAGTTGCAAAAGTCGCGCTGTTTGTACCACGTAGGTGTGGGGTAAGTAGGATCAAAACAAGTATGTGGTTTTATAGGAGGAAGCGTGATGGCCCCATCTTTAATGAGATTTTCTAAAAAAAAAGAGTAAGGCTCCCCAATTTGGGTGTATTTCCGTTGTTATCGCCTGAGGACAGGGGAAAGATTAGATGAGGGCTTAGCCTAATTTGATGGATGAGATAGGTCATCCTTGAGTACCACCACGTTAGTGGTCCCCTCGGATTTTGAATTATTATTTTGTAGTTTCAAAGAAAAAGAGGTATCACTTGACTTAAATGTCACGTTCTTATGTCATAGTTGGATTTTATTTTCTTCGATGGCCTGAATCTTTAGTTTCAGTGCCATGGTGAATGCCACATCGAAGGTTCATAAATTCTACACCTGTATGGTCGGTGAAATATGTCTAGCACAAGCTGAAGTGAAGAGCTCTATGAGTTTAGATTTTGGTAATTGGAATGTGATTTGATTGATCACACTACACCAATGAGCGACAAAATCTGTGATAGACTCGTCGTCATATTGACGGCGTAGAGTAGAGGTTAGTCATGGTAACCTTCTTAACAAATTTTATAGAGAAGTGATCCAAGAAGGCTTGCACTACCTAATTAAATGAGTAGAGAGAAATATAAAATCATATTATCGAACTTATACTTGTAAAATATGGAAAATTACATTATCTTTAAGTCTGCATCTATACCTTATTAGCTCTTATTACTTCTAAAATCTCTTCATATTTATTCATTGTTTCACCTTTTAAGCTTCTCTAGTTAATTTATCTTGGCTCTTTTTTATTTTGGATGAGTGCATCAGAGTCATTTGAAAACTTCTACCTTTTGAACATGTTCATTTTCTTTCTTTTAAGTTGGAAAATATACCCTTCATCTATTAAATCATGGCTTGTTGTTGGAAGATGAAATCTGTTAACTGTTATCTTGATCATGCCATATATTTTCTACTTTATGTATTACTACTTGATTTACATAAAAATTTTAAAGCATGTATTAGTTTAAAACCAACATGATGGAAATATTTAAAATTACTATTTTACATGGAAAATCCCCTGTATCAAAATTTTCTCATATTTCTTTCTCGTTCTATTTCAGTTGTAATCTTATCTTTCCAGTTAACTTCAACCTTTATATTCTGATTTGTGTACTTCACCTATTTGAAAATCTAAAACATGTATTGTTATATTTGAGTGGAAGTAAGAATGCAAGTGTCTCCTTTGACCTACACTATAATTCCTTGTATTTATAGAAAAGCTACTGAACTTTGAGTTGCATTCTTCCTTAATACTAGTATGTACTTGTAATAATATGCTTTATGTACCATATGATCAAAGTCATTATTCTTTGAAATCTTTATCTAATAGTGAGGACTGTAAGACATGATTTTATTATCTTCATCACTGCAGCCTTTGTACCTAGACACTTATGAAAACAATTAGAAAATATTTATGCTTTTTTGGCCTCTCTTATGTTCCATAGTTAATCCTTTACTTTTCTCTCCTTATTTATGAGTGAATAAATCATGTATGTTGTTAGAGAAAAGTACTTTTATTAGTTGTGACTTTGATTTTCATGTAATTTATAACTCATGTATTTTAAGAGATTCATCTGCACGAATTTGGATAGTATAGGAATATTGATTAACCCTAGAGCTCAACTCTGACAATTTCTCTTTTCTATTTTCAGGCACAGTGCAAACAACAAAATAAAGATCGAACAAAGCTAGAGATGGAGATACATACAACCAAAAAAAAAGAAACCCCCAAGGAAATGATGGGTTCATTCATACTCTTCTACTTTTTTTTTCATGCATATATGTACCTCTTACTTCCGTAGTTGTAATTTACTCTTCAGTTACATCTCACGGTTTTGTGTGGGAATATTTTAAATTCCTTATGAATAAAATTTGAATTGTGAAACTGAGTTGTGTATTTCTTTCTGCATTTCATCTTTCTCTATGGATTATATGATGGGTTAAACAACTCAATAATATAATTGAATTTCTGAATCATGAAGGAAAGAACCCTAAAGAATACCTGTAACATTTCACAATGAACTCTGATTGCTAAAATATGTAATTATGATTGTTGTTACAATAATTAATAGTTCATCTATTCTGTAATTCAATGTCTTCGTCAAGTTAACACATCTGTACTTTAGGGATTTTTGTTCTTTTGCTGAAGATAGTCATGAAATTGTAGATTATGTGATCTACTACATTTTGTAACAGCACACATAGCTAAAAATTTCATGTAATCATTAATTAATTCAACAGAAAACAATATTGTACTGAAATAATCTCCCCTAGCTTAGGTTTACTTCATCAATGCTATCCATTGTAACAAATTTTCAAGTTACCCATTTTTGCAAAAGTGTAAAAATTATCAACATTTCTAGTGATTCTATGGGGAAAGCTACCTGCTAGCTTGTAAACAAGCTCCATGATCTTGTCCATTGGGCATGGATTCTAAAGCATGTCACTAAAATCTTCCTTTTGAAGGTCCAACCCTTCCAAAATGAACTAAAATTACAAAGGATCTGTTAAACAAGATCACGTGCACTAATGCACTTTATTAAATTGAAAAAAAAAACAATTTGCACCTTCCAAAATAAACTAAAATTGCAAAGGATCTATTAAACAAGATCACGTGCACTAATTCACTTTATTGAATTGAAAAAAAATACAATGTGTAGTAACTGCACTCATTGAAGGAAAATTCTACTCTAAATAGACACTATAGGATTTTCAATAATAATGTTTGAGAAACATACCATTCACAAGAATGGGAATTTCCTCTCCATTCAGCCTTGTAAGATAAAATCATGTAAGGACCACTCCATATTGTATCGAACTTCACGTGTCTTCCTGGATTTATACAATCAACATCCCACTTCAACACAATATCTCCTTAATTGAATATTATAAAATTATCCTTCTTATCAAAAAATTTCTTCATCTATTTATGATTCTTTTCCATGTTCACATGAGCTTGATCTCTTAGATCTTGTAACTCCATTAATTTTGCATAAGGAACCTGTAATGGTTCATTCTCAAGTAGTTCCATTTGTTCTAGAAAATCTAGTGCAGGTAACTCAACTTAAATAGGCATGCTCGCTTCTTTTAGGTAAATAAGTTTGTATGGTGAATTTCCAACCAATCTTTTAGGAGTCACTCTATCATCCCAAAGTGCTAAATTCAACATTAGATGCCAAGCTCTCTGGTTATCTTTGAGTGTTCTTTTGATGATCCCTAAAATATTATTGTTAGTACTTTCAGCTAACCTATTACCTTATGGGTAATAATTAGATGATGAACTTAAATAACATCCATGGTTGATAGCCCAATATGTTACCTTTACACCAAGAAATGATAAAGCATTATCTGAAATGATAGTTACTGGAAAACCAAATCTGTAAACTACACCTTCAAAAAAGGATAGTATCAAAGTATCATTAACATCTTTCAAGGCTATTGCTTGAGTCACGCGTGTAAAGTAATCTGTAGCAGTCAAAATACACTTGTGTCCTTGTGAATAAGGTGAGTTTATCATGCCAATAAATTCAAGACCCCACTTCATAAAAGGTTGATCAACTGAAATAGGTAGTAATGGCAGTGAAGCTAAACATTATTTTTTGACAAAGAAAGCACATTTCTTACACTTTCTGATCCATTCGAAATAGTATTTGAATATGTTGAGCCAATAGTAACCATCTTTTCATAATTTTTAAGGATGTGGTACAAGTAGAAAAATGCCCTTTTGGAGGTCCTTCATGGAATTCAGTTAATAATCGTTGAATTCTATCAAAATTGACACATCACAGCAAGATTCCATATTTATATATTTTGAATAACACACCATCAATGAAAACATAAGATACAACTTGTAGCCTGAAATACCTTTGTTTATTCTTGTCCATAGCTTCTGAATAAGTGTCATGATGTAGATAGTTAGCTAAATCAATCATGCACCATGACATATGATTACTGATACATAACTTCAGCATGTTATTTTGGATCTTCTAATTCTGCAGCCTGCTATTTTTCCATATCTACAATTAGATGTTCATAGAAAAATTTACCTTGAACTGTCTTCCCAACATGGATATCAACATTTTTTTAATGAATTTCGTTATCCAACCTACTCTTTTTATTCAATTCTTTATTTAACAAGAAAATATTTAACACTTGGATGAGAAACATGAACTTGAATTTTGTTATTTGAAAGAATGTACTTAAAATTATTTATTCCTTTCATTACTAAAAGTATTTGTTTTTTAATAAATGTGTACCTTATTTCGTAATCATGCAAAATTTTTCTAAAGAAAGGAATTGGTTGTTCGATATTTTCATCATTAACCTAACTTACTATGGCTGAGATTGTTTCAGCTCCTGTAAGTGCATGCATTGTAAAATGTTTATCAAAATTTGGATTTGCAAGATTAGGAGCTTGAGAGATGACTTCTTTCATTGCTTCAAACCCTTCTCTCCCTTCGTTGGTCCAAGAGAAAGTATTCTCTTTCTTTAACATAGTTGTCAATGGTTTAACAAATGCTACAAAATATGGAAAAAATCTTCTAACAAATTTGATTTTCCCTAGAAATCCCTGTAATGCCTTCTTGTGATGAGGTAATGATAGTTGTGATATTCCTTCAATTTTGAAAATATCAATTCCTAAACCTTGTTTAGAAACAATATGACCAAGCAATTTACCTTAATGTACTAAAAAGATAGACTTTTTGGGATTCAAAGATATTCCAAACTATTTGCATAACTGGAAAGTTTTCCTTATATGTATTACATACTCATCTAAATTTTTTTAAAAATACAGTAACATCATCTAAATAAACCAGGATGCATTTATTTAACAAGTTATGGAAAACCATATGCATTGCATGTTGGAACATTACACAAACATTTTAAAGGCCAAAAATCATTCTTTTGTAAGCATAAGTACCCCACTTGGTGGTAAAGTTGTTTTGTACCTATCTTCTTCTCATAATAGAATCTAGTTGTATCCACTATAACCGTTCAGAAGAGATAATCTATCAGAACCAGAAATTGTTCTTAAAATTTGATCCATATTAGGCAGTGGGTACTAATATTTGAATGAATCTTTATTAAGATCTCAGAAATCCACACATAATCTGATTTCTCCATTATTTTCTGAACTAGAACAAGATTGGCTACCAAACTTGAATGCTTGACTCAAAAGAAAATACCTAATTTGATCAACTTAGATATTTCTTTCCTCATTAGAGCCTCTATCTTGGGATTCATAGGCCTCTGTTTTTACCTAACTGGCTTAGAATTTGGATGTAATTCAATAGTATGCCATGTCAAACTAGGATAAAATACTTTCAGGTCTTGGTATTTCCACGTGAAAACATCCTTAAATTCCTTGCAAAGATTAATAAAGGAATGTTTTCCAGCTAGAGAACATACCTTTCCGAGAAATAATTTTTTTCCTTCATCAACTAAGATCTCTTCATAATTATCAGCATGTGTTGACATCTTATTTTTTTCTCTCCTTCACTGATCATCAATTATGAAGATGTCTTCTAATATGACCAAGCCTTGAGGTAATTTATTCGTCTTTAACTGAACAATCTAGTCACCATATAAGTGTTGTAATTTATGTTGAATTTCTATAGAAAATTCATCTTGTTGCTGCAAAAACCTACAAATTTGTTCATCATTTTCAAAAAACATGTCAATTCAAATCATTATCAGGTATAGAAGGCTTGACAATCAACTTTATGTGAGGCTAAATGTTGTTGTTTTTAATCTGTTCCCACACTTCAAAACTAGCACCAATCACTGCAAGTCTATCTGCATGCTTATTTTATGTTCTAGGAATGGACTAAATATTAATAGCATTCAAATATTCCATTAAGTTTGAAACTCTATGTCTATAAGACTCCATTAGTGGATTCTTACAAACATAAAAATTTCTTACTTAGTCGATAACCAACTTGGAATCACCAAAATTTTTTGACACGCTGATACCTCTCTTTTTGGCCCAAAGTAAGAAATGAATTAAGACTTCGTATTCAAATACATTACAAGTGCACAAAAATTGGAGACTCAAAGCTAAAAAATAACTTTCATTTATGGGGGAAGTGAGCATCAAACCTGCTCCTTGTCCTTTATTTTTCTTAGCTCCATAAAAATGAATCTTTCAAATCCCTTCTACTGCATTTTCTATTTCAGATAGTAAGGGAATTAATGTTTTTTCCTCATGAATGCAATACACACCTAACATATGTTCTTAAAATTCTTTGAAAGGATAACGAGTGTGTTATTCATGTGTCTTTTCATCCAGAAACAGATTAGAAACAACATCTAACACTAAAACATGAGTTGTATTATCGAAATCAAATTGGTCTAAGGCTGCATAATTAACTAATGCATTAGAAGTGTGAGGCTCAATGTGAAATATGGCCAATGGTTCAGAATTAATGGCAACTTTGGTTCCATAACGTGTAGTGAAAAACAAGAAGGACCAATCTAAAGAGAGATAACCTCCTATTTTTGCTGTTAAATATCTAGATAAGCATATAACAAAATAGGGAGGTAAATCTGCATCAGTAATATCTTACAGAATGGAAAAATTTGAGCAAGCATGTACTGTTACCTCCAGATTTCTAATGACATGAATTGTATATGTTGTAGTTCCATCAAGCTGTACCACACTCTTCTGTATAGGTTCATAATGCAAACCCAATTTTTTTGTAATTACTTTTGGCATAACTTTGTTGCTTGCACCGTTGTCAACCATATTATTTTAAAAAAGATGTTCTCCAATAATCAGTGAAAAATAAAATGGTGGTGGTTTCTTTATCTCTTGGGCATTTAAATTTTTTTCAACCATCCATTTAACTCCTTTAATGTTGTCTTGTTCCATTATTCCAAGGACCATATCTATTTTCTGAACTTTCTTTTCTATTATTTTTGAAGAAATCTATAGCTTAGCAAGTTCATGAGAGAGTAACTCTTATTGTCCTAGAATACTTAGAGCATCCCATATTGAGATGTTAACATTATGATTTTTCATTACATAAACAATGTTAAAAGAAGCAACAATTTTAGAAACATAATCTACTATTTTAGCCTAGGCTTTAGAAAAAACTGATTATGCTTCAACTACTTTTGATATCTGAGGTATAAATAATCTTCTTGGATTGGGTTGTAGCTTCTTTTTCTGGTCTTTACCAGCTGAAACACTTGTTGTTATTTGCCAAACTACAAAAATTGATAACTGGATTTTTTCCTGTAGTTGATGTTTTCTTAATGACTGTGGGAAAAAATAAGCCTATTTTTCTATTTTTGACTTTTCTGGGCCTTTTCTTGAGCCCAAATATTAACTGCAAAGAAATCATCCTCACTAAAACTGACTAAGTTATATTCAGGTACTTTACGAACATGATTTTCTTGCTGCCCACTCTCCATTTATGGCATGAAAAATGTCTCGGGTTGAGGTTGTGCAACAAGACTTATTATCAAAAAAGAATTTGGGAAACATGCAACTGAATGAGGTTAATTACAAGGTTTGCACCACTCTTTTGTAGCCATATTAACTAGGACTTATTGACCAATTTTTCCCCTTAGAAAAAATTAATCAAACACGACCCTACACAGAAGAAAATTAAATAGTTGGTTTAGTCATGCAAGCCCACAAATAAAAACTAGCAATCAGGTTACAAACAAGTTTGGCAATGGTAATCCAGAATGATTCAACCCTAAGGAAAGTAGCAGACTTGTGAAAGGCACTATGTGTTAGCCCGATGCAATTCCAAGAGTGAGAGGGAACAGTGAAACTCAAAATCCCCGTGGGAATTCCATGTGGAATCAACAATGGGGGACCCACCAAGGAAGCACATATAATTTGTTCACTCGAGGCCTGAATTGGCTAAGTATAAAAGGGTCATCAGAAGCATCCATGTGTCTCAATGGCGCAACATCAAAGCTGCCACAAAGGAGGAATCCCCAAATAAGTGTAGGCTCTCTGCGTGGTCTGAATCCCAAAAAATTTGAAATGGCCATTCAAAAGTCTAAGCACCAGCAGAGGCCTCCACGTTTCTCTTCAGTACAACTTTAGAGTTAAAATCCAAAGTGAGTCCCAAAACAAGCGCACATTCACCACTTGGCTAGAGTTTAAAACATTTTCACTGGCCATTGAAAAGTCCAAGCTTGAAAAAGACTAAAAAATGATGCCATGTGTCTCATCGTTGCACTTGTCATCACCAATCCAACACTATGATAATTCTCCACCAGGAACTCCTCGTGCTATGATTATTTACTAATGCAAAGGTTTTAGTTCAGTGGATGTAATTTAGAAACACAAAAACAAACATAACACAAGAATACCATAGACTATGATATGAATGAATGATGACAAATCTGAAATATAAGTTTAAATTATAATATCAACATGAAATTGTTACAATCTCATCTATGAGGTACTTCAAGTGTTACTAACTTTACTTGTCTTCCAATAATAACTATGGGAGAAACTTCACAATTACACCTCTTAATGGCTTCTTTAACACACCTTCAAAATGATGGCTTCCTTTACACACTTACTCATACAATATTTCTCACTACTTCCTTCTATGCTAAATGAGGAGGGTGGCCTCTCTATTTATAGAAATTTCAGGCTTATCCACCTTATCTCTAAGATATGATAAGAAATCTACTCTGATGAATCATATTCCATACCTTAACTCTTATCTTTACATGTAAGCTTATCTTTTAAGATAAGATAAACCTTATCATTTCACATGCGTTTCACATTTTTAGAATTTTTACAAATAAAATACACAAAATATTTATGACCTCACTCCTTGTCCTTATTACCAATATAATATTTCTAATTCCTAATAATGTAGACCCCACTTCTCTACTTACCATAACTTTAACAATTTAATATTACCGAACCACTTACGACAAATATTTATTTTTTACCACAACATACCTATTATACTTTGATTGTTATTGTACTATACATTATTGATGGTGTCATACCGGAAGCACCATTATCTTCTATCGGTCGCTACTACTAATTATACTTAACAACATCCTATTCCTAATACATACATTAATGAAATAGAAATTATGAGGAAAATTTTTAGTATCGACATCTTCCCCCTTCCTAGCTTCTAGTCCATCCTTGGAGTAGACTATTCTAGTGCTTGGAAAATATTTAAATTGTCATGGTTGACCCATTTTGTAATGGGAGTGCCATCCAATTCCTCCAGTCGATATTTACCATTTTCATGCACAGCTACTATTTTGTAGGGCCCCATCCATTTGGGGAGAAATTTTATCTGCCTTCTTTTTTTGTATCTAGAATCATATACTAGAACCAAGTTATTCACATGAAATGGAAAAATGGATCTTTTGATCAAAGTATTCCTTCTGCTTCATTTTCTTCTTATAGCTTGTATCCTTCACTATTTCTCTCATTTCCTCTAGAAAATGAATATGTACCAACCTTTCTTTTACTGAATCACTTTCATCCATCCTTTCATTTTTCATAACTCTCACAATGGGAATATCAAAATCAATAGGAAGAACTGAATCAATGCTATAAGCCAACTGAAATGGGGAGTATCTTGTTACTGACTTTGATGTTGCCCTATATGCCCACAATGTTGCATGAATCTTTTTATCCCACTTATGTACTTACAAGGCTGTATCTTTTACTAGAATTTGACACAACAAAAAATTTGTCCGTTCCACCTATCCATTTGTGCTTGGCTTGTATGTTGTTGCCTTCCTGTGTTTAATAGAAAACTTGTTGACTAGGGCTTCTACCACCTCATTAATGAAGTGGCTTCCTTGATCTGTTACAATTTCTAATGGACAACCAAATTTGGTGACAATGCATTCATATATGAACCTTGCCACTTCATCTATGGAATTTGTTTTCAATGGCCTAGCTTCAACCCACTTGGTTAAATAATCTTTGGCAACTACAATATAATTTTTGTTGGCGTGGGGTAGTTAGAAGTGGACCTACAATATCTATTCCCCACTTTTCAAAGGGATGAAGTGGAAGAATAGGGCATAATGGAGCTGATGAAGTCTTACGGTTACCATGTGCTTGACAAATATCACATGTCTTACAATAATTATAACAATATCTAAAAAGAGTGGTCTAGTGATAACCTGCATCCAAAATCATTCTTGTTGTGAGTTATCTAGAGAAGTTTCCTCTAGATGTACCATTGTGGAATTCTTCTATCAGCTCCTTCCCTTGATCACATCTAACTGTCCTCATGTACTGTCCATCATGTCCTATTCTAAATAATACTCCATGCAGAATAAAATATGAATGATTCACTTGAGTAATCTTCCTCTTAGTCTTTGCATTGGCACCATCAGGAAACTTTAATTCATTCAAATAATTCCTAATATCTATGTATTCACTAGGGATTGTGTCAAGGGATAACAATGTTGCATCTGGGAAATCATCATCACAAGATGAACCTAAGCAATCATAGGCTTGAGAGAGTACATATACAATGACATGCTTCTTTCTCAGCCTATCTATAATATCAAATTCAAATTCTTGTAGCAAAATTATTCATCTTGTTATCCTCCCTGATGGGTTAGGCTTATTTACAATAAATTTTAGAGACTGAAGATCTGTTACAACTATAAAATTTACCCCTAGCAAGTAATTTCTAAACTTTTTAACATAAAAATGATAGCTAGACCCTCTTTTTCAGTTACAGTATAATTTACCTCAGCACTGCTCATTTGTCTACTCCCAAAGTAAACTAGATGATCATTCCCATTTTCATCATTTTGGCTTAGATTACTTCTTAGTGTTGCATCTGAAGCATCAGTATACATAATGAATGGCTTGCTCCAGTCTGGATTATTTAAAATAGATGAAGACACCAAAGATTCCTTCAGTTGTTCAAAAGCTTCATACACCTTCTTGCCTATTTCATAAGTAACTTCCTTCTTCAAGAACTGGGTTAGTGCTATGAAATCTTTGAGAAATTATTGATGAGCCTTCTATAGTAACCCACATGGCCTAAAAATGATCTCAACTTACTTCTATTCATAGGAAATGGTAACTCTTTCATTTTTGAAACTTTATCAGGATCAGTACCAATACCATCTCTGGATAGAACATGATCTAACAAAACACCTTTAGAACATCCAAAGACACACTTTGTAGGGTTTAGTGAGGCCTTTTCTTCATATAACCTTTGAAATGTTGTCTCCATCTAGTGCAGGTGGTCCATCTTGCTCCCATAGATGTAAAAATCATCCAAAAATAATCTAATAAAGTTTCCAATGTAAGGCTCAAACACCCTATTTATCAAACGTTGGAATGTTGCCAGAGCATTACACAACCCAAAAGGCATAAATCTATAAGAAAATGTTCTCCAAGGAGTGGTGAACATCGTATTTAGTTGATATTTCTCCGCTATATGAAATTGATTATATCTATTATATCCATCAGCAAAACTATAGCACTCCTGACCATCTACTTCGTCCAAGATCTAATCTGAGAATGGAAGAGGGTAATGATCCTTCTTTGTTTCCTTGTTGAGCTTCCTATAATCAACAAAAATGTATAGCTTCCCATTATTTTTTATTGAGATCACAATGGGAGAAACCTTTTCTAAATTCTCCATAGTAAATATGAATCTTGCATCAAGCAACTTATCTATTTCTTCTTTTACAGTCTTGGAAAAATTAGGATTCATTCTATATGGTATTTTCTTTATGGGCTTAGCACCATCTACGAGATCAATAGAATGTTCTACCCAACTTACTTGACAGAGTTCCTTGTAATCAAAAGTGAATAGGTGTATGTACCTTCGAAAGAGCTGGAGGTAGGATTCCTTCTCACTCTCCATCACATCATCACCAATATTTATTTGTTGGAGATGATCATTAATTTCTTCTTCAGATAATTTTATGGGTTCATGAGTCGGTGTGACTAGAAGGATATCCATGACTGAAACATAAACCTCACTTTCTTCATCTTCTATGTCCACTTCACTGGTACTAGAGTAATCATAGGATGTCCAATAATTAGTTTCATCACTTGAATCCATAGGTTCTGCCTTATGATGTCGAGGGATCACATTTATCTTCACCCTCTCTCTTCCACATCCAAGTGTCATGAAGCCTTCATTCCAGTAGTTTCTTGCATGAAATCTCCTTAGCCATGGCCTTTCCAATAATATTCGGTACGCAATAGTACCATTTATCATCACTTGAAAGTATACCATACATACAACACCCATAACAGATATTGCCACATTTGAAATAACACCTTCTGGTTTAGTTTTTCCCTTATTTAATGACCTTAACATAAGTGTTGAGGGGTGATCAAATTTTAAACCCTACATATTCATTACAGACTCGGTCATTACATTAACTACAGCACCTCCATCAACTAAGACATCATGAATTGAAATATCATTAAATAATACCTCAGCTTGTGGAGCGTAAGGATCCGCCTCTGCCTCCAAAACAGGGACCTCAATCTCCTTCCTTCGTCGAGCATTGAGTCCACTTTGCAGCTCCCACCTTTACTCAGAAGACAGAAAAAAGTTGACCATATGTAATATTTGCAGGACTTTTGGATAGATCTTATAAGATGGAGTATGGTCCTTATCTCTGTGAAATTATAAAATCCTACACACCCAACTTTCTTCTCCTATGTTTCTTACTAGTTTCTCCTTTAATATTCTTAGGATCATTTCCATCTTGGTTATCTTTTTCTTTCCTTCTTTTTTTACAAAAACATCTCCATTATTTATGCTCCTATCTACTACATAAAAATAATTCATAGGTGTTTTTCCTTTATCATTATCTCTTATACCAGATGTAGAAGCTCTATCTGGACAATTATACTTATAATGACCCTTTTTATGACAACCATAACATACAAATTCACAAATATTTTTTTTGGACCTCTATCTCCTCCCTGAGAACTAAATTATTTTCCTTGAAGAAGATTAATAGTTAACTAGCCCATATTCCTAAGAAGATATTCATACTTAGTAGATGTACTAGGAGAAAGATTTGTGCTCACTGAGATTGGTTGTGGATTCTGGACCAAAGGTGTTGGTGTAGGCTCTACCTTAGCAACAATTTATTTGGGCTCTTCTTCCATGCTTTCTTCTTGCCTTCTTATAATCTCCTTTGCTTGTTCGAGGGTCGCTGGGTGGTCATACTTCACTTGTTTTCTGATATCTAGCTTCATCCCAAGAATGAAGTGCTTATAGAGGAGATTATCCAGGCCATTCATCAACCCATCTGCTAATCCTTCCTTCCAGATCTGGGCATCAAGCTTCCTTCTTAGCTCTATAACACAAGCATGATAATCCCTTATCTTCTCATTCTCTCCTTGGGATAGCTTTGTGATATCGATCATGATATCTAAATATTTCTATTGTTCACCAAATTCTTCAAGAAAACTTTTAGTTAATAAATCCCATGAGTTTTTCACATTATCACGTAATGTTTCAAACCACCTAAGGGTTGAACCATTAAAAAAGGTAGGAAAATTTTCAGTCCAATGTTCCCTTCTTATAAGGCCATTACAAATAAAAGATCGTTTAAACTCTTGAATGAAAGAGGAAGCATTTTCATTAGATTGGGCTGAAAAAACAGGAGTCTTCCCCATTTTCAAAAGTAACCACAGTGAAATACCATCTAAGAAGTACAATCAACAAGACTTATGTGCAAAAATAATTGGAATCACTATAATAGAAAGTGACTTTACACATTTCTATAGTAAAATATGAATGACCACGGTAAACTATGGTAAAACTTGACTTACTGCGGTAAAAACTGACTTTACTGTGATAAACACTATTCACAGTAAAAAGTGAAGTTACTATGGTAAATGGTATTCATGGTAAAATGTAAAGTTATTATGGTAAATACTATTAATGGTAAAAAGTGACTTTACCATGGTAGCTATTATGCATAGTAAAAACAAGGTTACCCTCCAAATGATTTCTGACTAAGAGGGAATATCTCTTTAGAAAATCCACAAACAAGAAATGGTCCCGGTAACGGAACCAAAATGTCATCACCAATCTAGCACTATGATAATTCTCCACCAGGAACTCTTCATGCTATGATTGTTTACTAATGCACATATTTTAGTTTGGTGGATGTAATCTGGAAACACAACAACAAACATAACACAATAATACCATAGACTATGATACGAAGCAATGATGAGAAATTTGAAATATAAGTGTAAATTATAATATCAACATGAAATTTTTACAATCTCACCCATGAGGTACTTCAAGTGTTACTAATTTCACTTGCCTTCCAACAATAACTATGGGAGAAACTTCACAATTACACCTCTTAATGGCTTCTTTAACACACCTTCAAAATGATGGCTTCCTTTACACACTTACTCATATAATATTTCTCACTACTTCCTTCTATGTTAAATGAGGGGGGTGGCTTCTCTATTTATGGAAATTTCAGGCTTATCCACCTTATCTCTAAGATAGGATAAGAGATCTACTCTAACGAATCATATTCCATACCTTAACTCTTATCTTTACATGTAAGCTTATCTTTGAAGATAAGATGAACCTTATCATTTCACATGGGTTCCACATTTTTAGACTCTTTACAAATAAAATACACAAAATATTTATGACCTCACTCCTTTTCCTTATTACCAATATAATATTTCTAATTCTTAATCATGTAGACCCTACTTTTCTACTTACCCTAACTTTGACATTTTAACATTACCGAACCACTTACGACAAATATTTACTTTTTACCACAACATCCTATTGTACTTTGACTGTTACCATACTATACATTATTGGCAGCGTCGTACCAGCAACGCCATTATCTTCTATCGGATGCTAATACTAATTATACTTAACAACATCCTATTCCTAATACATACATTAATGAAATAGAAATTATGGAGAAAAATTTTAGTATCGACATACCCTCAAGGTTAGAATCCAAAGGTGGCCCGAAATGAGTGCCATCCCGCCACATAGTCACAGACTAGAAAAGGAAGTAGGCTCTAATTGGGTAAGTATAATAGGGTCAGTGAAAGCATCCATATGCCTCATCTGTGAAACTTCAAAGGAAAAATCCAAAGTGGGTTCCCAAATGTGTGCTAGCTCTACAAGTTTCCCCGATTTGAAAAGGGTACACCAGCTATTGAAAATTCCAAGCTTAGGACATGATGAAGGTAGCCTCCACATGTCTCTTCAGTGAAAATTCAGAATTAAAATCCAGAGGCGGTCCCCAAACAAGTGCAGGCATGCCGCATGGCTAGAAGTCAAAAGGGGGAATAGAACCAGCCATTGAATTGGCTAAGGAAGGATAACTAGCAGAAAGCCCCATATGTTCTTTCAGTGCTCTTTCAGGGGGCAAATCTAAAAGTAGGTTCCTAATGTGTGTTGAGCCTCCACATGTCTGGGGTAAGCCATAGTGTCTCCACCAATAAGAGGGGCTTTGGTATAATACAAAGGAAATAGAGCAGGCCTACAGTTGACGCCATGTGTCGATTCAACTTAATTTCAACAGTGAAAGGAGGTAGTAAAATATTAAGAATATGTGGGGCTCTATGTACATATCAATTGGTAGACTCCAAATCCAAAGTACGTTTAGAAAAATATTTGGCAAATCATAAATCCAACCAAGATTTTTAAATGATTGTATCTTAACAAATTGTGAGAGTCTGCATTGGGTACTTGACCCTAACCTTCAGATGAGCTTGACTACGACTGGGGTAAATATAGGCCACCATTCTTGAGGCTGTCACATTTCTCACCTATCATTGTAATGAGGTATTTCTTGCCCAACAAGAAATGGTAGTTGAGGTGTGGCTTGTGTCATGAGACCCATTAATTTCACAGGTGGATTCAATGCATCTCTTGGGTGGTTGAACAAGAGTCTAGATTTCTTATACCTCCTCTCATTCTTCCTATATATTTATAAGGAGGTGCATTTTTCTAAGGCTTGGACATTTATTCTTTACACCCTTCCTTCTTCTCTTGCCCATAGGTGGATTTATGGAGTTGAATCCTCCCATTCAAATTGTAATGCATGTTTGTGCCTCTTGGCCATTGTAATGCATTATATCAACTTTTGGAGAAATAATGCATTTTTGTGGATAATTTTCTACCCTCTCTTGCATTCATTATCTCCTTTCTGATGCCTCATTGTAGTCCTGGTTATTTGTGCATGGTGATTGTATTGCATTTTTTATGGTTTGTGTTTATTGTAAAGTAGGTGTTTCAACATTCCTTTGGTGCATCTTCCTTGTTGGATTTGTTTTTATTTCTTGCATCCCCTTAACCCTATCTCATTGGTAAGTTAGAGTAGGTTTTATATTAGATCCTCTATAATATGAAAGTGTGCACCTGAATAGAGGTGGCGCGGGCACCCATATATAGATCTCTATGGGGGGTGGAGTTTTGAATGAGTACGAGATGAATCGGCCTTCATCTAGAGAGCTCTCTCAATTCACAAAGTCACACACTTTGAGATATTCTCTATGTTATGCAATCACACTAAAAGTCTCAACCCATCGATTTGCAGAAATTTAGGAGTGTTACGATTCTGCATCAACAGTTTTGTCACACCCGGTGGGACTAAAAGTCATATTTTAGTTTTATCAAGATTGGGTGTGTGTCTTGGTAAACTTGTAGCCTTTAGAGGCTTTGGAGCAACACATCTAGTGACTTTGTCACTCAAATTGAGTAGTTTCAGTAGCCCAAGTTTATCAAATTCATGAGAAGAATACAAACAAGGTGAAGAACTAGAGAAGAGGGTTTGTTTGTGTATCTACATTTATCCCCAGATAGAGCAAGAAGAGGAAGAATAACTCAAAGGTCTCCATCTCCACCAAACAAGACATTGTCAACACCTCCACCCAGAAGGCCTTTCATTCAATCAACTAGAGTTCTCCAACTAATCAGGATGGCATAACCCAACCCCTACATAAAATTCACTAGTAGTAGCCCACTAGCTCTCAATGCATAAAATCTAGTTCCAATTGCAACATTGAAGAACGCTACCTATTTCACTGGAGAGAACCAGATAACTCTGATTGACCACATCCAAGAAATTGCAAATGTCTGTGTAATTCATGAGATTGTTGAAATGGACATTGCTGTTAAGTTATTGGAATTGTCCTTTAAAGGTAAAGCTTTGCAATGGTTTAGGAGTATAACAATAGGGTCTATCAAGAATTGGGATCATCTTTGCACAATCCTTCATAACCAATTTAGAGAAAAGGGGGACAATCTATCCTAGTTAGAACAATTGAAAACCATCAAGAGAGCTCTTAATTAATAGCTGACGAACTTCAAATTCAGATTACAAAGGACATGGGATAGGATTCTGGTGGTTGTGTGACCAACAACTGAAGGTTGTTTTCTATACTTCCTCAAAGCTTTAAATTCTGATATTTCCATGATGATTCAATGAATGGGAGGTATAACTATACCCGCAACCTATAACATTGCTATTAGAACTGAAAATTGCTTAATTCAAGCTAGTTAAATTGCACCTAGGCCACCTATGCCTCTTTATCTAGAACTAGGAGCTCCTACAACTAGCAAAATACTAGAGTTGAATCCCATTCCAGCCCCTAGGAATCAAATCAATAGTGAGTTTTCTAGTTGTTCAAGAACCTCAAAAGAGCTACAAGAGGTTATGAAGCAACTACAAAACCTAGGAAATGAGCTAGTGAATATCAAGAGATAACAAGCTCAAAGTTCTAGGCTATATCAACCACCAAATAAGTATCAAGATAGACCCCCTACTAGCAAAATAGACCACCATCTCAAGCTAGAAATCAAAATTAGGGCCAAGAAAAACCTCAAGCTTCTAGGCCATTCTGACCATATGATCCAAATGTAGCTTCAACATCGAGGGCATTGGTTCTAACACAACACAACATGGCTCAAGAATATGACTGGTGTTTCCCATGCAATCAACCTCATAATCACTCAATGTGTTTTAATGGTGCCTTGAATCAAGATCTTGTGGTAACAATGATGGGTGTAGAACAAGAGACAAGCCAAGAAAGAAATAAGCAGCAGGAACCAACTCAGCAAGAAGCATCTCCAAATGAGACCACACTTGTCAATTGGTAGGCTGAAGATTTTTGTGGTGTGAACCAAGCCCCTTCTCAAAGTGTAGCGGCCAATACTCGGTCCAAGAGATGGAATATTGAAGAAATTCAATCATAAAATTCAAATGATCCATAACCCTCTATTTTTTGGCTAGGTGTTAGCAATAAAAGTGTAGATCTTAATGTGCAGGGTCAGCCCAGGCCATTTTCTATGCCGACTCAAGTATCGGTTGTAACAACCGATGTGCAAGAGAAGAATGTGAAAGGAAAGGGGAAACAGAGAGATAAATAATTTCCATTCAACATCATTGAGCAGATGAAGAAAGAAAATGTAAACATCTCAATGTTGAATTCATTAACTATCCTAGGAAAAAGGTACCCATTGCAAGCTGCTATGGAAAATTGGTCAACATAAAATCAGCCACCCAATCAACAAGACAAGGTACTTACCAATGCAACTCAGAAAGGAGCATCAAATTGAGAAGGCCATCAAGGTAAAAATTTGAAGCCCCCTCCATTCTATATCTCATTGATCATATGAGATAAGTTGATACATAATTACATGATTTATTTAAGAGCAATTAGCTCAGTCATGCCGAAACAAATAGCTGACTAGTGAGGTCCTCCATACGAATTCATCTCCAAAGTTGTGGTGCAATTGGATGGAACAATAGTAATAATGGTTGGAGTAATCAAATATTTGAGACTCACATTACATGCATGTCCCAATGTAACGGTGCTACAAGATGTATCACTCATAGAATTGCCACCACTCTTTGCATTTTGTTTTTCAAGATACTTCACTACCAAAATTGGGGGCTATTTGTCTACTGATTGCTCACACATGTTATTTAGAATGAGGTATGGGGCTAAGGCCACAATCAGATCCAAGCCCATTGTAAACTTTCACATAGAGCCTCATGTACTAAGTCCAATTAATGTAAATTGTTTAGCATTTGATCAAGAAGATTACAGAAGCACCTATGAGGAATATACCAAGGTTGGAAGTATTCCAGACTTGACTCTCGATGAATAGGAAAAAATGCATGCTTTTGACCCTTACAAATAAATTGAAGAATCTGAGCTAGGAGTGTATTGTTTACATGAAGAGAATCATCCTCTCCCTAGCATAACCAAGCCATATCACAAAAAAGATAACGAAGTATGGCAGTTATTATTTTATGGTTCAAGGATTAGATAAGGTAGATGAGGAGGAGCTATGCTCATTTCTCCACAAGGTATGAAATATTACTCATCTTTTTGTTTCTAGTTTTCTTGCTCAAACAACACATCTGAGTATGAAGCCTTAATGCACATATTATATTGGGAAAAAAAAGAGGCATTAAAAATTTACAAGTATTTGGTGATAGTGAGTTAATTGTGAATCAAGTCAGAGGACAAAATGTTGTAAAGAATGACCTACTCAAGAGCTACAAGAACAGGGTGTTATATCTCGAAAGTGCACCCTGTAGACAGATGCATGCAAGTTTTCTAAGCTTGCATAAATGATCTATCTCTTTAGTAGATACAATGGAAACACCTTAGGTCTGTGGGTATACCTATTTTCAAGGTGAGTCTCCGGTATCAAGGCCAAATCCTTATTGGTGTATCCTAAACTACTTTCTAGGAGTTTGAGAGTAAAAGATGATTGTAAAAATGATTAAAACTAAGGTGATACACCAAATTTTTATGAGGGCTTTGACTGAGTATATGCACAACTGATTTGTGAAGGATTTTGATGCATAAACCAATATTTTTTCTACAGAATATCTAAGGGAAAAACATTTGATTGTATTGAGGGAGGATCACAACAGTACTAATAAGTCAACATGCACATTAAAAATTACGCAAAAAGGACTAAAATTTGCAGCAGGGTAAGGTGGTTGATCAGGGAGTTTGTATTCACAAGATTAATATAATATACAAAAGACTGCAAAATAAACTTGGAAAGGCAAAAAAAAATTCACACTCAGAGGGAAAAACTAGCAAAATTTTCTTTAGTACAATAATATCCAAAAGTCCTCCAGCAAGAATATCCCTATGCTTTGCAAAGGCACACAATATATAGAGAAATAAATTTCACCCCATTCCTAAAAATAGCCTAAGGCTTGTACTCGCCCATACATCCTAATTTTATCCTTTATTTAATAATAAATAAAAGGATTAAATAATACAAACTAGTACAAGAGGCATTAATATCCTTTGATTACATCTAGTCAACTGAAGTTGACTGTTGTATTTTTAATAAAGTTGGGTGAATAATTTTGCCAAAAATAAAATTGTTTGCTAGGAAAGTCTCTCTATATGAGATGCAACTATGTCTCTTCTCTTTTCTGTCTTCTTGTAAAGCATGCAACAAAACTAATTCCCTCCGAGTGAACAAAATAATTACAATAATTGCAATATTTTCGAAAATAATTCATCCAAACATTAATCATGATTGGGACCACCTTTGTCTTTGATTTTGACACTTATTCTATTTTCTAGTGATCACATGGAAAAATGCATTCCAATTAATGTACAATCTATGACCATCAGTGGGGACCAGTTATGGTTGTTAAATATTTCCTTCGTTGGGTTTGGCCACCCTTGTGGACTTAGAAAATTATTGTGATTTGAAATAATACAAGGGGCACCATGTTACATTAAGCCAACTTTGTGGACTTATGCATATTATAAGGTATGACACCCCATTTTTCTATTATCTATGTATTATATAGCTGTCGGCCCCCCTTTTGCATTTGATTGGAATAAGGTTATAGTTTACATTTTTGGTGATTATTGGGGATATGGATGGTTGTTAGCCCCCTTTGGTCATTTGGGACATAGACCATGGTTAGACTTATAAAATTCAATTATGCAATGATTTTGGTTTTAAACATGGGGTTGGCCCCCTCATGATGATGAATCACCCCTCCATATGCTTTGTCAGTGACATCGAACTCGGGATGAGTTAACCTTAACCCTGGTGGTTTTCTTTGAAAGTTGGCACCTTGATTCAGATCATTGATCGCTATACTTTTTATTCGTGGCTGTTGATGTTTTTGACCCTTGGTTAGGTTTTCCAACCTGGCATTTAATGTGGTAGCTATTAATGTGACCATGGTGATTTGTGTTGAACTATGTTGATTGGTTTCCAATCATTGATCTTTGATCCATTGAATCTTAGGCCGTCAATCTTTGACTCATGGTTAGGTTTTCTGACCTAGATTTTGGTGTAGTAATGGCATCTAACCATGATGGTTTTCTTCAAACTTGGGGATCATTCCATAAGCATTGATCTTGGTAATTTTCCTTCTCTACCTTTGATTATCTGACTATGGTTGAGTTTCATTTAACTTGTATCTCGAGTTTGAGTGGTAAAGATCACTTGACCCTAATGATCACTTCATTTTGGATTTTCGTCATGGGGGCAAAGCCATGGTAAATTTTCATTAATGCCATTGTTGAAGGTTTTGAAGCTCGGATCAGTCCATTTTTCAGCCTTCTTAGCCTTCGAGCATATGTATATTTTTTTGTTTTTACTCTGTTCATGTTTTTTTTAACAAGGTAGTCGTGGGTGTTTGTTTCCATTGTCATGAATTTCAAGTTCTATATACTTTGTGAGGTCTTTGAATTCTTGGTCCCAAGATTTCAAGGTGAAGCATTGTGGTCATGGCTGCATCTTTATAATTAACTTCGATATCAGCTTTTTGAGGTTTGTCTGGTTTCTGTATCTTCGCACATCTTATATATTCAGTCTTTTTCTCTATTAGAACTTTCTGAGTGAATTTGGATGATGCTCGTCATTTTTTAGGGTAATCCTCAAGATCAGTTCCTAACTAATAATGTGTTTTTTGAGTTTTTGGAACTCAGTGAGGTTTGTAGACACCATTTATGTCCCTTTTGAGCTCTGTTAATTTGGATTTATGCAATAATGGCCAACATGTCGACCTCTAATGAGCTCGGTTCTATCTAACTAGCATCACTATTTGAGGAGGATGGTAAGCTTCTTGATTTCCTAAGCTTTCACTGTTAATTGGTCTTTATCATTTTTACTTCCAAAACTGATACTCATTTTTCTTTGCATTTTTGGGATTTCACTGTTACATAGGGGATTTCAAGTTGAAAACTCATTCTAGGTTCTTCTACTTGACTCCCAAGTTCCAAAATTCTCATCATTCAATTGCTTGAAAGTTTCGATTGTTTGATTATAAATGGTGAGTTCTTTATCTGTTACTCTGATTTCTTGATACCCATTAATGGGGTTTCCAATTAAAACAAGAAACTATAATCTTCCCCAATTTTGAATCGTTTTACACTTAGATTCATTCTATTCTTGGTTGATGTCAAAAAAAATGGAACAAAACTTGACCGTGAGTTTGAAACCTGCATGTTCTTCTATCTCTATTTCCGGGTTGCTCGTGCGTTTGGGTTATCTTTAAAATTTTGTGTTTTATTAGGAATACTACTTTGTTCTTTACTGAGAGTTACTTCTTGTAATTGTTGAGTTTTGTTCACTTTAAAGCAGATGGGTTTGTATTTTTTAAAACTCATAAGTCTTCCCTATTCTGTGAAGCAACCTTTTGATCTTCTTTGATTTAGACCTTGTTTCTGAGAAACCTGGTAGGCTCAACCTTGTCATTTTGAGTTGTGGTTTTGATTCCCTGCTTTGAGCCATATGTTTGGGAATTTTTAGGAGCTGAGTATAATTTTATTCTTATTTTAGAAATTCCAATACTTAAACATTTTATTGCATTATTTAATTCTAAAGATGATAGTTGTAACATACTCATAATGTTTACTTGAATCCTTGATACTTATAGCTTCAAAATGTTAAATACAATTCCCATTTCTATTAGAACATTATGGTTTGGTATTTTCTATTACATCTGGCTTGTAGAAGGAAATTGTATTTATTTTAATACTCTAGTGACTGTGATGAGCTTCATAATATGTCTTTTTCCTTTGAAGCTCTAATAGGGTAGCATTTTGTGGAATTGATACTTGCTTTATTTCAAAACCACAACTTAGAAAAGCTGAAATTTGTAAGATTATCTTGGAATTTCAATTCCCTTCAGTAGTTTAAGTTATAAAGAATTCTTTTATGCATTATATATTGTATTTCCTTTCATTACATTTTTGATATGTATCCTACAAAAGTCTGAAATGTTGATTTTATAAGGAGAAGCCCTATAAAAAGTTTTTCCAGAATCTTCTCTCTCATCTTGTTTCAGCTGTAATCTTTTTTTTTTTAAGTTTTAGCTTCGGCTTGTGAAATATGATACTCCCTCTTCTTTGCAAACTGAAAAATATACTTCTATCTTCAATTCTCTCTTCTGAGCTCTAACCTCTTCCATTTGCAGAATGTTTTTTGAACTTTTAGTTGCACTCTTCCTTATTCTTAGCATGTACTTATGACTTATTTCTTTCTTTCTTTGGCTGCAACTTGTACATACATACTTAAGAAAACATTTAGGAAATATTTAAGCTTTTTGGCCTCTCTTATGTCCATGTTTTCTTCTTTATTTTAATTTCTTCTTTCTGATAGAATAAAGCATGCCTGTATTTTTTCCTTCAAGTAGAATACATCTCCTTCTTAGGGGAAGATTCATATGCGCAAATTAGTAAAGTGTAGGAATATGGATTAACCCTTAGCGCTTTATTAATGATTTCCTTATTTTTTCTTTTCAGGTACCATGCCTTGAGGATGAAAGGAGCTGGCAAGGAGATGCTCTACACAACAAAGAATATACAAGGAAATGATGGGTTAACCCTCATACTCCTTTTCTTTCTCTTTCATGGATGTGTATCTTTCTTTTCAGTAGTTATATTTTACTTTTCAGTTACATCCCATGACTTGTGTAAGAAACATTCGACTCTCCTTGTGAATAAAGCATTGAATTCTATAAATGAGTTGTATATCTCTTTCTGAATTTATGTTTTCTATATTGATTGTATAATGAACTAAACAAACTGAGTAACATAATTGAATGTCTTAATCATGAAGGAAAGAACATTGAATAGAACTTGTAACATTCAATATTGAAATCTAATTTTTTGTGATCTGCACTTATGTTTGTCGTTCCAAAACTTTACATTTCACCTACTCTGTAATTGGATGTCCTCATCAAGACAACACAACTGTCTTTCAGGGCTTTTGTTATTTTGTTGAGGATGGTAATGAAATTGCAGACTATGTGATATGTTACGTTTTATAACAACACACATAGCTGCAGATTTCATGTAATCTTTTAAATAAATCAGCAGTAATGACATAATCTGATGTGATCTCCCCTATCTTAGGTATACTTCACCAATGCTATCCATCGTAACAAATTTTAGAGTTTCCCATTTTCACACAAGTGCAAAAATTGTCAGCATTTATGGTGATCTTGCAGGGAAAGCTACCTGCTAGCTTATATACCAATGCCTTGCTCTTGTCCATTGGGCATGGAGTCCAAACATGTAACAATAATTTTCCTTTTTGAAAAGTCCAACCTTTCCAAAACAAAACTAAAGTTGCAAAAGGATCTGGTAAATCAGATCTTGTGCATGAATGCACTTATTATATTGAAAAATGATGCAATGTGTAGAAATTACATCTATTGAAGGGGAATCCTACTCTATTAATCACTGTAAGATTTTAAATAATAGTGTTTGAGAAACATACAATCCAAAAGAATGGAAAGTTCCTCTCCATTGAGCTTTGAAAGATGAAAAGTATTATGTTCCTTGCAAGATGAAATCATGTAAGGACCACTCTAGAGTGTGCCAAACTTTGAGTGTCTTCCTTGCTTTACATGATCAACATCCCACTTTAACACAATATCTCCTTCATTAAAGACACTGAGTTTTCCTTTCTTGTCAAAAGTCTTCTTGATTTGTTTCCGATTATTTTCAATATTTAAATAAGATTGATCTCTCAGCTCTTATACTTCCATTAACTCTGCATAACGAACCTGCAATGGTTCATTCTTAAGCAACTCCATTTGATGAAGTAAATCTAATGTGGGTAACTCAACTAAAATAGGAATAGATTGAATATTAATAGCGTAGAAATATTCCATTAAGTCTGAAACTCTATGTCTGTAAGACTTTATTAGTGGATTCTTACAAACATTAAAGTTTCTTACTTGATTGATAACCAACTCAAAATCACCAAAGATTTGTAATGTGCTAATACCTTTCTTTCTCACCCAAAGTAAGCCTTGAATTAATGCTTCGTATTCAACTACATTACAAGTACATGTAAATTGGAGACTCAAAGTAGAGAAATACATTTCATTTTTTAGGGAAATGAGCATCTCACCTACTCCCTGTCCTTTCTTGTTCTTAGCTCCATCAAAATGAAGCTTCCAAATCCCTTCTACTGAATTTACTATTTTAGACAACAAGGGAATTGGTGTATTTTCTTCATGAATATAATACACACCAAAAATATGTTCTTCAAATTATTTAAAAGGATCATGGGCATGTTCCTCAACCGTATTTTCATCCATAAATAGGTTAGAGACACCATCTAATGCTAAAACGTGAGCTACATCATCAAAATCAGATTGCTCTAAACCTGAGTAATTAGCTACTGCATTTAGAGAATGAGGCTCAATATGGAATCTGGCCAATGGTTCTAAATTGATAATAACCTTAGTACCAGAACATGTAGTAAAAAATAAGAAGGACCAATCCAAAGAGACATAACCCCCTATTTTCGTTGTGAAATCTCTAGATAAGCACAAGGCAAAGTATGGAGGTAGATCCACAACAGTAACATCTTGTAGAATAGAAACATTTGGGCAAGCATGTAACGTTACCTCTAAATTTATGATTATACCAACCGTATTAGTTGAAGTTCCAGTAAGTTGTAAGACACTCCTTTCTGTAGGCTCATACTACAAGCGTAATTTTTCTTCAATCATTTTTGGCATAACTGTGTTACTTGTGCCACTGTTCACCATGCAATTATGAACTAAATGTTCTCCAATAATCAGTGATAAATAAAATGGTGGTGGTTTATTAATGTCATGAGTATTTAGAACTATTTGAACCATCCACTTAAATTCTTTAATACGGTCTTGCTCAAACGTTCCAAGGACCATGTCTGTTTTCTGAACTTCCTTTTCTACTGTATTTAAAGAAATCTCTACCTTAGTTAGTTCATGAGAAAGTAAATCTTATTTTCCAGGAATACTTAGAGTGTCCCACATTGATATGTTAACATTATGCCTTTTCATTACATCAACAATGTTAAAAGAAACAACTGTCTTAGAGACAAAATCAACTATCTTAGAATAGGCCTTAGCAAAAACTGATTCTGCTTCAGCTCCCTTGGATATCTGAGGTATAAACAATCTTCTTAGATCAGGTTATAGTTTTCTTTGATGACTTTTATCAACTGGGAAGCTTGCTAATTTTTTAGGAACAACAGGGTTACTAGTTGACTTTGGAGTTGTAAATGTTGTCTTGTCAGTGACATTAGGCAGGATAAGCCTATTTTGTTGCTTTTGATTTTCAGCAGCCCTCCCTTGAGCCGTAGTAGTGATTGTAATTAAATCCTCCTCATTAAAACTGACTAAATTCTATTTAGGTGCTTTCTGAACATGAGTTTCTTGCTGCCCACCCTCCATTTGAGACATAAACAATGTTTCAGATTGAGATTGCGCAACAAGATTCAGATTCAGAAAAGTATTTGGGCAAATTGCAGCTGAATGAGGTTGATTGTAAGGTTGACACCACTCCTCTGTAGCCATATTAAATGGAACTAAATAATTAGAAGAACTAGGAGCCTTTGGGTCAAACTGCCTTTGCTAGTAAGGCTACCTATGATTCTGATTCTGTTGGTAGGGCTGATAAGGAGCCTGGTAGGGTCTGCTAGGTAATGCAATTTTGTTCTCAATTGAAGTCAACTTATTTCCCATAGTCTAGAAAGTTTTGAATACATCATTTGATGGAGCTACACCAATGGGCTCTATTATTGTAATAGGCGCTAAATCTTCTGAAAAATACATTGATGGTTTGGGTGCCAATTTTCCATCTTGAATAAGACTATTTTTAGCTCAGATAGCATTATCATAAGCTGCTGAGAGTGTCTCTCCACACATTAACTGAATCATAGTTGAGATATCATTGTTTAATGCTCTAAGATAATAAAGGAAATCATGATAAACTTGAGGCTTGACACTTGCTGGAATTCTCTCCCAAGTTCTAGAAAAATAGATATTGAAACTAGACATAAATTCGTTGGGAGCTCTTTTAATAGTAAATAATTGTTCAATGAGAGATAAATGATCTTAATTGTCTTAGAACTGTTTCAGCAATTTTTAACCTAAAATATCCTATGTTCCTATGCTTCAAATTTTTAGGTTTCTATATCATTGCAAGGCTTTCCCTTTAAAATATGTAGCTAAAAGTATTAGAGCTACGTCTTCATGAGTGATTTTATGGATTGCACATAAGTGTGCAACATCTTTGACATGTTCATTTGGTGTAACCTGATTTTCACCTTTGAATGATGGTAAACTTTTCATGGTAGCATTGAGAATATCATGGTAAACTGGAATTACTAATGGGCTGCCATTAGTAAAGGGCACAAAATTCCTGGGTGGTCAAAGGGCCATTGGAAAAACTGGGATATTGATAGAAAAATTGAAACGTGGTGAAGGAATATTAGGAGGAGGGTTACCAAAACCAATTCTATTATAATAAAAAGTCTTACCAACTCTTCTCCTTCTAACGAAATTCAAAGGTAAAGAAACAAAATCAGAAGGAATTCCTCCTACCGATGATCTTGTAGTCACTTTAGGCATGGAACATGCTGCAATACTGGTCTGAATTCAGCTTTACGGAGTCACCAAAAGATCATAAAATCTTTAGAATAAATTAGTTGCATTCTTCTCCTGAAAGTGACTTTTAATTTGCTTTAAATCTATTGTAGATCTGTTGTAGGTCTGAAACTCACATCCAGATCTGATTCGTTGTCCCAGAGGGTGTGCCAAAAACTGTTATCTCTCGAAAGTGCACCTTGTAGAGAAATGGCTGCAAGTTTTCTAAGCTTACACAAATGATCTCTCTATTTTGTAAATACAATGGAAACACCTCAGGTCTCTGAGTATACATATTTTTGAGGTGATTCTACAGTATCAAGGCCGGTTCCTTATTGGTGTATCCTAAACTACTTTCTGGGAGTTTGAGAGTAAAATATGACGGTAAAAATGATTAAAACTAAGGTGATACACCAAATTTGTGTGAGGGATTTGACTGAGTATATGCACAACTAATCTGTGAAGGATTTTGATGCACGAACCAATAGTTTTCTGTAGAATATGTAAGGGCAAAACACTTGATTATACTGAGGGAGGGATCACAATAGTAGTAATAAGTTAACATGCACATTAAAAATTACTCAGAAAGGACTGAAATTTGTAGCAGGGTAAGGTGGTTGATGAGGGAATTTGTATTCACAAGATTAATATAACATACATAAGACTACAAAATAACTTTGGAAAGGTAGAAAATTCTTCACACTCAGACGACAAAAATGGAAAAAATTTCTTTAATACTCATATTTCCAAAAGTCCTCAAGCAAGAATATCCCTATGCTTTGTAAAGGCACACAATATATAGAAAAATAAATTTCACCCCTTCCTAAAATAATCCTCAAGCTTGTACTCACCCATGCATCCTAATTTTATCCTTTATTTAATAATAAATAAAAGGATAAAATAATACAAACTAGTACAAGAGGAATTAATAACCTTTGATTACATCTAGTCAACTAAAGATGACTGTTCTATTTTTAATAAAGTTGGGTGAATAATTTTACCAAAAATAAAAATGCTTGCTAGGAAAGTCTCTCTTCATGACATGCAACTTTGTCTCTTCTCTTTTCTTTCTTCTTTTGAAGCATGCAAAAAAATTAATTCTCTCTGAGTGAACAAAATAATTACAATAATTGCACTATTTTTCATAATAATTCATCCAAACATTAATCCTGATTAGGACCACCTTTGTCTCTGATGTTGACAGTTATTCTGTTATCTAGTGATCACATGTAAAAATGCATTCCAATTCATGTACAATCTATCACCATCAGTGTGGGCCACTTCTGGTTGTGAACTTTTTCCTTTGTTGGGTTTGGCCACTATTTTGGATTTAGCAAATTATTGTGTTTCAAAATAAGACTAGGGGAACTTTGTTTTAAAAGGGGAACCATGTTACATTCGGCCACCTTTGTGGACTTAGGCATATTATAAGGTATGACACCCCACTTTTTTATTATCATGGTATTATATAGCTGTCGGCCCCCCTTTTGCATTTGATTGGAATAAGGTTATACTTTACCTTTTTGGTGATCATTGTGGATATACATGGTTGTCAGCCCCCTTTGATCATTTGGGGTATAGACTATGGTTAGACTTTTAAAATTTAATTATGCAATGATTTTGGTTTTAAACATGGGGCTGGCCCCCTCGTGACAATGACTCACCCCTCCATATGCTTTTTCAGTGGCATCTAACTTAGGTTGAGTTAATTTTAACCCTAATGGTTTTCTTTGAAAGTTGGCGCCTTGATTCGGGTCGTTGATCTCTATACTTTTGATTCATGGATTTCGATGTTTCTGACCCTTGGTTAGGTTTTCAGACATGGAATTTAATGTGGTAGCTATTAATGTGACCATGGTGATTTTCTTTGAACTTTGTTGATCGGTTTCCAATCGTTGATCTCTGATCCATTGAATCTCAGGCCGTCGATCTTTGACTCTTAGTTAGGGTTTTTGACATAGAGTTTGGTGTAGTAATGGAATCTAACCATGATGGTTTTCTTCGAACTTGGGGATCGATCCCTAAGCATTGATCTTGTTACATTTCCTTCTCTACCTTTGATTATCTTACTATGGTTGAGTTTCGTTTAACTCATATCTCGAGTTTGAGTTGTAAAGATCAATTGACCCTAATGATCACTTCATTTTAGACTTTCATCATGGGGGTGAAGCCCTGGAAAATTGTCATTGATGCCATTATTGAAGCTTTTGAAGCTCGGATCAGTCTAGTTTTTGTCCTTCTTAGCCTTTTAGCATCTATATATTTTGCGGTTTTTATTCTGTCTGCATTTTTTTAGCAAGGTAATCATGGGTGTTTGTTTCCATTGTCGTGAACTTTGAGCTCTGTGTACTTTGTAAGGTCTTTTATTTCTTGGTCCTGAGATTTCAAGGTGAAGTATTGTTGTCATGGCCGCATCTTTCTTATGAACTTTGAGCTCGGTTTATTGAGGTTTGTCTTGTTTCTGTATCTTTGCGCATCTTATATATTTAGTCTTTTACTCTATTAGAACTTTCTGAGTGAATTTGGATGAATCTCATCATTATTTAGGGTAACCATCAAGCTCAGTTCTCGACTGTGAATGTTTTTTATGAGTTTTTGGAACTCAGTGAGGTTTTTGGACACCACTTTTGTCCCTTTCAAGCTCTATTAATTTGGATTTATGAAAGAATAGCTGCCATCTCGACGTCTATTGAGCTTGGTTATGTGTAAATGGCATCATTATTTGACGAGGATGGTAAGCTTCTTGATTTCCTGAGTTTTCACTGTTATTTTGTCTTCATCATATCGACTTCCAAAACTAATACTCATTTTTCTTTGCATTTTTGGGATTTTTGGGTTCCTTTGGGGATTTCAAGTTGAAAAATCATTCTGGGTTCTTCTATTTGGCTCCTGAGTTCAAAAATTTTCATGGGCATATGGATTTCTTGTTTCATCATTCAGTTGCTTGAAATTTTTGGATGTTTGATTATAAATGGTGAGTTCTTTGTTTGTTACTCTGATATCTTGATACCCATGTAATGGGTTTTGTGATTAAAACAAGAAATTGTACTCTTCCCTAATTTGGAATCATTTTTCACTTAGATTCATTCTATTCTTGGTTGATGTCAAAAAAAATTGGAACAAAACTTGACCGTGAGTTCGAAACCTGCATGTTCTTCTATCTCTATTTCTAGGTTGCTCATGCTTTTGGGTTTTCTTTGAAATTATGTCCATTATTAGGAATACCACTTTGTTCTTGACTGAGAGTTGCTTCTTGTAATTTCTAAGTTTTGTTCACTTCAAAGTAGATGGGATTATATTTTTCAAAACTCATAAGTCTTCCTTATTTTGTGAAGCAACCTTTTAATCTTCTTTGTTTTAGACCTTGATTCTGAGAAAAATGGTAAGCTCAACCTTGTCATTTTGAGTTGTGGTTTTGATTCCTTACTTTGAACCATATGTTTGGGCATTTTTAGGAGCTGAGTATAACTGTCTTCTGATCTTATAAATTCCAACACTTAAAACATTTTATTACATTATTTAATTCTAAATATGATAATTGTAACATAATCATAATGTTTAATTGAATCCTTGATACTTATAGCTTCGAAACGTTAAATACAATTCCCATTTCTGTTGGAACAATGTCGTCTGGTATTTGCTGTTATGTCTGACTTGTAGAAGAAAATTTAATTTATTTGGATACTCGAGTGACTGTGATGAGCTTCATAATTTGTCCTTGTCCTTTGAATCTCTAATACTATAGCATTTTGTGGACTTGATACTTGGTTTATTTTAAAACCACAACTTAGAACAGCTGAAATTTGTAATATTATCTTGGAATTTCAATTCCCTTTAGCTGTTTAATTTATGAAGAGTTCTTTTATGCATTATATATTGTATTTCCTTTCATTACAACTCTAATATGTATGCTAAAAAATCTGAAATGTGTATTTTATAAGGTGAAGCCCTGTCAAAATTTTCCCAGAATCTTCTCTCTCATCTTTTTTCAGTTGTAATCCCTTTTTGTTTTTTACTTTTAGCTTCAACTTGTGAAATCTGATTCTCCCTCTTCTTTGCAAACTAAAAAATGTACTTTTATCTCCCATTCTCTCTTCTAAGTTCTAACCTCTTCCATTTGTAGAATGTTTGTTGAACTTTTAGTTGCACTCTTCCTTCTTCTTAGCATGTACTTATGACTTATTTCTTTCTTTCTTTGGCTGCAACCTGTACCTCCATACTTAAGAAAATAGTTAGGAAATATTTAAGCTTTTTGGCCTCTCTTATGTCCATGTTTTCTTCTTTCTTTTACTTTCTTCTTTCTGATAGAATAAATCATGCATGTAGTTTCTCCTTCAAGTAGAATACATCTTCTTCTTAGGGGAAGATTCATATGCACAAAGTAGTATAGTGTAGGAATATGGATTAACCCTTAGCACTTTATTAATGATTTCCTTATTTTTTCTTTTCAGGCACCATGCCTTGAGGATGAAAGGAGCTGGCAAGGAGATGCTCTACACAATGAAGAATATACAAGGAAATTATGGGTTAACCCTCATACTCCTTTTCTTTCTCTTTCATGGATGTGTATCTTTCTTTTCAGTAGTTGTATTTTACTTTTCATTTACATCCCATGACTTGTGTAAGAAACATTCGACTCTCCTTGTGAATAAAGCATTGAATTCTATAAATGAGTTGTATATCTCTTTCTGAATTTATGTTTTTTGTATTGATTGTATAATGAACTAAACATTTCAGTAACATAATTGAATGTCTTAATCATGATGGAAAGAACATTGAATAGAACTTGTAACATTCAGTAATGAACTCTGATTTTCTATGATCTGCACTTATTTTTGTTGTTCCAAATCTTTACACTTCACTTACTCTGCAATTGGATGTCCTCATCAAGATAACACAACTGTCCTTCGGGGATTGTGTTATTTTGCGGAGGATGGTCATGAAATTATAGATTATGTGATCTATTACGTTTTGTAACAACACATATAGTTGCATATTTCATGTAATCTTTTAAACAATTCAACAGTAATGACATAATTTGATGTCATATCCCCTAGCTTAGGTATATTTCACCAATGTTATCCATTGTAACAAATTTTTTAGCTGCCCATTTTTGCACAAGTGCAAAAATTTTCAACATAGGGTATGGGACCTAATTGAAAATTGTGAAGCTTTCAATATTGTGTCCATTCCCAGGAAAAAGAATGAAGGTATAAATAGGCTTACAATAGTTGGAGAAACATTTGATTTGTTTGACAATATCAAAAGAGGTAAAACACGACCACAAGCTGGAAGGTGTTTGAAAATGATCAATAGATCATAAATTTCCTGCAAGAAGAGGTTGAATTATTATCTAGGAATCAAGATAAATTATAGGAGTAGGACGGGGATAAATTAGTGTGGCTACGAACCAACAAGCTTCCTAGAGGTTTAGTGACACTGGAGTTAATATTCAATCCTAATGACTAGTTTTCTAAAGAGAAAGAAAACATTAAGGTCAAGGGAGATGATTCAAAACCTATTTTTGTTGGGGAAGTAAAGACACTCCAAATTGGTAAGGTGGCCAATGAGCAAGAGAGATATGAATTCATATAACTTTGCCAAGAATTTCCATATGTTTTCACCTGGAGTTATGAGGACTTGTGAGGATTCAATCCAAATTTGGCACAAAATACAATAGAACTGGATCCAGAAGCTAAGCCCATCAGGTAAAAACAAAGACCAATCAACACACACATTGAGCCTCTAATGAAGAAAGAGATGAACAAACTGATAGAGGTAAGCATTATATTCCCAATCAAGAATTCAAGTTGGATTGCAAACTTGGTACCAGTCAGGAAGAAGAATTGAGAAATTTAGTTGTGCATGGACTTTCGAGACTTGAATAGAGCATCTCTCAAAGACCACTTCCCACTACCTTCAATGGAACAAATCTTACAAGTAGTATCCGGAGTAGAAATAGTTTCTCTCCTGGATGGATACTCCAGGTATAATCAGATAATGGTGGAAGAAGAAGACCAGTTCAAGACAACATTCACCACTAAGTGGGGCCTCTATGCCTACAAGAAGATGTCATTTGGATTGTCTAATGTCGTGGCCACCTTCCAGAGGGTGATGGACATGGAATTCAAAGGGTTGATGAACAAAATAGTACTGACATATCTTTACGATATCACTGTGTTCTCCAAAAACGTAGCGGATCACCTTTTCCTTCCAAGACAAGTATTTCAAAGATGTAGGAAATTTGGGGTATCAATAAATCCAAAAAAATGCATTTTCCTGGCTCACGAAGGCAAGCTCCTAGGCCTTATTGTGTCAAAGGAAGGATTAATGATCAAGCCACAAATAGTTGAAGAAATTCGAGCATTTCCCTTACTAAATCATAAGAAGGATCTTAAGATTTTTTTAGGAAGAATCAATTTTGTCCACAGGTTTGCATAAAGTTTTGTTGCTCTTTTGAAGCCAATAACACTGATGTTGAAGAATAGCATGGAATTTAGGTGGATAGCAAACTAAAAGGAAATTTTTGAAGCCATCAAAGAAGTCACATCCCAAGCTCAAACTTTCGTCAATCCAGACTTCTCCAAGGACTTCATGTTTTATGCCTTTGGTGGTGGGGACACAATTTTTGCAATCCTAGTGCAACAAACTAAAGGGGGATGTGAACAACTTGCTACATTCTTTAGTGAAGGCTTAGAGGACTATGAAGTGAGTTACTCCTTCATCGAGAAGCATGTCCTTGTAGTGATAAGGAGCTTAAAGAATTTCAAACACATAGTCTCAAACAATAGGATCCAACTGTTAGTTTCTCATGTGGGAGTCAGCGACTTCCTTTTGAATAAGGATATGAATGAGAAATGTGTAGGATGGATCACTTGTGTTATCGAGTATGACATTGAAATTAAGGTCACTAATTTGGTCCGTTGAAAGGGGCTATGTGAATAGCTATCCTTGAGTCAACAAGTTGACGCAAATAATGGAAATGGATCTATCTTTGTACTATAAGATTTTCAAGAACAATAAAATGATAATGTGTCTATTCCTTGTCGAACTCATAATATCATGCATTTCCTACAAACAGGCCTATTCCATCGAGAAATGAGCAAATAAAAAAGGATATAGTTTAGATTACAAGCCATTCCATATGTGCTCATTGATGGTGTTTTGTTCAAAAGAGACACTAATAGTGTTTTACTGAGATGCATTGGAACAGGTCAAATCGAGAAGGTGTTACAGGAGTTTCATGATGGAGAAGCTAGAGGTCATTTTTCTCCATGAGTAAAAACTCTCAAGATAATGAAGGTGGGATATTATTGGCCCATGGTCTTCAGTGAGTGTTACACTTGGATAGAGAAGTGTAAAAAATGTGCATTATTCATAGGAAAGGAAAGATTAGCAACACTCCGATTGCACCCAATTTCAGTTGACTAGCCATTCATGCAATGGGGATTGTACTTCATTAGGGTCATCAATCCAAACTCAAGCCAAGGACAAAAATGGATTCTCATGGCAATCGACTATTTCACATAGTGGATGGAGGCGATAGCACTAAAAGAAGAAAACGAGTATAACATACTCAAGTTTTATGAAGGGATAGTGACTAGGTTTGAAGTACCGACCACTATCATATCAGAAAATGACTTGGCATTCCTATGCTCTAAGATCACAAAATGGTTTGTTAAGAATAATATCTACTTGAGAACCTCTTCAAATTATTACCTACAGGGTAATGGGCAAGCAGAGTCCGTGAACAATAATTTTCTTAGAATCATTAGAAAAACTCTAGATGAAAATAAAAGGATATGGCATACAAAGCTAAAATCAGCATTATGGTTTGACAGGATCACACCAAAGAGATCCATAGGTAAATCCCCTTACAAGCCCGTCTATGAGAAGGAGGTAGTATTTCCTATATCATTGGAACTTCCCACATTGGAACTCATGAAACAGTTGGAATTATCTGAGTTTAAACTAATGGAAGCAAGGTATGCAAAGTTGATAGAATTGGAAGAAATTAGAGAACATTCAGTTCAAATGATATAAAAAGATCAAGCCTTACTCAAAAGGTGGTTTGATAAAAAACAAATAGGAAGGAACTTTCAGGAAGGGGACCTAGTCCTGAAGCGGGATGCAGATTGGGAGAATCCAAGGAGGCATTCTAAATTTGATGTTGTTTGGAGTGGCCCCTACATGGTCACAGGATGTAATACTAGCAATGCCTTCCAATTGTGTACGTTGGATGGAGAGGAGCTTCCGATTCCGGTTAATGGAATCTATCTTAAATGTTGTTACTAAAAGGAAAAGGTTTCACCATTGGAAATATTAGCCTAGGATTTTAATTCCTCTAAGTTTGTATGCACATTATCTTCTTGTAGTGTAGGTTTCAATTTCCCTAAGTGCTTCCGCACATGTCTCATTTCTCCTAGGTTAAATCATTTTGCAGTTCAGTATGCCTCTAAAGGTGAATGTGTACCTACAGTCCATTTCAAGAAGTAGGTGAATGCTCCAGGTCAAGACAATTTTCTAGTCTCACAAAATCTCACCTTCAAGATTTTCTTATAAAAATTGAGAGTGCAAGCAGTGGAGTAGGTTAAGGGGCAACAGGTCACAACTAGACGGGCTCAAGGTTTCAGGAGCAGGATCAGTACCAGGCTATCAATTCATGACTCTACACCTAATGGATACTTTAGGGAAACTGGTCTTTTCACCTAGTAGGTAGGTGACCCCGTGAGTCACCAAATTGTTGACCAATTTTTCCTCTTGGGAAAAATTAATCAAACATGACTCTGAACAAAAGAAAATTGAAGATTTGGTTTAGTCATGTGAGCCCACATTTCAAAACTAGCACTCAGGTTACAAATAATTTTAGTAATGGAATTCTAGAATGATTCAACCCTAACAAAAGTAGCCGACTCATAGAAGGCACTATGTGTTAGCTCGACGCAATTCCAAGAGTGAGAGGGAACAACAAAACTCAAAATCCCCATGGGAGTTCCACATGGAGTCAAAAATGAGGGACCCATCAAGGAAGCGCATATAATTTGTTCACTTGAGGCATGAATTGGCTAAGTATAAAAGAGCTAGTGGAAGCCTCCATGGGTCTTAATGGTGCAACATCAAAGGTTCGATAGAGGAGGATTCCCCAAACAAACGTAGGCCCTCTGCATGGTCTGAATTCCAAAAAAATTGAACTAGCCATTGAAATTCTAAAAACCAGTGGAGCTTTCCACATGTCTCTTCAACGCAACTTTAGAGTTAAAATCCAAAGCGAGTCCCCAAACAAGCGTAGGCTTGTCACATGGCTAGATTTTGAAAAGGTTTCACTAGCCATTGTAAAGTACAAAATCAAAATAGACCTGCAGAGGGTACCGCATGTCTCATTGGTGCACCCTTAAGGTTCAAATCCAAAGGTGGTCCCCAAACAAGCACAATCCCGCCACGCAGTCAAGGATTGAGAAAGGTAGCAAGCCCAAATTGGCTAAGTCCAATAGGGTCAGCGGAATCCTCCACGTGTCTCATCCATGCAACTTCAAAGGAAAAATATGGGGAGAGTTATCAAATGAGATCAACCCACCACATGTCACAGGTCTGAAAATGGGACACCAACCATTGAAAAGTCCAAGCTTGGTATAGGCTAAAGGAAGCCTCCACATGTATCTTTAGTGTAACTTCAGAGTTAAAATCTGGAGGTAGTCCCCAAACAAGTGCAGGCTCACCGCATGGCCATAAGTCAAAAGTGGGGACAAAACTGGCCATTGAATTAGCTAAGGAAGGAGAACCAGTGGAAATACCCACATGTCCCTTTAGTGCTCTTTCACTGGGTGAATCCAAAATTAAGCTCCAAATGTGTGTTGAGCCTCCACGTGTCTTGGGTCTGGCATAGTGTCTCCAGTAATAAGAGAGGCTTTGGTAAAATACAAAGGAAATAGAGAAGACCCGTAGATGACGCCATGTGTCATTTCAGAACAATTTCAGGAGTGAAAGGAAGCAGTAAAAAATTAAAAATACACGGGGCTTTGTGTAGATCTCAATGGGTAGACTCCAAATCCAAAGTATGTTTGGAAAAATATTTGGCGAATCATAAAGCCTGCCAAGATATTTAAATGATTGGATCTTACAAGATTGTGAGAGCCCGCGTTTGGCACTCAACCCTGACCTTCAGATTACCTCAACTATGACTCGAGTAAATATATACCACCATTCTTGAGGCTGTCACATTTCTCACCCACCACTATAATGAGGAATTTCTTTCCCAATAAGATATGGTAATGGAGGCATGGGTTATGTCATGAGACCCATTAATTTTGTAGGTGGATTCAATGCATCTCTTGGGTGGTTAAACAAGAGTATGGATTTCTTCTACTTCCTTCTCTCAATCCTCCTATAGATTGTAAAGAGGTGCATTTTTATAAGGGTTGGACATTTCTACACTGTACCCTCCCTTCTTCTCTTACCCGTACATGGATGTGTTGAGTCGAAGCCTCCCATTCAAATTGTAATGCACTGTATCAACTTTTGGAGTGATAATGCATGTCTATGGATAATTTTCAACCCTCTCTTGCATTCATTATCTCCTTTCTAATCTCTCATTGTAGTCTTGGTTATTTTTTCATGGTGATTGTATCACATTTTTGCATTTTGCGTTTATTGTAAAGTAGGTGTTTCAACATTACTTTGGTGCATCACCCTTGTTACTTTAGGTTTTATTTCTTGCATCTACTTAATCTTATCTCCTTGGAAAGTTAGAGTAGGTTTTAGAGTAGATCATATGCAATATAAACATGTGCACGTGAAAAGAGGAATAGGAAATGAACTTCATCCGAAAATATTTCTCGATTCACAAAGTCCCACAATTTGAGAGATGCTCCATGTTATGCAATCACACTGAAAGTCTCAACCCATCAAGTTGCAGACATTCAGGTGTGTTGTGATTCTACATCAACATGACTAAAGTGTTAGATGTTGTAGGAGAATTTGGATCAAACTGCCTTTGCTGATAAGGCTGCCTATAATTTTGATTATGTTGGTAAGGCTACCTATTTTACTTGTTTTGCTGATAAGGCCTGCTAGGTAGTACAAGTCTATTTACAATTGATGTCATCTTGTTTCCCATAGTTTGCAAAGCTTTAAAAACATTATATGATGGGTTTGAAATAAAATGTTCTATAATCATGATAGGTTATGGAACAAGTGCTAGATCTACCAAAAAAGGCATTGAAGGCCTTTGTGCTAACTTGTTGGCTTGAATAAGACTATTTTTCAACTCAGATAGCGATATCATAGGCTGTTGAGAGATTTTCTCCTTTTATAGACTAAATCATAGTTGAAATATCATTATTTAGGGATGTAAGATAATTAAGAAAAGAATGATCAACTTAAGGCTTGATACTTGCTGGAATTCTTTCCCAAGTTCTAGAAAAATGAATGTTGAAACTAGACATAAATCCATGAGGAGATCTTCAAATGGTAGACAACAATTCTATGAGAGATAAATGATCTTAATTATCTAGAAATTGTTTCAGAAATTTTCCACTTAAATCATCCCAAGTTCTTATGCTTCCAATCTCTAACTTTCTATACTATTTCAGGGCTTTCCCTTTAAAGGATGCAGCTAAAAGTCTTAGGGCCACATCTTCATGGGTTACGTTATGAACTGCACATAGGTTTGCAACATATTTTATATGATCTATTTGTGTAACCTGATTTTTACCAGTTATTGTAGGCAAGATTTTCTTGGCAACATTAGGGATATCATGATAAAATGGGATTACTAAAGGGATGCCATTAGTAGAGGTCAAACAATTACTAGGTAGTTGAATATCCATTTGAAAAGTTGAGATTTGAATAGAGAAATTGATACGTGGTGAAGGAAGATTAGCAGGAGAGTTATCAAAACCAGTCCTATTATAAGGTATTAAAGTATTACCAACTCTTCTCCTTCTTGAAGAAATCAAAGGTAAAGATATAAACTCAAAAGTAATTCTTCTTACCGATGATCATGTAGTCCCTTTAGGCATGGAACATACTACAAAACTAGTATGAAATAAACTTTACGAATTTTCAAAATAAATCTTTAAATCTTTAGAATAAATTGTTGCATCTTTCTGGTCCAAAAGTAAATTTTTCTTACCGTGATTCTTTAAATTTCTATAATTAGATCATAGATCTGATTCATTGTCCCACCGGGCATGCCAAAAGTTGTCATCTCTCGAAAGTGCACCCTTTAGAGAGATGCGTGCAGGAATTCTAAGCTTGCAAAATCTATCTCTCTCTTTCATAGATACAATTGAAACACCTTAGGTCTATGGGTATAACTATTTTGAGGGGATTATTTGGTATCAAGGTCAGTTCCTTATTGATGGATCCTACATTGATTTTTTTAGCATTTGAGGCTAAAAAAAGACTATAAAAAAGATTCAAAACTGAGGTAATACACCACACTTGTATGAGTTCTTTGATTGAGTACATCCACAATTGATATGAGAATGAATTCTTAACGCACAAGACAAGAATTTTTTAAAGAATATTAAAGGCAAACACTTTGATGTATCAAGGGAAAGTATCGCAACAATATTGTTAAGTTACACAGGTACATTAATATCATGTAGAAATTACTGAATTTGTAATAGGCTAAGATGATTAATCAAGGAATTCAAAATTCATAAGGATTAATAAAACATACACAAGACTGGAAATAATTGGAAAGATAGAAAATCCTTCTCATTCAGAGGGCAAAACTAGAAAAATATGCTTCAGCACTCATGTATCTAAAATTCCTCCTTTGTGTTTTGCTAAGGCACATAATATATCAAAAAATTATTTCCCACCCCTCCCAAAAATAGGCTAAAATTGTACTCGCCCATCCATCCTATTTTTATCAGGAATAAAATAAACATGTTAATAAATTGAGGCATTAATAGCCTTTGGTTACAACTCAGTCAACTGCAGTTGACTATTCTATTTATAAGAAAAAGCATGGGTGAATAATTTTCCAATAATAAATCTTGCTTTATGAGCAAGTCTCCTTCTTTGTGCATGCAAATTATGTCTTCTTGTGGCTGATGTGACATCTGTAACTTTCCTTTTGGATACATAATTGATTCCCTATGCAAGTGGAAATAATACCTTTGATCTCCAATACTTAGCAAGAAAAACACCAATCCACCGTGGGGACCACTATGAGCACATGTGCAACTATAATCAACTCTTATTTGTGAAAAATAAGGTAACAAGTATTCAAAAGGTTGTTTGCATTCTTATGTTGACCTCTCCTCTATCTCCTTGTGATCACATGAATAACTGCATTCTAAGTCATTTTCAAACAATCCCATCAGGGGGGACCACCTTTGATGTGCATATTTGTCTTCCTCATGAATTTTCACCACTCATGTTGACTTAACACATTATTATGTTTTAAAATAAAACAAGGGGTCAATTTGTGAAACGTTATCACACTATACTCAACCACCTTTGATTAGTCGACACCATGATCACATGATTTATTAGGTTTGATTGGAATATTTGACCACGTTTGCATGACATTGGCCATACTATAATAGTCTGCCACCTTTTTTATTATCATTTCCTTGTAAGTTACTTGTCAGATTTTTTTATTTTGAATGGATTGAGGTTTAGACTTTACCTTTTGCGTGATCATTGTCATTAGCCTTTTCATCATGGTGCTTGGAATATAATTTGGGATCCCTTTTTGATATGTCAAATGAGAATAATTTACAAGGGCATGGGGCCAACCCCCCTTTGATGATGACTCACCCCTTCACCCTCTACGCTGGCACTTTACTTTTAATACATTTTCCAATGTGATTTGGCCATGACTGTTGATTTCTCAAGAATTCTCGCTGATTATTGATCTTACATGGGATCATGTGATGGCCTATGTTTTTTTTAAAGTGCATTAACACTTTTCTTAAGGCTTGGGCCCTCTCATCTATTGATCTTTATTTATTTTAAGTCACTGCTATTGATTACTAACTCTCAGTGAGTTAGATTACATCAGGGTTACATCACACACTTTCCTAATTCTTGATCATTGATACTAGGTAGTGTTGGATCTTAGGACACCGATCTTGCACCGTCATTTAGGGTTCAACCTTAAAGTTAAAGTAGTCGGTGACATTGTAACCATGGTGGTTTACTTTGAATATTCTATCAATTCTTGATCATTGATTTTAGTACTTGGTTAAACATTGAGCATCGATGCTGACTCAGGAGTAAGTTTGGTTGATCCATGGTTAAGCTGGGTGAGTTAAATCAACTTGAACCCCATTCATTTTTTCACTTTACATTTTGGCTTGCTGGTGAAGACCTAGAAATTTTTGTACCCAACACCATTGTTGAATCTTTTAAAGCTTGATTCTTTTGCAAGAATGGTTCTCTATCGTTCTTTGCTTCTCTTAAGCTCTCTACAGGGTCTTATGGCCACCAATTTTAGTTTATTTGAGCTTTGTGTTGGTTATGTGAGGTCTCCATACAAAAATAATCGCTACCGCTTCTATGGGTTTGAGTTCAAATCTATGGGTTTGTCTTATTTCTTTTCTCTCGAACTTTCAAGGTGAAACATTGTGGTCATGGCCACATATTTTTTTATTTCTAGAAGCTCTAGATAACTATGTAAATTCGACTTTGTGAAGGCTTGTGCATGTATATTTTGTCTCTGATATGTTAGATATTTCTAAGAAAACTTTTTAGGTGATTCTGCCATTGTTAGAGCTTCGAGCTCAGAACTGTGTTATGTTTGGACTGAAAAGTTCTGGGGGCTCAAACACTTGCATCTCTTGTCGTTTTGAGTTTTCTATTTGGAATCTATGGATGAGTTCATGAGTTTTAATTATTTGAATTTCTTTATGGTTGTAGAATGGTCTCATTTTCTTGATTATTCCCAAGCTTCTTTCTACAAGGCTTCTGATCTATTTTTTGAGTCTTACGAGTCAGTCATAGTTTGATGTTTCCTGCCATGAGTAGTTACATGTGAGCTAATTTTTATCTTACACACATACACGTCCATTTTAATTTTCTTCCTTGGATATGTTACTAAAATTTTTGAATATATTTATGGGTTCTGTGATTTTTTGCATGGCTTATATCTCTGAGCTCTCAAATATAATTGGGTCATCATTTTTCCACTCTACCTTTTGAGGGTTTGATAGCTCAAATTTAATCAGTGAGTTCTTGCTCGTTTCTTTAATTTTTTGATAAATTACCCATATTTGGGTATATGAATCCTCCTTATGATAGAAATATAAAATCATATTATCCAACTTATACTTGTAAAATATGGAAAATTATATTATCTTTAAGTCTGCATCTATACCTTGTTAGCTCTTATTACTTCTAAAACATATCCATATTTGTGTTATATTTCACCTTTTAAGCTTCTCTAGTTAATTTATCTTTGCTCTTTTTTTTTTTGATGATTGCATTAGAATCATTTGAAAACTTATACATTCATAATATGTTCATTTTATTTATTTTATGTTGGCAAATGTACCCTTCATCTATTAAATCGTGGCTTGTTGTTGGAAGATGAAATTTGATAATTGAAATCTTGATCATGCCATGCATTTTCTACTTTCTACATTACTACTTGATTTACGTACAAATTTTAAAGCATGTATTAGTTTAAAAAGAACATGATGGAAAGATGTTAAATGTCCATTTTACATGGTGAAGCCTTATCAAAATTTTCTCATATTTCTTTTTTATTTATTTTTAGTTGTAATCTTATCTTTCCAATTAACTTGAGCCTTTATATTCTGATTCTTCTACAACATGTATTGTTATATTTGAGTAGAAGAAAGCATGCAAGTCTCTCCTTTGATCTGCACTATAATTCCTTCTATCTTTAGAAAAGCTACTGAACTTTGAGTTGCATTCTTCCTTTATACTATTATGTACTTGTAATAATATTCTTTATGTACCGTAAGATAGAAGTCACTGAACATTGCAATCTTTATCTAATAGTGACGAATGTGAGACATGATTTTATTTTCTTCATCACTGCAACTTGTACCTACACACTTAAGAAAATAGTTAGAAAATATTTAGGATTTTTAGCCTCTCTTATGTTCCATAGTTTTTTTCTTCTCTCTCCTTATTTCCGAGTGAATAAATCATGTGTGATGTTATAGAAAAGTAATTTTATCAGTTGTGCCTTTGATTCTCATGTATTTTATACCTCCTATTGTTTAAGAGATTCATCAGCACGAATTTGGATAGAATAGGAATATGGATTAACCCTGAGCTCAACTTTGACATTTTTTGTTTTCTATTTTAACGTACACTACCCTTAAGCAGCAAAATGAAGATGGAACAAAGCTGGAGATTGAGATGCATCAACCGAAATATAAAAAATCCCAAGGAAATGATGGGCTCAATCATACTCTTCTACTTTATTTTTCATGCATATGTACCTCTTACTTCAGTAGTTTTAATTTACTCTTCAATTACATCTCAGGGCTTGTGTGGGAACATTTGAAATTCCTTATGAATAAAAATTGAATTTTGAAATTGAGTTGTGTATTTCTTTCTTCATTTCATCTTTCTATATGGATTGTATTATGAATTAAACAAATCAATAATATAATTGAATGTCTCAATCATGAAGGAAATAACCTTAAAGAATACATGTAACATTTAGCAATGAAATTTGATTGTTGCAATCTACAATTATGATTGTTGTTCCAACACTCAACACTTCATCTATTCTGAAATTCAACATCTTCAGGAATATAGTCATGAAATTATAGACTGTGTGATATGTTGCATTTTTCAATAGGACACATAGAAACAAATTTCATGTAATCATTAATTAATTCTACAGAAAAAACATTGTACTGAAATAATCTCCCCTGTCTTAGGTTCACTTCATCAATGCTATCCATCGTAACGAATTTTTGAGTTTCCCATTTTTACACAAGTACAAAAATTGTGAAAAAGACCCTAAGGAGATGCACTTGGATGGATTAGGTGCTCCTCAAGAAGGCCCTCAAGATGAAGTTGAAGATCACAAAGCTCTAGGGTAGTCATCCTATATAACACGCATGAGATAGTCTCTTCTCTAGAAACCAGATATCTATGAAAATATATCTCACATGGGGGAGGTAGGCTAGGTAACTCATTGGGAAAGACATCTGAAAAATCTCTCAAAATGTGATGATCCTCCATTGAAATCCCACTAGTCTCATCCTATGAAAAGTCATTGACTGTAATAGCATACACCTGGCATCTCTGATGTTCACACTTCTTCAGCAACATAACAAATATAGTGGGAATAGAAATAGGCCTCCTAATCCCAAATATCATTGACTCGACTCCCAAATCATGTGCACAAGAGATCACCTTGTTGTAGTAGTCCAATTTAGCTGTATGTGTAGATAGTTAATCCATACATAAGATAATTCCATAAGAACCCAAGGGGAGGTTACGAATATCCAAGGTTTTGGTGAAGGGTCATAGGTCTAGTACACACTCCTTGACCAAGGATTCCACTGTGAGCTTGGCTCAAGAAGTCATCTCAACGTCCCAACTATGACCCTAGCTAACTGTTAGCATCCTATATCACTCTACCGTAGATGGAGAAATAAAATAATTAGAAGAGCGTGAATAAAAAAAGATAGTGGTAGGAATACAACCAATGATTCCTAAATTCTCTATCATCGTACCTTAGTGCTCTAGGTTGCGGTTCTTGATTGTTATATAGACCATGTGGCTACGATCCATGTCACCAAATTTCAACTCTGAAATGGGACCCTTACCCTCATTACTAGGGTTATACAGATAATCTGTTAAGTGATTCCCATGTGAACCATATCCAAAACAACTGTCACATCATCTCCAATGAGAAGAGGATCCTCAAGGTTCTCTAGTAGTCTGCATGGCATACCCCTAAGATCCTTCTATAGAATACTATGGGTATTACAGATGAGCTTTGGTTGAGTAAGCTTTAGGTGTTGCTTGTGTCATGACGTGAATTCTAGCTGGAGGCCCCATAATCTACCCTCTTTGAGCATCATATCCCTATGGAGGCGTAAATTGTGCATGGATTTGCTGTTGTTATTGTTACTGTAGTGGCTTGAAGGAAGACTATGCGGGTCCATTCCAGCCATGAGGGGAAGGGGTCACCCACTTTACCTGACTATTGTGTAATAGTTGTAGGCGAATCCTCATCATGTCTCGTGCCTGTTACATCTTCCCCATATTATCCTCTACAATATATGACTTCTCAATGGCCTCATCTAGTGTTTTTGGAAAAGGCACATGCACTGCCGCTCCTAGATATAAATTAAGGCCCCTAATGAACTTGTTAACCGTGAACTTCTCATATTGCATGTAATCTATGTACTGAAGCAAGTCCAAGAATATACTCTCATACTCTTCCACTGTCATGCTCTCCTGTTTGAAATCATGGAACTCATTGATATGATGTTAAATGAACCTCCTTTAAATATACCTTCTTTGGAATCACACCTTAAAGAGCTCCCATGTCACAAACTTTGAGTTTAGGTGGATCTTTCACTCCTCTATCATCCACTAAACTCTTTCCTCATGCCTCATCATATAGATAGCAACAAGAGCCTTTGTGTTTCTACTGAATGAGCATTGCTTAAAGCATCCATCCAAGCTAACTAGCCATGCCTCTTCCTGGAATCCTCCTGTGTCTCTAGAAAATTTAGGTGGGAGAAGCTTCAAGATCTCTTGAATGTGATTAGATGGTGATGACTTTCTACCCTTAGGTCTCACCTCACAAAAATATCTCTTTCTAGGTATCCTAGATATCTCCCTCTTTCTTGTGGCCCTATCTCTATATCCGAAGTCCTATGTATCTGGATCCACATTATAATTATCTTGCCTATGCTCCTCACTATGTCATGGAACATCCTGAGCCTCCTCTAATGTCTCTCCCTCATGTTGACTATGTCGTCTCCTAAGCGAACCTCTACGTATAGTGGTATTAACCTCCTATAAGGTCTGTATAATCTGTAGTAATGTGGAAGAAACTATTTGATCTGGGGGTTGTCCCTCTAACTCAATGTGTAAAAATGCCTCATTTGGTCCTTGCCTTCTACACATACCAAAATGGGAGTTCATCCATTAATTTAGGTGTGTTTTAGTTTATTAAGTTTTCTACGTTTAAAATTTTTCAGTAATTTCAAGTGTTATAGGTTTAGGTTACACTAGGTTTTTAGTTGTGTTCATGTATTTTCTCAGGGTCCAAGTGTTAATCCCGTGACTTTGATACCAAAGTGTGATGCCTGCAAATTGAGGTGTCCAAACCATGCAAAAACTACAACACTTAACTAGGATATTATGAAACTTTTTTTGTAATTAATAGAAACATGTTAAGCCAATCTTCAATACATTAAGTACGATTAGTAAAATGGTCACTCACTTATTTGATACATCTCCTTTTGAATTAATTTTATTTATTTAACCAAAATTATTAATTTATTAATTTCACCTAATCTAATAATTAATCCCCAAATTAATTTTGTTTATTTTCTTCCTGATTAAATTCATATTAATTTTAATCAATTTTACTTAAAATATTCCCTAACTTAAATCCTTTGATTTCACCCACCTAAGTTTCACATTAAATTTAATAACGTAAATTCCTAGGTTAGATTTAATTTATTTCCTGATATAATATACCCATGCCACCCATTTTAAATTAATTTCCCACACATTTAATATTAATCATTTTAATTTCCCATTGAGTAAATTATAACAACCCATGTACAACTATTAAATAAAAACCTATAATTAAAATATCCCTAAATAAATTAACTTCTCAATACCTATGAATAATTCTCTAGGTTCTATTAATTTAATTTTTACCCAACTTAATAAAATTTATTTACCCATCACTTAAAGGGACAACAATTAAATTAGAGCCAAATGATTTATTAATCCTCACCCTTGTTTTTTAGTTTTCCCTGTTTGTGCCCTAATTTCCTTATGATCTCTTTTATTCCCATTCCAAACTTAATGTTCCTCCATTTGAACATGTAGAGTTGCAGGGAAGGAAAGAATAAAGGAAAGAGAGCTTGGGAAGAAACCATGGTGGATATGGTGGCTCCGGGACCGCAAAGGGAGAATTTTTTCTGCATACCTCATGTTCATTCTTTTTTTTAAATAACTTTCATATTTTTGATGGTTTATATTTTATTTTCCTAGTTTTGCATCTACCCAAATGATATATATATATATACATACATACATACATATTTAAATACACACACACACATATATATCATGTTGTTGTGATTGTATATATTTATACATATACCTATTAATATATGATTTTTTATGTAACAAGTAGTGTTTTTGGGCCTGATTTAGGGTTAAGCGTGTATTTTCCCATTGCAGCCCGGTCGCTTCTTGTTGAGAGTTTTGGGGGAGGCCATGACCGACCCACCCCATTTTATAAGAATGGGTTCAGTCGGCCATGTCACTCACCCGTGTTTGCAGATGTTGGGGTGGGTGACATGGCCAACCATCCCCCTTTTACAAAAGGGTGGGTTGAGTTAGCCATGCCTCCCATCCCTCAATTTTTTATTTATTTAAAAGTATCTCAATGAAACATAAGTTGATTTCCTTTTTAAAATATATGTTTTGAATATATGTTCTATATTTTTACAAATATATACACATGTACATATCAATATTCTTCTATAATACTTCTCATTTCATCAAATATCATGCTATATCATCCTGTAGATATATTTATAAATCTATATGTATACATATATTTTAAGTATAGGTATATATATAAATAAGTAATTGTTTATAAATTTAAATCTGGTTTCCATTGCAAAATTTGTGGGGAAAGTATATTTAAATAAGAAAGGAAATTAACATATTTTGTTTTATGTTTTCACATAGATTTATAGATAATAATAGATTTCTAATCAAATTTAATATATAAATAGAAGGTGATTTGATTCTACAGAGAAGAATACATGAAGTAATGAATGTAAATCCATGATACTATATAGATAAAACAAAGATACTAATCTTTCAATTTACTAACTAATGCATCATGTAGTGATATAAATTCCATAACTCGTTCTAGAAATTACATGACATAGACATAATATTTTATTTTAACACTGCAACCTCTAGAAAACTTCAAAATTTAAGGGCAGCAAAATTCAAACTTAACACAACAACAATGCAGATTTCAATAATTTACAAAATTTTCAAATAAATTATAGACTATAATTTTAAATGTTTTATAGAGTTGTGAATAAATAACATAATTTACTAATTAGGCATATTTTACAATAATGTAAAAGAATATGGCCCTTTTAATATTCAGACTTCAAATTACATACATAATCATTTCAACCCCATTACAAAATACATTAAAATAATTAAAATGCAAGTGTTTTACAATCCCTCCACCCTAAGGTGGAGACAACATGTCCAATTATTACACTTAATTCCTAAAACTCTTATTTCTTCATAGACATCTACAACTCTTCTCCTTCCATCTTCAACACACAAAAAATTGCAGGGAGCTAGGAAACACTCTCCTCCCAGCCTAATTCTAATGAGGAGGTGAAGCAAACCCCCTCATTGGACCCTAAGATGAAACCAAGCAATAATGAAACATGTTCAGAATGATGCCAACTACAACAATGGCTTCCACACAACAACATAGATTCAAGACTGTAATACATATCTAAAAAAGATCAACAATTAGGAAATTTTTAAAAAACACATAGGCTCAAACTAGAGATAAAGGAGAGAAGAAATATGGGCACGCCCTTATATCTCCCAGGAAGGATAAGGGTTCACCTTGAAACCTCAAAATTCTCCACCCACACACACGAATATCTTATACCTCCCTTAAAACTCTTATCACTCCCTCATGTAAAATATAAAAAGTTTAAGCAATAAATTTCCCTTATACCTCCACATAGTGGAACACCCTTCCCAAAATCCCTCCATACAACTTACATAATCCATTATTTTTCCACCATGGCCCCATTTTATTTCTCCCTACACCTTCCTTAAGGTAAACACTACCCAACCCAATACCAAGACACATACATTCATACAATTTCACATTCCATACACAACAAGAACAAGAAAACAAATAGGTTAATATCCTAACTATTCATTGGTGGAACCTACTCTTTTAAAGAAATTCCACTTCAATTCCTCTCCAGAAAGAAACCACATAAACAATCTATTTCCAGTCCAAAATCCAAGTGATCAAGCAAGTAACCCTAAAATCATAAAAAGGAAACAAGTAAATAGACTTGGTGGAGGAAGAGGTGATGTGGCTCCATGTAGGATGCCACCTCATCCCCCTCAAATACACCATACATAATCTCCTTATAAACCAAAGTCTCATAAAGAGGTAGGTGAGGATATGAAAACTACTAATATTACACAAAATCTCCCTTTTGAACAATTCAAAATTGAATTTAGAGGATCAAGAATATGAGAGAAATAATTGGCTCTTATCTATCAAATATTCAGAATTATAGGCTAAATATGACTCCTAAAGTAAAGGTTAGGTTGGGAGGGAAGTTTAAAGATTTTTGGGACGATTAAAAATTGTTCTGACAAGACTTCAAAATTGGGCTCAAAGACCTAATCCTGAGGTTTTGAGGGAAGGGCATGGCACACAAACCAATGACACCTAAAAATTAAAAAAAACAAAAGTAAAAGACTAAGGTATAACTGTTATCCAAAATTCACCCCCTAAGGTAATTTTGATAACTTGCACAATTTCTTCAGGGCTGGAGCAAGAAGAAATGGTGAAAGGCCAAAATTTTGATTTTAGTGACTCAATTTGCTTTTATCTAACTTCACTATCCTAGGGAAATCCAATGAGTTTGTAAAAATTTTCAAAAATCATCAATATTGAAGTCAAGGGCTTGTTTTAGTGCATTGCAGGTCTAGAAGGCCGCAGATAGTACTAGTGCGAGATCATACCAGGGTTCCTTGTACCAAGTTCAAATCTTATTTGCATAAGAGGTGGTGCATTGCCGAAAAAAGAGGAAAAAATGTTCCCACGTGGTCTGCGAGTTAGATCAGAAAAAGGTAGGAGTGATGCTCAAAAATCCTATTTGACCATGACTAAGTGTATTGTGGATAAGGTGGAAAATTACGTCTGGGATAGTCGGACTTAAAAGTTTTGAACAAGCCAAAACTAAGGGAAATGTGAAAAAGAAGAAGTTTTTGTCCCACACGGTCCATAGGATAGTTGGGAAAAAGGTATGTGTGATGCCCGAAAATATTATTTGGCCATGACCAAGTGTATTGTGAATAAGGTGGAAAAATACAACTGGGACATTCGAGCTAAAAAAAGATGAAAAAACTGAAACCAAGGGAAATGCAGAAAAAGAAGAAGTTTTTATTCCACATGGTCTATGCGAGATAGTTAGGACAAAGGTACACGCGGGACTTAAAAATATGAAATCATGGGGAGCATTTTGTCAAGCAACATACCATCATTTCACTCAATTTATGACGTTTTGCAAGTGGTGGGAAGGAAGATTTCAGAATTTTCATTTTTCCTTCTCTCTCTCTCCTCTCAGAATTCTGTAAATTACAGTGTTAGGCTCATTGTAAATTAGATATAGTTTTGGAGTAGTAAAACTCTATCAAATTGGTTTTGTGAAGACAATGTGTTGTAGAATGTTGTAGTGGACTCCTCACAGGGTGATCATAGTCATTATTTTGTAAAATATTAAATTGTGCATATCAATGAATCAATCAATAAATACAAGTTAGTGGATGTATCTTCCCCTGCTGTGTTTGTTTGAATTCTTCTTGCCTCTTTGACCTCATGCAAATATATTGTGTCTATCTTATGCATCTTGTCAAGGATTCATTATCATTGTGTATGTATGGATTATTATTGTAAATGCATTTTTCTAGACTGTGGAGAATTGTTATCACCCCTTCTAGTACGAACTTTGCTTCTATTTTTCACACATTGGAATATTGTTCTAACAACCTCCTTTTGTGGTGTATCACTATTTTAGTGTAGGCTTTGTTTTCATCCATTTTCTCTCTCTAAACCCTTAGAAAGCTAGATTAGGATAAGATAGTTTTTTCCTGTATTAGAGTAGATTGTGGAAGGTAGTTTAGGAGTAAGAACCAAATTTATCTGGAGATCTATCTCAAGTAGCAAGTCCCACAACTTGGATATAGTACCTATGTTATCCAATCACATCATGAGATTAAGTAGACACACTTGTGCAAATCGAAATGTGTTGTGATTCAGCAATAACAATAACCACATACACATTGCGCCCCCTTTCACCACCTTAATACACTAGCTCATAATAACAAATTACATAGTTAATTAGGGCACATTGACAACATATGAATATAAGGGTACAATGTTACATTAACACTTTAATAAAATAACCACATCCGAAAAATAAATAAATAAGAAAACCACAATTACATCCATGGTCACATTGTGACATTCTCCCATATGGAGACCTCCTAACAGACAATACAAACCATGATAGAACACAAATACACACATGCAGCTATAAAGGAGATCATCTTGTGAACACATCACATTCCTTAATGGTTGGCCTTCCTAGTACCTCCTCATTTTGTGTGATTTCATTTCCTACAACCATAAAATAATACCACCTTTGGCCTCAAGACCGCATCAATATGTTAAGTAAATCAAAACATATATAAATCATACATCATATAATCATCATCAAACATCATAGTTATACCATTGTTAGGGTTACAAAATTCTAACAAAAATCAATCATTTACAATTACCAATAATCACCATTCCTATTCTACGACAACCATGAAATTCACATACTCACTTATCAGCTAATATCATCGCAAAATTAATAAACCATAGTATCAATGTACACATGGTTAGATGATGCATCTAAAAATATTCGCAACTGCTATGAATCCAAGATGTCAATATATAAGTAAAACAATGCTAAATCAACATGTGTTGCGATATCTAAGAGTGTCAAAAAGGCATCCATACAATACATGATAAGAATCAAATGAAAATAAGAATAAAATGTCTATATAATATAACAATATTCTAACTAGAATAATATATCAATATCATGTCTCTAAGGAGCTAGTAAGCATGATCATCAAAGAAATAATTGTTGAAGAGGAGTGGGCACTACAGATTTACTGGATAGGAAGGCACTTGGGACAATCCTGTTATGTCTTTAATCTTTTTTATTATATAATTTTTAAGAGGAAAATACTACAGAAGAACTTATGGATGCATTGGGGAAGTTAAATGAAACACCCTCTTCCTCTAATAATATATTTTAAATGAATTTTTTTTTTTTTAATATGAGGATGTCTGAGAATAGTTCAGTAGCATAAGATTTAACTGATTTTAATATGGTTTTGAATATGCTAGCTTTGGTTATAATGGAATTTGATGAAGAAGTTAGGGCTTTATTAATTTTGTTCTCCTTACATAAGAGTTGGAATAACCTGGCAATGGAGTTAAGAATCTCAGTTATAGATAACTCAAAGTTGAAGTTTTAGGATGTTGTAGGGGTGAATCTAAGAGAGGAAATGCGAAGAAAAATATTTGGGGAATCTTCTACTTCAAGTAATGATTTGACATGGGAAACTTGGGTGAGACAGAAGATAAAGGAAGCCATGGAAAATCAAAAGATCGGGAAAGGTCAAAATATAAAAGCAAGATGGTATGTTGAATCTGTGGAAAGTATTGGCATGCAAAGAAGGACTGTTGGGAGCTTTAGGACAAGAAGAAACAAAAGGAATAAAAAAATTATGTGAATGTGGTAATAGGTAATGTTTGTAAGAGTTATTTGATTGTTTTGTTACACATTATTATTGAATCTTGGGTTTTAGATTCAAGGGATTCATTCCATGATACTCTGGACGTAAACATTATTTTGTTAATTATGTTCAAGGTGATGTGTGACATGTTTTTCTTGGTGATGATGAGCCTTGCAGCATATTTGGAAAACCTTGTGTTCAAGTTAAGATGTAAAATGGGAATACATGGCTATTGATGGATGTAAGACATTTTCCTATATTAATAAAAAAATTGATATCAGCAGGGAAGTAGGGAAATGGTGGTTGTAATATTATATTTACAATGGACTCTTGGAATCTTACCAAGGGTGATCTTTTGGTGGTAAGAGGTAAGAATTTTGGAACCTTGTATTTAACCATAGATGGATCTAATGCTTTTAATCTTGTGGATTCATACATAGATACAATATTTTTGCACTATAAGCTTGTTCATATGAGCCATAAAGTCATGAATATTGTAAATAATAATTTTCCTGCATATAAAGAAACAAGTATGGAGTTTTGTGAGAACTATGTATATGTGAAAGAAAATTGAGTAACGTTTCTCAAGGTTAGACCTACAAAGAAAGATAGGTAAGTTGGAGCTGGTAAATTTTGATGTGTGGGGGCTGGCTCAGGTATCATCTCTTGAGGGTTAAAATTATTATGTTACTTTTATTGATGATGCAAAAAGGAAAGTTTGGGTATATCGTATTAGAAATAAATTTGATGTATTTTACACTTTTGGTAAATAGAAATCCTTTGTAGAGAATGAAACATGTATTAATCTAAAATGCCTCTAGTCAGATAATAGAGGGGAGTATTGCATAAATGATTCTATGTATTATTGTTCTAAGTATGGAATCGACAAGTAAAATATAGTTCCAAGAATTATGGAGTAGGATGAGGTATCATAAAGGATGAACAAGACAATAATGGAATGAGATAGGAGCATGAGGATACATAAAATAATTCCTCTTTCCTTTTGGGTAGAAGCAACAAGCATAACTATGTACTTGATAAATGGAGGACCCTTAAGTTCCTTGGATGGGAGCATACTTGAGGAGGATTGATCTGTTAATAAATTTTATTTACTCATTTCTTAGATTATTTGGATTAGAGGTGTTTGTTCATATAGACAAGAATGATAGGACCAAGTTATAGGATAAATAAGAAAAATGTACTTTCATTGGTTATGGTGGTGATGACTTTGGATATAAATTTTGGATTATTAAGGACAAGAAAATCATTCCATATAAGGATGTGGTCTTTAATGAGAAAGTTATGAATAAGCAAGAGTTGCTAGAAACCAAGGAAGAATCTAGGAAATAATATGAAGTGGTAGAGGATCTTCCAGATGGGAAAGTGACACATGAATGAGTTCAGGAACCTACTCAATAGGAACCCCAAAATCCTATATTGAGGAGGTATTGTAGGGTAAGAAGAGAACATGAACATTTTTCTCCTTCTATTTATTATTTATTACTTAGTGATAGTGGAGAGCAATAGAGATTTTCTGAAGCAATACCAGTAGATGTCGGGAAGAAGTGTGAGTAATCCATGAATGAAGAGTATCAGTCTCTCATGGAGAACAAGAATTGGGATTTGTTGACGCTACCCGGAGGAAAAAGAGCATTGCCAAAAAAAGTGGGTGTATAGAGTTAAATAGGAGGAATGAGGTAATAAAAGATACAAGGCACAGTTGGTGGTCGAGGGGTTTGCACAAGATTTTGATGATATTTTTTCTCTTGTAGTAAAACAAACTTATATTAGAATTGTTGTAGTAGAATATTTGCACTTAGAGAAGCTAGATGCAAATACTTTATTTCTCCATGGTGATTTGGAGGAGGATATGTATATGCAACTGTCATAGGGCTATGAGGTCAATGGTAAAGAGGAGACAGTGTGCAAATTGAAGAAGATATTGTATGGCCTAAAACAATCTCCACATCAATGGTATAATAAATATGATAGTTTCATGATGGAGAAAAGTTATATTAGATGCCATTCTGACTATTGCATATCTAAAAAGTAATTTTAGGATGGTAGTTATATTATCATGTGTTTGTATGTGGATGACATGTTGGTTGCAGGAAAAAACATGTAGGAAATAAAATTACTCAAGAAGCATCTAAGTGACTCCTTTTCTATGAAGGATTTGGGGGTAGCCAAAAAAAAAACATTGGTATGAGTATATATCAGGATAGGAAGGAACAAAAGATGACTTTATCTTAGGAAAAGTACATTAAGAAGGTCTTATAGAGGTTTAAAATGTAGGATGCTAAACTGGTTGGGACTCCTTTCGTAGACCATTTCAAGTTATCAAAGGAGATGTGTCCTAAGATAGAGGAGGAGAGAAACTAGATTTCAAAGATACCTTACTTATATGGTATTGGAATTTTTATATATGTCATGGTGTGGACTAGGCCTAATATTGCCCATGTTGTGGGAGCCGTGAGTAGATATATGAGTGATCCAGGTAAATATCACTAGCAGGTAGTAACGTGGATCTTTTGATACTTGAGAGGGACCATGGGGAAATATTTGTGCTACAATGGATTGGAAACCACTTTATGTGGTTATATAGATTTAGATATGGCTGGAGATGTAGACAATAAAAGGATCATGTCAGGTTATATTTTCACTATACATGGGACAAGAGTGAGATGGATTTCACGACTACAGAAGCTTGTGGCTTTGTTAACCACAAAGGCTGAGTATGTTGCTGCCACAAAGGAAATCAAAGAGATAATTTGGTTAGAATAATTTCTTAAGAATTGGGGGCATAAGTAGAAGGTAGGGAAGTTGCATAATGATAGTTAGAGTGCTAGACACCTAGATAAGAAATATTCTTTCCACTCTAGGATGAAGAATATATAGTTAAAGTACCATTTCATTAGGATAGATTTGGAGGAAGAGAATTTAAAGAAAGAGAATATTCATACCAGTCATAATATTACAAAAATGATGACCAAGGTGGTAACAAGGGATAATCTTAAGTTTTTTTCAGCTTTGGTTTGTCTTCACAGAACAACAATGAAGGGTTGAGAAGCTTTCTCAGAAGGAAAAAAGTCTCCAAGTGGGAGATTGTGATGTTGTGGAGCCTGTTTTCATGTGTGGAAGTGTTTAAGAATGTACAATAAAAGTAATGTACACTCTCAATATTTTTCTCCAAAAATGTTCCTGATATCTCGTGAAACGTGATCTTATCATATAGATGGGATTTTTTACCCATATCTTTATGAGGATGTTTTTTCCCATGTTTTTGCTACCCATGGTAGTTTAAAATTGCTTAATAATTTTCCTATTTATGTTCTTTTGGGGATTTTGATAGGGGAGACATATCATTGTAGACGTGTGTGAGTTCAAGTGTGAATTCAGGAGAGTTTTTTTAGGACAACTCCAAACAAATCTGGGTATTGTATTAAGAGAAGAGGTAGCTTGTACTAAAATTTGAGCAAGTGATTATTAGTGGACGTAGCCAAAATTTGGTGAACAACGTTAAATGTTGTCTCTATGTTTTGTTATTTTATTTTCTACACTTTTGTTTCATATATGTAATATCTTTCTGCATATTACTTTCTACTATTGTGATTCTGTGTGGGATTGTTCCGCATATTTTATCCCTTATTTCCTAACAAACTTATTATAAGATAAATAGTTTAACCCCTTATTGCAAGGACTAAAAGTGATGATCATCTGTTCATTCCACCTACCTTTGGTAATGATATCATTTTATAAAGGTGTAAACCCTAGTAAAGCCATGTGAATTTTAGAATTGGGTAGGGGTTGCGTGGTTATGATGTCCTTCAAAATTTGGCCTAATCATTCTTCCCAATCCACGAGGTAGTTTAAGAACTATATATATAATTTTGTATTAACATAAAGGGTCTATGGTTACCTAGGTTATTGAAAAGATAAAATTAAAATATGTTAAGGATATTGAGAAGTCGTTTTTATTTTCCAATTGACCTCTTGGGTAAGGTGTGATTATGCAAGTTGTTGTATGTTGAAAAATTTATAATTTTGAAATTTACTTTGAATGTAGATAGGTTTTAGAAACCTCCTTTTGTATACATTTTCCATGTAACTCATTCATGTTTTCTCTTGGCTATAGTATTAAACAAAATGTAATTTTAATGAACTTATCATATCTTTTTGAGTTAAAAAAATAGTTGTTCGATGTTTTAATAAGTGAAAGTGTTTTTATTAGGGTATAGAAAGTGTGGAAATTGGATTTCCATTGTAGAATATTTAGTAAACTCTTAAACAATGAAAAATTGATCTATATTTAGTAGTTTCCTAAATCAAAAGTTATAAGTGTGTTATAGGACACTTGAGTATAGTGTTTAGGATATGGAACCCCGAGGTAAAACTAAGAAATTTTTATTTACCTTATGGTTGAAAAAACATTACTTAAGTTATTGATACTTACTATGTGTGAACAAAAATAATTGTCAAATCAGGCCATCACCCCTTTATTATAGTAAGTATTGTGTGAACCTCCCTCCTTGAGCCCTTAAGAAATAGTGCAAATTCTAGGACTAATTTCAAGAGTCTTGTGAGAAGTTGTCCATCTTTTAAAGTTAAGTGTGAGCTAGGGAATAAATCATCCAATTTTCTCTCTTCTAATATGATTTTTGTGATGAGCTTGGATGGTTTTAATGAGGGGGATAATGCACATCAAGTGTTCATAACTTTTTAACCCTTTTGAAACAAAAAAAATTGCACCCTTGGCTCACACGACATTAGTTCTTTAAAGTGACCTTTATGCTGAACATCCACTTATGTTGGACCATGTGTAGGGGTTTTAGATGATAATGTTAATGAATTTATTGGATGTTATGGTTTTCCTTAATTAAAGTTATCTCAAAGAAAGAGCCACTTAAGGTAGGAACAAGTTAGAATTAGTGGGATATGTTTTTGGTGACTAACAACTACATGGGACCACATGATACCTTTGATAGGTCATATCCCTACCTCTTTCAGTGACTTCTATGAGAAAGCCTAACTCTAGGGGAGGGGAATATAGTGCCAACTAGAGATTAAATCGTTCTTATGTTCTATTGACTTAGTTTGATAATTTTATTCTTCCATATGGAAATATTTGACACTTTATTTTGTTGATATAGCTTAGATACTTGCATTTTTTTATCATCATGTTGAATTTGGATACTCTTATACTCGGTAGAGTATTGTCGATGACAATTATTCTTATTCGTGTTATGGATATTTATGTGATTTAGATATGATGATATGGATGATTATGTTGAGATGAATGTGATGTTTTGTATTAGATATATAATTGATTTTGATCATTATTTATATTTTGATGGATAGGTAGATGCGACATGACGATATTAGGTCGATACAAAGTTTTTTGATGATCATGACTATTGACATTGTTATTTTATTTTATTTTAGATAGATCACGTATTTTATTTTAGAGTACTTCAATTTGTTCTGCAAGGAGAGCATGGGACTCAATGGTATCACTACCGCAATGCCCAAGCTTCCTATTATGAATGCATCGTTACCTTATTTTTACCTTGTAATTATTTGTGTTTATGATCACCCTCTTTGTATGTGTTGGTCCCATTTGTAATATTACAACTTTGATCGCCTTATAATTTGATTTTATTATAACACTATCATTTGGGATTGTTATTTCTTAATAATATTTTGGTCATGTTTTTAGTTAGTTGGTGCTTTTTTTTTTGTGTTAAGCATGGTTGTGGGATACTTGGGATCATCTAAGATTTTTTCTAGGGACCACCAATAACCTTTATTACTCATTTTTTTTCAAATCTCGAATTTGACTTAAAAGTTGTAATTTGGATACTTAAATGGAAAATATGGGGTCCCCATTTCCTTAAAAAAGATCCTCTAGACCTACCCTCTTGATGAGGGGATTTTTTTTTGACTCAAAAATCCTTTTCCCTAACGAATTCTCTCTGAGGTCACCATCTTTCTTTTGGCTTATTTGATGTGATTGATCTTGCGATGGGGGTAGCACACATTTGGGGACATTTCAATATATATATATATATATATATTTTATTTTTTTCATTTATTCAAATGTTGGATTTTGGATGGATACTTGGGTGATTAGGACATACCTAGTAGGAAGGATGACACTTGTCACCCTCCCATGGGTTTGGGTATGTGTAGAGTTTTCTTTATTTTTATTCCCTCTTTGTATTTTGAAGGGGTCTTTTTGGGAGGTTTTTTATTTGGGAGATATTTTGAAAGGAGGAATATTATCTTACTTGGAAGGATCTTGTGTGGAGTCAATAGGAGCATTGAAATCTTGATGATTTTAGCTTGATTATTAGGTATACCTCATCCATTTCTGGTTTTGATATTATTGCAAGGCATATAAAATTTGTTAGAATTGATGATGTTTTGTTTTGGGAATGGGAGTGAAATTTCTTGGTTTTCCCCGTTCTTATGTTTTCTTTTGTTTTGTTCGTCCACCCCTAATGGTGATTGGATTTTGGCAGGATATGGGAAAGGGAATGGGTCATTTATTTTATCCTCATGGCTTCTTGGGGAAACCATAAGGGAATTTGGTATATGACTCTCTTCCTTCAAGGAATTAGGAGGAATTTCCATTTAGTTTAAAAATACCCTCCTATCACTGTCAATGAAACATGCAAGGCTTAAAATTCTTTGGAAATGAGGAGAATGTGGAGTTATTAGGGGTTTTACTTGTGGGTTTTGGGATCCATTCTTCCCCTCTTCCAATTTCCTTGCTTTTGGATACCTTGGTGGTTGTTTTCATCTTGTGTTTTGATGAAATCTGATTCTTCCCTCGTGTTACCCTTTATGAGTTTGTTGGATCCTTGTTTTTCTTGGTCTCTTTGTGAAATGCTATCACTCTTTCCCATGGACTTAGGGGAGGTTAGAATGCCCTCTTTTTGTAGAAAATGAATGTAATTATTCCTATGCATGGGAGGTTATAAATCATTCTTATTGGTGGTGTTTGGAGCTTACATAAATTGGATCTTGGGGCTATGTTTTGGAGGATCTCTTGAAGTTCAATATTAAAGGGAGTTATTATTATTGGAATTAATATTAGAATATTGTTTAAATATTTTCTATTGAAGGTTGTAAAACTCTATAAGGAGGATATTTTATTTATTGTCACATATAAGGATTTTGTGTGGGCTCTAAACTATAGTGCCCAACTAAAAAAAACAAAAAAAATATTAAATAAAAAACATTGAATGTGTGGGTGGAAGTGAAGTACTGGTGGGCGAGTGGTTGTTGGTGGAGTAATGGCAGGCTTGGCATGCTAGAGGAGGGCCAAATGTGTCTGTCATCAAGCACACATGGAGAGCGACTCAACAAAAACGTCCTGCAGACTTGTCATTTTCCTTGTGAAATACTATAGGCACTTAATTTGAGATCCTGAGGTATTAACCATGGTAAAAACAAAGTTACATTAAAAATTTAACAGTAGTTTGTTAGTTCCAATGAAGCAGAACATTTAAAGAGACTATGCTAAAGGGAGCTTTGCTAATAGACGTCCTAAAATCAGTCCCATTCTGGGTTAAATAAGCCATGCACATGGAGATAAATTTGTATCCGTAATGTCTCCTAATTTTTTATATACAAATTGGTTAATATGGACATGTATCTGCATGTTAGGCGTGTTCAAATGTCCCTAAAAATATGATTTTCTACCTACTCTTGTTTTTTTTTTTTTTTGTTTGCGGAAGAAGATTTAGGATTAGGATGCACATCATTGGGTGTAATGCCAAGTCATATTGATTTGGATCCTTCTTCTTCTAAACACTTGCGTTGTATGTTATGTAACCTTTGCAGTGCCATTCATGGGTAGATGACAACTACCACTTAACCTTTCCAACTCCTTGTCTTATATTTCGAGGTTTTTCCAGTTCTTGTTAAGACATTGGAAGTGGTTTTCTTGATATTCCATGTATGTGTCTATAGATTTATCTCTTGTAATCTTCCTCTACGCACCAACATGGAACTCTCTGTTTCTCATTTCTCATTCAAAATGGTTCACCAATATCTTGTTGGGCTGATTTCTAGTGCTTCGATTTGGAGTGGGGAAGCATATGGCATGGCCACTATATGGATTTGTTTAGAAAAAAGGAACATAGGAACATGATTGGTGAAAATTTTGGTAGTGCCTCATGGTAATGTGGCCTCTTAGTCTGTAACAGTTTTTTAGGATATGCACAAGATGGTTTTGGGATGTGTTTGATTAGTGCTTGGAGAGCACAAAAAACAAATTGAGCCACTATTATTATTAAATAAACTCTTCTTTAGTGAGTTAAATTTTTTGTTTCTAGATTTGAATGCCTAGGAATATGTGTAAATTTTTTTTCAAGAAGATGCTTTATTTTCTGGTGCACCGTAAGACATGTATGCAAGCTGTGGAAACATAAGCAAAGCACGTGAAGTGTTTGTCATAATGAGGAAAAAAATGGTTTCATGGAATTTTATGCTGGCTGGATATGAATAAATGGATTCGTAGAAAGGGAATTGGGAACTCATAAGTGAATGAAAATCACTGGCCTTTTTGTCACTTACCTAGAAAGTGTATGTAATTTTTCAAAAAAAATTGGTGAAGTGACTTCTATGACAAATTTGTTTACTTTTGTGAAGTCTTGTGGAAGAGAAATGATCATAGCAGTTCGTACTTTTTTGTTATTTTGAATGTTTGGGTCTTTTCCTTCACATTGTGGAAATCTTGGGTTTTCTAGGTACTCATGTCCCTATTTCCTTTGGGCCTTAGGTTCTCTGCATCCCCACCTTTGATGCATTACATTAAGTCCTTTGTTGCAAGTCTTTGTGTTCATTGGTGAGTTGTTCTGTCTAAGTCTTGGTTCCCCGAATCCTTTTGTTTCCCACAATTGCTTTACTTTCACAAGCTTTGCATTCATACTTTATATTATAGATTTTGTAGCTTCTCTGAGATTTTTTTTGCCCTTTTTCTTCTTGGACTTCATTTCCCCGCATTCTCGTGTTCTCCGTACTCATCGCCCATCCGCAAAGTTTTTATCAAAATTGGTTAAGTATTTCTTTATATTGCAGACGTTGCAGGTTTCTAGAGAACTCGCATCCCCATTTCTAATGGGCCTTGTGTTCCTCGCTGACTTTACTCTCCTGCACTTTCTTTGTTTTCTTTGTATTATGGGATTTTCGGAGATTTGAGCCCCCCATGTTCCTATTTCCCTTGTGTTATAATTTCCCCACTTTTCAGTCATAAGCGAAATAAAAAGGAAATTAGTAAAATGTTTTCCAACCCTCCCATTTCCAACAATACGATGTCATTTCCTAATTAATAATTTATTACCTCCTTTTGAAATGGGAAATTATAAAAAATAAGTAAAATGGGTCATTTTTACCATCTCAAATCACAAAATTATAGTTAAGTCATGTGCATCCCTGTTCCTGTGCCCTCCAAGCCATTTGTAGTCATATCTTAAGCGTTCTCTAGCCATTTTCAAAAATTCAAATTGTTCTATGATCTTGAGAGGTGTGTTTTTCTTCTTATAGCCTATAAAAGTGATTTTAAAGCTTCCTATGAAGTTTTTTGATATCAAATTACTTATGTGCCCTATCATACAATTTTTCTACAAAACTTTCATTTAGTTTGCATACCTCTAAGTTTTTTTTCCATAACAAGACTATCATGAAGTACCTTTATGGGGGTTTCAAAAATATTTTATCCCTTGAAACATCAGTGCCCAACATACAAGATAGTAATGTCTAGCATATTGACTTCATGATAAAAATCCCACTCTCATACCTCAATGTATCAAATATAGTGGGATCGATCATGCTGATGGCTTCTCTATTTTAGTTTAATGTGCATATATTGTTTTATCCTCTACTTCTTGCTTCGATTAGGATTAAAAAGAAATCAGAGATCCTCAAGGAAAATTGATTGCTAAACTCGATGTCAATTACATAAATGTTGCCTTTAGAATCACTTTTGTTGAAAATTCGAAAACTCTCACTATAACAAAGGCTCAAGGCCTTTTTGAATGAGATAAGGAAAAATATAATACAATGATAGCTAAATCTTGGTTCAAGGTTCCAAATAAAGGAGCATCCAGGATGCCTAAGAATATCTACACAACAGATTTCAAAGAATAATTTTATGATATAATAAATTTCTTGTCTAGGATCATGGTCCTTCCCTCAACCAATGAATTTCACTTCTAGATGTGTCCTTATATAAACATTATTTGTGAAGGAAAGAATAACCTAAACTGGGGATAGATAATTTGTGAAAACTTTAGTGAACAATTACTCAATGTATAAAAAAGAAGATATTTCTATATAACTATTATCCATATTTCACTCCCGAGCTAAATATTGGATTGAACCATGACCGTGCATAGAAGGAACCCAAGAAAACTCATTCAAATCCTGTAAATTGGTCACAAAAAGATTCAGCAAAAATTGATAGAGGCCAAGAGAGATCAAAGGATCCTGTACAAAAGAAAATGACTTTGTCGGGTCGTTTCTACATCTTAAATCCATTCTCCAAGTTACAGGTAGGAAGAACTATAAAATAGAAAAGTTATACAAGAAGGGAAGATGTCTACAAAGGAGGTAGAAGTAAGAATAAGGAAGAATGGTGAAGATTCAAAGTCCTCAGGCTCGAAATAGTTCAGGAAAGGGTCCAAAATCAACTAAGTATGGAGGAGGCAGTGGAAGAGACCACGTGTCCTCGCGGTGCTTCACCAAAGATGGATCCAAAAAGAGAGGCTCAAACAAGTGCTGCATCTCCACGTGTCCTAGGTGGAACAGAGGTAGGATCAAATGGTCAAACTAGGTGAAAGGCAGATAGGGCGGGCCTCAAAAAATTGGCTAAGTATGAATGTGCAAGTGGAGAGTGCCAAGTGTTAGTATAGCGCATCTCCAAGAGTTGGTCCCAAGGCAGAGACGCAAGTGAGTGCAAACTCGCCATGTAGACCAAAGTCAATAAGTAAGAGGGACCATTAAAAATTCCACAAAGCAGTGAAGGCTGACAAGTGTCAACGCAATGCTCTTCCAAAGGAAAACTTTGGGTCGGGTTTGCAAACAAGTGCGGTGCCTCCACGTGTCCTCCAAGGGGGGCAAAGTTAGTTGAATAGTCAATGCACAAATAGGATCCGGTGGAGGCTGCCAAGTGTCTCAACAACATTGATTCAAGGGTCAAATAGAGAAAAGGTTCCCAAGCAAGTGCTAGATTGATGCATGTCCCAAGGGAAGGCAGGAGTCGAGGAAAAAGTTAGTTTTTTACCCTTTGCCCCAAAAGGAATAAAAGTTTCAAAATGCCACATGACTCCGCCAAGGAAAAAGTTCAGTGTTTGAGCCCAAGTCAAAGTCCAAGGAAGGATTTGGGGGAAAAAGTGAAAGTTTTGCTTTTTTCCAAAAGGCATAAAAGCAAAGATGGAAGCACATTTCCTAGCCAACCAAAAGGAGCCACGTGTCCATGTTGAGTTTCAGGGCTGTGGGGATTTTTTAAAGTTTATGTTTTTTACACAAAAGACAAAAGGTAATTGCGGACCCATGGACCCGATTTTTGTCCCAATCTAGCTGCCACATGTCCCAATCAAAAGGGGGACCCATTTTTCAAATTTTTTTCCAACCCATTTGTACAAAATCGATGCAAAACTTCAAAGGGGCATATCTTTCAACCCAGGTCTTGAAATATTGCAAATCTGACACCATTGGAAAGATCTTGATGTCATCTATGCCATGAGAGTATGCATATTTAATTTTGAAGAGGTTAGGTGGGATAAAAATGAAGAATTTTTCTTTCAGGCCATTAACGTAAAATCTAATCTCTTCAACTACCAGATCTGATTTGATTCAATCCGCTAGAGATCCAAAAGCAACATATTGTGGGTAGATTTGTAAAAGGAATTGATTTTTGGTGGTTGACCTTTTGAAATGGGATTCAATGTGTATCTCAGAGTGGTTGGAGTAGGATTCGATTCTTTCCTTCTTCTCTCTCCCATTCTTCTATATATTGTAACATAGGCATCATTTCGAGAGGTTAATTAGTTGTTCATTTTTCTTCTCTGCCTCTCCCTTCTTTTCTTCCCCAGGGTCGAATTGGAGTTCGATCCTCTTCCCACACTCTGTAAAATGGTATTTTTTGCCTCTTGTTCATAGATGATGCTCTGTGCAAACTCTGAAGCAATAAAAAATTATTTTGTGATGCATTTATCCATCCTTGCTCATTTTTGGTTGTCTCTTCTTGCCTCTCTTCATTGCAGGGTATCTGTGCATGTTTTGAATGTTCACTTGCAGATCTAGGAGCTGTGTTCATGGGGTTTTGGAAACATTTTCTATGTGAATCTGATCTATGATCTGTGATGTTGTTGTCCATCCTTTCCATTGCTCACCTCTCTTTGTTCTATGGTAGTTTGGTAGATGATCAACACTTTCCTTCTCTGGTGTATCACCATTTTAGTGTAGGCTGTGTTTTTCCTTTTTTTCTTTCTCTCCTTGTCTCCTTGGAAGTTAGATTAGGATTAGATTAGCTTTCCTGCACTGGAATATCTTGTCACAGGTAGATTAGGAAGAGGAACCAACCTTCTCTGGAGGTTCATTCCCATTTGCAAGTCCCACAGCTTGGGGAATGATCCAATGTTATGCAAATCACACCAAATGACCCTGCCTTAGAAAAGTAGATCCATGACTCATTTGGGGGTGTTGTGATTTTGCACTAACAATAAATTCATATTTTATGTACACCATTTTAACATATAGAGTCTGGTTGGGTCTTACTCTAGTGGATGAACTGAATAAATCACCAATGTATGAGTATTACCCACAATTGACTCTTTAAAACAACAAACATCATTTTAGAAGGGTCAATGATACATTCACAATGTACAATTTTAGACTCTTAGAGGGTAACACATTCGAGAGGGTAGCTACTAAAGAAAAAATAATTGATCTCAACTTATGGTAGTTTGTTCATCCAGTTCAAAAGGTTCTCATAGATAATGTTAGATGATTTTAAAGGCATGCCTAAAAATATTCACATGTACTACAATGATAAATTGGTTTTAGTGGAAGTATGTAGGTAACTTGATATGTTGCATATAATATGCAAGGATAAAAATATAACAGGTATTCAATTCCTAATCACTATGGGAAATTATACTTGCAGGACAACACTATATTCTCAGAATGTAAAAAGGACCATCTTTGCATTTAACTTCTATACTTTTAACAAGAGTTCATTTTTTGACATCAAAGGCTTCATCTCTAACATCCTTATAATGGGTTTCTATCACTCACCTACCCTAGAATATTGTTGGGAAGATTTTTCAGATGATTATGAGGTGAGAAGAAGATACTTTAGCCTCCTTTCCTTGCAGCAGATAATAGATTTTTGAATTTACAAAGTTCCAAAAGACTTACAAGATGATTATGAAGACTTGTATTCTCTTGAATATAATAATACTATTCCACACAAATCCCTTGTTTTCATCAATTGGTTTCAAAAGGAAATCAATGATCTTCAACAGATAATAAACCAATTCATAGTGAGGACCAAGGTCTGGTTTGATAGAAAAATGAAAGGATATAAAGCAACTATGCTCAATCTTATTCTCATGGAGCATCATCATCTCATAAGTAAGTTTCTACCTCACACACAGAAGTGCCAAATCAGCCAACTTCCTCTTCCTTGCATGTAGAATCCTCAGTCAAATTATAGTCAAGGAAAGAGAAGACTCAAATAAAAGAGAAGGAAGAAGAAATAATTGAGGAAAAAGGCATATAGTCTCTCTCTCTCAAAGTAAAATAGAGGAGGTTGAGAGGATTGATTTTTTTTTATCTTTCAGAATAAGAATAAAAAGGAAAAGAGGATCATGAAGAAAGAAACTATGAAGGAGGAAGTACTAAGAATGAATAAGATGAATGAAATAATGTGAAGATTTTTTTGCAAAGTCAGGGTATTTGGTATTAAGCGTTCCCAAGATAAAATCACCTATGAAATAAATATCTTCTTCAAGTGCTGGAGCATCCTAATCTTGAGGTATCTGTTGCTCAGAACCTTGGTTCCCTCAACACACTTTCTCTGTGCACACTTGTTGTTCCAAGTTCTAGTGATTATTTCATATGGGTTCAACCCCTAATTGATACCAAGAAAAGAAATTGATCCTCCCAAATAATTTTCCCAAATTTTATTTTGTACCTTCCTCTTTTTGGTACAACTTCCACTACCCCTTCCAAGAAAGAAAACACTACTTCAATATTGGTTTCTGATTTAAAAGGTTATCAATACCTAGAAATAGAAAAGTGAAGGGTGGAGAAATATAAAAAGGATCTAACTATTTTTGACTTAGAGCTGAAAAAAATTCCACTACGTGAATATACTCCTAAGGGGGAGGTTCATAACATAAAAGAGACAGTCTCCAAGGTCATTGAAAGGGTAGAAAAAGGATAAAAACATAGGAACATCTTGAGGATTGGGTACAAGTCCTCTATGGTTTCATAAAATTTCTCCTCAAAAGTGATCTCCTCAAAAGTGATAAAGTACTTGACCCTTCCCCTCTAACTATAATGCCTCCTCCTATTGTCTTGTTTGATGAAGAATTTCAAGCTATCAAGAAAATTCATAAGAGTGCTTCTTATGGAAAGGAAATTGAAGTAATAGTTAAGGGAATGTTGATATCTGACTTGAATTTCATTAATGATGAACACAACTTATGAAACCATTTCTCTTATCCAAGCTAATATTGACTCAGTAATAATTTTCTCTTGAAAAGGAACTCAAACTTTAGTCTGAATGTATTCAACTCATGAATGATAGAAATAAACAAATTATCCTTGCACATAATATCTTTGATGATTCAAAAAGTAGTATTTTCAAGAAGTTGGTTTTCAGTGTTGAACGGAAAAGGAAATCACTAGAAGAGGCAATTGATGAACTTAATAATATGGTACAAAAGGGAGAAGCCTTCAAATCTTTAATACTTTCTGAATTTCTATCCCTTAAGTGTCAAATTTTTAAAGACAATTATGCAAGGAGGCACACAACACAAGAGATCAAAGAAATATTCAAAACACTCATCAGGGAAGATTTGTTCAAGCCTTAAGCTGTGACCAAGGAAAAAAATTAATAAATCAGTGAACTGCATAATGTGGTTATAGAAGAAACCAATGGCTTAGTGAAAAATGCATATACGAGAAAGGAGATGGAAGATTTCATGGGAACCTGGAGAATTTTCTATGGAAAACACCACTATCCCCAGAGGCATGGAGATTGTTGGCTCAATTCAAAAATTAGATACTCAAATTGAAGGCTCCAACAACACCTTCTACTAGTGTTCCTTCTACTGGTTCCCAGGTTCTTCTTTCTAATCAATGTAGTTCAAAGATAGCTTTATTATTTTAAAAGATATGAAATTGTAAATAAATCTAACAAAAGTGTAATTAATTATTTAAGTGGAAACACTTAACTAAAAGATTTTGGAACTAGGAAAGTTAGTTAAAACTTCCCTTATGCCAATATAAGACTTTCTCTCATTATAAAAAGGGGTTGTTGTTGGATTTTGATGTTTTGAATGTCAAAAATGATATTGTTATCCCAATTTTTGAACCCTAAAAAATTGATCAAACGAAACCCCAAAAAAAAGAAAATCAGAAGGGTTAGTTCAGTCATGCGAGCCCACATTTCAAATCCAATAATGAAGGGGTGGGAAGGCTCGACAATGGAGGAGAAGGGTCAACGAAGGAGAAAATGGCATCAAAGGAGATCAGAGCTCAATAGGATAAAATCGGAGCAAGGGCTTGAATTTTTTGGAGTTCGCATGCGAGTCAACTTAGGGAAAAGAAATGGACTCGTGGAAGGTGCCATGTGCCTAACCAGTGTAAATTCAAAAGGCATGGCCCAAAGAGAGACCCCAAACTTGTGCTATCCCTTCACATGGTCAGAGCCTCAAAAATTTAAATCGGCCATAGAAAAAGTCAAAGGACTCACGGAAGGTGCCATGTGTCAGCTCAACGCAATGTCAAAAGAAGAATCAAGAGCAAGTTCCCAGATGAGTGCGGAGCTTCCATGTGTCCTAGGTCTGAAAAGAAAATAGAGCCAGCAGTTGAAAATTCTAAGGCTAGTGGATGGTGCCACACATCTCATTGGTGCACCTTTAGGGGTTGAAGCAAAAGGTAGTTCCCCAAACAAGCATCAGCTCTCTATGTGTGTAGGGTCCAAAAAAATGTCAAAAGGGGCAGAACCAGCCATTGAATCGGCTAAGGAAAGGAGAACCAGTGAAAAGCCCCACATGTCCCTTCGATACTACTTCAGGGGGTGAATCCAAAACTAGGTCCCAAACGTGTGTTAGCTCTCCATGTGTACAATCAGTGCACCTACAAAGGTTAGATCCAAACAGGATCTCCAAATGAGAGGGGAGCCTCCATGTGTCCTAGGTCAGATGTAAAGCCTTCATCAAATAGAAGGGACTTAGGTAGAACACGAGGAAGGTAGAACATAGCTATGGAAGGTGCCAAGTGTCTCATCAGTGCATATTTAAAGGCACAGTTGAACGAAAGACCCCTAAAATAGCTCCAACCTTCCACGTGTCCAAGGTCTGAAAAAGGGATAGAGCCAACTATTTAATCGAATCAGTATAAGTGGAAAATGTCGGGCCGACAGGCCTTGGAAGTACTTTTTGCCAAAAAGAGGGCCAGGGAGCCTAGGGAATAATTTTCACCAAAGGGGAAGATTAGGGACTAGCATGGGTGACGGGAGATATTTTTGCATTTTGCACTTTTCACAGAAGGCACAAGTTATAAATACGGGTCCACGAGCTCGGGAAGGATTTCTTTTGCTAAGTGGAAAATGCGGGCTCGCGGGCCCAGGGATGAAAAATGGAAAATGAGAAGGTTGCAGGCTTGTGGGGCTACAGGGAAATTTTTCAATTTTGTAATTTTTTTCCCAAAAGGTGCAAGTTATAATTTCAGGCCCACAGATCCATTTTGCAAAACTGGTTTTTTCACCATTTTTGTACGGATTCGATTCAAATATTCAAATGGGCATAAATTTCGATCCAATGCTCAAAATTAAATAAATTTGGTACCATTGGAAAGGTATCAACCTCCTCTATGCCATGGATACATAAATTATTATTTTTAGCAAGCTCTGGTAGGTGAAATATTGGAAATACATCTCTAGATTGAAAAAGTGCAGTTCTAGGTATCCCAACCACCAAAATTTAATGCACTATGGTCTGGTTTCTTCTCCAGAAAGATTGAGTGCATTGGGGAATTGATTTTCAGAGGTTCCCATGACTTTTCCAAACCATTTAATGAAATTTATCTGTTGGTAAGAGTAGAGTCTGAGTTTTCTTCTTTCTCTTTAGGTTTTCATTGTCTATATATTGTAAACAATTCTCATTTGAGAAGGGGGAGACATTATAGGATAAAGGGGGAAACTATGTAAAGTTTTATTCCCAAATCCATTTGAGATGTAAACCTTCTCTTATGCCTGACAAGCATATTTGTGCCTATAAGTAGAAACATAATGGTGTTTGCACCTTCTAGAGCAACAAACTCATGATTTTTGTTGCGTTCTTCAACCCTTTCTCATGTTTTATTGTTTCTCCAGGTCTCTCCCTTTCAGATCTATTTTATGTGCATGTATTTCAAATTTGTAGGTGTAATATGTCATGTTTCATGGATTTTTGATGGTTGATTAAGATCTGGGTCTGTGTCACTTCTGTCTGACCTCCCTCATCTCCTTTTTCCCTGTTTCATCCTCCCTTAGCAAAGTATCTCACCTCTTTACTTTTTAGGTGTATCACCACTTTAGTGTAGGCTATTATTTCCTGCATTCTCTCTCTCCTTGTCTCCTTGGAATTGTTAGATTATGATATGTTAGTTTTCCTACACTGGAGTAGCTTGTGGTAGGTAGTTTGGGAAGAAGAAGTCGGCTTTCTCAGGAGGGCCATCTCAAGTCTGCAAGTCCCACAGCTTGAGATATGGTCGCATGTTATGTAGATCACACCGGATGCCCTACTCAAATCTGAGGTCATACGGGGGTGTTTTGATTTTACACTAACAGTTTTGAAATGCCTAGTGGGACAATGAGGTTATATTTTTCTCATCTTTCCGAGGTGTCTCATTATCAAACAACAAATCTCAAGCCACCATGTGACCACACTCAACATTTTTGGCACACCTAGTGGGATAGGTCTAAAGCACCTTACCACTTCATTTCATCAAGTTGATGTGTTCTTGGTGAGATTAATCCTTTTGAGGCACATGAAAAGCACATATGGAGACTCCATCTAGTCAACAACCCGTCCTCTAAGTTTCATATCTTCTTCCCATCCATTTCCACCCACTATTATTTCTACATGTTTCATCTTCTTCCATACGATGAAGTTATGCAATCATGACTTATTTCCGACCATGGAATTCTCATTTACAGAAATAAAACTATTTCCCTCCATCCCCACAGTTTCAAAATGCTCCTCCAAATAAATTTAATAAGCCCCATTATCATTAAAATGCATACAACCCACTTTTTTCTAACTAAAATGTTTATGAAGAAAATTTTTATGCATATGATGGTGGAAATTGTTATCCATATTTTTCGCCCCAGGTAAATTTTGTTAGTCACAACCCTAAATAGAAGAAACAAGAGAAATCACGTTCAAATCCTACAATCAGGAAACAGAGGGACTCTATAATGGATTGGCAGGTCTTGCGAAAGCTCAAATGACCTCGTACAAGAAGAAATTCCAGAAATGGCCACGTAGAATGAGTCGTGCTTCAAATCCAATAGAAAAGTTACAGGTGGCCTCTAAAATGGAATATCACAGTTGGAGAGAAGAAATAGTTTCAAAGAATGAAAGGCTGAAAGGAAAATAAATGGAAAAGGCTCAAAGTCTTCGGGCTCTACAAATGACTCCGAATGAACCCAAGATTGGCTAAGTATTGAGATTCAACGGAGGCTGCCAAGTGTCCAAATGAAACACATTCAAAAGTGGGATTCTGGGAAGAGACTCAAAAATGCACCAACCCTCCACATGGCCAATAGTCAAACAAAGTTTAAAAAAGGAGATCAGGCCTAAAATGACTAAGTATAGAGTGCAGGCGGAAAGCGCCACCTATCCTAATGATGCCCCTTCAAAGGTAAAGTCCTGAGTGGGTTTTCAAATGAGTGCGGGATTGCCATGTGTCCCAGGTCTAAAAAAAAATAGCTTCAAGGGATTTAATAGTCAAATCAGAGGTAGAGATGTGGAAGCTGCCACGTGTCATTCTGGCGGTATTTCAAAAGAAAAATTTGGGGTGGATTTCCAAACAAGAGCCAGGCCTCCACATGTCTAGGGTAAGAATTTTGGCCTCATCGAGCAAAGGAAATCAGGAACAATACAAAGGAACAACATGGAGCCTATGAAATCCACCATGTGTAATTCCAATACTATTTCAAAAGTGAAAGGAAGGAACCATATCTCCAAGATGCGCGAGGCCACCACGTGGACCCTGTATGGATAGACTCTTTAAATATTGCGCTCTTGCGAACTGAAACTTAAAATGGCCATATATTTTGACTGGAAAATAATATTTGGGTGGGAGAAGATTTTTTTGAAATGTATCAACACCCTCTACACCATGCAAACATAACATATCATTCTTAACAGAATTTACTAGGTGAAAAATGTTAAAACATCTTCCAGGACATTAATGCAGAATCCAATTTCTTCAAATACCAGATCTGATTCAATTTGATCTGTTATTTTCCTTCTTTAACACATCGAGTAGACATAGGGAACCAGAATCTATAGATTATAGGCATATTTAAGAGGGGGCATTGATTGATATTGGTTGAAATTTCAAAGAATGATTCAATGCATATCTCAAGTTGGTTGAAGTCATATTCGAATTCTTCCCTCCTCTCTCTCATTCTTCATATATATTGTAATGAAGGGGAATATTCAAAGGGTTGATATTTTCTATACTCCCCCCTTCTCTTTCTTCCTTAGGGTAGAATATGGATTCTAAGACTCCTCCCATGGCTTTGTAATGGAGTTTTCTTGCATCTTTTCCATTGATGATGTACCATGTAACTTTTGGAGCAATATAATATGTTTCGTGATGCACCTGTCCATCCTTGGCTCATTTTATTGTCTCTTCTTACCTCTCTTTATCGCAGAGTATATTGTGCATATTCTGATGTTTGTTCACAGATTATGGGGGTTTTACTTAATGGGTTTCAAAGTGTTTCTCTGTGTGAAAACTATCTTTGGTCCATGGTGAATTTTGTACACCCTCTCCTCTGCTCATCTCTCTCCACTTCAGGAAGTCGAATATGTTATTCATCCATTTCCTTTTCCAGTGTATCACCACTTAGTGTAGGATCTTTCACCCTCTCTCTCTCTATCCTATTGGAATGGTTATATTAGGATAGAATAGGTTCTAACTTGCAGTGGACTAGCTTATGGTAGGTAGATTAAGAAGTAAGAATCAGCTTTCTCTGGAGGTCCATCTCAATTTTGGCAAGTCCCACAACTTGAGAGATGGTCCCATGTTGTGCAATCACACTGAATTCCCCACTCGACACCCAATACATTCGTGGGTGTTATGAATCTAAAATAATAGTTTTCTCATGCCTAGTGGGACAGGTCTGAAGCACCTTACCACTTATTTTTAGCAGGTCGGTGTGTTCATTTTAAGGTTCAGACTTTGAAGCACATGCAAGAACATCTGGTGACTCCATTTCATCAAATAACCCATCCTTTGAGTTACAAAACTTTTCCATCCATTTTCAATTCATCTTTCTTTCCAAACCTTTCATTTTATTCCATTTCATAAAGTTGTTCAATCATGACTTCATTCCCTTCTCAAAACTCACACATACATCAGCAATGCATTCCACCTCCAACACATTTCCCAAATCCTCCAGATCAACATTATTATTAGATAAAAAATAATCATGCTTACCCATCTGAGCACTGCAAAAACTAGTTTGGCTATGGAGCTTATTAAGAATAAGGGTATGCATGCGATGATAATAATCAAATGGAAGAGGTCAATATGGTAGAGAACATTCAAAAAATGGATGTTGGCATGGTTTGGTCAATAGCCATAGCAAAATTAAAGGCATTCAAGATTGGTTCCAGGAAACCTTCTACATAGGGAAGCCCTTTTCCAAGACATTACGAACCTCAAGAGAAGCTTGGCTTCATGGTTGAAGTGTTGCGTCAACTTAAATAGTGGATTAAGGACATTAAGGCTTATGGGAAAAGTGCAAGACAACCTTTTCAATGGGTAAATGAGTAACCGGCTCCCTATCCTTCATTTTCTCTTTCTCAATCTTTATCATTTCAGTAGTGTCAAGAGTCAAGCCCCTCAGTTGCTGCCCCAAGTTTTGATTTCTCTTCTCCATCTCCTAATGTTCCACCCCATTTCAATTCTCCTCCCTTTTTTTTCCCCAAGAAGTCATCCCTCCAAAAGAACAAGAAGTTCCACCTCCCTACCCACAAAAAACAATTGTAAATATAGTTAAACCCCAACTTGTCACTCCTTTTGCTTTCCCAAGCCCATGTTGGGAAGAGACTCAAGAATCCAGTCAAGGAAAACAACAACAAGTGGAGCCCAACAAAGGAGAATTGATAGAAAATTTGAAGAGTTGGGCTTCCAAATTTAGATTTACAAATATCCCATTGATGGTCTAGCCAATAGAGGAGGTCAGGGTTGAGGAGCCAGTGGTGGTTGAGGCTGAGTTTACAGAAGAACAAGAAGAACAAGAAGAACAAGAAGATCAACAAATTTTTTACTACGAATTTAGTGTCCCTAATGGCACTTTTTCTTAAGAAGATGATGATTTGATCCAAGCTATACAATCAGTTGAGGAGGAGGAATAATCAGCTCCAAGTCCCATTGAAGAGGAGCAGATGCGAGAGATCAAATAACACTTGAAGACACTCAATGAAGAAAGCATCATTGAATATTTTTTTATTTCATTCCAAGGGCCTTATTTTATTGATGAACCCATGATGGAGGAGGACCATACAGTTTTAAAGGCTCCAAGTGCAGATCAAGCCACAAAAAAACCTTTAATTCTTCCTCCCACTTCATCCCCTTCAAGGTATAATGTTCGACAAGAGCTTGAACTTTCTAACTTCCTATTGTAGGATGAAGGGTACCATGGTGAGCAAGTTGTTGATTAGGAGGACACCATGGAGGAGTTCAAGCACATGTAACAAGACACTAAGAAGACAAATTATCTATTTGACTTGGAGGATTTCTTTGATGGAGAAGATCCCATTGATATTACATCATTTGATCCTTCATCATCCACCTTCCAAGCACATGGGCATGCTATCATGAAGGAGGAAATTAAAGGACAACAACCTACACTTCATAACAGCTCTCTAGAAACAAGGTTGGAAGATACAAGTCTTCCATGTTCTTCACAAGAGGACAAAGGGAAAGAGAAATATGATTTCATCATCTCTCTCACACCATCCACCGAGGAAGGTTAGCAAGAAGACTCCATTATTTGAGTTGAAATTCAGAGTAAGGGGCACATCTAAAGGATCACACCTTCCCCAATAAGATACCTAGCTTCATTAGAGCCAAGAGAGAAGCCACAACCGGTCATGATTGCTTCTAAGCATGAGGATGAGCTCTAATGTACTAAGGATCAGCTGCAATGCATCTTCAATCCAAATTAAGAGTAACAAAAAGAGGCATTTTTCTTGTTTCTAGCTAACACCTTGATGATTTGGGTGGAGGAATGAATTACGGTAAGTTTTTCAATCATCCATGAAGCCATGTTTAGTGTTAAATCATTTGTATGGATGCCCCTTTTGAGAAAGGAAAGATACTTCTCCCTACCAGTAACAATATGTTATTAGCCTCATTTTCTCTTGTTAGTGTAGCAATAGGAGAAGAATTTTTTTTTCAGAAGAAGTGGTTGTGCACACTCTGCATGTCTCATTTGAAGCATGTATGATTTTTATCTTTGTACATAAATTTTGTTCGTATTGCTCTAGAACGCCAAGGTCATGCCCTTCATTATTAATTGCAAAAGACTCATAGTTTCTTGTAATAATTAAAATTTAAAAATAAAAGAAATGCAGAGCATCTAAATCCATCTTCGAAATAGTCCATTTAGGGATAGATGAAAGCCCTGAGTCAAAACAATTTTCTACTCTCAGAAGCCTTGTTTCAAGATTTCTTATGAAAATTTAGAGTACAAACAGTTGGTCTCGTAGATCAGAGGCATGATCAGTATCAAGCCATCATTATTGACTCCATCCCTAATGGATTCTTCAAGGCTACTGGTCCCTTCATCTAACAGGTAGATTCCTCTGCGAGTCGTCAAATTGTTATCCCAAATTTCACCCCCGGGTAAAATTAGTCAGCCAAAACCCTGCATAGAAGAAACAAGATAAATCATGTTCAAATCCTACAATCATGTAACCTAGGGACTCTTCAATGGAATGGCAGGGCATGTGAAAGATCAAATGACCCCGTGCAAGAAGAAATTCAAGAAATGACCCTGTAGAATGAGTCATTCTTATAATCCACTAGACAAGTTACAGGTGGGATCTAATATGGAAAAGTAGGGTCGGTGAGAAGAAACAATGTCAAATATTAAGAGGCTCAAAGGAAAAGAAATGACAAAGGATCGAAGTGTTCGAGCTCTGTAAATGACTCAGAACGAGATCGAAGTTGGCTAAGTATAGAAAGCCAGCAGAGGCTGCCACATGTCTTAATGACGCACATTTAAAAGTGTGATTTTGGGTAGAGACTCAAACTTGTGCCAGCCCTCTATGTGGTCAATGGTTAACAGAGGTCAAAAAAGAGAGTGGGATTAAAATGAATAAGTATAGAGTGTAGGCAAAAGGTGCCACATTTCTTAATGATGCTCATTCAAAGGTAAACTCCTGAGCAGGTTTTCAAATGAGTGTGGGCTCGCCACGTGTCCCAAGTCTAAAAAGGGACAGAGTTGGGGGGTTGAATAGTCAAAGTAGAGGTAGGCCCATGGAATCCACCACTTGTTATTTTGGTGTTATTTAAAACATAAAATTTTGGGTGGGTTTCCAAACAAGCGTCAGGCCTCCACTTGTCTAGGGTAAGACTTTTGGCCCCGCCGAGCAAAGAAACTCAGGAAGAATATAAAGGAATAGCATGGAGCCCACAAAATATGTCACATGTCAATCTAACACTATTTTAGAAGTGAAAGGATGGACGTGGACCCTATATGGATAGACTCTTTAAATATTGAACTCCCATAACCCGAAACTTCAAATGGCCATATCTTTTGATTGGAAACTCAGATTTGGGTGGGATACGACTTTTTTGAAATGTCTTGACAACCTCTAAGCCATAGAATCATAAAATATCATTATTAATAGGTAAAAAATGTGAAAATGTCTTCCATGCCATTAATACAGAATCTAATTTCTTCAACTACTAGATCTGATTTGATTCAATCCTCTATTTTCCTTCTTTAACACGTCGAGCAGAAATATGGAACAAAAATTGACTGATTGTAAGTAGATTTAAGAGAGGGAATTGATCTATGGTGGTTGAAATTTCAAAGTAGGATTTAATGCATATCTCAAGATGGTTGAAGCCAGATTCAAAAGCTTCCCTCCTCTCTCTCATTCTTCCTATATATTGTAATGAAGGTGCATATTCAAAGGGTTGATATTTTCTCTCCTACCCCCCTTCTCTTTATTCCTTAGGGTAGAATATGGAATCTAAGCATCCTACCATGGATCTGTAATGGTGTTTTCTTGCCTCTTTCCCACTGATGATGTACCGTGTAACTTTTATGATCTAATTTACATGATGCATCTATCCATCCTTGGCTAATTTTATTGTCTCTTCTTACCTCTCATTTTTACAGGGTATACTGTGCATATAATGATGTTTGTTACACATTCAGGGGGCTGTTCTTAATTGGTTTTAAAGTGTTTCTCTATGTGAAAACTATCTATAGTCGATGGTGCATTCTATCTACCCTCTCCTCTGCTCACCTCTCTCCACGTTAGGCAGTCAGATCTATGATTCAACAACTTCCTTTTCTGGTGTATTACCACTTAGTGTAGGATCTTTCACCCTCTCTCTCTATCCCCTTGGAATGGTTAGATTAGGATAGAATAGGTTTTTCTTGTACTAGAGTAGATTATGATAGGTAGATTAGGAAGCAAAAACCAGATTTCTCAGGAGGTCCATCTCAAGTTTTGCAATTCCCATAGCTTGAGAGATGGTCCCATGTTGTGCAATCACACTCAATACCCCACTCCACACCCAATTCATTCACGGGTGCTATGATTCTCCAATAACAATTTTGGCACACCCTGTGGGATAGGTCTGAAGCACATTACCACTTCATCTTATCAAGTTGGTGTGTTCCTTGTAAGGTTAAGCCTTTGAGACACATGCAAGCACATATGGTGACTTCATCTAGTCAAATAACCCATCCTCTAAGTTACATACCTTTTCCATCCACTTTTCATTCATATTTCTTTCCACATATTTCCTTTTGTTCCATTTCATAAAGTTGTGCAATCATGACTTAATTTCCTTCTCGGAACTCACGCTTATAGCAATAATGCAGTCCACCTCCAACATATTTCACAACTCCTTAAGATCAGCATTATTATCAGATCCAAAATAATCATGCTTACCCATATGACCATTCCCAAAATCAATTTGGCTATGGAGATTATTAAGAACAAGGCTATGCATGTGACGAAAATAGTCAAATCAAAGAGCTCAATTATCTAGAGAAGACTAAAAATATGGTTGTTGGCATGGTTTAGTCAAGAGCCATAGTAGAAGTAAAGGAATTCAAGATTGGTTGCAGGACACCTTGTCCATGGGGAGGCCCTTTTCCAAGACATTAAATCCCTGAAGAGAATCTTGACTTCATGGTTGAAGTGTTGCCTCAACTGAAATAGTGGATTGAGGACATTGAGGCTTATGAGGAAAGTGTAATACAACCTTGTCAATGGGTAAGCTCCCTTTCCTTCATTTTCTCTTTCTCAATCTTTTTCATTTCAATAGTGTCAAGAGTCAAGCCCCTTAGTTTCTACCCCAAGTGTCAATTTCTCTTCTCCATTTCCTGAGCTTCCACCCCATTTCAATTATTCTCCCCTTTTCTTTCCCAAGCATTCATCCCCTCTAAACAAACAAGAAGTTCCACCTCCCTCCCCACCGTAAAAAATTACAAAGGTGGTTAAACCCCAACTTGTCACTCCTTTTGCTTTCCCAAACCCATGTTGGGAAGAGACTCAAGAATCCTGTCAAAGAAAATAGCAAGAGGTGGAGCACAACAGAGGAGAAATGATAGACAAATTGTGATGAGTTGGGCTGCCAAATTTGGATTTACAAATATCCCCTTGATGTTCAAGCCAATAGAGGAGGTCAGGGTTGAGGAGCCAATGGTGGCTAAGATTGAGTTTGCAGTAGAACAAGAACAAGAAAAATAACAGGAAGATCAATAGTCTGTTTACTATGAATTTAGTGTCGCTAATGGCACTTTTTCTTAAGAAGATGTTGATCTAATCCAAGCTGCATAGCTAGATGAAGAGGAGGAACAATCAGCTCCAGGTACCATTGAAGAGGAGAAAATGGGAGAGATCAAATCGGAGTTGAAGCCACTCAATGAAGAAAACATCATTGAATATTTTTTATTTCATTCCAAGGGCTTGATTTGATTGATGAACCCATGATGGAGGAGGAACATATAGATTCAGAGGCTCCAAGTGTGGAGCAGACCACTGAAGAACCTTCATTTCTTCCTCCCACTTCATCCCCTTCAAGCTATAATGTTGAAGAAGAGTTTTAACTTTAAAACTTCATGTTGGAGGATGAAGGGAACCATGGTGAGCAAGTTCCAGATCAGGATGACACCATGGAGGAGGTCAAGCACATGCAACAGGACAACAAGGAGATTAATTTTTCTATCAGACTTGGAGGATTTATTTGATGGAGAAGAGACCATTGTTATTACATCATTTGATCTTTCATAATCCACCTTCCAAGCACATGAGCCTGCTGCCATGAAGGAGAACATTCAAGGACAACAACTTGCACTTCATAACAGCTCTTTGGGACCAAGGTTGGAAGATATGAGTCTTCCATGTTATTCACAAGAGAAGGAACATGATTGAACAAGAGGATATCATCATCTCTCTCTCGACATCCACCTAGGAAGGTTAGCAAGAAGACTGCATTCTTGGAGTTGAAATTTAGATTAAGGGGCACATCCAAAGGATCACACCTTCCCCAATAAGATACCTGGCTTCATTGGAGCCAAGGAAGACGTCACACACTGGTCATGCTTACTTCTAAGCATGAGGATAAGCTCCAATATACCAAATATCTGATATAATGCCTCTTCAATCAAAATTAAGAGCAACTAAAAGAGGAATTTGTCTTGTTTCTAGCTAAAACCTTGATGATTTGAGTGGAGGACTGTCTTATGGTCATTTTTTCACTCATCTAGGATGCCAAATTTAGTGTCAAATCATTCATATGGCTGCCCCTTTTGAGAAAGGGAAGCTTCTTCTCCCTACATGTAGAAGGCTCTGTTTAGCCTCCTTTTCTCTGGTTAGTGTAGAAATAGAAGAAGACTTTGTTTTCATCATAAGTTCTTGTGCACACTCTGCATGTCTCATTTGAAGCATGTATGATTTTTATCTTTGTAGATAAGTTTTGTTCATATTGCTCTAGACACTAAGGCCATGCCATTTAGTATTCATGGAAAAAGACCCATAGTTTCATTTAACAATTGCAAATATAAAAATAAAACAAATGTAGAGAAACTAAAGTTGTCTTGAAACACTCTATTCATGGACAGTTTAAATCACTGGCTCAAAACAATTTTCTACTCAAAGAAGCCTTGTTTCAAGATTTTTTATGAAAATTGAGAGTACAAATAGTTAGTCTCATGAATCAGAGGCAGGATTAGTACTAGGCCATCATTATTGACTCCATGCCCAATGGATGCTTCAAGGCTATAGGTCCCTTCATCTAATAGGCAGATGCACCTATGTTTCACCAAATTGTTATCCCAAATTTCCCCCCGAGTAAAACTCGTCAGGCACGACCCTACACAGAAGAAACTAGATAAATCACATTCAAATCCTATAATCAGGAAAAAGAGGGACTCTACAATAGACTGGCAGGGCATGCGAAAGATCAAATGACCCCGTGCAAGAAGAAATTCAAGAAACGGCCCCGTAGAATGAACTGTGCTTATAATCCAACAAACAAGTTACAGGCTGGATCTAAAATGGAATAGTAGGGTCAGGGAGAAGAAACAGTGTCAAAAAACTAGAGGATCAAAGGAAAATAAATGGTGAAGGCTCAAAATCTTCGAGCTCTATAAATGACTTAGGATGAGCTTGAAATTGGCTAATTATAGAGAGTCAATGGAGGCTGTGAAGTGTCCAAATGACACACATTCATAAAGTAGGATTTTGGGTGGAGACTCAAACTTATGCTAGCCCTCTAGGTTATCAATGGTCAATAGAGATCAAAAGGAGAGTAGGATCAAAATGACTAAGTATAGAGTACAGGTGGAAGGCACCATGTGTCTTAATGTGATCCTTTAAAGGTAAAGTCGTGAGTGGGTTTTCAAATGAGCGCGGGCTCACCGCGTTTCCCAGGTCCAAAAAGGGATAGATTCGGGGGGTTGAATAGTCAAAGTAGAGGTAGGCCCGTATATTCTATCACATGTTAGTCTGGTGCTATTTGAAAAGTACAATTTTTGGTGGGTTTCCAAATAAGCGCTAGGCCTCCACATGTCCAGTGTCAGACTTTTAGCCCCACCGAGCAAAGAAACTCAAGAAGAATACAAAGGAACACCGCATGGAACCCATGGAATGTGCCACATGTCAGTCTGGTGCTATTTCAAAAGTGAAAGGAAGGAGATGTATCACCAAGATGTGTAAGGCTAGCACGTGGACCCTGTATGGATAGACTCTTTAAATATTGTGTTCTCGTGACTTGAAACTTCGAATGACCATATCTTTTGACTGGAAACTCAGATTTGGACAAGAGAAGACTTTTTAAAAATTTCTTGACAACCTATAAGCCATGGAAACATAAAATATTATTCTTAATAGGCTTTAGTAGGTGAAAAATTGGAAAATATCTTCCAATCCATTAATATAGAATTTGATTTCTTTAACTACCAGATTTGATTCTATTCGATCCACGTTTTCCTTTTTCAACACATTGCGCAGACATAGGGAACCAAAATCAATAGATTATAGGCATATTTAAGAGTTGGAATTGATTGATTTTGGTCAAACATTCAAATTCAGATTCAATGCATATCTCAAGGTGTTTGAAGCCAAATTCAAATTCTTCCGCCCTCTCTCTCATTCTTCCTATATAATATAATGAAGGGGCATATTCAAAGGGTTGATATTTTCTCTTGTGCCCCTCTTCTCTTAATTCCTTAGGGTATAATGTGGATTCTAATCCTCCTCCCATGGCTATGAAATGTTGTTTTCTTGCTTCTTGCCCACTGATGATGTACCGTGTAACTTTTGGAGCAATAAAATTTGTTTCATGAATCATCTATCCATCCTTGGCTCATTTTTTTGTCTCTTCTTACCTATCATTGTCATAGGGTATATTTTGCATATTTTGATGTTTGTTGTACATTTTGGGGGTTGTGATTAATAGGTTTCGAAGTGTTTCTTTGTGTGAAAGCTATCTCTGGTCCGTGGTGTATTCTGTCCACCCTCTCCTTTTCTCACGTCTCTCCACTTTAGGTAGTCAGATCTGTGATTCAACCAACTAATTTTCTAGTGTATCACCACTTAGTGTAGGATATTTCACCCTCTTCTCTCTCTCTTTGTCCCCTTGAAATGGTTACATTAGGATAGAATAGTTTTTTCCTGCACTGGAGTAGCTTATGGTAGGTAGATTAGGAAGCAAGAATTGACTTTTTCTGAAGGTACATCTCAAGTTTTGCAAGTCCCAGAGCTTGAGAGATGGTCCCATGTTGTGCAATCGTGCACTAAATGCCCCACTCCACACCCAGGCCTTTCAGGGGTGATGTGATTTTGCACTAACAGAAACACCTTGGCTAAAGCTGATTTTGAGAGGCAGGTGCAAAAGATAGAGATGGACATGATCCATCTCAAATTCAAGGGCTCCATAATGGCAACTGAAGTTGGATACAAGGCCACTTGTCCATGGGTTGGCCCTGTACCAGGCTGGTTTAGTGCCTAGTAAAATCTACACCTCATCAGTGAGATGTTGCACTAGATTATGGAGTAGGCAAAAGGAATGGAGGCTCAAAAAACTAGTGCACCTTCCATACATTTTGTATCCATCCTCCCATTTTCTTCCAAGTCCCCTCTACCTAGTTGTACCATAAATGAACAACCCCCTACAAAAGTTCCTTCCCCAACAAACGTCATCATGTTCGATGACTACAGGACAGTAGACGAATGGCGTGACTCATACGAATCCAAATGGAAAGAGGAAATCATATGGGTACCTGTTCTAGATGAAAATCAGTTAGCTCTAGAGGGAACAGTTGAAGAGGAGAACCATACAGTTTTAAAGGCAATAAGTGTAGAGAAAGCCACATAAGAACCTTCAATTCTTCCTCCCACTTCATCCCCTTCAATCTCTAATGTTGAATAATATTTTGAGCTTTCAAACTTCATGTTTGAAGATGAGGGAAACCATGGTGAAAAAATCATAGATCCAAAGGAGACCATGGAGGAGGTTGAGAAAAGGTAGCAAGATAATGAGTAGGCATATTGTATGTCAGACATAGAGGATTTCTTTGATGGTAAGGATCCAGAGGAGATCACATCATTTTCTCCTCCATCATCTGCCTTCGAAGCACATGAGTCTATTTTCATGGAGGAGATCATCCAAAGGCAGCAACCTGCATCTCACAATGGCTCTCTGGAACCAAGGCTGGAGGATCACAATCTTCAATTTTCTTCATAGGAGGAGGAAGGAAAAGAGCATGAGGATTTCATCTCTCCCACACCATCAGCCCAAGAAGGTCCACAGGAAGACTTAATCCTTGAAGTTCAAATTCAAAACCATGGGCACATCCATCAGACCAGACCATGCCCAATCAGGTACTTAGCTTCATTGGAGCTAAGGGAGAAGCCAAAACCAATCATGCCCACTCAAGGGCATGAGGATGATTATCAAAGCACCAAGGGTCACCATCAACACCTCTAGGAGTCTAATGTTAATCAGCTTGAGGAGGTATATTTGATTGATGTTGCTACCTTGATGATATGGGTGGAGGATCGACCTCTTGTTAGTTTTTCACTTATAATGACAGCCATGATTAGCTCCAAATCAGATACATGGGTACCTATTTTGAGAAAGGGAAGCTATTTCTCCCTACCTATTGTAGGTTTTGTTTAGCTTTTCTTTGTTAGGGCATGTGTAGGAGTAGGAGTAGGTTTGTTTTCAGCAAAATAAGTGCTTTTGCACACTTTGCATGTCTCATTTGAGGAATGTATGATTTTGTATTTGTATATAAGTTTTGTTCGTATGCTCCAGAGGTATAATGCGCCAAGACCTTCAGAGTTTATGACAGAGAGACCTATAGTTGTCTGTAATGGTCACTAATTTCAAAATAAATCTAAGTACAGAGCAACTAATATTATTCTTTGAGGGAGTCCATTTCAAGGGACAGGTGAAAGCTCTAGGTCAATGTAATTTTCTACTCACAGAAACCTTTCCTTTAAGAAATTCATAAAAAAAATGAGAGTACGAATAGTGGGGCAGGTTCAGGGTAAGCAAGTGTAAGCAGTCAGGCTCACAGTTTCAGGGACAAGATCAGTACAAGGCTATCATTCATAACTCCATGCCCAACAGATGCTTTAAGGAAACTGATCATTACACCTAGTAGGCAGGTGATCCCCATGAGTTCGCCAAACTGTTATCCTGATTTTTCCCACCCCAACAACAATTGATCAAAAATGAATCCTCATAGAAAAAATTCGAAAGCGTTGAGTTCAGTCATGTGAGACGACATTTCAAATCTAACAGTGAAGGGGCAAGAAGGCTCGACAATGGAAGAATAGGGACAGTGAAGGAAAAAATGATGTCTAAGGAGATCAGAGCTCAGATGTGGAAATTCAAAGGAAGGGCTCGATGTTTTAAGACTTTGGATGTGAGTCGACATGTGTCAACCCTCCACATGGTCAAAGCCTCAAAAAGTGAAATCATCCATAGAAAAATTCAAAGAACTCGCAGAAGGCACCATGTGTCAACTCATGACACAACTTCAAAAGAAGAATCAAGAGCGGGTTCCCATATGAGCATGGAGCTTTCATGTGTCTCAAGTCTAAAAAGGAAATAGAGCTAGTAGTTTAAAATTCTAAGGCCATAGTGGATGGTGCAACATATCTCAGCGGTGCACCTTCAATGGTTTGAGAAAAAGGTAGTTACCCAAATAAGTGCAAACTCTCTATGTGTCTAGGGTCTAACAAAATTCAAAAGGGACAAAATTGGCCGTTGAATCGGCTAAGGAAAGGAGAACCAGTGGAAAGACCCATGTGTCCCTTCGGTCGCTATTTTAGGGGGTGAAACAAAAAGGATGTCCCAAACATGTGCCAGCTCTCCACTTGTCCAATCGGTGCACCTTCAAAGGTTAGGTCCAAATAGGGTCTCCAAATGAGTGAGAAGCCTCCACGTGTCCCATGTAAGACATAAAGCCTTCGTCAAACATAAGGGACTTAGGTAGGACAAAAAGGAAGGTAGAGTAGAACCACGAAAGGTGCCATGTGTCTCATCAGAGCATCTTTAAAGGCATGGCCCAATGAAAGACCCTGAACTAGTGCCAACTCTCCATGTGTCTAAGGTCTGAAAAGGGACAGAGCCAACCATTTAATCAGTTAAGTATAAGTGGAAAATGTGGGCCGGCGGGCCTTGGAAGTATTTTTTTCCAAAAGAAGGCCAAAGGGCCTGGGGAATAATTTTTGCAAAAGGGTAAGATTATGGACCGACGGGGTGGTGGGAGATATTTTGGCATTTTGTAGTTTTTGCAAAAGGTACAAGTTATCATTGTGGGCCCATGAGCTAGGTAAGGATTTCCTTTTCTAAGTGGAAAATGCGGGGCGACAAGCTCGGGGAATGACAAATGGAAAATGGGAAGGTTATGTGCTTGTATGGATTCGAGGAAATTTTGCACTTTTGTAATTATTTTGCAAAAGGTGCAAGTTGTAATTTCGGGCCTACGGATCCATTTTGAAAAACTGGTTTTTTCACCATTTTTATACGGATTCGATTCAAATATTCAAATGGGCATAACTTTAGATCTAGTGCTTAAAATTCAACAAATTTGGTATCATTGGAAAGGTCTCAACCTTCCTCTACACCATGGAACCATAAATTATTATTTTCAATAGGATTTGTTAGGTGAAATATTATAAAATGTATCTTGCTTGAAAAAGTGCATTTCCAGGTATCCCAAACACTGAAAATTAATACACTATGGTCTGGTTTCTTCTCCAGTAAGCTTGAGTGCATTAGGGAATGGATTTTTATAGGTTCCCATAACTTTTCTAGACCATTTAATGAAATTTTTCAGTTGGTAAGAGTAGATTCTGAGTTTTCTTCTTTCTCTCTAGTTTTCAATATCTATATATTGTAAAAACTTCTCATTTGAGAAGGGGGAGAAATAATGGGATGTGAGGAAACTCTATAAAATTTGCTTCCTGACTCCATTTGAGATGTAAGCCTTCTCCTATGCCTAGAAAGTCATAATTGTGCCTCTATGGAGAAATGTAATTTTCTGTCCACCTTCTAGAGAAATAAAGTCATAATTTTGTGGCACTCTTGAACCCTTTCTCATGTTTTATTGTTTCTTCATGCCTCTCCCTTTCAGATATGTTTTCTGTGCATATATTTCACATTTTTAGGTGTAAGATGTTGTGTTTCATGGATTTTTTATTGTGGATTAAGATCTGGGTGTATGTCACTTCTGTTTCACCTCCCTCATCTCCTCTTTCTCTGTTTCATCCTCCCTTAGTAGATTATCTCACCTCTTTCCTTTTCTGGTGTATCATCACTTTAGTGTAGGCTTTGTTTTCTTGCATTCTCTCTCTCCCTATCTCCTTGGATTGGTTAGATTAGGGTAGGTTAGTTTTCCTGCATTGGAGTAGCTTGTGGCAAGTAGTTTACAAAGAAGAATTCAGCTTTCTCTGGAGGGCCTTCTCAAGTCTGCAAGTCCCACAACTTGAGAGATGGTCCCATGTTATGCATATCACACCAGATTCCCCACTCAAATCCAAGGCCATTCAAGGGTGTTGTGATTTTGCACTAACAGATAAATAACTATAAATAATCAATGGAGAATATCTTTTCCCCTCTTTCTTTTCCTTTGTCCTTTCTATTTCTATTCTTCATTATATGAATGTGGATTTGATATATTTCGATCTAAAATTTTGTGTTTAACTTAGTTGATGTGATGCTAATAACTTTGTGCCTATTATATTTATGTCTTGTATTCAAATATATATAGATTAATGTGTCCTTGAGATTTCATGTATGCATAAGTAGGATATTATTCTGTAATCTATATATCTGAAAGTGCTACCTATTTCATTCCTCAAGTCATAAATTCTTCCACCTATTTTTCTTGTGTATTGAGAATGAGAGAATATGGATAAATTTAATATATCAAAATCCTCATTTGAATATTAATAGATTGTATATTTTTAAATAATTGGGTTTTTAAATTTTATTTGGTGAATAAGAGAACCTCTCCCATAAAGAGGAGGAACTGTTGTCCCTTAAATTGTTACTTATGTTGTGATATAATTTTTCTAACCAATAGTTTTTTGGCACCCACTGTGGGACCCATAATTTGCTTCCCACAGAAAATAATCTTCAAGGAAACTAGAATTCATATTACATTGGCAGAGAGAAGATATGCACAAGGAGAAAGAGCCCAAGGTATTAAGGATCCTAATTTTCAATTGCTAGAATAACAAGGCTTTAAACTAATTCCAGAAAGAAGAGGTAGAGGTAATAGGTCTACAAGAACTCCTCCTACAAAGGATAAAACTTGTTCATCTTCTCAAGATGACATTGATACTCAGCCAAAAGCAAGTCCTAGAGCTAAATATTTGGTATAAGCAGGAGTTACAGTCCTGTTGCAAACCAATGTTCCTAGAATGGTTGTTGCACATTTGTGTTGGAGTTAACAGGTTGGACCTTTGGCTCTTCCTCAACCATTACATGATTTAACAAAAGGAAATATACATATTTTTTTAAAATTAAAAGGTGATGGAAAGGTACATCCAAACGAGCATATTGCTTCTTTTATTTTATTTCTGGAGTGCTTGGAGTTGAGCATGAAGATGTATTTTTCAAACTATTTATTGAGACATTATAGAATAATGCCGCAGACTAATTTAACCATATCCTGCCTGGTGTCATTACCAATTGGGATACTATGAACAGTAAATTTGAAAATTTCTTCAAACCTGTTAAAGATTTGCATGTTCTTCTAGCATAGATCTTCTAGATCAAGAGGGAATTATATGATCATATGCATGAGTTCATTACGAGGTTAAAAAAATTGGTAAATCAAATTCGAGCAGCTATTGGCTTTGCTGACAAAATTCATAAGTATTTCTTCCTAAATGCTCAATTCCCTAAAGTGAGCTATACACAAAGGAGTGATAATATTTCCACTCTAGATGTTGATCATAATTTAGCCATCCGTGTAGAAGATGACTTTATAATCTTAGGGAAGTTGAGGAAAGAACCACACAAAGCTAAAGCTTCTACTTTCGGACTAGCTAATTAAGAACAGTTAGTTCAAAAGTTGGCCAACAATTTTATTTCCATTAAAATGTAATTGGTTTAAAAATACAACTTACAAAGATATACAAAGAAATAATTTTTAACCTCGAAACCATATGTCCTCGACTAAACCTAAGCTTGAAATTGAAGCTCCTCTTTTAAAAATATAGGTAAATGTAACCTATGAAGTTTAGGAGCCTGAAAGATGAAGTGGAAGAAGAAGAAATGAAGAGGAACATGAAGAGGCTAAAAAAGATGCTGATGATTCCTAGGACAACCTCTTTATTACTAAAGGAGTTGACAATGATAATGATGATTATGAAAAAGTAGTGGCTGATATGAATAGAGAGTCCTAAAATTTCATTGGTATGAAAATTTTGCACTCATGGAAAAATTGAAAAAAAACATGACCTTGCACACTAAGAAATTGAAGGGACCATTAGGCCATCAGAGCTCATATTTGTATTCTGTAAATCAGTTTACAGGGGCTTGATAATAGAAATACAAGGTCAGAAAAGGAATGAATAAGGGCCAACTTGGACAAGGGAACGTTGAAGGAGATCGGATCTCGAAAAAAAAAGGATCACATCAACTTGGAAACACTCGGAAGGAATTCAAGATGGGTACAAACAAGTAACTCACTTTACAAGTTGACAAAAGAATTCTGTTGTATATTTCTTCCTCTCCGGCCCGACACCAGTGAGCTAAATCGCGGGTGGAGGAGTCGGGCAAATCAGAGGAAGAGAACATGCCGGAAGGGCAGAAAAACCCGACACCAGGGCAAAGCGCGGGTGCGGAGGAGCAGGAAGCCAGGATAATGTCGGAGAGAGGAATAATCCCGACGCGAATGCACTCGAATTGAAAACAAGTCGGGATGAACAGCAAAGGGAAACATGTCGGGGTTTCTTCCAAACCCGACATCCGTGAAAAATGTGTTGGGGGGTCTCCAAAACCCGACGCACCTAGCAAATTGGGTTTTCGGGTCGGAAACGCATGATGAAACAACATGTCGGGAGTCCACCAAAACCCGACACCAAAGTTGAGACATGTCGCAAGGGTTCCAAATCCCGACGCAAGGCAAATCGGGTTTCGGGGGCAGAACAACATGGCACATCGAATACATGTCGAGGGGTCTTCAAAACCCGACAGCAAGGGAATTCGGGTTTCCGGATCGGGAAAACACGTCGGAAACGCATGAAAAGGAAGCATGTCGAGCCAGTTTCCAAGCCCGATGCAAAGGCACGAGAGAGTTCCGAACCCGACGGGCGTTGGGGATCTCATCTGCCACCATGGTTGTTGAAGAATTGAATGCGGATGTGGAGGTGGTTGGAAGAAATTCCGAATTTCTCTTCTCCCTCATTTTTTCTCATATAAATGTAAGGAGAGGCTATTTTAAAAAGGGTCGAACATTTTTGTTTTGTGCCTCCTCCCTTCTTCTCTTTGGCAGGTGGAGTTGTGGAGCTCAAGCCTCCCACGTGGACTGTAATTCCGTTTTTGCCTCTTGGCCTCTGCGATGTACTGTATCGACCCTTGAGCAATATATATGTCTGTGATTGAACTTAAATCCTCTCATGTATTCATTGTTGTCATTTTTGATCTCTTGTTGCATTTTGGCTATCTGTGCATAGTGTGGCATTACATCTATGTGGTCTGTGTTTAATCTTGCAAAACGGGTGTTCTTCATTCCTCGGTGCATCACCTCCGTAGCTTAGGTTTATTTTTATGCATTTCTCTCTCCCTGTCTCCTTGGTAGTTAGATTAGGTTTTTTGGGGTAAACCTCTGCGTTTTATTGGTGCATCTGAACAGAGGAATAGGAGCCGGCCTTCATCCGGAGAGCTTTTCCGATTTCGCGAGGTCCCACACTTGGGAAAAGCTCCATGTTGTGCAATCGCACTGAGACTTTCAACCGAACGCGTTGCGGAGTCCCAGGGGTGCCGTGATTCGCCACCAACAGTTTTGGCACGCCCGGTGGGACCAAGAGGTCATTCCATCAAAAATTTGAAGGAGTTTTCATGAAATTTGCACAAAAAAAAAATTGCAGTTTTTTACAAATTTCAGATTTTGCATCTCCTAGCCTGAACCCCGAAATCAATTTTTAAGGGCTTAACTTGCTCAAAACGAGTCAAAATTTCACCAGTTGGTAGATCTGACTGTAATCTTTAATTGGGTATTCTTAGTTTTTTGAGATTTTGTTTTTCAAAATTTTGGGTTTTTTAGTGATTTCGGGATTTCGGGATCCGAGAGTATCAAAGCAGGCACAGTAGTCATTTCGGGTTTTGGGAGATGCAATGCATGGTCCTAATCCCGAAAGCAAAGCAAATCGGGTTTTGAGGGATGTCGGACATGTTCCAAGTTCCGACACATAGCAATTCGGGTTTTGTGAGTTGCATCGCATGACCTGAGTTCCGTCTGTACTTTTCGGGAATCCGCAGCTGCACAACATGACATGAGTTCCGAACTGAAGATTGCATTCCTCCGGGTCCTTCAAATTTTAAATCTCGATTTCGATATTGTCAAGTTTGGTGTGTAACTTGGCAACATCTAGCCTTTTAGAGGCATTTTCAAAAACACATCTGGCGACTCCACCTGATCAGCAACCCATTTCTCTGAGTTACAGACCCGTTCCTGTTCATTTCCACCCATCCTTCTTTCCACCTCTTTCATTCTTTTCCATTCCATGAAGTTTTGCAATCATGACTTCATTTCCATCATGGAATTCACATTTTCAACAACAACAGTATATCACACCTCCAACTTGCGTTACAAATCCTCCAAATCAGCATTTTGGTCAAGTTCAGGATCAACATGCATACCCATATGAGCAGCAATGCCAAAATCAGTTTGGCTATGGAGCTTTCCAAGAGCAAGGGTACGCATGCAATGAAGACAATGAAGAAGAAAATGTAGATCTGCTGGAGAAAATCCAAAAGATGGAGGCAAACATGGTGCAATCTAGGGCTCAGGCACAAATGAAAGCATTTGGAATTGGTTGCAGAGCACCTTGTCCATGGGTGGGACCTTTTCCAAGGCATTACAGCCCTCAAGAGAAGTTGGACTTCATGATTGCAACACTGCCATTGCTTACAAGGTGGATTGAAGGAATAGAGGTATATGAGAGGAGTATTCAGCAACCTTGTCAACGGGTAAGCACACCATCTCATACTCTTTCTTTTCCTCCTTCTCAATCTATATCATTTCAGCAATGTCAAGCTCTAAACTCACCACCTGCTGCCCTAAATGTTGAATCCATCCCTCCATCCCCTAGTCTTCCACCCCATCTCAGTTTTTCTGCCCTCTTCTCTTCCAAATCCAAATCCCCTCCACAAGAGCTAAATGAAATACCTTCCGCTCCAAAGAAACAAGAGGTTTCACCGCCTCCACCACCACACAAAATTGTCAAATCAGTTGAGTTTCAACCTATCCCTCCTATTGCATTCCCTAATCCATGTTGGGAGGATGAAAATCAGAATGCCAGCCAAGGAAAACCACAACAAAAAGAGAGTGCCAACAAAGAGGAAGAAATTCAAAGTCTGAAGAGTTGGGCTCTTAGACTTGGGATGACAAAGATCCCCTTGATGGTTAGGCCTACAGAAGAGGTTGGGGTTGGAGAACAAATGGTGGTGAGGACTGATTTTGTTGGAGAAGAAGATCTTGCAGTCCCAACTTGTCCTCTAGAGCAGCAGATCGAAGAGTTTGACTTGACAAACTTCATGCTGGAGGAAGAGTTCTATCAAGAGCAAGATTGTCTTCGAAAATTGGAGGAAGAAGAAGCTGCTCCAAAGGCAAAAGAAGAGGAGCACAATCTAGTGGTAGAGGAGAAAAGTGCAGATCCAAAGGGTTTGAACACAAAGCAGGTTATAGAAGAACCTTCAGTTCTTCTTTCTACTTCACCTCTCTCAAGTTCTATTACTGAAGAGGAGTTTGATCTCTCAAACTCAATATTGGAGAGTGAAGGAAACCATGGTGGTCAAGTTGCAGACCAAGAGGACACCATGGAGGAAGTTGAACACGAACAGCGGGACAGCAATGAGGCAGTTTACCTGTCAGATTTGGAGGACTGTTTTGATGGAGAGGAACCGGTTGAGTTTTCACCATTCTCTCTTTCATCATCCACATTCCAAACACCAGAGTCTGATGTCATGGAGGAGAGCTTTCATTTGCAGCAACCTGCATCTTATAGCAGCTCTTTGGAATCAAGATTGGAAGATTCTAATCTTCCCTGTTCTTCATTGGAGGAAGAGAAAGGACAGAAGGAATTTCACCATTTCTTCCATGTCATCCATCTCGGAGGGTCTGCAAGAAGACTCCATTTTTGGAGTTGAAAATCAGGGCTATGGGCATATCAAACGGATCAGACCTTGCCCAATCAGGTATTTGGCTTCATTCGAGCCAAAGGAGAAGCCATAACCAGTCATGCTCGCTTCTGAGCATGAAGGTGAGATACAAAGTACCGAGGATCAGCTGCCATACCTCTTCAATTCAAATGCAGAGCAACTAAAAGAGGTATTGGATTCACCTTCAGCTGATACCTTGATGATTTGGGTAGAAGACCAGCTTCTTGTTGATTTTCCATCCATCCAAACAGCCATGATCAGCTCCAAATCAATTACATGGCTGCCACTTCTGAGAAAGGGAAGCTATTTCTCACAACCAATTGCAGGGTTTGTTTAGCTCACCTTTGCTTCCAGTTAGAGTAGAGTAGGTAGGTTTTCTTTCAGCAGAAGAAGTGCTTGTGCACACTCTGCATGTTCCATTTGGGGCATGTATGATTTCCAGTTTTATACATAGTTTTTGTGGTGTTGGTTTTGCTCTGGCATGGTTCATTGCAGCGGTTTTTGGTGAGAACAACTCTTAAGTTCAGTGTGCTCTCAGAGAAGGAGTTGCGGTATCGAGTTCAGGATCAGATATCGGGTTGGTTCAGGGTATTGCTTATGACTCCATGCCCAATGGATTGCTGATAGGCCACTGATCTTCTACCTAGCAGGCAGGTAACCCCGTGAGTCGCCAAATTGTTGTATATTTCTTCCTCTCCGGCCCGACACCAGGGCAAATCGCGGGTGGAGGAGTCGGGAAAATCAGAGGAAGAGAACATGCCGGAAGGGCAGAAAAACCCGACACCAGGGAAAAGCGCGGGTGCGGAGGAGCAGGAAGCCAGGCATGTACGGAGAGAGGAAGAAATCCCGACGCGAATGCAATCGAAAAAACCCAGTCGGGTGAACAGCAAAGGGAAACATGTCGGGGTTGTCTTCCAAACCCGACAAAGGAAAAATGTGTCGGGGGTCTCCAAAACCCGACGCACCTAGCAAATTGGGTTTTCGGGTCGGAAACGCATGATGAAACAGCATGTCGGGAGTCCACCAAAACCCGACACCAAAATACATGTCGCAAGGGTTCCAAATCCCGACGCAAGGCAAATCGGGTTTCGGGGGCAGAACAACATGGCACATCGAATACATGTCGAGGGGTCTTCAAAACCCGACAGCAAGGGAATTCGGGTTTCCGGATCGGGAAAACACGTCGGAAACGCATGAAAAGGAAGCATGTCGAGCCAGTTTCCAATCCCGATGCAAATGCACGAGAGATTTCCGAACCCGACGGGCGTTGGGGATCTCATCTGCCACCATGGTTGTTGAAGAATTGAATGCGGATGTGGAGGTGGTTGGAAGAAATTCCGAATTTCTCTTCTCCCTCATTTTTTCTCATATAAATGTAAGGAGAGGTTGTTTTAAAAAGGGTCGAACATTTTTGTTTTGTGCCTCCTCCCTTCTTCTCTTTGGAAGGTGGAGTTGTGGAGCTCAAGCCTCCCACGTGGACTGTAATTCCGTTTTTGCCTCTTGGCCTCTGCGATGTACTGTATCGACCCTTGAGCAATATATATGTCTGTGATTGAACTTAAATCCTCTCATGTATTCATTGTTGTCATTTTTGATCTCTTGTTGCATTTTGGCTATCTGTGCATAGTGTGGCATTACATCTATGTGGTCTGTGTTTAATCTTGCAAAACGGGTGTTCTTCATTCCTCGGTGCATCACCTCCGTAGCTTAGGTTTATTTTTATGCATTTCTCTCTCCCTGTCTCCTTGGTAGTTAGATTAGGTTTTTTGGGGTAAACCTCTGTGTTTTATTGGTGCATCTGAACAGAGGAATAGGAGCCGGCCTTCATCCGGAGAGCTTTTCCGATTTCGCGAGGTCCCACACTTGGGAAAAGCTCCATGTTGTGCAATCGCACTGAGACTTTCAACCGAACGTGTTGTGGAGTCCCCAGGGGTGCTGTGATTTAGAGCCGCAAAACAAAAAAAATTACAACTCGAGGTTTGAGACCTGAAGTCTGAATTTCAGACACAAAAACGCAAGCCAAATCTTGAAAGCCCAAAATCCTGAAGTCTTAAAAGGTTGATAATTTTCAGAGGTCAATACCGAGTTCAGGGTCAACGCGGAGGAATTTCAGACTTTCAGAGGTCCTGATTTAAGACTTTCAGATGTTTCAATTTCTGAGTTTCATTTCAAGGTTGAAGCAGCGAGAAGTCTGAAAGGAGAAAAGTCTTAAACCCGAAGTCTATTTTTTTTTATAGAATTTTAGAGTTCCTAGTTTCAAAGGTTTGGGTTTTGGAATTTTTAAACTATCAAGGCAACTTGGATGATGAACAATGACACAAGTGCAAAGGGCACAAGGTCCAAAACCTGAAGTTGGAATTTTAAAATTTAGGGTTTCGAAGGTCCAGGGTTTAGATTTTTGGAGGTTGGGTAGATGGATAATGATATTAAGCCCCAAAAATGCAAAGGTCCAAAACCTGAATTGTGAATTTCAAACTTTGGGGTTTTGAAGTCTCAGAATTTTAGAGCCGCAAAACAAAAAAATCACAACTTGAGGTTCGAGACCTGAAGTCTGAATTTAAGACTTTGGCGTTTTGGATATTTTGGATTTTTTCGTGTACCCAAGCAGAGGAACATTAACATCAAGCTCTGAAGTCAAGTTTCTCAAAAGTATGGAATTTTAGATTTTAGAGGTTGTGAGGCATTTCAGAGTCTTAAGAAATAGATCCAACCACTCGCCATTGATGTAGTATGGCACCCAAATATTAAGACGGCCATAACTTTAGATTTGGATGTCAGATTTGCACAAGAAACATCTTTTTAGGTGATACTAAGTTATTGAAAATGAAGAAATAAAGTCCACCATTTTAGGGGTATTTCTAGATTTCTCACCAACCCAAATAATGAAGGTATGGGCTTTCTTCCTCTCCCAACAAGGCATAGTACATGGAGGGTATGGGTTTTGCACTAGCACCCATCATTCTTGCAAGTGAATTCAATCTAATTTTGGGTAGTTGTATCATGATTTCAAATTATTCTATCTCCTTCTCTCATTCTTCCTATATATTATAATAAGGGTCATTGTTCTAATATTAGATAATTTTTCTTTGTACCCTCTCTTCTTCTCTTGTATGCATGTAAATTTGTGGAGTTCAAACCTCCCATATAAACTATAAATGTGTTCTTTCCTCTTGGCCATTATAATGCACTGTATCAAATATTTGGAGCAATAATAAAAGTTTGTGGATGAATTTTAAACCTCTCTTATGTTTATTGCATCTTCCTAATCTTTCATTGTAATCCTGGTTATCTATGCATGGTGGTTGCATTAAAATTTTGATGGTTTGTGTTTAATTGTTAGTGGATTCTCATTAGTGGATTGATCTGTGGTGTGTTTTCATCCTTTTTTAATGATTATGGTTTCTATCTCCTTCAAAATTAAACCTAAACTTAAACCTTTGGTTCTTTTTATTCCATGGAAAGTAAACAACTTCCTTTGGTTGGAAGAATCAAAGATGCACAAGTAACTTTGGATGTGTTCCCTATAAAAAGTGTCAAGGCCATAATCTTGGTTGTAAATATCCCTTTTTCTTATGGCATGCATTTAAGTACAAAATTCTGTAGAAAAGTTGGAGGAGAAATTAAAATGGATTGGTTTCATGTTCTCATTCCTATTAATAGAAAAATGAAGCATTTATTACTATAAAGACATGTTGAATACATTATGCAAATGACCGATGAACCTGAAACACAGATCCTTTATGAAGATATTGGTCATGGAAACTACATGGTCATGTCAAAAGATGATACTAATGTTTCTAAGGTATTGGTTGATGATCCTAATGGTGTTTGAATCCTTCTGTTTGAGGGAATTTTTTCTACGACCAGGTTTAGAGTTGGCATTGTTTTTGTTTCTCCTGAAAGTAAATCCCATCCATTTTCTTATAAGCTTAAATTTGAAAACATAGAAAAATAATGTTGAGTACAAGGCCCTTCTTCTTAGCTTAGCAGTAGGAAGAAAAATGGGGATCAAGAAAATTTGTGCCCGTGCAGATGTTGAGCTTATTGTTAAACAAGTCAGAGAGGGTTTTCAAGTAGAGAGCCAATGGATTAAGCACTATAAGAACTTGGTATGAGATTATATTTAATCATTGGATGCATTTTCTATCAACGATGTACCTATAGAAAATAACATAAGAGAAGATTCTATAGAATTTTTTGTGTAATTACTAACTCCTCATCTATACTTCACTCAAGAAACATTCACGATTAAGATGATTCATAGACCGAGTGTCTCAGATAATGTGAATAATTGGTGTGTATTCAATGATGATCGTCACCTAATTTCCTTCCTTGAAGTCAAAGATAACTTCAATATATTTTATTTTGATGGAAGTGAAGCATGGTACTGTGATTCTATTTTATCCTATGTGTATGAAGGAGTTGAAGAAGAATATGATAAAGATAGTTGCATAAAACTTAAAGGAAATAAGATACCTAAGGTTATAGTGAGTTTAGAAGATTTATTTGACAAGTCTTATATGTATATCTAATCCAAGGTATCACATGAGACCGATCAATCAACTAAGTATGAGTATTTCAACATAGGGAGTGAAGAGAAGGCCAAGTTTGTAAACATTGAAAAATTTTGTACTAAGGAAGAGAAGAAGAAAATGGTTGAATTACTCAAGAATTATGTAGATATACTAGCTTATTCATATGATGATTTGAAAACTTTCAAACCAAGAGAATTGTAACATTATATTCCCTTAAATCCATGAATCAAGCCATTCCGCTAAACGGAGAGGAAATATAATCCCAAAACTATAGGTACAATTTACTAGGAGATTCAGAAGTTTACGAATGCTTGTATGATTTTTTCCAGTCACCATTCAACTTGGGTAGTTAACATTGTGCCTATAAGGAAGAAGAGTGGTGAAATATGAATATGTGTGAGTTTTAGGAATTTAAATCAAGCCTCTCTTAAGGAAAATTATCCTCTCACTATGATGGAGAAAATATTGCAAGATGTCACTCGTTCAGAAATGTTTTCCATGCTTGATAGATTTTTACGCTACAACCAAACTAAGGTGGATATTCAGGACCAACAAAAAACTTATTTCAAAAATCCATGGGGCAATTTTTCCTATAGAAGAATTCCATTTTGTCTCATCAATACAAGTGCAACTTTCTAGAGGGCGATGGATTTGGCCTTCAGTGATTTCAAAGAAAAATGCATAGTGTTCTATCTTGATGATCTGATTAATTTCTCTAAGAAGTGGAAACATCACTTTTAACACATTTGAGATGTGATTCAAAAGTTGAGAGACCATGGAATTTAATTAAATCCAAATAAATCCATATTCAGTGTCATAAAAGGAAAATTTATTGGGCACATTGTTTCTAAGGACGGAATCAATATTGATCCAGAACGGGTTCAGGCCATCAAGAAGATTCATCGTTCGACAAGCAAGAAAGGTGTGCATTCTTTCTTTTGGAAAATTAATTTTCTAGAAAATTAATCTCTAATTTTACAGAAGTAACTAGGAGTGTAGCCAAAATGATAAAAGAGAATAAATATGTTTTTTGGACTACTGAGGAGAAGGGTGCTTTTGATAACATCATGAAACTATTGCCAATACTCCCTTTCTTTCTTGTCTAGATTTTTATAAATATTTCGTAATCTATTGCTATGCGTCCTAGAACATCTTGGCAACTATCTTGGTGCAGAAGAGTTCTAAAGGGTGTGAAATTCCTATATATTTCACAAGTTATGTATTGAATTCTCATCAATTAAAATATACTCAAATAGAGAAGCATGCTTTTTTTTAGTTAAGAAAATGAAGTAGTTTTGCTTCTACATCCTGAAATCCCATTGTATTTTTTTTGTGCCTGATACAAATGTAAAATAAATCCACACACGAAAATAATTTGGGTCAAAATGAGGAAAATGGGTACATAAATTTAAAGAGAAGGACCTCGACATCAAACCAACCAAGCTTGTTCAAGGAAAAGGCCTCTGTGTATTACTTCTAAGCCATTCTAGGAATGAATCATTAGAAGAATTAGTTTCTAGTGTCCTAATTTTTCTTTTCCTCTTCTCAACAAATGAATGGTATGTAGACATCACTCATTTTATTACTTATAGAAAATTCCCAACATTTCTATGTGCCAAATAAAAAAGAGCCATTAATTTTCAATCTACACAGTATATACTATGGAAAAATTCATTGTTCAAGAGAATGATTGATGGAAGATATATTATATGTATAGATAGGGAGTACTAGAAAAGATTGTTAAGAGATTTCTATGATCAAGCATGTGGATGCTATTTTTCATATTTAGTTGACAACCCCTAAAATTCTTCGTGCAGGTTACTATTGGCAAACCCTTTTCAAGGATGCAACAAAGTTGGCCTCAAAGTGTGAAGCTTGTCAAACTTTTGTGGGAATAACCAAGTTGGCCACATTACCTCTCAAAAAAGTGGTGATAGAAGATCCTATTATCTCTTGAAAGTGAACCATTTTTGAGAGATAACTGTAGGGGTTCTACACTTTTTCGAAATCTAACTTTTGTAGATATAATGGAAACACCTCAGATTTTTGGGTATACCTATTGTCGAGGTGAGTCTCCAGTATCAAGGACAGTTCCTTTTTTATGTATCCTAAATTAATTTTTGGGGTTTTGAGGATAAAAATATGACTATAAATGAATTAAAAATAGGGTGATACACAACTTGTTGAGGGATTTGACTAAGTACAAGCGCAATCAAATTGAGAATGAATTTTGGATGCACAAACCAATAGTTTTGAGCATAATATTAAGGAAAAATACTTTGTGTATTGAGGGAATGAGTCACTACAACACAATAAGATAAACATGCACACTATATTATGATTAATTAGGAAATTTGACATTCACAATAATTATTGAGATATACGCACCACTGTAAATAATTGGAATGACAGAAATCCATTCTCATTCAAGGGAAAAACTGGAAAAAATTGCTTCAGCACTCCTATGTCCAAAAATTCCTCCCTTGTGCTTTGCAATTACACACAATATATAACAAGATTATTCACCCATCCCATCCTAAAAATAGGCTAAAAACTATACTCGCATATGCATGCTAATTTTACCCCTTTATCATGAATAAATAAAGGAATAAAAATAGACATGATGATTACAATGACGCATTGATATCCTTGGTTACAAAAATAAAATTCAGTCCAAGTGTAGTTGACTAATCTATTTTTAATAAAAAATGATGAATAATTTTGGCTAATAATACCACTTGCTTGTTGTGTAAGTCTTCTCCAATGTGCATGAAATATTTGTCTTCATCTGGTTGATGCGACACTTGCAACTTGATCCACTTGCAATGATATTTTAGGAATTCTTTATTTCTTTCCCTTTGGATGCATATGTAAAAATTCAATATCCCTATGTGAGAAAAATACTCCTTTTATTTTCAATGATTTAACCAAAATATTCACCCAATGTGTGGAGACCACCTGTAGGCTCTGATGTTGACATCTTTTTGTCTTTATCTACATGGTGAAATAATCCTTTTAATAACCTTTTTGATCATATACAATATATTATTCTCCTACAAGTAAAACATAATGCTTTTTCTTCAGCTCCCATGTGGGGACCACCTTTGCGCATGTGTAAAAGTACTTCCCCTTACATGAATAATTGTCAATTTCCCACCTTCTTTAATTCGAGGATATGAAGGTAATTTGGTTCTTTTAAATAATATTGTTTCCTTTGAATTGCATGGGCATGCATGTTATTTCACCCTTTTGGTGTCATCATGTTTGAAAAGGTGTCCACTTTTAATTTGTTTATGATTGGAAAATAATATACACACCTTAATCTAAGGTTTCCTTTTGTATAATCATAGCATCTAAGTCGACCACATTTTTACTTGGTTGTGGCACATGATTCAAACCATTTTGATAAAAAAACATTGCAAATAATAGTTTTCAGCTTTTGAATAATTATGTATAGTTATAAGGTAACATTACCTTTGTGATGATCATTGTTGGCATGTGGATGTTTTCAGACCTTAGTTGATCAATGCAATGATTTTTGTTTTAATCATGGGGCTGTCCCCCTCTCCAAGATGGCTTGACCCTTAATTTGGTCAATGGAAATTATTAACTTGGAAACTGTAGTCGAGTTTCTGCAACCTTGATTAGGTTAATCAAATTTGATGATAACCATTGATGTTTAACTATTTTAATATATACTGATGATCCTCAATCCTGATAGATGGTGGTAGTTGGAATGCATTTATTAGATTGAATCTGGTTCATAAATCTTGTACTAGCTAATCTGAATCGTTAATTACAAACTCACTTGAGTTAGGGTTTATTGATTTTGATGATTGTTGCTAGACGTTGATTCTTGTACCTCTGAAAATATTGGACTTTGATCTTTTTCTTGGTGAGTTAGACTAACTTAGCCCTCTGGTTAAGGTAGTAAAAATGAATTTAACCCATCATTTTTCTATTTGTTTTTGGAAGCCTTTGGCTTGGCAAATCCCTTGCAATTTTTTTAGTCATCGCCATTGTTTCTTCATCTTTCCCATTCGAAAACGATCTTATCTCTTACTAACAAAGCTCTATATTTGTGAATACCTACACATTTTATTGTTCTTATTATGGTTTGAGCTCTGAAAAAGGGTCACTACCATTATTTTTTAGCACTTGAGCTGCGTCATGAGTAAGGTTCTTGTGGTCATCATTCTTCTCGTAAGTCACACTTTATCTAATCTTTGATGACACCGTAAACATTGAGCTTTGAAATTAGTTGTAAAATTTGAATGATCTCGATACAAGTATTTACATTTATTTTTGATTCTCAGTAGGAAGCTTTTATTGCGAATGTATTATGCCATTATTTTTAACTTTCGTGGCCTCGACCTTTTCTATGAAATGTCCTTTGAGTTTGGTATTTGGAATTACTGGTTTTGATCATTGCTTGGTCGTGGTCTATTATGCACAATAAAACTGTGTCATTCCATTGAGGTCTGTGAAGTTCCGATGAGGTTTTCATTATTTCTATCCCTGTTGCACATGACACTCTATTACTGTATGTTCTGGTTGGGTCTCTTGTACAAGTCACATATGATAACATGTAGTGAGTTTGACCTCATCTGTTACAATTTTATAAATTAGGTTTCGAGCTCTACTAATAAAAGACCACTGTTTCAAGCTACTTTTGATGTATTCTTTGTAATGAATATTATGAGCAACACTCTAAAATTATTCTTTGATAGATAAGTTATGAAGGTAAGTTGTAGTCGATTTATCCTTGTTTCTTGTTCGTTCATTTGACTATCTACCTACAATATGATTAAAAAACTTTTATCATTGTTTATAAAGTTGAATCCTCTATGCATAGCCTTCATTTTCACCTAGAGTATTTGGTTCTGGGTTCCTTTTTTTTTCTCTTTGTTTCCTTTAACAAAAAACACCCTCGAGTTGAAAATTCATTCTCGGTCATCACTACTTACTTTGTAACATGAGGGTTTCTAGAAAAGACTTCAAAATGGTAATTTCACCATTTTTTACAAGTTTTTCATAAAAAAATGAAAAAGAAGAAGTGGCCATAGTTCTGTGAAGTATTTTCTGATATGTATCCTCAAATCACTAAGCCTCCCTTGATGGGTATTGCAAAATTTCCAATAGTTCTTATTATTTCAATGAAAGCAAGCTGATTTAACTACTCCATGCATTTTGTTCATTTGATTTTCTCATTACTCACTTGTGAAATTTTATATTATACCTGATACTGGGTTAGTCATTTGATCTGTAGTTGTTGTTATCACCCTGTATCATTGCTTGAAACCTTGAATTTAACATTGTATAATATATTTTGTCTCTGATTTGATTTGGTTATTTGTATTTTCTTGTACTTTCTGCAACGTGTTGGATAATTTGAATGAATTTGACAATTTGGGCCATTTCGTTACATTGTTTCCATATTCTTCAAAGAAAATGACAAGTGTTTATTATTTCGTACATTCTCCTATGACTTTTAATGATATGCTTTGAACTGGTTTCAAAGATTTGTTGGAACTATAGTTTTTGCTTGATATTCTCTATCTTTATGCCAAAAATAAATCTATTTTACTGTAGTTTGAAATAACAAACCTGTATTTTTGATGACTTCTTCTACTTGAAAATGTACTTTGAATGTCAAAAGATATATTCTAAATTTTTCTTTCTAATTTGGAACCTTGTTGCATTTGTTACTTTTGAAACACTTTGATGATCTTTTGTTGTTCTTTAGTGATGTATAATCTTGATTTAGAATGAATACCTTTCTAATTGATTTTGAAACTTGATACTGAACTTGTAGTTATTAGATCATTGAAAAAGATGTCTCACTTATTCTCAAAAGACCATTTTTGTTCTTTATTCTTGGGGCACCTATACTTTATTGAATTGTTCTTATTTAATTCTAAAATTATGCCTTTGAAAGATTCTTCACAGTTCTCTACTCATATTTTGTGTATTTTTCCTTCACGACTCCTCTAATCTTGGATGTTGGTTCTTCTCTTTAGTGTGATGTAACTTTCTTTGCATATTAATCATTCAACCATCTAGTTCTTGTATATTTTCTTGTTTTATAAGTCTTGAATATGATACACTCTTTGTACAGAAGTTTTCCTTGAACTTTATTTATCTACATGGATGCAATGTATTTTATTTTATTGAATTGTTGCAATCTTTTACTGTACTTTCAATGGAGAAAATGTCATCTTCTGAAAGCTTGAGGATTTTCTATCTCATTCAGTCATGATACTTAACTGTACTCTATTTTGATGTATCAATTTTGATATATCCTCAATCTTGTACCTTGAGTAGATAACCCATTTTCTGTAAAGCAATTTGTAACTTCTGTGAAAAAAATTTGTTGCTTTGATAATTCATTCTTCTTTTGTAGCTCTATTAAACTTGTACTCTGTCCATATTTTCAAGCTGATATGTGTTTGATAGTTGATACTTAACTTGTTCAAAACTGTGTTGATTACATCCTTGATTACATTCTTTTGAGGATCCTATGTATTGAAACTGGATATATAAGAAGAAATTTATTAAGTTGAATTCTTGAATGCTTGTAGCCTAAAATGAACACTTGAATACTTGTATCTTTATCAATACCTAATTACAAGTCATGAAGTGTTCTGATATGAGAACAATTGACTTATTTTGATAGGTACATACTTCTTCATTTACTTTTGTTGCACTTTCACTTGTAACTTTTGAAGAATGTACCTTCCTTTTATATGAAAGATGTTTAGAAACAAAAACTCCTTCCTTGTATAAGTCAACCACTAATATGTTGGAGTTTTCATGAATGTTTCTTTATCATTCCTTTTTGGGCATCTGATTTGATCATAGTTGTTTTGGTGTTGATTAAAACCTGAACTCTTTAGATTTCCTATCTGATCCTTTATATTCTGATTCTTCCACTTCACTTATTTGATGATTTGAAATATGTATTGTTATGTTTGAATGAAAGTAATCATGCAAGTCTTGAAAATTTCTGTAACTCCTTCTCTTTCTAGAATAGCTACTGAACTCTGAGTTAAATTCTTCTTTCATACCATTGTGTACTTATGAGTTTTCTAATTTTATGTACCATGAGAAAGAAATCATTAAACTCTATTTTTATGCAATCTTTAGCTAATAGTGAAGACTGTAAGACATGATTTTATTTCCTCCTTTGCTGCAACTTGTACCTACACACTTATGAAAATAGTTAGAAATAAATAGGCTTTTTGTCCTCTATTATGTTCCATAGTTTTATTCTTTTCTCTTTCTTTTCTGACATGATTCTGGGAATCATATGTGTTGTTGTAGAATAATACTCTTATCAATTGTGTATCTGTCTTTGATGTACCTTATTCTTATTATCTTTAGAAATCCATCTGCATGTAGTTAGATAGTACATGATTACAAATCAAACCCTGAGCTCAAAATTTGATGCCTTTTCTTTTCATTCTTTTCAGGTTACACTGTGGCTACCAGGAGAGTTGGATGTAGAAGACTAGAAGAAAACCTAAGGAAATGATTGGTTTCTTCTATGCTATTTTACTTTTAACTTCATGCACATGTACTTATTTTTTTAGTAGTTATAATTTACATCCCACGGCTTGTGTGGGAAACATTGTATTTCTTCATGAATAAATAACATTAATTTATGTAATTGAGTTGTATATTTTTGTCTGTATCCATATTTTATGATGGATATTGATTGTATAATGAAATAAACAACTCAATCACATAATTAAATGTACTTAAAATGTAGAAATAATGATTTTAGAGGTACCTTGTAACTTTATAATGAACTCACTTTCATGTAACTACAACCCTGTTTGTTGTTCCCGAATTTAGCATTTCACCTAAAATTTGATTCCCACCTTGATCAAGGAAATTCATTAGTCCTTTGGGGATTTTGTAGTTTCCTTATTGAAGAGGAACATGGAATGATAGTCTATGTGAGGTGTTACATTTTGTAATAGAACACATAGTTGTAGATTACATGTAGTTAATAAATTGTTCCAACTAAAAACATAATAGAACTGTAATGCTTCCCCCTAGTTAGGTCCATTTGATCAATTCCTTTCATCATAACAAAAGTTTGAGTTGCCCATTTTTGCACAAGTGAAAAAATTATCAACAAAGCCCTTTCAGAAATGGGGGTTGGATTTTATAGGAACCCTTAATCCTACTTCAAGTGTAGGACACAAACATGTTTTGATAGAAATTGACTATTTCTCGAAGTGGTTATAATCCATTCCAGTTAAAAGAACCACTTCTGAAGTAGTATGTGATTTCATCAAAGAAAACATCTTGGCCAGATTTGGAATTCTAAACAAGATTGTCACGAATAATGCCTCAAATGTTTCTTCACATGAGATAATTGATTTTTTCTATGGAGATGGAATCTACCTTGCAAATTCTTATGATTACTATCCATAAGGGAATGAGAAGGAAGAATTAACCAATAAAAGTCTTGTAACAATTATTAAAAATTAGGTTGATGAATCTCAAAGAAACTAGCATAAGAAAATTGATGATGCTCTCTGGGTAGATAGAATTACAACAAAGAGGGTTATTGGAATGTGTCCTTTCCTATTGGTATATGGAACAAAAGCTCATTTTATAGTAACAGTGGAACTGCTTAGACTGCATTTGGTAAAATATATTGAGAATGAAGAGCTCACTAGTGTCATGGAGAAAAGAGTGATGTACCTTTAGAAATTTGATGAGGACAGGTTGCAAGTGATTTATATAATGTTGGATACCAGTAAAAGTTGAAACAATTGTTTGACGATAAAGCTATATCCAGGGACTTTCAACTTGGAAACATTATCTTACTCTACAAAAAAAGAAGAAAACCTTGAGGAATTCATGGTAAGTTTTATTCTCTCTTTCATGGTCCTTTCAAGATTAGACATTTTGTTGGTGAAAATTCATAGTACTTGATCTATATGGATGGAAATTCACTTCCATTATCATATAGTGGTCAATACTTGAAATTTTTTTAGTCTTGAAGTTTCAATAGTCCTTTGTAATTATTAGTCTTGTAAATATGTTTTCTATAGTCATTGTTTTTGTTTTCTCTTCTTCCTTTGTTCTTGTGTCTTCTATGTTACCCTATTCTTCTTTCCCTATGGATAAATCACTTGTCATGTAACAAGATATTTTTGGGTCATTTTCTTAGGCTTATTTTAACTATGCATCAAGTAAGTCAAATCCCTAGAAAGAGCCAGATGTTGTCACGCAAAAAATGTATATAAATTTTAGAAATGTTTTAGTAAACTGACTTCTATGAAAAATTTGTTTGCCTTTGTGAAGTCTTGTGGAAGAAACATGTTTCTAACAGTTAGTCATTTTTGAGTATTTTGATTGTTTTGGTATTTTCCTTTACATTATGGCAACATTAGGTTTTTTTAGTACTTGTGTCTCTAGTTCCATTTTGCCTCATGTTCTCTACATCCCCTCCTTTCCTGCATTATGTTAAGTCCTTTTTTATGGGTTTTTGTGTTCGTCATTGAACTATTCTATACCAGTATTGGTTCTCCACATCATTATTTTTCCCACATTTTCCTTACTTCCATAACCTTTGAATTCATCCTTTATATTGTAGACTTTGCAGATTCTTTTAGAATTTATGGACCTTGTACTTCCTAGACTTCATTTCCCCACATTCTCGTGTTCTCTGCACTCATCACCAATCTCCAAAGTTTTCATCAAAATTGGCTAAGTATTTCTTCCTATTGCAGATGTTACAATTTTTCAAATAACTCGCATCCCCGTGTCTCATGGGAATTGTGTTCCCCAGTGGTCTCATTCTCCTGCACTTTCTTAGGTTTCTTTGTATTATGGGAGTTTTGGATATTTGAGCCCCCCATGTCCCTAGTTCCCTTATGCTGTCAATTCCCCACTTTTCCGTCATAACCACAATACAAAATAAATTGGTAAAATGTTTTCTAACACATCCCATTTCCCACAATATTCTTATGTTTCCTATTTAAGAATTTATTACCTCATGGTTTGAACAAGAAAGTATAAAAAGAAGTAAAATGGGTGATTTTTACAATCTCAAATAAAAAAATTATAGTTAATTCCTTGCGTTCCAGTTTGTATACCCTACAAGCCATTTCTAGCCATATCTTAAGCGTTCTCTTGCCATTTTTAAAAATTCAAATTGCTTTGTATCCTGAGAGAAGTTACTTTTCTCTTAGACCCTAGGAAATTTATTTTTAAGCTTCCTACAAAGGTTTTGATATCAAATTGCTTTTGTTTTGTATCATACCTTTTTTTCTCAAAAACTATCATTGAGTTTCCATTCGTCTAAGTGTTTGTTTCCTAACAAGGCCATCATGAAGTACCATTATGAGGGTTATGAACATATTTCCTCCCTTTAAATGTTAGTAACCAACATAGGAGATAGTGATGTGTAGCATATTGACTTCAATGACTTCTCATCCCATGTTTCTGATGTAAATCCCACTCACATAGCTCAATGTATCAAATATTTTGGGATTTATCATGCCAGTGGCTTCCCTATTTTAGTTCAATGTGTAGATATTGTTTTATCCCATGCTTTTTGCTTCGATCAAGATTAAAAAGAAATGAAAGATCCTCAGGCTCAAGTGATTGTTAAGCTTGACACCAATTTCATAAATGTTGCCTTTAGATTCCATGTTTTTTGAAATGCCAACACTCTCACTATAACACAGGCTCAAGGCCTTCTTGAACAAATATAGAAAAATAAAAAAACAATGGTAACTAAATTTTGGTTCAAGGTTCTAAAGAAATGATCATCCACACTTCCTAAGAGTATGTATAGGGTTCATTTAAAAGAAGAACCATCTAATATATTCAATCTGTTATCTAGAATCATAGGAATTCCCTTAACCAATGAGTTTCACTTCTAGATGCATGTCCTTATATAAACATTATTTGTGAAGGGAATCAAAATCTGAACTAGGGAGAGATAATTTGTGAGAACCTAGGTGATCAATTAGTCAATGTACAAGAGAGAAAATATTTATATATGACCTCATATTTGATGTACACCATTGTAAAATACATAGTATGATTAGATCTTAATCTAGTGGATGAAAGGAAGAATACACCAATGTATGATTATTACCCACAATTAACTCTTTAAAACAATAAAATAATTTTAGAAGGTTAAATGATGCATTCACAATGGAAATTATCAGACTCTTGGAAGGAAACATAACAAAGAGGGTATCTGTTGAAGGAAAATAATTTATCTCAACTTATGGTAGTTTGTTCATCAAATTTAGAAGGTTCTCATAAATGAAGTTAGCTAGTTCTGATGGTGTACCTAACAAGCCTCCCATGTACTACAATGATAAACTAGCTTTAGTAGAATGCTGGAGGAAAATTTATATGTTGCATAGAAAATGAAAGTACTAAAAGATAATAGGTATTCAATTCCCAATCACTATGGGAAATTATAGTTGTAGGATAGCACTAGATGCTCAGAATGTAGAAAGGACCATCTCTGCATTAAACTTCTATCCATTTCACAAGAGGTTTTGATTTGACATCAAAGGCTTCATCTCTAAAAACCTTAGAATAGTTTTTATCACTCACCTGTCGTAGAAGATTATTGGGAAGATTGTTCAAATGACTATGAGGTGAGAAGAGGATACTTCAGCCAGTTTTCCTTGCAGTAGATCAAATATTTTGGAATTTAGAAAGTGCTAAAGGAATTTCCAAATTATGATGAAGACTTGTATTCTCTTGAATATAATAAGACTATTCGGCACACACCCCTCATCACCATCAACTAGTTTCAAAAGGAAAATGATGATCTTTAGAAGATAAAAAACCTAGTTATGGTGAGGAAAAAGTTCTGGTTTTATATAAAGATGAATACATATAAATAAAGTATGACTTAATCTTCTTCTCATGGAGCATCAAAATCTCATAAGGAAGTTTCTACCTCACACACAGAAGTGCCAAATCTGCTAACTCCCTCTCCTCGGCATGTAGAATCTCCATTAAAATTATTTTGAAGGAAAGAGAAGATTAAGAAAACTGAAAAAGAGAAATAAATAATTAAGGAAAAAGGAAATGAACCATTCTCTCCATGGAAAATATAGGAGGTTCAGAGTATTGAACAAATTTTTGATCTTTAATAGGAAGAAGAAAAGGGGAAAGAGGATCATGAAGAAATAAACTATGAAGGAGGAAGTACGAAGAAGGAAGAGGATGAAGGAAACAAATTTAAGAGTGCAAAGTTAGGGTCTGACGTATTGATCATTATGAAGCTCAAATCACCTATGAAATAAAAATATTCTTCAAGTGCTAGAGCACCTACTCTTGAGGTATTTTCTACTCAGAGCCTTGGTTACCTCAACACACTTGCTCTAGTCCCTCTTTTGGATCCACATCCTAGTGATTATTTGACATGGGTAAAACCCCTAATTGATACCAAGAAAAGGAAGTCATCCTCACAAATCATTTCTTCTAAGTTTAATTTTGTATATTCCCTACTTGGTACAAATTTCACTCCCCCTACCAAGAAAGCCAATAATGTTTTAAGATTGGTTTTTAATTTAAAAGGCTAGAAATACCTAGAAATAGCAAATCCAAGGGTGGAAAAAGATGAAAATGATCTAACTATTACTGACTTGCAGCTAACAAGAATTCCATTGGATTAATCTACTCCTGAAGAGGAGATTCATAACTTAAAAGAGACAGTCTCCAAGGTAATTAAAATGGTAGATAAAGGAAAAAAACATAGGAAAAACTGGAGGAGAAGGTACAAGTACTCTCTGATTTCATAAAACGCTTCCTTGCAAGTGATAAAGTGCCTTATCTTGCCCATATAACTTCAATGGATCCTCACATTGTCCTGTCTGATGAAGAAGTTCAATCTATCAAATAAATTCATAAGCATGCTTCGTATGGAAAGAAAATTTAAGAAATGGTTCAAGGAATATTGATATATGGCTTTAATTTCATTGATGAATCACACAAAGAATAGGCCACCATTTCTCTTATCCAAGTTTATATTGACTCAGTAATCATTATATTTGAAAAGGAACTTAAAATTTAGTAAGAATGTATTCAAGATCTTAGACTCATGAAGGATACAAATGAACAAATTATCCTTTCACATAAGATCTTAGATGATTCAAAAATTAATATTTCCCATAACTTGGTTTTCAATGTAGAATGCAAAATGAAAGTGCTAGAGAGGCAATTGGTGAACTTAAGAATATGGTGCAAAAGAGAGAGGCATTCAAATCTTAATTACTTAGTGAATTTATAGCCCTTCCGTGTTAATTTTATAAAAATAATTTTGGAGAGAGGAACAAAGCACAAGAGATCAAAGAAAGATTCAAAGAACTCATCAAGGAAGACATGTTCAATCCTAAAGTTGTGAAAAAATAAAAAATGCAAGAAATCAATGAAATGTATAATGTGGTTATAGAAGCAACCAAAGGCTTAGTGCAAAATGTCAGATATGAGAAAGGAGATGGAGGATTCCTTGGGAAGCTCAAAAAATTCTATGGAAAAAACCACTATCCCAGAGGCATGGAGATTTTTGGAGATCTTGTTAAATTATGAAATCAAATACTCAAACTGAAGAGTCCAACAACACCTTATACAAGTGTTCCTTTTCCTATTTCCTAGGTTCTTCTTTCTAGTCAATGTAATTCAAAGTTAGCTTTATTATTTTAAAAGATATGAAATTGTAAATAATGCTAAACAATTTGTATTTCATTAGATAAGTTTGAAAACTTAATTAAAATATTTTGGAATTAGGAATGTTAGTTACATCCACCCTTATTCCTCTATAAGGCTTTCTGTCATTATAAAAATGGGTTATTGTTTGATTTTGATGTTTTGAAATTAAAAAACGATACAGAAATGCAAAGAATCAATATAGAAGAAATTATCCTCTCTCTGTTTTCCTGCATCCTTTCTATTTCTATCCTTTAGTCTATGAATTCAGATTTTATATATTTGGATATGAAACTTTGTGTTCAATTCAGTTGTTGTGATGTTGAGAACTTTGGTTTTAGTGTATATATGGCTTGTATTCAAATATATATAGATTCATGTGTTCTTGAAATTTCATGTATATATAAGTACGATACTATTATGCAATCTATATATCTGAAAGTGCTACCATTTTCATTCCTCAAATCATTAGTTCTTCTACCTCTTCTTCTTCTATATTGAGAATGAATGAATACGGATACATTTTGTTGGTATCCAAATTTGTTCTCCTTTTCAGTCTGAGCAGCACCATAGATATGTCATGGAGCTTGAAGTCATATTATACCATGTTGTATGTCATTAGTAGCCGGGGATATGGTTTAGCTGGCACTCAGGTTTGTGGAGAAATGGATAGCACTCCAATAGGACTTGATCTTGTCCTAGCTGTTTTAGGTTGTGCCTTGCAACCAAGGTAAGAGGACCTATTTTTGTAACCTTGTAATGGTGAAGGAGATTAAGATGTCCTTCTCTTTGCTTGAAATTCTATGATGGAGACCTTGATGAAAACATGATCAACACCCCAGATCTGAACTCTCACAAGTTGTCACTTCTCAAAACATGGGTATGTTCTCAAAACAAGGCAAAGGTTACTAGAGACATTGGAAATCCTGATCTAGTATGCATACTTTTGCAAATGGATTTTGATCTTTTGTGGGTATACAAATACAAATCAGGGGTAGTACATGATAGGATATTTGTTGTTTAGATGATTTTTGGTGGGGGATTGACAAGACAAATTGGGATAGATCAGATCTTTGACAATCTCTACAATATTTGAACAACTATTAGAAGAAATGCCTCAAATAATTAGGATGTTCTTTCAACCAGAAGAGGCACAAATGGAAGCCCAGGTTTCACTCTTCACATAATATTTGAGAACTTACCACAAAATCATTGAAGTAAAGAACTCAATTAAACACAAAAATCCTTGATCAAACCACGCCTAAGGTACCCCCAAAGGCTTAGAAGAAATCTCTGCAGTTAAGGAAGGTAGAGTGATTTTAAATTTTTTTATCTCCTTATCAGATGAAGGCTCTTCTGAATATGAGATTGCAAATTCCACTAAACTATCAACCAGAAATGGAGATCCTTGTGTGATTTCTAAAACTTTCAATGCAAGATTGTAACAAGAAAAAAGAAAACTATTTACAGGCATTTAAAAAATGATAACAGAGACCATATTGCCCAAAGAAAACACAGATTTAATTCAAAACTTGTTAGATTCAACAGCAGGGGAGAGTTACATGAACAATCTCAGAGCTGTGTTATGGCTATACACTTGTAACCAACTCACATACATGAATTTCCAACACATGAGACATTAACCTGATTCTTTGGTGGATTTCTCAGAAAATGAGCTTTCTCTCAGAATTTGCTCATGATTTTCAACTCCCAACCCCTTACAATTTCTCCAAAATGCACTATATACCCTATGCCATATTGGAGCCTTCTTTCCCAAGAAAAGAATATGCCATGGGATCAATTCTGTTACAACAATTCTTCATGATTCAATGAAAATGACATCAAATAGAAAAACACTCGCATGTTTCCAGGTGTGCCCAAAAGATTAAATTATTACAAATATCTGGATCATTATCCATCGCGGAGGCATGTTTTTCATCATTGAGGTATGCAAACACCTCTAACTCATCATTTTCACTCTTTTACCTTTTCATACTACCTCTCCAACTTTTGATTTTTTCATTTCATGTGTTTGCTTGGGTTAGGGAAAAAATTATTTCAAAAACACCTCAAATCAAAGAATTAAGCCATGAAAGTGATGCCAATGATCCTAGAAGGCCAATACGACACAAAATCACTATAAATTTGATGAATTTTGATGCAAAAATCATGATTCCAAGCATCCTAGAGATCCCATGGCGGTCAAAACAAATGGATGCATAGAAACCATCGACCTTATCCATCTTTTTCCTTTAATCTAGGCCCTCCATGTGTCAAAAAACAATTGGGACCGAAATTGGGATCATTTTTTACTTTTCCACATTTTTTGGAAAAATGGAAAATTTTCACTTTTTTCTCCGCCCCTCTGCCTTTGAATTTCGGAGCTGACACGTGGCACATGGTGGGTCCCATTGAAATCATGCTTCAATTCTGTGCATTTTGACCTTTTTTTGTAAATTGGGAAAATTTTCACTTTTTGCCCCAAGGGCCTGCACCTCCAATTTTTCCCTTGCCATGTGTCTCCTTGTGATTCGCTAGTGGGCCAGTAGCATCAAATTTTGATTTTGAGTATTTTTGGCAAAAGGGAAAAATTTCCTTCCTTCCTCCATTGGCCCGCCAACCTGCCTTGCCCTCTACCATGCGTCCATCTCTCATTTGGTGAGGACCCGCTGGCTTAATCTTCATTTTACTCCCTTTAAGCCAAGGGAAAATTTTCCACTTTGTCTTCATGGGCCGCATGCCTCCGAAACTATCCCCGCCACATGGTGCTCTTCTATTCATGTGCAGATCCAAGTCTTCCTTTCTTCCTTCAAACCTCCCTTGCAATTTTTTTGAAAGTTCACAAACTTCAATGTTGACCCATGTCCCCCTTTGACCCTTAAAATGTTACACATGTCCACTCGTTATTGGCCACGGGCTTTCGGGCAAAAAATTTTACTTTAACCTTTTTGTGAAAAAGGGAAAAAATCCCCTTTTCCCTCCACTGGCCCGCCGACCCGCTCTACGCCACTGTGCTACCACGTGTCCTCCTCTGATTGGAGCGGGGGAAAAATTGGTTTTGAAACTTTATAAAATTAGAGCCAAAAAACTCTAAGTCCCCCCACCACCCACATCCCCTCATCCAATGAAAACATGCCACGTAGGCAATTTGGAAAAAATAGGGCCTCGGGCCTGAAAATGCCCCATTTGCTTGAAAAGGTGAAAAATGAAAAGTTATGGTGCCTCCCCACCTTTCCACCCAATGCAAACCCACCACATTGCCAATACCATATGAGGATGAATTTGACAAGCAAATGACGCCTATCTGACCGTCAAAATGTAAAAAATTCCAGGGATGCCCTAGAATTCAATTTTTTCACCAAGGATGGTAGATTTTTTTATTTTGAATCAACTGAAGCATGATTTTACAACATTTTTGACCTTGGGATAGGATTTTCAATACAAACAAGTATGAATTTATTAATTTCAATTTTTCCATGATCTGGAAAAGAGAAAAAGACACAGCCCATGCAAATTTGGAAGAACTAGGGCACAAAAGGGAAAACTTGGAATATTCCTTCAAATTTGGGCAAAACAACAAGTTTTTGAGCATTTTTAAAGCATCAAATTGGAGGGGAAGAATTTCAGACCATCAATTCAAATGGTAAGACATCTTTTGAGCAAATATAGACTTGGAAAATTAGGGCAACATGGTGTCAGCTCAAAAATGGCACCAACATCGGCTCTTTCTTGGGGATGGGCACTCCCAGTGAGTGCCACAAGGACAAAATGTAGACCAAGTGCCAAGATATCCATTGGGAAAAGGAGTCAAGAGCCAAAATCACCAAAAACCAACTGAGAACCCGACAAAAATGGCTGCCATATAGCAAGATAAACCACAAAACTGACAAAACACCATAAACATAGAAAAAAACCAACACTATACATGTACAAGCTGTGCATACCTCGAATTTGGGGATTAGTCTAAGAAATGCTTCAGATGTCTGCCATTAACAGGAAATTCAAGCAATTCCCATCTAAATCTTTAAGAAAAAAGGTATGCTCACCAATTCTGATATCAATGGCATAAGAACCCATCCATAATGCATCAAATTTTCCATGCTTGTCCTTGTCTTCATGCCTACTATCCCACAACAAGACCAAATATCAAACATTGAAGGCTCTAGGAGTGACCTTCTTGTCAAACAATCTCTTCAATTTTTCCCTAAATCTGACATGCCTTTAATGGGATGCTCTTCTCTCCTCATCAAGCTCAATAATCTGATTGATCCTTGATTCATATGGGCTAAGCTCTTGATCTTCCAACTGTTGGGAAAACTGAAATGAAGATAATTACACGTGTAAGGGCAGCAAAGCCTGAGTTCCATACATAAATTCAAATGGTATTTTACCAGTAGCTCTTTTAGGAGTTATCCTATCAGCCCAAACTGTACAAATTTCAATTGTTCACCCCACTTCTTCTTATTTTGCTCCAAGGTTCTTCTAATGATCTTCAACAAATTATTATTGTTGGACTCAGTTTTTCCATTCCCTTGGGGGTTATAGTTTGAAGAATAAGTCAGATTGATTCCATATTCATTGCATATTTCCATTAAAGGTTTGGCTCTAAAGCACATGGCATTATCAGCTACAATCTTGACTGAGACTCCAAATCTGCATATGATGTGATTCAACAAGAAGTCCATTACCACTTGGTGTGTTGCCTTTTTAGATGGGATTTGCTTCAACCCACTTTGTAAAATATTCAGTGGCTACAAGAATCCACTTGTGGCCTGCACTAGAAGGATCTGAAATCTCACCAATGAAGTCCATCCCCCATTGCTTGAAAGGAGCTTCAATTGATACAGGCTGTAAAGGAAGGGAGCCTAAAGCTTTCAATCTTCCAGAGAAACGTTGGCAACTATCACATTTTCTAACTAGCTGGGTTGTATCTTTGAAGAGAGTAGGCCACCAATAACCAGCTCTAAAAATATTATGTGTTGTTACTCTTCCAGAAAAGTTCCCTCCACAAACTCCCCCATGGAAATCAACAACTATCTTGGGAGCTTCATCTTCAGTTATGCATTTCAAAAGGACACCTTCAGGGTTCTTCCAAGCCAGCCCAAGGTCTGTGATGATATATTTTTGAGAAGCCAACTTGAGGGATCTTTTCTGATTTTTATTTAAGTGACTAGGACAGTATAGGTGTCTGAGGTAGAAGATCACATCTTTGTACCACTCAAAATTTACCAACTTTGCAAGCACATCTACATTTTCTTCCTCTATTTGATTCACTTCCACATTCTGCAAGTTGCTCTCAACTATGAGCCTAGCAAGACCCAAACCTATTATTAACTTTGTGGTTTGGATGTCCATATCATACTCCTGCACTTTGTTCACCCATCTACATATTTTTCTAGAGACCTCCATCTCTGATAAGATGTCTTTCACCATGGTGTGGGGAACATAAGCAACAACTTTTGAACTCGATATATAAGGCCTAAAAACTTTTGTTGCTTTCACCAAGGAAAATTCTTATTTTTCCATGATTGTATACTTTAACTCAGCAGCTTGCAAAGCCTTGCTAAAGAAGGAAATAGGCCTCTCAGCCCCATCTTCATCCTTTTGGATCAAAACAGATGCAATAGTAGTTTTAGAAGCAAAGGAGAATATTTGGAAAGGCTTCTTGTAATTCAGAGCTGCCAAGATAGGTGCATGTTTGAGTGCCTCTTTGATTCCTTCAAAAGCTTGAATGATAGCCTCCTCCAACCTGATAACTTGGTCCTTCTTTAACATGCTTGTGATTGGAAGAGTCAACTCAACAAAGTTGGAAACAAACCTTCTAATAAAATTAATTTGACTAAAGAAAGATTAGATGGCTTTCTTGGTTCTTGGGATAGGTACTTTGCTGATTGCTTCCACTCTCTCAGGGTCTATCATAACACCATATTTTGACACAATGTGACCAAGCAGCTTGTACTTTTTCACACAAAAATGAAACTTCTTTAGATTAAGAGAAATTCCATACTCCCTACATCTTATCAGCATCTTCTCCAAGTGCTACAAATGATCACCTCTCTACCCTGAAAACACAGTCACATCATCTTGGTAAACTGCAATGAACTCATTGATGTAACTAGCAAAAGCAACATCCATTGCTCTTTGAAAAGTGGCACCAGCATTCATCAAACCAAAGGGCATCCTAACAAAAACATATTTTCCCTAAGGAGTAGTGAATGTTGTCTTAAGTCTTTCTGATTCCTTGACAACCACTTGATTGTATTTGGAGAAACCATCCAATGTAGAAAGAAACTCAGACCCTGTCACAAGCTGCAACATATTTTCCATATTTGGCAAGGGATAGTTTTCCTTCATGGATGCTTTGTTTAGATTTCTAAAATCCACACAAAGTCTAATGTCTCCATTATTCTTTCTGACTGACATAAGGTTTACAACCCAAGATGAATATCTAGTGGGCTGAATAATACCTCCATCTCTCAACTTCTTTAACTCCTCTTGCATTTTCATGGAGAGAAGTGGATTAATCAGCCTTTTCCTCTGTCTGAATGGTTTAGTATTTGGCTCAAGAGGGATCTCATGTTGAAAAAATTCTTCTCTATATGTTTTTAGCTCAGAATAGGACCAAGCAAGGCAGTCTTGATATTGTTTCAACAATTAGAGGTAGGAATATTTTTGTTCCTTGTTTAAACTGCTGCCCAACCAAACTTTTCTTGGTTTTTCCTTTGTTCCCAAGTCATGCTCTTCCAAATCCCTTGAGGTAGACATGTTTCTATTTATGATGCAATCAGCATTGTAAAAATTTGACTCAAGTGTAGGAAGACCTCTAGGAATGGTGTTTGTTTTCAATTGGATGATATCTTTTCCAAACAAAGTCTCTCTTCCTTCAGTCATACACACCATTGGTTCCCAATAAATATGATGATCTAAAACTCGCCTTGATTTTTCAAGAACCTTTGCACTTGAGAATCATCATCAAACACTTTCTAATGCTTGATGTTGTCAAGCATAGCTGGCCTAGTCAACACTTCAACATTGTACTCACAATAAGGTGAAATAGTGAAAACTCCAAATATTTGCCCCAACAATGCCAACTTTTCAGAAACAACATTCAAACTTCTATCATGGTGCATAATATTGAAGGAATCAAACATCTCAACTAGATCCCAAACTGCATGCTTGTACTGCTTCATCCACTGATTTTTTGTAGCATACAGTTTTATTATTTGTTTGACAACTAGCTCTAAATCTCCCTTTGCAATTATGTCCTTGACACCATACTTCCATGCAATTCTTAGACCCAACAACAAGGATTCATACTCAACAATGTTGTTAGTACATTCAAAATTAAGCTTGAAGGAAAAAATAAATTCTTCCAAGCTAGGAGAAATCGGAATTACACCAGCACCATTTCCAAATTTGGAGCAAGCTCCATAAAATAGTAAGGTACAAGGAGAACATACATGTTCAAGGAACTTTGATTGATCCATTTTGTGTTCTTTTCCATTAGCAAAACCAATGAAATTCTCTGCATCTACATCAGCAAACAACACTTCATAGGAAGCATTGTTTGAATCTTCAATTAGGTGCAACATTATCTTTTCTCCATAGAGCTTGACTAGGCTACCCTCAATGGGAATGGTGGTAAAAGACATATCCATTTGGAAACTCCCTCCAACACTTGCAGCCCATTTTCTTGACAAAAGAATACGCCATTTGGCAGGGAAATCAACAATCAAAACATCCAATTTTAAATTCCTCCCTGGATAAGATGCAAGTTACACAACCAAACCTTTTACAACACCAACTACTGGCACTTCTCTTGAGTCCATAGTAGTACAATTTCCATAGGCTGTTGTCACTTTGATATCCAACTCAATCATGACTTCTAGAGGCATGACATTACATGATGCACCAGAATCAAACATACAATTGTGAAGTAGCCTATCCTCTATAATCAAAGTTGTGAAAAATGGATCAACATTCAATTGGGAATCAACCAAAGATGTCCCCAAATATACCTCACATGTCTCTCCAAGATCTTCTACTTCTAGTTATGTTCCAAGGTCAGCAATGATTTTAGGAGGAGTCTCAGCAACATTTACATTTCTCCCTAGAGTGATCTTCTCTTCCTTCAACCCCAAGTACTCAAATGCTCAAGAATTCTAAGCAACTCAATGATTGGAACACTCACTTTAGTTTGGCTCAATACTTGGGCTATGTCATAGGGAACACTCTTTGGAAAAACATCATTAGAAGGGAGACAATAATAATTATTAGATGGTAGTGGATTCTTGACAACTTGGGCATGAGGAGGACTGTAATTTTTGTTTAGGACAACAGAACTTTTAACAGGTGTTTCTCTTCTAGGAGCCTCTTTTGGAATGCTTGTGAGTAAGGGTGTTTTAGGTTTGGGTTGAGCCCCAACTCACTTAACAAATTTTATTCTAATGTTATAGTCTTTCTCTTGAGCTACAACAACATTCATCAACAATTGTCTAACTTCCACCGAAGGGATACCACCATCATACTTCTTAATCATCAAACCTCTTCAGTATTCAAAGTCATTGTTAGGAATTTCAAAATCCTACACTACATCAACTTCAAGAGCATGAGGGGGGAGAAAGACTTGTACCCATTTGATGCAATCCCAAAAGGTAGTAATAGTCCTAGCACTTATTACTTCATTAGATGTTGCTCCTCCTTGTGAGCTTGAAGAACATCCCATCATGCAAATAACATCATCAGTTCCATCCTCATTATCATCTTCATCAACTTGTTGGTCCACTTCACATGGAGGATGAGGAAGAAAACATCTATCACACCAATCCATATCAGTAACTTCATTAACAACAGCAACCTTGATAGTTAGAGGGTCAGGAACCAATCTAGTTTCACGTGCTTGGGGTTGTCTATTCCCCCCTCCCATAGGTCCTTTACCTCTATCATCTTGTCTTTGATCACCCCTAGGATGATTTCCAAATATATCTTGTGCTTGTTACCTAGGCTGACCTTGTGAAGTCTGCCCAATTCCGTTCTCAGTTCTTTCCAACTTGTATGAGATTTCTTTGACATCCCCTTCCAAAGTTTTCGTAACCTCTTCTAAATCAGCACCTTTGCTAGCTTGAGGTTTTTCAGGGTTTATCAATTTTACACCATCTCTCTTGAGAGGTTTCCCAATAGCCTTGATATTGTTTTCAATTTGAAGTGTGTTGGTAAATGGTTGTCTTAGATTGGTTGGGTTCTTGTCTCTTAGGTAATAGGCTGCCTTCTTATCAAATGTATCTACATATTTGATTAAACAAGATTCATCACAAGGCCTCAAACCAACAGGAAACCTTCTCAAAAAAATTTTAAACCTTGTGTTGAAGTCATGGATTGATTCATTAGTGTTCTTCTTGATATTCTCAAACTCAGATAAAATAAATCTAGGATCATTCTTGTCACCATATTGCAACCTAAATGCATTTTTCATTTCAGTCCATGAATCAATAGAATTATCAAGTAGATCCTTGTACCAATCCCTAGCATCCTCTTCTAGTGTATGATTAAACAATTTGACATATACATCCTCAAAATCTATCTCAAAATATTCCATCATATTATCAAAAAGTTTGAGATGCTGATCACTAGTAATAGCATTATTACCCTGAAATTTTGGCAACCTATTTTTGACATCTTGTGGGACAAAATTTGGGTAACCATCCATTCCTCTAAAATTTATAGGAACAAAGGTATTAAAAACAAATGGAGGTCTAGGCTGAGCCACTTTGTTTGGTGGTGGTGATCTTGGAGGAGAAACAAAATGATGAGGAGTGAGAGGTATTTGCGGAATGGGAATGAAAAATTCCAAACAAATCTATCTTAAGGGATCTCCTTCTTGATGATTTCTAGCAAATTTAGAAAATACAGGAGCAGATTTAGGATCAAGCCTTTCAAATGCACAAGAAGGTCCATCACTTGATGGGGAATTCAAATCAGCAATAGGATTGTCTGAATCAGATCCACTTGAAGAAGAATTACAGTCCTCAATAACAGGCTACTCACTTTCAAAATCAACAATAGGGATCTCCTTTCTTGCAGTCATGTCTCCAACAACTTTCCACACCTTTCTTCCCTCTAGCTCTGAGCTTCTTGAATCTGTAAACAACTTCTTAGAAGAGTCCTTGATGAAGAGAGATCTTCTTCCTTCCAGTTTTGCAGGGATTAGCAACACAAAATTAAATGACAGAAGGGTAAGACAACTGGTATTTTCAAGATCAAATCAACATGGAGTCATCACTAAGAAGTTTCACCTTAGTTGTGAAAGAATGCACCAAAATACTTCTGTCAAATATTTACCAGCATTGAAAATATTGCCAAACTTTAAAAATCAGACCTTCTTCTTCTTAGAAAAATCAATCACAATGCAACCAAAGTGTATAAACTCCTGGGAAATGAAAAAAGAGCAGATAGAGCTTGAAATTTTTGCTTAAAAATTGCAGATCTAAAGCATAGAATGATATTTTAACAATGTAGCAGATCAAAAAATTGAATACAAAAATGCTCAAACTCTTCAAACACTTCACAAACACCAATAAATTCCAAGAACTCCCCGACAATGGTTCCACTCATGTTGGTATCAAAATTTGTTCTCCTTTTCAGTCTAAGCAACACCATAGATATGTCATGGATCTTGAAGATAGATTAGACCATGTTTTATGTCGTTGGTAGCTAGGGATATGGTTTAGATGGCACTTAGGTTATGGAGAAATGAATAACACTCCAATAGGACTTGATCTTGTCCTAGTTGTTTTAGGTTGTTCCTTGCAACCAAGGTAAGAGGACCTATTTTGTAACCTTGTAATGGTTAAAGAGATGAAGATGTCCTTCTCTTTGCTTGAAATTATATGATGGAGACCTTGATGAAAACATGATCAACACCCTAGATCTGAACTCTCACAAGTTGTCACTTCTCAAAACATGGGTATGTTCTCAAAACAAGGCAAAGGTTACTAGAGACACTGGAAATCCTGATCTGTTATGCATACTTTTGCAAATGGATTTTGATCTTCTGTGGGTATAAAAATGTAAATCATGGGTAGTACATGATAGTATCTTTGTTGTCTAGATGATTTTTGATGGGGGACTGACAAGACAAATTGGGATAGATCAGATCTTTGACAATCTCTACAATATTTGAACAACTATCAGATGAAATGCCTCAAATAATAAGGATGTTCTTTCAACCAGAAAAGGCACAAATGGAAGCCCAGGTTCACTCTTCACACAATATTTGAGAACTTACCACAAAATATTGAAGTAAAGAACTTAATTAAACACAAAAATCATTTATCAAACCACACCTAAGGTACCCCCAAAGGTTTACAAGAAATATCTATAGTCAAGGAAGGTAAAGTGATTTTAAATTTGTTTATCTCCTTATCAGATGAAGGATCTTCTGAATATGAGATTGCAAATGCCACTAAACTATCAACCAGAAATGGAGATCCTATGTGATTTCTAAAGACTTTCAATGCAATATTACAACAAGAAACAAAGAAAAATATCTAGAGGCATTTAGAAAATGATAATAGAGACCATATTTCCCAAGGAAAACATAGATTTAATTTAAAACTTGTTAGATTCAACAACAGGGGAGAGTTACATGAACAATCTCAGAGCTGTGTGATGGCTATACACTTGTAACCAACTCACATACATGAATTTCCAACACATGAGACATTAACCTGGTTCTTTGGTGGATTTCTCATAAAATGAGATTTCTCTCAGAATTTGCTCATGATTTTCAACTCCCAACCCCTTACAATTTCTCCAAAATGCACTATATACCCTATGTCATATTGGATCCTTATTTCCCAAGCAAAGAATATGCCATGGGATCAATTTTGTTACAACAATTCTTCATGATTCAATGAAAATGACATCAAACAGAAAAACACTCGCATGTTTCCAGGTGTGCCCAAAAGATTAAATTATTACAAATATCTGGATCATTATCCATCCCGGAGGCATGTTTTTCATCATTGAGGCATGCAAACACCTCTTACTCTCATCATTTTCACCCTTTTACCTTTTCATACTACCTCTGCAACTTTTGATTTTGTCATTTCACGTGTTTGCTTGGGCTGGGGAAAAATTATTTCAAAAACACCTCAAATCAAAGAATTAAGCCATGAAAGTGATGCCAATGATCCTAGAAGGCCAAGACGACACAAAATCACTATAAATTTGATGAATTTTGATGCAAAAATTGTGATTCCAAGCTTCCTGGAGCTCCCATGGTGGTCAAAACACAACAACCATTGATCTTATCCATATTTTTCCTTTAATCTAGGCCCTCCACGTGTCAAAAAACAATTGGGACTAAAATTGGGATCATTTTTGACTTTTCCACATTTTTTGGAAAAATGGAAAATTTTGACTTTTTTCTCTGCCCCTCTACCTTTGAATTTCGGAGCTGACACGTGGCACATGGTGGGTCCCATTGAAATCGTGCCTCAATTCTACGCATTTTGAAGTTTTTTGGAAATTTGGGAAAAATTTTCACTTTTATCCACGGAGGCCCGCACCTCCAATTTTTCCCATGCCACGTGTCTCCTTGTGATTCGCTAGCGGGCCAGTGCATCAAATTTTGATTTTGAGTATTTTTGGCAAAAGGGAAAAATTTCCTTCCTTACCTCCGCCAACCCGCTGACCTGCCTTGTCCTCTGCCATGCATCCATGTCTCATTTGTTGAGGACCCATGGGCTTAATCTTCATTTTACTCCCTTTAAGCCAAGGGAAAATTTTCCACTTTGTCTCCATGGGCCCATGCCTCTGAAACTATCCCCGCCATGTGGTGCTCTTCTATTTGCTGTGGATCCAAGTCTTCCTTTCTTCCTTCAAACCTCCCTTACAATTTTTTTGAAAATTCACAAAGTTCAACGTTGACCCGCCCCCCCATTTGACCCTTAAAATGTTACACATGTCCACTCGTTATTGGCCATGGGATTTCGGGCCAAAAATTTTACTTTAACCTTTTTGTGAAAAAGGGAAAAAATCCCCTTTTCCCTCCACCAGCCCGTAGACCTACTCTGCGCCACTGTGCTGCCACGTGTCCTCCTCTGATTGGAATAGGGGAAAATTTGTTTTGAAAATTTATAACATTAGAGCCAAAAAACTCTAAGTCCCCCCGCCACCCACATCCCCTCGGCCAATGAAACATGCCACGTAGGCAATTTGGAAAAATCGGGGCCTTGAGCCTGAAAATGCCCCATTTGCTTGAAAAGGTGAAAAATGAAAAGTTAGAGTGCCTCCCTACCTTTCCCACAGCCAATGCAAACCCACCATGTTGCCAACACATTCTGAGGATGAATTTGATGGGAAAATGACACGCGTCTGACTGTCAAAACGTAAAAAATTCTAGGGATGCCCTAGAATTCAATTTTTTCACCAAGGATGGTAGATTTTTCAATTTTGAATCAACTGAAGCATGATTTTACAACATTTTCGACCTTGGGATAGGATTTTAAATTACAAACAAGTATGATTTTATTAATTTCAATTTTTCCATGATCTGGCAAAGGGAAAAAGACACAACCCACAAATTTGGAAGAACTAGGGCACAAAAAAGGGCAAACTTGGAATATTCCTTCAAATTTGGGCAAAACAACAAGTTTGTGAGAATTTTTAAAGCATCAAACTGGAGGGGAAGAATTTCAAACCATCAATTCAAAGGGTAAAAATTTTTTGAGAAAATATAGACTTGGAAAATTAGGGCAACATGGTGTTAGCTAAAAAATGGCACCAACACATTTAATGCATAAAAATCCTCAATTGAATATTAATAAATTGTCTATTTTTAAATAACTAGGTTTTCTTATTTTATTGTGTGAATAAGGGAACCTCTCCCATAAAGAGGAGTGAGTGTTGTCCCTTGAATTGTTGTTTGTGTTTTTATACAAATTTTTGAAACAACATACGTACATTTAGGATGAAAATCCCCATGTTGTTTTCCTCCAGCAAACTGTTGACAATTTTTACAGTTGTGCAAAAATGGGAAACTTGAATCTTCATCATTATGTTTAGAGTCATGGGTGAAGTATACCTAAGCTAAGGGAGTTTTGATGTTATTAGTTACTGCTGAATCAATTAATGATTAAGTGAAATCTGCAGCTATATGTTTTGTCACAAAATGTAACAGATCACATAGTCTGTAATTTTGTGATACCTCAAACAAAACAACACAAAGGCCCCAGAGGACATCTGTTTTGTCTTGATGAAGACACTAAATTACAGAGTAGGTGAAGTGTCGAGTTTTGGGACAGCAAACATAAGTGCAGATTACAGAAATCTGAGTTCATTACTTAATGTTTTAGGTTCTCATTAATGTTGTTTCCTTCATGATTAAAGAATTCAATTATGTTACTGAGTTGTTTAGTTCATCATATACTCCATTCAGAAGCTTGAAATGAAGAAATAAATACACAACTCAATTTCAGAATTCAATGATTTATTCACAAGGAAGGTCAAATGTTTCCCACACAAGCCGTGGGATGTGACTAAAAAGTAAAGTACATCTACTGAAGAAAGAGGTACACATACATGAAATAGAAAGCAAAGGAATATGAGTGAACATGAAATATGAATTTTGTTTTACAGAGCATCTCCTTGCCAGCTCCTTTCATCCTCAAGCCATGGTACCTTAAAAGTAAAAGAAAGGAATCATTAATAAAGAGCTCAGGGTTAATCCATATTCCTACACTGTCCTAGTTCGTGCATATGGATCTCTAGCAACAGGAGATATAGATTACTTGAAGTTAAAACTACATCTCTTACTCAGAAAGAAGAAATAGAAAAGAGAATAAGAAACATGGACACAAGAGAGGCCAAAATGCCTAATTATTTCTAGCTATTTTCTTAAAGTGTGCAGGTACAGGTTGCAGCCAAGAAGAAATAAAGTATGTATATGCTGGAAAGAAGGACCAATGTAACTGAAACTCAGATATTGTCTACAAATGGAAGATGGTTACAGTACAAAACAAATAATATGCTTGCTAACAAGGTACATTTTCCATATTTCAGCCAAAGGAAATGAATTCTAGGAAAATTTTGACAGGGCTTTGCCATGTAAAATGGATATTTAAAATTTTTCCAATATCTATATCAAGATGAAAACAAAGAAATGTAGTAAAAGTAACAGAACAAAGTATATGAATCAAGGATTATGCCTGATAATGGCATCAAAATAGATCAAGAATTTCTTAAAATTATTGTAGGTATCAAAGAGTATAAGTGCAACTAGAGACTACAAGTAGGCATTTCAAAAAGTAAATTGAAGAAAAGAGATATTCATGTATTTTTATTATTCCCGTGGGCTAGTTCCAATCAGAAAAATCAAAAGTGGATAGAGGGGAACTCTATGGTGAAGAATAACAATACTGGAATGTCAAATCCAAAGGATTTTGCATATATCAGAATAAAATTTTGAAAGAAAGTGTAAATGGAAGTAATACTTATCAAGAAGGATCTGAGGTTCAAACTCTTTTTTTAAAAGTAATGTTTCAGAAAGTTATATAACAAAGATTACAAAAGACAATGATACTCAGAACATAAGATAAAAAGATCTACAATTCATGACTACAGGTTTAAACCCCAAAATGAGCTCGAATGTTTTAGTATAGAAGAACAATGATCCATTTCTTAAGAAAACTAAATACCCATGAGGGGAAATGAACTTACCAATCATAAAAGTCAGGTTAAATCAATCTACAAGTGTAAATCATGAACAAAGGATCTTAAGAACTCTAAAAACTCCAATGGTGGCCTAGGAGAAAAGGTAAAGATCTTAAGAACCAAGAGCTCATTTACTTAGAAATAAGTAGAGACATATCTTGCTCAAAACAATGAATTGAGCCATGGCAGCCATCAACGTAACAAAATGAAGCTGAGCTATAAGATTACCAATGGCGGTACAATATTAACAAAGATTCCAAAAAAATGGTTTGTACAGAAAGCCCAAAACAGTTAGATGTCATGAATGATGAACTAATAGAGATCTAAAAACTCCAAAAATGTAAGAACCTATCAAAATATTGCTCAGAAAGCTCTAATAGAAGATGCAGATGCTTAAAGGCCATTGAAATGGTTTAAATCAAGTTTTAAAATCTCAGAATAATGGTGTCGAGAAAATTTTTCAAGGCTTGGCCCAAAAAAATTAGATGCAAAGTAGAGAAAATGAATAATGTTCAAGTTGTTTTAACTCACCTACCTCAACTGCGGCTAGAAATAACTCAACCACGGTTTAGTACATCAATGATCAAGCTTCATCGAGTACAAAGATCAAAGGTGAAGGATCAATCTCGAAAATCAATGCGAGCCACTATGGGTACAATGACAGTGCCACATTTAATTTTTAGGTCAGAAACCCAAACCAAGGGTCAAAAATCCAACCTCCATTTTAAATCAGAGTTAAGATATCCACAATGGAGGAGAAACAAGTACATAGATTGATGCTCACAAATGGATCATCAAAATCGAGGAAAAATTCATCAGAAACATGGAGGTCAGAATTAGTCAATTTTAAAATTTTATAAAGTGTCAAAATTTCCTCCACAGGCCTGAAAGTCTGTAGAGTACATGTGGTACCATCATGAGCAGAAGTCGAGAAATGGATGTTGGGACCTCTTTAAGTTTTCAAACTTTTTTTAAAAAATGCAAAAGTTAAAAGTTCTGAAAATCTTCTGCTAGCCCGAGCGTCCACGACGAGAAATTCAAATCAGGGAAAAGGTCAAACATCTATTCCATAGAACATTGGCAGAACCGTGGATATTTTTAAAAACTTTTTACCTTTTGCAAATGTGGTTAAAATTCCAAGTAGTCCTGTGTGCCCGCATTTCCCCTGGGCGGAAGGCCGGAGGAATTTGTTTCCTTAAAGGCTCGCAATCAACATTTTCAAATTCTTAAATAAGCCCGAAGACTTGTACTGGAATTAAAGCTCTCAACTAACCCATAGTCCTGAAATCTCACCAAAAAACAAGGATCGGGGGAGTGGGCCACTGAGGATTTTTTTTTAGTTTTGAGGTTTTCTTAAAAAAGGTGGAAAATTGCTTGTTTTTTTAGCTGTGCTTCAGTTGAAGTGAGATTCGAACGTGTGTAGGGCACTAGATTAAAAGTGAGTGGGCTGAATGTATAGTGTAAAATGCATATTTTTTATCAGAAATGATAAAGAACGATTTCCCAGGCCCGTTTTTGGATCAATTTTGTCCTACTTTGAACGGTATTTTTTGAAGTAATGAATTATAGAGTTATTCAGAAAGACTTCACTCAAGCTTGAGATCTACAATAATGGCGGAATTTATGTTCTCTCACATAGGGACCTTAAGCAGTTGTTAATGGTGGCAACAAATTTTTTTTTACAGAGCTTGGCTATCTCAAATGGAACTCAATAATTTATTAACCTAAAAAATGACTAAGTCTACAATATTTTTGCATCTAAATCTGAGCCGTAAGTTCACCAGATTCAATCGTGGTTATTAAATAATTAATTTTTCTCACTCACAAAGAGTAAAGTTCACATACCTTTTTAAAATTTAGAATTGGACATAATAGAGATGAAGACAGAGTTTCATGTTCATGGAGAGAGACTTTCCTACTAAGCAATCTTATTTTTAGCAAAATATTCACCCTTCTTTCTGAAAAATAGATCAGTCAACTTCAGTTGACCAATTGTAATCAAGGCTATTAAATTCCTATTTGTAATTACATGCTCTATTTTTATTCCTTATCTATTATTAAATAAAGGATAAAAATAGGATGTATGGGAGAGTACAAGCCTTAGGATATTTTTAGGAAGCGGTGAACTTTATTTTGCTATATATTGTGTGCCTTTGCAAAGCACGAAGGAGGACTACTTGGAGGAATTTTTGGATATAGGAGTACTGAAGCAATTTTTTCCAGTTTTGTCCTCTGAGTGTGAAGTATTTTCTACCTTTCCAAGTTATTTGCATTCTTGTGTTTCATCATATTAGTCTTGTGGATTAAAATCCCCTAACCAATTATCTTACCCTATGGAAAATTCAGTTCTTCTGCATAATTTTAATGTGCATGTTAACTTATTAGTACTATTGTGATTTTCTCCCTCAATATAACAAAGTGTTTTTCCCTTAGATATTCTACAGAAAACTATTGGCTCGTGCATAAAAAATTCTTCCCATATCAGTTGTGCATATACTCAGTCAAATCCATCATACAAATTTGGTGTATCACCTTAGTTTTAATCATTTTACAATCATCTTTTACCCCTTAACCCCAAAATCAATTTAGGATACATCAACAAGGAACTGACATTGATACCAGAGACTCACCTCAAAATAGGTATACCCACAGACCTGAGGTGTTTCCATTATATCTATGAAAGAGAGAGATCAATTGTGCAAGATTAGAAAACCTATAGCCATCTCTCTACAGGGTGCACTTTCGAGAGATAACATTTTTTGGCATGCCCGGTGGGACAAAAAATCAGATCTGCATGCAAGTTACAAATTCTACAGCAGATCTACAACAGATTCACAACAGTTGCAAAGTCACTTTCGAGAGCAATTTGCAACAATTTATTTAAAAGATTTGTAGATATTTTGGTGACTCCACAGAGCTTATTTCAGACCAGTATTGCAACATGTTCCATGCCTAAAGTGACTACAAGATCATCGGTAAGAGGAATTCCTCCTGAGTTTGTTTCTTTACCCTTGAATTCTGCTAGAAGGAGAAGAGTTGGTAATACATTACCTTATAATAGACTTGGTTTTGATAACTCCTCCTGATATTCCTTCACCATGTATCAATTTCTCTATTAACATCCCAGTTTTTCAAATGGCTATTCAACCACCAAGGAATTTCGTGACCTTTACTAATGGCAGTCCATTAGTAATCCCATTCTACCATGACATTCCTAATGCTGCCATGAAAATTTTGCCATCATTCACGGGTGAAAATCAGAGTTACACCTGCTGAACATATCAAAGATGTTGCAGCCCTATGTGCAAGTCCATAATATCACTCATGAAGATGTAGATTTAAGACTTTTAGCTGCATATTTTAAAGGGTAGGCCTTGCAATGGTACAAAAACCTAGAAATTGGAAGCATAAGAACTTGGGATAACTTAGGTGAAAAATTGTTGAAACAGTTCCAGGATAATTCAGACCATTTTTCTCTCATTGAAACAATTGTCTACTATTAAAAGAGCTCCCAATGAGTTTATGTCCAGTTTCAATATCCATTTTTCCAGAACCTGAGAAAGAATTCTAGCAAGTGTCAAGCCTCAAGTTGATCATGTTTTCCTTTATTATCTTAGAGCATTAAACAATGATATCTCAACTATGATTCAGTCAATGGGGGGAGAGACACTCCCAACAGCATACGATATCACTATCCGAGATGAAAATAGTCTTATTCAAGCTGGAAAATTGGCACCAAGGCCTTTAATGCCCTTTTCGGTAGATTTAGCATCTATTCCTCATCCTATTATAATCATAAAACCTATTGTTATAGCTCCATCAAATGATGTATTTAAAGCTTTGGAAACTATGGGAAATAAACTTGAATTTGATTGATAGCAAAATTGCATTATCTAGCAGACCCTATCAGGATCCTTATCAACAAAATGAACAAAAAATGAAGCCCTATCGACAAAATCAAAATTATAGGCAACCTTACTAGCAAAGGCATTTTGACCCAAAGGCTCCTAGTTCCTCTAATTCTTTAGTCTCAGCTAATATGGCTACAGAAGATTGGTGTCAACCTTGCAATCAACCTCATTAAGCTGCAACTTACCCAAATACTTTTTTAAATCGTGAATCTTGTTATAGAACCTCAATCTGAAACATTGTTAAGGCCTCAAATGGAGGGTGGGCAGCATTGAAACTCATGTTTAGAAAGCACCTGAACAGAATTTAATCATTTTTAATGAGGAGGATCTCATTGCAGTAACTACTAGGGCTCAAGGGAAAGCTATTAAAAGTCAAAAACAACAAAATAGGCCTATCCTTCCTACTGTCACTGATAAGATAGCATCTATAGTTCCAAATTCATCCAACAACTCAGTTGTCCCTTAAAAAATATCAAGTGTTCTAGTTGATAAAGGAAATCAAAAATAGCTACAACCTGATCCAAGAAGACTGTTTATACCTCAGATATCTAAGACAACTGAACCAAAAAAATTTTTTCACTGAGGCCTACTCTAAGACAGTTGAATTTGTATCTAAAATAATTGTTTCTTTTAACATTATTTATGTAATGAAAAATCATAATGTTAACATCTCAATGTGGGACACTCTAAGTATTCTAGGACAACAAGATTTACTTTCTCATGAACTAGGTAAGCTACAGATTTCTTCAAATACAGCAGAAAAGGAAGTTCATAAGGCAGACATGGTCCTTGGAACGTTTGAACAAGACCACATTAAATAAGTTAAGTTGATGGTTAAGAAGGTTCTGAATGCTCATGTCATCAAGAAACCACCATCATTTTTATTTATCACTGATAATTAGAGAACATCTAGTTCATAATTGCATGGTGGAAAGTGGTGCAAGTAGCACAATTATGCCAAAAGTGATTGCAGAAAAATTGGGTTTGCAGTATGAGCCTACAAGTAGGAGTGACTTACAACTCGATGGAACTACAACTAATATAGTAGGTATAATCAGAAATTTAGAGGTGATATTACATGTTTGCCCAAATGTTTCTATTCTACAATATGTAATTGTTGTAGATATTCATCAATACTTTGCTTTATGCTTATCTAGAGACTTCACAACAAAAATAGGAGGTTATCTCTCTTCAGATTGATCCTTCTTATTTTTCACTACTTGTTATGGTACTAAAGTTACTATCAATTCAAAGCCATTGGCAATATTTCACATTGAGCCTCACTCTTCAAATGCAGTGGCTAATTATTCAGCCCTAGATCAGTATGATTTTGATGAGGTAGATCATGTTTCAACATTAGATGGTGTTTATTACATGTTCATGGTTGAAAAGATAGTGGAAGAACATGCTCATGATCCTTTTAAGGAAGTTAAAGAACACCTATTTGGCGTGTATTGTATGCATGAAGAAAATACACCGGTTCCCTTGCTGTCCAAAATAGAAGGTTCATCGTAAGGGATTTGGAAGCTTCATTTTGATGGAACTAAGAACAAGAAAGGATAGGGAGCAAGTTTGATGCTCACTTCCCCAAGAAATGAAAGGTATTTCTCAACTTTGAGTCTCTGAGTTTCATGTACTTGTAATGTATCTGAATACAAAGCTTTAGTTTATGGCTTGCTTTGCACCAAAAAGAGAGGTATCAACATGCTACGGAATTTTGGTGACTCTAATTTGGTTATCAATCAAGTAAGAAATTTGAATGTTTGTAAGAATCCATTAATGAAGTCCTAGAAACATAGAGTTTCAGAATTAATGGAAAATTTTAATGCTATTAACATTCAGTCTATTCCTAGAGCTGAAAATAATCATGCATACAGACTTGCAGCAGTTGCGGTCTAGATTTGAAGTCCTGGAACAAATTGAAAATAGAAAAATATAGCCTCATATGAAGTGAATTGTCATGCCCTCAATACCTGGTAATGATTCAAATTAGCAAGTTTTTGAAAGTGATGATCAAATCTATAGGTTTTTGCAACAAGAAGTTGAGTTTTCTGCAGTTAATCAAGATAAATTACAACACTTATATGGTGATTAGATTGTTTAGTTGAAGAAAAATAAACTACCCCGAGGTCTGGTCACATTGGAAGACATCTTTAGCACTGATGATCAGTTAAGAAAAGTCAAGACTAAAATTTCAACCCACACTGATAATCACAAAGAGATCTCAGTTGATGAAGGGAAAAAGCTATATCTTGGAAAAGTATGTTCATTAACTGAAAAATAGTCATTTATTAATATTTGCAAGGAGTTTAAAGATGTTTTTTCTTGGAAATACCAAGACTTAAAAGGATTTGATCCCTATTTAGCACAACATACAATTGAGTTGCAGCCAAATTCTAAACCCGTTAGATAGAAATAGAGGCCTGTAAATCCCAAAATAGAACCTCTGTTGAGGAAAGATTTATCTATATTGATTGAATCGGGTATTCTCTTTCCATTTAAGCATTCAATTTAGGTAGCCAATATTGTCCCTGTTAGGAATAAGAATGGTGAAATTAGACTGTGTAGATTTCAAAGATCTTAATAAGGCTTCATTAAAAGATCATTACCCACTCCCACATATGGATCAAAATTTGAGAACAGTCTCAGGTTTAGATAGACTATCTCTTCTAGAAGGTTACAGTGGATATAATCAAATTTTAGTCTAGGAAGAGGATAGATATAAAACAACATATACCACCAAGTGGGGTACTTATTCTTACAAAATAATGCGTTTTGGTCTTTCAAATGCCAGTGCAACATTTCAACATGAAATGGATATGGATTTTTGTAGCTTATTAAATAAATTTATCCTTTTTTATTTATATGATGTTACTGTATTTTCAAAATATTCTGAAGAACATCTAATGCATTTAAGGCATACTTTTTAGTTGTGCAGATAATTTGGAATATCTTTGAATCCACTGAAGTCTATCTTTTCAGTACATCAAGGAAAGCTACTTGGTCATATTGTTTCTAAGCAAGGTTTAGCAATTGATCCTTTCAGGATCGAAGCCATATCACAACTATCATCACCCCATCATAAAGAAAGCATTACAAAGTTTTCTTGGAAAAATCAACTTTGTTAGAAGATTTTTTCCATATTTTGCAGCATTGTTTAAACCACTCATGGCTATGCTAAAGAAAGTGAAAAATTTATCTTGGACCAATGAAGGGAGAGAATGATTTGAATTAATCAAAGGAGTTATCTCTCAAGATCCTAATCTTGTAAATCCAAATTTTGATAAAGATTTTAAGATGTATGCACTTGCAAGAGTTGAAACAATCTTAGCTATATTAAGTCAAGTCATTGATGAAAATATTGAGCAGCCTATTGGTTTCTTTGGACAGATCTTGCATGATTACAAAACAAGGTACACATTTCTAGAAAAATAGGTAACTTTTAGTAGTTAGAGGACTAAAGAATTTCAATTATATGCTTTCAAACAATAAAATTCATGTTCTTGTTTCTCATCCAAGTGTGAAAGCATTCTTACTAAATAAAGAGTTGAATGAGAAAAGATAAAACTAGATAACGAAGGTCATAAAGTATGATGTTGATATTTAGGTTGCTAATATGCTTCAAGGGAAAGGGTTATGCGAGCATCTAATTATTGATATGGAAAAACAACAAGTTAAAGAACCAGGTGATTCAAAATAGCATGCTGAAATTACATATCAGCAATCAAAAATCATGGTTCAACCAGGAAATCAACAGTTTGAGCTCACTCACGATATTCAAGAATCAATATGGATGACTGATTTGGTTAATTATCTACAGCATGACACCTATCCAGAAGGTATGGACAAGAATAAACAAAGGTATTTCATATTACAATTTTTACCTTATATCTTCATTGATAATGTGTTGTTCAAAAGAGATATAAATGGAATCTTGCTATGGTGTGTTGACTATGATTAAATTCAGAAAATATTGTCAGAATTCCATGAAGGACCTGTAGGAGGTCATTTCTCAGCACATACCACAACCTTAAAAATTATGAAATATGGTTATTATTGGCCTAGCATATTCAAGGACTATTTTGAATGGATAAGAAAGTGTAGAAAATGTGCTTTCTTTATTGGAAAAGAGTGTTTAGCTTCACTGCCCTTACAGCCTATCTCATTTGATCAACCTTTTATGCAATGGGTTCTTGACTTTATTGGCATGATAAATCTGCCTTCTTCATAAGGACATAAGTGGATCTTAATTGCTATAGATTATTTTACATGATGGATTGAAGAAATATCCTTGAAGGATGCAAATGAAGCTTCGATACTATCCTTTTATGAAGGTATAGTATACATATTTGGTGTTCCAGCAACTATCATATCAGATAATGTTTTATATTTTCTTGGCACTAAGATAACAGATTGGGATTTCAAACATCGAATCTATCTAAGTTCTTCATCTAATTATTACCCATAAGGTAATGGCTTAGCTGAGACTATTAACAAGAATATGTTAAGGATCATCAGAAGAACACTCAAGCATAATCAAAGATCTTGGCATATGATGTTAAATTCAGCACTTTGAGCTGACAGAGTGACTCCTACAAGATTAGTTGACAATTCACCATACAAACTTGTGTACGGGAAAAAGAAAGAATGCCTATTTCAGTCGAGTTACGTGCATTGGATTTACTGCATCAAATGGAGATTCTTGAGAATGAACCATTAGAGGTTCGTTATGTAGATTTAATGGAATAACAAGAGCTAAGAGATCAAGCTCATTTGAATATGGAAAAGAATCATAAATAAGTGAACTAGACTTTTGACAAGAAATCCAAATTTAGTGTCTTCAATGAAGGAGATATTGTGTTAAAATGGGATGTTGATCATGCAAAGCTAGGAAGACACTCAAAGTTTGATACACTCTGGAGTGGTCCTTATATGATTTCAGCTAGCAAGGAACATAATGCTTTTCAACTTTTGAAGATGAATGGAGGGGAACTTCCCATTCCTGTGAATGGTATGTTTCTCAAACATTGTTATTGAATTTATTACAGTGATTGTTAGAGTAGGTTTTCCCTTCAATAAGTGCATTTTCTACACATTTCATTGTTTTTTAATTCAAAAAGTGCATTCATGCACGTGATCTGGTTTACCAGATATTTTACCAGTTTTAGTTCCATTTTTGAAGGGTTGGACCTTTCAAAAATGGTATATTTTGGTTATATGCTTTGGACTCCATGCCCAATGGACAAGAGAAAGGCACTAGTCTTTAAGCTATCAAACAGTTTTCCCCATAGGATCACCAGAAATGTTGATGGTTTTTTAACTTGTGTAAAAATGGGCAACTCGAAACTTTGTCATTACGATGAGATTCATGGGTGAAGTATACCTAAGCTAAGGAGGTTCTGATGTTATTAGTTACTACTAAATTAAATAATGATTAAGTGATATTTGTAGCTATATGTGCTATCACAAAACGTAATAGATCACATAGTCTGTAATTTCATGATATCTCCTGTAAAAGAACAAAAAGTTCCATGAGGGATAGCTATGTTTTCTTGATGAAGACATTGAATTACAGAGTAGGTGAAGTGTTGAGTTTAGGGATAGCAAACATAAGTGCAGATTACAAAAATCAGAGTTCGTTACTGAATGTGAAAGGCTCTCATTAATGTTCTTTCCTTCAAGATTAAGGAATTCAGTTATGTTACTGAGTTTTTTATTTCATCATACACTCCATTTAGAAGCTTGAAATGCAGAAGGAAATACATAACTCAATTTCAGAATTTAATGATTTATTCACAAGGAAGGTCAAATATTTCCCACACAAGCTGTGGGATGTGACTAAAAAGTAAAGTACATCTAATGAAGAAAGAGGTACACATGCATGAAATAGAAAGCAAAGGAATATGACTGAACCAAACATTTCCTTTGTCTATTTTTCGTTGGGCAGAGCATCTCCTTGCCAGCTCCTTTTCTCCTCAAGGCATGGTACCTGAAAAGTAAAAGAAAGGAATCACCAATAAAGATCTCAGGGTTAATCCATATTCCTACATTTCCCTACTTCGTGCATATGGATCTCTACCAATAGGAGATATTGATTACTTGAAGACCAAACAACATATCTCACTCAAAAAAAAGAAATAGGAAAGAGAATAAGAAAATTGGACACAATAGAGGCCAAAAAGACTAATTATTTCTAACTATTTTCTTAAAGCGTGTTGGTACAGGTTGCAGCCAAGAAGAAAAAAATCATGTATATGCTGGAAAGAAGGACCAATGTAACTAAAACTCAAATATTGTATAAAAATGGAAGAGGGTTATAGTACGAGAGCAAAGAATATGCTTGCTGATAAGGTACATTTTCCAGATTTCAGCCAAAGGAAAGGAATTTTGGGAAAATTTTGATAGGGCTTCACCATGTAAAATGGATATTTACAATTTTTCCAATATCTATATCAAGCTGAAAACAAAGAAATGCAGTTAAAGTAATAGAACAAAGTATCTAAATCAAGGCTTATGCCTGATAATGGAATCAAAACTGATCAAGAATTGCTTAAAATTATTGTAGGTATCAAAGAGTATAAGTGCAACTACTTACTACAAGTAGGCATTTCAAAAGGTAAATTGAAGAAAAGAGATATTCATGTATTTTTCTTATTCCCATGGGCTAGTTCCAGTCAGAAAAATCAAAAGTGGATAGAGGGGAACTCTATGGTGAAGAATAACAATACTGGAATGTCAAATACAAAGGATTTTGCATATATCAGAACTCAATTTTGAAAGAAAGTGTAAATGGAAGCAATACCTATCTAGAAGGATCTGAGGTTCAAACTCTTTTAAAAAAAGTAATGTTTCAAAAATTTATATAGCACAGATCACAAAATAAAATGATACTTAGAATAAAAGATACAAAGATCTACAAGTCATGACTACAAGTTGAATCCCCAAAATGAGCTCGAAGGTTCCAGTATAGAAGAAAAATGATCCATTTCTTAAGAAAACCAAATACCCATGAGGGGAAATGAACTTACCAGTCATAAAAGTTAGGTTAAATTGATCTCCAAGTCTAAAGCATGAACAAAGGATCAAAGATACAAAGATCTCCATATTCACTTTCCATGAAAGACCCAATCCAGCTCAGGGAATCACTATGTAAGGGGTCGGGTTCAAAAGTAAACACAATGGCGAAGCATAGTGATGCTCAACACACAGAGACCATTTTGAAGATAGAGCTAAGCTCTAAAAACTCCAATGGCGGCAAAGAAGAGAAAGTAAAGATCTTAAGAACTAAGAGCTCATTTACTTAGAAAGAAGTGGAGAAATATCTTGTTCAAAACAATGAATCGAGCCATGGCAGCCATCAGAGTAATAGAATGAAGACAAGCGATAAGATTGCCAATGACAACAAAATATTAACAAAGATCCCAAAAAATGGTTTACACACAAATCCCAAAATAAATAGATATCATGAAGGATGAGCTAACAGAGATCTGAAAACTCCAACAATGGAAGAACCTATCAAAATATTGCTCAGAAAGCTCTAAGAGAAGATGCAGATGCTTAAAGGCCATTAAAATGGTTTAAATCGTGTTTCAGAATACTCAGAACAATGGCATCAGGAAAATTTACCAAGGCTTCGCTGAAAAAACCAGATGTAAAGTGAAGAAAATGAATAATGTTTGAGTTGTTTTAACTCACCTACCTCAACCGTGGTTGGAAAGAACTCAACCATGGTTAGAAACATCAACGATAAAGCTTCATCGAGTACAAAGGTCAAAGGTGAAGGATCAATCTCCAAAATCTATGTGAACCACTATGGGTACGATGACAGTGCCACATTTAATTTTCAGGTCAAAAACCCTAACCAAGTGTCAAAAATCCAATCGCCATTTCAAATCAGACTTAAGACATGCACAGTGGAGGAGAAAAAAGTACATAGATCAATGCTCACAAATGGATCATCAAAATCAAGGAAAAATTCATCAGAAATGGAGGTCAGACTTAGTCAATTTTCAAATTTTATAAAGTGTCAAAATTTCCTCCACAGGCCCGAAAGTCTTCAGAGTACACGTGGCACCATCACGGTAGAAGTGGAGAAATGGAGGTCGGGCCCTCTTTACATTTTCAAACTTTAAAAAAAATGTAAAAGTTAAAAGTTCCAAAAATCTCCCACAAGCCCGAGCCTCCATGATGAGAAAGTCAAATCAGGGAATAGGTCAAACATCTATTCCATAGAACATTGGTGGAACTGCGGGATTTTTAAAAACTTTTTACCTTTTGCAAATGTGGTTAAAATTCCAAGTTGTCCCGTGTGCCCGCATTTCCCCTGGGTAGAAGGCTGAAGGAATTTTTTCCTTTAAGGCTCACAAACAAAATTTCAAATTCTTAAATAAGCCCAAAGGCTTGTAGTGGAATTAAATCTCTAAATTGACCTGTAGTCCTGAAAACTCATCAAAGAACAAGAATTAGAGGAGCGGGCCATCAGGGATTCTTCCAATTTTGAGCTTTTTTCAAAAAAGTGGAAAATTGCTTGTTTTTTAATCCAGTGCTTCTGCTGAAGTGAGATTCAAACACGTGCAGGGCCCAAATTAAAAGTGAATGGGCAAACCAAATATTGTAAAATGCATAATTTTTATCAGAAATGATAAAAAAAAGATTTTCCAGTCCCATTTTTGGATCAATTTTGTCCTACGTGGATAGTATTTTTCAAAGTAATGAATTACATAGTTCTTTAGAAAGATTTCATTCAAGCTCGAGGTCTACTATAATGGCATCCAGAATTTCTTTTCTCACACAGGAAGCTTGAGCAGTTATTAGTGAAGGACAAAAAATGTTTTTTACAGAGCTTGGCTAGCTCGAATGGAACTCAATAATTTACTAACCAAAAAATGACTAATGTAAAATATTTTTGCATCTAAATCCAAGCCCTGAGTTCACTAGATTCAATCATGGTTATTAAATAACTAATTTTTCTCACTCACAAAGAGTAAAGTTGCATTCCTTCACAAAATTCAGAACATGATAGAATAGAGATGAAGACAGAGTTGCATGTTCATGGAGAGAGACTTGCCTAGCAAGCAATCTTATTTTTAGCAAAATATTCACCCTTCTTTCTTAAAAATAGATCAGTCAGCTGCAGTTGACCAATTTTAATCAAGGCTATTAAATGCCTATTTGTAATTACATGCTCTATTTTTATTCCTTATCTATTATTAAATAAAGGATAAAAATAGGATGCATGGGTGAGTACAAGCCTTAGGCTATTTTTAGGAAGGGGTGAACTTTATTTTGCTATATATTGTGTGTCTTTGCAAAGTACAAAGGAGGAGTACTAGAGGAATTTTTTGATATAGGACTACTGAAGCAATTTTGCCAGTTTTTCCCTCTGAGTGTGAAGTATTTTCTGCCTTTCCAAGCTATTTGCATTCTTGTGTTTCATCATATTAGTCTTGTGGATTAAAATTCCCTAACCAATTATCTTACCCTGCTGCAAATTCAGTTCTTCTACATAATTTTAATGTGCATGTTAACTTATTAGTACTGTTGTGATTTTCTCCCTCAGTATAACCAAGTGTTTTGCCCTTAGATATTCTACAGAAAACTATTGGCTCGTGCATCAAAAATTATTTCCATATCAGTTGTGCATATACTGAGTCAAATCCCTCATACAAATTTAGTGTATCACCTTAGTTTTAATCATTTTATAATCATCTTTTACCCCTTAACACAAAAATCAATTTAGGATACATCAACAAGGAACCAGCCTTGATACCGGAGACTCACCTCAAAATAGGTATACCCACATACCTGAGGTATTTCCATTGCATCTACGAAAGAGAGAGATCAATTGTGCAAGCTTAGAAAACCTGCAGCCATCTCTCTATAGGGTGCACTTTTGAGAGATAACACAAACATCTCATACGGGTATGGTTATTCCATTTTCTCTTGCAGTAAATTTAACTTCATCATTTACAATTTTCAAAAATAAAATTTAAATTGTAGAGACTTTAATTCAAATAAATGTTAAATCATATCTCGACCAAAACTATTAAAAACATAAAAACTATGACCCTAAATGTTATGTGCATGGAGTGCGACACCCAGATGTACTACAAATATGAAACTTGTAACATGAACCTTGGTAATGTGGGTCACAATGGGGAACCACAACAAGTTCATTGAACTTAATTAATGCCCTTGCAAGTCAAATTTCTAATCCCACTTAGCATATTAGTCACTTGTACTGATGTGCTCATTTTAATAAATTTTGATCAGTTTTGTCCTACGGTTTCCGCTTAGTTTGAGCTAAAATGAAAACAACTGCCAGCTACCTATAGAATATAAATAAGAGAATCATAACCCACCTTAATTTAAATGAATAATTCTTCAGAAACTAATTTTTCAAGTGGGTTTTGAGTCCCACTGGTCATTGTGTGACAAGATTTTCTGACGCAATTACAATAAATGGTTGTGGACTTTTACTTTTAACTTGAGCTCTGCTCATCGTAATCAACTTCCATTAGACAGGATGATATATCTATTTATGGGGGAGTGATTAGGAATCATATAACTTCATGATGAAACGTAAAATGTATGTGTTTAAGACCTAGTTTGTAAGAATTTTTGTTGTTTTGGTATGTTTTCTCAACTTGCTACTTAAGCTAGAATCTTCTTCTAAGAGTCTCGTTTGACTTCTAGCCTCATGTGTGACATCGTAATACCATCATAATTATATGTAGAATATTATTTGATATTTTATATAGTAAAAATGGATTTAGAAATATATGGTGTTTTGTCCTCTCTCCATCCTCTTCTCTATCCATAAACAATTATGAAACTTTGGTTGATTTGAAAACGTAAATGAATTCAGAAATGAAGATTCATTTGAAATGCAATTAAATAGACATGAAAGGAAAATGGTTACGATATTTTGAATGGAAGATAATATTTCTCCTTACTTTCTCTCTCATATTTACTCTCCCTCTCTCTCTGTAGTACTAAAATGTTAAGTCTAAATGAAAGTTAGAGTGTGAATGTATGAGAAATGAACTATGTCTTCTTTTCCCTCCCTATCTCTTCCTATCTCTTATATTTAATTGAATTTTTTTTTAAATGATGAATCTTTGGATTTATGCTTGAGTGTAGAGGATTTCCATACTAGTTCTAGGACTGACCCTAAGATAGTTGCAAGTACCCAAAGAAAATGAGTAGTAAAATGACACTATTTTCTTTAATTAACATGTTATTTGAATGCAATGTAATTTTTTAGTATAGTTCATTGATTTTTTATGAATAGAATCTATTATTTGTATTATTTTCATGTTGTATATGATAGTGTTGTGTATTGGGAAAATGTAATATTTCATATGTAGTTTTAGTGTTTCTTTTTTTACGAAAGTTAATCTTAGTCCTAATTGTGTATATTATGTTAAGTAAATGAAGTTGATTATATAGTGTCAAAATATGTATAGGAGGATGAAATTTGAGTCCTACCTTTTAAAAACTTTAGTCCCATCATAATTTTGGATATTTTGTGCCAGTAAAATTGTTCTTAATAATTTAAAATGGCATGTTTTTACCTATATGTTAATGTTGCATTGACTTAGGAAATCACTCAAGCTTCAAAGAAAAATATCAAACTTACGTTTGTGTGTTTTTATTTTTAAGTGGGAAGTGACAAAACAAACATGTAGCTTGAAATATTTTCCTTTGTTGAATGGAATGATCCTATCTAGTAAGCCTTTAGTTATGTTGGCTCTAAGATCTTTCATAGTAATAGAGACTTTAAGGTACGCTATGTGTATGTATATTCCTCCCTAATAACCTAGTTAAGAGAATTTACGTGGGTATAAAATTGTATAAGATGCCTTAGTACGAGGCATACTGTCTCTTTAGTGGCATAAAATAGGACATGTCGCTCTTGAAATTTAAAGGTTGTTTTAGAGACTAAACAACATTAGAAGTGGAATATAATGAACACTGGTTGTCACCAAAAGTACAATTAGGTTATGCATTAATCCAATATTAAATTTCTAATTATAAATACAAATTTGTAACTTTCCCTCATTTGAGAACATACACTTGTGATGTCAGCCTAGTAATTTTTAGTTTCGTGGAGATTGCTCATAACTTAATAAATCCTTCTTATGATGTGAATATTTGTGTGAATTGATTCACATGAGAACACGCGATTGAGAAAACATAGAAGTTAAGAATCAAAACTTAAAATGTGTACATGTTAAGATAATTGAAATCAGGGATCGAGTGATATATTTCTATAGGAATTCAAATAAACTAAAAAAACTGGATGCAACCCTTTATAAGATAAGTGTTAAGAAAAAGTGAGAAAATATAGTCTTAGAATAGCTCATGTGGCAAAAGGGCTTTCTAAGATAGGGACATTTGATCACTCTAATTTTATCTTTTGGTAGGGTGTAGAAACCCTCGAGCACTAATGAATGTAATAGATCAAGTGATCTCTCATGATGTTAAGGGAAAAATAAGCTATGATGTATTGTTACCAATGATTGTAAATATATCTTTAAAAGGCTTTTGAACACATAAAATTTTATAAATTTTGCATTTGAACCCCTTTTTCCCCTCTTAGATAAATGTGTCCCTATGTATGTAGTAGTGTACTACCATGTTCTTCTCATATGGTGTAATTTTACCCCATCCATGAATGATTTTGAAGATAATAGATTGTGGATACTCTCTTAAAGTTACTGGTGAGTGAAACATTAATGCATATTCACCAAATGATTTTAAGTGTTCCTTGGATGGTATTTCAAAGGCATATAGTTGTTGGGTTTCCTCGCTTGTAATATGCATTTAATACTTCAGTGTTTAAGAGTGGTAAAATGAGTAGTTAGGTGTTGGGTCACCACTCCTTGTATTCAGAAATACCTAAGTGTAAATTATGTGGTATTTGAATTACATTTTTTCAAAAACAAGGCCAATAGCGAGACAAAAGTGCGATGTAAGTGTAAAGAGTATAAGAGTTTATGATATTTTGGGTTAGGAATAATGTCATTATTGAATTCTTTATAACTTAACTACACATTTTAATGTTGTTAAGGATAAATATGGATCACTCTTGGTGAGATCAAAATTTTGACAAAACATAAGATCTTAAATATATTTAGGAATTTATAAGTTTTGGAGATAACAATTGTAAGAAGGGAGATAAAAAAAAATATTTTTTATTTTTCGAAAAAGGTGAGAAGTTAATGTATTTTCTAAATAAATGTATTAGATATTATTTAAGATGTATTATCGGTTGTAACCGACATCCAAGGGGGGATATTTATATTAGGGGGTGGAAATACAACACATGTGGACATCAATTAACCAAAACAACCTAGCAGATGGAAGCAAGGAATGACCAAGGCCTACCGTCACTATGTGGCTCCAGAGAGTTCCTCACCCCATATTAGAAATAAGGGGGAGGGGGGAATGTTAGGAATTAGTCGTAGCATGGGTGCATTAGATAATTTCTCACATTATTAAACATTAATTAGTGTCTGTGTATATTTAATATGTGGTGCATAGTACTCAAATAATGTAAGTGAGTTATTAATACAACTCACGCAGAGCTCATGTGAGAGAAAATATGGTGAGATAGTTTAGGGATGCTTAGTGGTTAGGAGAGAATCCAGGTGGTTAGAACAACCATCCTAGATTAGTGCTAATAGTTAGTATAATGTGCTCTATTTATATGTAACCTATTTTATTAATTTATAAGTTGAATATAATTGATTAATTGAGCTTGTGCACATTTGAGCCTTCAACTCTTCCCAGATATGGGGTTCCATTTTCATTGTAGTCACTTTCTCCTATAATCGACATCGCATGCACCCCCAAAGGGGTAGGCATCATTTGGGGTTTTTACAGTCTAAACATCATGTTTACACCAGTTCAATTTTGTGTAATTTACGCCCTCGGCATTGTTGCTTACATACAGCGAGTAAGTTCACACCAATCTATGAATTCCATACACAGTGGATCTTACAAGACCTAGTTTTCCTTAGCATTCGGGGAAGAAGTTACTGATTGAAAGATACAATGGAATTCCTTCTAATACTTCTTCTACCATCGGCATCAGATCACTATAAAAACTAGGATGATACAGAGATCTCTTCACACAAATTAATGGAAGCAATTAAAGGTTTGAGGATACAAATATTCCTCCCAATAATTCTTTGGCCTATGGCTTCAGATCTTCTAAAAAAACCTATAGTACAGGATATCCTTCTAAAATCTTTCTCCCAACATGGATCAGGTGCACTTGTTCCATGTAGATTTCTAATTTGCATATTTTACATTAGCATGCTTTGTGTCTTTTACATAGCGTTGTTACACATACACATACATACATATTTTACTACTTGATCATTTTCACATTGCAGGTCCGGCTCTAAGAGAAATAATCATTCAAATGGGGGAAATAACAAGAAACATGAAACAAAAACAACAAAAATGGCATCAACAACAACACCTCATGGTAGCACACTTCACATACTAACCATGCAGGTACATCACATCAACAGCTACACACGCATTTCCACCCTAGGTTCACTTTGATCACCTTTTTTTTCTTCTCATTTTCATCTTTATTTTCCATGCTCCATTATATTTTTTTCATTCCATGCTTTTGTCTAGTCCTTTGTCATGCTTTCTTCATCGATCTACATGGTTATTAGGTAGCATCTCTATCTACTTTATGTTACCAAGATTTTAGCTTACCAACATAAAGTATGGGGTAAATGTAGACACAAAATCATGAATTTTGTGTTATATTTACTCCTCGTCTTATACTACTATTTAGAGGGTTTTTGAGTGAATAATCATTTTTATTTGATTTTTTGTCATCATTCCTGACCTCCACAGGACACATGCCTAGTTAGCTTTCGTCATTTTCCATTATTTTAGCTTTGATTGGGGCACCCATGGGCGTCTTGGTCCCTCCAGGGGTGCCTCGGTCCTTTTAAAAATTTCCCGCCACTTTTGGGCTCTTTTTAGCCGTTTGAGGTCTTTATCATTTTGGTGGTTGGTAATTTCGAGGTTAATTATGAAATTACATCGAGAGAACCCTATACATATAAAGTTATGAGACCATAATGAGGGACCAAACAATAGTAACTACTATCAGCCACTTGGAGTTGCATCCATCTATTGCATTGGGAGATCATTTGTATCCACATAGCTCCATCACAAAGGGACAAGGGTGGGATATTTTCATCACACAAGCATAGGGGGAGGATTCTATTATATTAAATGTAATATATATTACATTTTGCTCCACATAGTTAGCTCACAACTTCATAAAGTGTGACTAGAATAAGGGTAATCTAGGGCATGTTTCACACACACACACACACACATAGAACTACATTTGGTTCTTGAATGTAGTATAGTGCTTAGTTAGATTTTGGAGGTCTTCCTTTCATCTTGGATTAGCACCAAAACCTGGCACAGTACAGTGAATCTGATGTGACACACGATGAGAGTTTTAGACCACCTCTCAAACCTTTAAAGATCAATTCTATACCTTTTTCACAAACCAGGGCACCCATTTTACATACTAGAGGACCTATAGGTACCCTAGTCCCTTTCTAAGAACTCCTGTATGGAGAATGAACCCAGGTCCATCCTTTTCAGGGTGTTTACATAGTTGTTGTTACTTCCTATTTCTCTAGTCACAACTGTGAAACAATCCCTCAAGCATCCTATATTCAGTTGAGTTCTTTCCTCTTCACTCTTGCACATTATGGTTTCCATTCCATTAGCTTATTTTATTGGTTCATATACATACTTATTTACTGCATTTCATTACTACATTTAGATATGTTCATAGATTAGATTAACTATAGTATATTTCCACATTTTAGTTAATCAAGTTCATATCTACCAATTGAAGCTATTGAGGTTGTTCTTACTATCGAAGGAGGTTTGAGAAGGGTGGAAAAAATTTCACAACAAGAAAAAAATATCCTCAAGAATACCTCTTCTCCTACATAGCTATTTCTTTCACTGCTGGGTAGTTGTTTCATTTTTTTTGGATTTTAATTGTTTTATCAAGGATTTGGCCTTCTTGTAATCCTGGGTAGGGCCCCAGTCAAAAAATTTTACCCTTGAATAAGAAACTGATCGAAACTTGAGGTAAATTATTATAATTCTAAGTATAAAAAATATCGCACAAGAAGACAAATCTTATAATTGATTCACCCTTTGATTGCAAGTGCACTATTAAACTACATAATATTCATAGGGCCTAATCTAATGTATGTAATCCTTAAGATTGTTTGTGCATGATGGGAAACTATGTATGATGTATGTTATGTGTAAAATTTTTGTGTAAGTCTTATCAATTGAAATCATTTATAATACTATGTGGCATAACATGTAGGATTTTATTGACATTTCAAGGGTTCTCTGTTATTAATGAAGTAACACATACTTGCGTGGGCCATCATGATAGTTCTATGCTGAGATAAAAAAATAGAAGTGAATTTAAAAGATAAGTAAAAAATATAAATTATCATATGGAAACTATATAAGTTTATGTATTCATACCCTTGTTTAATCAAGAATATGCATTCCTAGACTTATCTTTATATCCTATTCAAACACACTCAATGGTTGATTAATGATTCTATGTGATCAATGAACGTTACTACATATCGTACTCCTCATAACACAATGTTTCATACTGGTTCTCACACATGTTCATACATGGAAAATTGACTAGTTCAACCACTCTAGATAAGGTTGTGGCTTTCTTACAATACAACATGGACACCTTTCCTTCAAGTTCCAACTATTAATCTAAGTTTTGAAAGTTAAGCTACTACAAAAATTATAAGTTTCTTCATCCACACATTTTCAATGTCCTATTCAATTATACCTCCTATATTTATGTGTGTTTTGTGTTTCTTCTTCAAATTAACTTCTCTTTAGTGTAAGTTCACTATACACCATATTTAGACATGAATTTATATTGTTAGTCCTGTGATGAAGAAATACACTCATTAATTATTTTTCCTTCATAAATATTCTTTTCATTTATGTAAATTCTTGATCTTATCTCTATTTCATAACATTATATTGTATCAATACACATGTATATATTTAATCTTATTATATGTTGTATTCTTTAGACATAATCATATCAATTTCACATATTTTTAATTCTCTCCTTAGCCATTTCAAAATATGAAAAATTCCATCCTTTTTCATTGTAATATGACTATATTTTGTCTCTAATAATATGACATATCTCATCCTAATTTCAATAAATTCATAAACATAATTTTCATACATTCATATGTAAGCCATGAATATGATATTTTTTTAACAAATTAGGTGATATTCATATCCACTTCACATTTCTTCTATAGAAAATATAATTTTCCTTTTGCTAGCCAAGTCACCCTATAAGCTTATGGACATGACAAGCACTCTCTTAATAATTTATAAATACAAAAAATTATTTATTCTTCTTATATTAATAATTGTACTTCATAGTATTTAACTCTTATCTTGCATATCATTTCAACAATGTGTTTTTTTCTTTTACTGCATTCATTCTTTTTTGTAACCTCTAATAAGACCCTTAAATTATTTAACCATCCTATATATGAAATTACAATATAGATATTCATCTACTTTACCATCAATATTTTCTAGGGTGTAATCTTAAATGTTGATCAAATCATTCATTAAGATGATTCATCATCTTATTTTTATGATAAAATAAATCTTGCTTGTATTCTATGAAATATTTTTATAATGTCATGAAGTCTTCTAACAACATTATTGTCTTGTGTTTCTCCTAGCCTTAATATTTTAGTTGGAATGATCTCATATTCACTTGAATTATCTATTTAATACTAGACCATGTTATAGATAATCCATATACCATGTTTGAATATGTCTTTTACCCACCTTGAAATAGCGGATAACATTGAATTTTATCTTTGTAGATCTATGCTACCAAATAATGAATTTTTTTAAGGATTATATTCAAATGATGCCTTATGTTCTAGTATAATGAGATAAATATGTAGTGAAATATTTTTTCTGATAGATGGTAAAAAAGGGTTGATGGGACCTTACCCCATAACAACATTTTCCAATCGAGACAAATATTTCACAATGAGAATCAAATGCAGCTTCCTCTTCCATCAGAAAAGAGGGATAACAAAAAGAAAGAAAATTTATAATAAAACAAAATCAAAAGTAAAAAGATACTACCTTATCCCTTTGAATCCCTGCCATGGGATCTTAAATGCATCTTATAGGGATAATTAACAATTATCATTTTTTTCTTTTTACTCATAGTAACCCATCCAACACCGATGTTCAGATTTACATTTACATTAATGTGGACTGGTACGATGATTTCAAAATTATCATTATCCAAATTTGTTTGGAACTTTGACAATTGAAGATGAAGGGAATTAGTGTCTTCAACATCTGAATGAAGAAGTGAAACATTTTTTATTGGAGTAGGGGAAGGAATGACCTCCTCATTTTAAGACCTAATTTATGAAGTGAACTATTAGTAACAAAAATCTACATGAATAATAAAAATAGTTTATACTCACCAAATTCCAACAGTAAAACTAGTATGTATTATTCAAATACAGAACATGTTTGTGAAATAATTTATTGTAAGTAGATTACTTGGTTTCACCAATGGTAATAGGGATAATACCTTATTTTTTTATGTATATGGAGGCTCCCATTATTGAATTCAAGGACTGAATAAACTGTGGGGTGGCTGTTAAGAAAATGATCACAAAAGGAATATTATACTTAACATATGAAAAACTAGTTATACGATGTACGCAGGAGGCATTAGTTTAGAGAGAGGTAAAGGGGAGTGAGAGAGATAGAGAGAGGGTTAATGCTTTAAGTAAGAACTAATTTATTCCAACCAATAATAACCAGAGTACATCCTCATTTTATAGAAGAAGATAAGTATGTAAGGAATAATAAGACTAAAAAATTAGAGATACAAAGTTGTATGGATTCACTAATCAAATATGAAAATTTATTTCTTGGGTTTACAAGAGTAAAATGCTTGAAAATTTTGGAAATAGAGAGGATGGAAGAACAAAAAAAAGGAGATAGAATAATGTAGCTTTATTTCTTTAAGTCGTAATAGAAGTAAAAAACTTAAAACAATAAATAAATACTAACCCTTTGGAATGGAGAATCCATCCATATTTATAGATTACAATTTTTCTCTACCTTTCACCCATGGAATTTTTCATCTCATCACAACTTGTGATCTTTCACATTCAACGAGATTGAATTTAAGTCCTTGTCTTATATTTGATAAGGGAATTTTACAATACAACACTATGTTCCTTAAGTGAATAAAACAAAAGAGTGATAAAAGTACATTATGAGTGAAGAAATAAAATATAGAGGGGAGAGAGATAAAGGGGAGAGAGAATGGAAAATATGGAGAAATGAAAACCTTGTTTTAATGAAGAATCCACTTCAAACGGACCATGAATTAAATTCCTTTCCCTCAAATATCTTTTGAATTAGAAAATTAAGACTAGATATTCATCCTTCTGTGAGATGTGGACACATTCCAGGAAATTATTGAAATTTTATAAAATATGTTGGAAGACATTGAACTCTATGGAATTGAGATTAATACTTGATCTTGTAATAATGATGACCTTGAGTACGTAGATATCCTCCATTTCTAGTGGAAATATTTTACACACACTAGCTCATTCTCATCTATTCCTTTCCATGGTTTTATTCACATTATGTGCTTCCTCTTAGAAAATGATTTGAGCTGAAGGTCAAAGTTGGAATGTGGAGATAATCACTTTCTTCCTAATTACTTCCTAAAGCTTCACAATTCACCTTAGTGAAAAACATATTTTCTTATTTGATATAGTTAACCTAAGGAGACCTAAGTACTCTCTTGTTAAAAATTTTCATATTGAAAATTTATTTTATTATAAACGAGGAAATAAGAAAATCCATAATCACCATCATACTTATCAAAAAATTCCCATGCCAGATAACGAGAAGATGATGGACAATTAGGGCCCACCTTTAGAGACTTTATTATCTAAATCTATCCTTGCATGGCCCATATAATTTAAACATGATGACCCTGTTATATGACTACTAACATGGATTTAAACCTAAAGTATTGGATTTCAACTCAAGGCTATGTTTTTGAAAGTATGCGAGGGATTTGTTTCTTGTTTGAACCATAAGAAAATTTCCTATCCTTGTAATTGTTGAAAAGTGTAATGATATAGGAGGAATAAAATTTGATATAAGTAATTTTTCCTAATTGAAATAATTTTTATTTTTGGCGGGTCTTGTCTAGGATGGCCATTTTAGTAAGTTTTCATCATTGTCCCTTTTTAACAAATCTTACTTGTTTGGAGTAACATGGACACTGCAGGTTTAGTGTTTTTTAAAATTACTATATATACATAACCGATACCTATCAAATGTTACTATTTTTATATGGAGGTATTCTATGTGTCAGATATGAATGTAGTCTGGTGTAAAAAATTAGGTCTTGTCTAGGGACTTTCTATTCCATTTTTAGATGATTTTCATTTCTATGAATAGGAAACTCCAAAGGCTATTAATTTATATTAGATTCTATAAATTCTACATATCATCCATGAAATTATTATTATAGTAAAATAAGGTATTTTTGGAGGAGTGCACTATAAACGTTTAGTGGAAATCAGGTTCAAAGATTTTGAGATGTGAGAAAAATTATGTATTGGATCTTGAGGGTTGTGAAAATTTTTATTACTATCTTTAATAAAAAATGTTTTCTTAAGGAAGAAATAAAATATCTTGTAATACTTGCAATGATTAATGGTTTTGAGTTGTTAGTTATTTACATTCTTTTTAAATTTTAACTCAAATTGAACCTAGCAGGTTAAACTAGGTTTGAAGGAGGGTTAGCATGTGATTTCACTTTAAAAAAAGGGATATTAGGTCAAATCGGACAAAAAATGGAAAACAAGTGTCTTTTTTACATTGTGATGACACTTGTGGATGATTGTGGTCTAGTGTGAGGGAGATACATGGGATGGAAATGGCTTATGGAAGCCGCATTTTGGTTGTTCTTGTGTCTTGGTTCTGAGTGGAAGGATGAGGATTAGATTTTTGTTCCCATTTTGTCACTTTGAATATTAGTGCAATACAAGTGGACACCACCAACTGAAAAATGCACCATGAGGGGTCTACTCATAAGAAGGGGACATGATGTTAAGTGATTTTTTACAGTTAATACTCCATATATGTGAATGTGGTGTTGGGAAAGTGGTGTAGAGAAGTCCTTCATAGAGACCTCACTTGTATGTACCAAATGTCCCTTTGCACCTTGATGACAATACAAGGGGAAATCACATGCTCCGAAGTGTGCCTTTTGGTTTTCTCATCACGGGAAGGGGATTTGGGTTCTTAAACACATATTTCATGCTTAACACCCCAGATTGTATATCAAGTGACAAAACAATAAATTTGATTAAGGAGAGGTCTTTTTTTTCCACCATGTCTCTTTCACATGATGGTGATGATCTAAGGGTCTATAAAATTTTCCAAAGTGTGTAAGTCTATTTTGAAATGTTTAAGTCATCTTGATAATTCCATTTTAGAACATTGAGAGTTTTTTTTCTATGTATGGGGCAAAGAAGGGTGATTTACGGTCAAACTTTATATGATGCTGACTCAAAATCCCCTTTTGTAATCATCCCAACAACTTTCACCAACCAATTATCCTTGAAATTGATTTTTAGGGCATGCTCAAGTTTTGGCTCAAAGGGGCGGCTATATAGTCTTTAATTAACATAAAAAAAATTCAAATCTTGGAATGAAAAATTATTTTCCATCATGTTGAGGTTTCCAATAGTTTTATATTGTACATATATTTTTCCATTAAAAAAAGGGCCATTGAGAGACTAAAATTAGAGACGAAATAGTTACCATGTGTCTACCGCTCCTACCTTTTAAATTTTATGTCATTAATAAATATACATATATATATATATTTATATATATTAAATATTCATTCATTTTTGTTATCATAGAAACTAAATCCTTTACTTTTTCTCCTCTCTCCTCTCTCATTCCTTCAATATCTTGTTTGTAGATTCAATAAAGATTTGATAGTTTTTGTTATTGTTTCATCTTAATTGAGTTGACATCATTTACATGTAGCAGTTCTCAAGATTTCAAATATTTTTGTGAAAGAAACTAGGGTTTTCTATGCTTTAGATTTATTTATGGGTGTTTTTTGAAACAGAGTATGGTCCCCTCCTTTTATTTCATCATGTTCTATTACTACCAAAAACCCATCATCTTTTTTTTAATACATATATATTATTTTTACTATCTAGCCATCTATAAAATATCCAAATGTATTGAAATCGCTATTAATACCTAGAATTTCTATTAGGAAAATAAACTATATATACCCATTTTTGGGTTAGTCCATGGAAGCATCGAAATATTTCATATGATTTTTTGTACACATGGTATACTCTTTATGGATGGTGTGAATGCAACACCCTTCTTCGATTTTGTATGGATGTGCATACATGTAATACCTACAAAAAAAGGATATAATATAAAATAAATAAAGAAGTAAATTTTTTTAAAAGGGGGTGCATCGGTAGATGAGCAAGTGGGTGAGTGGGGTAGGTGACCCCCCCAACATGAAGGCATATGGGAACCATAATAACTAGTTAGACCGATCATTTCCTTGACAGAAAAAAATATTTTGATAAAATTTGAGATCCAGGGGCTTAGACCATGCACAAACCCATGGAAACATTGTAAATTTAGAAGTTTTTGAAGTTTAAAGAGTTGGTTGAATGCTAAGGGGGGCATAGTTTCCTCAGAGACATTCACACTAGTTCTCATTGTAACAGGTAGGCCTCCAACCTGATCAGATCACCTTTTTGCCACATACTCCCAGCCTTCATTGAAAAGGAAGTTCCAGAATAGGGGAAGGGATGTCCATCAAAGCATAATGGATATATAAATTTATTCTAGCTCCTCCCTGTTAGCGCAAATATGAATTTTTTTGTTAGATTTTGTAGTTGTATGTTCCCTAGAAGTTCTTCCTACAATGATTGTAGGATTTACACAAAATGGGTTTGTTGAAAAGGCTATAGAAACCTTTGAGCAAATTTTACAGACATCTTTAAAGCCAGATTTCAAAACCATTGCTAGCGTCTCCCATCTCATGCCAGATGCATGCTATGAGAAAGAGTATGGACATCCCTCAAAGCATAGAAGATATAGGAATAGTGTTAGATGTTGTAGTTTGAGGTGCTCTAGTAGATAGGTATGAAAAAATGTGGAATCATGCATTGACAGGTGAAATGTTTGTTTAGGACAAATGAAACGTGGCTCGTGGACTACAAAATTTTGCCTGATATAAAAAATAAATTGAGTGCATTGAAAATTCATAGAAACTCTCCAGAAAATATCGCGGGTAGGTGTAAAACCATATTTCTACAACCCTTTCTAGCACCTTCCTAGCCTGGGTCAAAATGGAATTTAATGATTGCAGGGTATCTTCAGTTTGGATTCTTGAGTAGGCCTTAGTCAATGGTCAAAACATAATGGGAAACATATCATGTTTGAAATTTTCATGGGATCAAGAATATTTTTGTGTCACTCGTGGAGGATAGATTGATGGTTTTGAAATGTTTGATGAAATGCCAAAGTGTGATGTCAAACTAAATCTCGTGGGTTTGACTGAACTTCGTTCCTCCAGGAATGGTTCATCTCTCCTTATCTTGCATAATTTCTGTACTTTATTTTTTCTTTTGCAAAGAAATATAGTTTTAAAATCTTAGGATTATCATACATTTTATTTTTTTATAATAACTTGTTACAAAACAATAAAATGTCACATCGTAACTCACGCAATCAAAATAACCATTTTGTATTCAACCATGAACTACAACCCTCATTTTGATGTGCTTCACAAAACTTCCTGGCCAAACTAGATCACTACAGTATTGTTTTATCAACAAGTTGAAGTTGAATTCTTGGTAAATATGTTTACCATCTCCTGGTTTAAAATAGATAAATTACGAATTTCGTAGACTCTTAAAGTAACCTTCGTAACTTTAGAAAGGGCAGATTAAGCTTCCTTCATGTACCTTGTTATGTGAGGTGTCACTTTAATCTTTGGATCGACCCCAAATGAAATTTTGTGACCTGTTTGATGCCCTTATAGGAGCCCTATAACATTGTTTTGCAACGGTAGGAAGATGCTAAATCTTAAAAGTTGGCTTTCATTTTGAACCGCCATTTGAAACCTGGAGAGAGAAATTATTATCCATATTCACAAAACTCTTGTGTTTTTACTAGAAAATTTCATGAAACCTTTAGTTTAAGGAAAACCAATTTTCTGTATAGTTTAGCAAAGCCATTTTGTAGGCCTCTGGTCACAGTTTGACTAGGTCAAACTAGACCAATTACTACTAGTGGCCTCAGAAATCATGTGCCATTTGAAAACAATTATGTAGTTATGAGTCACATCGACTCTGGTCAAATCTCTGTATATAGGGGAACTTGTAGGAATTTTCTCATTGCAAATTCGTCCATCAAACATCAATTTTGGACGTGGTGTTTTTGATCCATTGAGCTAACTTTTGATCATTTGCAACTAGGTGAACTATGACCAATGAACTCAAAAAAATAGCTTCCAATTGTAAACTTTTCACCAATTCTGAATTCCGTCAGTTCCTATGAATTCTTGGGGGATAGGAGGACATGAAGAAACTTACTCATGGTGTATTTACTCATCAAAAGAGAGAATTTTAAAGTGGTTTCTTCATCTCTGAGTCTAAATTGAACATTTTTGTAGCTAGCAGGAAAATGTAAAAATAAAGTTCTAGGACCCCTGTCAGGTTGCCAAACCACCGTGGAAACTTTTGATTCATGTGAATAACTTTTTGAAAACTCTATTGTGTAAATTATTGTGTGAAATAGAATTTTTGACAAAATGGTGTTTCTCTCTCTTCCTTTCTCTTTCTCTTTCCTTGGTTATGAAGTGAAATGAAATCAAATGAACTTAATACATGTTTCTAAACCTTTTCTTTCGAATGTAAATTTTAATTATTATTACATGTAAATTGTAAACTAAATACATTAATTATTATGTTATATTAGGGTGGATTCCATGCCAACGATTTATCATTGATTTCATGCTCACGTGGTTTTGAAGGATGCAAGAAAGATGGCGAAAGGGCGATGTGTAATTCGTTATTTATTATTGTAATTTTTATAGGTCATTGTAAAATGAATGTATGTATAATGTACTCTCATACTAAAGAAATTTAATATTTGAAATTTGTTAATATGTATGGGATGCTAGTTTTAGGGATGTCTTAGGAAATGTGCATTTAATCACAGGTTCAATTTGATTCACAGTTGCGTATGGTAAAAGGGTTTTATATATATATATATATATATATATATATATAGTAAATGAATTTCCTGTTAATACATTGTGGGGCATTTTTCAGTGTTCAATAAAAGATTAATTATTTATTGTGTTGTATTCTTACCTTGTAAATGTAATAAGGATATTTAATCGAAACACTCAACCCTAGTATAAGATCTATGCATAACTTATCTTAATGTGTGTGATCCTCTGTAGTGTAGAAAAAAATTGAAACCATAGAATAAACTTTAACCTTATACTCAATGGCACCTCCTAGGTTAGGTAAATAAAACCCCTAGTTGAAGTTTACCGTCATAGTTGTTATGTTTAGTAACATTGTCATGAACCCATCTTTTAGGAATGATATGGTCCAACTTTAACTAGAGCATGTGGTTTCCTTCTATTTTTGGTAACCGCGAGGAGAATGTCCTCTCTTTAGGCCCAACACTGTGTTGAGTGGTCAAGACCACCTTGGAAGTCACCTTATGAGTGTTTGTTTGAAGCAATGACTATGCAATGTAACCTTACCATCTGTGGGGTAAGTAGAGATAATACTCCCTTAGTATCCTTTTGGATTGTCAGGTCCTACGTGATTATATCTAAAAATTAACTTTATCACTGATTGAAATCTCTGTTGGATCCAGACGACATAATTAGAGATCATGAAATACTTGTTCTAAATCTTAAACTCTTGTTAATGAATTACTTAGTTCCTCTCAGTTAAATGTGTTACCTTGGTTTCTATCAACATATCACCTCGGTCTTTTCATGAAGGTGGTTTAGTATATATATATATATATATATATATATATATATATATATATATATCCTCTTGCCTTAAAATCATATTTAGTTGAGGCATATATCATTAGGTGTAGTTGGAATTAAACCAAACCTCAGTTGATTTGGAGGTTAACGTGGGATTCATGTGTAGTTATAATTTTTCCAATCGTGTACTTATTCAAAATGGTAAATAAGTACTTTTGTAACTCTTTATGTTATAAAGTGATACCCAAAAAAAAAAGAGACCTAACAAACATTGTAAATGAAATGAGAAACAATAGTATGTGTGATAATGGTTTAGGAACAAAAATTCACTTGAATTCCTTATGGATGATTTAGGCATTGAATTTTTATTAATAATGGGTACAAATTGATTCTTGGTGGGACTAGGCCTTTAAGCCAGTTTAGAATCCACTAAAAGTAAGATAAAATAAAATTATCTCTTGTAAATGCTTAACTGAATCAAACTAAGATTGATACTTAAAACAACCATAGTGTAAAAAAATGTGCTTCAAATGGAAGGAAGTTTATAGGAAAGAAAAACTTGAACCATCACCTCCTTTGATGTGTATCATTTTCCCTCGACAACTTCTGGCTGGTCCCCTTGAATAATGAGGGTAAAATTAAATGTCCACTAAACATATTTTGATGAAAAAATACTTTAGCATAAAAACGAGAGAATTAGGAACTTTGTAGGTAATTGGAAATATGGAATTTAATTATGTAAGTTATGGAGATTGTCATTAGGGATAAAGAGAAAAATTAAATGGTCAAACAATAAGTTGAATATGAAATGAATTACAAAATTTGTATGTGGAAAATTTGATAAAATCAAATTTGTATAAAAATGTTCCTGGAATGTTAATCATAACTAAGACATAATAATGAAAGTGATGTGTTGTTGGGTTGCCAATCCTTGAGTCCCTTTTCTTGTGGTTGGGTTATAGCTACCATCTCATTCATTGGGGAAGCTGTGGCATCAAGATGTATATGGTGTTGTCATCTGTCTATGTGGGTCGATGGCTTATGTAAGTGTTTTATGTGTTATGGAGTTTTCCTTACTTTGAGACTTTGTGGTGTTGTGTAGTGAGCAATGTAAGTGATATATATATATATATATATATATATATATATATATATATATATATATATATATATATATATATATATATATATCCTAGTATTTTACTGTTGTATTTGTGTGTGTAAAACATGGGCATTACAATACAAAATTCTTTGGATATTTGGACAAGGTTGTAGATGGTTCAGTGAGGTCAAGAAAGGATTAGATATTTTGAGTAGTTAATGTCTTAGATATGGGAGAAACTCTTCCAATGGATCGATCATCTTCTGTAATTTTTTCATAATACATTTCAATCATTTCCATAGTTTTTTTGGGAAATGTCATGCTCCTATTCACAATCTGTTGTAAGTGAGATAAATGTGCTTGGATCTAAATGTTGGTTATGTTTCAATACTTTTTTCCTTATCATACTAGCTAGAATATGTTTTTCTTAATGTTTCAATTCAATTGTTAAATTCATATTTTTAATATTTCTACTGGGAAGGTATTGTACCGTAAATATGATGTAATTGCATAAAAGAAAGAAATACACTATGGACAAGATTGAAACATGCTTCCAAAAATAAATCCTTACCTTCATGTATGAAAGTTGTTAATAAGGAACAATAATGAGCCAAGATATTCACATTCATGCCAAGAAGCTAGGACATTAAAAAAAATCATGCCATATAAATGATTCATGAGCTCGAGTTAGTAAGCCCTATGAAAACCCAAAATAGATCTTTCCCAATGAGATGAATTTCAAAGTCTGAGCTCAATGTATGAACAATGATCTAATAAATGAAAATAGATTTTAATCATAAAATCATGCGAGTTGTGGTTAAACAAGCCAACCATCCAAAAGGATGTCATGAGAACAAACAAAAAAATGTTGTATGACAGGTTGGAGAAACAATACAACTTGAACTGTGCATTCTATCAAATGATAATATTGAAATAGTTAGCCCTCTAAGCATTCAAGATGAGTTAACCGAACCCACTTGGCTGAGTGGGAAAAACATACAAACAATGAGATCACAAAGAAATGTGTTACCATGCATGTAAATGAAGAGACAATGAGATGGTATAGTGAATTGAGACAACAAGATCCATCAATACAAACAATGCAATGATGCCGAATTGTGGGAATATGGAAAACTGAGTTCAAAAAGTAGCAGGGTGAGCGAATACACAACAAAGTAGCAATGGCCGAACCAGTATAGAATGGGAACCAACTCAAAGATAATAAGTGTGAGATCACATTAACAGAGCAAAATAAACTCAAGTGAGTCACAATAGGAATAAATCAAGCTCAAAACCGAAAATTAAGCTCGAAAGTAAACTTTAAACATGACCTATTTAAAAATATTGAGCACCTAAGATTATAGAGGAAAAACCAAAAATGAAATAATCTATGGTGGTCAATTTTCGAACTGGCTTCAAGACACAAGATTGTGGTCATAACAATGTAAACTGAGCTATTTTGCTAAGAAATAGTGGATTTAACAAGATCTAAACAACAAACATGGTGGCTAAAATTTGGGAAGAGTTGCTCAAACGTCTAATCCAAAATACTTCAGGGAAAATAAAATGAGAAAAAGAAGGTTTTAGGGTTATAACCCCAAAGGCAAAGGATAACCCGACGATCAACTGACCATAGCTAGGTAAAGAGGGGTCATTGGTAAACTCAAAACCTTATCCCTTGCCAACATAGGGTAGATGGGATTTATTATATTATTTTAATAATCGATTATATGCATGGGGAATGGGTGTATTTGTAAAACTCATGATCATATAATTGCAGCCATTTTACATGTAAAGTAGATAGATTTGCATGTTTGCATTTCAAGAAAATAAACATTAACCAATGATCACATGATTAAGCCTTTGCTAGAGCCAAGCATAGACACCATTAACCCATGTAATATAACATAACAAAAAACTTCCAATTATTTCACCTTTATGATTTAAGGAAAATGAAACAAATAACCTAAAAAACTACAAAGAGGTCAATACTTTTTCCTTATTCCTAGCAAACAAAAGTTTGACCAATAAACAAAAATTGACCAAGGAGGAGTCTAAAGCATGAGAAGCTTGTTTTTAGCTAAATTGTGCCTTTCAAAACCATGCAATTAAGTATACACATTGCTTTTGGCTTATTATTACAAGTTGTAGTTTTGCAAGAGAAGCATGCATGAGGCTATAATTGGATTTTTCTCCAAGCAGCCAACTTGGCCAAATTTAGGATGAGTTTGGTTGAATTATTATTAAAACAAGTGGGGGTGATATTGTTATATTTATACTTTAATTGTGTAAGTTTTTAGGGGGGGGCTTATGTCATTCTACAGATTGCTATCAAGAAATCTTGTACTTGCGTACTTGATTGAAGCAATAAAGATAATTTTTTTCTTAAATTGATGTTTTGTGTAGTGTGATATGGTAAATTGTGTGGTATGTTTTAGTGAATATTTATTTCCTTTGCATGATCACAACTTTTATAACACCTCTACTTAACTTTTTGTAAGTTTTGCAAATCACCTAAGAGTGTGTTAATGCCTTTATGAGTGAAAAATAAATAATACAACATTTGTAGTGAAGTATTTTAGTATTTTTGTAGTCATTAAGTGTGATTTTGTGAAACTATGGGTCCCACAACGTTGGTGTATCACCTTATTTACTCTCATTAATTTTGTGTATTTTTTCTCTCCCATAATCCTATAATAGAACTAGTTTAGGTGCTCTATCGATGGAACCAGACCACTCTGCAGGTTCTCCTCAACCTGAGGGATTGAAAACTCATAGGATTTCACATTTTACCAGCCAAAGTGAAGATTCATATTGCATTTTCAAGTCATGTTTGCACTTTTGACCGATAATAGTTTCTGGCCTCCCGGTGGTACCATGAATTCATACTATTTCCTATACGGGCTCCATACATCCTAACATATATTGTACATAATTTTTTCAGGTTTGATTTGTGATTGGTTGGATTTAAGTCTTTCAGAGCTTTTTTCTTAGAATAGAATTGGTTACTTTGCTTGTCTAAGAATCCCATTTTAATTTTCAGCAAACTAGTTTTTCTTATTTTTCTCCATCTTTTATGAGGTCATGCAATCATGAAGGAAGATCCTCAAAGGAATTCCTTTCTCCATGATGTGAACCATCCAAATCTACTTAAGTTTTACTATTATTTTCCACTATATTAGTACTATAACCCTTAGAAAAATGAGTATGCCCATCGTCAAAATCGTGGTTATCAATATGATCATCCTTATAATCCTTATTTTGTTTAGGAACATGAATAAATTGCAGATTCTGAACGTTATGAGAGGATCTGCATGCCTAAAAATGAGTTTTTTACCAAGTTTCAGAAGATTGAGAAAGACTATTAGGTTCTCAAGGAGTGATTAAAAAATTTGAAGCATTAAATGACAAAAAGCTTAAGGTGGAGGAAAAATGTCAAGGGGAAGTTATCACTTACCTTCCTTGTTTACCATCAAAGACAAATTTTAAGATTCTACACTTTATTCTTATTGTTATTCCCACCTTGTCTCACCCACATGCAGATTTTGATCTCTTTCCTTTTGTACAGACAATTCCAAATCAGATTGAGACCTAACCTGCCCCTCCTCCTTCATCCTCATGCCCACTTTGGGAAAGTGACAATCATAAAATCATCCAATAAGGGAAGTTAGCTGTAGAATCCAATAGGGATGAAGATATAAAAAATATGTAGGTTTGGGTTACGAAATTTGAGTTCAATTGAATTTTACATTTGGATAAAGAGTTCATGCAATAAGGGGATATTTCATGATTAACAACAAGATAATGATCATCAATTGAATGGTAGGAAAAAATTTCTACATTATCTTGAGCTATAAGGTACAGTTGATGTTTTGAATAAACATATAGAGGATCCTTCAATTTAGATTATTAAGCTGGATGTTGTACTATCTTTTACTATACTTTCTTATTTACATGATGCTGATGTAAATACTACTAATATAGATAACGAAAATTTTCTAAACATCCATACAAACTAGCCGATAAGTGATGATGGATCAAATTTGAATAAATAATATTTTTGGATCCAATCCGAAGAAAGATCAATAGATCTAGAGATGCCTCATGATGAGAAACAAGATGATAAAAAATAATGTAATGATCCTTATTTTTATATGTGCTTAGAGATTTTTGCACTCCTAGAAGGTTGTAGTGATTAAATAACATCATTAGTCACTGCAACATACTAAGTAGAGAATCAATATTTCATGAAGAATAGGGTTGAGCTTTGTGATTGCATGGTGGATAACCATGAAGAACAAGAAGTGGCTATCCTTACTATTATCCAAAATTCACCCCCATAGTAATTTTGATAACTTTCACAATTTCTTCAGACTTGGAGGGGAATAAATGGTGAAATTCCAAAACATTAGATTTTTGGGGACCCCTTGGCTTCTCTCTAACTTCCCTATCCAAAGAAAAATCCAAGGAGCTAGAAAAATTCATAAAAATATGAAAAATGAAGTCAAGGGCTTGTTTAAGTGCAAATTGGGTCTAGGGGCTGTGGATGGAACCAATGAGGATAGTGTCGGGGTTCGTCATACCTAGTTTGGGACCAAAATTCTAAGGAGGTATTATTTTATGGCTAAGTCAGCTTCTGGTATCCCAGGCCGTCTAAGTTTGGTCGGGCCACCAGTTCCCCACATTACCGAAGTCTCTAATCAATGAAGGAGCTTAGTATAATGTGGAAAAATTGGAAAAAATTTGGCCTAGGTCGCACAAGAACGTGAGATTAGTCGGGCCTCAAAAATATGAAATAGTTGCAACTAGAGGAGTGTAGATATGGTGGAGAAAATGTCCATGACAACTAGGACATGTAGACCTAAAATACCCATAGGAAAGTGGTGCAGTGAATTCAGATATTTAATAACCCACCTTGCCCATTCAATGTCAGACATTCGGAGTGAAAAAAATCCCGAGTCGGGTGATGTGGAGAAAGGAGGCCTACATGATCCAATTTCCATAGGGATCTGAGTTCCCCAAAAACCTGCAATGCCCGCAACCTAAAGGAAAAGTAGAACACCTGACCCCCAAACTTCAAACAGTAATAAATTTTGATTCAGAACTCCAATTTTTTTAAAAAATAACTTTTCAAAAATTGCACTACATCCTATATGCCAAAAATAAACATCTCCATTTCCAAATCAAAATTAAACGATCAATCCTGTGAAATGCAAGAAATCTCTGGAAAACTCAAAATGATTGCTCACACTTAAAAGACCATAACTTTTGCAATTCTCAATGAATTTTAAAAAAATTTGTCTCATTGGAATTGTGACTTCAATAAATATTCACAAAAATCAAGAAATACTTAAATTTATGAAGTTTTGATGATGAATTTAAGGAAAATGTGCCAGGTTCTGAATAATAATTTTATTAGTGGCTAGAGATGCATTTAATGAACCATGGGCATACATTTTTCACTTCTGCAAGTCATGGGATAGTATGGTGAGCCCTTTTTCAAGAAACCTACCATCATTATAATTCATTTATTACCTCTTTCAAGTGGTTGAGGGGAATATTTCGGGGTTTCAATCTTCTTTCTTCCAAATTCAATAAATTTAAGTGTGGGCTCATTGTAAAGGAAGATGATAGTTTGAGTAGGAAAACTCTTCCATTTTGGTTTTGTGTAGCCAATGTCCTGCAAGACCTTGCATTAGAATCCTTTCATGGTGATCTAGGCGTTTATTTTGTAATAGATTAAAACTATGCATATCAGTGAAACAATAGATACAAATTGTGGATGTATCTTCCCTTGTTATGTTCGATTGCATTCTTCTTGCCTCCTTAACCTCATTGCAAATATATTGTGTCCATTTTATGCTCTTGCACGGATTTATTATAATTGTGTGTGTATGAAATACTGTTGTGAATGTAGTGTCTAGACTTTGGAGAATTATTATCACCCTATTTAGTATGCAATTTGCATCCATTTTTCACACATTGAAAAGTTATTCTCGTTCCCTTTTTTGGTGCATCACCTCTATAGTATAATTTTACTTCATTTTCATGTTATTTCCCTCTACTTAGTCCCTTAGAAATTGAAGGATAAAGATAGTTGAGTACCTGTCCCTTTAGTAGAGTTAGTTTTCCACTAGGACTAGGAAGAAGAACCAAATTTCTCTAGAGAGGTCTATCTCAAGTAGCAAGTCCCACATACTTGTACATATTACCCATATTACTGAGTCACAAACATGAGCTCAAGCACACAAACTTGTGCAAATCGGAGGGTGCTGTGATTCAGTGATAACACTTACTACACCAATTTTCATCGAAAATATAAAGCAGTCTAGAGCGAGGCAGAAAAAGCAATATTATTAGCCTCATAATTTCATCACAGAATGAAGAGGAAGAAAAGAAAAGAAAGCAGATCAAAAAGGATAATTTACCATCTATGAGAAAACCATGCCCAATCAAGTACTTGGATGCTTTGGAGATAGTTTCAAAAGTACTTAACAATTGTGCTTGATTCAGAGCAAAAAAAGGAGCTTCACGTTCTTAAAATTCAACCCCAATACATCACAAAATAGATTGCATATCCAATATAGCTATTTTTCAACTTGTGGAATGATAATTTTGATCAAGTTAAAGGTACAGATAATGTTTTCAATATTTTCATGTGATCTAGTTGTCAAGATGATCTCATGGTCCCATTTTATGATAAAAGGAAACTAGTTCTTTCTCCTTGTATCAGGATTTGATTACCTTCACGTTTTAGGCTACTTAAATTAGGTTAGTGTAGGTTTATTTTAAACATAATAAGTTCTTGTGCACACACAATATTCTTCCTCTTGGAGCATGTATAATCTTTTTAATTCCTGTTAGGTGCATGGATTCTTTCATTTAGGTAAAGTTTTTGAGATGTTGTTGCTACTATTTTTAAGTTGTTTTTTGGGAATTTTTCAGTCTTGGACCAGTTTTCTTAGTATTGGGAATGCTTGGTCAATCTTGAGAAAACCATTGTAGATTATTTTCATGGATAAAAGTGATAATATTTAGGGGTTATTTGCGATTAATAAGTAATGAAATCCATAGATATGCCACATATGTTAACCATTTTTGGTCATCATCAGAAAGGGGTAATTTTTTTTTTCAATTTTCTCTGGTTAAGTGGTAGATTGGATAACAACACAAGTAGTAAGAAGTTATAAAATATTGTCCGATAATGCCCAATTCTCACATGTGAGGCCTTTCCAGTTGTCATTTTTTCCAATATCATGAAACAACCACTCATTACTATTGTAGGGTCCTTATAAGGATGAGAAAAGTATCATACATCAAAAACAAGCATTATGGAACAACAAGTATTCAATTTACAAGTAGAACAATCTTTTGTTGAGGAAATGAACAATTGCAAAGGGATCATTCATTAAATTTTAATTAAATCCAATAGAAAATATACAAGTAAATTGTTGTTAATTACTTGATATTATATGTGGTTTTATATTTATTGAGTTTAGATGTTCATTTTAGTTATGCAACTTAAAAGAAATAGAAAATAAAAGTACTTGTTGATGTGTAATCACAACACCCCCTAAATGTCTACAACTCAATGGCTTGAAACTCTTAGTGTGATTGCATAACATGGAGCTTTTCCCAAATTGTGGGACTTTACAATCGGGAAAGAACTCCGAATGAAGGTCGGTTCCTATTCCTCTGTCTAGATGCACACATTCATATTGTAGAGGATCTACTCTAAAACCTACTCTAACTTGCCAAGGAGACAAGGGTTGAAAAAATATGCATGAAATAAACCTAATATAACAAGGGTGATGCACTAAAGGAATGCTGAACACATGCTTTATAATTAAACACAAACCATTAAAACCACAATACAACCACCATGCAAAGATAACCAAACTATGAATGAGAGATCTGATGAATGCAATGAACACTGATAGGGTTGAAAAATCATCCACATACATGTATTATTGGTCCAGAATTGATACGGTAAACTACAATGGGCAAGAGGCACAAACTTGCATTACAGTTTGAAATGGGAGGTTTGAACTCCAAAAATTCACTTGTAGATTAGAGAAGAAGGGAGGGTGCAAAGGAAAAATTTTCCAACCTTTAGAAAATTTCCACCCCTTACAATATATAGGAAGAAAGAGAGAAGGAGATGAGAAGAAACCGTAAATCCTCCATCTAACCACCCCAAAAGATGCATTAAAATTGCCTGCAACAATGATGGGTTCCATGAAAAATCCCATGCCTCCATGTATTATTCCTTGTTGGGCAAGAAAAGAAGCCCATACTTCATTAATTGTGGTCGGTGAGAAACCTGGGACACCTCAAAAAAAAAATGGCATTTTTAAAACTTGTATTTTTCCATCGTTTTAAGAACGTCGAGAGCTTTCAAAAAAGTCCTCTCTTTGCTCCAATCTGAGCTCCCAGTCGAAAGTTAAGGCCATTTGAAGGTCGAGGTGCATTTTGTGAATATGGAAGACTGCTGATCTCTGAGAGTTCCAAAAGTCTGAAAAATTTCAAACTTTCTGAATTCAGAATTTCAGACATTTTCATTTCGGGAGAAAAAACACTGTTCATCCACAAAAATGTTTGAAAGTTGAAACCGAAAGTCCCAAACCTGAAAGTGCAAACTTTCAGACAGAATTTAGAATTTAGAATGTTTTAGGCCTGAGCATTTTGTGAAAACCCATTTTTCTTTTTGATCTTGTTTCAGACTTTTCGAGAGTTCATTTTTTTCCCGAAAAGTCTGAAACCCGAAAAGTCTGAAATTTCAGAATTTCAGAGTTTCAGATTTCGTACTTTTTGCTTGCTTTTCCTGGCATTTGATTCTCGAAAGTCTTCCAAACCCAAAAAGTCTGAAATTTTAGAATTTCAGACTTCAAAGATTCATATTTTTTCCTTCCTTTTATCCAATTTTTTGTTTGCGATTTCTGAAAACTGAAAATGCCTGAAAGTCTAAAATTTTAGACATTCAGGTTTTGGGATTTCAGAACCTTTTAAACCATTTTTGCCATGTTTTTCTGAAGTTGAGAAATTTCAAAAATTTTAAAACTTCAGGCTTTTCTCCATTTTTTTCCTCTTGATCTCTGATATTCTTTGACATTTCCATTGTCCATTGATTTTTCACCCTTACATTGCTATGCTTATTTCATCTGCAACCTAAATTTTTGAAATCACCCTTTGAGCTCGCATTATCAAACCAACCCTTCAATTTCCTCTGATGCAATGTCGTGTTTGATCAATTTTTCCTGAGGGGAAAAATTAGATAACAATACCGTTATAAATAATTACATGAAATATCTATTTATATTCATAATAAAATTTAATATTTTATTTATCACAAAACTTGTGAGGAATAACTGGAAACAAAAGCATGAACATAAATGAAAAACTAAAAGTGGGAAGGAGATAAGGGACCTATCATTTCCCATTGACCAGACCCCCTCTCTATTAAAAATACTTCTCCGTACTTGAAAAGGGAAGAAAGAAAAAGATATTAGGGCTTTTGGATCATTAACTCTGTTGTATTTCCATCTTCTATTGCATATAAATCCTCGATGAAAGTTTTACAAATGAATGAATATATCATTCAAATAGTTACAAATGAAAGGATCTTAATTCCTTTATAGGAGGATCTTGCAAGGTGTATGCTCCCATTTTTACAAAGAATTTATCTAATAATGTATACAAATTTTACATATAAAATAAGGTATTTTGTAACGGCAAAAATAGAAATTTCCAACACTGTAATAATGCTACAAATATGAAGCATGTCTAAATAACACATCAAATTTTCAAGAGAGTTCTTTTTAATGATTAGTTAAGGATACAAGGCTATAAAAATGAGAGATAGTATAAATTTACAACATAAATGAAAAAGTATGTTTCAAATCATGTGTTTCGGTGTGTCCTCCAAAAAGAAAAAGGTAACTATCTCTCAAGTACATGAGAATTTATTGGTTTTATCAAATTTAAAGAATAAAATGATACATATTAGAAAATGTAAGAGTGGGTAAGTTCAAAATATCATGCAGTTATAAGAGTGTTAAAAAAACGTTTCTGTTATCCATCTTGACCTTGGGAAATATGGACAATCGGGGTAGAAGGAATCAAAGCACTAGATAAGCAACCTAACGGTGAAGTTCCTAGTTACAGGTGGTTTAGAAGGTCTCAGGAGCATATTCAAAGATTTTTGGAGTGTTGAAAACATAAGATGATATTTTCCTCTTCTTTGTTTTGACCCTTGAGATCAACTTGGAAAATAAGGAAATACAGGTCTCATGTGCCCACATCTAGGTAAAATTAATGAATGATTGAAAAGGTGAAAAACTTTCCCGTGGGACACCCTATTGGTTCCTCCTCAGCCTCCACATCCAAGAAAATTCATCAAGAAATCCAGAAAAAATTATTTTTTTGAAAAAAGGCCTATGTAAGGACACCAAGGTAGAAGTAGCTCACCGAGATGGAATTTTGCATTAGAGGAGCAAGTCAGTAGAGGCCACATCAAACAACATGGTGATATACTTGGAGAGAGAAGTTTTATAAGCGGTTGGTCAAGCTGAGTTGAATCTGTGCATAAAAATTGGTTCAATGGCTGGGGAAAACATTCGATAGAAAACAAATCACCATAGAATCAGAGAGGTGAACAAGGGGATATCGTGGTGCAAAGTGAATGGTTTGGGACACGTGAATAGAAATCTATACGAATAGATTCAAAATTGAGCTCAAGGTGGGGTGCTTATGAATGATGGACTTGGACCAAATCAGACGGAAGTTTTGTGGAGGCTGAAGATCGTAATAGAGGCTTGAGGGCACATGTTTGTTAAAACAAAATCACAACACCCCCAAATGTCCACAACTAGATGGGTTGAGACTCTCAGTGTGATTGCATAACATGGAGAATATCTCAAACTGTTTGACTTTGAAATCAAGAGTAAGGTCTCTGGATGAAGGCTGGTTCCTATTCCTCTGTTCAGGTGCACACATAAAATTTGTAGAGGATCTATTCTAAAATATATTCTAACTATCCAAGGAGACAAGGTTAAGAAGATGTAAGAAATTAAACCTAAAAAAAAAGAGGTGATGCACTAAAGAAATGTTGAACACCTACTTTTCTATCAAACACATAGCATTAAAATATAATACAACTACCAAGCACAGATAATCAATATTGCAATGAAAGATCGAGATAAAGGAAATGAACACAAGAGAGGGTTTAAATCATCCATATACATGTATTATTGCCTCTCTAATTGATACAGAATATTACAATGGGCAAGAGGAGAATTTTTTTTTGCATTACAGTCTTAATAGAAGGTTCCAACTCCAAGAATTTTTTTACAGACTAGATAAGAAGGGCGTGTACAAAACTAAAATGTCTAACCCTTTACAATGAGCCAAGCTCTTACCTTTATAGATGAAGCGAAGAGAGGAGAAGAAAATATGCAGGTAATCTGATTTGGAAGATCAGCTACTATCCATCAATGCCCTTAAAAGTTTTCCTACAATCTATCAAGTTCTTCCTCAATTGTCTGTTTGGTGTGTTGAAGAAGGAAGAACGATGAATCAAATCAAATCTGATCTGGTTGTTGAAGTAATCGGATCATACATTAATAGGTAAAAAATATTTGTCCATTTTTTTACGAATATAACCTTGTCAAAATTAGAGTTTCAAGCTTCCATGGTGTAGATGAGGTCAAGACCTTTAAAATGATGCCAAATTTGTTGAATTTCAAGCACTGGATTGAAAGTTATGCCCATTTGAAAATTTGAGTCGAATCCATACAAAAATGGTGAAAAACCATTTTTCCAAATGGGTCAGCTGGCCCAAAATTCACTTTGTGCACCTTTTACACAAAAATTACAAAAGTGCAAAAAATTCCCCATAGCCCTCCAATTCACTTTTTCCCAAAAGTCATCTCCAGGCCCGTCGGCCCACATTTTCTACTTGGGTGAAAAGTCTTCCCCAGGCCCACCGACCCACTTTTGGAAAACAATCCTTCCAAGGCCCACCTTCCTGCATGTAATTTAGACCTGACATGTGGCTTCTATGGGCATCAGTGGAGATGCAACTCACTTTTATACTTTACACCTTTTTGAAACAAAATCCAATAATTTCAAATTGCCTCTGATGGCTCGCCTTCTCGCTTTGACATTAAACATGGTCATGTGTCCCTTTATGGGCCTGCTCTATAATTTTTGTGTTTTGACTAAGCCCCTCTATTTGAGGGATAATTTTATGTCTAACCCAAGACATGTGAAGGCTCAGCACACATTTGGGACCTGCCTCCCGATTTTCCCTTTGAAGTTGCACAGACAAGGCATGTAGTAGGCTTCTACTAACCCTTCTATACTAAGTCGATATAAATGGCCGGATCTATCACTTTTTTGAATTTTGGACACGTGGTGAGCCTGTGCTTGTTTGGAACTAGCCTTTGGGTATGAACTTTGAAGATGCACTGATTAGACACATGGAGGCCTCCACTATCTCTTCTTTCCTTAGCCGATTCAATAGCCATATTTGAACCCATTTCTAACTTGGGATATGTGGAAGCCTCATACTCATTTGAGTCTCTGCTTTGGGCTGTAGCTTTGAAGTTGCATTGTTAAGATGCATGGTGGTTTTCTCCAGTCCTCTTACACTTATTTGATTTGGGCCCACTGCTATTTGACTTCTGATATACCCTTACTACATGGAGAGTGATGGCACTAGTTTTAGTCTCTGCCTTTGGGCTCTCACTTTTAAAATTATGCTGAGATGACACGTGGTTATTTCCACTCAATGTCTAACTCTTTCCCTTTCTAGACCTCAGACACATGTAGAAGCGCCATGCTCATTTGGAGACCCACTTTTGGATTTACCTTTAAAGTTGTGTAGAAGAAACACGTGACATCTTTCACTGGCTAGTAGACTTTTCAATGGTTGGTGAAAAATTTTAGGGCTTTGGACATGTGGAGGGCCTACACTTGTTTAGGGACTACCTTTTGGGCTTGACCTTTGGAGATGCGCTGATGAGGCATGTGGAAGCTTCCGCTGACCTTTCTATACTTAGCTAATTCAATGCCTCGAGTGAACACTTGCCTCATCAAGTTTTCAACATGGACATGTGGAAGATCCACACTTGTTTGGGGAACCACCCTTAGCTTTGAAACTTGAAGGTGTGTCATTGAGACACGTGGCACCTTCCACTGGAGTATTTTTATACTTAATTGATATGGGCCCACTCTAAATCATATGTGAAGTCTGAAAAATTTGAGTGTTTCTCCGTTTTCCTCCTGACAGCCTTTGGCCTCCTTTGACATCATTTTCCCCTTCGTTGACCCTGTTCCTCCATTGTAGAGTACCACTTGTAACTTTGACTATTGTATTTTAAATGTGGGCTCACACGACTCCACTGACCCTTTGATTTCTTCCTATGGAGGGTCGTGTCTGATCAATCTTTTCTGGGGGCAAATTGGGATGTACAAGGCATGCAGTGAGTTAACACGTGCTCGATCCAAGTGATTCAATGCCTTAGAGTGAACACTGCCTCATTTCGGGTTCTAGGACATGTGGAAGATCTGCACGCTTGTTTGGGGGAACCTCCCTTGGATTTGAACTTTGAAGGTGCATCATTGAGACACGTGGTAGCCTTCCACCGGTCTTTTTATACTTAGCCAATATGGGCTCTACTCTGAATCATATTATGAAGTCTGAAAACTTTGATTCTTTCTCCTGCTTTTCACTCCTGAGAGCCTCTGGCCTTCTTTGACGCCATTTTCTCCTTCATCGACCCTGTTTCTCCATTTGTAGAGTCGCACTATGCAACCTGACTATTAGATTTGAAATGTGGGCTCGCATGACTTAACTGACCCTTTGATTTCTTCCTGTGCAAGGTTGTGTTTGATCAATTTTTCTGAGGGAAATTTGGGATAAGAAGGCCCAAGCGAGTTAGCTGAAATGGAGGGTTGTAATATAGAGGAAGCCTGAGAGTGGGATCTCATTCCCACATCAAGGTGACTTCAGTTTCATAATCAGGTGAGTCATAGGGGGTCATCCTACGTATGGCGAGTGAGGTATTGAGTAAGAGGTTAGCATGACCTCATGTAGGGAAATGGACATAGCTTGGTTCACGAGCTCAATGCATTAAAATCATCCCAAAGTGAGTAGCTCATCTAGAGGTAATCTTAATAAATGACTTGATGAAGTTGTTGTGCTATGTCGGCCAAGCACAGGTAAAATGGAGGTCGTCATAAAAATTATCTCTATAAGGGAAATGTGCTTGGTAATTTCGAAGAAACTCGCTTCAAAGTTTGTAAGGTCAGAGGGTCAAACAATTTCAAAATTCAGGAGAGCCTGAACTCTTAAGTGGGGGCTATGGAGGTCAACCCATCGGTGTGAGTCACTGGACCACGTCATTAAGGGTTTCGATAAATTTATTTTCAAAGAATGATGAGCTAAAATTCTAACATTATGGGTTAAGAATCTTCAAAGGACAAAAAACCTCTAACCAAAAGTTAGTGGGGGTGAGTTGATTAAGGAGGAAAAATTTGCATTCACTTTTGTATCTTGGTGGGTTAATGTAAAGCCAAATCATGGCCAAATCCTTGAATTCAAACTTGAATATTTTTTTCTTCCCTTAACCAATTTCTATGAAATTATAATTTATGGAAAGTTATTTTCGGAGCTCTATAGCATGAAATTATCAATGATGGGAAAATAATGAGGCAGGTGGGAGAAAAATCATGATGAAGTTGTAGGAGCTAGAGGTTGTTCTCAAGTGCAATCAAAGCCCATTTCTTCTTACACATGCTAGTGTCATTAATCAAGTGTGAATTTTGAAGATATTCCATACTCATTGTGGGATAAAAAATGATATCTATGGGTAATGGAGGAAATTTTTGATTTATTTTCTCTCTCTCTCCTCTCTTGAATCTTCTTCTATAAATTATAAAGAGGGGCTCATTTTAAGAGGTTGGATAATTTGCATATGCCCCCCCCTTATTTATTTTCTATGAGAAAGTTGTGGAGCTTCAAACCTCTGCTATTTGAATATTGTAAAGCAATATTTATGCCTTTTCCCTCTCCTGTAATGAACTGTATCAATTTTATGGAGTAATGAAATCAAACTTGTGGATGTTGCAACCCTCCTTTGTGTTTTTATTATATATTCTAGTATTTTCATTACATATAAGTTTATTGTACACTATCATACTTGTATTGTAGGGTTTAAAATGGGTTGTGTTTATTGGAATCTTTATTTGTAGCAGGTGTTTTGATCTATGTGGTGCTAGGCCACCATTTTAAAATTTGTTTGTTTTCATTCCTATGCAGTGTAAATTTAATCAATGTTCCTTCATGGTGCATTACCTTCCCTTAGAGTAGATTTCATTTTCATGAATACTTCTATCTTTTTCCCCTTGAAAAGAATTAGAAGAGGGTTAGATTATAAACTCTCCACACTTTGTATTATTTGGAACTAGGTTAGGAAAGGAAGACAACCTTCTCCGAAGACCTATCCATTTTCACAAATCCCACATTTTAGGATAGCTCCATTTTTGAAAAATCACACTTATTTCCCAACCATTCACTTGCAAGAATTCAGGGGTGATGTGATTTTTCCACAACAATTTTGGAACACCCGATGGGACAAAAGTCATTTCCACAAGCTTTGGAGGCATTTGTAAGGAATTCATACTTAAGAGAAAGCAGATTTCTTATTTTAGAGTTTTCACCATAGGGTCAGAGTTCCAAAATAAATATTCAGAGGTTATTCATTAGGAAAACAAGTCCAAATTACACTAAAAGATATATCATGGTCTAAGATCAAAAGGTTAATCTTAAAAATCCAAATTTTTTATTTTAATTTTTTTTTGCATTTCAAAATTTCAGATTTCGGGGTTTTAGAATTTTTTTGGTTTTACAATTTAAGGATTTTAAACATTTCAGATTTTTGGATTTTGGAATTTCATAATTTTCCAAATTTTGGAATTCAGACCTTTCAGATTTCATATATTTTAAATTTTAGACATTTCGGGTTTCAGAATTCCAAATTTTCATAAATTCAGGTATTTTGGAATTTTGGAATTTCGAAGGTTCCACTGTAAACTATATTTTTGATTTCATAGTTTACTTACTTCAGGATTTCTGGGAATCTCTTTGATTTTTGGAATTTTGGAGATTTCTGATTACAGGACAATATTTTCGATTCAAAAAAATAGCACCTTTTCCTTTTAAGGTTTCCATTTTAAGTTTTTTCAAGTTTCAATGTGTGACCTGTAAATTTTGTAGCACTTTGGAGGCTCATACCAAACACATCTAGTTAATCCCAGGGTTAGATATCAGTAGTGTAGCATCACAAGATGCTCAATTACATTAGAAGAGTTCAAACCTTATCTAATACAAGAGAAGAAGGAATATTTTTGTACCTATAATTGCCATGAAGTAGAGAAAGGAGAGGAATAAAAAGTAAGAGATCACCATCTCCACCTAACAAGACCTTTTTCTGCACCTCCACCTAGTAGAGCTATTGGTATCCAAATAGATTATCCCTTGACAAGATTAGTAGCATCAAACATTTAACAAGAAGCCTAGAGACAAATAAATCATGCATGTACGTCATTTTGTAGTCGGGGAGGTGATTTAGGTGGCTCTTTGTCACTCTGATGTTGGAGAAATACATAGCACCGTATAAAAGGAGTTTAATCTATCCTCAGTACTTTAGGTCATGGCTTTTGACTAGGGTGAGAGGACCCATTTTGTAACATCTATTAGTAAAGAATGAAGATATAATTCTTAGCAAAAAATTGAAAGGAAACCTTGAGAAAATATGATCAATGCACCACAATTTAACTCTCACGAGTTTTCACTTCTAAATAATGGTGATATTTTCTAAATAGGGTTAAGGTTACTAAAGACATTATGGAATCTTGATTTCTTCTGCATATTTTGGTAGTAGGATTTATTCATTTGTGGACATACAGGGAAAACAGGGGTAGTTCAGATAGGATACATTGTTTTTGAATAATTCTGGTAGGAGATTAATTAGGATAAACTTGATTTTTCCAAATCTTTGAGAACTTTAACAAAAATTAGAAAAATAAATGACAAAATGCTTCAGAATAGCTAAAATATTCCTTCAAGCTAGAAGGTGTGCATCAATAGAGGCCCATATTTACATGGTTTCACATAATCTCCAATAATTTAACACGACAGACTCAAGCTAAAGACTCAACTAAACATTAAAGATCCCTTGTTCCTCACGCCTATGATACTCTCAAAGGCTTACAAACAATATTTATCAACAAAGTGATAGTAAAGTGATTTTAAATTGTTTATCTCATTACATGATGAAGGAACTTCTTGTAATGAAATTGAAAATTCCACTAAACTATCACAAGGAAAATATATTGTGTGATTCGTAGGGACTTTAACACAAGATTGCAATAGGAACAAGAAAAACTACTTGTAGACATTCTAAAATAAAGCAGACACAAATTCACCCAATATTAACAAAGATTAATTCAAAGTTGATTAGATTCATCAGTAGGGGAAATTTTCTTTAAACAGTCTCAGATCTTGTCAATGGTTGTACACTTGGAACCAACTTGACATGATAAAATCTAAAACATAAGAGATTAACAGGTTTCTCAGATGGTCTCTTAGGAAGATGGGATTTCTCAAATTTTCTCATAAGAATTTAACCCCTGACCATTTGTATGACTAAAGCATGCATTTTATAACACTCATTTACATTAAATATTTCCCCCCAAGCAAAAAATATTCGAGGAACCTTTTTTGTTACATTTTTGATCATGATTTTCAGAAAATGACGTTTAATAGACTTACAACAAAAAGTTACCGAGTTATTCAAAAAGGTGAATCATTGAAAATATTTCCATCATTGTTTTAATTAGGGCAACCATTCATCTCCTCTGGAAACACCTTTTTCATCATTTGCGCTTGCAAGCCTCCATCATTTCATCCTTTTCCCATACTTTCCTCTACAACTCTTCTCTACATCCTGCTTCTCTGATAATTCACATTTTTTTACAAGTTCCCTATAAATTCAAACTTCAAGATATCAACCTTTACATTCCTTAGACTCACAAACTAAGATTTAAATCCATTCACTTTGCAGACAAAAAGGATAAGGAATTTCATCAAAAAATGATGGAAAACAATGCGTATTCGCATCTCTACAAGTCTTGGAGCAAAGAATAGTGGTAAAATCAGATGCAATGCACAACAACCATTGATTCTACCCTTTCTCATACTTTATATTAGAGCATTCCACCTATTTCATTGGTACAACTGCAAATGTGAATTATAGAGGCAAATTTCCATACAAGCGCGGGCCTTCTACGTGCCCTTCGCCCAAGAAAATTGCCTTTTGATCCCTTTGAAAAATTTTCAGTATAAAAAGGAGCCAGTGGAATCCTCCACATGTCTTCTTTGTGCAATTTTGATATGGTTCGCAAAAGAAAAGACTCTAAAAAAGTGCGGGCTCACCACATGTCTCCTTGGCATAACTGCTAAGGTAGGACCCAGAGGTGGATTCTCAAATGAGTGTCGGCCCTCCACATGGATAAGTTTTGAGTTGAAGTAGGCATTAATTTTGAAAATTCCCATCAAGAATGACCACATATCTGTAGACGTTAGAGATAAATTTTGATAGGTAAAACACACCCTTCAAATAGTAAGATGCAGGGGAACTTCACCATTTGCACCTAGAAATGAATCTTTCTTTAAGGAAAAAGAATTTTGAAATGATATAAGGCCCAAATGTGATCCATGACCATGGAGAAGTATTTTTCAGCAGCTATACAAATGAAGAAAACCTTTCACGCATCCATTCGGGGAAAATGAAAATAGGACATAACCCACAGATTGAAGAACTTTTTAGAGAAAATGGAGTGAGATCAAATTGAGCACCAACATTGGCTCAGACTCGGGGATGGGCACTCCTTGCGAGTGCCACAAGAAAAATAGAGTACACCATGTGCCAAAAATCCATTGGACAATAGAGTCAAGAACAATATTGCAGAAAGACAATAACCAACACCCCCAAGATGAATTGAGAAACCAACAAAAAATGGTCACCGGGTCACCAAGACGAACCAAAAAAGAAAAACATGAAAGCAAAACGAAACCAGAAGACTATACACTATACAATGGTGAGTACCTTGATTCAGAGAAAATAATCAAGGAAAATTTTCAAGTGCCTTACCATTCTAGATATGACCATGCTAAGCAGTTCTGATATGTCTTTAACAACTGGTCATATGGTTGTTTTTCTTTTCCATCAAAGTTTTATCTGGCCATATTTTTTCAGGCTTATCCTTTGTGCCTATGTCAAGTTTTTCAACATCTCTAAAGGCTGCATCAAACATCAAAATCACAGGAAAAACAATCAGCTCAGGATATCTGCATTGATCAATTTCATACTCCTTGAAAACAACATAGCTCACATAGTTATCAATATCAATATCTGCATGCAATACTTCATAAGAAGCATTGTCAGGTTCCTCAATGAGATATAACATTTTATTTTCACTAGGTAGACTTCACAAGGCTTCCCTCAATTAGTATGGTGGCATAAGATATGTCCATTTTCACACTTCCACCCACACTAGCAGCCCATTTTCTTGATAACAACATTGCCCATTTGGTAGGGCAATCAACAATAACAACATCTATCTTTAAGTTCTTACCTGGATAGGCTACAAGTTACATTATCAAACCCTTGACACATCCCACCACTGGAACCTCTCTGGAATCCATGGAAGTGTACTTCCCATAAGTTGTTGTTACTTTGAGATCCAACTCATTCATGACCTTAAGAGGCATAACATTGCATGATGCTACATAATCAAACATACAGTTGTGTAACAACTTATCCTTAATAATCAGAGTAGTGAAAAATGGATCCACCTTCAGATGAGACTCAACCAAGGATGTTCCTAAATATACTTTAGGTGGCTTGCCTAGCTCTTCTAATACTTGGGGTTTTTCCAACTCTGCAATGGTAGGAGGAACCTCTACACATTTTTTATTTTTACCCTGGGTGACCTTTTCTTCTTTAAATCCCAAATATTCGAATGCTTTGTTCCTATGCTCAGGGATTCTAAGAAATTCAACAATAGGAACAGAAATCTTGATCTGACTCAAGATTTGGGCTATGTCATAAGGAACATATTTGGGTAATGCAATGTTAGGAGGAAGGTTTACAAACTCATCTGATGGCACAAGATTTCTCATAGTCTGAGCATGGGGTGGAACACAAGTTTTATTGGGGGTGAAAGCCTTTTCCAGATGCATCTTTATTAGGGGTTTCCTTAGGGATACTAGTAAGCACTGGAATTTTTAGTTTGGCCTGAGGCCCTACCCCTTTGACGAATTTTTTCTCCTGGTATTATACTCTTTTTCATGGCCAACTACTGCATTCATTAACAACTGTCTTTCCTCTTCTGAAGGAATTCCTCCATCATACTTATTAATCATTAATGCCCTTAAGTACTCAAAATCATTATTAGGAAACTCAAAATCTTGTACCATATCAATTTCAAGAAGTATGAGTTGGAGGAAGAGGTAATACCTAGTGAATTAAATCCCATAAATCTTTAACAATTCTGGAACTCATCAGCTTAGTTGAGGTTGCTCCCTGACAGTGAACTTGTAGAGCAATCCATCTTGCATGCATCATCATCTATCTCATCATCATTAGTTTCTTCCTCAAATTCCTTTTCGACATCACATGGATCATGTGGCAAGAAAAAACTATCACACCACTCAATTTAATGAGCTTCATCAATAGTAGAAACTCTTGCAGCTAAAGGATCAGGCACCAATTTGTTTTCCCTGGGTTGGCGTTGTCTATTTCTTCATCCCATGGGTCCTTTGCATCTTTCATCAGATCTCTAATCACCCCTAGGATAATTTATAAATATTTCTTGACCTTTTGCTTGTGCTAACCTTGGGAACCTTGTCCAATCCTCTTCTTGCTCTAAACAGTTTATAGGATATTTCCTTAACAACTCCAGCCAATGTTTTCATAACCTCTTCTAGATCCACAAACGTACTTTACTGAGGCTTCTTTGGATTGATCAGCTTGATACCTTCCCTATTAGGAGGCTTACCAACTACTTTGATATTGTTTTCAATCTTCAAATCCATGGTGAAGGAATGTCTCAATGTTGTTGGGTTCTTATCCCTCAAATAATAGGCAGCCTTCTTATCAAAAGCATCAAAGTATTTTATCAGATGGGAAACATCACTTGGCCTCAGGATTACAGGTAGCTTATTTAGGGTCTTATTGAACTGATTATTGAAGTCATGAACAAACTCATTAGGATTCTTTTTAATATTTTCAAGTTCTGATAAAAGAAACCTAGGGTCTATTTTATCTCCATATTGCAATCTAAAAGCATTCTTCATTTCTTTCCATGAATCAATGGAGTTGTCTTGAAAAGCTGTATACCAGTCCCATGCATCCTCCTCTAGAGTATGAATAAAAAATTTTATGTACACATCCTCAAATTCAATCTCAAAGTCTTCCATCATATTGAAAAAAATATTTAAGTGTTGATCACCAGTAATAGCATTATTTCCTTGAAATTTAGGTAGTCTATTTCTAACATCTTGGGGCACAACATTTGGATATCTAGCCATACCTCTAAAATCTATATGACCAAAATTGTTCAACAACAAATGGAGGTCTGGGTGGGGGCTTGGGCTATATTGTTTTGGGGAGGAGATCTTAGGGGAGAAAAAAAATGATGGGGAGTGAGGGGTTTGTGCATCACAAGAATACAATTCTAAGAATGAATGTTCTCTAAAAAATATGTCTCTTGGAAGATCCTATCAGCTTTGGATAACGTAGGGATAGAATGAGATGCAAATTTTTCAAATACGAAAGAAGGACCCTCTCCATTTGGAGAAGTCAGATCTACAAAAGGCTACTTGATTCAGAAGCACTTGAGGAAGTATGTAAATATTCAATAATAGGATGATCAATTTCCACAATCAATAACTCCTTTCTTGATTTCTAATCTCCAATAACTTTCTAGATTCTTCTTCCTTCAGAATTTGTCTTTCTGAATTCTAGAAACAACCTTCTAGTAGGGACTTTAACGAAGAAAAATTAGTGATAAATTTCAATTGACAAAGGTAAAGACAATGGCATTTATCAAAAATTAATTCAACATGGATTCGTCACTAAGGATTTTCACCTTAGTTGTGAAAATTCATTAAAATTGATATGTCAACACTAAATTCACGTAAAGCTTCATAGATTTGACCTTCCTTTACCCATATTTAACATTAATGATCTAAACTTAGTGCAAAAACCAACAAAAACTGGAAATATTACACACAAAACTTGTAACTTGCACAAATATTACATATCTCAACAAAGGATGACGTTTAAAAAACGTATTTACACTTAGATTATGTAAGAAACATTACCAAAGCTGAATATAATAATGCCTTTGAAGATCCCTGACAATGACACCAATCTAGTGTTGGTATCCAAATTGATTCTCCCTTGCAAGCTCAGCAACATCAAAGATTTAACAAGAATCCTAGAGACAGATAAATCATCATGTATGTCATTTTGTAGCTAGGGAGTTGATTGAGCTTTCTCTTTTTCACTCAGATGTTGGAGAAATGGATAACACCATATAAAAGGATTTGATCTATCCTCACTACTTTAGGCCATGTCTTTTGACCAGGGTGAGAAGACCTATCTCGTAACCTATGTTGGTAAAGGAGAATGAAGATATCCTTCTAAGCAAAAATTTGAAAGGAAACCTTGATAAAATATGATCAATTCATCACAATTTAACTCTGACAAGTTGTCACTTCTAAAGAATGGTGATATTTTCTAAGCAGGGTTAAGGTTACTAAAGACATTATGGAATCTTGATTGCTTCTACATATTTTGGTAGTAGGATTTATTCATTTTTGGACATATAAGGAAAACAGGGGTAGTTCAGATAGGATACATTATTTTTGAATAATTTTAGTGGGAGATTAAGTAGGATAAACTTGATTTTTCCAGATATTTGAGAACCTTCACAAAAATTAGAAAACTAAATGATAGAATGCTTCAGAATAGCTAAAATATTCCTTCAACCAGAAGGTGTGCATCAAAGGAGGCCCATATTTACACGGTTTCACATAATCTCCAAGAATTTAACACGAAGGCTCTAGCTAAAGACTCAATTAAGCACTAAAGACCCCTGGTTCCTCATGCCTAAGATACACTCAAAGGCTTACAGATAATATTTATCAAAAAAGTGATATAAAAGTGATTTTAAATTGTTTATCTCATTATATGATGAAGGAACTTCTTGTAATGAAATTGAAAATGGCACTAAACTATCACAAGGAAAAAATCATGTGTGATTCGGAGGGACTTTAACACAATATTACAATAGGAACAAGAAAAAATACTTGTAGACATTCTTAAATAAAGCAGACACAGATTTACCCAATATTAACACAGATTAATTCAAAGTTGATTAGATTCATCAGTAGTGTAAATTTTCTTTAAACAGTCTCAGATCTTGTCAATGGTTGTACACTTGGAACCAACTCGACATGATAAAATCTAAAACATAAGAGATTAACAGGTTTCTCAGATGGTCTCTTAGGAAGATGGGATTTCTCAAATTTTATCATAAAAATTTAACCCCTGACAATTTGTATGACTAAAGCATCCATTTTATAACACTCATTTACATTAAATATTTCCCCCCCAGGAAAATAATATTTGAGGAACCCTTTCTTGTTACATGTTTGATCATGACTTTTAGAAAATGACGTTTAACAGACTTACAACAAAAATTTGCCAATTATTCAAAAAGGTGACTCATTACAAATATTTCCATCATTGTTTTAATTGGGGCACCTAGTCATCTCCTCTGGCAACATTTTTTTCATCCTTTACACTTGCAACCTCTATCATTTCATCCTTTTCCCATTCTTTCCTTTGCAATTATGCTATGCATCGAGCTTCTATTGTAATTCATGTTTTTTGGAAGTTCCTGAGCAATTCCAAATTCAAGATATCAACCTTTACATTCCTTACTCTCACAAATGAAAATTTAAATCCATTCAATTACACTTTGCAGACAAAAGTGACAAGGAATTTCATCGAAAAATGATGAAAAATGATGTGTATTTGCATCTCTAGGAGTCTTGGATCAAAAATGGTGGTAAAATCAAATGCAATGTACAACAACCATTGATTCTCCCATTTCTCAACTTTAGATTAGAGTCGTCCATGTGTTTCCTTGGGGAAACCCCAAAGGTGAAGTAAAAAGGCAAGTTTACAAACAAGCGTGATCCTTCCACGTGTCATGGGACCAAGAAAATTACCTCTTGCCCTTTGAAAACATTTCAATATAAAAAGGAGTTAGCAGAATCCTCGATGTGATTCCTTGGAACAACTTTGATATTGTTCCCAAAAGCAGAGACCCGAAACAAGCACGGGCTCACCACATGTCTCCATCTGGTAGAGTTATTGAATAGTTTAAGGACCATTGAAAGGTTCCACATGCCTAGGGTGTACGAAAGTTTCATCGGCCATTCAAAAGTCTAAGTATGGGCACGATCTAGTGAAATCATCCAAGTGTACCTTCATTGCTTCTTCAAAAGTAAAGTACAAGGGCAAGTCCCCAAATAGGCGAGGTCCCTCCACATGTCGTAGGCCTTAGAACATTGCTTGAATAATTTACATATAGAGAGGAGCCAGCGGATCCCTTCACATGTCTCCCTAGCGAAACTTCTAAGATATGACTCAAAGGTGGATCCTCAAATGAGTGTTTTCCCTCCATGTGTCCATGGTTTGACAAAGCTACACTTTTTGCATGAAAAAAATTTTCTAAGCATCGGTAGGGCTAGGGGACACCTCCAGGTGTCTCTTTGGAGAACTTTAGATATGGTGCCCAAAAGCAGAGAATCTAAACAAGTGCGGGCTCACCATGTGTCTCCTTGGCACAATTGCTAAGGTAGGACCCAGAGGCAGATCCTAAAATGAGCGTTGGCCCTCCACTTGGACAAGCTTTGAGTTTAAGCAGGCCTTAAAGTTTCAAAATGCCCCACAAACCCACATCTAATCAGGAATGAGCACGTATTTGTAGATGTTAGATGTAAATTTTGACAGGGAAAACACGCCCATTGAACACTAAGATGCAAGGGAAATTCACCATTTACACCTAGAAATGAATCTTTCTTTAAGGACAAATAATTTGGAAATGATATAAGGCCCAAATGTGATCCACGACCATGGAGAAGGATCTTTCAACAACATAAAAATAAAGAAAAATTTTCATGCATCCATTCAGGGAAATAGGAAATATGAAAGAGCCCACAGATTGAAGATTTTTTTAGAGCAAACGGGGAAAGATCAAATTGAGCACCAACAAGACCCTTCCTCCAAACAACTCGGGTCCTTAGCCCAATCAGGATGGCTCATCAAGCACTACCAAAGTCCTTTCTCAACTTCATGGGTAGTAGTCCACTTTCCCTCAATGCAAAGAATCCAATCCCATTTGCAGTGTTAAAAAAATCCACTACTTCCTTAGAGAGAATCTTATAACACCTGTTGACAAATATTCAAGCCATTGCAAATGTTTGTGTAATTCATGAGGTCAAATAAATAGATGTTTTAGTAAACTTGTTGGCTTCCTCTTTTAGGGGTAATGCTTTGCAATGGTTTAGGAGTTTAACATTAGGGTCAATTGAAAATTGGGAGCAATTATGCACATCCCTCTATAGTTAGTTCAACGAAAGGGTAGACAATTTGTTCTTATTGGAATAATTGAAAACAATTAAGATGCTCTAAATGAGAAGATTACGGATTTTAAATTATGGTTGGAAAAGACATTGGATATAATCCAAGTGGTTATAATACCAGCTACCCAAGGTGTGTTCTTGTGCTTCTTGAAGGCCGTAAATTCTGACATAGCTATGATGATGTAGTTAATGGGAGGAACAATGTTGTCAGGAGCCTACAAACATAGCCATAAGAGCAGGAACCTATTTGATTCAGGAAGGAAAGCTTGCACCTAGGCCACATATGCCTCTATATCTAGAAATGGGGATGCCTATAAGTATTTAAACACCTAAGTGGAATCCCATTCTAACTCCTAGAGATCAGAGCAATAGTGAAGCCTCCAGTTCTTCTAGAACTTTTAAAGAACATCAAGAGGTCATGAAGCAACTAAAAAACTTGGGAAATGAGCAAGTAACTATTAAAAGGAAGCAAACATAGAATTCCATGCCATATCAACCAAATAGATCTCCATCTCAAGTTCTAAATCAAAATTAGAGTCCATGAAAAACATCAAGCCACTAGGCAATTCTATCCATATAATCCAAATACTATTTCAACATCAAGGTCCTTGGTTCCAACTCAAAACAACATTGTATACTAGTATGAGTGGTGCTTCCCATGAAATCAACCTCAAAATCAAGAAACATGTTTCAACAGTGCTTTAAATAAGGCCTTAATGGTGCAAACCATCAGTGTGCCCCAACAACTGAGTGAAAAATAAAACTAGCAATAGACAAGCACACAAGAGGCATCTCCAACTCAAGCCACACTACTAAATTGGAAAATAGAAGAATTTTTCAAAGTTAACCAATATCCTTTCTAAGGTGTAGTTGCTAACATGAGGTCAACAAAGAGGAACATAGAGGAGGGGCAGTTATCTAGCCGTATTGTTTCTCAACCCAGTCCTACACCAGAGGGAGTTATTAATGTAAAATCAGCCCCAAACACGCAAATTCAGCCCAATGTACCTATTACAGCAACACATGTTCCCATTCAATATTTGGAAAATATTATGCCAAGTAAGGGGTAGCAAAAGGATAATCCATCCCCTTTCAACATTATTGATCAAATGAAGAAAACACACGTAAACATTTCTATGTGGAAGTCACTGGAAATACTAGGACAACATGATTTGTTGTAGGAAGAAATGGATAATTTTTCCACCTTGAATGGATCATCCAAAAATAAGGAAAATGCTATCACTAATGCAATGCAACAAGGAGGTCAACAAATAAATTTTTTAATCCTCTACCGTTCAATGTGTCATTGATTGTCAAGAAAAACTGAGTGCACAAATGTATGATTGATTCAGGGGAAAGAAATTTAGTAATGCAAAAGAAAATAGCAAATCAATTGGTTCTAAATTATGAACTAGTCCTTATAGAAGTTAAGAAACTAGATGGGACAGTATTGGAACCATTGGATTCATCAAAGTATTAAGTATTAGACTACATGCTTTCCTAAATGTCACAGTTTTGTAAGATGTATCGGTTATTGACATACCACAATGTTTTGCCTTGTGTTTGTCAAGTAAAATCACAACTAAGATTGGCGGGTTGCTATCAACTGATTGGTCCCACATGCTCTTCAAAACAAGAAATGGAGCCAAAGCTACGATCAGGTCGAAACCAATTGTAAAATTTAATGTTGAGCCCCATCTGACAATCCCAATCAACACCAACTACTAAACTTTTGATCAGGAGAAGTTTTCAAACACTCCAAATAAGGGTACTAAAGTTAAAAAGGCATTCTAGATTTAACGTTGGATGATTGGGAAAACAAAATACATGTTTTTGATCCATACAAAAACATTGAAGAAGCTAAATTGGGCATATATTACTTGCATGAAGAGAATCCTCCTCTCCCTAACATCACCAAGCTAGAATATAAGGATGAAAATGAGGTATGGAAACTAGTTTTTGATGGTTTGAGGAGCAAGAAAGGTGCCAGAGAAGGTTCCTTGTTTATTTCACCACAAAACATCAAGTACTACTTAGCCTTCTGATTTCAATTTCCATGTTCAAACAACACATTTGAGAATGAAGATCTAATTTATAGATTTCTCTGGGAAAGGAAAAGGGGTAACAAGAACTTGCAAGTGTTCAGAAACAGTGAATTGATTGTGAATCAAGTCATAGGATTTAATGTTGCTATGAATGATATCCTAAGCAGCTACTAGAAGGAGGTATGGAATATAGTTAAAGAATTTGATTCATTCAATATCAGTTCCATACCAAGTAAGAAGAATGAAGCTATAGACAAACTTGCAGCAATTGCGGCAGCATGTGATATGGTTAATAGTATTAAAAGGGATAAAACACAACCCAATATCAAGGTAGTTTTGAGACCAATAGTTCCAGATAACAACACCAGCTGAAAGGTATTCAAGAATGATAAAAAAATGATCAATTTCCTATAAGAATAAGTTGAATCATCCACCAAGAACAAAGATAAATTAAAGCAACAATATGGGGACAAATTTGTTCAATTAAGTACAAAAAATCTCCCAAAATTCTTGGTGACATTGGAGTCGATCTTCAATCCCAATGAATAATTCTGGAAGGATAAGGAAACCATCCAGGTTAGAGGGGAGGATTCAGAGCCCATTACAGTTGGATAAGGAAAGGTACTAAAAATTTAGAAAGTGAGTTCTCAACAAGAAAAATATTTTTTCATACAACTTTTCCAAGAGTTCCTAGATGTTTATTCTTGGAGATAAGAGGATTTAAGGTGTTTTAATCGAAATTTAGCACAACACACTATTAAACTTGATATAGAGGAAAAGCCTATCAGGAAAAATCAAACACTAGGAAACCCTCATATCAAACCCCTCTTAATGAAGGAATTGAACAAGATCATAGAGGAAATCATTATTTTTCCAATCAAATAATCAATTTGGGTTGCAAATCAGGTGTTGGTTAGGAAACAGAACAATGAAATCAGGTTGTGCATATAATTTCAAGACCTAAACATGAATTCTCTCAAAGACCACTATTTTCTTCCTTCTATAGATAAATTCTTGCAGGTGGTAGCCAGTTGGGAAAGAATTTCTTTCCTAAATGGCTACTTAGGCTATAATACAATTATGGTGAAGGAAGAGGAGCAGTTCAAGGAAAACTTTACCACTAAATGGGGCATTTATTCCTATAGGAAAACATCATTTGGGTTGTCAAACATCAGGGCTAAATTACAGAGGGCTATGGACATAGTGTTGAAGGGGTTGATAAACAAAATAGATCTTGTGTATCTATATGACATCATTTTGTTCTCAAAGAATACAATAAGTCACCTCTTTCACCACATGCAAGTGTTCCAAAGATGCAGGAGGTTTCGAGTGTCTCTAAACCCAAAGAAGTGTATATTCTTAGCTCAATAAGGAAATCTCTATGGCCACATTATATTTAAAGAGGAATTGACAAATGATCATGAAAGGGTTACAGACATTCAAGAATTTCTACTACCAAGTCACAAGAAGGCTCTCCAAATTTCTTTGGGAGGATTCCATTTTTTTTTAATATTTGTGCTGGATTTTGCTACTCTTGCATAGTATTTAAGTGGACAACAGAGCTAAAATAAAGCTTCGAAGATATCAATAATTCTATATCTCAAGCTTAGAATCGCACTAATATGGAATTTTTGAAATACTTCATGTTCTATGCCTTCAATGGTTACGAAATTGTTTATGTAATCTTAGTGCAACAAAATAAAGAGGGATTCGAGAAACCAACTGACTTCTTCAATCAAATCTTAGAGGACTATGAGGTTAAATAATCTTTCATCGAGAAGAATTTTCTCACAGTTATTAGAAGCTTGAAAAAATTCAACCAATAGGATCCATTTGGTAGTGTCCCATGCAGGAGTCAAAGACTTCCTCCTTAAAATGGATTTAAATGAGAAACGAGTGGGATGGATCACTCATGTCATGGAATAAAACATAGATATCAAGGTTACTAAATTGGTTCATGGAAAGGGATTGTGTGAGAAACTTGCTTCAAGTCACTATGTTTAGACAAACAACCAAAAATAATCTTTTCTGGTATTGTAGGATAATCAAGAACAAGAAGATGATAGTGTCCCTAATATTTATTGGACTTAGGATATGATGCATTTCCTACAAATAGATCTATGCCCTCCAGAGATGAGAAAAGAAAAGAGGAGATATTCTAGAGTCCAGGCCATTTTGTATGTGTTTATTAATGGCATGTTTTTCAAGAAAGTCACAAAAGTAGTCCTATTTAGGTGCATTGGAACAAGTCAAATTAGAAAGGTACGACACGAGTTTCACTACAGAGAGGTTAAAGGTCATTTCACTCCATGGGTAATGAATCTAAATGTAATGAAGGTGGGTTTTTATTGGTCCACAGGTGTTTAGTGACTTCTAAACTTGGTTCAAGAAGTGTAAGAAGTTTGCATTATTCATAAGTAAGGAGAAACTAAAAATGATTCCTTTACATCCAAACTCTGTGGACCAAACATTCATGTAGTGGGGATTGAATTTCAATAGGGTCATTAATCTCAATTTGAGCAAAGGTCATAACTAGATTCTCATAGTAACAAACTATTTCACCAAGTGGACTGAAGTAGTAGAACTCAATGATGAGAATGAGTCTAGCATATTGGACTTCTACAAGGGTACAAGAACAAGGTTTGGAGTCCCGACCACCATCATATTAGATAATGCTCTAGCATTTCTTGGCACAAAGATCACTGAATTGGATGTTAGGAATGGAATTTATTTGAGCACCTCCTCAAATTATTACCCCCAGGGTAATGGGAAGTACAGTCAACAAATAAGAATTTGTTTAGAATCATTAGAAGGAATCTAGATGAAAATCAGAGGACATGGCATACCAAGCTCAAATCAGCCTTGTGGGTTCATAGAATAAGGCCATAAAGGTCAATGGGAAGCTCTCCATACTAGTTCGTCTATGGGAAAGAAGCAATGTTGCCCATATCACTCGAGTTGTTAGCATTAGATCTCATGAAGCAGTTGGAATTATACAAGTTCAAGACTATAGAAGATAGATATCCGAAGCTCATGGAATTGAAATAAATAAAATACCATGTAATGTAAACCATTAAAACATATCAGGCCATAATCAGGAGGTCATTTCACAAGAAAGCCAAATTGAGGACCTTTCAGGAAGGGGACTTAGTTCTAAAATGGGATGCAGATCGGGCTAAACCAAGAAGGAATTCCATGTTCGATACCATTTGGAGTAACCCCGACATGATAATAGGATCTAAGAGTAGTAATACCTTTGAACTGTCCACTTTGGACAGAAAAGATTTTTTTTATTGCATTCAATGGAATCTATCTCAAGCATTGCTACTGAAAGGAAAATTCTCACACTTGTGCATATTATTTTAGGATTTTAAATTATAGTAAGTTCTTTTGCACTCTATCTTGTTGTATATTAGATTGTAGCTTCCCTAAGTACCTTCAATATAGGTTTTATTACACCTTGTTATATCATTATATAATTCAGTGTGTCTCTCAAAATAAATGCTGTAACAGGAAGCTCAAAGTGACAGGAAATAATTGCAGAATTCAAAAGGTTTCAAATGTAGAGAAACTTAAATAGGCATTAGAGACCACTTAAAGAGTTTCATTCTCTTGTCCCTTTGAATCAGTCAAAGTTCGAAATTCTAGCACCACTGCTAAATCAGAAAGAAACCTTCACAAGTATGTTGCAAGTGGAACATTAAAAACAAGGAAGACATAGATTTAATATAGTTCCATGATGTCCAAAACATAAAAATGTCTTACTCATAACCCTTTAGTGATCCATGCATGCCAAATGGTCAGTGGTTTCAATGTGCTCATACTTGTCAAAATAAGGTTTTGGGATAGTTTTCGATGCCCATTTTCAGTTCGCAGATTAGGATTACAGAGAGGAAAGGGTGAAAATTCAAGATTAACATAATTTTCTACTCTCACAATTTTAACTTCAAGATTTTCTTAAAAAATTGGGGAATCCAATAAATGGTACTTCAAGTAGTTTTTAAGAAGAGATTCAATAGTTTACAGGTTAGTTTCAGGAATCAATAGTGACTCCATGCCCAATGGAGACCTCAGGCTAGTGGTCTATAAACATCTAGGTAGTAGATGTCCCTACGAGTCACCAAATTGTAATCCATCTTGCACCCCTTGCAAGATAGACAATAGTGTTACGCATAATCCAAGCACCAGACAAGGAACCTAACGTTTAAATTGAGTTACAGGTGATTTCTGGGGTCTCAGGAGCACATTTAGAGATTTTGGGAGTGTTGAAAACATAGGAGGATTTTTTCCTCTTCTAGGTTCCGACCGTTGAGATCAACTTGGATAAATGAGGAAATGCAGGCTCTATGGGACCACATCTAGCTAAAATGGGTGAAGGAGTGAGAAGGTGAAAAATGGCCCCTAGGACACCCTATTGGTTCCCCCTTAGCCTCCACATCTAGGAAAATTCATCAAGGAATATAGAAAAATTCAAAATTTGCTAAAAAGGCCTATGTAAGGTCACTCAGGTAGAAGTAGCTCACTAAGATGGAATTACGGAATGGAGGAGTGAGTCAATAGAGGTCTCACTGATTAGCTCAATGAGTTACTGAGTGAGTGGAGTTGTATAACCGGTTGGTAGAGCTAAGTCAGCTTTGTTTATAAAAAATGGCTTGAGGGCCGGTTGTACATTCAATGGCAAACATGTTACCATGGACTTGATGAGGTGAAAAAGGGATAACACGGTTCAAAGTGAATGGTTTGGGAAACATGAGTAGTAAGCTCTATGAATGGATAGACAGTGAGCTTAACCTCGAGTGTTTATGAATGGTGGGCCTAGACCAACTCATTTGGAAGTTTTGTGGAGGCCAAATAGTGCAGAAGAGGCTCGAGGGCATGGGCCTAAGTAAGTTAACTCAAATGGTGGGATGTAACGTAGAGGTAGGGATATTGGGATCTCATACCCACATCAATTCACTTGACATTAAACTTATGTGAGTCATTGGGGGTCGAACCATATGATTGGTGAGGCACTGAGTAATAGGTTTTGGGTGAGATCATGCAGGTATAGAGATAGCTTCGTTCATGAGCTCAGCAAATGAAAAACATGGTGAAGTGATTAGCTCGTCAGAAGGTGAGATCAATAAATCACTCAATGAGTTAGTGGGTTATGTCAGCCAAGCATAGGTGATATTAAGGTCATCGCCAAAAAAATTAGAAATGGCAATGCACTTCAGAGTTTCAGAGAAAATTTCTTTGGATTTTGTAAGGTTGACAAGTTGAAAATGTTCTGAGGTTGGGAGAGCCCAAACTCCAAACTGGGGGCCTTGGAAGTCAATCCATGAGCATGAGTCAATAGACCATATCTTTTGGGGTTTTGGAAAAGTTAGTTTTGGAGAATGGTGAGCTAAAATTCTAAATTGGTGGGTTAAGAATCTCCGAAGGCCTAAAAAAATGAAACCTAAAGTTGGTGGGGGCAAGTTTATTTTGAGTTTTTAGATGCATAAACATTGAGGTGATGGAGGAGTTGTGGGCACTAAAAATTCTGAAATCCCACCTATTTAAAATCTGAAACCAAAAGGAAAAAGCTCACCGATTTTTCATAGGAGGTCGAGCTGGCTCCATGGGGGGTTCATTAGTTAGGCAATATCCTAGCATTTGGGTTCATATTGAGGTAATTAAAATTAATAAAATTAAATTCAATATACTGGTAGACATGAGGGTGTGAAAGGGTTAAATTTATTAATATTTTTAATCGGGTATTGGGGTTAGGTTAAAGAGGTGGGCCAAAGGAAAGGGGTATTTAATTTTAATATAAAACTAAAATATTTGAACCCTAGTTTTTAAAAGTAAATACCTTAAAATTGCAAAAGGAGTGAGTACATAAAGTTAAATTATATTCTCTTTTTGAATAAATAAATCTTAATTAATATATTATTAACCAAGAAATAATAAGATGGTAGAAAACTAGGATTGAGTATGTTTTTCAACGCAAGTGATATTATTTCACCATCTTAATTTATTGAAAAACTATTGATAAATGATTTAATCTTAACAGTAATAAGGTGATTTGTAATAGGTATTCAATGGCTTCAAACTATCTTTCGAGAGTAAATGCATATTAAAAGAAAACTGAGTGAGAAATATGATATATTTTATGTTTTAATATATTTGGGTAGAAATAAAAAGTGGTAAATAAAATTGTAATTGAAAAAAGTGTAAGTAAAGTACATGGAAAAATTAGGGGGTGTTTTCATTTTAATAATATAACAGGAGGGGGAATTATCAATTGAATAATTAGAGGTAAAAACTAGAATTAAGGGTATTCTTTAATACCCTTCGAACGCACATGCTAAACCATACTTTTACTAAGTGAACCCCCTCTAGCTGGCTTCTGACAGCAAAGCGGGTAGGTGGAAAGTTTTTCTCTAATCCAAACCAACTTGGTGACATGGAGGCCAAATTTGCATTAATTTTGCATCTCAGTGGGTGAATGGAAAGCCAAATCATAGCCCAAATTGAAACTTGAATAACATTTTCTTCCCTTATCCAATTTTGATGAAATTATATTTGATGGAAAGGTATTTCCAATATCTACAACATGAAAAGATCATTGATGGAAAATTATTGAGTTAGGTGGGAGAAAAATAATGATGAAGTGGCAAGAGCTAGAGGTTGTACCCAGGTGTAATCAGGGCACATTTCTTCTTGCACAAGGTTGTGTCATTAATCAAGCATGGATTTTGCATAATCATTGCAGGATAAAAATGATTTTTGTGGGTACTGGAGGAAATTTCAGATTTATTTTTTCTCTCTCTCCTCTCTTGAATCTTCTTCTATAAATTCTAAAGAGGGGCTCATTTCAAGAGGTTGGATACTTTGCATAGGCCCCTCACTTCTTTCTTGTCTATGAGAAATTTTTTGCGCTACAAACTTTTGACATTTTTTGCACTTGTCCAAAAATGGGAAACTCAAAACTTCGTTATGATGGATAGAATTGGTGAAGTATACCTGAGCTAGGGGAGTTTTTAGATTATGTCGTTACTGCTGATTTTGTTAAACGATTACATGAAATATGCAGCTATGTGTGCTATAACAAAACGTAATGGATCACATAGTCTGCAATTTCAAGACTATCTTCAGCAAAAGAACACAAATCCCTGAAGGACATCTATGTTGAGTTGATCAAGAAATCCAATTACAAAATAGGTGAAATGCTAAATTTTGGAACAACAAACATAAGTGCATATTACAGAAATCAGAGTTTATTGTTAGATGTTACAAGTTTTCTTAATTTTCTTTCCTTCATGATTAAAAAAATCAACTATATTACAGATTTGTTTAGTTCATCATACAATCCATACAAAAAGTTGAAGTGAAGAAATAAATATACAACTCATTTACAAAATTCAATGTTTTATTCATAAGGAATTTTCAAATGTTTCCCACACAAGCTGTGGGATGTAACTGAAAAGTAAAGTACATCAATTGAAATAATAGGTACACATGCATGAAATATAAAGTAAAGGAGTATCAGTGAACCCATCATTTCCTTGGGGGTTTTCTTCATTGGTTGAAGCATCTCTTTTTCCAACTTTTGTTTCTTCTTCATCTTCATTGTAAAATCAACTGTTAGTTACAAGCTCGGGGATCAATTTGTATTCCTATACTCTCCTAATTCGTGCATATAGATATCTAATAACATGAGATATAGATTACTTGAAGATCAACTGCATATATTCTTTACTCGGTCAGGAAGAAGGAAAGAAAAAGAAAAGAAAATAAAAAACCCATGGACATAAGAGAGGCCAAAAAGCGTAGATATTTTCAAACTATTTTCTTAAGTGTGCAGGTGCAAGTTGTAGCCAAGAAGAAATAGATAAGTATTAAGTACATGCTGGAGAGAAGGAATAATGTAACTCATGTTTCAACAACTGTCCTACAAATGGAAGAAGTTATAGTACAGAAGAGGGACTGGAAAATAGAAGTACATCTTATAGTTTGTAACTAAAGAAGAAGATTCAGATTTCAAGAAGCTTAAGTTAACTAGAAAGAAAGGGTTACAGATGAAATAGAATGAAAAGAAGATTTTGGGAAAATTTTGAGAGGGCTTCGCCATGTAAAATATACATTTATGATTTTTTCATCATGTTGTTTTAACTACTACATGCTATAAAAGAATGATTTAAATCAAGTAAGTGATACAAAAAATAAGAATAGAATGCCATGATCAAGATAAACGGTTATGATGTTTCAGTTTTATTTACCAAATCAGCTTCAACAGAAAAGTATTACTTTCTATATTCTGAACTAGAAAAATACAACTACTATTGTTGGAAATGGAAGGAAGAAAGAATTCTGGAAAAAAATTTCCAAGGCTTTGCCATGAACAATCAACATTTTAATGTTTCCAGCATGCCAGAAATATTACTATCAAGGAAATAAAGCATCTAAGTAAAATAAGAAAGTTACAGAGATCTTAACAAATCATCTGAATCAAGGCTTATGCCTGAAAATAGTATAAGAAACAAATGAAGAACTGCTTACAATTTCTAGAAATCCACTTACAAGTTTCCAAATAGAGCAACGATAAAAATCAAAAATGCTGCCATATCAAAGAGGTACAACTATTTATACAAGGAACGTAGATTAAAAAAAGATTAACATCAGGTTCATCATCGGAAGTCAAGACTCAATCTAGTTACAGTGGAATAAGCATGAATGAATAGAAGCCCCATTGAAGGTAAATATCCAAAGTAAAATTTATCTTAGAACTTATCTAAGTTACAAAAGAGCTACAGGTATTTCTAGGTGATCTTATAGTCACTAGAAAAAGAATGAAATAGGCAGTATAAATTACAGTTGGAAACTCCTACAGAAATAGCTCTAGGCATTAAAATGAATCAATATAGAGGGTATTAATAAAAGAAGCTTCAAACACCCACATCAATTAGCCTTCAGGCCTAATCATTTCAGAGCAAGAGGAACACTCTCTAACATTCAGATCACAAACTCAGACAGAAAGCCTTGAATCAAAATTACATACACATCCAGGTTAAAGGAGTTTCAAAGTTTTCTTCCAAAAGCCAATATTCCCATCGAAAATCAATTTCAAGTTACAGATATGAGAAAAGAAATTATAGTTTCCAACGTTGATCGAAAAACCCATTAATGGGTATCAAGAAATCAGAGTCAGAAGTAGAAAATCATTTTTATAATCGAACAGTAGAAACTTTCGAACAACTGGATGATGAAGCAAGAATTCCATATACCCATGAGAAATTTAGAACTCAGAAACCGAATGGAGCTCAAATCACAGAACCCACAATATTTTCAAAAGATTCAGTGACATATCCAAGGAAGAAAATGAAAATGGAGGGGTACGTATGTAATAGAAAATTAACTTACCTGTAACCACTCATGACAGCCAACATCAAACTATGATTCACTCAAAAAACTCGAAAACAAATCAGAAGCCAAACAGAAAGAAGATCGGGAATGATCAAGCAAAGGAGACCATTCATACAACCACAAGGAAAATCAAAGAATTCAAGCACATGAACTCCTTTGAGAGGTAAAAATAGTAAATCAAAACGACAAGAAATGCAAGTGTTTGAGTCCCAGAACATTGTAGGCCCAAAACAATGCAAACCAAGCTCAAAGCTTCAAAACACTTGCAGCCATGTTAAAAAAGGAGCTCGTAAACAAAATAAATTGAGACCAATGAACAACACAGCCGAGCTCAACAGAGGATAATAACAAATGCAAAGGCAAGAAATCATCATAATACCAGTCTGAGAGGAAATCTGAGCTCAACAGAGATCCAACAATGGTATCAATTTTTTTTACAAGGGATTCACCCACGAACCAGATGCGAAGTGGAAAAATGGATGAGTTCGAGTTGTTTTAACTCACCCACAAGATCTTTGGCTTAACCTAACCCTAACCAAGGGTCAATAATAAATGGCTCAAGATCAGAAGGAAAGATATCAAAGGCCAAGGATCGAGCTCCACATCCAAAAGAAATTAACCATGGTCATTCCCTCTAGCCAAATTAATTATAGGGGTAAAACCCTAATTCGCAGTCAAAGATCAATGATCAGAAATGCAAGAGGACAGAGATCGATGGTTCTCTATCAAAAACCCTAACTCAACCAGAGTCCAAGATGCATATACGTGGCAAGAAGATAGGAAACCCTAGTTAGGGTTGAGTTTAAAATATCACCTACCAATATGCCAAGGGTCGGCTCATTGTGTAGAAGGGGCCTGCCCATGTGTCATCAAATGATCATTGTATATTTTGACTTTCAAAATTCCCACTATAGTGTATGCTCCAAATAATACAAGTGCTGACCAAATCATTCCCACAATGATCACCAAAAAAGGTGGATCTTTTAAAACCATACATTATCCAATATGCAATGGCCAAAAAGTATATACATGGATGTATTAATCAAAAGGTGGTGGAGACTATAGTGGAAAGTGTAATGTAAAAATGGTCGACCCTTTTATGTTTGATAAGTCCACAAAGGTGGCCAAACCATGGTGAAGTGCAAAGGTGGTCCCCATTGTTGGAGGAGCTAGAGATAATTTGCAGTATGTCACCCTTGTGACCATTATAAGCTAAAGAGATGTCAACATCCTAGCATGTGCACATGGATAAGTGGTCCCCACGGTGGATGTTTATTTTTTTGCAAATATTGCAAGTATTGCAATTATTTTACTCACAAATAGGGAATTGATTTTTTGCATGCTTCACAAGAGGACAAAAAACACAAGGAGACAAAGTTACATGCTCAAGGAAGGAGACTTGCCTAGCAAGAAAACTTATTATTATCAAATTATTCACCTTATTTTCTTTAAAATAGAACAGTCAACTTTAGTTTGACTGTATTGTAATCAAGGCTATTAATGCCTATTTGTAATTACATCTTCTATTTTTATTCCTTTATCTATTATTAAATAAAGGATAAAAATAAGATGCATGGGTGAGTACAAGCCTTAGGCTATTTCAAGGAATAGGGTAAATTTTTATTTCGCTTTATATTGTGTGCATTTTCAAAGAACAAGGAGGAAATTTTAGATATAAGAGTGTTGAAGTAATTTTCTACCATTTTTTCCCTTTGAATGTGAAGTATTTTCTGCCTTTCCAATTATTTACAGTCTTTTGTATGTTTTCCATTAATCTTATGAATGTTGAATTCCCTCATTAATCATCTTAACCAGTTGCAAATTCAGTAATCTCTAGATGATATTAATGTGTATGTGTAACTTAGCAGTATTGTTTTGATTATATCCCTCAATACATAAAAGTGTTTACCCTTAATTATCTTAAGAAATATGTTGTCATGTGCATTAGAAGTTCATTCCATATCAATTGTGCATTTACCCAGTCAAAGACCTCATACAAGTTTGGTGTGTCACCTTAGTTTTAATTAATTTTTTACAGCCATATTTTACCCTTAAACCCCAGATATCAGTTTAGGATACATCAATAAGGAACCGGCCTTGATACCGGAGACTCACCTCAAAATAGGTATACCCACAGAACTGAGGTGTTTCCATTATATCTACGAAAGAGAGAGATAAAAAGTGCAATCTTAGAACACCTGCAACCATCTCTCTACAAGGTGCACTTTTGAGAGATAACACAAACCTCTCTATTTAAGTATTGCAATACAAGATTTGTGCCTTTGGCATCTCATGAAATGAACTGTATAAATTGTATGTAGCAATAAAATCATATGTATGGATGTTATAACCCTCCTTTGTGTTGTAGTACATCTTATGGTTTTTTCATTTCTTATAATTTTGTTGTGCACTATCATACTCATATTGCATGGTTTAAAATAGGTTCTGTTTATTCGAAAGTGGATTTTTAGCAGGTATTTTTATTTGTGGTGCTAGGTCACCCGTTTGAAATTTACGTGTTTTCATTCCTATGCAGTGTAGATTTATTCAACTCCCCTTCTTGGTGCATCACCTTCCCTTAGATTATATTTCATTTTCATGCATACTTATCTCCTTTTCCTCTAAGAAAATCATTATAATAGGGTTATATTAGCAACTCTATGCACTTTGGAGTAGTTGACACTAGGTTAGGAAAGGAAGGATGCCTTCTTTGGAGAGCTATCCCATTTCATAAGGCATACATTTTAAGATATCTCCATGTTTGAAAAATCACACTTATTTCCCAACCATTCACTTGCAAGCATTCAGGGGTACTATGATTTTCCATAACAATTTCATCAAATAATTTTTTCAAACCTCGAAATGAAATGAAAGATAAACATACAATCTTCAAAGGTAGAGTTAAATTTTTCAGAACTTTTACTCATATACAAACTTTTGGGTTAGAAAACAGATCATAGTAAGCATTCCGACAAGAACACAAGTGGAAAATGCAGAGACATGTAAAAATGAAGAAAATAATGTTGAGGTCAACCTTCTACAATAATTTATCCCAAATCACACAAAATTTGAAGTTTTTTTAAAACCCCATAGGTAATTGATTTCTCCTCAATAAAATAATTGGCATGAATCTTGATGGTTCAAATAGTAGAGGAATCTTAGTATCATGAAGTAGCAAGGAATCAACTCATAAGGCTATTTCAAACATGCAAGATGCAATAGTTTTGGTGGAGTATCCAACTTTCCCTGAAAGTGAAAAAATGATCTATTCTACAGAGAGTTTTCCTTTGTAGTTCCAAGTTAAATGATGTATTCACATATACTAACTTCACACTCACAAAAACAAAGTTAGATCACCAACTTCAAATTAGTTCAACTCTTACAAAAATGCACCTTGTTCTCTAAGCTTAAAAAATCAAAACTTACAATTCTAACATTTAGGATTAAATGATCTCATGAAATGTTAAAAACATATTTTTTACTTCTAAATCCACCTATCTCATCCTTTTAATCCCTTTGGAAGCTCAAAATTTTATCATATTACTCTACTTTGAAAAAAAATTCAATTTGGGACCTCTTGAGAACACAATCAATGTAATGACATTGGATACAAAAAATACAAGCCTCTAAAGGAATTATAAATTTTTTCTAGCAATCTTTATAGAGTTTGAGATGTGGGAAAGTTTTGTTGTTTCAATTACTAAATCAACCCCTACTTCATTCACTATCACCTTTCGTGGTCAAGCTCTTCCTTTTAGCTCTATCCCAATATAAAATTCAATACAACCTCTAAATGCTAAGCTCTTTACATTGACAAGATATTGCTTCAATAACCTCTTTAGAAGAACTTAAAACATGCAAAGTCTCATCTTCTTACACTTTGAGATAAAATTTCCTAAATCACAATTTGATTTCTTAATTAGGTCTTTGTGGACTTTTATAGGACATTATTCCTAACTATCAAGCCTTTGTTCATGATTTGAGTCTTTCTAGGCTAAAATTAATTAGATTCCCAATAGGATGAGTGTTTAGACGTTTTATTAAGGATCTGTAATTTTTGAAAATTCATGAAAAGATATTTCTTTCAGAAGCCACTGTCTTTCTTTCAACTTACCCGAATACCATGCAAATTGTTAACAAATTCTCTCTCCTTTTGATAGGAAATGGGCTAGTTGTTTTTTTAACCCTCTCACAACCTCTCTAGAGAGGTTTTTTCAAATTTTTATGATATTTGGCTAGGAAATATTCTAGAAGAAATAATTTGTTTGCTCAGAAACCCTAGTTCATGTTCAATGGAATGTAACGACCCGAGGACTCCAATTTTGCCTACAAATTTGAATTTAGGTAATTTCCAAAGGTAATATTATTTATTTATGTCTATAATATGGATGACGATCCACCTATATTATCAACAAAGCTCCCAATAGTTGTTAGTTACATGAATAAATCACAATTTAAATGTTTACCCTCAGAACAAGTGTCTCACTACCTGTAAATATTTGTACATATAAAACATAATTAAAACTCAACCTTCAAATATTATGAGGTTTGAATCATACACTCATGAATTAAAAAAAGAAGTAATTTTTCCTTCAGTTTACACAATATATTTGGTCCTTGAATAAGATTATCTCCATAGAGAAAGTCACAATTGTCTATAGGGTACCTAAAACACCAATGTTCCAATGCAATCAAACAACAATTATAAACACAAATTCTTAGTTCCTTGGAGAATCAACTCATATTATCTAGTAATTATTTCCTCGAGTTACACTAATATATTTTAGTAGTTATTTGAAGTTCAATACACATATTATAGGCTCTTCTTTTCACTGTTTGCAAACAACTATTCTCAGCAACAAATTCTTGGAGCTCGTACTCAAATTTATTTATTTATCAATGTGTAAAATCAATTACAATACTAGTTTTCATACCCATAGCTCGATTTTGAACCTCCACAAATAAATCTAAGGAATATGACCAAGGCCATATATATAAATATATATATATATATATATATACATATATATATATTTATATTATTACATCTAAAATGACTTAAATTGGTTGTTTTGAATTAGAGGATGGCTCGTGTTACTAAACCCATATGGAAACCAAAAACTGAGCTTTCCCAATGAGCTAAATGTCCAAGGCTGATCTCAACATCTGAACAACTATATAATCAATGAAAATAGAGCTGAAATAAAAAATTTGGAAGTTTTTCTTAAACAATCCAACCATCCAAAAGGATTTCATGAAGAGAGAAAAAATGTTATATGGCGGGTTGGAGAAACAATTCAGCTTGAGTTGTACATTCTATGAAACAATAATGTTGAAATAGTGATCACTCTAAGAAATTTAGATGAGTAAACCCAACCCACTTGATTGAATTGGAAAAATATACAATTAGTGATTTCATAAGGAAACCCATTTCCATGCATTAAAATAGAGCATAGTTAGTTGGTTAAGTAAACTAAGGCAACAAGATCCAACAACACAAACAATGAAGAGATTTTGAGTTATCACAACATAGCAAACTAAGTTCGTAAAGTGGATAGTTGAGTCAAGGTGAAAAAAATAGAAATAATAGAGCCAACCTAAAATGCGAACCAACATGAACATAATAAGGGTGAGAGCACAATGAACTCAAACAAGTCACAACATGATAAAATAAAGCTCAAACCAGAAAAACAAGCTTGAAAGAAAACTTCAAACATGACCCTGATTAAAATACAGAGAAACTTGATTATGGAGGAAAAACATAGAATTCAAGAATCTATGTCATCCATGTTTTAACCAACTCAAGACACGATGTTGTGGTAATGAAATAACAATGTAAAATGAGTTATTTATCTGACAACTAGTAGAAAACAAGCTCTAAACAACATAAATGGTGACCAAAATTTGGATAGAGCTACCCCCTATTCCAGAGGACTTCAAACATAAGAAAATGCAAAAGTAGAAGGTTTTAGGGTTACAAACCCAATGGAAAAGGATAACGGAAGGATACTTTAACCATAACTAGGTCAAGAGGGGTCAATGGTAAACTCAAAACCTTATCCATTGCTAACGTATCATAGATGGGAATTATTTACTTAAATTTTTAATAGTTCATTATATGAATGGACAAATGGGTATATTTCTCAAAGTCATGATCAATAATTGCACTCTTTTTGTATGTAAAAGATATAATAATGCATGTATGCATGTCAAGTAAAGACAAATTAACCATTGATCACATATTTAAGACTTTAATAGAGTAAAAATAGACATCATACATAACCAAAAAGAAACCAATTATTTCACTTTTCTGCATGAAGGAAAATGAGTTATATAGCCTCAATAAATCCAAAGAGGTTCATGCGTTTACCTTATTCCTTGCAAATATAGGTTTGACCAATCAACAATAGTTGACCAAGTAGGAGTGAAAAGTATGATAAGCTTATTTTTAGAGAAATTGTGCCTTTCAAAACCATTGAGTTAATTATACACATTCTTTTTGGCTTATTATTATAAGCTGTATTTTTTTAAGAGGTGTCACAAACCATGCAAGAGGCCAAAATTGGATTTTTCTCCAATTAGCCATCTTGGAAAATTTACGATGAGTTAGATTGTGCTATTTTTAGAGAAAGTGGGGGTGATATTTTGATATTTATACCTTCATTGTGCAAGTGTTTAAGTGGGGATTATGTCATTCTGTAAATTGGTATGCAGAAATCTTATACTTATGCACCTCATTGAAGAAATAAAGAATGATATTTCCTCTAATTGATGTTTTGTGAAGTGTGTTACAAAAAGTTGTGTGGTATGCTTTAGTGAATAGTTCTCTCCCTTAAATGCTTATAACTTTCTTGTACCTCCATTAAACTATATTGCAAGTTTTAAAAGAAAAATAAGTGTATGTTAATGCATTTGTTAGTACAAGATCCATTATACAATAGTTGTAGTAATGTTTTTAAAGTCTTTTTGTAGTCATTAAGTGTGATTATGTGTAATTATAGGTCTCGAAACGTTGTTATATCACCTTATTCACTCACTTTCTTTAATTTTTTGTTGTTTTAATCTCCATTAACTACAATAGAGAAAAATTTAGGTGATTTATAAAGGGAACCAGACCACTCATAATGTCATCCTAAACCTGAGGCACACCTAACTCATAGGAGTTACCTTTGTTGATTAAATAAAAATGGAAATAAATTGGACTGTAGTTGATCTAATCTAGGAGGAAATATAAACACAGTAAAGAAGTATATAAATTAATCAAACAACTAATCTAATGGAAATAAAACCCTAATATGTAAAATAGAGAAGAGGAAAGAACACAACTTGAATAATAGATGCTCGCGGGACTATGTCGTAGAGATGACTAAAAATTTGAGAAGAAGGAATGAATGTGAAGAAACTCTATGAAATATGGATCTGGCTTGATTCCCAAGACTGGAGCACCTGGGTAGGGACAGGGGTGCCTACGGGCATTCTAGTCTGTAAACTGGGTGCCATGGTCTATGTAAAATATATGAAACTAATCTTCACTAGTTTGAAAGGTTATTTGAAACCCTTAGTTTCTGTCGCATTAAAATTTCTTCCCTGTACAAGATGTGGCCAGTAATCGAAGGTGAATATAAAGACATGAAAAACCATAAACAAGCATTAATCCCTAAAAATTTAAAATCTAAATGAATATGTTAGAGTGACCTCAGTTGTAAAAATGGTGGAATTACTAATTGAGAATTACACTAAATTCTACACCCAAATGTAGTTTTATGTGTGTGTGTGCATGCCCTAGGTTGCTCTTGTGTCATTTGCACTCTATGAAGTAACGAGAAAACTATGTCTAGAAAAATTTAATAAAATGGTGCATGGAATAGAATAGAATTCTCCCCTATGTTGTGTAGATGTAGATGGCCCAATCATTTTCCTTGTGATGGAGCTATATGTATTGTATGATCTCTCAATGTAACAAATGGATGAAACTCTAGATGGATTGATAGTGATTACTTCCTCATTATGGTCTAATAAATTTATATTTATAGGGTTCGCTTCATATAATTTCATAATTAACCCTGAAATGGTGGACCATAAACAAGAGAAAGACCTAAAACGGCTAAAAATGGCCTAAAAAGTGGCAGGAAAGTTCAAAAATGATCAAAGCACCCATGGGTGCCCTAGTATGGGCTATAGTGATGAAAAATCACCAAAATTGACTATGCATGTGTACAGTTGAGACTGGGAATGACGATGGAAATCAATTAAAAATGGCCAACAAATAGGGTTTAATTAATACTTTCTTCTCTCAGAAACCCTCTAAATAGTAGTTTGAGACTGGGACTAAATATGACCAAAAGTGTGTGATTTTATTTCTACATTTTACCCCACTTTATGTTAGTGAGTAGAAATATTTGTAACATAAAGTAGATAGATATGTGTAGCTAAAAATCATGTTGATTGATGAAGAAGGCATGCCAAATGACTATACAAAGCGTGGAAGGACAAAAATATGATGGAGCATAGAAACTAAATATGAAAAATGCAAAAAAGTAATGAGAGTGAACCTAGGGTGAAAAAATTTGTATAGATGCTATTGTGTGTATCTGCATGGTTAGTATATAAGACCTGTATCACCACAAATTTTTGTTGTTTCCGCCATTGTTGTTGTTGTTGTATGTTGCCCCATATTTTATTCCTTATTTCTCATACATCCAGACATGCAAGGAGTAAATGATCAAGTAGTACATAAGTGTGTGTGTGTGTGTGTGTGTGTGTGTGTGTGTGTGTGTGTGTGTGTGTGTGTGTGTGTGTGTGTGTGTGTGTGTGTGTGTGTGTGTGTGTGAAAAATGCTATGTAAAAGACAAATGTGTATGTAAAATGCATGTGAATGTAAAGTACGTAAATGAAAAGTTTAAATAGAACATGTGCACTTGATCCATGTCAAGAAGAAGGGTGTATAAGGATATCCCTAACTTTCGGGGTTTTTTAGAGATCCAACACCATGGGCCGAAGAATTATAGGGAGGAAATGCTCTGGGTTCTCCAACCTTTAACTGTTACCCTGAACCATGTGTGAAGAGATCTTTGTAATATCCTAGTTTTTTGGGTGATCTGATCCAAGCGATAGAATAAGTATTCAAAGGAATTCCACAATATCCTTCGACCCTTAATATCTCCCCCAAATGATAAGAACTACCATGTCATGTAAATGTTGTTGTTTATGCAATTTGTAGACTCGTTTGAACTTACTCACTGTATATAAACCCATAATTCTAAGGGCAGAAAGTGCACTAAATTGAACCACTTTAAACACTCTATGTAGAGTGTAGAAACCCCAAATTAATCCCCCCCATATTTGGGGGTGCATACGACGTCACTGATAGGATAATGGGGACCCAAAATAAGACCAACCACATGAGCTCTGAAACTCTTCCCTACAGTCAGAAGAGAATATATATGGTAGAAATCAAGGCACACAAAAACAAGGATGGATAGCCAAATACAATTGTTATTATGAAAATTATGCATGTAGAAGACAATGTGTAAGATACACAAACAATGAATAAGCTACCAAATAAAGTAATGGAAAACACGCAAGAAGACAAGTAAGTCGTATAATGCAAGTTGCAAACATGGGACATCACTTAGGATGTCAGAAGTCATGCAGGACCATCATGGCCACAAATAACAAACAAGTGTGCACATGAAACATAGGGCAAGGCCGAAAAATAAGAGAAAACAATAACAAAACAACTGTACAAAGAAACAAATAAGTAGTCATGGAAATGTGTAATCCTACAAAACAAGTACTGAACATGAAACACCCATTAGCATGTTAGAGAAATAACCAATATGTCAAAGCATGACTTACCAAGTAATGGAAAGAAATAAGTACAACATACAACAATATCACTTGAAAGAGATGAATGTGGGTGCCCTCATTGACCAGTGGAGGAATGGTAGAATTCAAGCCTCCATGTTGTTTGTAAAAGATCTATATTTGTGATCAAAATTAAACAAATACATGAATGCCCATGTGTGGATAGTATAGATAATGACATATAAGAAATCAATCTAACATGCATAGTAAAGTGATCATGTAAAACACCATTATGAAAGACTAAATGCCCCCAAGAAAATGTAATATGTTTTGGATGGATGGAATGGAAGGCAAGATTGAATGATAGGAGTCACATTCCCCCCGAGGGAATGGAAATGTACATGGTGAGGCTCATTTAGTTTTCCCCCATAGAAGTCAAGAATGAACTATAAACGAGAGTGCATCTTAGGGAAATGGTCACATTGTGTGTTGTGTCTAACGCGCTGTGATGGATGTGCATGTGTAGTTATTTGTTATGTTTGTGGAGCCTATTTTCATCTTAGAGTGTGGTACACCTTCTATGTGTTACACTCAGGTATTTTTATGGCGGTCCCACTCGTCGGTGAGCGGGTCAAGGGGGTTTAGGGCCAAAGCCCCTTAAGCAAATTTTCATGGGTGGTTTATTAACCCATGGGTAATGGGTAACCATTATGGGCTGTTTTCAGGCCCATGGTTTTTCGGTACCCATTGTTTTGATACCCATGGTTTTTTTCCCATGGTTTTTATACCCACCGGTTTTTTCCCATGGTTTTGATACCCACGGTTTTGTATCAAACTGCTTAAGCAATTGTCTAGTTACATGGTCTTATGCATATGATACACAGACAAGCAAATGTATTGAAGATGTGTTTTGAATTCGGGTGTGAATTTTTTAGAGTTTGTTGAGCATAGCTCCAAATGGATCTGGGTATTGTATTGAGAGAGTGGAGGCTTGTAATAAAATCTGAGCAAGTGATTCTTTGTGGACGTAGCCCGAATTGGGTGAACCACGTTAAATCTTGTTTCTCTGTGTTGTGTTATTTATTCTCAATTTTATTTGAGATCTGTAATATTTTCTGCATATTAGTTTCTACTGTTGCGATTCTGTAAGGGATTATTCTACATATTTTATCTCTTATTTCCTAACATTATTAAATGTGACCTAGTGAAGAAATTCATTTGAACCCTATAGCTGAAACATATATCACGACATGATGAATTGATGAGTGATGATTTATCCTTAGTGTATATCACTACGAGGTGAATAAAGGGATGTGGTGATTTAACATAAAGCGTATACCATTATAGGCACCTATAATTTGGTTTACATGATCTTATTACTAAGATCATACTAACTATCCTATTCTCGTGTCAATTTACTACACTACGCTAGTAAGACAACCTTTCTAACCTCTTCTAAGCCTTTTAAATTTTCTAATCCCTCTCTAACGAGCTTCTATAAGCTTGTTATCCTCTTTAATTAACCTTTTTTTAGGTTAGTTAACCCCCTTATTGATTTTCTAAGGAGAATTTGACTTTCTACAAATATCTCACCTTCCAAATAGCCGCTTAGCCTTCCAAATTCAGTTCACACCTCCCAATTTTCTTTTCTAAAAATTACCTTTTTTACTCCTTTTTAGTCCCAGATGCATCCAGAACACATTTTTCTTCAAACCAAAAACTATAAATAGAAGGGTAACCCTCCCACCTTTTCCTAACAACTCTCTCTCTCTCTCTCTCTCTCTCTCTCTCTCTCTCTCTCTCTCATCTCATTTCTGATTTAGATCATTTTCAAGTCTTTTTAGATTCATTTCATAGTTTATTTGAGTTATTTTCTTGTTATTTTCTAATCCCTTCAAATCTTTAGGTAAATGGGAGAAGACATTAATGGTGAGTTTCCATTGTTAAGCTTTTGAGACATCAATAAACACATAATTGATTTCTTTAATAAGCTCATTTATCGATTGATTTCATGGAGTAGAGAACTAATAAAGTCATGTTTAGAGATTGATTGTTTGTTTCAAGATTTATATATATGCAAGCAAATAGGTAGCTCTTCCTTATCTCTAATTTTATGGTTATTGAGTTGTTTGTTTCAAAGCTTTTGGGGGTTTCTTTATATATTCCCACCCCATCTTCATAACTTTTACAAAATTTAAATTACACACAACATCTGTAAGATAAATAAATGATTGATTATTGATGATTGATGATTGATGATTCATCCCTAAGCTTATATCACTATGAGGTGAAAAGATGTAGTGGTGATGTAAGTTGTATACCACTAAAAAATGATAGAATGGGTAACCATTTAGCCTAAATCATATCTCAGTATCCTAGAAACATTGTGTGATGATAGATTGAATTGTAAACGTGTGATGAGTATAAGGTCCATTTGATTTGTATTCTAGTTAGCATATTAATAAGATGTGGAGGACATCATGATTACTATTGTGTTTTGATTATTATTTTAGCAGTATGGTTGTATTGTGGACCTTGATGGGAATTTAAGGATATGATGATGATGATCTAGAATAGTTTCCTTATTACAGACTGATTATTATGTCATTAGTATTGTTTATATTGTTTTGGCTCTGGTCACTCTTTATTGGATCCCTAGACATGTATATCATAATAGAGATTAGACATTTCTAGATTGACATTTATACACTTGTTTTACTTATTGGATAGACAATACATAGATGTTAGACTTGCGACATGATGTGAATATTGCGGTAAATTTATATGCTTCATTCCTATATCAATATTCTGTGTTCTAACTGTTACTACTATATGGATGTATTAGACATGAATTACGGATATTACTGGAAATTGATGGATTGTTAGAATAAAAATATTAGAAACTTAAACAACTAGTGAATTACTTGATTCTAACATTGGTTTAATTATAATATTCAATTATGTAAATTTTTATGTATACAGGCATGTGTTTTATTATATCAACATCATTAATATGGCCACGAAGCATGAAAGGTATTGTTGGATCTTGCAGGAAATTCTAACACAACAAACTACGGGGGATAAGAGACCAACAACAAAGGAATGTGGGGTATTGACAATAGGTCACCATAGAAACTCGTGTATTCGTATGTTGTGTATTGTTGTTGATTGTTTGGATGTCCCAATTGGAGGGTGACCTCAAAAGTGACCTTCGGTAATTTTATGATTTTGTCTTGTTGATTTTATTAATTGTGATTATTGTATTTAGTAGTAAGCGGATTGACATTATTATTATTGTTTAACACCCCCCTCTTAAGTTAATTAAAATTGTTTAACTAGTGTTAATTAGGATGTGACAAAAGGGGGGAATAGGTGTGATTTGTAGCTTTAATGTGTGTTGGATGAGAATGAATTTAATTTGTTTTGGAGTAGTTTGTACTCTATCTCTTAAGTGAAATTAGGATTTTCACCTTCTAGGCCATTTTGGTGACTTGTGGGACAAGTTAATCTTGTCCCACACCTATTATATTGACCCACTCACCTAGAGTATGATGTGAGGGAATTATTTTAGGTCCCATTTTGTGTTCAAATGAAGGAAAAGGGAAATTCATTGCACTTTTCTTAAATGGGTAGTTAATTGTTGTCCTTAGGGGTGTGAGTTGCGTTGAGTGTGTAAGAGGGTGGTATTTTCCCCAACCACCAATTTATAATGCTTTGGAGTATGTGTTTGACCTTGGTGATGTGGGATAGAGAAGAAATGATGTGGCATCATACATGGATCCACATCATCTCCATCTCCCTCTTTTTTATTTATGTCATTTTGTGTGAAGATTTGGGGGTTACTTGCTCTCTTTCTTTTTTGAATGCCTGTAATTTTGGAGAGCTTGCTTGAGAATGGAGCTTGGAGTGGATGATGGTTTCTTAGGAATTTGGAAGGCTTGGATCTTGTTGTGTATTGATACTCTTCATTTTTGAGATAGATCTCTACCTTTGTTTTTACCTTGTTACTTTGTTGTGTTCTTATGTGTTTATGTTGATTGTTGCATTGGTAAAGCTTGTTGTAAATAAACTTGATTCTTAGGTTATGGGAGAAATGGAAATGGGGGTAAAACTTGAGGGAGGCATAAGATAAATGTAATGGGTATTTTTTAGGATGGAGTTGGGTTGGGATGTCCACCTTATTGATAAATATGAATTGTGTTTATTTTATTTTCTTGAGGGAGGCATAAGAGTGTTTTGTGTATTGTGATAGAGTTTTGGAGGCTCATAGGTGGACACCCAATCCCTTGGGAGGCATAAAAAGAACCCCCGTGTTTCTTTCTCCTTGATGGCTTTAGCATGAATTTTGAGATTTGTTTGTTGGTTTTAAATAAGTTGGTATTGTGTTTTTCATTGTTGGTCTTGTTTGAATTTGTGTGTGGAAGCCATTTTTGAGTTTCCATGATTGTGGGGGCCAATGAGGAAGAAGGTTTCTATCACTCATTGGATACTTTGGTTAGGTGGAGAGTGTTGCCTACTCCCCCATTTTGGTTGTGTGCTTTGCTTGATGAAGATGGTGAGTTCAATGGAGAAGGTGTTATTGTTGGAGAAAGGCTTGTAGAGTTGTATCGCATTCTATTACAATCCTACTACTTGTAAATTATATCAATAGTTATTGAATGTAATCTCATTCATCCTTGGAAATGGATTACTTTAATATATATTATTTCATGTGAATATGAGTCTTGCAAACATATTGTAAATGGAAATTAAGTTCTTTCACATCTAAATTTGTGTTTAGGAGTTAATTGTTTATGGATTGTGCTCTTTGAGGTGAAATAAATGTTGAATAAGTTCATTATGGACAATCCTTGTTAATAGAATGTTGAAATAAATTTCATTTGATAGTTTTTTGCTTCACTTTGTCCAAGCTAGATGTGCAAAAGGATTAGGCATGATTGACTTATTGATAAAATATCTACCTTGTGGATATAATATTGATCAAAGTAAAGGAGTGAATCACAACTAATTAGACCTTTAAGATGATTGTATAAACGAAATGGAAAGTGATAAGTTCTAAATCCCTATAAATACACAATTGTGTACTACTATTTGCCTAGTGCATGTAAATCTTACCCATATAAAATGTGACATTTATCCTTCCACATTATTTGCAATTTTTCTTTTGAATGGAATAGAAAAACTTTGTTAAATGAATGTATAATATTAATATACAATATTTATATAATGATAATGTAAAACGCTCATTTTCACCAGCCACATTACCATTATATAATTTTAATACATGTTATTTTAACAAATACTAATAATCATGTTTTATTGTTAAATATTAATATATACACATATATGTAATAATATATCTATTTTTAGTTGTTTATATATAATAATAAATGTTAGTGTTGGAAATTCATATTAAAATGCTAAAGCATTATATTTGGATAAGGTTAAACTTTTAGTTATAAAATGAAAACAAAAAAAGAAAAGAAAAACATTATATGTTTTGGTCATGCGTGGTTGCATCCTCTTCGTATGTAGGTTTGTAATTATGAATGTGGTTGGGGAAAATGGGCGCCGGCCCCACCCCCAACCCATATACTTGTATATGGGGTGGGGGTGGGGTTGACGCCCTTCCCCAAAAATAAACTTTAAGCCCCAACACACTAACCTATTTACCTAAACCTCCCCATGCAGAAATCTAAACCAGCCCCCGTACTTAACCCTAAAATAACCTCCCTACAACAAAAGTGGTCATTCCTTTAAGCGTGTGGCATGTACACAACTTCCTCCTGCGGCCAGTGCTAATATATATATATATATATATATATATATATATACACACACACACACACACACACACACACACACACATATTTATTTATATATACATACATATCTATACATATATACATATATATATATATATATATATATATATATATATATATATATATGTATATATGTATATACACACGTATGTATCTATATTTGTTAATCACATGAGCAAAAAGGGATTTTCTTTTAAGATAAATATACATTTATTAAACATGTTTTTTTAATATGTGTGTGTGTGTGTGTGTGTGTGTGTGTGTGTGTGTGTGTGTGTGTGTGTGTGTGATTTATAGTTTTACCCAAATGGGTATACCCACAAAATAAACTCCTTGAATCTGCAAGTAAAATACTTGTAATAACAAATTAAAAAAGAAATAAAATCAATACCCACAAGAGGAAATGAATGGATCCAAGTTTTATGTCCAAAATTTTAGTCAAGGAAAGCTTCGATGTCTCTAATGGCCTCAATGGCTTGACCTTCTCCTCTCTTCTTCCATAATCTGCAAGTGAAAACAAAAGAAATGAGAAATTAGGTTTAGAAAAAGGAATATATAAAAATCCATAAGGATTCTTAGGGTTAATTTTGTATACCCTAAATCTAAGGGTTGAGAAAGGTTAGATATAGTGGTGTAGAATGAACCCTACATCACTTAAGTGACGAGGTATTTAGGTCGGAATGAAATAAATAAAAGATGGGTTTGTATTAGAAAAGGGGGCCTAATGGGGCTTACAACAGTTGCATAACTTGAACTTATAGAAAATAAATTTAGAACAATGAGCATGTCTTTAACAATGTAAAATATTATACTACTATGATTTAATTTAAAATCATTTTGTACCTTAAATAAAATTAATTTAGATGAGGCTTATGGAGTTATGTTTTTAAAAAGCTAATGAAGACTATTTAAATAAAATTTTGGATACTTTTTAATGAAAGTTTTAAAACATAATATTAATTTTGGGAATCAGGGAAATCCTCTTAGCCTATAATTGTTTTCTAAAGCCTGGTAACCTTTTAAAAAAAACTATTCCATAATTTCATTTCCTGTTTAGCTATCAGGTTTTCTTGTGAGTTCTTGTTGGGTAAAATGTGGGTGTTACATTTGGTATCAGAGCCGTGGGTTCAACGCTTGGACCCTAGGCCAACTTTGAAACCCATAAACTAGTTAACATAATTTGAACAACCATAATTGAATTAATAATAAAATAATTTATTTTTTGAATTATTGTACTCGCATAATGGCATTTTGTCAAACATGGTTAACCAAAAACAATGAATTAGATTGACATTTTTGTGAACTTCTGGTGTAGCAGAAACTTGTTTCTACTTTGAAAGAGATGTTGTTTGATGATTCCTAACCCTTGCTTTAGTCATATGATGCGATAAACCCTTTTAGAATCTTCCTCGTTTAAATGATAAATTGTATGGTGTGATTCTTACTGTTTGACATTAGTGGTTGTATTCAGGGGTCAAGTAGAGTAAAATTAGAAGTTGTCTAGTCATCTAAATCCCCCCTTTTCCCTTCATTGGTTAGGTGGGTTGGTTTTGGTTTCCACTTTGGTGACTTAATCATCTTATGAGTAAGTGGGTATTAGGTATGTTGTCACATTTGATCCAGATGTGCATATGTGTTCTTTAAATTGAGCTCAATGTATAATACCCCTACTGGTGGACTTTCTATATTTTATATTTGTAAACTTGTATTATTTTAGCAAGGACCAACATCTTATTTTATGATTTGATTGAGAACCTATAAGGATATTTTAGTTATTTATATTTTTACTAGAATTTTTAGACATTCAATGTGGCTACTTAGCTAAATGTCACATGATTATTTCTTACATGTTGTTTAGTTGGTTCTACGCGTTTTGTATTGTGACATTTTTTCATATGGGGGTACACCCTAGGTTCCTAGAATGTCTTCTTAGGTGCTTTAAGTTATGTCTTGCTTTTGGAAAGACAGAACCTTGAGTGTGTCTATGATCTTAGAGAGTTTTTTTTGTAGTGCGGTCTAGTTGGCAGCTTGATAGCGGTGGTGGTGATCCTCTTACAACTTGGTAAGATCTTTTATCCTCATCAGAGTAGATGTGTTTGGTTATGGGCTTATGGATTCTATTAGGAATAGTTTGAATCTTGGTTGACTATATATTTCAAGTGGATAAGTTTTTGTTTGGTAGTGATGCTCCATGATGGCATGCTAAGTTTTATCATGGTTTATATGTTTCTTTATAGAAAGTATTGACTTTTGGATTGTAGGTATCTTGGTAATTATGGATAGAATTAAACCCATTCGAGAAATGTGTTTAATTAAGTGTTCTTATTTTGTTTTTCTCTCGTTGAACTATAAATAAGGCTACCTTTTTCTTAACCTTTTAGATTGTTATGAATAAAACTTTATGACCTATTAATCTTTGGATTACGTAGAGACCCTTATCGATGATGTTGTGTCTTTTGGACCTTAATCTTAGAGATGTTAATTTGGTAGATCTTAATATTTTAATCTCAATGGAGCTTATATTGTTCTTCTTCTTTTGAAACTATAACTCTTAGTCATAGAGTCCATGTATTGATAGATTAGTTGATTGTCTTCTTGCATGTTATGCTTTCTAATGGGAATGTGGTGTCCTAGGAATAAAATTTTCATTGTCATGTTGTTGCTAGTTGGTGTTATCTTGTGGAAATATGGGTGTTGAATTGAACACTTTCCTTGTCTTATTATGTGAGTAAAATGTTTGATCCTAAACCATAGACATTTTTAAACCTCGTAAATTCGTAAAAGTAAATATGCCTCTTTAATGGGTCTTCCTTGTAACTTATTTTGAAACTTGTAGAGACCCATTAGGAATGTTTAATGATGTTGGTAATTATTTGGTAAACCTTTGAAATATTGGTGTGATACATGTTAAATGATAGATTCCTAGTTCTTAAAAAATTAATGATGTGTTTTCTATGTTGAATGTCTCTTGTTCCTACAGAATTAAAAATGTGATGTGTTGATTCATCTCTCTCTCCCATAAAATTAATAATGTGATATGTTTGAATCTTCCTTCCCATTAAAATTTAATCGATAAGATGACTCACCTTAATACTATAAAACTATAATTGAGGAGATTTGACCTTGAAACTTAGCAAATAAAATGGACCATAGATAAAGGAAAACGGTCCTTGCTATAACCTTGGTAGATTAATATAAGAAATAAAATATATGTAGAAGAATAGAAAGGAAAATTTTTCCATCTACCTTCCCTAGGAGTAAAAATAATTCCACCTATACAAAATGGTGAGATATCATGCCCACCTTAGTGGTGATCCTTATAACACAAACTTGTGATGTCATAATAGGAGAAAGTTTTAATTAAGAAAACTCCTAAGGATTGTGCTTAGTAAAAAAAACTATAAATTTCGATAATAAGATGATTTATAAAATGAGTAAGATTTATGTATTGAGTACTATGTATAATTGAACCATTAGTTCTACCGCCTACATGGAATTGTGAAACACCTTGTTGATAGTGATGTGTTCTAATTGCGTAGTAATCCCTTGTTCATAGGTGTATGTGATTTTACCTTATAGGAGTTTTGTATTCATACCCTTGTTGCCTCATAGCTCGACGAGTGTGAGTTGTGTCCTTTTAGGATTGGGTCTTATCTCTTGTTTTTTTTTTAAAAGAAGAAGCCTCCTTGTGTGTTGATTTCATCCTTAGTGACCTAGGTTATTGTAATTTTAAGGTAACATATTTTAAGGATATGAAATAAATTTGGGAAGTCCTCTTTTCCTTCTTATTTACTTGTGACACTTTGTTGTTGTTGCCCCTTTTTTCCATTGGGAAGGAAAGTGTAAGTTGTTTCTGTAACTATTACTCACTTTTGGAATGATGCACCTTTGGATTGTAGTTGGACCCCTCTTGTTACTTGTTCTTCTCTATAGATTCCTTGAAGGCTCGTTGGTGTTACGATTTATGCATATGTTGTCTTTATGGTTATTTTGAGCTTGAGCAGGATTTAAGATAAATGAATCCCTTTGTGTTATAGTGAGTGGTGCCTCTTGTATTGATATGTTAGTTTCTAGTGGAAATATTTTCTTAATGTTTGAAATTTCTAAATTAGTTTAGTGTTGTGTGTTAGATTTTAAGTGTAAAATCAGGCTATAGGAAACCTTGTGGTCGTGATTTTTCCTGGGATTACCATGAATTTTTTTTAAAAATAAAAATAAAAAATCTAATGTTACCCCACTCAAGTTATAGAAGTGCTTCCCTTGAATAGTTTTCTTGATTGTAAATTTTTGGTTAACTTAAGCATCCTTCCTTGTTGTTAAACCTCATCTCGCGTGATCTCAAAATTGTGATACCTTTTATCCCAATTTCACCCTCCGAGGAAAAATTGATCAAACACGACCCTACACAGAATAAAATCTAAGGGTCGGCTCTGTCCTATGAGCTCACACTCAAATCCAACAATCAAGGGGCAGGCGGGCTCGAATAAGGGAGGATTAGGGTCGGCAAAGGAGAAAAATACATCAAAAGAGGCTAGAGGCTCGCAAAACAAGAGTGAAAAGATTTGAAATTTTTGAACTTTTCCACATACGAGTCGACTCGGGGGAAAAGCAATAGACTCGTGGAAGGATCAACGTGCCTCATTGCTGTAATTTCAAAGGTAGAATCCAAAGTGAGGACCCTAAATGAGTGCCATCCCTGCACATGGCAAGAGCCTCAAAAGGTTGAATCAGCCGTTGAAAAGTTTGAGGCCAACAGAAAGAACCATGTGTCAACTCGGCATAACTTAAGAAGTGAAATACAGAGTGGGTTCCCAAATAAGTGCGGGCTCACCACGTGGTCAAAGTCCAAATGGGGGTAGTGATGGCCATTGAATCGGCTAAGGAAAGAAGAGATAGGGGAGGCCTCCACGTGTCCAAATGGTGAATCTTCAAGGGTCAAGCCCAAAGGGTAATTTCAAAATGAGCACGAAGCTTCCACATGTTTCAGGTCTGAAAAGAAAATAGAGCCGATAGCTAAAAGTTCTCAAGCCAACAGAAGGTGCCACATGTCTCTTTGGCGCAACTTCAAAGGTATGGCCTAAAATGTAGTCCCCAAATGAGTGCTAACCTGCCACATGGTCAGATTCTGAAAAGGTATGGAGGCCTCCACGTGGAGGCCTCCACGTGTCTCATCCATATGGCTTCAAAAGAAAAATTTTGGGGGTAGTTTCAAAATGAGCATGAAGCTTCCACATGTCTCAGGTTGGGCATAGTTTCTTCGCCAATAGGAGGGACTCAGGTAGAATAGAGAGGAAATTGAGGAGCCCATGGAAGCCATCACGTGGCAGTATAGCACAACTTCATGAGCAAGAGGACGGGGCTGAAGCTTCAAAACACGTAAGGCTGCCACGTGGGTCTTCCATGGATAGACTATTTTAAATATTATGAGCCCACGACTCTGATCTTTAGAAAACCATATCTTTCTACCGGGAGCTCGATTTTGAGCAGGAAAGGACATTTTAGATATTTCTCGGCACCAACTTCTCACCCACCACCATTATGTTTCAGTCTTCCATTTCGAGGCTATCAAGTCTCCCACCTGCCACCATGATCAAGAATGGTCCTCTTTTTCTGTCCATGAAAAAATAACACATGGGGGCATGGGTCTTATAGTAAAGGCCATCCTTGTTGCAGGAAAAATTCAATGCTCTTCCAAGGGTGGTTAGAACAAGATTTGATTCTTTCCCTCTCTCCTCTCATTCTTCTATATATTGTAAAGGATAGGCATATTTTGAAAGGTTGGTCATTGTTTCTCTCTTTTCCACGTCTCTCTTTCTTCCTTAGGGCAGAATGTGGAGTCTAAGACTCCTCTCATGGCTCTGTAATGGAATTTTCTTACCTATTTCCCACTAATGATGTACTGTGTGAACTTATGGAGAAATAAAATGTATTTTGTTATGCATCTTCTCCACATTTTCTTATTTTATTGTCTCTTCTTGCCTCTCATCCTTGCAGGCTATATTGTGCATACTTTTTATGTCTGTTGCAAGTTCTTCGAGTTGTGTTTAATGGGTTTAAGTTGTGTTGTGTGTGAAATTCATCTTTGGTATGTGATGCATCTGTCCATACTCTCCATCACTCACCTATCTCCATTTCAGGTAATTATATTTGTGATCAGCCACTTCCTTTTCTGGTGTATGACTGCTTTAGTGTAGGTTCTGTTTCCATGAATTTATCTCTCTCCCTATCTCCTTGAAAGGTTAGATTAGGATAGATTATTTTACCTGCATTGGAGTAGCTTGTGGCAAGTAGTTTAGGAAGAAGAAGCCATCTTTCTATGGAGGGCCATCTCAAGTCTGCAAGTCCTATAACTTGAGAGATGGTCCCATGTTGTGCAATCACACGGAATGCCCCAATTCAAACTAAGGCCATTCGTGGGTGTTGTGATTTTGTAACAACAATACCTTTGAGTAGACATGTTTCTTGATGGTCATGGTTGTTATTTGCTAGCCTTGTATAAATAATGAACTTTGAAAGCGTAACTTAACCCTAATGAAATCCATAACTATTGTTATTGTTGTATGTTATATCCATGGGAAACTATGTGGTCATATCGAGTTCACAAAATTCTTCTTGTTAGTACTTTACTTGGTGGTTATTCTTGAGACTCCTTTCACCATTTCATGTTTTGATGCTATGTGTTGTAGCTTGGTTGATCACGTAGATATACTCTATAGAATTAAATGGTTGCAACCTTACTTGAAGAAATTTTATAACTCATCCCTTAAAATCTCCCTTCTTCTTGTTGAATAGCATTGGACCAAACTTTGGTTTTGTAGACCCACACTTGTTGAAGAAAAGGAATTCCACTAAGGGTGTGATCATATTTCTTTTGCATTATTCCCTACCTTTTTCTCCCTGACTTCTAGGAGGAAGTCAAATCTAAGGGGAGGGGGATGTAATGCCCACTTCTCTTTGACACTGAATCATCCATGTTATCAATTTCAAACTAACTATAATCTTAAACCTTGATGTTGTATTCTAGTTAGCATGCTAATAAGATGTGTAGGACATCATGATTACTATTGTGTTTTGATTATTATTTTGACTATATGGTTGTATTTTGGACCTTGATGGGAATTTAAGGATATCATGATGATCTAGAATAGTTTCCTTGTTAAAAACTGATTATTATGTCATTACTATTTTTTATATTGTTTTGGCTCTAGCCACTCTTTATTGGATCCCTAGACCTTGATATCATAATAGAGATTAGACATTTCTAGATGGACATTGATAAACTTGTTTTACTTATTGGATAGACAATATAGAAATGTTAGACTTGTGATATGATGTGATTATTGTGGTAAATTTATATACTTGATTCCTATATCAGTATTCTATGTTCTAACTATTACTACTGTATGGATGTATAGGACGTGAATTATGGATATTACTGGATGATTGTTGATGTTGTAATCTTACTAGAAATTGATGGATTGTTAGAATCAAAATATTAGAAAATTAAACTTGTGAATTACTTGATTCTAACATTGGTTTAATTAAGATATTCAATGATGTAAATGTTTATGTATACATGCATGTGTTTTATTATATCGACATCATTAATATGGCCTCGAAGCCAGAAAGTTATTGGTGGATTGTGCAGGAAATTATAGCACAAAAAACTATGGGGGATAGGAGACCAACAACAAAGGAATGTGGGCTATTGGCAATAGGTCACCATGGCAACTTGTGTATTTCTATGTTGTGTATTGTTTTTGATTGTTTGGAGGTCCCCATTGGGGGGTGACCTCAATAGTGACCTTGGGTAAGTTTGTGATTTTATCTTGTTGATTTTATTAATTGTGAGTATTGTATTTTATTAGTATGTGGAGTCAACTTATTATTATTATTGTTTAACACCCCCATCTTAAGTTAATTAAATATGTTTAACTAGTGTTAATTAGGATGTGACAAAAGGAGGGAATAAATGTGATATGGTAGCTTTAATGTTTGTTGGATGAGAATGAATTTAATTTATTTCGGCGTATTTTTTACTCTATCTCTTAAGTGAAATTCGAATTTTGACCTTCTAAGACATTTTGGTGACTTGTGGGACAAGTTAAGCTTGTCCCACACCTCTTATATTGACCCACCCGCCTAACCTATGATGTGAGGGACTTATTTTAGGTCCTATTTTGTTTTTTAATGAAGTGAAAGGGAAATTCATTGCACTTTTATTACATGGGTAATTACTTTTTGTCGTTAGGGGTGTGGGTTGGGTTGAGTGTATAAGAGGGTGGTCTTTTCTCCTAACTTTAATTTATTATGCTTTGGGGTATGGGTTTGACCTTGGTGATATGGGATGGAGAAGAAATGATGTGGCATCCTACATGGATCCACATCATCTCCATCTCCCTCTTTTTTATTTATTTCATTTTGTGTGAAGATTTGGGGGTTACTTGATTTCTTTATTTTTTGAATGCTTCTAACTTTTGAGATCTTTCTTGAGAATGGAGCTTGGAGTTGATGGTGGTTGCTTAGGAATTTGAAATGCTTGGAGCTTGTTGTGTATTGATACTCTTCATTTATGAGGTAGATCTCTACCTTTGTTTTTACCTTGTTACTTTTTTGTTCTCTTATGTGTAGATGTTGATTGTTGCATTGGTTATGCTTGTTGGAAATAGACTTGATTCTTAGGTTATAGGAGAAATGGAAATGGGGGTAAAACTTGATGGAGGCATAAGAGAAATGTAATGGGTATTTTTAGGATGGATTTGGGTTGGGATGTCCACCTTGTTGATAAATATGAATTGTATTTATCTTATTTTCTTGAGGGAGGCATAACAGTGAGGGAGGCATAAGAGTGTTGATTTCTTGAGGGAGGCATAAGAGTGGTGTATCTTTTGGAGGGAGGTGTAAGAGTTTTGTGTGTATTGTGATGGATTTTTAGAGGCTTATAGGTGGACACCCAAGCCCTTGGGAGGCATAAGAAGAACCCCCGTGTTCCTTTCTCATCCATGGATTTAGCATGAAGACTTTACATTTTACGATTTATTGGTTGGTTTTAAAGAATTTGGTATTGTGTTTTTCGTTGTTGGTCTTGATTAAATGTGTGTTTGGAAGCCATTTTTGAGTTGCCATGATTGTATAATTTTCCTCATTTCTTCCTTGTTAGGGCTCAGGACACTAGTAAGGAAGAAGGCTTCTCTCCCTCATTAGATAGTTTTGTTGGGTGGAGAGTGTTTCCTACTCCCCCATTTTTTTTGTGTGTTTGGATTGATTAAGATGGTGAGTTCAATGGAGAAGGTGATATTGTTAGAGAAAGGCTTGTAGAGTTGTATCTCTTGCTATTACGATCCTACTACTTGTAAATTGTATCAATAGTTGTGTAATGTAATCTCATTCATCCTTGGAAATGGATTATTTTAATCTACATTATTTAATGTGAATATGAGTCTTGTAAAGATCTTGTAAATTGAAATTAAGTTTTTTCATATCTAGATTTTTGTTTAGGAGTTCATTGTTTATGGATTTGTGCTCTTCGAGGGGAAATAAATGTTGAATAAGTTCATTGTGGACAATCCTTGTTACTATAATGTTGAAATAAATTTCATTTGTTAGTGTTTTGCTTCACCTTATCCAAGCTAGATGTGCAAAAGGATTAGCCATGATTGACTTATTGATAAAATCTCTACCTTGTGGATATAGGGTTGATCAAAGTAAAGGAGTGAATCACAACTAATTAGACCTTTAAGTTGATTGTATAAACGAAATGGAAAGTGATCATTTTTAAATCCCTATAAATACACAATCATGCATTACTATTTGTCTAATTCATGTAAATCGTACCCATATAAAATGTGACATTTATCCTTCCACATTATTTACAATTTTTCTTTTCAATGGAATAGAAACACTTTGTTAAATGAATTTATGATATTAATATACAATAGTTATATAATGATAATGCACAAGGGTCATTTTTACTAAACACATTACCATTATGTGATTTTAATACATGTTATTTTAACAAATACTAATAATCATGTTTTATTGTTAAATATTAATATATACACATATATGTAATAATATATATATTTAGTTGTTTATATATAGTAATAAATGTTAGTGTTGGAAATTCTTATTAAAATGCTAAAGCATTATATTCGTCTAGGGTTAAACTTTTAGTTATAAAATGAAAACAACAAAAAAGAAAATAAAAACATTATATGTTTTGGCCATATGTGTCTGCGACCTCTTCATGTGTAGGTGTGTAATTAAGAATGTGGTTGGGTGAAGGGGCGCCAACCCCACCCCTAACCCATATACTTGTATATGTGGTGGGGGTGGGGTCAGCACCCTAACACCCTAATCTATTAACATAAACCTACCCATGGAGAAATCTAAACTTCCCCCCCCCCCCCCCCAACACCCATCCCCCCCACTTAACCCTATATCGAACTCCCAAAAACAAAAGTGGCCATTCCTTTAAGCCTACGACCTATGCACATATTCTGCCCATGACAAGTGCTTATATATATATATATATATATATATATCTATGTGTGTGTGTGGGCGTGTCTATATATATATATATATATATTATTTATACATATGTATCTATATTTGTTAATTCGTATGTGCAAAAAGGGATTTTGTTTTAAGAGAATTATACATTTATTGAAACATGTTTTTTTAATATATATATATATATATATATATATATATATATATATATATATATATATATATATATATGCGATTTATATTTTTACCCAAATGGGTATACCCATAAAATATACTCCTTGAATCTGCAAGTAAAACACTTGTAATAACAATTTACCAAAGAAATAAAATCAATAGCCATAGGGGGTAATGAATGGATCCAAGTTTTAAGTTTGAAATTTTAATCAAGGAAAGCTTTCGTGTCTCTAATGACCTCTATGGCTTGACCTTCTTCTCTCTTCTTCTATAACCTGTAACTGAAAACAAATGAAATGAGAGATTAGGTTTAGAAAAACTAATATATGACAATCCATAAGGATTTTTAGGGTTACTTTTGTATACCTTAATTCTAAGGGTTGAGAAAGGTTAGATCTAGTGGTGTAGAATGAATCCTACATCACTTAAGTGATGGGGTATCTAGGTGGAAATGAAATAAATAAAATATGGGTGTGTATTAGGAAAGGGGGCCTAAGGAGGTTTATCATAGGTGCATACCTTGAACTTATAGAAAATAAATTTACAACAATGTGTATGTATTTAACAAAGTAAAATATTATCCTAGTATCATTTAATTTAAAATCATTTTGTACCTTAAATAAAATTAATTCAGATGAGGGTAATAGATTTGTTATTTTAAAAACCTAATGATGAATATTTAAATGAAACTTTGGAGACTTGTTAGTGAAATTTTTAAAACGTAATATTTATTTTTTGAATCGGGGCAATTGTCTTAGTTGATAATTGTTTTCCGAAGCCTAGTAACCTTTTAAAAAAACTCATTCCATAATTTTGTTTCCTATTTAGCTATCATGTTTTCTCATGATTTGTTTTTGGGTAAAATGTGGGTGTTAAACATTGTTAAAGAGCTTGATTTTACCCTTATCCTTGCTTGGTGCAATGTTAGCAGATTTTAGAAACTCTAGTTTGTTGTTAACAGTTAGGTCTTGGCTAATCGTACGGAGTTTCGAACATCTATTTTTTGAATTTCCCACACATCGATGATAATCAGAGTGGAAATTCTCATTGTAGTTCCTACCTTTGGGTCGTGATGGATCCAACTTGAGTGGTAGAGGAATGGTTATAAGGCTTTTGTCTAAGATTTGCTTTAATATAAGATGTGGATCCATTGGAAAGTTGTTAAACATGCATCTAGAGGATTTAAAATTAACTTATTTGGAAGGAGTAACTGCATTGATGAATATTTTAAGGTTGATTGGCTTAGATGTAGATAGCTTGAATGGTTCCTTACTTTGAAAATGAGTGGAGCATGAAACAACTTGTTCCTGATACTTAAGCTTGCCGATGGATAGAAGTTTGGTCTTATGCAGCTTAAGTGTATGAAAAATATGATCAAATGAAGGAGAGGTCTAGAAAATAACACTCTCTTATAGAGGAAGTAAAATAATTTGGATACATAAGTCCTAAAACTCTGATTCCGCAAGCACATTTTTCATTTTAGTGAGATTATTCTAATACCATAGAACATAGTTAGCTAAGTGTTCATTGGATCCTTGTTTAAGTTGTGTTAGATGAGTGTAATATATTTTAGAGCTGATATTTATGGATAATTTTGTAAGAAAGGAAACAACTAGATGCATGAAGGAAGTTACGAAGTGAACATGTAGGTCATAAAACCACCACATCGTATATTCATGGAGACTACGGGGAAAGATTTTAGCTAAGAGAATGTGATCATCGGAAAAATATTTTAAAATTACATTAAACGCTCTAAGATGCCCCTATGCGTCACCATTCCCATTAAAAATTGGAAGCTTAAGAGTGAAAAAGATAGAAATAAGTGAGAAAGATGAGATGGCAAGTGCGAATGGAGTGTTAAACAATAATGTGGAATATAAAGATGCTGATGCATGAAAAGTGGCTTGTTAGAACTTACAGATTTGAGATTGAAGGTTGTGATAAATAAAGATTAAGTCTTGATTGCAAATGGATGAAAGATGACGTATGTGAGACATTAATGGCGTTGTAAAATGATTGGTCAGGGTAGTGACAGAAACTAGAATAGTAGAGATAGGTGGGAGATTTGAAGAAAGTGTTTGAGTGGTAACATAAGTTGTTATATCCAAAAAAGTGTTGAGTTCCACAAAATTATTAATTTCCTCGTGAGCCACATGTAAAAGTAAGTCTAGATCTTGATGGTGCTCAACAAGATTATCATTAATGGCCTCAAGATTCTCTTTGGTAAAATATTTATGAGAATTAGCTATGGTGAAAAGAGAATAAACACTAGAATGATAATTGAGGAATGAAGAAACAATATGAATGAAGTTTTTAAACGTGGGCTTCACCAAAATGATTAACTAAAAATAGAAATAAATTAGACTGTATTCAATCTAATCTAGGAGAACATATAACACAGTAAAAAATCATGTAAATGAATCTAGAAACTAATTTGATGGAAATAAAACACTAATATGCAAGAGAGTGAAGATGAAAGAACTCATTTGAATGAAAGATGCTCATAGTACTGTGTCACATAGATGACTTGAACATCGAGAATCATGAATGATTGTGGAGGAGCTCCAAGAAGTATGGATATAACTTGAGTACCTAGACTTGAGATCCTAGGAAGGGACTGGGGTACCTGTGGGTGCTTTGTTCTATAAACTGGGTGTCTTGGTCTCTGTAAAATCTCTAAAACTGATCTTCACTAGTTTGATAGATGGTCTGAAACCCTCACTATCTTTCACATTAGATTCTCTGCCACATATCAGATGTCACCAAAAATCTAAGGTGAAGATAAAGACGTACAAAACCCTAAACAAGAATCAATCCCTAAAAAATATAAAGGCAAATGAATAAGTAAGATTAATCTCATCTGCCACAATGGTGGACTTACTAACTAAGCATTACATTACATTGCAGACTCAAATATAGTTTTTTTTGTGTGTGCATTCCCTAGGTTGCTCTTGTGCCAATCGTACTTTGTGAACTAACAAGCTAACTATGTGTATAAAAATGTAATAAAATGTTCTATGGAATAGTATAAAATATTTCCTGTATGTTGTGTGTGATGTAGATGACCCAAGTGTTGTCCTTGTGATGGAGCTATGTGGAAGGAATGATCTCTAATGTAATAGATGGATGTAACTCTAGCTAGAGTGATAGTGCTTGGACCCTCATTATGGTCTCATAACTTTATATTTATATGGTTCTCTTGATATAATTTTGTAATTAACCCTAAAATGGTTAAATACTAAAACTATAAAGACCTCAAACAGCTAGAAAGAGCCCAAAAAGTTACGGGAAAGTTCAAAAAAGATCAAAGAACCTATGGTGGGACTTGGGCACCCATAGACACCCCAGAACTAACATGGGCACCCCATTCAAGGAAAAAATGATAGAAGATGACCGAAACTGGATGGACATGTGTACGGTGGAGTTTGGGAATGACAATGTAAATCAATTAAAAATGGCCAAGAGATTGGGGTTAATTTGTACTTTCTTCTCTCAAAAACCCTCTAAATGGTAGTATGACACTGGAACTAAATATGACCCAAAGTGTGTAATTTTAGGTCTACAATTATACCGAATTAAGTGAAGAGTCGGATCACATTTCCAAGTCAAGTGTACATTTCGTAATGATAACATGAGGCTAGTGAATTCTAGGGCCTTTGTCAACAATAAATTCATCGATCTCTTAATTATCATGCCATGTCAGGGCTTCAAAAAAACTATTTAAACAATGTTAACTATGGCATGTGACTTAGGATTTATCCAAATTTTAATAACATTTCAAACCACATAACTCACATCAACCAAATAACATTGCTACAAAATCTACCAACTCCCCATCCAATCATTTTATATCTCAAATGGTTTGTATATATGAAAATTATTGTTGATGGCGAATCACAACACCCCTGAATGTCTACAACTTGATGGGTTGAGACTCTCACTTTGATTGCATAACATGGATCTTTTCCCAAGTGTGGGACCTTGTGAATTAGGAAAGCTCTCCGGATGAAGGCCGGTTCCTATTCCTCTGTTGAGATGCACACATAAAAATGTAGAGGGTCTACTCAAAAACCTAATCTAACTCTCCAAGGAGATAGGGTAAGAAGATGCATAAAAAGTAAACCTAAACTAACAAAGGTGATGCACCGAGGAATGAAGAAACACCTATCTTGCCAATAAACACAAACCATTAAAATGCAATGCAAGATCATGCACAGATAACCAGATTTGTAGTGAAAGATCAAGAGGATGCAAATGAACACAGAGAGGGTTGAGAATAATCCACAAACATGTATTATTTGCTCCAAATATTGATACAATACACTACAAAATGCCAAGAGGAAAAGTTGCATTACAATTTTAGATGAGAGGTTTGAACTCCACAAATTCACCTACCAACGAGAAGAAGGGAGGGGAAAAATAAGAATGTCCAACCTTTAGAAAGAAGCCCCTCCTTACAATTTATAGGAAGAATGAGAGAGGGAAGAGAGAGGAATTCCAAATCTACCTCAACCACCTCCAGATTGTATTTAATTCATCTCATTACGGTGGTAGGTGAGAACCCTAACAAACCCAAAAATGACGAATTGTATTTTGCATTTATTAAGAACTTGTTCTAACCCAATTAAAGATATCTAGTTGTAGTTTGACAGAGGACCTCGTAATCTTTCCAAAAATTCCAACCTTGTGAATCCGAGCTCCCTGTGAAAAGTTATGGCCATTTGAATATTTGCATCATGGGTTTGCTTTATGTTAGGGTCGAGGTGTAAATGCTCAAAATGTTGTGCATCTCGAAGATGTGCCTTGGTGCAACTATCCTCATGTCAACATACTCTTACGTGTGTCATAGGCACTAAAAATGTGGTGTCGACACTTTGTGCTGTGTGCCCCCAACCTGCGCCTTCGGCTCAAATTTTTGCATGTCGACACTTTGTGTTGTGCACCCCCAACCGCGCCTTGGGTGTGAATTTTCGCATGTCGACACTTTTTGCTGTGCACCCCCAACCTGTGCCTTGGGTGTAAATTTTTTCATGTCGACACTTTGTGCTATGTGCTAGAGGCACTTGGTGACGTAATAAATGTTAGGTTTTCGACCATGCAATGCACTTTCAAAACCTGAAATGAAGGATTTTGATTTTCCTTGATTTCCATATTCTTCTACTCTTGACTATATTTACTCGGGGGGGAATATATACAACAATTTGGTAACTCAATGGGATCACTTGCCTACTAGGTAGAAGATCAGTGGTCTTTTAGCAATCCATTGGGCATTGAGTCATAAGTAATAACCTGAAACCAACCTGATATCTGATCCCAAGCCTGATACCACAACTCCTTCTCTGAGAACATGCTGAACTATAAAAATCCAACATGGGAGCAACAAAACCTGTGTCGAAGAACTTAGGGAAACTGAAAGCTAACTACCACAAGACAATGTGCATAAGCACTTAGAGGAATTGAAATCCAGGCTAATATTAACAAGAGTAAACCTTTTCCTTTTAGTAGCAATGTTTAAGATAGATTCCATTAACCAGAATTGGGAGTTCTTATCCATCCAATGTAGACAATTGGAAGGCATTATTACTTTTACATCTCGTGACCATGTAGGGGCCACTCCAAATGGCATCAAACTTGGAATTCCTTCCTGGTTTTGCCCGATCTACATCCCATTTCAGAACTAGGTCACCTTCCTGGAAAGTCCTTGCTCTTGCCTTCTTATCAAACCATCTTTTTACTAAGGCCTAATCCTTTTGAATCATCTAAACTGCATGTTCTCTGATTTCCTCCAATTCCATCAACTCCACATACCTAGCTTCCATTAGTTCGAACTCAGCAACTCCAACTGCTTCATGATCTCCAATACAGGCAGTTCTAATGATATAGGCAATACTGCCTCTTTCCCATAGACCAACGTGTAGGGAGAATTACCTATAGACCTCTTTGGCGTTATCCTGTCAGCCCATAATGATGATTTTAGATTGGTATGCCATGTCCTTTGGTTTTCATCCAGAGTCCTGATTATTCTTAGTAAATTCTTGTTCGTGGACTGTGCCTGTCCATTACCCTGCGGGTAATAGTTTAAAGAGGTGCTCAAATAGATTCCATTCTTGAAATCCCATTCTGTAATCTTGGAACCTATGAATGCCAATGCATTATCTGATATGATAGTGTCCGGCACACCAAACCTGGTCACTATTCCTTCATAAAAGTCTAGTATGTTAGACTCATTTGCTTCTTTGAGCGCTACTGCTTCGGTCCACTTGGTGAAATAGTCTGTTGCCATCAGAATCCACTTGTGGCCTTGGCTTTAGTTTGGATTGATGACCCCAATGAAGTAAAATCCCTATTGCATAAATGGTTGGTCAAGCAAAATTGGGTGCAATGGAAGCTCTGCTAGTCTTTCTTTTCCTGTGAAGAGTGCACATTTCTTACACTTTCTTATCCATGTATAGCACTCGCTGAACACTGTGGGCCAATAATACCCTACCTTCATTATCTTGAGAGCTGTTATCCATGGGGCAAAATTTCCTCCAGAATCACCATCATGAAAATCTTGTAACACCCTCTCAATTTGACCTGTCCCAATGCACCTCAATAGAATTCCATTGATGTCTTTCTTAAACAAAACACCAACAACAAGCACATATGGATTGTCTTGTAATCTAAAGTGTCTCCTTTTTGCTTTGCTCATTTCTGGAGGGCATAGACTTGTCTGTAGGAAGTGTATCATATCCTGAGTCCAAAAAGGAGTTGGCACATCATCATTTTCCTATTCTTGACCATCATGTAGTACCAAGATAGTCTCTTTTTCATCACCTGCTTCAACTTGCTTACTTGAGGCTACTTGTTCACATAATCCCTTTCCACGGACCAGCTTAGTGACCTTAATTTTGATGTTATATTCCATGACACGAGTGATCCATCTTGCACATTTCTCATTCAGATCCTTGTTTCGAAGGAATTCCTTGACTCCCGCATGAGAGACCAACAATTGGATCTTATTGTTTGAGACTAGGTGCTTGAATTTCTTTAAGCTCCTGATCACTGCAAGGACATGCCTTTCAATGGAAGAGTACCTAGTTTCGTATTCCTCCAAGCCTTGACTGAAGAAAGCAACTGGTTGTTCTAAGCCTTCTTTGTTTTACTGTACCAGGATTGTAGAAATTGTGTCTCCACCACCGAAGGCATATAACATGAAGTCCTTGGAGAAGTCTAGATTGACGAGAGTCAAAGCTTGAGATATAGCCTCTTTTATTGCCTCAAAATGTTCCTTGCCTTCAGATGTCCTCTTAAATGCCATGCTCTTCTTTAACATCAGCGTTATTGGCTTTATGAGAGTTGCAAAGTTTGGATTAAACCTGCGGATGAAATTGATCCTTCCTAAGAAGATTTGAAGAGATTTCTTGTGACTTGGCAATGGCAATGCATGAATTGCTTCAACTCTTTCTGGGTCAATCGTCAACCCCTCCTTTGAAACAATATGGCCTAGAAGTTTTCCTTTGTGAGCCAAGAATATGCATTTTTTGGGATTCAATGATACCCAAAATCTTCTACATCTCTGAAAAACCTGCCTCAGATGAAAGAGGTGACCTACTGTATTTTTGGAAAATACTGTGATGTCATCGAGATATATCAGAACTATTTTATTGATAAATCCTTTGAATGTCATATCCATTTCCCTTTGGAAAGTGGCTCCAGCATTTGATAGCCCAAATGGCATCTTCTTGTAGGCATAGGTGCCCCATTTGGTGGTGAAATCCGTCTTCAAATGGTCATCCTCTTTCACCATTACCTGATTATACCCTGAGTAGCCATCTAGGAGAGAGAATCTCTCTGAACCAGATACTACTTGCAATATTTGTTCCATTGAAGGAAGTGGGTAATGGTCTTTGAGAGATGCCCTGTTGAGGTCTCAGAAGTCCACACACAACCTGAGTTCTCCACTCTTCTTCTTGACCAGAACCAAATTTGCAACCCAACTTGAGTGCTTGATCGGGAATATAAAGCTCACCTCTATTAGCTTGTTTAGCTCTTTCTTCATTAGAGGCTTAGTGTGAGGGTTGACTAGTATCTTCTTCTGCCTAATGGGCTTAGAATATGGATCCAATTCTATGGTATGTTGTGCCAACTTCAGATTGAATCCTCTCAAGTCTTCATAGCTCCAAGTGAAGACATCTAGAAATTCTTGGCAAATTTGTATGAAATCTTATTTCTCCTGCTCAGTGGTCACTTTACCAATTTGAAGTGTTTTGCCTTCCCCAACTGGAATTGGCTCTGAATCTTCTCTCCTAACTTGTATGTTAGCCTTTTCCTTACGGAACTAGTCATTAGGATTGAATATAGACTCCAATGTTACTAAACCTTTAGGAAGCTTGTTTGTCTGCAGCTGTACTACTTGATCCCCGTACTGTTGCTCTAGTCTGTCCTGATTCCTAGTTGATAATTCAACCTCTTCTTGTAAAAAATTGACGATCTGTTGATCGTTCTCAAACACCTACCAGCTTGTGTTATTATCTAGAACTGTTGTTCTCACAATCACATGGATATGTGGTTGTGTTTTTTCCCTTCTGATGTTGTCAACCACATCAAACATTGCTCCAACTGCTGCGAGCCTATCCGCAGCTTCATTTTTCTTCCTAGGTATGGATAAAATGTTGAAAGATTTGAAATCCTCAATGAGGTCCCATACCCTATTCTTATAGTTCCTCCGCAGGTCATTCTTTGTAGCATGTTGTCCCCTGACTTGGTTGATGATTAGCTCACTATCTCCAAACACCTACACATTATTTATACCCTTTTTCCTTTCCCAATGAAGTCCATGAATCAATGCTTCGTATTCAGCCGTGTTGTTTGAACAGTAAAACTGGAAATGAAAAGCTGAATAATATTTGATGCCTTGAGGTGAAACAAGCATGACTCCTCCTCCTGCACCTTTCCTACTCCTTGATCAATTGAAGAATAAGTTCCATACCTCATTTTCATCCTTATGGTCTGGTTTGGTGATGCTAGGAATAGACTAGTTTTCTTCATGTATGCAATAGACTCCTAGCTCAGATTCTTCTACTTCTTGGTAGGGATCAAACGCATGTACCTTGCTTGCCCATTCATCAAGATTCAAATCTGGGATGCTTCCAACTTTGGTGTCAGCTTCATTTGTGCTTGAATAATTTTCTTGATCAAATGCTGAAAAGTTGGCATTGATTTGGCTTGGAGTATGACGCTCAATATGAAAGTTTGTAATTTGGTTAGGATCTGATTGTGACCTTAGTACCATATCTTGTTCTGAACAACATGTGTGACCAGTCAGTAGATAAGTAGCCTCCAATTCTAGTTGTGATATCCCTTGATAAGCACAGGGCAAAGAGTAGTGGTAAATCTATCACTGACACATCTTACAAAATGGTAACATTGGGGCATGCATGGAAGGTAAGATTCAAACCTTTAATCACTCCCACCATTGATACTACTATCCCATCCAATTGCACTACCCCCTTTGATATGAATTAATATTGGAGACCTAGCTAATCAACAATTTGCTTGGGCATGACAGAACTACTTGCCCCAGAATCAATCATGCAATTGTGTACTAGTTTATCCCCAATGATTAATGAAACATAGAATGGAGGGGGCTTCAAAACTTTACCTTGTTGTCCTCCATGATTCCCTTCAAGCTACGCAACATTTGTGAGGACATTCTCTTGCATATGGACCTGATGGTTTGAAGTTGACCAATTCTTCATGGCAGCTTGTAGAATATCTCTTTGGCCTGAGATGGATAAAGATTCCCACATTTATATATTCACATTTTTCTTCTTCATTTGATCAATGATGCTAAATGGGGATGAAAGATCTCTTTGCTGTCCTTTAACCTGCACATTCCTTTCTTCTGCATGGGTAGCAACAACTAGGATTTGAGTTGGCTTAGAAGGTGGTTTGGGCTGTCCTTGCATGTTTGGAACTGTATTTTGCTTACCAACACCTTGTGGAGTGATGAAAGGTTGTAGATCGCTCGGAGCCAATGACTTCCCTTCACCAATATTCCTCTTCTTTGATCTTGTGTTAGCTGGTACACTTTGAGAAATTGTTTGATTCATGCCACAAAGATCCTCAGCTTGCTAGTTCACAAGTGCGGTATCATTTGGAATTATGTTTTGCTGACATGTCCCTTATTGCTGATTTGTTTCTTGACTCTCTTCACCCTCTACGCCAGTAGTTGTCACCATCAAGGCTTAGTTCAAAGCACCATTGAAGCACATAGATTGGTTGTGAGGTTCATTGCATGGGAAACACAAATCATACTCTTGAGCTATGTTGTTTTGCACTGGCACTAATGCTTTAGAAGCAAATGCAACATTGAGGTTATAGGGCTGAAATGGTCTATTAGTGGGAGGCCTTACTTGGATTTGATTTACAGCTGGATTGGGTGGCCTATTAGGCTGGTATGGTGGCCTATTATGTTGAGCTTGAGGCTGATAAGAAGGTCTAAAGATTTGGGCCTGCTGCCTCTTGAGTGTAACCAGCTCATTTCCCAAATTTTGCAATTGTTTCATGACCTCTTGGAGTTCATTTGAAGCACTAGAGGATGAAGTAAAATTTTCATTTGAACTTTGATTTCTAAGAGTGGGAATAGGAGCCAAAGAGGTTGCTTGACTAGTGCTTAGATTTTCCAAGTTTGGATACAAGGGCATGGGAGGCCTAGGAGCCAGCTTACAAGCTTGAATAAGATAGTTTTCAGCCCTAATGGCTATGGTATAAGCAATAGGTAAGGTTGTGCCTCCCATAGATTGAATTAACATAGAAATATCAAAATTCAAAGCCTTAAGATAATATAGAAAAGCACCTTCAGCTGTTTGCCTAACGGCCACTTGAATCCCATCCCAAGACCTTTGAAATCTGAAGTTGAAGTCAGTCAGCTGCTCATTGGGAGCTCTCTTAATAGTTGTCAATTGTTCTAGTAGAGACAAATTGTCTCCCATTTCTCTAAACTGCTCATGGAGAACTATGCATAACTGATTCAAATTTTGTATAGAACTAGCTCCAAGGCTCCTGAACCATTCCAATGCCTTCCCTTTGAACAAAGATGCGATTAATTTTACAGCAACATCCATTTCATTTATCTCATGGATTGCACAAACGTTAGCAATGTCTTTGACCTGATCACCAGGAGTGGTATGATTTTCTCCAGTGAAAAATGGAATGTTCTTCAATGCTACAATTGGAATTGGATTCTGTGCATTGAGGGTAAATGGCCTGCTTCCAATGAAGTTGACAAAAGGGTTTTGTTGTGCCATTTTGATTGGTCTGAGAACCCTTGTTGATTGGATGAAAGGTATACAAGGTGGAGTGGTTGATAAAGTCCTGTTAGGTGGAGATGGTGATGGTTGTGGTCTTCTTCCTCTCATTCCTCTGCCTAGTGATATCTACAAGTAGACAAATAACCCTTCTTCTCAAGTATCAGACCTGGTTCGAATTCTTCTCATGTGCCTGGGTAACTTTTACTGCTACACCACTGAATTCTACCCTTTCGAAGTTGCTAGATGTGTTATATAATGAGCCTCAAAAGGCTAGATTCTGCCAAGTTACACACCAAACCTGACAATATTAAAAAAAAAAATTATAACTTTGAAGGACCCAAAACATACAGTTCTTAATTTCAATTATCGGGTCTTCTTGTGCAGCTACTAATCCTTGAAAGGTACAGGTGAAACTTAGGCCATTCAAGGAAAATTACAAAACCCGAATCACACTATGTCGGAACTTGGGACATGCTCAACACCTGGGAAAACCTGAAATACTAAAAACTATGAAATTTTGAAAGTCAAAATCTCAAAAATATAACAATACCCTTTTGAAGATTATTCCCCGATCTATCAACTAGTGAAATTTTGACTTGTTTTGAGCAAGTTAAGCCCTTGAAAACTGATTTAAAAGTTAAGCCTGGAAGGTGAAAAAAATATGAAATTGTAACACCTACAATTTCTAAGTCCAAATTTCTTGAAAATTCCTTCAAATCTTGTGGAATGACCTATAGGTCCCACCGAGCATGGCAGAACTATTGATGGAAAATCACAGCACCCTTGAATGTATGCAACTCGATGGGTTGAGACTCTCAGTGTGATTGCATAACATGGAGCTTTTCCCAAGTGTGGGACCTTGTGAATACGGAAAGCTCTCTAGATAAAGGCAAGTTCCTATTTCTATGTTTAGATGCACACATAAAAATGCAGAGGGTTTACTCAAAAACCTAATCTTACTTACCAAGGAAAAAGGGTAAGAAGATGCATAAAAAATAAACCTAAACTAACAAAGTTTATACACCGAGGAATGAAGAAACACCTGTCTTGCCAATAAACAAAAACCATTAAAATGTAATGCAAGATCATGCACAGATAACTAGATTTGCAGTGAAAGATCAAGAGGATGCAAATGTACATAGAGAGGGTTGAGAATCATCCACAAACATGTATTATTTTCTCCAAAGATTGATACAATACACTAAAAAATGCCAACAGGAAAAGTTGCATTATAGTTTTAGATGAGAGGTTTGAACAGCACAAATTCACTTGCCAAAGAGAAGAAGGGAGGGGATAAATAAGAATGTATAACCTTTAGAAAGAAGCCCCTCCCTAAAATTTATAGGAAGAATGAGAGAGGGAAAAGAGAGGAATTCCAAATCTACCCCAACCACCTCCAGATTGTATTTAATTCATCTCATTATGGTGGTAGATGACAACCCTAGCAAACCCAAAAATGGTGAATTGTATTTTGCATTTTTGAAGAACTTGTTCTCACCCAATTAATCCTTAAAAGGTACAGGTGAAACTTAGGTCATGCAAGGCAACTTACAAAACCTGAAACACACTGTGTCGGAACTTGGGACATGCTCAACACCTGGGAAAACCTGAAATACTAAAAACTATGAAATTGTGAAAGTCAAAATCTCAAAAATATAAGAATACCCTTTTGAAGAATATCCCCCGATCTATCAACTGGTCAAATTTTGACTTGTTTTGAGCAAGTTAAGCCCTTGAAAATTGATTTCAAAGTTCAGCCTGGAAGGTGAAAAAAATATGAAATTGTAAAAGCTACAATTTCTAAGTCCAAATTTCTTAAAAATTCCTTCAAATCTTGTCGAATGATCTATTGGTCCCACCGGGCATGCCAAAAATATTGATGGTGAATAACAACACCCGTGAATGTCTACAACTTGATGGGTTGAGACTCTTAATGCGATTGCATAACATGGAGCTTTTCCCAAGTGTGGGACCTTGTGAATCAGGAAAGGTCTCTAGATGAAGGCCAGTTCCTATTCCTCTGTTGAGATGCACACATGAAAAATGCAAAGGGTTTACTCAAAAACCTAATCTAACTTGCCAAGGAGACAGGGTAATAAGATGCATAAAAAATAAACCTAAACTAACAAAGGTGATGCACCGAGAAATGAAGAAACACCTGTCTTGCCAATAAACACAAACCATTAAAATGCAATGAAAGATCATGCACAGATAACCAGATTTACAGTGAAATATCAAGAGGATGCAAATGAACATACAGAGGGTTAAGAATCATCGACAAATATGTATTATTTTCTCCAAAGATGTATGAAATACACTACAAAATGCCAAGAATCAAAGTTGCATTACAGTTTTAGATAAGAGGTTTGAACTCCACAGATTCACCTGCCAAAGAGAAGAAGGGAGGGGCAAAACACGAATGTCTACCCTTTAGAAAGAAGCCCCTCCTTATAATTTATAGGAAGAATGAGAGAGGGAAGAGAGAGGAATTCCAAATGTACCCCAACCACCTCCAGATTGTATTTAATTCATCACATTATGGTGGTAGGTGAGTCTTATCCTGTAAAATTGACAAGGGCAATTTTGCTAATAACCATACCGAAAATTTTGTCCCGATCCCTCATTAGGGATCCCTTGCATTAGAATGTTGCAAATCCCTATTTTGGGAAATCTGGTTTTCCGAACTTAGTCTTTTTGGTCTTTTTTGGTTGGGCACATAGAATTTCTGTGTAACATCACTTTTCGGTGCACCCCCCTCTAAAACCTTTGGTGCATGGTTTTTCATGTCAACACTCCTTTTGGTGCACCTTGATATGTTGAATCTTCCCTGCGTGCGCCATGGCGCATGCGCCTTCCTGTCAGCAACTCATTTGTGGCGCCTCTTTTCGGTGTGCCAAAGGCCCGCATAATCATGTGTCGACACCTCTTCCAGTGTGCAAAGGGCGCGTGTAACACTATGTTGTCATACGCTTTGGTGCACCAAAGGGCGCATGCTTTTCTATGTCGACAGAGACTTTGGTCCGCCCCTTACAAAGTTGGTGGTGCATTTATTGCTAATTCATATATATATATATATATATATATATATATATATATATATGTTTGCGCACCTGCAAATGTCATTATCTCTAGACGCAAAACACGTGATTTCTATTCTCTGAGCCTGTCATCACCTGCCCTGTCATTGTCAACGCATTATGGACCCGTGTGCACGTTTTTACTATTTATCCAAGTGAGAGGTTCTTATCTCTTTCATGCATTGGACGTTTTTGGTTCTTTGTGTGCTTGGTGGTCTGGTTTTAGTTTGGAAATATGGAAATGTTGATCTAGCCTCCCCCTTTTGCTGTCTATCCATATCCCTCCCCCTATATCTAGATCTGCTAGAGGGGAAGTTGTCTGAAAGCATGGTTTCATTCCCTTTTGGTTGAACCATTTTATTTCCCAAATAACCTTGTAAAAGAAGAGAGGAATGGAGAAAAAGAAGACTGTTTTTCCCTTTGACGCATCGGCGTGTCCTTCAACATCAGAAACCTTGCGCCCTCTTTGGCGCATCTGTCCCCTCTCGCAACCTGAATAAAATCCACACCAATGGCGCACCCATCACACCTGTTGCATTAAGAACCTTTGCGCCCTCAAGTCGCGCCTCCTTCACATGCTGCACAGCACTAACCTTGCACCCTCTTTAGCGCACCAACCTTCCGTGTTACATTACATATACATGCGCCCCTTTGGCGCACCCTACATTTGAGAAACATCAGCTTAATCCGCGCTAAGCACTAAGTTTTGAAGGCACAGGAACCTTCCTCGTTACAAAAACATCGTGTTGTGCAGACCCTCCGTGTGCCGCACCAAGTTGCCTAAGGCACACGAGAATTTCATGTAACACAAAAGATACATGCGCCTTTGGCGCGCCCATTTCCCCACGCAACATGAAAAATCTATGCGCCTTTGGCACATCCTGTCCCTCTGTTACACCAAATCTCCATGCGCCCTTTACAAAAATGTACCCTGCAGTCTCTATGCGCCATGCGCCTTTGGCGCAAATTTAACCTTTGCAACACCTTTTTTCTGTGTACCTTACCTATTTAGCCCTGTAAGCTGCAGTTTTCATGCGCCTTGCGCCCTGTGCCTCAAAATCACTAACTCTTTCTCCTGCTAACATTTTAATGGAAGATAAAATGGCTAATACAACCTTTTCGGATTGGGTCTCACTTCTTCTTCATGCAGATCAGCAACTGAGTTCGAAAGAACATATGTCTACATCGAGTAGGAGACCTACCAAGTCCAAAGGAAAGGCCAAACTTACAAAAGAAGAGATGAAATACAAGTATCAGAGAGTCAGAATGCCTGACTCCCAGGCCGAATGCGACCTAGACATCAGAGACTCAGAATTGGGTCACATTGATATGGAGGAATTCTGGGTCAGAACTCAGAAGGTGACTAGAATTCCGTAGATGGACAAACTAATGGGCAGCACCCTACATTTTGTTGGAGGTATCCCAGTCAGCACCGTCAACAACGAATTCATGATGGTGGTCACCCGGTGCTATAAAAAGGACACAAGGTGTGTCATAAATGACAAGGGCATCCCTCATCACAGGAACTTTGTGGCTGTCAGCCGAGAGGATTGTTTTAAGGCCTGGGATGATAACAAAGATCAGTGTATGCAGCTTATGAATGAGGTCTATTTGAAAAATAAAAAGGTGGTGACCCGATGGCCTCAAACCATCCACCGCAGCGACTTCTCAGAGGAGCTCAGCGACACTATCACATTCCTGAGCACAGTGTTTGGGCTTCTTGATGCCCACTTTTTCCATAAATGGATGTTGCGGTACTTGGAGACCATGAACAAGAACGTGCCCGATCAGCACTTTTGTTGGGGAGAAATAATAAGTAGCACAATCTCCGAACAGCTTCAACAATTTCTTACAACGGGAAGTTTCTACATGAACTCCTATGTTGTCTATGCTGCAGCATCAGAGAGAGACTACCCAGGCCTGATGCGAAGTGGAGTTTGGCCACAGGTCAAAATATATGAGTACTACCCAGAATTGAGTTTGGAGAATAGCATCTCCCAATTCACAAAGATTAATGATGTGTTTTTCTATCACATCATCTACCTGTTGAGGCTGAATATGACTTACGGTCGTACGACCAAAAGCATAGTGGCAGCCACAGAGAAATGGGGGCCTTGTTCACCCAATTTCCCACATTCACCTATCTAAGGGCGGCCAATTTCTTGGGAGAGCCAACCAGACTGCTGAGGTATGCTGGGCCTAAGCTGATTTTGCTGGAGCTATCAAGACAACTGATTACATATCACGAGAAGTTCCTCAAAAGAAAGAAGGGTGGAAATCCTTTCCCCCTCATAGTAGGCCGATATACATGCCTTACCCACCACAAGGCAAAAGATATGTTTGCAGAGCTAGAGCTGCTCAATTTAAGACATGATTTCCCGGCCAGGCCTACCTTTGACGCAAGGAATTGTCTACCAAGGGCAAAGCTTGATCCAATCCATGTCCCTCAGATCGAGGACATCTACATCGACATCATCCATGAGGTTGAGCTTAGGAGAAAAGACCATTCTCGCTTAGCCTTGGCAGAAATCATCCAATATGGGATAGCAATTGTCCCCAAAGGCTTCCAAACTACGGAAGATGAAATAGACCAAGTATATACTAACACGGATGGGGACAATTGGCCTTTTCCAGCTATTGATAGAACTAAGGCACCTTAGACGATTGAGGAGGGGATTACGGAAACTCTGCGCAGGACAGAGCATTAGTACCGGATGAACGGGTTAATCTACCTTGGGGTTGATTTCACAACCTCCCCACTGGGTAACGCACCTCCTCGATCCAAGCAGTAGCCTAAAGGCAAGGGCAAAGGTGTAGAAGGTGAATCCAGTGCCACTCAGGAAGAATCTCTAGCAAGTCCTTCCACGGCACCTGAACAGGTTATAACTCTGGCTTCGCCAGAGAAAGAAGTAGAAGAGGATGTTCCAATAGGCCCATCCACTCAGGATGTCGGCATTGCTACAGCAACCGAGGTCCCTTCTATCCCTTCTTTTTCTCTTCCTTCCCCTCCTCGAGTGACTCAGGCAGCCATTCCTTTGGTCGTGTCCTCTCCGCCATCTTCTACTCCTCCCCCCGCTTCTTCGTCTATCTTCTCTTCCCTTGTGGATCTTTCCTCTATTACCTCCCTCATCTCTGAGCTCCCTTCCCTTCCTATGTCTTCCGCAGCTACAGTTTCCCTTCCTCCCGTGGACACTTCTTCGGCTATTCTCTCCATGCCGCCCCCACGTGTCTCCACGTTTTTCCCCTCCACTACTGTAGTTGCCCCCTTTTCCATTTCCGGCCCTTCTCCCATAGGTTCAGCCTAGATCTCCCAGCAGCTAAGTCAGCAAAAGAGGAAAGTTCCCATCACTCCGATGGACTTTTCTGTAATCCCATCTAAGGGAGCAAAGAAGCAGAAGCCCGTTACGCGCTTCTCTCAAAGTGCTACAGGAGAGAGGGTTATGGAGATCGCATACCCCAATCCCCTCAAGGAGAAAAAGGATTTGTCTCCCACAGATTTTACTGTGACCCGAGTCACAATGGGGACATCTTCTGAAAGCCTTCAGGGGGAAGCCCTTTCTGCAGTTGACGCCCTCTACAAGAAGCTTCAAAAGACAAAAGAAGAGAAAAGGCAATTGAAAGACCAAAACAAATATCTACTCCAAGCCTTACAGAAGATGGGTAGTGCACCTCCCACAACTACCGCCGAGACTTCTGAGCTTCTCAGCTAGGAGAAAATTAATGAGTACGTGAAAATCGGCGAGCAGGGTACGGCCGTTTCCGCTTGGAGGAGCCAAATCATCAAAGAAAGTGAAAAATTAATCGCCGAGTTCTCTAACTTGTATTTGAACATCAATAAGGCAAATACAGAGCTCCAAGCGTTGGCGGGGCCCATATTAGAAGAGCTGGAATATGCTAGACTATAGCGTGAGACCTTCCAACAAATGTTTGACTGTTCAGTCGAAGATCTGGTTAAGTTCGACGTCTTCGACCATCCCAGGGCCCTCAACAAAATCATGTCCACTCTGGACTACTAGGTGGATCAGCTAGAATTTGTCTTGGAAAAGATTGACAACCGTAAAGGAAGAAGCCCTGGACACAATGCACCAAATGGAATGAATCGTTCTTAACATGTCGCCAGAGGTCACTTTTGACACAGATTCTATCAACAACCTGCTGGACTGCCGAGACTTCATTGGGCTACTCATTGAGGCGGAAAAAGACTATTCCAAGCTCCCCGAGAAACTCACAGATGAGCGGGAAACTTGTGAGGCGTAAGTGATAGGCACAAGGATCCTTCCCAAGATCAGCTAGGGCCAATGATCAACAAGTTTATGGAATACCACTCTCAATTCCATATCTCGTCACCTGAGCAACAACAAAAGCAGTCCACCCCCTTTCGGCTGCAGGATGATGACAACAAGTAGCTTCTTCTTCTTCTTCTTCTTCTTCTCTCTCTCTCTCTTCTTCGGCTTGCTTTTCGAGAATATCTGGAGTATGTTGATACAAATGGTGACATCATCCATGTTGCATCATGGGATGATGTCATCCATCAAGTTGTAAAAAGTCAACATGACTTTTAGATATTTTGTAAATATTTTTGTAAATAAGTTGTTGTCTCCTTTTTGCCTTCTTTTCTCTTCTTCTTGTATAAATACCCCAATACTTGTTGTATTATGGATGGATGAATATCTTTCAAATAAAAAAAATAGAAGTGAACAAAAAAGACTTTGAGCTTTTTGTAACAGAAGAAAAATATTAATACAATATTTAGACTTTATGCTGAATACATGTGTTATGTGCATTAGATCTTTCTTAAGTTAGATCTGTGTGTTTATTATGTTGGATTTGCTTCTGTTTTATTGTCATTTATTTATCATCAGTATTACTTTGTTCGTTTATGCAAGTAGGTTTGGCTCTGTTTACTACCAATCCCAAAACATAAACCTTCTGACCTTTCTTCTTTGGAATTCATTTCTTTTCTCCCTTCGGACCTGCTCTTTCTTCATCCCCTCTTCCTTTCCTTTCTTTTCATAGTCGGAAACACCCCTACTGGGATGAGATCCCAAACCCCCGAAGGTAGAATTTGTGAGACTTACACAGATTCCTGCTGGTAGAATAGCAATAAACCAGTTTCGCTTTGCTGACTGAAAGAGGGGCTATGTCCTACACACAGTTGGCTCATTTATCCATAGGTTTGCCCAACCGACAGATTTTCGGACCAACAGTTTTTAGCGACTCCGCTGGGGATCGAACAGATCTATCAGATCTATGATGGTGGTAGGATAGAAAATCAGAAAAATAAGAAAATCACTGCCTGTTTGCAAATCTGCACGTTTTGTCAAAAACCTAAAATTTTGCAAAAGTAGCTCAAATTGAAAAAATTTCTTCTGAGATCCATAGATCTGGCCTAGTTGGAGACCTTTAGTTCGCTGAGTTTTTATAAAAATCAGTATTTTGCTGTAGATCTGAGTTTTTGACTATTTGCTAAAAGTTTGAAACCCTTTAAAAAAAAAGAGTCAAAATTAGATCCGAAAATCATCTTACTAATCTTATCTACCATCTTATTCTCATTGTTATTTGTCATTAACCGCAATCAGTTTTTCTGAAGAGGATAGTAGTTTTTTTTTTATATTTAGAAAAGTACATGCTGCTGGTTTTTATCAGAAAAGCCAGAAAATCAGCAAGTACAGCCATAAATAAAGTTTGAATCCATGCTACAAAACCACAGATCGGAAAGACACACTGGCAGGTGAACCCTTTACGCGTAGCAAGAGAGCTCGTGGAGAAACTGATCCTATTTTTGATCTGCTTCAAAGGCACAATTTCAGCGTAACACTGGCACATTTTTCAACGCTGAGCTCGGCTGACCAGTCATCCAGGAGTGCTTCACCTCCAAGAAGAAAGAATCTTTCGCAAGGGGCATCCACATCCCTTTGTAGTGCCTTGTTACTCAACGGAACCACACTTCCAGCTCGTGTTCTTTTTCCAGCCTTTCAAATGGCGGTACCATGGGGAAATGCTATGGGTCCCTTGGCTTTACCACATCCAGTTCATGCGCTCCCTCACAGAAACCGAAAGAATTTTCCCAAATTCGACGGGAGTGGAAATCAAAGCACGGATTCCCACATATCTGCATTCATCATGTCATGCAGTATCCTAGATGTAACTCACGAGGATGTGTCGGTTCACCTTTTTCTGGAAACTCTACAAGGGCCCGCAGCTGAATGATTTCAGCATTTACTGGCCGGATCTATTACGAGTTGGGCCACCTTACGAGATGCTTTTAAAGACAGGTACAAACCTTCAGAAGATGCATTTGCATTATTATCATAGATCACTCTCCTGAAGAAGGAGGTAAATGAAACCATGCGCGATTTTATCGCTAGGTTCAATGCATTAATCAATCGTGTCCCTGTCGCCATGCTTCCAACACCAGAAAATCAAAAGTGTTTCTTCGTAAACCCTATGAGCTCGAAAGTTAGTTTCTTTCTCCTTCAAGAACGAGTGGCCACCTTGATTCTCGCCCAAGCCGCTGCCATTCGAATAGAAGATAATTTGATAATATCTGGCGAATTGTAAAAGGAATCATCCAAGCCTAAATCTTTGGGCCTTTTGCCCGCTACTTCGTCTGATCCAGCCTTTCAAAAGATGGTGAATGACTTGCTTGCATTAAAGAAGCAGTTGGCCCAGGCCTCCTCCAGTTCCTCATACCGGGATATTCCGCAGAGGAATTTCATTCCTAACAATGTTTCACAAAGGCCACGCTTACCCGCAACTGCTCCATGGTTGGCACTTGAGGCTCCTCCGGTCAACGCTCTGGCCGAAATCAAAGAAGAAGAGTAGTATTATGAAGAACCTTCGTCTCAGGGCGAAGATGATCAAGATGTCGACGAACCGACTGGTGAGTCTACTATCGGGTATATGGAATTTGATGAGGAAGAATCTGATGAAGAAGAGGGTACCCAAGGATATGCAAGCAGACAGTCATACGCTATTTTTACCCGCTCGCAAGGAAAAGAAGTGGAAGTTACTGACCATGTCCAGCAGGAGAAGGCCGTGTCAAACGCACCTCCGATCATTGCTAAAAGAGGTAATCCTCTTCCTACTCAACTCCCTGGAAAACCTTTTATAAGGAAATCCTTTCCCCCCATCTCTCCTCCAAATCAGTCCTCTCACGTTCCTACCAAGACCAATAATCCTATTCCACCATCGCGAAGTGAGGGACTCATTCCTTCACCAACACAACCCTTGGCCGCATTTGATATCATAGATCATGCAAAAAAGACTAAGATCCAAATGTCTAAAGTTGAGTATCTTCAGTCAAATCCCGAATAGCTTGTAAGATTGACCAAGTATATTCAAAGTCAAGCTTTTGTATCTAAGCAGGTTTCCCCAAAAGGAATCCTTTCCACTACCCCTGAATCCCACATAAATGTTGCTTCAACATCGGCATCAGGCAAGATAGAGCCTTTCTATCTCTCCCTCCTAATCAATGGTCACAAGTTGAGTAACTGCATAATTGATTCCGGGGCTTCTGATAACGTCATGCCGGTAAAAGTCACCCATGCTTTGGGCCTCACTCTTACCAAGCCTTTTGGCAGATGTTATTCCTTGGAAACCAAGCAGGTTCCGTTGATTGGCCAAATCAAAGATGCGCAATTTACATTTGCGGCATTCCCAGATAAAAGAGTAAAGATGACCGTCCTCGTTGCTGACATTCCGGCAGCCTACGGAATTTTGCTGGGAAGAAGCTTTTGCAGCGAGGTTGGTGGAGAGATTCATATGGACTGGTCTAAAGCTAGAATTCCCGTTAAAGGTGTGATGCAGACTTTGGAGCCGGAATCACAAAAGAAGTACTTGGTTACTAGCTCTGAGGACCCCAAAGCTCAAATCCTTTTTGAATCATCAGGGATGGGGAACTATTTCTTATCTACCGAGTCTGATAAAATGGTTGTTCTCGTTCAAGAAGGAGATCTTAATAAGATCTAGACCTTGCAGTTCGATGGCAGCTGTGCGACCAGCGGATGTGGCGCCGGAGCCATGCTAATATCTCCCAAGGAAGAAGTCATTCCTCTCTCTTTCAAGTTACAGTTTTTCAACACAAATAATACTGCTGAGTATGAATATTTGTTACTTGGCATGCAAGCCGCAAAAGAAAGAGGGATTAAGAATCTGAAAGTACAAGGTGATGCGGAGCTAGTTGTGAATCAAGTTAAAAGGATTTACCAAGTGAAGAATGAAAGGCTCAGGCATTACCGTAATGTGGTGTGGGACAACATTGAAGAGTTTGATGCTTTTTCGATTGAATCCATTCCAAGAGCCCAAAATGACATGGCCGATTCATTGGCTGTTTCAGCATCCCTCATGCTTCCTCACCCAGGTTTGAGAACAAACAAATACACCATTGAGGTGGTTTTCCGCCCCGAGCGTGCCAGATAATTCTCAGCATTGGCAGGTGTTCAACGATGATAATCAACTCATTGCCTTTCTAGAGAAGGTAGAAAATTTTAAAGAATTGTACTTTGAAGGATCTACTTCCACTTGCCGTGAATCAGTCACCGATCAAGATGATGAATCTGAAGGGAATGACGGCATATGTTAGCTCAAAGGAAATAAAATCCCAAAGGGCCTAGTTTCTCTGGAGCGATTGTTCGATAGGCATGACCGTTTTGTGAAAAAGAAGAGGTGAGATAACCCTGACTCATCCCCAGAAACCGAACCGGTCAATATAGGTTCGATAGAGCACCCGCAATTTATGAACATTGGAAAATGTTGCATGCCTGAAGAGAAGCGGAAATTTTTCAAGTTGCTGAAGAAATATATGGATGTGTTGGCATGGTCCTATGCCGATCTAATGTCTTTTAAGCCAAAGGATGTTCAGCATGACATCCTGTTGAAAGAAGATGTCAAAGCCTTTCGCCAGAAGCAGAGGCACTATAATCCTAAGATCTCGGGTACTATCCAGGCCGAAATTCAGAAGATGCTGGATGTGAGAATCATCTTTCCTATCCATCACAGTACTTGGGTAGAAAATATTGTGCCAGTGCACAAGAAGAATGGTGAGATACACATATGCGTAGACTTTCGCAATTTGAATCAGGCTTCCTTGAAAGACAACTACCCACTTCCGATAATGGATCAAGTTCTGCAAGCAGTAACTGGGTCAGAGATGTTGTCCATGCTTGATGGTTTTTTAGGCTACAACCAGATTGAGGTTTCTCCTGAAGATCAATTTAAAATAGAATTCACTACTCCCTGGGGTACATTTGCCTACAGCAGGATGCCTTTTGGTCTAACTAATGTTGGCGCCACTTTTCAGCGGGCCATGGATTTTGCATTCAAAGGTCTGATGGGGAAAGTCATTGTGGTTTATCTAGATGACTTAACCGTGTTCTCTAAACAATGAAATGATCATTATGATCATTTGGAGAAAGTATTGGCCAGGTTCCGAAAACATGGGATTTCCCTAAATCTAAAAAAGTTTGTTTTTGGAGTCACAGAAGGAAAGTTGCTAGGGCATGTGGTTAGCAAAGAAGGAACAAAGATAGATACCGAAAGAGTTAAGGCTATTCAAAGCCTTACTCTGCCTACAAGAAAGGCTGGTGTTCATTCTTTCTTCGGAAAGGTGAACTTTCTCAAGCGTTTTGTTCCTGACTTTGCTGAAAAAAACTCGTCACATATTGAACAAGATGAAGGGGTCACCAACTTTTAGATGGAGCGAAGAAGGGAAAAGGTCGTTTGAAGAAATAAAAGCTTCTGTTGCTCATGCACCAGTCCTGGTATGTCTCGATTTCTCCAAGGACTTCATCATGTATAGTTACACATCTGAGCATACTGTGTCCGCAATCTTGATGCAAAATAATTCGAAGGATGTTGAATCTCTGATTGCGTTCATGAGCTCTCCCCTCAAGCCTCATGAACTAAAAATGTCTCAACTAGAAAAGCATGCCTTCACTATTGTCAAAGCAGTGAGGAATTTCAAGTATTACATTCTAAACTCTCATACGGTGGTGCTGGTCCCTGACACGGCGATGAAATCAATTCTAACTCAACAGGAGTTAGGAAGCTTGCGAGGAAATTGGATCGCAAAGGTCCAGGAGTATGACCTGGATATTAAACCAACCAAGCTGGTGAGGGGCAAGGGTCTGTGACAGCTTATGGAGGAAAAAAAAGATTCAGAAAACCATGAGGAAAGGAGTGACTACACCGATGAAGCATAGGACCGGCTGGAAAAACCCGATTCGTTGCCTCTGGTCCTATTTGTTGCGACCAGTGATGAATGGTATTCCGATATCGCTTTCTTCCACACCTACGGCGAATGCCCACTGCACCTAACTACAAAGGAGAACCGCACTATAAATCTCAGAGCAGCTGAATATGTCATCTGGGATGACGGTTTATATAAACGTGGGATAGATCGTGTCTTTTTGCGATGTGTTGACAAACCACAACAGGTAAAGTTACTCGAAAGTTTTCATAATTCAGCCTGTGGGGGGCATTTCTCTTCCTCCGTGACAGCACATAAGATCATCCGAGCCAGGTACTATTGGCCGACGCTCTTCCAAGATATAGCCACTTGGGTGGCAAAGTGTGAACCTTTCCAGCAATTTGTTGGCAAGCCCAAGTTGGCTGCCTTTCCCCTAAGGCCGGTTATTATCAACGAACCATTCAGGAAATGGGGAATTGATTTTATTGGTGCACTCAATCCTCAATCGAGTGCCAGACATAGCTATGTCCTTACAGCAACGGATTACTTCACCAAGTGGGTAGAAGCCATACCTGTCAAGCATGCCACTTCTGAGGTGGTTTGTAATTTCATTAAAGAAAATATCATTGTCAGGTTTGGCGTTCCAAACAAGATGATTGCTGATAATGCTTCTAACTTCTCCTCATGAGAAGTTATTAGTTTTTGCTATGAATATGGGATAACTTTGGCTCACACCTCAGATTATTACCCTCAGGGAAATGGTCAGGCGGAATCCAGTAACAAGACCTTGGTGACCATCATACAAAAACTGGTGGATGAGAATCAGCGAATATGGCACAAGTCTTTGTACAACGCTTTGTGGGCCGATCGTATTACTCCCAAGAGGTCTCTCGGCATGTCACCTTTTCAAGTGTTATATGGCACTGATGCCGAGCTTCCCATTTCTACTGAACTTACTGCTCTGTGCTTGGCACGAGCTATCGAAGATGAAACTTTCCAAAATTCTCTTGAAAAGAGAATTATGTATTTGACAGAGCTCGAAAAAAAGAGAATAAGAGTGGTCGACAGGATCACTAAACATCAGAATCAAGTCAAGAGATTATTCGATAAAAAGACTAAGCAAAGGGATTTCCAAGCAGGGGACCTTGTCCTTCTGTGGGACAAGTGAAGAGAGCCAAAGGGCATGCACGGAAAGTTTGATTCCCTGTGGAGAGGGCCCTTCAAGATCAAGCAGCTCAACAGAGAGAATAGCTTCTATTTCTCATATCTGGATGGAACCGAGCTCCCGCTTCCTTATAGCGGGCAACATCTGAAAATTTTCAGGAAGTAGAGCTTGCTCTCTTCTTTGTACAGTTTGCTTTTGTTGTGTGTTTGTTTTCGTTGTGTGTTTCCTTTTGGTTTGTTGTGTTTCCTTTGCTCTTCCCTCTGGTCGCCCCTTGTTTTTGACTCTGTTACCCAGTGGATAGGCACATGAGATCTGGGATTCTCTACCCCCAAGTTTGCTCGGGGATAGTCCCCAGAAAGAGCCAGCTGTTATCCTGTAAAATTGACAAGGGCAATTTTACCGATAACCATACCAAAAATTTTGTCCCGATCCCTCATTAGGGATCCCTTGCGTTCGAAACGTTGCAAAATCCCTTTTCTGGGAAATCTGGTTTTCCGAACTTAGTCTTTTTGGTCTTTTTTGGTTGGGCGCATAGAATTGCTGTGTAACATCACTTTTTGGTGTGCCCCCTCTAAAACCTTTGGCACATGGTTTTTCATGTCAACACTCCTTTTGGTGCGCCTTGATATGTTGAGTCTTCCCTACGTTCGCCGTGGCGCATGCGCCTTCTTGTTAGCAACTCATTTGTTGCGCCTCTTTTTGGTGCACCAAAGGCGTGCATAATCATGTGTCGACACCTCTTCTAGTGTGCAAAGGGTGCGTGTAACACTATGTTGTCATACGCTTTGGTGCACCAAAGGGTGCATGCTTTTCTATGTAGACAGAGAATTTTGTGCGCCCCTTACAAAGTTGGTGCCACATTTATTGCTAATTCATATATATATATATATATATGTTTGCGCACCTACAAATGTCATTATCTCTAGACGCAAAACACGTGATTTCTATTCTCTGAGCCTGTCATCACCTGCCCTGTCATTGTCAACACATTGTGGACCCTTGTGCACGTTTTTACTATTTATCCAGGTGAGAGGTTCTTATCTCTTTCGTGCGTTTTACGTTTTTGGTTCTTTGTGTGCTTGGTGGTCTGGTTTTAGTTTGGAAATATGGAAATATTGATCTAGCCTCCCCCTTTTGCTGTCTATCCATATCCCTCCCCCTCTGTCCAGATCTACTGGTAGGGGAAGTTGTCTGAAAGCATGGTTTTATTCCCTTTTGGTTGAACCATTTTATTTCCCAAATAACCCTGCAAAAGAAGAGAGGAATGGAGAAAAAGAAGACTGTTTTTCCCTTTGGCGCATCGGCGCGTCCTGTAACATCAAAAACCTTTCTCCCTCTTTGGCGCATCTATCCCCTCGCAACATGAAAAAAATCCATGCCAATGGCACACCCATCACACCTGTTGCATCAAGAACCTTTGCGCCCTCAAGGCGCGCCTCCTTCACCTGCTGTAAGCTCTAACCTTGCGCCCTCTTTGGCACACCAACCTTCCGTGTTACATTGCATATACGTGCGCCCCTTTGGTGCACCCTGCATTTGAGCAACATCAGCTTAATCCGCGCTAAGTACTAAGTTTCGAAGGCACAGGCACCTTCCTCGTTACAAAAACATCGTGTTGTGCAGACCCTCCGTGCGCCGCGCCAAGTTGCCTAAGGCACACGAGAAGTTCATGTAACAAAAAAGATACATGCGTCTTTGGCGCGCCCATTTCCCATGCAACATGAAAAATCTATGCGCCTTTGGCACATCCTGTCCCTCTGTTACACCAAATCTCCATGCGCCCTTTACAAAAATGTACCCTGCAGTCTCTATGCGCCATGCGCCTTTGGCACTGATTTAACCTTTGCAACACCTCTTTTCTGTGCACCTTACCTATTTAGTCCTGTAAGCTGCAGTTTTCATGCGCCCTATGCCCTATGCCTCAAAATCACTAACTCTTTCTCCTGCTAACATTTCACTGGAAGATCAAATGGCTAATACAACCTTTTCGGAACGGGTCTCGCTTCTTCTTCATGCAGATCAACAACTGAGTTCGAAAGAACATATGTCTACATCAAGCAGGAGACCTACCAAGTCCAAAGACAAGGCCTAACTTACAGAATAAGAGATGAAATACAAGTATCAGAGAGTCAGAATGCCTGACTCTAAGGCCGAATGCGACCTAGACATCAGAGACTTAGAATTGGGTCACATTGATATGGAGGAATTTTGGGTCAGAACTCAGAAGGTGACTAGAAGTCCGTGGATGAACAAACTAATGAGCAGTGCCCTACATTTTGCTGGTGGTATCCAAGTCAGCACCGTCAACAACGAATTCATGATGGTGGTCACTCGGTGCTATAACAAGGACACAAGGTGTGTCGTAAATGACAAGGGTGAGGTAGTCATTAACCTCACTGCCCTCCATTTCGAAATAATACTCGGTATCCCTCATCACAGGAACTTTGTGGCTGTCAGCCGAGAGGATTGTATTAAGGCATGGGATGATAACGAAGATCATTGTATGTAGCTGATGAATGAGGTCTATTTGAAAAATAAAAAGGTGGTGACCCGATGGCCTCAAACCATCCACCGCAGCGACTTCTCAGAGGATCTCAGCGACACTATCACATTCTTGAGCAGAGTGTTTGGGCTTCTTGACTGCCCACTTTTTCCATAAATGGATGCTGCGGTACTTGGAGAACATGAACAAGAATGTGCCTGGTCAACACTTTTGCTGGGGAGAAATAATAAGCAGCACATTCTCCAAACAACTTCAACAATTTCTTAAAACAGGAAGTTTCTACATGAACTCCTATGTTGTCTATGCTACAACATCAGAGAGAGACTACCCAGGCCTGGCCAGAGGTCAAAATATATGAGTACTACCCAGAATTGAGGCTAGAGAATAGCATCTCCCAATTCACAAAGATTAATGATGTGTTTTTCTATCACATCATCTGCCTGTTGAGGCCAAATATGACTTACGGTCATACGACCAAAAGCATAGTGGCAGCCACAGAGAAAGGGGGGGCCTTGTTCACCCAATTTCCCACATTCACCTATCTAAGGGCGGCTAATTTCTTGGGAGAGCCAACTAGACTGCCGAGGTATGCTGGGCCCAAGCTGATTTTGCTGGAGCTGTCAAGATAACTGATTACATATCACGAGAAGTGCCTCAAAAGAAAAAAGGGTGGAACTCCTTTCCACCTCACAGTAGGCAATTATACATGCCTTACCCACCACAAGGAAAAAGATATGTTCGCAGAGCTAGAGCTGCTCAATTTAAGACATGATTTCCCGGTCAGGCCTACCTTCGACCCAAGGAATTGTCTACCAAGGGCAAAGCTTGATCCAATCCATGTCCCTCAGATTGAGGACATCTACATCGACATCATCCATGAGGTTGAGCTCAGGAGAAAAGATCATTCTCTCTTAGCCTTGGCAGAAATCATCCAATATGGGATAGCAATTGTCCCCAAAGGCTTCCAAACTACGGAAGATGAAATAGACCAAGTATATACTAACACGGATGGGGACAATTGGCCTTTTCCAGCTATTGATAGAACTAAGGCACCTTAGACAATTGAGGAGAGGGTTAAGGAAACTCTGCGCAGGACAGAGCATTGGTGCCGGATGAACGGGTTAATCTACCTTGGGGTTGATTTCACAACCTCCCCACTGGGTAACGCACCTCCTCGATCCAAGCAGTAGCCTAAAGGCAAGGGAAAAGGCATAGAAGGTGAATCCAGCGCCGCTCAGGAAGAAGCTCCAGCAAGTCCTCCTTCCACGGCACCCGAACAGGTTATAACCCTGGCTTCACAAGAGAAAGAAGTAGAAGAGGATGTTCCAATAGGCCCATCCACTCAGGATGTCGGCATTGCTACAACAACCGAGGTCCCTTCTATCCTTTCTTTTTCTCTTCCTTCCCCTCCTCGAGTGACTCAGGCGGCCATTCCTTTGGTCATGTCCTCTCCCCCTTCTTCTACTCCTCCCCGCGCTTCTTCGTCTATCTTCTCTTCCCTTGTGGATCTTTCCTCCTCTATTTCTTCCCTCATCTCTGAGCTCCCTTCCCTTCCTATGTCTTCCGCAGCTGCAGTTTCCCTTCCTCCCGTGGACACTTCTTCGGCTATTCTCTCCATGCCGCCCCCCACGTGTCTCCACGTTTTTCCCCTCCACTACTGGAGCTGTCCCCTTTTCCATTTCTAGCCCTTCTCCCATACGTCCAGCCTAGATCTCCCAGTAGCTATGTCAGCAAAAGAGGAAAGTTCCCATCGCTCCGATGGACTTTTCTGTAATCCCATCTAAGGGAGAAAAGAAGCAGAAGCCCGTTACGCGCTTCTCTCAAAGTGCTACAGGAGAGAGGGTTATGGAGATCGCGTACCCCAATCCCCTCAAGGAGAAAAAGGATCTGTCTTCGACAGATTTTACTGTGACCCAAGTCACAATGGGGACATCTCTTGAAAGCCTTCAGGGGGAAGCCCTTTCTGTAGTTGACACCCTCTGCAAGAAGCTTCAAAAGACAAAAGAAAAGAAAAGGCAATTGAAAGAGCAAAACAAATATCTGCTCCAAGCCTTACAGAAGATGGGTAGCGTGCCTCCTATAACTTCCGCCGAGACTTCTGAGCTTCTCAGCCAGGAGAAAATTAATGAGTACGTGAAAATCGGCAAGCAGGGTACGGTTGTTTCCACTTGGAGGAGCCAAATCATCAAAGATAGTGAAAAAGTAATTGCCGAGTTCTCTAACTTGTATTTGAACATCAATAAGGTGAATAAAGATCTCCAAGCATTGGCGGGGCACATATCAGAAGAGCTGGAACATGCTAGACTACAACATGAGACCTTCCAACAATGTTCGACTGTTCAGTCGAAGATCTAGTTAAGTTCGGCGTCTTCGGCCATCCCAGGGCCCTCAACAAAATCATGTCCACTCTAGACTACCGGGTGGATCAGCTAGAATTTGTCTTGGAAAAGATTGACAAGGTAAAGGAAGAAGCCCTGGACGCGATGCACTAAATGGAACAAATCATTCTTAACATGTCGCCAGGGTTACTTACTCCTTCCTTTACTTTAAGAAAAGATAAAGAGACCATTCAAATCTTCAAAGAGATCATTTCTCAAGGCGTAGGGCCAGAGGTAACTTTTGATGCAGAGTCTATCAACAACCTGCTGGCCTACCGAGACTTCATTGGGCTACTCATTGAGGTAGAAAAAGACTATTCCAAGCTCCCTGAGAAACTCACAGATGAGCGGGAAACTTGTGAGGCGATAAGTGATAGGCACAAGGATCCTTCCCAGGATCAACTAGGGCCAATGATCAACAAGTTTATGGAATACCGCTCTCAATTCCATATCTCGTCACCTGAGCAATAACAAAAGTAGTCCACCCCCCTTTCGGCCGCAGGATGACGACGACGAGTAGCTTCTTCTTCATCTGAACTTCTTCTTCTCTCTCTCTCTTCTTCGGCTTTCTTTTCGAGAATATCTGGAGTATGTTGATACAAATGGTGACATCATCCATGTTACATCATGGGATGATTTCATCCATCAAGTTGTAAAAATTCAACATGACTTTTAGATATTTTGTAAATATCTTTGTAAATAAGTTGTTGGCTCCTTTTTGCCTTCTTTTCTCTTCTTCTTGTATAAATACCCCAATACTCGTTGTTTTATGGATGGATGAATATCTTTCAGATAAAAAAAATAGAAGTGAAGAAAAAAGACTTTGAGCTTTTTGTAACAGAAGAAAAATATTAATACAATATTTAGAATTTGTGCTGAATACATGTGTTATGTGCATTAGATCTTTCTTAAGTTAGATCTATGTGTTTATTCTATTGGATCTGCTTCTGTTTTATTGTCATTTATTTATCATCAGTATTGCTTTGCTCGTTTATGCAAGTAGGTTTGGCTCTGTTTACTACCAATCCCAAAACATAAACCTTCTTACCTTTCTGCTTTGGAATTCATTTCTTTTCTCCCTTCAGACCTGCTCTTTCTTCATCCCCTCTTCCTTTCCTTTCTTTTCACAGTCAGAAACACCCCTACTGGGATGAGATCCCAAACCCCCGAAGGTAGAATTTGTGAGACTTACACAGATTCCTACTGGTAGAATAGCAATAAACCAGTTTCGCTTTGCTGACTCAAAGAGGGGCTATGCCCTGCACACTGTTGGCTCGTTTATCCATAGGTCTGCCCAAGCGACAGATTTTCAAACCAACAGTGAGAACCCTAGCAAACCCAAAAATGGTGAATTGTATTTTGCATTTTTGAAGAACTTGTTCTCACCCAATTAATCCCTAAAAGGTATAGGTGAAACTTAGGTCATGCAAGGCAACTTACAAAACCTGAAACACACTGTGTCGGAACTTGGGACATGCTCAACACCTAGGAAAACATGAAATACTAAAAACTATGAAATTTTGAAAGTCAAAATCTCAAAAATACAAGAATACCCTTTTGAAGATTATCCCCCGATCTATTAACTAGTGATATTTTGACTTGTTTTGAGCAAGTAAAGCCCTTGAAAATTGATTTCAAAGTTCAGCCTGGAAGGTGAAAAAAATATGAAATTGTAAAACCTACAATTTCTAAGTCCAAATTTCTTGAAAATTCCTTCAAATCTTGTGGAATAACCTATTGGTCCCACCGGGTGTGCCAAAACTATTGATGGCGAATCACAGCACCCCTGAATGTGTGCAACTCGATGGGTTGAGACTCTTAATGTGATTGCATAACATGGAGCTTTTCCCAAGTGTGGGACCTTGTGAATCAGGAAAGCTCTCTGTATGAAGGCCGGTTCCTATTCCTCTGTTTAGATGCACACATAAAAATGAAGAGGGTTTACTCAAAAACCTAATCTAACTTTCCAAGGGGATAGTGTAAGAAGATGCATTAAAAATAAACCTAAACTAACAAAGGTGATGCACCGAGGAATGAAGAAACACCTGTCTTGCCAATAAACACAAAACATTAAAATGCAATGCAAGATCATGCACAGATAACCAGATTTGCTGTGAAAGATCAAGAGGATGCAAATGAACATAGAGAGGGTTGGGAATCATCCACAAACATGTATTATTTTCTCTAAAGATTGATACAATACACTACAAAATGCCAAGAGGCAAAGTTGCATTACAATTTTAGATGAGAAGTTTGAACTCCACAATTTCACCTGCAAAGAGAAGAAGGGAGGGGCAAAACAGGAATGTCTAACCTTTAGAAAGAAGGCCCTCCTTATAATTTATAGGAAGAATGAGAGAGGGAAGAGAGAGGAATTCCAAATCTTCCGCAACCACCTCCAGATTGTATTTAATTTATCTCATTATGGTGGTAAGTGAGTACCCTAGCAAACCCAAAAATGGCGAATTGTATTTTGCATTTTTGAAGAACTTGTTCTCACGCAATTAATCCCTGAAAGGTACAGGTAAAACTTAGGTCATGTAAGGCAAACTTACAAATCTTGAAACACACTGTGTCAGAACTTGGGACATGCTCAACACCTAGGAAAACCTGAAATACTAAAAACTATGAAATTGTAAAAGTCAAAATCTCAAAAATATAAGAATACACTTTTGATGATTATCCCCCGATCTATCAATTGATGAAATTTTTACTTGTTTTGAGAAAGTTAAGCCCTTGAAAATTGATTTCAAAGTTCAGCCTGGAAGGTGAAAAAAATATGAAATTGTAAAACCTACAATTTCTAAGTCCAAATTTCTTTAAAATTCCTTCAAATCTTGTGGAATGACCTATTGGTCAAACCGGGCATGCCAAAACTATTGATGGTGAATCACAGCACCCCTAAATGTCTGCAACTCAATGGGTTGAGACGCTCAGTGCGATTTCATATCATGGAGCTTTTCCCAAGTGTGGGACCTTGTGAATCAGGAAAGCTCTCTCGATGAAGGCTAGTTCCTATTCCTCTGTTGAGATGCACACATAAAAATGTAGAGGTTTTACTCAAAAACCTAATCTAACTTGCCAAGGAGACAGGGTAAGAAGATGCATAAAAAATAAACCTAAACTAACAAATATGATGCACCGAGGAATGAAGCAAAACCTGTCTTGCCAATAAACACAAACCATTAAAATGCAATGCAAGATCATGCACAGATAACCAGATTTGCAGTGAAAGATCAAGAGGATCTAAATGAACACAGAGAGGGTTGAGAATCATCCACAAACAAGTATTATTTGCTCCAAAGATTGATACAATACACTACAAAATGCCAAGAGGCAAAGTTGCATTACAGTTTTAGATGAGAGGGGGAAAGCCGCTAATTACAATTTATAGGAATAATGAGAGAAGGAAGAGAGAGGAATTTCAAATCTACCCCAACCACCTCCAAGATTGTATTTAATTCATCTCATTATGGTGGTAGGTGAGAACCCTAGCAAACCCAAAAATGGTGAATTGTATTTTACATTTTTTAAGAACTTGTTCTCACCCAATTAATCCCTGAGAGGTATAGGTGAAACTATGTCATGCAAGGCAACTTATAAAACCTGAAACACACTGTGTCAGAACATGCGACATGCTCAACACCTGGGAAAATCTGAAATACTAAAAACTATGAAATTTTAAAAGTAAAGATCTCAAAAATATAAGAATACCCTTTTGAAGATTATCCCCCGATCTATCAACTGGTGAAATTTTGACTTGTTTTGAGCAAGTTAAGCCCTTGAAAATTGCTTTCAAAGTTCAGCCTGGAAGGTGAAAAAAATATGAAATTGTAAAACCTACAATTTCTAAGTCCAAATTTCTTGAAAATTCCTTCAAATCTTGTGGAATGACCTATTGGTCCCACCCGGCATGCCAAAACTATTGAAGGTGAATAACAGCACCCCTAAATGTCTGCAACTCGATGGGTTGAGACTCTCAGTGCAATTGCATAACATGGAGCTTTTCCCAAGTGTGGGACCTTGTGAATCAGGAAAGCTCTCTGGATGAAGGCCAGTTCCTATTCCTTTGTTGAGATGCACACATAAAAATGTAGAGGGTTTACTCAAAAACCTAATCTAACTTGCCAAGGAGACAGGGTAAGAAGATGCATAAAAAATAAACCTAAACTAACAAAGGTGATGCACCGAGGAATGAAGAAACACCTGTCTTGCCAATAAACACAAACCATTAAAATGCAATGCAAGATCATGCACAGATAACCAGATTTGCAGTGAAAGATCAAGAGGATGCAAATGAACACAGAGAGGGTTGAGAATCATCCACAAACATGTATTATTTGCTCCAAAGATTGATACAATACACTACAAAATGCCAAGAGGCAAAGTTGCATTACAGTTTTAGATGAGAGGTTTGAACTCCACAAATTCACCTGCCAAAGAGAAGAAGGGAGGGGCAAAACAAGAATGTCTAACCTTTAGAAAGAAGCCCCTCCTTACAATTTATAGGAAGAATGAGAGAGGGAAGAGAGAGGAATTTCAAATCTACCCCAACCACCTCCAGATTTTATTTAATTCATCACATTATGGTGGTAGGTGAGAACCCTAGCAAACCCAAAAATGGAGAATTGTATTTTACATTTTTGAAGAACTTTTTCTCACCCAATTAATCCCTGAAAGGTACAGGTGAAACTTAGGTGATGAAAGGCAACTTACAAAACCTGAAACACACTGTGTGGGAACTTGGGACATACTCAACACCTAGGAAAACCTGAAATACTAAAAACTATGAAATTGTGAAAGTCAAAATATCAAAAATATAAGAATACCCTTTTGAATATTATCCCCCGATCTATTAACTGGTGAAATGGTTTTACTTGTTTTGAGCAAGTTAAGCCATTGAAAATCGATTTCAAATTTCAGCCTGGAAGGTGAAAAAAATATGAAATTGTAAAACCTACAATTTCTAAGTCCAAATTTCTTGAAAATTCCTTCAAATATTGTGGAATGACTTATTGGTCCCACCAGGCGTGCCAAAACTATTGATGGCAAATCACAACACCCCTAAATGTCTGCAACTCGATGGGTTGAGACTCTCAGTGTGATTGCATAACATGGAGCTTTTCCCAAGTGTGGGACCTTGTGAATCAGGAAAGCTCTCTGGATGAAGGCCAGTTCCTATTCCTCTGTTGATATGCACACATAAAAATGTAGAGGGTTTACTCAAAAACCTAATCTAACTTGCCAAGGAGACAGGGTAAGAAGATGCATAAAAAATAAACCTAAACTAACAAAGGTGATGCACCGAGGAATGAAGAAACACCTGTCTATCCAATAAACACAAACCATTAAAATGCAATGCAAGATCATGCATAGATAACCAGATTTGCAGCGAAAGATTAAGAGGATGCAAATGAACATAAAGAGGGTTGAGAATCATCCACAAACATGTATTTTTTGCTCCAAAGATTGATGAAATACACTACAAAATGCCAAGAAGGAAAGTTGCCTTACAATTTTAGATGAGAGGTTTGAACTCCAAAAATTCACCTGCTAAAGAGAAGAAGGGAGGGCCAAAACAAGAATGTCTAACCTTTAGAAAGAAGCCCCTCCTTACAATTTATAGAAAGAATGAGAGAGGGAAGAGAGAGGAATTCCAAATATACCCCAACCACCTCCAGATTGTATTTAATTCGTCTCATTATGGTGGTAGGTGAGAATCCTAGCAAACCCAAAAATGGTGAATTGTATTTTGCATTTTTGAAGAACTTGTTCTCACCCAATTAATCCCTGAAAGGTACAGGTGAAACTTAGGTCATGCAAGGCAACTTACAAAACCTGAAACACACTGTGTCGGAACTTGGGACATGCTCAACACCTAGGAAAACCTGAAATACTAAAAACTATGAAATTGTGAAATTCAAAATCTCAAAAATATAAGAATACCCTTTTGAAGAATATCCCCTGATCTATCAACTGGTGAAATTTTGACTTGTTTTGAGCAAGCTAAGCCCTTGAAAATTGATTTCAAAGTTCAGCCTGGAAGGTGAAAAAAATATGAAATTGTAAAAGCTACAATTTCTAAGTCCAAATTTCTTGAAAATTCCTTCAAATCTTGTGGAATAACCTATTGGTCCCACCGGGCGTGCCAAAACTATTGATGGCGAATCATAGCACCCCTGAATGTCTGCAACTCGATGGGTTGAGACTCTCAGTGTGATTGCATAACATGGAGCTTTTCCCAAGTGTGGGACCTTTTCCCAAGTGTGGGACCTTTTGAATCGGGAAAGCTCTCTGGATGAAGGCCGGTTCCTATTCCTCTGTTGAGATGCACACATAAAAATGCAGAGGGTTTACTCAAAAACCTAATCTAAATTTCCAAGGAGATAGGGTAAGAAGATGCATAAAAAATAAACCTAAACTACCAAATTGGTGATGCACCGAGGAATGAAGAAACACATGTCTTGCCAATAAACACAAACCATTAAAATGCAATGCAAGATCATGCAAAGATAACCAGATTTGTAGTGAAAGATCAAGAGGATGAAAATGAACACAGAGAGGTTTGAGAATCATCCACAAACATGTATTATTTGCTCCAAAGATTGATACAATACACTACAAAATGCCAAGAGGTAAAGTTGCATTACAATTTTAGATGAGAGGTTTGAACTCCACAAATTCACCTGCCAAAAAGAAGAAGGGAGGGGCAAAACAAAGAATGTCTAACCTTTAGAAATAATCCCCTCCTTACAATTTATAGGAAGAATGAGAGAGGGAAGAGAGAGGAATTCCAAATCTACCCCAACCACCTCCAGATTGTATTTAATTCATCTCATTATGGTGGTAGGTGAGAACCCTAGAAAACCCAAAAAATGGCGAATTGTATTTTGCATTTTTGAAGAACTTCTTCTCACCCAATTAATCACTGAAAGATATAAGGTGAAACTTAGGTCATGCAAGGCAACTTATAAACAAAACCTGAAACACACTGTGTCTGAACTTGGGACATGCTCAACACCTGGGAAAATCCGCAATACTAAAAACTATGAAATTTTGAAAGTCAAAATCTCAAAAATATAAGAATACCCTTTTGAAGATTATCCCCTGATTTATAAACTGGTGATATTTTGACTTGTTTTGAGCAAGTTAAGGCCTTGAAAATCGAGTTCAAAGTTAAGCTTTCCTAGAAGGTGAAAAAAATATGAAATTGTAAAACCTACAATTTCTAAGTCTAAATTTCTTGAAAATTCCTTCAAATCTTGTGGAATGACCTATTGGTCCCACCGGGCATGCCAAAACTATTGATGGCAAATCACAGCACCCCTGAATGTCTGCAACTCGATGGGTTGAGACTCTTAGTGCGATTGCATAACATGGAGCTTTTCCCAACTGTGGGACCTTGTGAATCAGGAAAGCTCTCTGGATGAAGGCCAGTTCCTATTCCTCTGTTGAGATGCACACATAAAAATGCAGAGGGTTTACTCAAAAACCTAATCTAACTTGCCAAGGAGACAGGGTAAGAAGATGCATAAAAAATAAACCTTAAACTAACAAAGGTGATGCACCGAGGAATGAAGAAACACCTGTGTTGCCAATAAACACAAACCATTAAAATGAAATGCAAGATCATGCACAGATAACCAGATTTGCAGTGAAAGATCAAGAGGATGCAAATGAACATAGAGAGGGTTGAGAATCATCCACAAACATGTATTATTTGCTCCAAATATTGATACAATACACTACAAAATGCCAAGAGGCAAAGTTGCATTACAGTTTTAGATGAGAGGTTTGAACTCCACAAATTCACCTGCCAAAGAGAAGAAGGGAGGGGAAAAACAAGAATTTCTAACCTTTAGAAAGAGTCCCCTCCTTAAAATTTATAGGAAGAAGGAGAGAGGGAAGAGAGGAATTTCAAATCTACCCCAACCACCTCTAGATTGTATTTAATTCATCTCATTATGGTGGTAGGTGAGAAGCCTAGCAAACCCAAAAATGGTGAATTGTATTTTGCATTTTTGAAGAACTTGTTCTCACCTAATTAATCCCTGAAAGGTATAGGTGAAACTAAGGTCATGTAAGGCAGCTTACAAAACCTAAAACACACTGTGTCGGAACTTGGGACATGCTCAACACCTGGGAAAACCCGAAATACTAAAAACTATGAAATTTTGAAAGTCAAAATCTCAAAAATATAAGAATACCCTTTTGAAAATTATCCTCATGGACCTTGTATGCTTTCCAAAAATTCCAACCTTGCGCGAATCCGAGCTCCCTGTGAAAATTTATGGTCATTTGAATATTTGTGTCATGGGTTTACTTTCTGTCGGGGTTAGGGTTTCAACGCTCAAAATGCTGTGCCTCCTTAAGATGCACCTCGGTGCAAATATCCTCATGTCAACATACTCTTAAGTGCTCCATAGGCGCTGAAAAGTGTGTTGTCAACACTTTGTGCTATGCACCCCCAACCTTCTCCTTAGGCCCGAATTTTCGCATGTCGACACTTTGTGCTGTGTGCCCTCAACCTGCGCCTTGGGTGTGAATTTTTGCATGTCTACTCTTTGTGCTGTGCGCCCCCAACCTACACCTTGGGTGTGAATTTTTACATGTTGACACTTTGTGCTATACGCTAGAGGCACTTGGTGACACAATAAATGTCAGGTTTTGGACCATGCAATGTGCTTTCAAAACCTGAAATGAAAGATTTTGATTTTCCTTGATTTCCATATTCTTCTTCTCTTGACTATATTTACCCGAGGGGGAAATATATACAACAATTATTCTATGACCAACACTCATATATCTAACTGTATATGTATACTCACACATGCACACACACATATTTGTAGATATGAAATGATATATACATAACTACATATATACATACATTCATATAATTAATTTGATAATTCATCACCTAAAAATTCTTTATTAGACAAGAATAATAAAAATTAGATTAAATATTCATCGCAATGATTTTAATAATTTCATGTATGTATTTAATTAAATCTAGAATGTTATATCAATGAACGTAGCCCCGATTTTAAATCAATCAGGGAATAAAATAAGGGATCAGATATTCGTACCTTTTTAGGATTTCCTACCCAAACATGTTCTTTGACAAGCACAATGTTAGAGAAAAATATTCTAATCGTCATTATCTTCGACGCTATAGATTAACCACTTGAAATAAAGAGCATTTCCTTGGATTTTGATGTCATGCAACCTAATCCCCCCCACATATTTAGACCAATAGAATATATTACAAGAAACATTATGGGACCCCTTAAACCTCTCATAGTTATGCCACAGAATATCCCAAAACAACTTCAAGTTTTCATATGCAACGTTTGATGGAGCTCACCAATTTGAAGAGTAATAAACATGAGTAACAAATAACACCTTAGAGATGATTTGAAACTTACATACCAAAGATAGAGGATTAGTAATCCAAAAAGAAATCTTATACTCAAACCTTTGAGGAACATAATCCCATAGCTGCACAGAAGTGGCATGGAAGGAAAAGGGAATTCCAAGAAATTAGAATTAAACACAAAGATTAATCCAAATCCACTATATGCCATCTAAGCAGAGAGGGATAAGAGATGGGGACTCTCAAAAACCCTAAGTTTTCTCCCATTCAATAGAGGAGCTAGAATCTATACATAAAGTACCCTAGCAATCCAAATCATTCTGAATAGATTGAACCTCTTCAAGAAGTATGATAAAATAATCATCAAACGAGGTGGTCATTGATCACTTATTGATCAAAATTTGGTAGAGAGATCTCTTTAATCAAACCTTGAGAAACAACATGAGCTAGTAGATAACTAAACCCTTTAGCAACAACCACATGAACCGAGGGGGCCAATGGGCACCCTTCTCTAAATAATTAAAAAATATATATTCAATTTCACATATTTTTTCGTTTTTATGATTGACTTAAATAATTTCTTAAATTTTTTACAATTTTATTTCTTTAAGAAATAAAATATTGTACATACCCCGTATAAGAAGATTATTTCATAACTTTTTCATGAAATTCACCTACTCTAAATGACTACAAAAAAATCACATAAAAATAAAATGGACAATATTGTGTCAAAAAAACTCACTACCGCATTTCATTATGTGATAACTTTACAAAGATATTCAAATGAATAAAATTGTGAGTGGGAGTGATTAGTTAATTTTATCTCGAACAATTACTTGTAATTGTTACCACAATTTAGGAAATGTATTGATCTATTTACATGTAAGGATATATTAATGTCATATATTAATGTGTTTTTGTATAATTATATATCTTAAATATCCATGTCTATGGAAGGTCAAAGAATATAATTGTGTAGACAGTTTTTTTTTGTACTTTTCATACCTTAAGAAAAATATGTCCCAAAATCAAAACATGACTAAACAAATATAAATGAAAAAACACATATAAAATGACAGGACATGGATTTTTAAGAGCTTAAATATACCAATGTGATGGGCATCAAGAATTTACCTATTTTTTTAAAGTTTTAATAGTATTTTTATCTATCTATTTATTAGTCATATTTTTTTTAAAAGTTAGGCACCAAGTAGGACACACTTATATGCTTTGACCTTACATTATTTTAAATTAGCTTTCTCATAATAGTTTTCTACAAGATTTAATTGTAATTATTACAATTATATGTTTTTTTATAGACATTATGTCATAGACCATTAGATAGAGAGGCAATACTATTTCTTGTTTCAATTGAAACTTAGAAGATTCCTTTGTTAGTGTTTGGGATCCAATGACATTTATGACTTTTATTTTCATTAGAATAGGTAAAAAACATATTTTGAAGGGATCGAGAACCCTTTACAACTAAAATATAAGGCATTAAAGCACAAAGACACTACATCAAGGAACAAGGAAAAAGAGGCCACAAGTGAAACAACCAAATAAGCCCGAAAAAAACCAAACATAGAAAAAACCAAAAGGAGAAAGGGCCCTGCACAGCAGACAAGTCAAAACAACTTGACCACCAACCAATGGCAGCCTTAACTACCATGATATTTCAGCCGATGAGATCTGAGACTCATCTTCATAGGAGAATTTCATTTTTTACCTTTCTTCTTGTTGTTCACGACCTTCCAAGAAGCACCATCATTAGGATCTACATTCTCATCTGGGTGCACCGGTAGACAGATCTCAAGAACTTCTTTGTTTTTGTTTTTAGGGTTGTGGGTCTACATCAATCCAGGACGTTGAACCAAGGAAGTCTCTCCCTTTGCCATCTCCTGTTGACAAACAATATCTGGTTCAAAAGAGGAGGACATTTATGACATTTATGCTTTTATGCATTCAAATTTCTGACTATACACTAATTTTTGAAGTGAGTTTGTTTTATTACATCAAAAACTATGTTGGCCAAGGAATCCATTGGCAAGTAATTAATATTATTACATTGAGTGATGTCATTTTAGATTTACATTTATTTTATTTGTTCTATCATGTCTAGATGGGGTTTTATTTAGTGAAATAATCTTTTGTTTATAAACAAGTTAAAAATTATTTGAAAAAACTATATAAAAACCATATTAAAAAAAGTGACATAATATTTAGGAAATATTCTTGATAAATTTCACTTCTTATTTTGAAACGCACAGGAAACATTTAAAAATTAGGGTGTTCAAAGTCACTTTCCATTAAGAATTAATTAAAAAACAATAGTGATAACTTTCACTTCTTATTTCGAAAACTAAAAGAAACATTTCGAAATTTAGATTTTCAAAGCCACTTTCCATTATGAAATATTAAATTATGTCGAAATCCTACCAAAAGCTTAGATGCATCAAAATGTAAAAAGTATTTAAAAATGGTATAAATGAACTTCAAATTTGACAAACGGGTTAAGTTTATATTGACAATTATAATGGTTTCACTCTAAATTATTTTATTTATTTAATATTTTTTATTCGAACCTAGGTATATATAATCTTAATAGTTGATGATGGCAGGTGCAAGCTACAAGTTATTACCAAAAAAGCGATACTCCTTTCTCAATGCAAATTAGAAGAATGTTACTTTTCATAGAATTCATTAATGAGAAATATATAGATGAAATGTAATCAAAATAGGTACAAAAATACAAAATCATTAGACATTCTTCCATCATATTAGTTTACGATTAGAACCTAATTTGATTTTCACATAAATATACAAACCATGTTTTAGAGATTCCATATTAAAAATTGATAAGATTGGATGGTTGTTCTCTACATTTGATAGAACAATGTAAATTCTTGTTCAGGATATCCAGACCTTTTGTAAGTTGCAAAAATCATATTCCATCAAAATATATATCAGTTAGTTATTTGATTAAGAACATTAAAAGCATTCACTAAACTCTTACGGTAGTCATATTTTTTTCAAGTATATAACAAGACATTTTGCACGTGTCTATTATGGAATTTGTAGGTAGAACCGAAAGGAATCTATTTATGAGTATTTTCTAATAGATTTCCATACTAGCTAGTTTCACATCTCTTAATTTAGGACGAGATGGGAGAATTGAGAAAGATGTCTTTGTACTCTTACAGTCTCTCTTGTAACACTTTTCAATTATCATATTTCAATAACATTCTATTAAGTGAGTAGGATATAGTCTAATTTGATGCAAAATGCCCTTAGCATTCCATAATCATAAATGATACAAATTTAGACACATGTAAATTTGCATACACAATTGGACCCAAAAGACAATTTTGACATAAGAAAATATTACATTAATCAACACTAATGATAATACAACGTAATAAATGTAAGAATAAATAACAATCAATTACCTAAATACCTAGTGTGATTTTATTACTTTCTCATTTTAAAATATTAAACACTTTATCCACAAGCCCATTTTTACATATCATATGATTACATAACGTTCCATGAAATGTCATTTAATTTAAGAAACTTTCCAAACAATTCCCAATCTTTTCCTGTGTTTTCACATTTGGAATAAATGTATATCATTGCATTCATAAATACTATATCTAAAAAAAATAAAATTACAAAAACATAATTTTCTCTCTAACAAGATTTTTTAATCTGTATATATATGTGTGTAATTGTCTGTTTCTTTACTTTATTCTTGCATTATCATTATAGTTGTTAAATTCGATATCTTGTTTGGTAAAATACATTTACTAAGAAACTATCTCTCTTTCATTTAAGATACTATTTCATATAATGTACTATTTTTTTAATGAAATCATTTAAGGAAGCCCCATTTACGACCGTTTGAGATAAAGATCCTTAAATAGAAAATACTTTGGTGAGAAAAATACTAGAGCATCTCCATCAATTATCCTTTCTTGTCTTTAATTAAATATATGGTTTTTTCTATTAACAACCCATACAATTTTAACAAATCTTAGAGGATAAACCATATCATGACTTTGTATAAATTAATTTTCAAAAAATATTTTTGTTTTAAATTAGAGATTTCGATTGACTTGAAATATTTAATGTATATTTTAAATTAAGAAAAACTAAAATTTTATTAGTGAAGTATCGAGTTATATATATTTCATTTTTATATATATTTTTATTTTAGTACTACATTCACCAATAAAAAAGAATTCATTATTTGAACTGGATTTTTACTCAATTTGTATAACAAACTGATCGCAATGACCTTAATTTGCAATAGCCAAACCCGATAATCTGCCTAATGTCCGGAAAACAACAAAAATCTGCCTAATTTTACCATTTATAAATCTGCTCTTGGCGAGCGTGTAGTTAACAGAGTCCTGATTGTATCAACGTTTAGGCCCGAGTATCAGAAGACATGAATAAAATGAAATGGCTTCTTTTGTTGGGTTTATGTGCGGTTATTTCGTTACCAGGTAATTGATAAGCTTCTGTTTTTATGATTGAAGTTCTTTCTAGAGACAATATTTTGTATATCTTTTAAAATTTAAAATTTGGCAACGTTTTACATTCAATGAATTTGCGCACCTTAACATTTCCTAATCATTGAATTATTTTTTATTCCCAGGTTCTTAACAAGTTTCTTGAATTTATTTAAATACAACTGGTATAAATCCTCTTTTAGTCTACGTTTTGCAGGAACGGAGATTTGTTACGCAGCTACAACGGTGAAGGAGGATTACGAGCTTCAGTTATTCCCTGGGGCCTCTTCAGTTATTCCCTTCAAATGAAATGGAATTGATACATACAAATAAACCTGGAAAGCCGTTCAAAAAATGTTCGGCTTGTACATGCTGCAATGCAGGACAAAAACCTTGCATTAAAACATCTTGTTGTTACGAAATTGTATGTAATTACGAGAACAATAACTGCACTTTCACGCCAATGTATTGTGGCTGTAATGGGTGTAATTGAGATAATTTTCTTTAAAGCTGTGGATATATTTTCTGCAAGGCAATGTACGTGGATCGAAGGAGGTGGCCTATAGAACCTCCATATATAAATAAAATTGTCTCTTTTTGTCTAATATTAAATTATTCAAATTTTAAATATTATTGCCGAGTTATTTGGATAAGATAAAAAATTTACAACATAAGAGTAATTAAGATATTTTTTTTTTCCCCAACTTTTTATAACTTAATTAATTAAATATTTATTAATATGCGTTCTTGGTGTTGTCCTTATGATTGTATCAATTTATTATTATTTTTTGTTTGACAAGAACTCAACACTTTTTTATGGGCCTTTTTGCCCTTTCATTTGTGTGTTTTAAGGTATGTAATATCTTATTTATCATTTTTTCTAATTTATTTTGTATTTTAAATTTAAAAAGACTCTAAATATATTAACGAAAAAATAATTCTTTTATTTAATAAAAAATAAATTTTATTTATTAAAGAAACATTTAATTGTAAAAATAAAAATTTACAAATTTAGAGAATAATATATAATTTATATTAATTGCATTTATTAAGGCATTAAGAAGATTATATTTCGAAATAAATCATTAAACTTGTGTATCGTTTTTTTTAAACTCAAACTTGTAGTGCACGGCATAAAATACAGACTAAAAATAATTGAAAAAAATAATTTAATAAATGTGTTTGGTTTTAAAAGTAATGGGAATTGGCATGAATTTTGGGTGGCATGTGGTAGAAAGGGGACAATACATGGCCTTCTAAAATAACTTTTCACCTATCTTCTTCCCTGCATAATAATGCATTTTAATTTATTTGAGATCCGAAGACTTTACCCACATCTAAAACTAGAATAACTTTGTAAATTTTAGCAATATTGGGATAGTCGCATCACACAAAAGGCTTGGGTTTACTCACACGATAGCCACACTATTTCACCATTACTACAAATAGGTCTCCAAATGGATCAGTTCACATTTACCAGCGTACTCCCAACCTGTGTCAAAAACGAGCTTTGAAACATGCGTGGACATCCAACAAAGCATAAAAGATAGAGGGGTTTTGTCAGATGTTGTAGCTTGTAACACCCATTAAGAAAACCCACTTGAGACCCAAGAAACAACCTAGGGTTAGTTAGGAAAATTATGGAATAATTTTTTTATTAAAAGAATCTACAACCAGGTTATAAGACAACAATTATCACTAACAAGCTCTAGAACAATTCTAATCCACTAAAATATACTTTTCTTTTATTAAGAATTATTAGAGTGATAAGGTCCAAAATTTAGGGTTAGAAGGTTCAACTAGGTTCAGAGGCTAATTCCTCATCATACAAACTCTCTAATAGAATTAAATATTCAACTTTATTTTCTCACACTTAAAGCATTCAAAATTTCCCTAAATCTTTTCCATTGGATAGGATATTTCCTCACCTTTCCAATGATATAAAGAAGTCCTCCTAACTCCTAATAAAACTCAAGTTATGGGCTAGCGGACCTTGGGAGGAAAATTTTCCGAATGGTGGGCCTGCGGGCCCAGGGGGTAAAATTTTCCCTTGCGTGGGTCAGCAGAGTGGGGAAGAGTTTTAGCGCTTTTCCCCTCTTCAGGGAAAAAGTGCGAATTGCCTCTATGCACTTGCGGGGCCGAAGAGGACACGTGTCAAGCTCAAATTTGTGCGGAGACAATCGAACATGCGGGGAAACATACAAATTTTAGAATTTTGCTTCAAAAGTGCAAGGGTTTAAATTTTACATGCGCCTTCCCCGGTGCCTAAGGCTACACCAGGTCATCCTTTCATTGGCTGCGGGCTAGCAGATCGGCGGAGAGATTTAAGAAAAAAATTCCAAAAGGGGGTAAAAAGGTTAAGTTCCAAAATACTCCAGCGCCTCTGCTGAGCCACGTGGCAGCACCCTATTAGTTGCAGGTTGGCGGGGCTGGAGGGAAAATTATAAAATTTTCCAAAAACTATTTTCTTGAAATGATTAAGTTGCAAGGGTTCTACCCCTCCGCTGTCACCTCATCGTGCCACATGAAAGCCTCTGATTGGCTTTGGGCCAGTGGGGCTGTAAAGAAAATGTTTAAAATTTTCTCAAAAGTTTTCTTAACTGTTTTAATGGAAAAATTTTGGCCTCGGGCCCACCAAGGAAATTTTATCCCAAAATTTTCCACCAAGGAAGAAAAAATTCAGAGGGCCATAAATTTTTATGGAGAGCTCAATTTTGGGAATACAAGTACTTTATGGAAATCTCTCGATGTCCTCTTTGCATTGAGATCATTAATTTTAGATTTTTATAAATTCTAAGGGTTCAATTTAAAGAAAATGGCCTACAGGATTTTTAAAATCAAACTCGTAAATTATAACTTATACATTTGGTTCAATTTGATCTTCTCCTTCACTCAAGATGCGAAAAAGACATGGAGAATTATTCTAAGAAGGATTTATGATGCATTTGGAAGGTAATTTTATTTGATTGATTTCCAATTCGAATTTTTAAAACTTTTGATAGAAAAAATACTATGAAAGGTTTGGGCCCAATTTTGTAATGTTTTAAAATATTCCCTTAAGTTTTTTTTATCAAATTGAACTCATTTATACCCTGCCATGTTCATTTTAATGTTGCATTGTTATTTTATGCTTGCAGGTTTGAAGTGCTCATTTTAGAGAAGTATTTGCTAGTTTTAAATTTTAAAACAGAGATCAGATTAAAAAGGGTCTATCTAAATTTTTCATCATTCAAATATGGAGATTCATTTCTATTCTAATCTAATACATTTAGTTGATTTAAACAAACCATTTAATAGCTAAAATGTAAATTTTGATTTCTAATTTTAACATAATTCAAAAGAACAAAGTTACATATATTTCCTTCATATGTATTCCTCATTTCAATTTTCCAAATAGAGATTTCAAATCACAATTTGATGATAAATTTAAATACAATTATGTAAATTGATAAAGGTAGTACAATATTTTATTGATTTCAAATATACAACTTTACATCTTTCACTTTCTTGAATGTAATAACAAATTTCAGTTTCTTTCTTTCAAACTTCAAAATTCATCATACAGGTTTCACTTCCTGCACCTTATTTCAAAGAAAAAATAGAGTCTATCTCTCTTTCATTTTAGTTTACAAATTTCCTAATCCTTACAACATCTTTCCATTTCAAAGCATTTAAAAATTCATCCACTTCAAAGTGGGAAATGTTACAATGGGATTTTATTTCACAATGTACTGTCAAACTGTCTTTCACCTCTGCTCCAGAACAACAACATGAATTCTTTTCATTCATCCCATTTGATCACAACAAGAGTAGGGGAAAGGATATGCTCTCCACCCAACCAAGACATTCAATGAAGAGGAGAATCCATCCTTCTTCATTTTCCCCCAATCCCCAACCACAATGCAATTAGAAATGTATTTCAACTCATGGAAACAACAGGCTTCCACATCACAAAGAAATCTTTCAACATGCACATTTAAAATTAAAAACATAGTCCAAAAAAAAATAACAATTTTGCAACCTCATGAAAGACAACAAATAAAACTCGGGATTCACCATGCAAGCCAAAGGAGCAAAAACTATGGGGGAAGTTGCTTATGCTTCCCAATGGGAATTGGGTATCCACTTGTAACAAATCACCAAGATAAAACATCTCCCTTATATCCTTATTCCCCCCGCAAAGTAAGAAATGCAAGCTATTTATTTTCCATGGTGGATCCCAATCCCAAACTCCCTCCACAATAAATCTAATGCCACTGGAATTCACTTATAACCCCCTAAGTGATTCCACATAGCCTTCTTCTACACCATTCCTCGCCAATCTACCCAACAAGCCAACAAACACACAAAACATTCACCATTCACAAAAACATCAAAAGAAATAAAAGCATATGTGAAGAGATAAGATCCTACCTCTCCATGGTAGACTTTGTTCCAATATAACAAGCTTTCAATGTTGAAATATAGTCCCAAAATCAGCAATTCCCAAGTATGAAATGCTCTCCAATCTCCTCCAAAATAAACAAGAGCTCCAAAAAGCCAAGGAAAATTCACCCACAATGAAGTATGCAAAAATTTAAACAACCCAAAACAAACGAAGGAGTTCTAATTTTATAGAAGAGGGAAAATAAGAGGATGAGGTGGATTCATGTAGGATGCCACATCACACGTCCTCAACTCCAACACAAATGTCAAATTCATTCTCTAATGCACAATAAAGACGTGGGTGAATAATATGACAATTTACTTCCACACTCAAATCCAACCCACACCCCAAAGGACTGAATTTAATAAAATGTAAGAAGAGTGCAATTAAAACATGGAACTTGACTTATAAAAATTCATTAAAAAAGTCTAAAATCAACCCTCCATCCATAGGTATGGTTTGTAAATAAAATTAAGAGGTATGGGACAAGTTTTACTTGTCCCACAAGCCTCCAAAATCAGCCTCCAAGGACAAATTCGAATTTCCAAGGAGGTGGAGTGTTTCATACTCAAAAATATGAATGAAACAGCTCTTACACATACTTAAAAAATTTAATACAAAAGCCAACAACTTTTATAATTACTTTCTTATATCCCAAATTTGATTGATTTATTTATTTTAACAATACAATTACTCAAATTAATACTCCACAGTTAAAAAAATAATGAAAGGGGGTAAATGCATCACAAAATAAACACATGCAAACAATAATAAAAAGGAACCATATTAATAAAATACACATAACCCCTTGGTCACATTCAAAGGTAATCCCCCCATGGGAATCCCTAACAAAAATCAACACACACACAAAACATGTTGCCATGGTGACCTTGTTGAATTCATATAGAATTCCAATGTTGTTAGTCTCCAACCCCCCAATGTTTGTTGTGATATTTTAACCTATAAAACACAAATACCTCCTTTGGCCTCATGGATTTATCAGAACATCCAACATGATATAAATATAATCACAAAATCATCCATACACATGAATCAAAACAACATCAAGGCAATCAACAATATCACTTGCAATTTATATCAACAACTATATCACCATCATTTAATGTCCATTTTCTTGGTCTACTCACAATATCCAGGAATCACATGTCCAAACAACATTCATGATATATCCATGTCGAATAGTATATCATCATCCATTTATGAAGTGTCTCTAATAATCATCATGCATCATAACTAAATCAAGATCAACAATAATCCATGGTCCAACCTCTAACATCATACTAAATAAAAACTATAATAATGTCCATAATGTAATCAATAGTATCAAGATTAGTATCAAAAGGTTTCAAATGGAAGTGGGCACTACATCCCCATCCCCTTGGACTTGAATTACTCCTAGAAGTCACTGGAACAAACATGGAAATTGAACTCGTAATATGGTAGCATCCTCCCATGTAGCTGCAGTCTCATCATATCTCTCTCACTACACCTAAACTTGATCAACCTCTCTACCTCGAAGGCATAGGGTCCTATGATATAGGATGTGAACGGGCTCCACCGTCACCTTCCCCTGATCCTACACCTGCAATGATTTCCAATCTAACACATGAGAAGGATCTGTAATATATCTCCTGAGAACTTAAACATGAAAAACATCATGTACATGAGACAAGATGGTTGGAAACGCTAGACAGTAGGCCAAAGGGCCAATACGCTCTAAGACCTAAAAAGTACCAATGAATCTAGGACCTAACATAGAACATTTTCCATAACGGATAGAGATCTTATGTGGCCTGACACAAAGGAACACGTTCATTCCCACATCAAAACTACGGTCATTTCTATACTGATCTGCATAATTCTTGTGTCTTTCCTATGCCTCCTGAAGTCTCTGTCTGATCAATACCACTTGCTGCTCCATGTCCTACAAAAAATTTGGTCCAAGAGAAACCCTATCCTTTAGCCTGTCCCAGCTAAGAGGTGTCCTGCACTCTCAACCATAGAAAACCTGAAAAAGAGACATGCCTATGGAACTTTGAAAACTATTATTGTAGGAAAACTCCAGTAACTACAGGTACTCCTCTCATTTAAACTACTGATCCATGTGAACATACATCCGGAGCATGTCCTCTAAAATCTGATTCACCCACTCAGTTTGTCCATCTGTCTCGGGGTGATATGTTGTGCTGAAGTTGATTCTCATCTTGAGGGCATACTGCATGGTAGTCCAAAAATGGGAAGTGTACAAAGGATCGCGATCACTAATGATCTTCCACGGAATCCCATGCAACCTAATAATCTCATCCAAATAAACCCGTGCCACTACTCTAGCTATATAAGTGGTCTTCACCGAAGAAAAGTTATCCACTTTTGTCAATTTATCAACAGTGACCATGATGGCGTCATGGTGATATTTTGACATCGGTAGCCTAACAATCAAATCCATGGAAACGGTGTCCCACTTCCATTCCGGTATAGCATGAGGTAAAATATGCCGAGAGGTGAAGTTCACAAGGCACCTATATATTTATATAATATATAAATATATGTAATAAATACCTCTCAGCATATATTACATATATATATATAAATATAGGCATGGTAGTCTTTAATTAAATATATGCTCTTTCCTATTAACAACCCATACAATTTTAACAAATCTTACAGGATGAACCATATCATGACTTTGTACAAATTAATTTTCAAAAAATATTTTTTGTTTTAAATTAGAGATTTCGACTGACTTGAAACATTTAATTTATATTTTAAATTAAGTAAAACTAAAATTTTATTAGGGAAGTATCGAGTTATATATATTTCATTTTTATATAATTTTTTATTTTAGTACTACATTCACCAATAAAAAAGAATTCATGATTTGAACTAGAATTTTACTCAATTTGTATAACAAACTAATTGCAATGACCTTAATTTGCAATAGCCAAACCGGATAATCTGCCTAATGTCTGAAAAACAACAAAAATGCCTAATTTTTGTTGGACCAGGAGAAATGTAAATGTCTAAATAATTTTATTCACAATGAAGAGTGTATTAATACAGGAGAGAATTCAGTTAGCAGGTAACCACCTGTCTGCGGTTATACTATGTATTTTATGCCAACATTCCCCCCCTTAATACATTGTTTTTACAAATCTACCCCAGATTCATCATCTTGTTACGTCACGACATGTCCTATTTGCTTCTTGCAACAAGGACTGTGCCTGGATTTTCTTGAATCTCTATGACAGATGTGCTCTCGTTTGTAGAAAAATAGATGAAGAAGTGAGCTCGAAAGCTCGTGTGGTGCACCACAGATGTGCCTGAGGGCATTTAATCTCGCATTTGTCATCTCGATCGCCACAACTCTTCTTCGTCTATATGTCGAACAAGACTCAGTCCATTATGTCCTCGGATTGCAAGTTTTGGAGACTGGCTAAGAGTAGATACCGATGTTCTTCGGTTCTCTCAAATGCGGCACGTCTCTATGGTTGCTTGCAATGCTGCTAACATCTCTAGGCATGACTTTCATGCTCTCAGACTGTTGCATGGGATTATATGCTGGTTGTTCACGTCCATCTTTGATAGCAAATTTGATGAATGAATGAAGGGGCATAATCTCGTTTTGTTCCGAATTGATTCAAACAAATTCCACATGTCTCCTGATCTTTTGTAAGATGCGTTTGCTAATGTATTGCATGATCTGCAAACAATAGTTGAGAAGATGTTGGGGGAAGAAGTCTACCAACGCACACCTGGGTTTTCGGTGGTCGATGCCACTCATGTCAAACTCCACACAGTGCTGATAAGTTGGTCAGTGGTCATTGCCACATGCTCTCTTCTCGCTCTTTGGTGACTGATTCTTCTTTTTTTTTGAATTCTTGAACTGCGGGCTTGTACCATGGGTATCCTCCTCTGAGTACGCTCACACGGCTGACTATTTACTCTTCTGGTCACTGTTGTTTCCTCACATGCCGAGAAATGGTCGTTGATGGGATAACTTGCAGGCGGACTTGGATCAGTTTAATGATTAATGCCACATTGCCAGACATGAAATACAACAGAATTCTTCATGTTTTTTTTGCGCACAGGTATGGTCTTCTCATTTTGTTTGAAGCGGTTATATTTTGTAACAACCTTCTCATATTTTCCTTCTGAAACCCAGACCTTCGAAAAGATTCATAACTCTCCATTTGGTCAGGCATAAACTGTTTCAATATAGCCGTGAATCTCTCTCTTTTATCAGGGTTTTCCGACTGATATTTGCCTTTCCACATCGACATTCCCATTTTTTTCATAATCATCGTCGTCATCTATTTATAGGACTACTGATAATGCCCTTGTTTTTAGATGAATCTTCTTCCCCTTTGAGACAACGCATATATGAGTGAGCAAGAAGAACGTGGACAGGGATGAATAGAAAATGGTTTCAAAACTACCTGCTTCGTCCTGTAGTCTTCTTTCTTCTCCCACGCGCCTTCCTTCAGCGCCATGCCTCTGAGTGTGACCCAACTGCCGAGATAGAGTGCCTCTGAGCCAGAAGAATTACTCTACCTATTGCTTAGAGGGTGTGGCAGCCAGTGTTTTGGATTCTCAGACCCATCTTTTGCATGGAATGATACATTCAAATGGGTTTGGGCATTTACTCTGCATCAATAGACGGGCGGCAGGGTCCAAAGGGAAATGATGGATCTATGGGACTGAATGTGTGCAATGTTAAGAGCCAGGAAGCCCCAAATGTACAACAAAGAAACCTCCACGCACTGTTCTTCAGCGCCACGCACAGCAGAACCTCCACGCACTATTCTCCAACTATTGTCAAACTGTCAAATGCAATTTCCACGCAGGAGGGGAAGCGGTGGTTCCAGGAAGCACTTCATCTTTTATCTACACGCTTCCACGCTCCTGCTTCCACGCCGCTCTGATACCACTGTTGGACCAGGAGAAATGTAAATGTCTGAATAATTTTATTCACAATGAAGAGTGTATTAATACAGGAGAGAATTCAGTTAGCAGGTAACTACCTGTAACTGATAGGTCAGTTATACATATAACAATGTATTAATTATGCCAACAATTTTACCATTTATAAATCTACTCTTGGCGAGCGTGTAGTTAACAGAGTCCTGATTGTATCAACGTTTAGGCCCAAGTATCAGAAGACATGAATAAAATGAAATGGCTTCTTTTGTTGGATTTATGTGCGGTTATTTCGTTACCAGGTAATTGATAAGTTTTTGTTTTTGTGATTGAAGTTCTTTTTAGAGACAATATTTTGTATATCTTTTAAAATTTATAATTCGGAAACGTTTTACATTCACTGAATTTGCTTAACATTTCCTAATCATTGAATTATTTTTTATTCCTTGGTTCCTAACAAGTTTCTTGAATTTATTTAAATACAACTGTTATAAATCCTCTTTTAGTCTACGTTTTGCAGGAACAGAGATTTGTTATGCAGCTACAATGGTGAAGGAGGATTACGAGCTTCAGTTATTCCCTTCAAATGAAATCGAATTGATACATGCAAATAAACCTGGAAAGCCATTCAAAAAATGTTCGGCTTGTACATGCTGCAATGCAGGACAAAAACCTTGCATTAAAACATCTTGTTGTTACAAAATTGTATGTAATTACGAGAATAATAACTACACTTTCACGCCAATGTATTATGGTTGTAATGGGTGTAATTGACATAATATTCTTTAAATCTGTGGATATATTTTCTTCAAGGAAATGTATGTGGATCGAAGGAGGTGGCCTGTAGACCTCTGATCTATAAATAAAATTTTCTCTTTTTCTCTAATATTAAATTATTCAAATTTTAAATATTATTGCCGAGTTATTTAGGTAAGATAAAAAATTTACAACAGAAGGCTAAGATATATGATTTTTTTCTCAACTTCTTATAAGTTAATTACTTAAATTTTTATCAACATGTGTTCTTTGTGTTGCCCTTATGATTGTAACAATTTATTATTACTTTTGTTTGACTAGAACTCATTATGATATGTTAGAATTATAAAATTTCAACACTTTTTTATTGGCCCTTTTTGTTCTTTCATTTGTGTGTTTTAAAGTATGTAATAGTTGTTTATCATCTTTTCTAATCCATTTTGCATTTAAAATTTAAAAAATCCTAAATACATAAATATACGAAGGAATAAATAAATAAATTTTATTTATTAGAAAAGCATTTAATTGTAAAAATAAAAAAATTACAAATTTGGATATTAATATATAATTTATATTAATTGCATTTAGTAAGGTATTTAGAAGATTATATTTTGAAATAAATCATTAAACTTATGTACCCTATTTTTAACTCAAATCAATAAATGAAGGGATAACATGTGTGTCCATCAAATCCCTTCATTTTTAAAAAAAAATTATGAATGAAATGCACATACATTAAGATTTCAAATCAGGATAGAAGTTTTAAGGTTTTATTAGCCTCGACTTCAATACATATTTTCTAGTATATATTTTGCATTCAATTGTCTCCTCAATTACCTTACCTGATTGTATTATTCAATAAGTTATATCTTATTTAAACCCATTTAAAATGTGTTTAGGTTATTTTAAAATTATATTATTATTATATTATGTCTTTGGTTTCTTATAAGGTTACATATTTCTTAGATTATGTGATTATTTTAATCTTTTGTTTGTCTTTCTTTTTCAAATATATCTCATTGATAACTCTTTTGTTATAAATTCACAATCCTACAATATTTATAATGGCTCACCTAAAAAATTAAAGTAATAGAACTAGTTACACATGATGTACAAATTTTACTCTGACTTTTTCTTGTTGAACCATGTGTAGTTATGTTGTCATTGATATCAGTGATGGTAAAGTGGCAAGCAGTGTAAAACATTCATTCATATATTCTTCATTATTGTTATGGTGTGTATCTTATCCTTTCATTCACTCTTTTAATATGCTCAGTGAGTCCTTGTGCGTGGTCAATCATATATGTGGGTTCTCACAATGTCATGCATGACCATAAGTGTTGTCAAGAATTGTAAATGCATCTATCATGTTATCTGGGTTGGATAAATAAGTCTCAATGTTTTTCTTGTGTCTCCAAAGGTTTGTATGTGCATTGTCTTGGTGAGTGTGTTGGTACCCTAAGAAGTCAACTCATAGTTTTGAATGTTTAAGTGTTTGCATTGCCTTTAGTTATTTGGTATGAGCCAAACTATGTCTTAAATTCTCTAGGAGGTGTCTCTAATATGTAAATAATACTCCATGAATATTTCTAGGTTTGTGTTATCAGCACAAAGTGCAAACTTTGATTTGGTAAGAAATATGACTTTTGACTTCAGTTGGTACAATGGGATCTACTCCGAGTTATGGGTGCCTCTGAATGAGGAGAACCTCAAGAGCTAGTTGGTTTCCTTAATGAATCACATAAAAATACTAATAAAGTTGGGGTTGAGGGATATAAATAACTTAAACTCGACAAAAATAAAATAAAAGGGTGATACACCAATTCTTTAGGACTTACGCTTTCAAAAACATAGTTAATGACTTGTAAATGAACTGATAAGCTTCACTAGAACTACTTTTTGACATATTTTGCACTCATAAAAGGTGTTAACACACACATGAATGGCTTGTAAAATTTATGAAACAACTGAGGAGAGGTATCAAGAATGTTTTTATTAGATTAGGTAGAAAATAAGATTTTGAAGGAATCAAGAACCTTGAACAAAAGATAAGATTCAAATCCCAGAAGAGAGGAAAACAACAATACTTGGCCCACGACCAAAAAGAGAAAAACCAGAAAAGGGAATGTGGATCCCAAAGACTTAAAATACCACACCCAATAGGAAGAGAAGATGAAACTAGGAAAGCAAGAACACAAAACCCTAGAAAAATAAAAAAGGCTTGACTTAACATAGGATTACAAGTGCTCGCCACCACCAGTCGAATGAGATTGACTATGAGTAACAATATATTTATGTTGGACCTCCACCTAACCTGCATCACTTGAGGAAGGAGGCCTCACAAGCTCCACCACTAGCCCAATGAGAAATTCAAGCTTCCCATTAAACGACATAAGGCCAATACACCCGATTCCACCATCCCCCTTGCGCATTAAATCATTTCCACAAGGTATCAAGAAGTTGTTAGCATGTAAAGAAAAATAATAATTTAATTAAACACTAAAACAATCTGTTGTAATACACTTCAAAATTCTTTAAATTAGAGTAAACTAGTATTTTATTGATCAAGAACGTGTATAAGTAAAATGGTTTTGCATACAAGACTACAAAATGACAATTAAGCACACGCCTTTTACCCAACAACAAATAAGGTATAAATAATAAAATTTCTACACCCTTCACTTAAAAAATAGCTCACCCAAACAAAACTAAGCCAAAATGACTCGAGCTAAATATAATATTAGATTTACATGACCAATTTTAGTCTTACTTACAAAAATACAATTTCAATAATAACAAGGATAAAAAAAGCTTGCATGGTCTAATTTCTCTTGGTAAAATCTCCTGTTGAATTGATCCATCACTCTTTTGCAAGGTTTAAGGAATCTGTATAAGCATTTTAGCATGAATTAAGGTGATTTTGGGAAAACTAAGGTAGAGAAGCTCTGTCTTATCCAAAACCTATTTTTGACTTGTAAAATATGAGGTTACACAATAATCACTAAGCTATCTAGAAACATGCAATGAAGTATTGACCTACAAAACCATCAAATATATATCAAATACCTTTAAAAATTAAAGGTGGAAAATAAGGGGGAAAAGTATCTTTAGGTGTAACAATGGTGATCTTATGGTTGAGCATTGCACTACATCTCAGACCCAATGTAGTTCTATGTGTGTGTGCGAAATTGTGTCTGAGGTGGCTCTTGCGTGTGTCACACTTAGATAGTGGGAAAATAGATAGATGTAAAGAAATGTAATATATGTGTACATGAAATAGAATATATACCCCTCTTATGAAGTGTATGGAGAATAATGCAGTCCCTTGCCTTTGAATGGATGGTAGAATTCTCTTGAATAGCCTTTGGATGCAACCTTAGGTGGTGATAGCTAATGCTTAGTGCTTGGTCCTTTATTATGATCACATAAGTTTATATTTATATGATTCCTTTGATGGAATTTCATTATTAACCCAAAAAATGCCGACTACCAAAAAGATAAGATGATTAAAAGGATATAAATGAACCAAAAAATATGATTAAAGTGCAAAGAGTTTAGCAAAGTCCAAAGGGGATGGGAGTGCTACCGGTCGCATCCTGGCTAGGTGTTAGTGTCAAAAATGAGAAATGATGAGGTATGAAAATACATATTGATAAAGAAGGAGTGAAAGAAAAGAAGTAGAAATAGAAAGAAGATAAAGATGGCAAAATACATTGGTTAATAATTTTTTATTTTACTTAGGAATTATATTAATAGTAATATGTAATCAGGTCTGGATCTAAAGTCTATGATCTTGTGTCTACATTTTCCCACACTTTATGTTGTTTAGTGAAATATAGATAACATAAAGTTGATAGAGATGTTTACTTGATAACCATTTAGATAAATGGAGAAAATCATGCCAAGAGACAAGAAAAAGTGTGAATTGATTAAAACATGGAGTGTGAAGTCCACAGATGAGAAAGTGCAAAAAATGATGACATGATGACCTTAGGGAGGAAAATCATGTTGTATATTGTTTTCGATGTATCTTTTATTGATGTAAATTTTTGATTTGTGTGATGTTATGGAGGTTTTTCTTGATATCGAGTGATATTGACTACTACTAGTCTACTTCGTATATGGACGGACATGCAAAAGACAAGAATGAACAACTAGTGAAATATGCATGTATATATATATAAATTATCTAAAGAAATATGTAAAAGATGAAAATATTAAAGAAACATGTGCACCTCATATGTGATAACGAAAGATTGTAGAAAGGATCATGTAGGTTTTATTGATGATCGAGTTTTTTGGGAAATCTCATGCCATTTTTGTCGGCTATGATTTTTTTGAGTGATCTCACGCCAATGAATTTGAAGAAGTGTAGGGAGAAAATTCTAGTGTCATCCTCCAACCTTTAACCGATTCTTTCAATGTAGAACACCATTGAAGATGGTGTGTAAAATTCTAGTCTAATTCAACCATTTCCAATCCATTTATGTGGATAGGAAAAGAAGTTGTAATGTATGAATGGTGAGGGCTAAAGGACTATCTGCCCTATAAAAAAATTTATTTAAAGTGTTGTAGGTTGTGTTTTACTAAAGAAATATGGGTAACTTCCCCTTATCACAGTCATCTAGGAAGGGTCAGGGGTACCCAAGCGCTACTATTTGGTTATGGGTGCTGGTATATGTGACGTGTCAAGGACCGAATTCAAGTTCTGAGCCTTGAATAATGCTGATAACTGTGTTGTGTCAGTACTTTGGTTTTGTGAATGGTGATTGTGAAATGTTTTATCGAGTGAATGATTCACCCAAATGATTACCCCTTGTTTGGGGTGCATGCAATGTCATTAGAGGACTATACGACCCAAAGGAGGACTGACCATTGTGCTAAAATGCATCCCTAAAAGAGGGAGGGCATGTTCTTGGTAGAAGTAAAGACACACGAAATTTTTTTTCTAGGAGACAAGTGTTACTACAATCAAACATGCATGTAAAATATGACAAGCAGACAATGTGTAATCTAAGATGCAAGAAGACAATGCAAACCAAGAAAAGTTGGTTACAAACATGGGACATCACTCACGATGTCGCAAGACAAACAATTATGACTATGTAAATAGTAAGCATGTGGAAACACAAGACAGAGGTCGAAGCCCACAAATAGTGGAAAACAATGATAAGCAATGAAAAGTATTGTGAAAAATAACCATAGAAGGAAACAATCTTGAAAAATAATTTTCTCACATAAAGCACCCATTAGCATGTTAGAAAGATATAAAGTATGTCAAATTGTGTATAATTAGATATAATATTATGTTAAGAAAAAATTAAAGAATAGCACCAATAGTGTACAAAAGTGGATGCCCATAGGAGCTGTAGTTAGACTGGTAATAGGTATTGTGTCAAGCATCCAGGTTGTATGTATCAATCTCTAGAGTTTGTGATAAAAAATAGAAAGCAAGTGAACATGAATGTTTGTATTGTAAAGATAATTACACGCATAATATCTTTCTATAATTTGTAATAATATGACACATAACAAGTAAATGTGAGAAATACTAAATATAATAAATATGTGCAACATGTTGTGGATGGATGAGGTGGAATGTAATGGAGAGTGAGTGTGATAGCGACCATGTGCCCCCTAAGTCAATGTGAATGGATGGGTATGAAATTATGTGAGGTTCATTTATTTATGCCCCCTCTAAAGTCAATAATGAACTATAAAAAAGAGTGCATCATCCGGAAATGTTTTGAATTTTTGTGTAGGAGAAAGATGTGATCGTCAAAGTGTAAAGCATAGAGAGAAACTTTGTGTGTGAATGAGTGATTTGATTCAATGTGTGAGTTTGGTGAGGTCCATTTGAGATGTAAACCCTCACTAGTCGAGTATGGACTGAAGAACCAGAGTGCATCATAGGTAATGTGTTGTGTGTGAGGGATATGTTGAATATGTCATGTTGATTGTCGAGATGTGTAAGAGTTGGATGTGTAATATGTTGTATATGTGTTGATTGCGCACAAAAGAGATGTATCATGTAATATGAGAGACATAGGTGATGTTTAGGTGATATGTCATGAAAATCACTATGTGTGTTGTAGGTGATGAATTTGCCAATAATTGTGTGTAGTAAGTTGATTGCATGCAAGAGAAATGTGTTATGTCATGTATAGTATGTGATGAATGATATATATTTTTGAAAGGACTAAGCATGCTAAGTATGTTGTGTGTTGTGTTGATGATGCAAGGAAGGTATATGTTTCTTGTTGTTTTATTGAGTTCATTTTGATGATTAGGTGTGAGAGCTATGGATTATTAAGGTGTTGAATATGTCTAATATGAAGAATATGTCGCAAGTATATTGATTTTAGGGTGATGAATTTGTGTGCAATTTGTAGTGTGTGAGGTTCATGTGTAAAATATGCCCTCAATAATCAATTGTGAACTAAAGCAAGAGATTGTGTCATCAGCTATTGATGATATTATGGTGTATCAACATGTGCATGTTGTGTGTAAATATGTAGATGAGATTTGATGAGAAACAAGATTCATGTCTATACTAGGGTGAAATAAGTGTGATAACCCCCATGTGTGTGATGATAAGAATGATCAAGTAATTTTATCTAAAAGGTCATCATTTTCACGGTAAAAACCAAATCGTGAAGCATCTGAAACTTGATAACCAATACTCTTAGGTTGGTCGAGTAAAACACCATTTAGGAATAAATTGTTCATGGCCATAGCATATTATTCATCAGTGAAAGGAGATAATGTACAACCATGTGCATACCAATGAGTGAGGTATTGTGAATATCCTTGAAATGAGTTATTGCAAATGAAGACATGACCAAATGGCATGGGGAATGATATATCAATATGTTTGGGATCTAATGTGCCCACAATGTAGTCAAGCCAATATTGACCGAGTATAAGTAGAGAAGAGTGAGGAAAACATGAAAGATATAACGCGAGATAAAAAATGTGAAGACCATTGGCAGCGGTAATGGAGATAGATAAATAGTAAATATGAGAATCATGGGATGAAGGTGAAATGTTGATAACTGTAAACCCTATCTTAGTCAATCCATAATGTTAGCATATAGATTCAGATGTATAAGGATCAAATGGAATATGCTCCCAATAAAATTCATTCATGAAAATCATACACATAAATGAAGGGAATGTTGGAGGAGGTTTCTCATATGAAGTTGCAGGGGATGGATTGAAATCCATTGACTTGAAAGGCACCTGATAAAGAATTATAGTAGTAGTCGAAGAAGGTAGAGGTGATGGCGTACATGAAACGAAATCCATCATGCAAATAGTACCTTCAAGCTATGGAAAAATGAGGATGGTGTATCCATAGGTTGTGGTTCATGAGTAATATCAGTTCTTGGAGTAGGAAGTGTAATGTTGGGATAATGATCGCATTATTATAATGGGTGATGATCATGAATAATCTTACTCTCTATTCCTTAAGGTATGAAATTAACATAGTGATGTACTTGTTAGTGCAGAATCACAAAACCCCCAAATGTCTCGAGTCTAAAATGAGGCATCCAGTGTGATTGCACAACATTGGACCATCTCTCAAACTTTGGGACTTGTAAAACTTGAGACGGGCCTTCAGAGAAAACCAGTTCTTGCTTCCTAATCTACCTACCAAAAGCTACTCAAATGCAGGCATAATCTATTCTAATCCTAATCTAATAGTTCCAAGTATACAGGGAGAGAGAGACTATGAAAGAGAGCCTAGACTAAGTAGTGATACACCCCTAAAGGAAGTGGTTGATCACAGACCCAAACTACCTGAAGTGGAGAGAGGTGAGTAGAGGAGAGGGTGGACAAGATGCACATGGACCAGAGGTAGATCTCACATGAAAAACCACTTCAAAAACCATTAAGCACAGCTCCCAAAACTTGCAGTAAACATCATAGTATGCACAGTATACCCTAAAACAATGAGAGGTGAGAAGAGACAATAGAATGAACAAAGGATGGAAAGATGCATCGTAAAATAGATTTTATTGCTCCAAAAATTCACATAGTACATCATTAGTGGGGAAGAGGAAAGATAATGGCATTAGAGAGCCATGAAAGGAGGTGTAGACTTCATATTATACCCTAAGGGAGAAATAGGGAGGTGGCAGAAGGAAACAATGACCAACCCTTTGAAAATGCCCTTCCTTTACAATATATAGAAGAATGAGAGAGGGAAAAATGAAATTTATTCCTACCACCCCTGTAATGCACTAAATCCACCTACTGAAAGAGAGAAGGAGACAGGGAAAAATCGAATCCTGCTTCAACCACCATAAGATATGCATTTTATTTCACCTACCAAAATGAAGAGTCTCGTTACAACACCCATGCCCTGTAGTTGTTCCTTACTGGGAAAAAGAGATGCCCATTCTTCATCATGGTAGCATGTGAGAGACTTGACAGCCCCTGAAATTAGTGGCTAGAAACATTAATGGAGGAAGGTGAGAAGATGACGCTGATATCTTTAATAAAAATCCTCTCCTACCCAAATCTGAGTTTCCTATCAAAAGATATGGCTATCTAAAGATCATGGTCGCGGGTGCATAATATTTACAATAATTTTTCAATAATGGGTCCACATGGAAGCCTCACGCATCTTAAAGTTTTGGATCCTTTATTTCACTCTTGAAATTGCATCAGACTGACACGTGGCGACTTCCTTGGGCTCTTCTGAGTTCTTTGTATTCTGCCTGAGTGTCTCCTATTGGCAAAGATAGTGTGCTTGACCCGAGACACGTGGAGGCTTCACGCATGTTTGGAAACTACCCCCAGATTTTACATTTGAATTTGCGTCATCAAGACACGTGGAGGCCTCCATTTTCTTTTGGAATTTTCAACAGTGAACTTTACGTCTTCAAACTCTACGACACATGGCAGATTGGCACTTGTTTGGTAACTACCTTTTGGGATGCACTTTTGAAATTGTGCTGATGAGACACATTGTTCTTTCCATTGGCATGTCTCTACTTTGGTTTTTCAATGAACACTTCTATTTTTTCAGGCTCTGGGACATATGGCAGGTTGGCACTTGTTTGGGGATTGCCTCCAGATTTTCCTTTTAAAATTGCACCGATGAGGCACGTGGAGGCTTCCACTTACCTTTTGTACTTAGCCGATTCAAGTCTACTACTTTTTCAAGCCTGGGACACGTGGAAGCCTGGCACTTGTTTGAGCCTCTAGATTTGGCTTTGACCCTTGAAGGTGCACCGATGAGACATGTGGAAGCTTCCACCAGGTCTTCCCCATTTTGACTTTTCAACTACCGATAAGACTCTTCGGGCTCATGGGCCCGTACTTGAAATTGTGTCATTATACAAAAAGTAAAAAGGGTTTCAAATTCCACCGTAAACCCATCGTCCTACATTTAGACTTGGGAAAAATTTCCTCCTTGGCTGCGTGGACCCGCTTTTGGAAAAAATTCATCCTCAGGCCCACCAGTCCACATTTTCCTATTTAGGGAAAAAAGACATCTTCGGGCCTACCTTCATGGTTTTTCCACTTCTCAGAAATTAATTCTTCTCATCCCTTTGGGCCCGTAATTAGACTTGTATTTTTGTAAAAAATGTAAAAAATTTCAAAATATCTCCCGTCGCCCCCCCAGTCTGTAATTTCCACTACAAAAATTCTTCCCTAAGCCCACTGGCCCACTTTTAGAAAAACCTCCTTCTAAGGCTCGCCAGCCCGTAACTTAAAAAATATGAAGATTTAGAAGGATGTCCTCATATCTCTTAAAAGGGGAAGAAATTTACTATCTGATGGAAATTCTTTTAGGGGCCTTAAGTATTGAAAATATGTAAAAAATTTAGATTTAAGCATAGAAGTGGAAAATGGTGTTAGTTGAACCAAAATAAGTGTGAGCTTACTTTGGTCAACAATTTGGCAACTCATGGGGATCATCTTCCTGCTAGGTGAAAAGATCAGTGGCCTTGAAGCATCCATTGGGCATGGATTCTGCATGATTAACAGAAATCTGTTCATTGAACTTTGAAAATCTGATGCCTGAGCCACCTTGAAATTGTTGGAACCGGAACTGACAATGAACTCACCCCGTTGTTCACAGTCTCCATTTTTAAAGAAAATCATGGAGATTAAATCTCTGAGAGTAGAAAATTTTATTTATCTAGGGATTTTACATATTTTGGAAATGGACTGTAGGCATACTGATCCACATAGTGTTATAACCTTAAACCAATGAAACAACATGACACACTATGTACGAAATTGGAAATCATACATGCTCTAGCTGGAACATGCAGAGTGTGTAAAAGCACTTATTCTACTTAAAACAAACCTACTCCTACTCTACGCTAACCAGAGAGAAAGGGAACTCAAACAAATCCTACAACTAATAGGGAGAAGTAGCTTCCCTTCTTCAAGAGGGGAAGTCATGCGAATGATTTATCACTAATTATGGATACTTGGATGAGTGAAAAATATACCTTAGGCCCTGTACTACACCATGCTAGCCTCTATTCTTTGGATATTCTCCAAAAAACCTACATTCTCTATGTAGGTGTAACCATTATATACATCCCCTTGTTCTTGATAAGCTCCGTAGCCAAACTAGATTTGAAACTACTCATATGGGTGAGCATAATGGTTATGAATTTTATCATAATGTTGATCTGGAGGTGTTGAGAAATGCATTGGAGGTGGACTGCATTTCTGTTGCTGCAAGTTTGAGTTCCAAGATGGAAATGAAGTCACGATTGCACAACATCATGGAATGGAATAAAATGGGAGATGTGGAAAGGACTATGAATGATGATTGGTGGAAATGGATGGAAAATGTCAGCAACTCAGAGAATGGGTTCTTCACCAAATAGAGTCACAAAATGTGCTTTGAATGTGCCTTAAAAGGCTGAATCTCAATAAGAACACACCAACCTGCTAAGATGAAGTGGTAAGGTGCTTCAGACCTGTCCCACCGGGTGTGCCAAAAATGTTAGTGTGGTTGCATGGTGGCTTAAGATTTACTGTTGGATAATAAGACACCTTGGAAAGATGAGATAATCTAATCTCAGTGTCCCACCAGGCATGCCAAAATAGTTAGTGCAAAATCATAACACCCCCAAATGTCCTAAGTCTTAAATGGGGCATCTAGTGTGATTGCACAACATTGGACCATCTCTGAAGATGTGGGACTTACAAAAATTGAGATGGATTTATGAAGAAAGAAAGTTCTTGCTTCCTAATCTACCTGCGACAAGCTATTCCAGTGCAGGAATAATATATTCAAATCCTAATCTAACCGTTCCAAGGAGGCAGGGAGAGAGAGAGAGGGTGAAAGTGATCCTACACTAAGTGGTGATACACCAGAAAAGGAATTGATTGATAACAGACCCAAACTACCTAAAGTTGATAGAGGAGAGTAGAGGAGAGGGTGGACAAGATCCACCACGAACCAGAGGTAGATTTCACATGGAACACCACTTCAAAACCCATTAAGCACAACTCCCAGAACATATAATAAAAATTAGAGTATGCACATTATACCCTGCAGTAATGAGAGGTGAGAAGAGACAGTAAAATGAGCAAAGGATGAACAAATGAATCATAAAATAAATTTTATTGCTCCAAAAATTCAAACAGTACATCATTAGTGGGCAATGCGCAAGAGAATGGCATTACAGAGACAAGAAAGGAGGCATAGACTATGAATTCTAACCTAAGGGAGAAAGAGAGAGGGGAAAAAAGGAAACAATGAACAACCCTTTGAAAATTCCCCTCCTTTACAATATATAGAAGAATGAGAGAGAAAGAGAGGGCAAATCAAAATCTGTTCTAACCACCCCTTCAATGCATTTAATCCATTTACTGAAAGAGAGAAGGAGAGAGGGAAAATTGGAGTCCTCCTTCAACCACCTTAAGATATGCATTAAATTCCACCTGCCACAATGAAGTGTCTTGCTGCAACACCCATGCCCTATCGATTTTCCTTACTAGGAAAGAAAGAGCCCCATTTTCATCAGGGAGGCATGTGATAGACTTGAAATCCCCAAAAATTAGTAGGAGGAATCATTAATGGAGGTAGGTGAGAAGACATCACTGAGTTCTTTCCAAAAAATATTCTCCCACCCAAATCTGAGTTTACAGTCGAAAGATATGGCTATCTAAAGATCAAGATCAAAGGTGTGTAATATTTAAAAGAGTCTATCCATATTGGGTCCACATAGAAGCCTCACACATCTTGAAGATTTGGATCTTTACTTTTTCCTGACCCAAAACACGTGGAGGCTTCACGCTTGTTTGGAAACTGCCCCAAGATTTTACCTTTGAAGCTGCGTGGTTGAGACACATGGAGGCCTTTGTTTGCTTTTGGAATTTTCAACAACCAACTTTACCTCTTCAAACTCTAGGAAACGTGGAGGGTTGATGCTAATTTGGGAACTACCTTTTGGGACGTGCCTTTGAAATTGTGCTGATGAGACACGTGGTTCTTTTCGCTAGCCTGTCTCTGCTTTGAATTTTCAATGACTACTTCTACCTTTTTGGGCTCTGGGACACGTGGTGGGTTGGCACTTGTTTGGTGACTACCTCTAGATTTTCCTTTTTAAATTGCATTGATGAGGCACGTGAAGGCTTCTACTTACCTTTTGTACTTATCCAATTCGAACCTCCTCCCTTTTTGTGCTTGGGACACGTGGAATCCTGACGCTTGTTTAAGTCTCTTGTTTAAGCTTTGACCCTTGAAGGTGCTCCAATGAGACACATGGAGGATTCCGATAGGTTTTCCCCATTTTGACTTTTCAACTGCCGATAAAAGCTGATAAGACTTAGTGGACTCACGGGCCCGCACTTGAAATTGCACCATTATGGAAAAGTAAAAAAGGTTTCAAAGTCCCCTACAGACCCGCCAGCCCACATTTAGACTTGGGAAAAATTTCCTCCTTAGCCCTGCAGACCCACTTTTGGTAAAAAGTCATCCTCAGGCCTGTCGGTCCGCATTTTCCTAATTTGGGAAAAAATAATTCTTCGGGCCCGCCGCCCCACTTTTTCCACTTTACAAAAAGTAATTCTTATCGGCCCTGCGGACCCAAAAGTATACTTTTGTATTTTTGTGAAAAAGGGAAAAAATGTCAAAATGTCTCGCATAGCCCCGTCAGTCTGAAATTTCCACTGCAAAAATTCTTCCCTCTAAGGCCCGCTGGCACATAACTTAAAAAATACAAAGAGTTAGAAGGAATTCCTTATATCTCTGGAAAGGGGAATAAATTTCCTATTTGATGGAAATGCTTTGAGGGGGCTTAAGTGCTTAAAAAATTTAAAAATTCAGATTGAAGAACAGAAGGGTAAAATGATGTCAATTGACCCAAAATTAGTGTCACCTTATTTTGGTCAACATTACTATAGAGGGAACTATTTTCATGGCATGAATCCATGGTCTAACATGTAAAACGTTTTATGAAACTTAGAGGTGAATGAAAAATAAAACCCTGTTAAGATTTTTTGGTCCGATGGTGTTAGTTAGAGTAATTTGACATAGACATGGAAAAATAGAGGCATCATATGGACAAATAAAAAGACATGATGGATAAACATTAGCAGTAAAAATACCAATATTTTCTAGGAATGACAAAGGAAAAAGATTAATTTTAGATGCATTATTGATGAGAGTGTGTTTTACACCCACATTACAAATACAAATCAAGATGTGGAAAGGTGGCTCATTATCAAAAATAGAAAGATCAACATTAGGATTAGATGGAAAATCAAGATCCTGAGAGAACAAATCTTTTTTTTTTTTAAATATTGTGTCTGGATGGATATTAGTAGGAATGCGAGTGATAGGTATGAGATATTTGATTCTATATCTTAATTTAGGATTGGTGAAAAAGAAATCATTAATAGAGATAATCATGATGGAGAGATCCTAGAAATATAGGAGAAATGCAACTATTAGGATCATAAGAAGATTCAAATTGAGTTTGGGTTCACCTAAATGATTAAGTGATATGTGGAAAAAAGCTAATTAATCTAATTTCTATTGTAACAATAAATAGATAAAAAGTAAGTATAAAAATTAACTCAAGTAAACTAAGACATAAAATATGAAACCATGGTTGCAAGGAGGAGAAAGAGTGACTTAGCTAATTTGCAGTGTGTTGGTACCCAAATCGGTTCTCCTTGTGAAGTTGAGAAGAATAAATAGACTGAGAAAGATTATTAGAGAAAAATAGCTTAAAATTTAAGTCATTTTCTAGCTTGGGAAGGATCTAACTCACTCTTTGCCACTCGATGCTAAGGGTTTGACCTACCCTACTTATTTATGTTTATCCTTCAACGAGGGTGAGAGGACATGTTTTGTAACATGTATTTGCAAGGTAAACGAATGGATCAACAATATTTGACTCTCACTTTTAAGATATTGATAAATAATCCTTGAGAAGACATGGTCAATGCAACATAATCTAACTCTGACAAGTTATCACCCTAGAAAATGTAGATTCCTTCTAGATAAGGTTCAGGTTACTAAAGATAACAATTAAACTAGCTTGCTCCTGCATATTTTGAGTAAAGGATAAACAAATTCAACAAATCTCCTTAACAAATTTATGGATAGGCAATGGAAACAGGGGTACTTTTTCTAGGATTTATTGGTTTGAATTAAGAAGGATAAATTTGATTACACTAGATCCTTGGGAAATCTGAACAAATGTTGTAAGATCTGAAAAATTAGATGATGAAAAAAATTCAAATAACTAACAATGAACCTTTAACCAAAATATGTGCATCCATGGAAGCCTAAAGATACACTGTTTCACACATTCTTTAAGATTTTAAACATAAAAGTTCATGATAAAGACTCAATTAAATATAAAGAACCCCTAATCTATCACGCCTAAGATAAACTCATAGGCTAACAAATAATTTTTATCAACAAAATGAAAGTAGAATGGATTTAAAAATATCTATTACACAATGAGATGAAATATCTTCTCACAACACAATTGTAATTACCATAATACTACCAAAAGGATAAGATCTTGTGTGCTTATAATTAACTCCTAACATAATATTGCAATAGGAACATGAATAACTATTTGAAACATATGAACTTTAAAAAATATGACACAACAATACCCATGATTAAAACAATTAACTCAAGGATTGTCAAATTTTTCAACAAGCGGAAGTTTCATTTGCATTCTCAATGCTTGTCAATGGCAATAAACTTGCAACCATCTTGACATGATTCAATTTGAATGCTCAAGAAATTAACAAACTTCTCAGACAAGCTCTTGGGATAATGGTTTTTCTCAACTCTCACCTTTCTCTTATAAAATCTCAAAAAAATTTAAGCCCCCCTATGCAAGATTATTCTTATTGTATTTATACAATTTCACTTTCTCATTCATCCTCTATCCCCCCCCCCCCCCCCCCCCCTAAAATAAAAATAAAAATAAAATAAAATAAAAATAAAAAACATAAATCTTTAGGGTGAATATTATTTTCTATTTTTCCATGTGGAATGGTTGTGAGCCATTGACATTTTCTACTTCCATCAGATATGATTGGTTCACCATGTAGCTTCCTTTTGATAGTTTTCTCAATAATTTCTTTCCCTTTAATGGATAAGAAACTTCCTTTTAGTATTTCCTACATTGTTCATTATGTCTTGATGTGACATGAAATCCTCTCTACCTTTAAAAATCTACCTTCAACAATACATACCTATATTTGTGCCTCTAAGAAATGAGTTTCCTTGTGTGTATTATACATCAATCAAATGAATTATGTCACATAATGACAATCTTTCTCAAATTTATTCCCTTCATGTGATCTGAGAAAATATATTCTTTCATCTAATGGCGGTGATTTTAGTCAACTCAACCTATATTTTCCATCGTAATTATAAACTCCATTCAAATTTCTTACCAATATGCATCCCTTTTCCATCCTTGTAATTCAATAATTTTTATAGAGCTTCTATCAGCATAATGGCGAATGTGGTTGTAGCGAATAGTTTGAAAAAAAATTCTTCGGAAGATTTAAACCAAATATTTGACCTACATGGTAAAGATGAATCCTTTTCCTGGGATTTTTTTTATATCGTAGACCTAGGGGATGCTAAAGGGACCCTAACCTAACATCATATTTGGTCCTCACTCTTCCTGAGATTGATCAAGATCAATCCTATCTTCTTAGCATTTCAATCTATCTACATCCATATTTTTTGTTGGAAACATCATAAATGTCAAAAGGATTTGAAGAAATTTTGGATCAAACAGAGCCCTATCATGATAGGGACAATTGACTATAAATGTACCTTCCTATGTAATGAAACATTTGGGCTGATGGAAATTCTTAAGAATTTCAATGTGCTATATGAAAATTATTCCATTGATACATTACCTGTAATTTATCATAATATGGATGAATTGGAGTAGAGAATCATTTCTCTTGAGAAAGGTAAGACAGGACCTGTGCCATCACAACAATCCACCACACAAGAAAAATCTTCAGGAAAGAAGAGGGGGGAATCAATCTCTAAACCCCCAATTATTCTCGTCTATGAGGAGGGAGAAGAAACTTCATCTCTCCATCGTTCCATAACATCATTATCTGCCAGCTAGGAGGGTAAGGGTAAGTCTAATTTTAACCTTCCATTCATTCAATGCGATAGGATTCTATGATGGACCAAACATTATCAGGACCCTGACCTTTTCCACTTCAAAGAGAGCATCCTCCTTTCATGAGGAGTCACCAGGGTGAGTCTATCTTGAAATTCCTTGTCCCACCAGGAAGCCAGGATGTCATACTTGCTCTTCCAACTACCCCAAACGTTCCTCCTCGGCCTACACCTGATAATTTTACTCATTGCAAGGGGAAAGGAAAGATGATATTTTTCATGGGTGGTTCGGATCTTCTGGATTGGTTATCTTCTCACAATAATAATATCGAGATGGTGAATATCATGGATGGTACCAGAATGACCCTTGAGTCATTAATGGATATGGGGATGTCTCATAATCTAGAGGGGTCCATTGTATTTTTTCAGACAACACAGGACTCATACGAATTCATGTTGAGGAAGAACAGGCTATTCAAAAAACTTCCTCCACTTAGAAGAGATTTAAAATTAGAAGTAAGGGATAACTGAGCATTTTTTATCTTCTTATCTTTTTTCTTCTAAATATGTATACAACTTTCTTCATCATGGGTTGGGGCCCTTAGAGAACTCCAATTTTGATTTATGTCTAAAACTGCTTCTTTATTTTCCATTATATGAGTCTACATGATGTTTCAAAACTCAAAGTTTGCATGTTCATATCACCTTACACTAGCCCATCTTTTGTTTGGATTCCTAGAGATTTGTTTGTAACTCTACAGTTCCTCTAGCTTCATCAATGGTGCCCATGATTTCATTAACCCACCTCTTGTTTGTCTCTATTTAGGAGTGTCAAGTCTAAATTTTAGCCACACCTTCAAATGAATGCTTTGACACCAAAAACAACATTCAATTTTTTCGAACACTGAGTCCTATGCCTATTTGTTCGGTTCTTCTCATTGGTGGTGGACACTTTGCACAACATGTGGAGGCCCCACAAATATTTGGGTCTTCATTATTTCTCTATTTTTTGAATAAGAACCAGGGTGACACGTGGATGCTCGAGAGTCTTCCTTCCTCATTTTTTCACTTTTAACTATACTTGGGTTGTCTTGCTACACTTCACCATGTGGATGACCCTCGCTTCATGAGATTTTTTGAATCTTTATGCCTTTCAAAAGATGGGAAGAGGGACACCTGGACACCTTTCGTATTTGGTTCTAACCCGTAAGTAAATTTGAGTCGCGCGAAGCGCAAAAGAATATCAAGAGGATAAAAAGGGGCCATTTTTCATAGGATTTATAGGGGAAAAATAACTATTTCATTCCTTGACCAAAAAAATAGGATTTATGCCCTAAACAAAAGACTCACATTTGTTTTCAACATGGTCCTATCTTTGAGCATACATTTTTTCACATGAACAAACTAGTCAAAGTGACCTTTTTGGTGGTAGACACTAGATAAGATGGGGAGACCAAAAACAATACTAATACCATATCTGACGTGGGGATGGGCACCCTCTGTGGGTGCCACAAGAACCATAAAAATAAAACACAAAACAAACCAAGTGCCTAAAACCATTGGGCTATGAAGTCAATTAAATCACGCAAAAGTCCAAACACAAACACACATTTCACAAGAATATCTTGTGAAATCGAGGAAACTTGTCACTATAGACCATGAGAGAAAAAAGGGAAACAAAAACCACAAACAAAAGAGACAGAAAAAAAAGGAATATACACTGTACAGGAATGTGTTCCTTGTCTGGATCAATCCAAGAAGTGTTTCAGGTGCCTACTATTAATAGGCAATTTAATAAATTCTCCATCTATGTCCTTCAAGAAAAAGGTATGCTCACCACTTATTATGTCGATGGAATAAGGACCCATCCACAAAGCATCAAATTTCCCATGTTTCCCTTTATCTTCATGTCTATTATCCCATAATAAAACAACATCTCCAACATTAAAAGTCCTTGTAGTTACTTTTTTATCAAATAGTTTATTTAGTTTTTCTCTAAGCCTTAAGTTTCTTTTGTGAGATTCCCTTCTTTCTTCATCTAACTCAACTATTTGATTAATCCTAGCTTCATAAAGACTGACTTATTCATCCTAAAGTTATTGTATGAAATGATAAGAGGAAAATTTCATATGTAAGGCTAGAATATCCTAGACTCCATAAACCAATTCAAATGGGCTCTTTCCAGTGGTTCTTTTGGTAGTGATTCTATTTTTCCATAAAGCAAAATTCAACCGCTCACCCCATTTCATTTTGTTAACCTCCAATGTTCTCCTAATGATTTTAAGAAAAAAATTATTACTTGATTCAACTTGACTGTTCCCTTGAGGATTTTAGTTTGATGTATATGCCATATTTATCCCATATTCATGACATATACTTACTAATGGATTAGTTATAAAACTCATTACATTGTCAAGAACTATCTTTGTAGGTACTAAGAACCTACAAATTATATGATTCAGGATAAAATCCATCACAATTTGATGAGTTACAGTTTTTATATGGATATCTTCAACCCATTTAGTAAAATAATCCATAGCTACCAGTATCCATTTATGCCCTACACTTGAGGGATTTTAGATCTCTCCAATAAAATCCATGCCCCATTGTTTGAAACGAGCCTCTATTGATACTAGTTGCATGGGTAGAGAACATGAAGCTTTCATTCTTCCTAAGAACCTATGAAAAATTTCAAATTTTATAATCAACGAAGCTGCATCTTTGAAAATTGTAGGCCACCAATAACCCGCCCTTAAGATCTTATGGGTAGTCACTCTTCCAAAAAAATGGCATCCAAACCCTCCCCCATGAAGTTCTGAAATCAATTCGAGAGCTTCTTCCTTAGTGATACACCTCAAAAGAATCCCTTTAGGGTTCTTCCAAGTCAACCCATAATCAGTGATGATATATTTCTAGGAGGCTAATTTGAGCGTCCTTCTTGATTTTTATCATGATGTCCTAGATACTCCAAATTTATGAAGTAGAATATTATGTCCTTATACCATGTGGAGTTGATTAACTTCTCATGGACATCCATATTTCCTTCCTCAATCATATTAAATTCCATTACTTGTAGATTGCTCTCTTCCATTAATCTTGCAAGGCACAGACCTCTAACCAACTTGGTGGTTCATATGTTCATATCATAATCTTGTTATTTGTTCACATAGAGAAATATTTTATTGGAAAAATCCATTTATGATAAAATTTCGTTGACCATAGTGTGGGGAACATAGGTGAAAATCTTAGAGCTCAAGATATAAGGCCTAAAAATCTTATTTTCTCTTACTAAAGCAATGGTCTACTTTTCCATAATGGTATACTTTAATTCAACCCCTTGCAAGGCTTTACTAAAAAATAAAATGGGCCTTTCATTTCCTTCTTCATCATTTTGATATAGTACAGATGCAATAGTGTTCTTATATGTAAAGTAAAATATCTAAAAAGCCTTATTGTAATCAAGTGCTGCTAGTACTGGATCACTTTGCAATGCTTCTTTAATTCCAGTGAAAGATTGGAGAGATCTTTCCTACCATTTGATAATCTCATTCTTCTTTAATATGTTTGTTATAGGGATAGCCATTTCAGTAAAATTATAAATGAATCTCCTAATAAAATTTATCTGGCCAAAGAAAGAATTAATCCTCTTCCCAATTTTTGGGATAGGAACTTTACCAATTTCCTCCACTCTTTCTAGGTCAATCATGACCCCATATTTTGACATAATATGCCCAAGAAAATTTTCCTTTAGAACCCTAAAATGTAACTTTTTTTAATTCAATGACATGTCATATTCCCTTCATCTAATCAACATGTTCTCTACATGACTCAAGTGATCACTTCTGTTTTTGGAGAATACTGTGACATCATCTTGATAAAGTGTAATCAAATCATTTATGTAACCTAAGAATGTGACATCCATTGCCCTTTGAAACATGGCACCAACATTCATCAGACCAAATGACATCCTCACATATACATACGTACCCCATGGAGTAGTAAAATTGATTTTGATTATTTATGATTTCATTACCACTACCTAGTTATACCCTGAGAATCCATCTAACCTGGACAACAACTCAGATCTAGTGACCATTTGAAACATGTTATCCATATTAGGTAATAGATAGTTATATTTAATTGAGGCGTTGCTCAAGTTCCTAAAATTGACACACAACCTTTTGTATCCATTTTTATTTCTTAATGGCACCAAGTTTCCCACCCATGAAGAATGTCTCGTTGGTTGTATTATCCCTCCATACCTTATGTTTTTTAATTCTTCTTGCATTTTGAGGGAAAGATGTGGATTAATCATCCTTGTCTTTTGCCTAAATGGATTTTCATTAGGGTACACTAGTATCTCATTTTGAAAAGCATCCTCCCTATTTGCTTTCAATTCTGAGTAAGACCATGCCAAGCATTCTTGGTACTTTTTCATCATCTCAATGTAGGACAAATTTTCCACCTTACTCAAATTACTACCTAAAAATAATTTCCTAGGTTTTTCTTTAGTTCCTAGATTATTCTATTCCACATATATTGAAGCAGAGATATATCTATGAATTACCCTATCAAAATTATGAAATTTTTATTCTAAAGCCACAAATCCTCTGGGGATCATGTTTGTTTTCAATTCGATTATGTTCTTACCAAACAGGGTCTCTTTCCCATCACATACTATGACCATTGGTTCCTAGTCAATGCACTAATCGGTAAACTCTCGTTCATTTTTTTAGAACATATGAACTTGGGAATCATCATTGAATACTTTCCAATGTTTTACACTTTCAGGGACAAATGGTCTTGACAACACTTCTATATCATAGTCATATTAAGGAGACATGATATAATTTTCAAACCTGGATCCAATCAGTGCAAACTTATTTGTTTCAAATTTATGGGTTCTATCATGATACAATATGTTGAAGGAGTCAAACATTTCAATAAAATCCCAAACTGCATGCTTATATTGTAGCATCATTTGATTCTTAGTGGAATATAATATTCTAACTTGTTTGACTACCAAATACGAGTCTTATTTAACAACTATGTCCTTGATACCATATCTCCATGCAATCCTCAAACCCAAAAGTAGTGCCTCATACTCTGCAATATTTTTTGTGCATTCAAATTTAAGCTTGAAGGAGAAGTTAAATATTTTTTGACTTAGGATACATAAGAAAAACACCAACACAATTTACGAAGTTGGAGAAAGTTCCATAAAACATCAAAGACTGGGGAATACCAAATGCTTAAAGAATCTCACTCTCATTAATGTTGTATTCCTCAAAATCCACATAGCCAACAAAATTGTTAATATATACATCCGCATATAATACTTTCATAATAAGCATTGCAAGGGTCTTCAATAAGATGTAGCATATTTTTCTCACCATACAACTTGACAAGATTCCCTTCTATTGGTATGGTGGCATATGAAATATTCATTTGCAAACTTCTGCTTGTTGGTACCCAAATTGATTCTCCCTTAGAAGTTGAGTAGCATCACAGGTTTGGCAGGTAGCTTAGAGGCAAGTAGAGTATGTAGTGTGTCATTTTATAGCCGAGGATGAAATGCAACTTTCTCTTTAGCACTCAGCTATGGAGAAATGGGTAGCACTCTCAAGAGGATTTGACCTATCCTCACTACTTTATGGTTGTGCCTTTTAACTGGGCTGAGAGGACCCTTTTTGCATCCTGTTGTTTGTCGAGGAGATAGAGATATCCTTACTTGTGAAATTAGTAAGAAGACCTTGAAGAAAATATGATCAATGCAATAAAATATAACTCTCACGAGTTGTCACTCTAGATAATGGAGATATTTTCTAAGAAAGGTTCAGGCCACTAAAGACAATGTAAACCTAATTTGATTTTGCATGTTTTGGTAGTAAAAATTATGCATTTGTATACACACCTTAAAAACAGGGGTAATATGGGTATGATTGTTTTTTTTTTAAATGAATTTTTGTGGGAGGTGAAGTAGGATAAATTTGATTATACAAGATCTTTGGAGGAAATTTACAATAATGAGAAACTTCACAAGAGAAAGCTTCAAAACAGTCAAGATGTTCCTTCAACCAGAAGGTGTGCTTCGATGGAGGCCCAAATCAACACGTTTTCACGTAATCTTTAGGACTCCAATACGAAGGCTCAAATTGGAAAAATCAATTAAACATTATAGTTTTTGATTAACCACACCTAAGGTACACCTGAAGACTTGAAGACAATATATATCAATAAATGAGAGTGAATTGATTTAAAATCTATTTATCTCATCCAAGATAAAGTCTCTTCTTGAAATGAAATTGTAAATACCATTAAACTATCACAAGGATGAGACCCTGTGTGATCTCACTAAAATTTAAATATAAGATTGTAATAGGAACAAATAGAACTATTTACAAACATTCTGAAACAAAGTAGACACTAATTTCTCAAAGTCAACACAGAATAACTCATATTTGATTAAACTTATCACCAGGGGAAAGTTTCTAGACCAATCTCAAAACTTGTCAATGGTTGTACACTCGCAACCACCTTGACACAATCAAGTTTAACACAAAAAAGATATAAAAGTTTATCAAACAATCCCTTAGAAAGACAGGCTCTATCAAGTTTTTTCTTAGAAAATCAGTGCTAACCTCCAACTATTTGCATGACAAATTCATACAATTTATAATACTTAATTTACAACAGAGTTTCCCCCCCTAAAATCTAAGAATTGAATCTCCCATTGCTCACCATGATCTCGATTGTGATTCCCAGAATCAAATCTATAAAAATTTGTCAGGTGCTCAGGGGGTGGATCTCTTCGAATATCTCTCGCATTCAACTCCTTTTTCTAGTATATCACTTTTCCCTCTACTCGCCAACAACTTCTGCCCCTAATCTGTCAAATATTGTTCCTTCCATGCTTGAGAAGGAAAAATGGAAGATCAGATTGATCCCAGAGGTAAGATCTCATCTTAATGGTAAAAGACATCTATAGATCTTCCTCACCAAACTCAGATATCAAATTAACTCCCCTTCCTATTTGGTGTGTAAGAAATATTAAGAAATCATGAAAACTCACACATCCAGGAGCTCTGGAGTGAAAATGGTGGAAAAATTAGATATAGATGCATAGTTACTGTTGATTTCTATTTTGAATTTGGACCTTACATGTGGGAGATCTACTTTAAAACGGGTATGTGGGTTCCTTTTTTTGTTTTACACTTTTTTTTTAAAATGCAAAATTTTCAAATTTTGCTCTGCACCTTTGCCCTTGAGAAATGATCTTGACACATGTCCTAAGGTGGATCCTAAAAGAACCGCAGTCAAATTCTGCTATTTCACCTATGTTTTGGAAGTGGGAAAATTTTCCAATTTTCCCTACAGCTCTACCCTTAAAAAATGGACCTGACACGTGTTCCAACGTGGGTCCCATTGGAAACCCTCTTCCCTTTTCAGTTTTAACTACTTTTCCACAAAAGGAAAAATTTCCAATTTTCCTCTAAAGGTCCACACCTCCACCATTGACTGGAGAAAGTTTTGACTTTTCTCAATTGGGCCCGTAGGTTATTTTGATGATTTTAGTTATTTGAATATCAGGGGGGAAAAAATTCAATTTTCCCCCGCTAGCCCGCCTCCCCAGCTCTTAACATTTTAAAATCCAACCTTCACCTCCTTCTTGTCGGGCTTGCGAGCCATTTTGAGATTTTAATCCTTTTTATGAAAAGAGAAAAAATCCAAGTTACCTTCGAATGCCCACATCCCCACCCCTTTGAATTTTCAAACTGCTAAATGTCACAATGGCACATCTTGAGATGGTCCCCAAAAGTTGATACCTTGAATGAGCGCGAGATCACCATGTGTTGCTATGACATAAATTCAAAAACCTTAAGGTTCAAAAATGATTTGGCGGGGGTGCACTTCCATTTTATAATTTTACTCCATTTTTCCAAAATGGCAAAAAATCCAAGTTGCCTCTGAAATCCCACATCTCCACCCTTACCTTTTCCACGTGTCCTTCTGTGGGGTCAAAGTAAGACTTTTTCCCTGTCACTTAAAATTTTCTTTAATCAAATCCTAGCGAGGCCACTGGGTGGGTTCAAAATTTTTGCCAATGTACCCAAAAAGAAAATTTCGAAAACAAACTCGTTGCGCCCCCTCCAATTAGAAGAAGCCATGTAAGCATCAAAAGAACCAATCAGAATTGAGCGAAGCTACGGGACCAAATTTTCCTTTTTGCCAAAAAATCAAAAAGTGATAAGTTAAAGATTTTTCCCACTATCCTCTAACCAACCAAAAGAAGCCACATGACTACTGAATGTTGAGGAATCATTTTGAAATGAAAAAGACACCCGCCAGACCATCAAAAACACAAAAATTCACCATTCATTCCCAGAACTTGATTTTTTCGTTAAGGATGAAATTTTTTTGAAACAAAACCAAGTGAATCATGTTTCTAAGCATATTTTTGAACATGGATTTTGATTTTCAAAGGCATGAAAATATAAATTGGTTAGTCTCGAGCTTCCATGGTCGGGGAAAGAAAAATGGCAGTGCCAACGGATTTTGAAAAAATTAGGGCAAAAAAAGGGAAAACTCTGAGAATCCTTTAAGGATGTACATGAAAATGGATTTTGCAAAAAACTCAAGGCATTCAAATGGAGGTAGAAGCTTTCAGAACACCCACATCTAGACACAAAATGTTTCAGAACACACAGACAGAGGAAAATGAGGGCAAAATGGTTCAAGATCAAATTGAGCACCAACACCGCCAACATTAGCAGCCCACATTATTCATAGTAAACATACCCCATTTAACAAGGTAATCCAAAATGACTACATTTATGGTTTAAAATTTACCAAGATAGCTCACTAATTGCACCACTAGGCCTTTCACATACCCAATCACTGACACTTCTCTGGAATCGATAGCAGTGCACTTTCCAAAGGTCGTTGTTACCTTGATATTCAATTCATTCATTAATTTAAGAGGCATCACATTACATGAATCCCCCGAATGGAACATACAAATGCGCGCGAGTTTGTCTTTAATGATTAAAATGGTATAAAAAGTATCAACATCAAGCTGATATTCAACAAGGGATGTACCCAAATATACTTCAATATATTCACCCAAGTCTTCTAATGCTTCTAGCACCTCCAACTCTACAATCGTAGGGGGAAGATCCACACTATTTACTTCCTTTACTAAGGGCACTCCCTCCTCTTTGAACCCTAAATATTCAAATGCACTGTTCCTATGCTAAAGAATCCTAATAAACTCAACAATAGGTATAGTGATTTTTATTTGACTCAAAATCTGGGCAATATCACATGTGGATATATTTGGGTAATAATGTGTTGGGAGGGATGGTAACTACATATTCTTGCAGTATTAGACTCTTCATGACTTGGGCATGGACATGGGTATAATATTTATTGGGAATAGCTGAAGCTCTGTTAGGCACATCCTTCTTGCGAGGATGTTTCAGGATATTAGTGAGAAGGGAATTTTTAGGTTTGAGTTGTGGACCTCCACCTTTGATAGTTCTACTCCTGAGATTTTAGTCCTTTTCTTAATCCACTACTGCATTCATCATAATTTTTTGGTCCTCCTCAGAAGGAATTTCCCCATCATAATTCTTAATCATCAGAGCCCTTAAGTACTCAAATTCATGATTAGGGAGTTCAAAACCCTTAACCATATCAATCTCAACATCATCAACGGAAGGAAGAGGAGATACCCAATGGATGTAGTCCTAAAAATCCTCAATAGTCCCATCACTTATTAATTTAGTGGAGGAAAGCCCACACAATGAATCATTAGGACACTTCATCATACAAACATCTCCAAAAGTGGGTTTACCCCCTTAACATCGATCAGATGGAGGGTGGGGTAAGAAACATTTTTCAAACCTTTCAATGACATTATCTTCTTCAACCATAGACACTCTTGTAGTCAACGAATCTAAGACAAGTTTATTTTCTCTTTGAGGTTGTTGTTTAGTTCCTGATCCCATATGTTGTTTTCCTCTATCTTCATTTCTAAGCTCATCTCTTAAATGACCACAAAATATATTCATCCCATGAGTCTGATTATGACCCATAGAAATTTGTCTTATTCCCTTCTCCACCCTAGAAATTTTGTATGAAATTTATTTTACTTCCCTTATCAAGGTTTGAAGAACTTATTCGAGATCCAATGCCTTGCTTGCCTGAGGATTTTCAGGATTGACCAATTCAGGACACTCCCTCTTGGGAGGCTTTCCTGCATCCTTGATATTATTCTCAATTTATACCACCAATTTGAAGGCTTGCCTCATATTTGTAGGGTCCTTGTCCCTTAGATAATATGTTTCCTTCTTATCAAAGGCATCACAATATTTAATCAAGAAAGACTCATAACTTAGTATGAATATTATAGGATGTCTATTTAAATATTTTTTCAATCAAGTGTTAAAGTCATGAACTAGTTCATTAGGGTTTAGAGTTATCCAAAAAAGATTTATACCAATCTCGGAAATATTCTTTAATATTCTTGAATTCAAATAGAACAAACTTGGGACTAGTTTAATGACCATATAGACAACAATGGGGTTGACAATGTTTGTAGTAACTTCTGGCTTTCAGGATAATAGAATAGGATCCCCCAAGGATAATTCCCTTAATAACTCCCTCTCACAATGAACCTTACTATATTGAAAAAACAGAAAGGGGGATTGAAAAATACCTTAATGATTTACAGAGGAAGTTCCCTCACCAACATAACTATGTAAGTTACCTCTAGGGTTATGAATTTCAGAATGATCAGATACACTAGAATAGTGTTCAACTAATGACTAATCCAAATCAAGGGTAGGGATTTATTTTATTTATGTCCCATAACCAGATAATGGTTTCCAGTTTTTTCTACTTACTTAAATTATTTTCACTAATTGTGGAAACAATTTTCTAGTCAGATATTACTTGAAGAAAGGCATTTTTCCTTCGAGTTCTACAAAATTTTAAATAAATTCTCAGAAATAGAAAATTAAAGTAATGGTATTTACCAAATGCCTATGGGATGAATAGATTCACCAATAAGATCTTGTATCTTAAATTTATAATCAACTTGAAACAACTGGATAATTGAATTTGAATACTTATTTCAATAAATCTTAGCAAATTTCATCATTCTTTATCAAAATTTACTCCTAGCTAAGTGAGATTTAATGAAAATTCTCCTCTAACAAGGAAAATATCAAGAACCTGAATTCTGATTTATCTCATTTTTGAAATTCTAGATAAATGATTGAAGATAGATCATTGATCTGCATTTATATATAGTTTACATCTTACCTGAGCTTGATATGTCCCTGGTAATGGCACAAGAGCGGGTTGGTACCCAAATCAGTTCTCCTTCTGAAGTTGAGTTACATCAACAGGCTGAGTAGGATGCTTAGAGAAGGATAAACTATAATTTTAGTCATTTGTAGCCAGGGAAGGATCTAACTGACTCTTTGTCACTCAATCTAGGAAAATTTGGATAACACCATGCTAAGGGTTTGACCTACCCTACTACTTTAGGTTTTTCCTTCAACGAGGGTGAGAGGAAATTTTTGTAGCATGTATTTGCATGGTAAATGAATCGATCAACAATATTTGAATCTCCCTTTTAAGACATTGAGAAATAATCCTAGAGAAGACATGGTCAATGCAACATAATCTAACTTTCATGATTTGTCACCCTAGAAAATGTAGATTCCTTCTAGATAAGGTTAAGGTTGCTAAAGACAACAATAAAACCATCTTGCTCCTACATATTTTGAGTAAAGGATGGAAACATTCATCAAATATCCTCAACATTTATGGATAAACAGTGCAAACAAGGGTGGTTCTTGTCAGATTTATCTATTTTGAATGAATTTTGTTGGGGAATTAATCATGATAAAGTTGATTATACTAGATCCTTGGAAACTCTTAACAAATGCTGTAAGATTTGCGAGATGAGATGATGAAAACACCTCAAATAACGAACAATGAACCTTAAACTAGAATATGTACATCCATGGAAGCCCAAAGATACATGGTTACACACATTATTTCAGAATTTAATTATAAAATAACATTATAAAGACTCAATCAAACATCAAGAATCCCTAATCTAGGAGAAAATGTTATTGGTGAATCTTCATTAATTTATGAATATTCTAGATTTCAAAATTTTAAATTGCTGAATTTTTTGGGTATGAATAGGGACTAGGTCACAAAAATGTTTTGGGTACAAATTAATTTTAGCAGTTGGTTCACCTAGGAGTTTCCACCGATAACTGACTGTTATCATTAAAATCACCCTTATAGCAAAATTAAAATATGTTAAATTTTCCTAATATATATAATCTATGTAATTATTTATAGTTTTTTATTCGTAGTTATATCCATTTTTTGCAACCCCTTGCAAAATGGATCAACCTCCAGGCATAGGCATTGAATGTTAATGGGATCAGTTTACAAAGTATCTCACGGTGAGATTTCTTTTTGCTGTGAAGTTTTGGAGTAGGATTTGCATTAATGGTCAACTGGAAAAATGTATGGATTATAACCTTTTTTATGCATGACAATTCCCTCCTTATTGCACATGTTAATGCCTTCTCCTTGTCATGTAAGAAGGCCCTCTTCCTATCCTGCGACAACTCCTCCTGACACGTGACAATGTCATCTCTTTTTTTCGTGAGACAACACCACCTGTTCCTGTCACTCATCAATTTTCCCTCATATTTTTTTGTGCCAACCTCCCCTTGTTGTCGCGTATAAAAATTTACTCATTATAGCACGTAAACATTTTTTTGTCATGCTTAAACCTTCCATCACTGTCGTGTGACAACATTTCTACTTGTCGTGTGAAAATTCTTTCCCTCATTAGCAATGAATCTTCCCTTCTTGTCGTGCGTCAACTAGTGCTTTCAGATGGGTGAAAACAAGAGTTTCATATATAGATAGACATTAATGATACCATACAAGGTAGCTTAATAACCAGTTTAATGAATCATGGTGCCTATATCTTTTCTTACAGAAAATTACCATTGCAAAGTAGACTGGTATGGTTTCCGATACCTCCAGACATGTAATTAATGAGGGATATCAGTCGGTGGGAAAAAATTTCTATATAATGTTGTTGACCGCGCTCATATTTAAAAGAGAGACATTTTGGGAGCTGGGGTAAACTCTTGAAAAATCTTCCCTCAACTCAATTTTGAGTTGCGAGCCTTCTCTTAGGCCCAATAATGTAATTATGCCTTTGTGCATCAAATATAATGGTCTGTGCATATTTTTAAGCAATAAAATTGTGTTTTGTAGTGTTTCTTCAACCCTAGCTCATTTTATTGTATCTTCTTGCCTCCCCATTATTTTTGTTGTATTTTGTTCATTTTATTTTACTTACACATTTATGATGTTGCGTTCCATGGAGTTTTTATGGTAGACTAGGATCTAGGTCTATGTCACATTTTTTCTGACCTCCCTCAACCCCATTTTTCCCTGTTTCATCATCCTCAACATAGTATCTGACCCATTTTTATGGTGGTATCACCCCCTTAGTATAGGATTTCCCATTTTTCATGCACTTTCTCTCTCCTTGTCTCCTTGGATGTGTTAGTGTAGGTTTAGTTAGGCATTTTTCTTGCATTAGGAGTAGCTGTAGCATTAGGATTAGGTAGAGGAAGTTGGCCTTCTCTAGAGTGTTATCTCAAGTTTGCAAGTCCCACAGCTTGAGGGATAACCCCATGTTAGCATAATTACACTGATTTCTCCACAATAACAAAGAGAAAATATGGGGTGTTGTAATTCTGACATAACACATAGTTCTAAACATCAAACTTCTTAACCTTCGTAAATTCACGATTACCAAATAGTTTATCAAGGATTTCAACATTCCAAATGGAAGGACTGGTGAGAAGAGGCAAATATTTCATTTCTACTTTTAGGGTTCTTTAGTAACGGGTTTGTTTTGTATTTGTAACAGGTTTTTGGCATACTATTTAGCCAGTAACATAAATTATGCTACCAAAAAGTAGAATTCAACATGGCACCAGTCAGTAGTATTATTAATGTTATCAACTAGTTGCATGATTAATACTACCACCAGAGGAATTCTGGATGTTACCAAATGCATATTTCTGAATAAAAATGGTTATACCACCAAACTCGCTACCATAATTTCAATAGATGAAGATTATATATACCAATACATGCTAGAGATCAAATATATTCCTACTGGTTAGTTGTAACAGACTATCATAACTATTTAGCATTTTCCTATTTTATGTTTTTAATCAGTACACTTAAATATTTTTAACAATTTTGTAATGGTAGAAAAAAAAATCTTTTCAAAAATAGAAACCCATTTTGTTTAATTTATTCAGAAAGAAACAATAAAGAAACAAAAACCCTAAGGAAATAATTATTTCAGTAGATGAAGATTCTATTTACCTAGACATGCCAGAGCTTGAAGATTTTCCTGATTGCCAAATGCATTTATGAGATGAAATTTCGAATGAAAAAATTCCAGCAGAAGATTATAATGATAGAAACCTTCAAAAAAATAGTCTAATAGAAAGAACAAAACATCTTGGACATTTAGAAGGTCCTTTCAAGTAGATTGGGCACCTAAATTCCCATTTATTGATCCTATACAACAATATAATTGTAGCGATACTCCCAAAGAATGTAGATGTACTATTTGTACTTGGAAATTGGGTAAAGAACATAAAATGCAATGTAAATTAGACAATATAGAGAAACATTGTGGAAAGTTCTATTACACAGTCACTAACAAAGATGGGAATAAAACAAAGACTCATAGCTAGAAAACTGCAAAGCAGTGCATACATATAAGATATAAGGAGGAGTATGACGATACAATGAAAAACACAAAAAAATTTAGGAGAAACGAGGGTACTATAGATTCAAATTTTGGAAAAGTTGCAAATGAAAATATGAAGGATAAAAAATCACAGTTTTCAACCATTTTATTTATTTTTGAATCGGTAGACCAATTTCATAATTTTCAAAATATAAATAATTATTCAAGTTCAATGGGTTTCCAAACCTTCCAAATTATCATTCGTAATAGATTAGTGCATGGGAAATGGTGAGATGTCTTGCAATGCTTGAAATAGAAGATCTGAAAGAAAATGTAAAGAAAGTTTCATCTCCCTTTTAATTGATGAAGTTTTTGTTGTTGAAAAAGCTTCCTAGGTGTGCATGCATGAAGATAAATTCCAAAAGCACACCAAAACACCTCATCTGCTATTAGTTCATAAAATGCAATAAAACTGCAATGTTGAAAATCTTTCCAAACTGGTGATATCTAATTTGAAGGACATATCAAGAATGGATAATTATTTTATAGCCATAAAGCTGATTTTTGCTGGAGTTGATGATGCATCGGTGATGGAGGGTCACAGAAATGGTCTATGTGTCCATATCAAAACATATGTTGTTCCTTTCATGATTCATACTCATTACATGGCTTACAATACAAACCTTGCATATAGAATAGTAAGCACATTCAAATGTGTTAATAAAGTTGAAGAGATTATCTGTGAATTCCATACCTATATGTCATGCAGCCTAGAAATATTTCTAGAGTTTTATAAGTGTTACCTTGGGGTCACAGATGGTAAGAAACTTTTTAAATATGTTGATACTAGATGGATTTCTATGTATGAACCTTCCCATAGAGTTTTTTAGGAATACCAATCTTTAACTGGTTTCATGCATAAGAACCATAGGCAGGTTGAGAGGGCTAAATATTTTGTTTATCAACTTATAAAATTTGAAATATTGTTAACAGTTTCTGTGATTCTTCGAATGTTGCATGAGATGAATTGCATATAAAAACTTGCACAAGAATTGTTAAATATATATATATATATATTATATATATATATATATATACATACATACATACATATATAACTAACTTCATTACGTTAAGAAAAAGAGTGTGTTAGAATCTACATATGTTTTAGATTTTTCAGTCACTAGAAGTATATGATATATTTAAAAGATTCTAGTAACTACTTTAGATCCAATTTATCTGGTCATCTGTTTATCTTTGTTAATGGGGAAGAGATTAAAATGCACATATTTGAAAAATGAGTTGATATTGTTGGAGCTGAACTTGAAGAAGTACCTATTACACATAATTTATATGATTCTATTATATCTGAAACAAGGAAAACATTTCATAAAATATCCCAAAGCTTGTTAAATGAGATCAGAGATCGTTTCAAAAAGGGAGAGATTCTTGAGGTCATGAGAGTTGTCAATCCTAACTTTTGGAATCCTCTAGGAGATAGTTCTACTGATACATTTAAAATATACATGGGTACTATAATTAAACATTTATCACAATTAGTTGAATATAATTTGTTTTAGATTAATGGTATTCTTCAAAAGGAAACTCTTGCATTGTAATCAAATCAATCCAGATAGGTAATTAAGGAACAATTTGATGAACTGAAAGATCCAACAAAGAAGGGAGAAATAACAGTTCTATGGAAAAGGATTAATCCTAGTTCAATCCTTCATGAAAGCATAAGTTACTATTTCAGATAGTATGAACTGTGTCAGAAAATAATATTGGGATCAGTTGAAGATGAAAGAGTTTTCCATGCACTAACATTTATAAAATCAAAATATAGGAACAGGATTGATAAAAATATTAAGACCTACTTGAGGATGTACGTTTCAAGATACGATTTGGATACCTTTCCTTACGAATGGGTAATGGCTGTATGGAGTTATCTTGCAAAGAAGAGAGGGATCGGTAATACTAATACAGGGAGTGCAGATAACAATGAATTAGTGACTAAAAATCACAACCAAATATTAGATAAAAGTGTTGGAAAACAATATCTTTAGCATAACTTTGAATTTGATCTAGCTAATATTGAATAAACAAGATTACATGTATATTTCTATTTTGGAAAGAATTTTTTTTAACAAGATTCTTATTATAATTATGTATAATGTTATTTTTGTACATTTTTAAATTGCAATGTACATTTTTGAATATTCTTTTCAAATTTGCAATTTGTTTACTATTAAAGTTTTTAAAAATGTGTCATACTTATTGTTCTGTTTTCCTCTCATATAAAAAATGAAATGACATAATTAGAGAATTTTCACTGTTTAGATAATTTCCATTTTTGTTCGTTTAAATATTAATGCTACTTATAGTTCACTGTCTTGTCGGGACTCAACATAGTATTGTATAATGATAATAAAATTATATTTACCATGTAATAAATATAACAAACATAATCAAGAATAACAATCACCTTAAAAATCAGTTTGAATAGCAAAACATGCACAATTAACAATATATTATAACGAAACTATATGTAAAATTCAACAATCCACATTTATTAAAGGTTGTAAATTTCAAAGTTGTTATATAATCTCAAACAATTTTGATAAGAACACTAAAAAACAATTAAATTTCATATTGATAAGAATATTCTTGTCTATGTCAACAAAGTATTTTAAAATCATAATTAGAAATAGTTATGATAAAAATATTCAACATTATCCACTTTGACTCAAGTGTGAAACTTTCAATGTTTTCATATAATCATAAACAATTTTCATAAGAAGATTCAACAAAAAATATTATTTCATTATGTCTTTTGTAGATTCAACTTTGAGAAGATTCTTCTCTATGTCAACAAAGTATTTTAAAATAACAATAATAAGAATTTTAACATGTAATAAATATAACAAATATAATCGGTATTAACAATCACATTTAGAATCAGTTTGAATAGAAAAAAAATGACAATATAACAAAAGTAAAACAAAAATGACATAATCCACATTGATTAAAGTTTGAAACTTTCATATTGCTATATAAAGAGAAACTGTTTTATAAAAAAAATTAAACAACAACAATAATAAATTCATATTGTTTTTTGTAGATTCAATTTTGAGAAAATTATTTTCTTGTTCTTCTCTCTCCTAAACTAATAAATTTTCTTTCACAACACTAGATTGAACCAAATCCTTTGCAGCAATTTCAATATTTGAATGAATCGTTTTTTTCTTGATTTGTAACTTCACCAACAGACTGTAATGTTTGATTGTCTTCATCTTGCTTCTTTAATAGTAAGTCAGGATCCATTGTATTTCCCTTTATAATTATTCTCAATGTATTATTCTACTTGTTTAGGCTAACAAGCTTCTCTTTCAATTCAATTGCTGCATTTACACTTTTCCTTGCACTTTATAAGTGAAAATTATGAACACTAGCCTCATTCTTCAATTTTTAATACTTTGATTGCATTACACAAGAGAAAAATTATTAGTAAAATTTCAAAAAATTAAAATAATACTTGAAAATTTAGTAAGACTTACCAATTCCTTATCTCATTCCACATTTTTTCTAACTACAAGGCCCTTGTCTCGTGACCACATATTTTGGTAGTCTTGTGCTTGTGCATTTAAATTTTGTACTCGTTTCAACAAAATGTTTAACACTTCATCTCGATAATTATTATCAAATGTTACAGAAACAGACACATCCTGATTCAACAATATATCTTTATGTCAAGACTTGTTCTGATGTGAAGAATACAAAATATGTCTTTGGTTTTGATTTTTGTATTGTGAATTTATTTCTTTTATCATAACCTTGGCCCTAAACTCCAATATTTTCAATTCTTCAACCTCCTTCAAAATAATATTAGTATTGTCTTTCGTGTTATCAGCCAAAAGAATACCAAGTGGAAAATTAATTTTCTGGTCATCAGTTAAAATAGATACATCCTATACAGAAGATGGTTTTGTTGATCTAACCTATCTTCATGGAGAATATTGTCTTACCACATGAATCATATCTTGGGGATTCAATGTTCAATGCTTCTAAAGTCTTCTTTCATTCCCAAGATACTCATAATCTATCTCAATATTGTTCAAGATAGAAACACCCTGTCCAGTAGGAAAATTCCCAACTAAAAATGATGGAAATTTAGAGGAAAAATTAAGTGTTCCCCTGCTTGCAATTGGCCCAAAAAAATGAAATATTATTACCAGTGAACATTGTCCTCATATTTCTTGGTGGAGGTGGCGGAGGTGGCATGTGCATTTATGGTGGAGATTTTAATGGAGGCCCTAAGACATTGAACTGTAACTTTGTTAATAATATGACAAAATTAAAAATTCAAACAAAAATAGAAAGTAAAAATAAATTAATTCATATAACATTATTAAAAATTAAAATTATTTTGATTAGAGGAATGTTGTTGATGTGGAACTAAATCGTTATTATGCGGATGTTGTTGTTCTATAGGAGTAGACTGGAAAGACTGGTATATGTGATTTAAAATATAATTTAGAATTATCATTTAAAGATCTATCAGTCTTAAGATTTTTTAATTTTATATCAATTAAATATCTATCATCAATTATGAGTAAACATATATAAAACAAGTGATTCAAACCTGGGGTAACAGACCAAGGTATTGAAGAAATTTCTACGTTATTCTTTTGAGGCCGATGATACCTTGTTCTCATGTAGTTTCCGTAGAAAAGAAAAGAAATGCATGAAATTTTGAAACATATACAAGTTTTATATAATTAATAACATTTATTTAAAGAAATGAAATTTATATACATTATGAATTAAAATACCTATGATTAATTCCTGTGGGTTTTTTGTTTATTAGGTATGAGGGTTTATGGAACTCCTCATCTTTTTAGTAGGTGGCTGGGTGTCCTTCTCTATTTTTTGATCATCAAAAATAGTAACAGAATCTCCATAATCTCGTATCAAGTGACCTCTGATATGAGCATCCCTTTGTGATGCAGCTGTAGCTGCCACCTTTTGTTATAAATTAATAGTAAAATATTAATTCATTTAAAATATTAAATTTTAATGTTATGTATTAATAATTACAATATGAAAAACAAAAATTAAAAATAATCTAATATCAAATTAGGAATTAGGTCTTGCTCTTCAATTGTTAGTGTTAAATTCAAATTTGTTAGCTTTGAATGCATTAATGTCAGAGGAGGGGTGTTGTGTAAATTATATAAAGACTCATAATATAAAGCAAGAATAAAATTTGTGGAAATGATGGAAACATTCTAATTCAAATGAATATTTTTCAAATCATCTCTTATCCTAGAGGATAAATAGCTACACCAGTCAAATTACTTCCCATTTAAGGTACGAACGATATACGCTAATGACCACCAAGGAATATTCATATATCGACCTTGCAAAATGATTTTGGCCTGGAAGATCTGTACAATGGCCTGCAGAAATGGGTGATTGAAATCCTTGAGATGAATCCCTCTTTTTGAAGAGTTTTGTGAAGTTTTAATTATCAATAAAACAAAGAGAAACATTTTGTTAGTAATTATTGAACATAAAAAACTTTTTTAAATTGAATTTTTAAAAAATGTAATATAGTAAAATAGAAAATTATACTTACAAGTAAAAGAAACAACAATTACATTAATAGAAAACAGAAAATTTGACTCCAGAAACATACATTCTCCATCCATTAAAACATCATGTGAGACACTCAATATCATCTCGTGACATTCCAAATGACTCTTCATGAGATGGGAGTGTGTAATGAAATGTGAATGTGGATATGTCGTAGCAGAGCAGAAGATTGTTAAGTGATATATTCTCTGTCTTAAATTAGGGCTTATAGAGTAGCCTTGTGAAACTGGTTTCTTCAATCCATTGGGAGTACATATTAGGATCCTCAAGAAATTTTTATATTTTTGGAAAAATGAGGCTCTTGTACCAAAAAATCTTCATATTAGTTGTGGAAGCAAATAGGCTCTTTAGATCTCTAGAAGAACACTTCTTTCTTCATGGCATTAGTTCAAACTATTATAAATTTCTTGTTTGTAGTTGTTCTTGGTGTTCTTGATGGTTTTCTTTGTATGTCTGATGTCCTTTCACGTTCTAGTTTCTTCTTGTGTTTTTCCTCATATACTCAGAGATTCAATGCTCTAGCTTCCCTCTTTTATTGTGTGAAAATGTCCACCTTTTATGTATTTATAAGAGTGAAAGTAGGCTACCGAAGTATTTAATATGCCACCTACCAGAATCAGATAGAATGCAACCTACCGGTAGAATAAAAATACTACTAACCAATAGCTTGTTAGCATATTATACGCTGACGGTTGGTAGCATTATCTATGATACCGGCCAGTGGCATAAAGGATGCTACTGGCCAATGGAATTATCTTTACCACCAGCACTAACATTCTTATGTTGACGATGGGTAGCATATATTATGCTACTAGCCTGTAGCATTCTTTATGTTACCGGGTGATAGCATAAGAATTCTATTGTTGGTAGCATACTTAATGCCATCAGATGGTAACATAGATAATGCCACCGGCCAGTAGTATTAATGCCACTAGTTGATAACATTAATGCCACCAGCCGGTACAATAGATAATGCCACTAGTGGTAGCATAGATAATGCTACTGGCCGGTAGCATTGTATATACAGTCTCGTCACTTAAAAAACATCTTTATAAAATCACCTCTCGTGCGAAACAACTTTTCCATCAATTCACCATACAAGCGAGAGTGGATTTACCAATATTCAACAAATATTTTCTAAGGAATTTTTTCGGTGGGACCCTTAAAATTTTTCCTACTTGATCTATCACACCTAAGATACACTCATAGGATTACAAACAATCTGTAACAACAAACTGGAAGAAGAAAGAATTTAAAACTATGTATTACACAATGAGATGAAAGCTCTTCTCACATCACAATTGCAATTAACACAATGCTACCAAAAGGATAAGATCCTATGTGCTTCTGATGAACTCCTAACATAAGATTGCAATGGGAACATGAATAGCTATTTTAAATACATCAACTTTAGAAAATTATACGCAAATTTTTTCATGATTAACAAAATTAACTCAAGATTCATAAAATTTACCAGTGAGGGAAAGTTTCATTTACAGTCTAAATGGTTGTTAATGGCTGTACACTTGCTCAAAGCAATAAACCAGTTTTGCATAGAGAAAATACACCGAATAATTATATTATAGATTCAAATAATTCGGGATATATTATTCACAGGTAGAGGTTACATATATAGAGTTTGATCTCCTTGATTCTAGGAGTCAACACTCATCCCACATATCTCTCCTAATCCCCACGATATCTCACTCAAACTCTCAATCCCATTATTTTCTCACAACAAACATTATCTAGTTACAACTATTTACATGAGTTAACAACTCATAAATAGTTGTATTACATTACACTATATTATTTATTTCCACACTCATAATAATATTCACAATATCTAATATTATTCCTAACATTCACTCCCCTATTGTTAACATTATTATTTCCACACATACACTCCCCTAATGTGAACAATGTAGAAAAGAATAGTTACACTTTCTCTACAGCTTGCAGTCCACCCCTGTTTGCTCATGATCTTGGTACACATATGGACCTCAGTCCAAGGTAAGAACCCCTATTCATGAACCTCTGTTCATGGAACCCAATATGAACCCCTGTTCGACAAAAAATAGACCTCTGTCCTAGGTACGAGCCCCTGCTCATGAACCTCTGTTCATCCTCTTCAAGAAAAACATGATGCTGCTTTTTCTTGTGCTTTTATCTTTCTACTATAACATATTTACATCAGGAGGTTATAAAAGGAAATACAATTCTAGGTAACAAGAATGTGACATATGTTCTTATTACAAATAATGAAACACACAACTGAAATACTTGGCCACCAAATCAACACCGCTGCCTCATCGATGGTGCCTGATGAGAGGTCGCCGATTGCCCTCCTGCCTCCGTTGCCTCTAGCCTCCATCAGAAACTGCTTACTTACTCAACAAATTTGAAAATGAAGCTCAATATGAATTGTCTCCCCCTCAATTTAATCTTGGTCGCTGTGTACAAGTGAAAATATGACCAGAAGAAATGCGGGCAACTTTTTGTTTTTAATTCAGTTTTCCTAATAATCACCTAAATGACAATTTTAGACTCAATAATAATTATTGACTTTGACAATTACATTTTACTCTTACAAAACATGACACAACATGATAATATATTTAAAAAATAATAAAATATTACTTTTACAAATGACCTAAATTTAAATCATTTTTAAAAAAAAAAGACTTTAACCGAACATTAAATAAACTTGACTTAAAATAACATAAAGACAAAAATAGAAAAAAAACTATTACTTAACACATTTTTACTATAAAGAAAAAGTAATATTATTGTATTACTTTATATAAATAAGAATAAACCTAAATAAATACTTCTTTTTAGTTTAACGGGTATGGTATTTTTTAAACAATATATTCTTAAAACTAAATAACAAGACAATAAGACAAAAATACTTAATGACTCTTATTTTAATGGACAAAAAAAAATGGAAGGACATTTAAACACTCAGACTTATAAAACCTCAAATAAAACGTAAATGGAGATGAGACATTTAAAAAACTATAAACCATGTCAATGTACCCGTGAATAGATTTGTTCCATATTTCTGGTTGGAGAGATAGTATACGCTAATGTCAAATTAAACAACCATGGTTCCACTTCTAGTTGTATTAGTTAGATCCGCCTGCGGAAAATTTCCACACAAATATTACTATAATTTATCTTCACTTTTAGGCTCGTCTACCTCAAACTTAACACTTTTCACTTTACGGCTGTAACGTGAAAATACCATCGATCAGATCTATATGCATATAGAAGCCAGTTTCAATGCATGAGGATTCCCACAAATTACTGATGTAACTGAGACGTGTCCACATTTCCAGCACAGTAGATGAAACCAGCTACAACATATGAGATAGAGAAATCATGATATATAGATCTGCCCACTTCTACGTCTAAATAGGCTATGCAAACCAGACTGTTAAATGCAAGTAGCTGCAAACTAATCGCATACAAGGAGATCACAGTAGATATTGTTTTTCAAAAAAAAATTAACATCATGCATGCTATAAATCTATTTCATTGTAAACACATGAACAACCTGCTCTGATACCACTGTTAAAAACTACATAATAATATGAGAAATAATCACCGAATACTATAATATACAAATTGAATTCATTCGGGATATCAAATACATAGAGGAAGATTACATATATAGAGTTTGATCTCCTTGATTCTAGGAGTCAACACTCATCCCACATATCTCTCCTAATCCCCAAAATATCTCACTCAAACTCTCAATCCCATTATTTTCTCACAACAAACATTATCTAGTTACAACTATTTACATGAGTTAACAACTCATAAATAGTTGTATTACATTACACTATATTATTTATTTCCACACTCATAATAATATTCATAATATCTAATATTATTCCTAACACATCTTTGAAGAACTTGTAAATTATAAAGTTTGACTGACAGAATGGCTCATGTCATTACAAAATTTAGGATCTTGGCCTTTATAATTTTTTTTATAAATTATGGGATCCTAAGGGTGTCAACAAATGATTAAGGTTTTAAGTAGTCCTTTTTAAAAAATATAATAAGCCTAATATCACCACTAGAATTGACAAAATCAAATTAAGGTTATCTAAAAATCTAAGATCCAATTGTTTATGGTGGATTTCGATTTATTTATTATATGAAAAATACCAAAAACTCATAAGATGATAGGGTTAAGTGATAACAGTGTTGATAATGCATTGTTGAGATATGTGGATGTAAAATGGGTATGGGACTCTTTCTTCTAATGAATGAGAGAAACCTTCACACATAGAGATAACTCAATAAGAAAAATATTATCTAAGGATATGGCGAGTTTCTCGGTAAAGGTTGATCCTAAGAAAAAAATTGTTTCCTTGAAGGGTGTAAACTCATTTTTAAAAAAATTGATAATGATAGAAAACTAATGGACATGTTGTCATGTGTTTTTACATAGGAAAAATTCACTTGAAAATAGGACAACCATACCCTAGTGTCAAATTTTTGTGTCATACCTTTCTAAGACACTCCATAGATCAACCTACACCTCAATGCCAAGTCCTATTCTCTCCTTCTAGTGGTCCATTTGTGAGTTTCAACATTCCCCAAAGGTGATTTAGAAAAAAAAAAGATCATTCAAGTACTTTTGGATTAGTATCTCTCAAGCCAAAATTTCAACCAAGATTGGAAAGGGCTATCATCATCCTTTTTATGACAAGTGCATATTAACCAAAGTAGTTTAAAAGGCCTATATTAATCATGGAGGTTTATTCGGGATATAGAATCATTTTTCAACTAATTTAGGAACATTCTAGTAAGTTTCAGAGTTGTAGGATCCAATCCACCGAAAGTGGGTTTTTGAGGCCTAAGGAGCTTCCAATGTAAATGAGTACTTGAACTTCAAGGAGGTGATTGTCAAGAGGTGAGATCTGAAATGAGTTGTGAGCCCAAAAATATATCATTGGAAATAATTTTTATTCGCCTATATTTTTATAAAATCATATCTATACAAAGCACCTTGCATTTTTCAATCCAACACATTCTTTCAAAACACAACTAGCGTTCCTGAGAAAAAGGAGGATTTTGATGGTGTTTAAATCATAATAAAGGAATGGTACCCATCCCATAATTATAAAAATTCCTTTTCCATGTGATATCACATAAATAAGTGTGGAATAACTCATCTAGGAGCTCAAGTTATGGTCTTTTCAAGTTGTCACCCAAGGTAAGCATTGTGATATTTAGTCAGATTTTTGGATGCCACACCAAAACATGAGGATGTGGAACCTTTTTCTGTCCTATAAATCCCTCACCAATGGGATAATATGGGAATAAAAAATAAACCTCCACCTTTTTTGCATGTTTCTCACCTTATTTGACCCCGATCCCGACCCAATTTGGCCCCCAAGACGAACTTTTCCATCCCCCCTCTCATCACACACATCATGGAAAAGTAGTAACATCATACTGAGGCACATTTTTTCCACCTATTTTCCCATCCCAAGGGGAAAATAGGGGATGAAAAAATATGCCTTCCCCCATGACTTTATATGGTCACACATGCAACCATTTGCTAGCACCTAGGAGATCATTTTTAGCCCCCCTCTCAATTTTCTTCATCAAATGAACAAATGTCAAGTGTCAAGAAAATTATAAGGAATATTTTATTGCACCTATAATATCATTCCAATGGGACAAAAGGGGCATAAAAAGTTACCCTCCCCCCTCAATCCATGAAAATACTATAAGTTCAACACTTAACTCATTTTTCTCATTCCCCCCACAACTATCCATACGCTACCAAAACTTTGTTGTATTTTCCCTAAAAAATTTCATCCACCATGATCCCATGATTTGAAATAATAAAAAAAAGAAATACAGATTATTGAAGATGAAAAATGAGAATTTTTACTAAAAAAACTTTGAAAACCACAAAGGAGATTTTCTCATATCTCAAACACTAGTGCACGAATATTTATAGGGTTTTTTGCATCGTTTTGCATTCCTAGGAACCTTAAAGTTTCAAGAAGAATTTTTTACATGCATGCTTTGGATTTTTTGTAGTGAAGAAAACCTAATTTCCCAACAAAAAATTTTAAAATTTAAAATATCGCATTCTGAAGACCAGATCAAATTGAAACTTCATAAGTGCACTAAAATTAAAAACCTATATGAAAAAGGTGGTTTCGTTAGAACCCGAGTTCCAAAACACCACTTTCTATAAAAATTAAGCCTCCTAAACAAACACTTGCCATTTTTGGTAAGTTGTCACCATGGGAAGTTTCGGAGGAAGAAATGTACACAAAGGTTATCCAGAACTAAAAATTAAGTGATCAACGTCATAAAAGGTGGAGAATTGTCATTTTCTAAAAATAGTGAATTTGCCTTTCTAGTATAGGAAATTGTTCTAAAAATCATTAATTTTAAGATTCATGAGTCATATGAAATCTGCATCAGGAAGTCTCAAACTTTTTTTTCCAACACTCATTACAAAATAAAAAATGATTAATAACACACCAAAAAATACAGCACTTAAATCAATAATGAAGTTCATCCCAAAATACACTATGTCTCTATATTTGTGCAAAATGCTAACCAATATATAACCAATGTAGAGATACAAAATTCTTACATCACTTTACTACTTGTAGTTATAAATGTCCATCGACCTAGCTTTGGATACTGGCTCTCAACTATTTTTCAAGATAAATTTTTTTTACGTCTCTTTTCTTTTTGATATTGTCCCTTGGCTCGACTAGTAATAATATGTGCATTGTTTCTCTTGGATTGTGGGCTTAGTGTATCTATGATGGCCCTCCAGCCTTTGAAATGATAATATTGATGAACTACATGCTCTAATGACCTCTCTATGAATCTAAGTCTTTCTATCATGTTCACAATAATATCACCAAAATAAGGGTTCTTTGACATCTAGCAATGATGTCAAAAAAAATAAAAGATCAACTTATTGACATGATCCATTGATGACTGTTACTACTAAAATCTATCTACATATTTGAAGAACTTGTCAATTATAAAGTTTGACTGATAGAATAGATCATGTCATTACAAAATTTAGGATGTTGGCCTTGATGAATTTTTTCATGGGTGGTTCAGATCTTCTGGACTGGGTATCTTCTCACCAAATTAAAATTAGGATAGATAATATCATGGGTAGTCCCAGAATGACCCTTGAGTCATTAATGGATATGGAGATGTCCCGAAATCTAGTGGGGTCCATTATATTTATTCAAAACAACACATGGCTCAGATGAATTCATGTTGAGGAAGAATACGCTGTTGAACAAACCTTCCTCCGATTGGAGGAGATTTCAAAGTAGGAGTAAGATATTACTGAGCACTTTTTTTCTTCTTGTGTCCTTACTTCCAAATATGTATACAAATTCCTCATCATGGGATAGGACCCGTATATAACCCCAATTTTGATTTATGTCTGAAATTACTTCTTTGTTTTCCATCATATGAGTCTACAAGATGTTTGAAAACTCAAAGTTTGCATGTTGAGATCACCCCGCACTGGCCCATATTTTGTTTGCATTCCTGAGAATTTGATTGTAACTTTGCAATTCCTCTAGTTTGAACAATGGTGCCAATGATTGATGGGAAAATACATGGAAAATTTTAGCTACTCGATCTTCAGACCCTTGTAGGATTATAAAATTACCGTTTAAATTTTACTCCATTAAAATATAATGAAAATAATGTAATAAGTATGACACTTTGCAAAAGGGCTGATTACGGAGTTTGGAAATTTTCTACATCTCTAGGTTCTTATCAAACCATTCCACTAGTCAAAACTTGGAAGTTGCAATAGTAATTTCACAAGATAACCTAATGGAAACTATTAAGAACATGCTTATAAGAATATCAAGACCTTCAGATGACAAGGGTGAAATATAACACCTGACTTCCCCTTTCTTGGCATATTTTGTAAGCTTTGTGTACCTAGCTCCACTGTTCGAAATCCTCTAGATATCGATCGACCTTCTAGATGCTTCCTAATGCCCTATGGCACTCTAGATGATATTCTAGGCTTCACAATAATTTGGTGTGGCGCTATGGGCTGACTAGGTAGTATTAATAACTTCTAGTCACAATGATGCCTATTTAAATAAATAGGTCTTCACAACTTTATAATAAGCCTATTAAATAGGTCTTATAAAAAATGCTCTTCCCCACTCACTCAGGCAATATTCCTCAAGCTATCGCTTTGAGCTTCTGAAGTTGTGTGTCCTTTTACAATGCAATGGATGGATTAGAAAGTGGGTTGCGTTTTTTAATGGGATAAATCCCATGGTGGGCGGGTAAATTTAAGTGTGTTAAATCCAACATAACCCTCCAAATTCCATGTGATGTATTTAAAAGTGGGTGATATCCCACATTATGTGGGAAGGATAAATGTTCTTTAGCCTCTGTTTAAGGCTTTAACCAACCCTACGTGGTTTTCCTTTTTTTCTTTTTTTAAAAATTAATTTCTTTTTATAAAAATATTTTAAACCTTTTTGTGTTAGTAAATCATAAACACACATTCCATGTGCCCAAATACACGTGTATCTCTACTGGTATGCCAGGTATCACCATGTTATTCATCCACCTGGTGCATCCTATGTTTGTTGACCACTAATTGACCAAATTTTGACCGGTCATAACTTTTGCATGCGGACTCGGATTTGGTCCATTCAAAATGCATCAAAAATGTGTTAGAGAGATCTACACAATGGTTATAACTTCATATGATTTAAAAATCATTCATTTTTCCATTGACCAATGTTGACCAGTTGTTGACCAATCTTTGACAAGACACCATTTGCACATGCAAACTCTATTTTCGACGTTTAAGTAGTTAATGGAAATATCTTGAAATGGTCTTCCGCACTAACACAATTTATGGATGTTTAGGGAATTTTTTATTATAAAAAATTATCCCCTGATCACACCTCCCCACTGATAAAGCATTTTTGTCTCAAAAAGTTTATATTGCTACATTTTTCCATCTTGTCCCTAATCTGGAAATTCTTCTTCCACCTTGGAAGTACTGATGTAATAGACCCTCAATTATTTTCCTCTGCAACCTTCTCACTTTGAAAATTTTGTTCTGATCCTGGGACCTGTGGATTATGGGCCCACTATGCTTCCGCTGGGCCACTCTGATATTCGAAGAAGACTTCCATGTCTCCACTGTATGGTGCTAAGTTTCTGAATGAAACTTCAATGCTCCTACTATATGGTGCTAATCTTCCAGATATCTTACAACAAGGATCTTATTTCACTCTATAACACACCTCCTTGCTCCAAGTTGATTCCACATAATCCAAACTGGTTCGAAGGAACTCCATGCTACTTAGAGCTATGATTGATCCGATGTCAATGACGGACAATGACTAGTCCTTTTTTCAGACCTCAACGCCTCTGTTGTGTAGGAATAAGTCTGATGATTAGCTACCATTTGAATGTGTGGTCGCAATGCCTTGACTCCAAATGATGTTCTAAGCTAATCTTTTGAGAGCTCCTTTTGTTAACAAGAAATATCAAGTACCATTCTGATAGATGCACATGATGGCCTCTTCAAAGAACCAAGTCCTAACCCGACATCAATGCCACTCTATGATTCAGTTAACATTATGCTGCACAATCACAATGCATCTACATAGAATGAAGTTCTGAGCTAACTCCTATGAACTCTACTATCTACACAAATGGAAGATCAATCTCCAAATGTTGTTTGAGTTAAATATTGTATCCAAGCTGTAACATGTACTCACAAGATAATTAGGAGATATGTTTCAAGTATTAATCAATTTTTCTAAGCAAGAAAATTCACTGAATATGGTAAACCTTTCTCTCAGCATTTTCTCACAAAATTTGATCTCTAAATAAATGTTGCATACTATTCATCAATCTAAATTATGCAATATATAATTGAAAAAATGTTGACTTACCCATTTGAAAGGACTTTCAATTACAGGTATTACCTGGTCCTGGGTTGAATTATCAACTTTTGGTGGAGTAGAAACATCCTTTTCCTTTGCAATAGGCCTCCATTCCATTTTTAGCTTTCCACTACTCTGGTGGTGAGATGGATGTAATTTACAGTAATTTTCCACTTGATGCCCATTCCTCTAGAAATGATCATAAAAATTCCTCTTAATTTCCTTCTTCTGGGATGAGGAACTCTTTCTTCCATTTCTTGACTTTGCATGACAAGATTGGTCTTTCTGATTTTCATTGTTCCTAATGTACGACATAAAATTCTTCATCAATGCCATTATCTTCCACAATCTGGCCATAGAATGCTTATGCAATCCACAAAAAATACATGGAAAGGAATTCCACATATTCTCAAAATCATAACCATACTTCTTAACCTAAAAAATTGGATCAAAATTGTTATTGTGCTTATGATTATATTAAGAATCTGGAGGTGGAATCTCATTACCTCTTCACTGATTTATCTTACCACATCCTACCTATGACAATGATGCATAACTTTCCTTCTTAGAATATTCTTGCAGTGCTAGTGGAGTATTCACTTTCCTTTTGGAAGTTTGACTCCCATCATCATTTTTGGACCATTTTCAAATTTCCATTCCCACACTAGAAAAACCCAAACATACAAAATGAGGATGATCCTCGACATGTATTGTGTTAGCAATGCCTTGGCCATTTTTACCAAAGCCTTTTCGATCAAATCCCTTTTTATCTAATAATTTGGATCCAATGCCTCTAGTATTATTTTCAAACAAACAAAAGACTTCATTACCTGAATCCAAAATTAAACGAGAGGAAGAAGAAGATTCCAATGGTGAACAACTTATAGTGTAATCATCTGCCATGGTCACCGCATCTGAAGTTGAAGGTATTTCCTTTATTTAATCACCACACTCCAACCTTGCTAAGAGCTCATCCATGGTTTATAGTTCTGATTTCAAACGAGCATTCTCCTCTTCTAAAGAGTAATACATTGATTGCAGGAGAGATTTCTCTTCATGGATCTAAAGATTATAAGCTTTAGTTTCCTTGAGCTTTGCCTATTTAGACATCTTGCGTCATGGTACACATGTACCCTATTCACACAAACTGAACTAACTACACTAAATTGAAGCAATCACTCTGTTAATCAGATTTACTAAAAGAAAATATGGAACTAAACCAACTTTGATACCTAACTTGATTTGAAAATAGACCGAAATGTTTATCTACTCAATCTTCGGACCCTTGTTGGCTTATCAAATTATCATTTAATTTTTACCTCGTTAAAATCAACTGAAAATAATGCAATAAGTATGACACTTTGTAAAAGGGTTGATTATGGAGTTCAGAAATTGCCTACGTCTTTGGGTTCTTATCGAACCATTCCACTAGTCAAAACTTTTAAGTTTCAATAGTACTTTTACAATAAAACCTAATGGGAAATATTAAGAAATTTCTTAGAAGCAAAACCATACCTTTAGATTAAAATGGTGAAATATAGCACCCAACTTCCCCTTTCCTGGCATATTCAAAAATTTCTATGGCACCAGCTCCACTGTTCAGAATCCTCCAAAATTCGATTGGCCTTCCAAATGCTTCGTAACACCCTATGGCACTCCAGTCAAAAATCCAAGCTTCACAATAATTTTGTGAGGTGCTATGGGCCGACTAAGTAGTATTAAAAACTACTATCCAAAATTATTCCTATTTAAATAAATAGGTCTTCACAACTTTATAATAATCCTATTAATAGGTCTTATAAAAAACACTCTTCTCCACTGACTTAGGAAATATTCCTCAAGCTATCGCTTTGAGCTTCAGAAGTTGTGTGTCCTTTTACAATGTAACGGGTCCCTTATTTATACCCAAATAGGGTCCTTAAATAATGCATTTAAAAATTATCTCAAGGCTATCATTAGTCTAGCCATGGCATGTGGATGGATTTATTATCCCATATTGGATGGCATACATTTTTCAGTGGGTTATCCTACATAATCCTCCTTTAGCAAATATTACAAATTCCACGTATTGTGGATGGATTAGAAAGTGGGTTGCATTTTTTTATGGGATAAATCCCATGGTGAGCAGATAAATTTAAGTGGGTTAAATCGTACATAAACCTCCAAAGTCCATGTGATGTATTTAAAAGTGGGTAATATCCCACTAAATCTTTTTAACCAACCCTATGTGGTTTTCCTTTAAAAAAAAAATTTCTTTATATATTTAAACCTTTTTACATCGATAAATCATCAACCCACATTCCATGTGCCCAAATACACATGCATATATACTGTTATTCCACGTTTCACCATATTATTCGTCCACTTGGCACGTCCTCTACTCGTTGACCACCAATTGACTAAACTTTGACCGGTAATAACTTTCACATGCGGAATCAGATTTGGTCCGTTCAAAATGCATCCAAAATTTATTAGAGAGCTCTATGTAATGGATCTAACTTAAGATGATTTAAAAATCATTCATTTTTCCATTGACCAATGTTGACCAGTTGTTGACGAATCTTTGACTAGACACCATTTGCACATGTGGAATTTTTTTCGACGTTCAAATAGTCAACGGAAATATCTTGGAGTGATCTTCTACACTAATAAAATTTACGGATGTTTAGGAAAGTTTTGATATAAAAAATGATCCCCTAAAAAATGATTTTGTTAACCCACCGCATGTCTCTCTCAATTTAAGAGTCACAACTCTAAATTTTAGCCAATCCTTCAACTACATGCTTGGAGACCAAAAATTGCATTCAATTTTGTTGAGCAAAGAGTCCTCTACATATTTTTTTGGTTCTTCTCACCAGTGGTGGCCTCTTTAGATGACACATGGAGGGCCCACATGTCTTTGGGTCTTATTTCTTTCTCTATTTTCTAAATAAGCACCCAGACAACACATGGATGATCGAGAGTCTTCCTTCCTCATTTCGACTTTCAGCCATATATGTGCTACCTTGCGATGTCTCACCACATGGCCGACCCTTGTTTCATGACATTTTTCAATTATTTTTTCCTATCCAAAGATGCGTCAGAGGGACACATGGACAAATTTCACATTTGGTTCCACTCCTTAAGTAAAATTAAGTCCCGTGAAGCAGAAAAGAATATAAGGATGATAAAAAAAGGTGCCAATTTTCACAAGATTTATAGGGGTGACATAAATATTGCATTCCTCAACCAAAAAAAGAGGATTTATGTGCTAAACACAAGAATAAAATTTGTTTTCAACATGGTCCTATCTTTGAGCATACGTTTTCCACATGAAAAAACCAGTCAGTGTGACCCTTTTGGAGGTAGACACTAGATAAGAGGGCGAGACAAAAATGAGTACTAATACAGTGAAAACTAGAATGTGCCAAATTTATGACCAGGTGAACAAACAGGTATAAGTGTGAATTAGATACCTAGAAAAACTTAGATCGAGAGGAAGAAGAATGATCGTTGTGCCCAATAAGGGGCAGGGGCACCGACAAGTACTACAAACTTCAAATAGATGCCTTTGACTAAGAAAAGGCCGAGAAACTTATTTTTTCTACGTTATAGGATGTTCATTTTCCTTTTACTTTATTCACTATGAGGTCACACAATAATCTCATAGCTTACAAATAACATGCAATGAAGTATCGACCTAGAAAACCCTCAAATAGACATCAAATCCTAAAAAAAGAAAGATGTAAAATGAGGGATCGGTCTGTCATTAGCTATCACAATGGAGATCTTACAACTGAGAGTTTCAATACATCGAATACCTAATGTAGTTCTATGTCTGTGTGTGAAAAATAATTCCTTAGGTGGCTCTTGTAAATTTCACACTTAGATAGCCAAAAAATAGCTAGATGTAAAGAAATGTAGTATATGTGTGCATGGAATAGAATAAAATCCCCTCCTATGAAGTGTACCTAGAATAATTTAGTTACTTGCTCTAGAATGGATGCTAGAATGGACACTTTGATGCTCTTTAATAGCCTTTAGATGCAACCTTATGTGGTGATAGCTAATGTTTAGTGCTTGGTCCTTTATTATGATCATATAAATTTATATTTATATAATTCACTTGCTTGAATTTCATAATTAACCATGAAAGGCCGACTACGAAAAAAAGATAAGATGCTCAAATGGATAGAAGTAACCCAATAGATGTGAGTAAAGTGCAAATAGGTTATGGGTGCGCATATGGGACATGAACACCCGACATTGACGTTTTGGTTAGACGTTGGTGTTTAGAATGATAAATATCGAGGTATGGAAATACATAATTAACAAGGAGTGAAAGACAAGGAGTAACAATAGAAAAAATTTAAATATGGCGAAATACATGGTTTACTAAGTACTTTTCTTACTTAGGGATCAAATGAATAGTAGTATGTAATTAGGACTAGATAATTATCCAAAGTGTGTGATCTTGTTTCTACATTTTCCTCCACTTTATGTTGTTGAGAGAAATATTGATAACATAAAGTAAATAAAAATGTGTAACTCGTAACCATGTAGATAAATGGTGAAAAGCATGCCGAGAGACAAGGAAAAGTGTAGAGTGATAAAAATATGAAGTGTAGAGTGTAGAGATCAGAAATTTCAAAAAGTGATGAGATGATTACCCTAAGGTGGAAAGGCATACTATATATTGTTGTCGATGTACCTTTTTTTATTTTGATTACTGATGTGTGTGATGTTATGGAGGTTGTTATTGACTGATATTGACTACTGCTTCCCATACGGATGGAGCTGTAAAAGAGAATAAAGAAAAAGTAGTCAAATATGCATGTATATGTATAGAAGTAAGTAAATAAGTATGATAAAGATGAAAATTTGAAAAGGCACATGTGCACCTGATATGTGATGAGGAAAGAGTTTCAGAAGGATCTTGTAGATGTTGTTGACTATTAACTTATTTTGGCGATCTCACAACATTTCTTCTGGCTCTTAGTTTTTCAAGTGATCTCATGCCAATGAAATGAAAGAAGTTTAGGGATAAATTTCAGGTTTTATCCTCCAACCTTTAACTTCTTCCCACAATGTAGAACACCATAGTACATGGTGTGCCAAAATCTAGTCGAGTTTGAACATTTCCAATACAACAATATGGATGGGAAAAGAAGCTGTAATGTATGAATGTTGAGAACTAAAGGACTATCTACCCTATTAAAAGCTACAATGTAAATTGGTGTAAGATATGTTGCACTAAAGAAATGTGTTTAACTTCCCCCTAGTCATTGGCGTCCAGGAAGGGTCAGGGGCTCCCATGCACTATTATCTAGGTGTAGGCACTAGTATCTGTGCTATGTGAAGGACCCAAATTAATATTTGAGCCTTGTTTCATGCTCACAAATATGTTGTATTTAGAATATGATATGATGAAATTTGATTGTGAACTACTGTGTGCGGTGATTGATTCACCCAAATGATTCCCCCATATTTTGGGGATCATGTGATGTCGCTAGAGGAGTATATGTCTTAAAGGAGGACTGATTGTTGTGTTGAAACTCTACCCTAAAGGGGGGGGGGGGGGGGGGGATTTTGCTTAGAAGAAATAAAGGCACATTAAAACAAGTGGCTATGATACAAGTGTTAGTACAATCAAACATGCATGTAAAATATGAGCTAGTAGACAAGCAGACAATGTGTTATCTAAGACAATCTGTAATCTAAGATGCAAGAAGACAACACATAAGAAGACAATGTAGAATGTGAAAAGTGGGTTGTAAACATGGGACATCACTCACGATGTCTCGAGACAATCATATCGAAACCTAGCTGAAATTAGACAAGTGTACACATAAGAAAAAGGGAAAAGCCCGCGAACAGTGGAAAACAATGACATGTAATATGAAAGACAACCATGGAAGTAAATAGGCCTATAAACTAAATGGTGCACATGAAGCACCTATTAGAAAGTTAGAAAGATAAAAAGTATGAAAAATCATGTATAATTAGATATAGTAGTGTGCTATGAAACAAAAATCAAATAAAAACACTTGTAGTGTATTAAATTTGATGCCCCCAGGAGCCACTGTGGGATTGGTAATAGGTATTGTGACAAGAATCTATGTCAAGTGTATCAATTTATAGAATCTGCGATCAGAAATAGAAAGTAAATGGACAGGAATGTATGTATTATAAATATAATGGAATACAATATATCTATCTAACATGTGTAATAAGATGTACATGTAACATGTAAATGTAAGGAAGACTAAATGTGATGAATGGATACATCGTGCTGTGTATGGATGAGATTGAATGGAATGTAGAGTGAGCGTGATAGGGGCCATGTGCCCCCCGAGTGAATGTGAAGGGATAGGTATGAAATGTTGTGAGGTTCATTTGGTTATGCCCCCTCAGCAGTAAAGAGTCAACCATAAACAAGAGTTTATCTTTAGGAAATGGTTTGAATTTGTGTGTAGTAAAAAGATGTGATCATCAAAGCGCAAGGCATAGAGAGTAAAATTTTCAGTGAATGAGTGATATGATTGAATGTGCGAGTGTGGTGAGGCCCATTTGAGAAGTATACCCTCGAGATTTGAGTATAGAATGTGGAGCTAGAGTGCGTCATAGGGAAATGTGTCAAGTTTTTTGTCTTAGGGTTATGTTCAATATGTGATGTTGATTGTTTGATCATAGATATTGATTGTAGACACATTGGGTGTGTGATTTATATTTTCGATATGTGTAAGTGTTGGATGTGTAATATGGTGTAGATTTTTAGATTGTGTAAGATGTTTGTGTTGGTTGCGCATAGGATATGTATCATTTAATATGATAGAGGTAGGTGATGTAGAGGAGATATGTCATGGAAAGCACTACGTTCATTGTAGGTGATGAGTGTACTAGACATGTTGTGTGGTAATTTGATTACATAAAAGATAAATGTGTTGTGTGATGTAGGGGATGTATAGTGTGATGTATAATAGATATTTTTCAAATTGTTAAACACGCATCGAGTGTGTTGTCTGTTGTGTCAATAATGCAAGAATAATATGTGTCACTTTTTGTTATGTTCAGTTGGTATTGATAAGTATATGTGAGAACTATGTATTGTCTAGGTGTTGAATATGTGTGATATGAAGAATATGTCACAGGTACATTGATTTTAAATTGATGAATTTGTGTGTAATTTGTAGTGTGTGAGGTTCATGTGTATAGTATTCCCTCAGCAATCAATTGTGAACCAAATAAAAAGAGTGTGTCATCAGGTAATGATGATACTAGGGTGTATCAAGATGTGTAAATTGTGTGCACAGATCTAGATGGGATGTGATGATAAAGTAAGACTCATCTCAATACTAGGGGGAATAAGTGTGATGCCCCACCACCCCCCACCCCCACCCAAGTGTGTGATGAAAATAATGATCAAGTAATGTCATCTAAAAAGTCATCATTTTCATGGTCAAAACCAATTGGTGAAGTATCTAAAACTTGATAACCTATATTGTTAGTTTGGTCGAGTAAAACTCCATTTATGTGTAAGTTGTACGTACCCATAGCATATTCTTTGTCAGTGAAAACAGGTAATGGAAAAATTTGTACATACCAATGAGTGAGGTTTTGTGAATATCCTAGAAATGGGTTATTGCAAATGAATACATGACCAAATGACATGGGGAATGATATATCAGTATGATCAGGATCTAACATGCCCCCAATGTAATCAAGCCAAGACTGACCGAGTGTAAGTGGAGAAGAGGGAGGAAAATGTGCAAGAAGATGGATGACCATAGGAAGTATAAATGGAGATAAATCCATACTAAAGATGATAATCATGAGATGAAGGTTAAATTTCATTAACAGTAAACCCTAGCTGAGTCAATGAAACATGTGTGCATATAGATTCAGATTATGTAGGATTGAATGGAATATGTTTCGAATAAAATTCATTCATTGAATGTGTACATGTAAATGGAGGGCGTGCTAGTGGAGGTTTCTCATGTGAAGTTGCAGGGGATGAATCGATGTGCATTGATTAGAAAGGAACCTAATAAAGATTCATACTAGCTGTACAAAAAGGTGGAGGTGATGGTGTAGATGAAATGCTATCCATCATGAAAATAAGACCTTCAAGTGGTTGAAAATGAGGCGAAGTATTCATAGGTTGCGGTTCATCAATAGTATAAGTTTTTGGAGTAGGAAGTGTAGTATTGTTATCATGGTCACAATATTTTAATGGGTGATGATTACAAGGAACTTTATACTCTATGCCATCGTGTATGAATTTAATGTAGTGATGAACTGTAGAGGGAACCACTTGCATTGAATGTATCCATGTTCTACCAAGTAAGCAAATTTATTAACCTATGAAGTCAATGACAAAGAAAACTATGTTAAGAGTTTTTGGGATGACCATGATAGGTAGATTAATATGGCCTAGGCATGGGATAAAAGAGCCATGTTATGCATGCAAAGAAAGATATGATTGACTAACATTAGAAGCAAACAAACAAATCTTTTCAAGGAATGACATAGGAGAAAGATTAATTTCAGATCCATCATCAATCAGAGTGCATTTGATAGCCAAATTATAAATGCAAATCATCATGTGGAAAGGTGGGTCATTACCGAAAATAGAAAGATCAAAATTAGGATTAAATGGAAAAGTAATATGTTTAGAGAATACATCTACGAATATTTGATATATTGTGTCTAGATGAATATTAACATGAATGTGAGTGGTACCTAGGAGATATTTGATTTGATCTCTTAATTTAGGATTGATGAGAAAAAAAAAACTAATAGAGATACTCATGATGGAGAGATCTTAGAAAGATAGGAGAAATGGAACTATGAGGATCCTAAGAGCATTTTGATCAAGTTTAGGTTCACTAAAATGATTAACACAATTCTAGGCCAAACAAATAATAATTAGGTATAGAAATTAAGTCAAAAAAACTAAGCAATAAAATGTGAAACCTTGGTTACAAGGAGAAGAATGAGGGAATTAAATGATTCATAGTGAAAATTGGACCATGCCGAAGTGCTAACTAGGTGAACAAAAACATAGTAGTGTCACACAGAGACCTATAAAAATGTAGATCCAGAGGAATAAGATGGACAGGGGCACCCACGAAGGGGCAAGGGAATCCACGATTGCTATAAACTACAAAAGGCACCTGTCACTACGAAAAACATCATAAAATCAGTTTTTCTAGTTTGCAAGTTGTTTTCTTTCCTTATCATTTGGTCATTATGAGATCGCCTAATGATTGCCGATATTTCTAGAAACCTAAAATGAGGTATCAACCTACGAAAAACCTCAAATCCTAAAAAAAGATGCAAAATGATGGGCTAGATTGTCCTCAGCTGTCACAATGGTGATCTTACGATTGAGTTTTACACTGCATCTCAAACCCAATTTAGTTTTGTGTGTGTACAGAATCACGCCCTAGGTGGCTCTTGTGCGTGTTGCACTTGGATAGTGAGAAAATAGGTACATGTAAAGAAATGTAATAGAAGTGTGCATGGAGTTGAATATACTCCCTTCGTATGAAGTGTGTGTAGAATAATGTAGTCCATTTCCCTTTAGTGGATGCTAGAGTGGATTCTTTGATGCTCTTGAATAGACTTTGGATGCAACTTTCAGTGGTGATAGCTAATGCTTAGTGCTTGGTCCCTCATTATAATTACAAAATTTTAAATTTATATGATTAACTTGGTTAAATTTTGTAATTTACCTCGAAAAGGATGACTAAAAAAAAGATAAGATGTTCAAACAACTAGAAATGACGCAAAAGATGTGAGTAAAGTACAAAGAGGTCAAAGGCACCCATAAGGGATCGGAGCGCGTGGTGTTGGTTTCTTCGATGGGCGCTGGTGTCCAAAATTAGAAATTCCAAGGTCTAAAAATACATACTCAGGAAGGAGTGAAATACTAGAGGTGACAATAGAAAGAAGACAAGATGACCAAAGACATGGGTTAATCATTACTTTTCTTACTTAGGAATCAAATTAATAGTAGTATACAATCAAGACTACATAATCACCCAAATTGGGTGATCTTGTGTCTACAATAACCCCACTTGATTACGTGGTCATGAACCAATGTGCCAACCTGGGTTGGTTGACTGTGGTCAATGATTTCTCTGGTCTTGTGATTGGTTAGGGCTTGAACCCTAAATTGCATTCTACATGGTCATTTTGATATTTCGAAGCTTCTAGAGGATTTTGTTTTCTGTAGGGTGACTCTGCCAATTTTTTTCATGGCAGCCATTATTCATTATCTGAGCTTCAAATCCATTGGTTTGATATTTTTCTGAATCTAATTTAGTATTCATTGTGAATAGAGTCTCCATAATCATTATTTGCGCTTTGTTTCAACTTATTATGCAATGGATTTTGAAATACCCTTATGATGTATGGAGAGTTCGGTTATCTCATTTCTTGTCTCGAGATACACCGTGAAGACTCAGATCTGTTAAGTATTGTCAACTGGATCTGCGCATGGATGAGATTGGTGTGGAATTCAAACCCAACTCTTTCCTTTTGTTGAGTTTTTATGGCTGGGTGGTTTGCTTCTCTGGCTGGCCACTTTACTTCTTCATCTCGGTTTTCAAGGTAAGCTCATGCATTTGGTTTTTAGCTCGGTAGATTCCCTCTAATGGGTTTTCTTTAAAATGAGCTTTCTTGCTTATTAAAATCTATCTGAACTCGACTTGGTTCTTTGTTTCACTTTCTTTGAAGTTAAGCTTGTGTCGTCATTTATCAGTGCATTGCTTACTGTGAGGTTTCTTAAACCCGAGTCGAATTTCCGTAGCTCTTTTGATGCCATTCTTTACCGCTCACGTCCATGTTTGATTATAAAATGATCTCTGCTTTGCCATCGATATGGTTATGTACCTATTTAAGACTAACCATTCGTTTTCTCACCCATATCTATGTTATGATTCCTCCCACTTTTTTATTTCGATGCTTTGTGATTTATTCGAGATGATCTATCTCTTTCCATTAAAATGGTTTCTCGGCCATTTCAATACTTGCCTCCAATGGCTTTTAACGCTTCATCTTAGAGGGTATAAGTCTCATTCTGATTTGGGATTTTATCATGATTTGAGCCATGCCATTTTTTAATCAACTCTGCATTTAGCTCGTTCTCTTTTATCTGTAATATTTTAATTACTTATCTATAAGAGCTAGTTATTTATACACCCAGATTCGTGCTATAGATTCTCTCGTCAATGTGGGTTTTACTTGGTAAGATTTCCATGTAACTCTCTTCCTTTATTTTTAGCTCGATGCAATATTTCTTAATGTTTTCACTTTATATTGGTTTCGGGGTTTGTTTCTTCCCTTCGTAAATGGTTTTTTTAAAGCACCTTTGCTGTATACTTATCCCTATGGATGCATTTGTATCGCATTGTAAGTGTAACATTCACTCGGTGCCTATTCCACCTTGATCTCTCTTGTAAGGAAACTGTTAAAATCTTCCACTGAAGATGCATATTTTAATATCTTTGCTTTACACTACATATTGTTAGATGGCTTTATGATTCATGACTATATTGTCATATCTTCTGCGAAATATACCCCGAAAACTTAAGAATTGATAATATACTGAAAATGTTGTCCTACAAAATCTACTTAGGATGCTTGGCCTAGATTTGGATTCTCTGAATTTGCATGAACTCACCACGTTGCTAGCTTTAAAAAGATTTGAGGAATTTATATTTTCCGCTAAATAGTACATGCCATGATGTTATATGATGTATTGTTGTAATGCATTTTTTTTCTATTTCGAAGAAAATATAAACTAACTTGAAGATTTGGTTATTTGATATCTTATCATTGGTGCTCTTCCTTATATGAATACTTGATGAAGATTTGCCAACTTCTCCTACCCTTTCATTTGATAGGAAATTAAGAGTAGCAGAACAACTTCCTACACTAATCTTGAGGAGAGATATTATGCAAAACTTTCAACATAGTAAAGCAGTTACAGAAATATCAGCAACATATTCATAACAAGAATGCAAACACCAGATATACGTGGGGAAAATCCTTTCAGATAAAAAACTTCACACTCCAAAAAGCGAACTCAATATATTTCAAATCTAATAACAAGATTACATACACTTGCAGAGCAAGTTTCTTACAGAAGTATCACCAGAAACAATTCTAGGAGGATTAAAATTCACTACTCCAATTGCTTCTCAAAGCCTTCAATTTATAGACCTCTAGTTATACAATTAACCATCTATGGTTTACAAAACCATGTGCCAAACCTCACATGAGGTGGATAGCATTAAAGAGCAAGATTTCAGTCTAAAATTAGGCTCCCACGTCCAGAATATTCTCCCCTATTTTTAACCCTTACAGATGTCATAAAATCTATCACCCATCCTCCTAGTAGAACCTTCATGCTCTCTACTATATTCTTGAGACCCATCAGAATCACGTCTCATTAGAGGAATATGCGCTTTGTTAGCTTCACTAGTGGTATCCCTTTATCTATTAATGTGCAACATGATATACTAGTTGTTGCACTTAAAATAACACCCTTTTTTACTTGTGAGCATAACTTGCGGAGACCATAACTCTTGATGTCTGACCGTTAGGATTGTCTTGCAAATGTCTTTAAAGGTTCACCTAGATGTACATTTTTAATATGTCGTTGTCAACTTTCTTGCAAGGATTTGTTGGCTTCATTCACTCAAAGGCAAAGCTCTTCAATGGTATAGTACTTTAAGACCTTCCTCTAGTGGCCACAACTAGGATGATCTTGGTACAACTCTTTGTAATCAGGTATTGAGGACTTAAATTAGACGTTAGTATCTCCTTGTTATAATAATTTAAATTTCACGTGAGCCTTAATTTATGAAGGAATACTTGGAACACAAAATTTAGGGCCCATTCGAGTTTTTTTTCTAGTGGGTAATTTTTGGCATTTTAGGGTTTTTTGGCATTTTAGGGTTTTTGGCATTTTAGGGTTTTAGAGTAGTCTTGAAATAAAAGGAGAATTGTAATATTGTAATAGATCAGTGTGAATTCCAAAATGAGGAGTAAGCTATTTTGAAACTCCTGGTTTACTTTACAGAGCTGTTTATGTGTGTTTTTGGAGGTATTTCAACCTCTTGCAGCTGGATTCACATCAATTAGTATCAGAGCTGGATTTTGATCTTGCGGAAATAGTTAAGGTAACATATTACATTTTTATGTGTAGTTTTTACCTTTGTTTTATATAACCATGGCTAGACATGGGAGGGGAGGTTATGCCCAGATGAATAGGCATATGCAGGAGCTACAGAGACAAGTTGCTGAGCTCACGGGGGAAGTTACCCGCCTTAGAAGGAGACATGCAAATGGGGATGCAAACCCAGATAGTGATATTGAAGAAGAGCCTCCATCAATGAATGAAAGAGGAGATGAAGAAGAAAATGAGAGAGATGAAGAAACCTTGAATGAGAGACCATTTGAGGAGAGATTGATCAAGGCTTTAGAGGGAAAGAATGACGACATCAAGATTAATGTTCCTGATTATGGTGGAGGGTTACGACCAAAGGAGTTGATTGACTAGTTAAATTGCATGGAAAAATTATTTGAGTGGAAAACCCTTTCAGAGGAGAAGAAGGTTAAGTTTGCATGCACTAAGTTAGCCGGACATGCATTGATCTGGTGGGATCACCTACAAAATGAAAGACAAAGGAATGGAAAGGGCAAGATCCGAAACTGGAATAAAAAGGTAAAGAAACTGAAAGAAAAGTTTCTTCCTATAGATTATGCTCAGACACTCTTTCGAAGGTTCCAAAAGCTAAGGCAGAAGGATCTCAGCATTGAGGAGTATACTAATGAATTTTACAAGTTATCAATCAGGGTGGAACAGGGAGAGTCTGAAGAAGAAAAGGCTACATGGTACATAAATATGTTGAGTTACACCATACAAGATGAGCTGAGTATGCCTCGGATCCATAGCCTAGATGATGCTTATCAACTTGCATTAAAGGCAGAGGAAAAGAACAAGAGGAGTAATTTTAGAAGAGGTGTAAAGAGAGGTGCATCATCATCTCCAATGAGGGGTAGGGGTAGATTTGAATCTACAAAAGGTGAATCCTCTAATACAGAAGGGCATGAAGATTCTGGTCAAAGCCATGGTAACTACCAAAGAGGTAGGGGATTTCAGAGGGGAAGAGGTTATAATGGAGGATGGGGCTGGAATAGCCCCCAAAGGCAATATACATGTTACAAATGTGGTGAAGAGGGGTACAGAGCTTTTGAGTGTCCGCACTATCCTACACAAGATAGATGGCAAGGAGAAAAACCATGAGTAAATCTGGTTGAGGTTGAAGATGAAGAAGAAATGGAGGTTGCTGCAGACTTGGGTGAAACCCTCATGATAAGGACGACGATGATTGTCCCAAGGAAGGAGAAAGAACGTGATGTTGCTGGAGCTGATTCATGGCTTCGAACAAATATATTTCGAACAAGATGCACCTCTGGAGGAAAGGTATGTAAAATTATTATTGATGGTGGTAGTTGTGAAAATATGGTTTCAACTGTAATGGTTGATAAACTGAATCTGAGCTATGACAAGCACCCATATCCCTATCGTATATCATGGTTCAAGAAAGGAAATGAAGTAACCATAGATAAAAGATGCCTTATAAAGTTTTCAATTGGGAATACCTATAGGGATGAGGTGTGGTGTGATGTTATCCCAATGGATGCATGTCATATATTACTGGGTAGGCCTTGGCAATACGATAGAAACGTTACACATGATGGAGGTAAAAATACATATACCTTTTGGAAGGATGGTGTAAAGGTGGTCTTATTACCCTTCAAGGAAGAAGAGAAGAGTGAGGGCTTATTGGCTACAAAAGAGTTTGTTACAGAAATGGAAGAAGCTAGATGTTGTTATGCACTAATGTCAAAGAAGCTGGAGAAAGAAGGCTTTAATATACCTATTGCAGCAGAAAAGATACTAAAAGAATACAAAGATGTCATACCAGATGAGCTACCAGATGGGTTACCCCCAAAGTGAGATATTCAACACCATATTGATTTGATCCAAGGATCGACCCTTCCAAACCAGGCAGGCTATCGGATGAGTCCGACATAGAGTGAAGAGTTGAACAGACAAGTGAAAGATCTAATACAGAAAGGGTTAGTGAGAGAAAGCATGAGTACATGTGCAACTCCAGCATTATTGACTCCCAAAAAAGATGGAGACTGGAGAATTTGTGTAGACAGTAGAGCCATAAACAAGATCACGATTAAGTATCGGTTTCCAATTCCGCGATTGGATGATATGATGGATGTGCTAGCGGGAGCCCGATATTTTAGCAAGATTGACCTATGGAGTGGTTACTACCAGATCCAAATCCGTGAAGGGGATGAATGGAAAACTGCTTTTAAAACAAAAGATGGATTATACGAGTGGATGGTGATGCCATTTGGGCTATCTAATGCACCCAGTACATTCATGAGGTTGATGAACAGATTACTCCGAGAATATAATGGTAAGTTTGTTGTTGTCTATTTTGATGATATTTTGATATTCAGTAAGATAGTGGAAGAACACTTGTTACATCTGAAATTGGTGCTAGACTTGTTACGTAAAGAGAGTCTATATGCAAACTTAAAGAAGTGTAGATTCATTCAGAAGAGTCTTGTTTTTTTGGGATTTGTCATATCAGGGGATGGAGTGAGGATGGATGAGGAAAAAGTAAAGGCAATTCTGGAATGGCCTATTCCAAGGAATGTGACAGAGGTTCGTAGTTTTCATGGATTGGCAACTTTTTATAGGAATTTCATCAGGAATTTCAGTAGCATTGTTGCACCCATAACAGAGTGTACAAAAGGGAGGGAGTTTGTATGGACCAAGGCAGCAACAGATAGTTTTGAATTGTTAAAGAAGAAAGTATCAGAAGCACCTATTTTGGTATTTCTAGATTTTAGCAAGGTCTCTGAGGTTAACTGTGATGCCTCACATGTTGGGATTGGAGCTGTGTTGAGTCAATAAGGACGACCAGTGGCATTCTTTAGTGAAAAGCTAAATGAATTCGGGAGGAAATATTCTACTTATGATGTGGAATTTTATGCTATTATTCAGGTATTAAGGAACTAGAGACATTACTTGGTAGCAAAGGAATTTGTACTCTTCACTGACCATGAAGCCTTGAGGTATGTAAACACACAGAAGAAACTAAATAGTAGGCATGCAAAATGTGTTTCATTTTTGCAAGAATATACTTTTGTTTTAAAGCATAAGTCAAGTAAGCAGAATCAAGTTGATGATGCCTCGAGTAGGCGTGTAGCCCTTTTGACAACAATGGAAAATAAAGTCCTAGGCTTTGAGGCAGTTAAGGAATTGTATGAAGGTGATCCTGATTTTGGTGATGTTGTTAGAAAGCTTAAGGAGCCTACAGTAGGTAGTGATTCTTTTGATTATTTGATACAGGATGGTTATTTGTTTAGGGGGAAACAATTGTGCATCCCTGCTGGTTCAATGAGAGAAAATATTATAAGAGAATTGCATAGTGGAGGATTGGCTGGACACTTTGGTATAAGTAAGACAATTTCTCTTGTCATAGAAAAGTATTATTGGCCAAAGGTAAAGAGGGACATCAGTAGGGTTGTAGCAAGATGTAGAGTGTGTCAAATGGCTAAGGGTTATGCACAGAATACTAGGTTGTATATGCCATTGCCTATCCCTACAGGGCCATGGGTTGATCTGAGTATGGATTTTGTGTTAGGGCTTCCTAACACATAGCGAGGGAATGATTCTATCTTTGTTGTGGTTGATAGATTCTCTAAGATGGCACATTTTATTTCTTGTAAAAAAACTAATGATGCTTCCAGAATTGCAGATTTGTTTTTTTCAGAAGTGGTTCGATTGCATGGAATTCTAAAAACGATCACTTCTGATCGGGACACGAAGTTTTTGAGTCACTTTTGGAGGACTCTGTGGAAGAAATTGGGGACACAACTACAGTTCAGTAGTGCATATCACCCCCAAATTGATGGGCAGACTGAAGTAGTGAACGAAAGCTTGGGAAATCTCCTACATTGTATAGTTGGAGAAAAGCCAAAACAATGGGACTTAGCTTTACCTCAAGCTGAGTTTGCATATAATAGCTTGATAAACAGGTCAACATGGAGGTCTCCTTTCCATATTTTATATGGTAGGAATCCGAATGGGGTCCTTGATCTAATTGTTCTACCAGGTGAAGATGAAACTAGTGATGATGCAGAAGCATTTGCAGAACACATTCTACAGCTACAAGATGAAGTGAGGGAAAAGCTGAAAGTGAGTAATGCACAATATAAAATAGCTGCAGATGCCAGTAGGAGATTAAGTGTATTTGAAGAAGGAGATATGGTGATGATTCATCTTAGAAAAGAGAGGTTTCCAAAGGGAACATATAATAAACTCAAGTATAAGAAGATTGGGCCATGTAGGATTCTGAAGAAAATGAGCGATAATGCCTACAAGGTGGAGATACCTGAAAACTTTGCTATCTCACCAGTTTTTAATGTTTCTAATTTATATAAGTTTCCAGGTCATGATGAAAATGTTGCAGAGGAGGAAGAAATAAACTGGAAGAAATAGATGCTGAAGGAGAAAAAGGAGAGGGTAATGCGTGTCTTGGACCAAAAGACAATCACTACTAGACAATCACTACTAGACATGGGAGCTACAACAGATATTTGGTACAGTGGGAAGGTTTGCAGCAAGAAGAAAACACTTGGATTCTTGAGTGGGAGTTGAGGAAAATTGACAGTGTAAAATTAGATGAGTTCCGTCAACAGAATTTGCAGGAGATGAATTCTTTTCAACCAGGGGAGAATGATGCGGGAGCATAACTTGCAGAGGCCATAACTTTTGATCTGACCGTTGGATCGTCCTGAAATTTTACAGGGTGGTAGATATACATTAGTACTATGCTGGGGACAACTTGTCTGCAAGGTTGTGCTCATTTTGGCATGTTTTCGGGCTCGGATTCTGTCATCTAGTGGTCTAAAATTGGCTCCGAATGTTTTTTCTGCTTTTGTCTAGGTCTTTGAACTTTAATAAATTTTGTTGTTCTTGTCAGAATAAGTCCAAATTTCGTGTGAGCGCTAATTTATGAATGCATATTTGGAACACAAATTTTGGGGTCAATCCGAGTTGTTTTGCATTTTAGGGTTTTTTGGCATTTTAGGGTTTTTGGCATTTTAGGGTTTTAGAGTAGTCTTGAAATAAAAGGAGAATTGTAATATTGTAATAGATCAGTGTGAATTCCAGAATGAGGAGTAAGCTATTTTGAAACTCCTGGTTTACTTTGTAGAGCTGTTTATGTGTGTTTTTGGAGGTATTTCAACCTCTTGCAGCTGGATTCACATCAACAACATTAATGCGTATGAGATCTTCATATTTGGGTAGCTTAATGAGACGATTTTCAATTTAAGAAAATTTGATGAAGGTATTCTCTTAGATTTTGAAATTCATTTCATAGTAAAAATTTGTGCCTTTTTTTGCACTCTAATGCATTGTAGATGTCTGGTCATCCTAAATGCAAAGTTATTCTTTCTTGTATACATTGTGTAAAGAACTCTTTATTTTGTTTCTTTAAATCTGCATTCTAGCACATATATGGTTGAAGCTTCTTTTTGTGTATCTTGTGCATTGAAATATATGCCCAAACATCACTTTTATTTGCATGGTTGAGATGATTTTATCTTTATATTTTCTTTGATATCCATTTTTTTGACTTGTACTTGATTTATGATGATGCATATGTATATAAAACTAGTAAGATAAATAGTTAGAGACCCCAAGCTCTAACATAATCTAATATATTTTTTCAGGTACAATGGAGCAGCTACGTAGAGCAATCTAGAGGATCTTTGAAGCAGCATTTGACTCGGGAAATGATGGGTTTTTTACCACTTCCATTTTTTGTTTTATATTTATATACCTTTATTTTCCATTGCTAGCCATATCCCATTGCTTGTGTGGGATCAATGTACTCTTTCTTTGTGAATAAATGATAATTACTTAATGTGATGAGTTTTACATGTTTCCTTTGCATTTATTTTCATTAACATGATGTTAAATTAACCATTTGCAATTGAACACATGTTAATTAAATTTCCCATAATCATAAGGAAATGAATTAATTGTACCTTGATTAAATCAACCAAAACAGAAGTCAACACAACAAATTCTAAACTATATTGTACCTTATCACATCAAGTTTTAACTTGATTTTAGTTTGTGTATGCCATTTTTGATATATACTTCCCTTCCTACCTTCATCAAGGCCCTGCATCCATCTTCAATGGTTGATGCATGGTCTTGATGAAGATGACAAATTGAAATGGCTACATCTATGAGGCATGATATTTTGGAAAAACACTTTATCTACTAATATGATATTATGGCATCCTGTAGTCTCTCCAACACTATGCAATAGTTACAAATTTCGCACCCCCCTCCGATGATTGAGCAAAACGGTCAGCATATTTGGCAATTTTGTTGAATTGGTTACCTGCTAATCAACTAGAAGCCCCGAAACTACTCTTTTTTATGATGAAATAAAATATGAAATCTTAATATAATCTTGAGCATGCCTACCCAAGGATGAAAAAAAAATGATAAAGGCTTAAAATTCTCCAAGAAAACTAAAAAAATATCAACGTAATCAGGTGTACTACTTTAGTTACAGGAAAGATAAACTCCTATGAGGCATGAAAATTAAAATCTCAGCCATTTATTGAGAAAAGGAAATATAGAAACATGTGTATAAAACACTTAAAGGAAAGCATGGGAAACTAATGTAAAATGTGAACTTATATCTTTTAGATAAAACGATTCAAATGAATCTCATTTAATAGGATTAGAAGCTCATGTCCATCTATCCTTGCCAACAGGAATACATTATGAGGCTTACAACATATGATCATATAAGGTATTCTCCACAACGAATCAAAATTTATGTGAGAACCTAGTTTCTCTCTATCCTCATACCATTTCAACACTAAATAACCTTAAGTGAAGATTCTTCTTGTAGCCTTCCTGTCAAATGTCATCTTAATCCTATCTTGATTCAACTCCATTGACAATATTGCATCATTTCTAACTTTTTCAATTTACATGAGCTATGCATATCTTACTTCCATTGGGTAACTCTTACTTAATTCAACTTGATGCATCAATTCCAAGGTTGGAAACTCAAGTGAAATTGGTAGTTTTTCTTCAAGACCAAAAAAAACTTCAAGGGTGAGTTGGAAATTGATCTATTATGAGTTATTCTATCAGTCCACAAGGATTCCTTCAATTTTGTATGCCAATTTCACAAATTTTAATTTATAGTTATTCTAATTATCCTCAAAAGATTCGTGTTATTTGATTTAACAAGCCCATTTAATTGTGGATAGTAATTGGAAGAAGTGCTAAGATAAATATCATTTTCAACAACCCAATAAGCAATCTTACAACAAACATTTTTTTCTGGATTATTTGTAATGATGGTATAAGAAACACCAAACCTTGTTATAATACATTCATAGAAGTCCAAGATGCTTGTTTCATTAGCTTCTTTTAAAGTAATCTCTTCAAACCATTGTGTAAAATAATGAGTTGCGGTGAGTATCCATATATACCCCAAGCTTTAATGTGGGTTTATGAAACATATGAAGTGAAAATCCTATTTTAAAAATGGATTTTCCACTGTACTTGTCTATCATGGTAAGGTATCAAGCCTCTTTTTCCTATGAAGAATGCAAAGTTTTGACACCTTCTTAACTAAGCTTGGTTGTATTTAAAGAGTGTATGCCAATAATATCCCCGTTTCAAGATTTGAAGGCTTATAGTTTTTGCTAAATAATACTCTCCTAATTGTCCATCATGACACTATTCAAGCACCCCCTAAACTTGGTTTATTCCAACACATCTTAGAAACACACCATTAATATCTTTCTTGAATAGAACACTATCAACTAGCAAGAAAGGTATAAATTACAATCTGAAATACATAATTTTTGAGATGTTCAAATTTTTTACGATACATATCATGTTGAAGGTACATTGTCATGTCAAAAATCCAATCTAAAGACTGCTGATTTTCTGCATTTTTACACTGATCCTGCAGTGATAAAACAAATTCCTTTTTCTCTTGCAAGTATTGATTCTTCATCTAACCTTGTCTCTCCTCACTTATGTCCTTCTCTAATAAAAATTCATTGATACTTGGATGAGAAACCTTTAAGTGAATTATGTTGTTAGAGAGAAAATTCATGATCCTTTTCAGTGATCTAACCATTGAAATGATATGTTTCTCAATAAATAGTAACTTGTTTAATACTAAATCAAAATTTGATGTAAAAAGGAATTTGGGTGCTCCAAAACTTCTTTATTATATTGTGTTAACATTATTGAAATAGTATCAACATTAGCATATGCACACAAAATGAAAACTTTTGAAAAATTAGGATTTATGAGCATTTGGGACTAGACAATAACTTGTTTGATGGCTTCAAAACTACTCACTGCTTCTTTTGACCATGTGAAATTATAATATTTATTGAGCATGTTTCTTAATGGCATTGATGAAGAAGTAAAATCGACAATGTACCTTCTAATAAAACTAACTTTTCCAAGGAAGCTTTGAGGTGCTTCTTATGTTTTTGAAATGATAAAGTATGAATAAAACTTACTCTTTCCGAATCAATCCTCATACAATGTTTTCAGATAACATGACCAAGAATTTTACCCTAATGAAAATAAAACACACACTTTTTATGATTAAGTGACACATTGTATGCTCTGCATCTTTCAAACACTTCTTTCAGCTATGTTAAGTGATCACTTGTAAGCTTTTAAAACACTATGATATCATCAAAATAGATGAAAACAAACTTATTAATGATAGATTGGAATGCCATGTCCATTTCTTTTTGAAATTTTTCATCCCTATTAAACAGTCAAAATGTCACCTTTCTATATGCATAGGTTCCCCACTCAGTTGTGAATGTTGTTTTTAGTTGATCGTCTTCCTTGGAAAATATTTTGTTATAACCACTATACCTATTGTAATGCTCACTTCTCTTTGACACTGTTTCATTATGATGTTATAGTTGTTGGTTATATACTTAGAAATTTTTACTATTATATCTTGATCAGTAGATGATTGACTATGTAGATATTTGTACTATTGACATGTTGTGATTTACATTCTGGTTATGATGCACCAGATGACACTGATAGACAATCATATATGTTGATTTGTAGTATTATGATTTTATACAAACATGTCATATTCTAGATGTCTTTCCTATGTTGGATGTTTTGAGTACAATTATGATTTTATGGATGTTATAATTGAATTAATTAATATGATGATACATGTAAGAATTGATAATTTTGGATGACTATTATTGATTTTTATATGTATATTATTCTCGATGTTGTTGATGTTGACATAAGCCTAGAGAGGTTTTTTGTTGTGTTACAGGGACATTATATTATATACATCGAAAGGGGATAGGGGACAAACCACAGGATGTCAGGTGTTGTGTAACCTAGCCTAATTTGACAACCTGTGTATAATGTTATGTTGTATTGTTGCATGCTTTTCAAGAAGAATCCCATTGGGGGTAGCCTCATTTATGTGGCCATGGGTGTAATTTTTTTATTTCTTTTAATATTTTATTTTTTATTTTTGTGTGCATGTATATAATTGTTGGGAAATTTAGTCACTTTATTAAAACTTGCTAATGTATCTTAATTAACTAATTTAGCTTAAGTTTAAACTAAAAAGGGAAGATATGACACGTGGATGATAAATTGGGTAGATATTCCTTGTTTTGGTGTATGATGTAAATAGAATTAAATGCATTTAGGTGGTCTGTACTCCACCATACTTCCTAAATTCGAATTTGGTCTTGTTGGCTACTTTTAGAGACTTGAGGGACAAGTTAACCTTGTCCCTCAAATCTGAAACTCTTCTACCAACCCTACTTATGGAGTATGGTCATATTTTGGATATTTTAATGCATTATTTAGTGTAAAAAGGTAAATAAATGTACTTGTTTACTTACCACATTTAAGTTTTTCTTTGATAAGTATGGAGTGTTTGTTTGATTGTAGGGAAGACATGTGATAAGTCTTACATGTGTATTTAATTACTTTGGGTTTGGTGTTTGACTTCTATGTTGGAAGAGAGGGATGATGAAGTGACTACCTACATGGAGAAACCTCATCATCCTCACATCCCTTTTTTATTTATTGGATGAATTTGATGGATTGTACGTTACTTACCTTATTTTCTTCTCTTGCATTTTCAAAAATTGGTCTTCGTTTTCATATTTGGAGTTTATTTTTGGATTTGAACCTTAGATTGAGCTTGGTGTGAAGGATTCAATGCTTTTGGAGTAAATAAATTGGAATCTTGATGATAGGTACGCTCTCCTCTTGTTGTCATTCTTTTATTAATGTATTTGATGTCAAAATTGTGCTTATTTTTATACTTTATGAGTGTTGTGAATTATTTTTATGTAGTTGTGTAGTTTTCCTTAAGTTGGGTGTGGAGATGGATTTATGGGACAATTGTCTAGGGAAAATGGAGATGTGAGGAATGTATTGTGGAGGGAGTGTGAGTTTGAGTTCCACCTATGGGGAGTGAAATGGATAACATGGACATATTTTGCATACTTGCAAGTGTAGAAATAAGGATTTTATTATGTTTTGAGTTGTGCACATGGTGACTTTAGGTGGAACTCGAACATCACTTGGGATAAAAAATGAGGTTGTTCCCATATTCCATTGCTCCTTGTTGGCTTGTTCTTATCAAGCCTTTGTGCTTGTTGGGAAAGTTGTAACATTATTTTAGTGTATTGTTTGAATGTGTTCTATGAATTTTTTATTTTGTGGAATGCATGTAGTGGAAGCCTGTTGTGAAAGTTGTCAAAGGCTGCATAATATCCCTTATTGTTATTTGGTTGGGGCTCAGGGGCCAATAAGGGGATGGATTCTCCTCTTATTGGATTATAATTTGGGTGGAGAGCATCGCCTATACTGCTTTATTTCTAATGTGATCTATGGTTTGAATAATTTCAAGAGGTGCAAGAGAGAAAAATTATTTTGAAGGGGTTATGCTATTTTGGAGCCAAAATTTCACTCTTGTAATATTTCCATTTGTTGTAATGTGGGCGTTGATATATTGTAAATTGTTGAAAATGACTATTTTAATGTAAGGAAACAGAACTATGATCATTGAGAAGAAAGTATATTGTTATTTTATACAATTCCTAATTCGTAAACATATGATTTTATTGGAAGAATGGAAAAAGAGAAACCTTCTCATTTTATTGTAAGAAATATCTCATTGAATTGTTAAAATTATTTAAAATTTACATTTTGGAGATTCATTTTAAAAGGATGGTCTTATATTATGGAAAGGATATGTTTATTTTATTTGTAATCATTGGAAACTTAAATCTAGAAAGGAAAAGGAATGAATTAAGTTGATTTCATATTCAAATTAAACCCTGTTATAAGAGAAAGTGTTACAAGTATATAAATTTATCACAAATTACATATACCTTTATAGTTGTTGTATGAATGAGTTTGAATTGATATTTGTTTTGAATAGAGCAAGACTCGAAACATAAATATGATTATAAATACCCATACTTATATAAATTTATATTCTATGGATTTTTGTTTTCAAAAAACATTAATTTATATGCTTATAGAATTTGCAAGCTCATACAATAAATGGAATAACTTAATGAATATACACATATGTTATCAATGTATATTGTATTAAAAATATATATTAATATATCCAAAATATTTAATATAAATATATAGATTAACTATACATACATACATACATATATTAATACTTAAAAATAATATTTAAAAAGACCATATATATATAAATCGGCTTGCGTTATAAAGCCCTTCAAAAAACAAGAAATTTTATAACATTGGTGAGGGGGGGCGTTCCCCCATATTTATTTTAATGAACAAATGAATGAGAAAATAGGGTAAAATGGAAATAAAACTAACTTATAAGGAAATTTAGGGCAACCTTGATCCAATGATCATGATAGATTTAACCTATTGGCTCATACTAAATCCTACATCACTTAAATGGATGGCATTTTGATGGGAATGAGAATTAAATTATAAATGCATGGGTAATGGGGTAAATGGGGCCACTTAATGTCTAGATAAAGTTGATAAAAAAAATTTAATAGGAAATAGAGCAAGCTTGGTGCATGGTAATTAAATATACTAATGGAACTTGGAAAGTATTTTTAAACCATAAATATTCTTAAGAAGTAAATTAATAATAATCAATCATTAATTTAATTATAGATCCCACAAGATTGTGTATAAACCTTAACAAAGAGATATATCAAAATGTGAATAATTTCCACCCTTGTATCCGTAATTTTTCCCTACTAAATTAGTATGTTCTATTTTCATTTGAGTGTAGAAAATTATGGGCGTTACGCTTGATATGAGAGTTGTGGGTTCACCACTTGTACCCTAGGTAAACACAAAACATAAAAATGTAAACCTAGTACAAACTACACCTAGAACACAAAACATGGTATGATATTTTAAAACATAGAAAAAATTACAAAACTGAAATAACCTAGATGAAAGTAAAATAACTCTTGATTTGGTATATCTAGGAGGCATAGACCAAACTAGCGGTTCCTACACGTGGACCTAGATTTACCACCCCCAAATTAGGTTGTAGCAGTTATAATGCCTCAAATAGTACAGACACTATAGGATGTTAATGTCCTTATATGCGTAGGATATTTAGGAGGGTGACCTAGAATAAATGACAGAGAGCCGTTAGTGGAGGCTTGTTTATCTTCATGTCATAGTGTTTAGGATAGCAGAGAGCACTCCTACGTGGAGTTGGTTAGACATGAGTCACCACCTAGAGAGTACAGATATAGAGATCCAAGACATAGAGACCATCCTAAGAGCCCTAGGTGGAGCGATGACCATGCATAGATACCTAGGGGATGTCATTCAATGGTAACATATCACATCAAAGAGATACTAAAGTTACTCATGCCTTATTTTACTAGAGATACAAGAGTATTTTAGAATGAGGCATGGATGGTTATCTAGAGCAGATGCTTCAAGCTATGTCCTTGTACCAGCACCATGAAAGCTTACATTGTCATTCACTTTTTGAGAGACAGAGCTAGAGTTTTGTGGACTGAGGATCAGAAGCTCCATGTGGAATCAGAGACAGTTACTTGGGAGCTCTTTAAGGATCAGTTTAGGAGTAGACACATATCTAGGAGATTCATCCAACAACGAATAGATGAGTTTCATGATCTGCGATAGGCATCCATGACAATAACTGAGTAAGAGGGTTGTTCCCTGGACTTGTTATAGTATCTTGAGTACATGCAGGATGAGATGGTCTGGATACAACAGTTCATCAAGGACTTGAATTTTGATTTGGGATGGGTAGTGTGCATTCAATATCTACAAACTATTGTACATGACTTCAAGAAGGCCTACATTGCAGAGGAAACCAAGGGTAAGAATCTGAAGGATAGAGAAAGGGTGAGGAGTTACATACAACAAATGCAGGATAATAGGTTGAGGGGATCAATTATTCCTCCTCATGGTGGACACACTTCAGGCCTCCTTAGCAGCAGTAGTAGACTTGATCACCCTTTCGACCTCCACAGTGTAATGATGCTAATTTAGGCATAATATGTGACCTCTAGCTAGTGGTCCCAATAGGGCACACATTCTACCTTGAGCATAGTTAGTAGGAGTACGCCCACCACAATGTCTAAAAAAATCTATGTCAGGATCGTCAGGTTATGTTGGTACCCAAATTTAATCTCCTTCAAAGACCGAGTAATATCATGGATTTTTGCAGGATACTTAGAGGTAGATAGATAATCATGTATGTCATTTTGTAGCTAGGGAAGTAATCTATCCGACTTATTGGCACTCAGGATTTGAAGCAAGTGGGTAGCACCTTAAAAGGACATGACCTGATCCTAACTATTTTAGGTTTTTCCTTTCAACCAAGGTAAGAGAACCTATTTTGTAACCTCTGTTATATTGAAAGGAGATATAGGTACCTTTCATTTGTATAAATTTTATAGAGAAGGCCTTGGGGAAAATATGATCAACACACCAGATCTGACTCTCACGAGTTGTCACTTCCAGCATGGAGATACTTTCACAACAAGACAAATGTTACTAAAGACATTTGAGACCCTTCCTACTTCTGCATGTTTAAGTGATGAGGATTGTCAATTTTTGTACACACGTGATAAATAGGGGTAGTATGGGTAGGATTTCTTGTTGTTAAATGAAATTTTGGTAGGAGGGGAGACAGGATGCACTTGACTCACTAGATTCTTGAGAGCTTGTACAAAAGGGAAAAGATTCAGATAACAAAATGTCACAAAAGGTAAAAATGTTTCTTCAACTAGAATATGTGCTTCAATGGAGGCCTTGATTCTCACTTTCTCATACATCCTATGGGATTCTGTCATAAAGGATCAAGTTAGAGAACCCAATAAAGCACCAAGATTCAAACCAAACCACACCTGAGGTACACCTAAAGGCTTACAAATAATCTCTGTCAACAAAATGAAAGAAAAGTGATTTTAAACCATTTATCTTACTCTCAGATGAAGGATCTCCTGAGAAATGAAATTGTAGATGCTAGTAAACCATCACAAGGATTGATACCTATGTGATTGGACCAGATTTTTGGTACAAGATTGCAACAGAAACAAGAAAAAATACTTGCATACATTCATGGAAGAAATAAATACACTTTTCTCAAGATTAACATAGAATAACTCATGTTTGATCAAATTTATTAGAAAGGGAAAGTTTCCAAAACAATATCAAAGCTTGTCAATGGTTGTACACTTTCAACCACCTTAACACGATTAAATTTGGCACAGAGAGAGATATACAGGATTCTTAAATGGCTTCTCAAAAGGATGGGATCTGTCAAGCTTCTTCAGCTAGAAAAATTAGTCTCTGACCTTTTCAAAAAACTCCCAAACATTTGCACGAAAAAAATTGTGCCATTTATATAATTTACAACAGATCCTCTTCCACCTAAAAAGACAAAGATGTTTAATGCACCAGTGTTCACCATGATTCTTTCATGATTCACAGAATCAGATCTGTAAAAGTCTCAAGGTTCTCAAGGGGGTAGATTCCATTGAATACCTATCGAATTCAACTCCTTTCTCTGGTAGATCACTCTTCCTTCAATTTTCCAACCACATCTTCCCCTAATCTATCAAATATGGCCTCTTGTGTGCTTGGGACAAGAAAACCAAAAAATCTGATTGGGCACAAAAGACAGACCATTTTAATGGTGAAAGATGTCCTCTAGATCTTCCCACCAAACTTTACATATCAACATTAACTTCCCGATCTATTTGGCATGTATAAAAGACCAATAAATCATGGAGACTTGCACTTCCAAACGTGTTTAAGATAAATGGGGGGGGCAAATTAGATTTATACTCACAGTAGCCGTTGATATTTACTTTGAATTTGGGCCATCCATGTGGTAGATTCAAACTTTAGAACAGCCCCGGGGGCTTCCCTTGAATTTTTTAAAACTTTTTGGAAAAATGGAAAAAAATTCCATTTTGGTTCACACCTCCACCTTTGGGGAACGAGCCCAACACATGTCTAAATATGATTGAAGTAGAACCATGCCCAGATTCTGCCATTTTACTCTCTTTTTGGAAAATGGAAAATTTTCCAAATTTTCTCCGCAGCTCCGCCATGGGGAACGAGCTTGACACATGTCCAAATGTGATTAGAATGGGGTTGCACTTCCAATTTTACTTTTAACCCTTTTTTTTCAAAAGGAAATTTTTCCAAATTTCCCACGAGAGCCCGCACCTCTGCCATTAACCGAGGAAAAACATTGATCTTTTCCCTCATCGGGCTTGTGGGCCATTTTGAAATTTTAATCCTTAGGGGGAAAAAAATCCAAATTACCTCTGATGGCCCACCTCCCTGCCTCTTTGAATTTTCAAACTGCCATGTGTCACCACGATGCACCTTGAAGTGGTCCCAAACATTTGATACCTTGAACGAGCATGGGCTCGCCACATGTCCTATTCTGTCAAAGTCTAACTGAATGCTTGAAGCTCGGTGAAAGGCACCATGTTTCATGCTCCAAGGCAGTCTCATTTTGGTCGTTGAAAAGCCTAACTAAAATGCAAATAAAGTGAAAGCCTCCACTTGTCTTCATGGCGCAACTTCAGGATGGTGCCCAAAGTGGAGACCTTGAATGAGCAAGTGCTCACCACGTGTCCTGTCCTGTCAAATAGCTCCAACTGCATAAAAATTTGTCTAAGTTTGGGCCAAGCAGTGGAAACCTCCACGTGTCCTCCCGATGCTACTTCAAGCAAAAACAAAAAATTAGATCTTCAAATGAGTGTCATGCCTCCACATGGACACATTTTGAGTTGAGCCTTTTCATGAATTTTTCTAAGTACCCAGCTGAGCCGCATCTAACCAAAAGCTGACACATCCCCTTTAGATACAAGCATGTAAATTTGACTGGGTGAAACACCCGTCAAACTATAAAATACAAAAAAACAACCATTTGATCTTGAGAACAAAATTTTATTCAAGGACAGAAAGTGTAGAAATGTTATAAGGCTCTAATAGTCATTTTTCAGAGATACATCCATTCATTTTCTTCAAGTACTTAGGGTGGATATGATAAGGAAGACAAATTACAACTATGGAGAACATAACACATGGGGGAACCCATGTATTTGAAGGAACAGAGCACAGGGGGACTCAAAATATAGAATTTTATGTGAGTTACCACACATGAACTGATTAAAAATGGCCATAAATATTAATCAGGCTCAATACGGGGAAGGAGAAAATGACAGAGGCCATAAACCAGTAACTTTTCAAAGGCACAAATGGGGCGAGACTATTTTGAGCACCAAAACTGGCTCCGACTCGGGGATGGGCACTCCCTACGATTGACACAAGAAAAAAAGTAGACCAAGTTTCAAAAATATCGATTGGGTGATAGAGTCATCTTTCAGAGAAAAAAAACAGAGCCATCTTCAAAAAGTAGACAAAGAAACAAGTAAAAACAGGTCACCAAGGACTAGAACGAGCAAAAATACAAAAGACAGGAAACAAAAAACAAAGTACAAACTGTACAAAAGACTCTCTCAATCTAGAAGCATCAATCCAAGAAATTATTCAAATGCCTTCCATTAACAAGGAACTCGATAAGTTCACCATCCAAGTCATTGAGGAATAATGTATGCTCCCCAATTATGATATCAATAGAGTATGGATCCATCCATAATGAGTCAAACTTGCCATGCTTGCCCTTATCCTCATGTTTGTTATCCCATAGCATCACAAGATATCAAATATTCAAGGCTCTAGCAGTGACCTTCTTGTCAAATAACTTATTCATTTTCTCTCTGAACTTTATATGCCTCTGGTGGGATGGCCTCCTCTCTTCATCAAGCTCAATAATCTAATTAATGTGGGAATCATAAGGGCCTACCTCCTGATCTTATAGATGTTGCATAAACTTATATGAAGATAGTTGCATATGAAGAGGTAGTAGGGCCTGAGTCCCATATACCAACTCAAATGGACTCTTTCTCGTGATGCTCTTGACATTCATCCTATCTGCCCACGCAATAAACTTCAACTGTTCACCCCACTTTCTATTGTTTTGCTCCAATATTCTTTTGATGATCTTCAAAAAAAATTATTACTAGACTCAGCTTGTCTATTTCCTTCGGTATTGTATTTAGAGGCATTTCTCAAGTTGATTCCATACTCCCTACACATTTCCACCAAAGTTTTAGCTCTAAAGCTCATGGTATTATCAGCTACAATCTTGACTGGTACCCCAGACCTGTAGATGATGTTGTTTAGCATAAAATCCATGACAACTTGGTGTGTTGCCTTCTTAGTGGGGATTGCCTCCATCCATTTACTAAAATAATCAAATGCTACAAGAATTCATCTATGGCTAGCACTTGAAGGGTATGAAATCTCACCAATGAAATCAATCAATACAAGCTGCAAAGGGAGGGAGCCTGAAGCTTTCAGTCTACCAGAGAAGCATTGGCATCTTTCACTTCTTCTAACCAACAAGGTTGTATCCTTGAAAATAGTTGGCCACCAATAACCAGCCCTTAGGATCTTATGTGATGTGACTCTTGCAGCAAAGTTCCCCCCACAAAATCCTCCATGGAGATCAGCAATTATCTTGGGGGCTTCTTCTTCAGTAATGCACCTTAAAAGGAATCCATCTCGGTTCTTCCAAGATAACCTATAACTAGTGATGACATATTTTTGGGAAGCCAACATAGGGGCTCTCTTCTGGTTCCTACTTAAGTGCTCAGGACAGCTCAGGTGTCTGAGATAAAAGATTACATATTTATACCTCTCAGAATTCATCAATCTTTCCAATACACCTGCCCTTTATTCTTCTACCTCATTTACTTCAATATTTTGCAAGTTTCTCTTAGACATAAGCTTAGCAAAGCCCAAACCTCTCACCAGCTTCATGGTTTTGATGTCCATATCATTTTCTTGCAAATTTTTTTCCCATCTACATCTTTTGCGTGAGACCTCCATCTCTGACAATATGTCCTTCACCATGGTATAAGGAACATAAGTAACAACCTTTGAACTAAGAATATAAGGCCTGAAAACATTTTTTTCCTTTACCAAGGAAAATGCCTGCTTTTCCATAATGGTATACCTTAGATCTACCCCCTACAATGCCTTACTGAAAAAGTAAATTGGTGTCTCAGCCCCTTCATCATCCTTCTACAATAGGATAGAATAAATAGTGTTCTCTGAAGTAAAAGAGAACAGTTGAAAGGGCTTTTCATAATCTGGAGCTACTAGTATAGGTGAATGCTTGAGTGCCTCTTTAATCCCATTGAAATCTTGGATGGTAGCCTCCTCCCATTTGATGACCTAGTCTTTCTTCAGCATGGAAGTGATTGGAATGATCAGTTCAGAAAAGTTTGATATGAATCTTTTGATGAAGTTTATCTACCCAAAGAAGGACTTAATTCCTTTCTTATTCTTTGGGATTGGGAACTTTCTGATGGCCTCTACTCTTTCTAGATCAATCATCACTCCTTCCTGTGACATTATCTGACCAAGAAAATTTTCCTTCTGCACTCCAAAATGGCATTTCTTTGGATGAAGTGATATGCCATATTCTCTACATCGTATCAACATCTTCTCCAAGTGTAGTAAGTGGTCACTTATCTTTCTAGAAAATACAGTTACATCATCTTAATATAATGCAATAAATTCAATGATGTAACCAATGAAAGCAACATCCATTGCTCTTTGAAAGGTGGCTCCAACATCATCACACCATAGGGAATTGTAACATAGACATAGGTCCCCCAAGGAGTAGTGAAGGTTGTCTTGATCCTTTCTGATTCCTTCACCACAACTTGGTTGCAACCGGAAAAACCATCCAAGGTGGAAAGCAACTCAGAACTAGTCACTAACTGCGACATGTTCTCCATATTTGGTAAATGATAATTATCCTTCATTGATGCTCTGTTTAGATTCTTGAAATCCACAAAAAGATTTATGTCACCATTTTTCTTTCTTACTGGCACTAGGTATGCAACCCAAGAAGAATATCTTGTGGGCTAGATAATCCCTCCATCACTTAGCTTCTTCAGTTCTTCTTGCACTTTAAGGGATAAGAGTGGATTGATGGGCCTCTGTTTTTTCCTAAATGGCTTTACACTAGACACCAATACGATCTCATGTTGAAACAGGTCCTCTCTATATGCTTTTAGTTCAGAATAGGTCCAAGCCATACAATCTTGGTATTTTTTCAACAGCTGGATGTATGACTACTTCTCCTCCTTGCTGAGATTACTACCTAACCAAATTTTCCTTGGCTTCTCCTTTGTACTGAGATCATGCTCCTTAATATCCCTTGAAGTTGTCATGCATCTATTAACAATGCAATCAACATTATCAAAATTGGACTCAAGAGTAACCAGCCCTCTAGGAATGGTATTTGTTTTTAGCTGGCTGATATCCTTTCCAAATAAGGTTTCTTTTCCTTTTGTTACACAAACCATTGGCTCCCAATCAATACTTTGATCAAAAAATTCTCCCTTGTTTTGTATGAATCTTCTAATCTGAGTATCATCATCAAAAACTTGCCAATGCTTGATGTTGTCATGAACAAAAGGTCTTATCAATACCTCAACCTCATATTCACATTATGAGGACATTGTGAAATTGTCAAATCAAGAGCCCAACATTGCAAGCCTATCTGCCAAGTCATTGAACTTCTTATCATGATGTAGTATGTTAAATGAATCGAACATCTCAATAAAGTCCCAAACTGCATGCTTGTATTGCATCATTCGCTGGTTCTTTGTGGAATACAATTTTCTAACTTGTTTCACAATTAATTTTGAGTCTCCTTTGACAATGATGTCCTTGACACCATATTTCCAAGAAATTCTTAAACCCAACAATAGTGCCTCATACTTAGCAATGTTGTTGGTGCATTCAAAGTTGAGTTTGAAGGAAAAAACAAATTTTTCCTGACCTGGAGAAAGTAGAACAACACTAGCACCATTCCCAAATTTGGAGCAAGCTCCATCAAACACTAGAGTCTAGGGAGAGCCTATTTTTTCAAGGAATTTGCATTCTTCAATCTTGTGCTCCTTCCCATTAGCAAATCCCACAAAGTTGTCTACATCAACATTTGTGTACAATACCTCATAAAATGCATTGTTGGGATCCTCAATAAGGTGTAGCATTTTCTTTTCTCCATACAATCTGATAAAGCTGACCTCATCTAGAATGGTAGCATAAGACATATCCATTTGGAAACTCCCACCAATAGTAGCATGCCCAACTTGGTTGGGCAGTCAACAATGACAACATCAAGTTTTAAATTTTTACCTAGGTAAGCCACAAGCTACACCACTACACCCTTCACGCATCCCACAACTGACACCTCTTTAGAGTCCATGGCACTGCACTTCCCATATCCTATTGCCACTTTGATGTTTATCTCATTCATGACTTCTAAAGGCATTACATTACATTATGCCTCTGAGTCAAACATGCAGTTGTGTAGCAGTTTATCATTTATGATCCAAGTGGTGAAGAATGGATCCGCATTCATTTTAAAATCCACCAAGTATGTCCCCAAATAGACCTCAGGTGGTTCATCTAAATATTTTGATGCTAGTGGTGCTTCTGGTTATTCAATGATTGGAGGAGTCTCCAGAATATTTACATTTCTACCTAGGGAAAATTTCTCTTCTTTCAACCCCAAATATTCAAATGCTCTGTTTTTGTGCTCAGGAATCCTAAACAACTTAACAATTGGGACAAAGAATTTAATTTGACTCAACACTTGGGAAATATCATATGGGAAATTTTTTGGCAAGGTACTATTAGAAGGAAAGCCAACACACTCATTAGGTGGTACATGATTTTTGACAAATTGGGCATGAGGAGGGGTATGATTTTTGTTTGGACCTATAGGGATTCTGGCAGATGCATCTTTCTTAGGAACCTCCTTAGGAATATTAGAAATTAAGGGAGATTTTGGCTTGGCTCAAGGCCTTTCCCATTGATAGGCTTACTTCTTGTGGTATATTCCCTTTCTTAAGAAAAAACAACATTCATCAGCAACTTTCTATCTTCCTCAGATGGGATTCCTCCATCATACTTTTTGAACATTAAAGCCCTTAAATATTCAAAGTCATTATTGGAAAATTCAAAATATTGTACATCATCTACTTCTAAAGTATGAGAGAGAGGAAGAATAGGTACCCTATGAATGCAGTCCCAAAAAGTGGCAGCAGTTCTAGCACTTATCACTTCAGTTGAGTTTTCCCCTTGTTGTGAGCTGGTGGAACAACCCATTATGCAAACATCATCATCATTATCATTATCATCTCATTTTTATTCTTGCTGATATTCTTCACAAGGAGCATGAGGCATGAAACATTTTTCACACCAATCAATGACATATGACTCCTCCACAATAGCAACTCTAGCAGCCAAAGGATCAGGTACCATTCTATTCTCTCTACCTGAGGGCTGGCTATTTCAAAATCCAACAGGTCCCTTACCTCTATCATTAGATCATTGGTGATTTGTGAACCTGTCTTGGTGTTGCTACTTGTGTTGACCTTATGAGCTCTGCACAATTTGCTTCTCAGCCCAAGCTAGTTTGTAGGAAATTTCTTTGATAGCCCCTGCCAAAGTCTTCACAACTTCTTCCAAATCAGCAACCTTACTTGTTTGGGGTTTTTATGGTTTAACCATATTTACGTGTTCCCTCTTTCGAGGCTTTCCAATTGCCTGGATATTGTTCTCTATTTACAAAGCCATGGTGAAGGCCTGCCTCAATTTTTTGGGGTTTTTGTCTCTTAAATAATATGTATCCTTTTATCAAATGCATCCATATACTTTATCAAGCATGAATCATCACAAGGCCTTATCCTGATAGGTAATATCCTGAAGGTCTTATTAAACCTTGTGTTGAAATAATGTACTGACTCATTAGGTTTCTTCTTGATGTTTTCAAATTCTATCAAAATAAACCTAGGGTTAGTCCTATCACAATACTGCAATTTGAATGCATTACTCATCTCATTCTAGGAATCAATAGAGTTATCTAGCAATGCTTTATACCAGTCCTTAGAATCCTCTTCCAAGGTATGGATAAATAGCTTGATGTATACATCTTCATGTTTAATCTCAAAATCTTCCATCATATTGATAAAAAACTTTAGATGTTGATCCCTAGTAATAGTATTATTTCCCTGGAACTTTGGCATTCTATTCCTTACATCTTGAGGCACTTCATTTGGGTAACCAGCCATTCCCACAAAATTTATAGGTCTAAAGGTATTTACAACAAACGGGGACCTGGGTGGGGGCTAGGGCATGTTCCTTAGAGGAGGTGACCCTTAAGGGGTGACAAATTAATGAGAGGCTGAAAGTCCTTGGAACACAGGAGTATAATTTTCAAAAGGGAAATCTTCCAAAGGCCTTGTCTCTTGGAAAACCCTATTAACTTAAAAAAAGACAAGTGGAGAGTGTGAACCAAACCTTTCAAAATCAAATGAAGGCCCCTCTCCAGCTGAAGAGTTCAATTCCACAAAGAGGCTACCTGATTCATAATCACTTGAATGGCAATATTCAACGATAAGCCATTCACTTTCATCAATGGATATCACTCTTGTTGTCTTATTCCCTCCAACAACTCTCCAAGATTTTCTTCCTTCTGATTTTTCTTTTCCTAACTCTGGAAACAATGTCCTAGTAGGATCCCTAGCAAATAAAGATCTTCTTCCTTATAGCTTTGCAAATATTAGTAACAAATCTAATTTTGATAGATTTTTAAGACACTGGTACTTATTAAGAATCAGATCAACAAGGAGTCACCATTAATGATTTCCACCTTAGTTATGCTAATGCACTAAATATGATATGTCAAATGTAGGGTTCATTTTAAGACACCTCTAGAAAATTGTAGGTGGAAAATACCTGGTGAATATCCCCGGAACCAGTTTCAGCGAAAGGCAAATTTGATAGTATTCCAAAACCAAATTTTCTCTAGGTCTTTTTAGCCGAAGAAACTGTAGTGTTCCAGACACCGATGCACCTTTGATGCTGGACAACATGATGTTAATAACCCTCGTTGACTTGTGTGTCAACACAACATTAATTGAACTCATTGACATGCGTCAGCAGGGGCATTGACGTGAGTCAACAAGCATCAATGATGTGTGACAATAGGGACCATCGAGGTGCATCAACACATTTTTGTTGAAGCACGTCAAAGGTCTCTATTGGTGCACGTCAATGACTCTTGTTGATGCATGTTAATTCACCTGCTGATGCACGCCTGTTGGTCATCAAATAGGAATTTACGAAGAGCAACAGACAGGGGACAAGAAGTCCCTCCTCTTTAATGGGAGAGGTTCCCTTATTTAGAAACGAACCTATTTACAAATATACAAAACATGATTTTTTGGTTGAACTTGGATATTACGAAAGTGTTTACTATAAAGATCATCAATTATAAAAGGACCGAGGAATGAGAGTATGAGAATGAGAAGAAAGGCAACATGCAGAATTATAGATAATAGAGTAATTCTTTATGTATGCGAAGTTACAGTGAATTGAAAACAAGATCATTCGTATCGTATAAATAAGATGGAATTTAAAGACGTAAAGTTCTGTAAATAACATCTGCCAGAACACAAAGTTTCTTAACGTAACACAGATTCGTTAATCAAGGACACAAAGTTCCTTCTTGGTTATACAAGATCACCATGCTTGCAAAGTTGAAGAGTATGCAATCGGCAAGACTAACAAACTGGAGACAAATGATCTTCACAAAATTTAAATGAAAGCTTAGAGATAACATAGATCAGATAGACAAGGAATGGAAAGCCCTTCTGTATTGATTTCTTTATGATCTATTTACACTTTCAGAAAATAAACCCAGTTCTTCCTCATCTCAAGAATGGCGTAGAGAGGCCATTATATAGCTTACAAATCAGTTACTCTTCGTAACCACTTCTTTTAACCAAGAATAGTTAAGGACTGCCAACCGCAATACCTCAACTTTTTACAAAGAAAACGGAAAAAGAATGGGAAGAAGAGAGAAGAATGAGGAGAAGAAGACAGGTGGTCAGTTACTGGGAGGGACCCACTGACTTCAAAATCCACTTCCTGAATCTTTTCAACGCCTCGGCTATGTCTCTGCCATGAGGGATTGATGTGTTGGCTGTAGACTGACCCGAAAATCCGAGACACTTCTCCATTTCTTTATCAAACTCGACATGAGTATGATAATCTTTATTTTCTTCTTCGATGGAAGATTGAAGAGAGCAAATCTCCTTCATTTTCTCCTTGGAGATGGAACTCTCCTTAAATAAATTATCTTTGACAAAAGCTCTGAATTGAGCTTTGATTTCTTGCAAGGAAAGGGGCACACAAGAAGTTTCATCTTGAAGATGACAGTGTATATCTTTGAAAGCATATACCACCAATGTCTTGAAAGCCTCACCTTTTTGCCAGCTATTCTTTAGCTCTCCCAAAGCCTCCTCCAAGACTTTGATCTTCCACTCCATGCTGTAAACCCAGGACTTTGACAGATTATCCTTTGCATCATTAAAAACCTTATTTGCCAATAAAATGTTCTCATCTGTCTGTCCCATGAGACATAGGTCTACTATGCAACTGCTCTAGAGCTTGAGCTCTTTATCCATGACCCTGATAGTGGAGGAGAGCTTCTGTTGCAAATTGTTCACCTTTCCATGGAGTTTGAAAGATTCATCAATGAAATTCAATCCTGCAACAAGCATATCTTCCACCATGGCTTCCATAGCTCTGTCGTAGACAGAATACTTGTGCATGTCTTTGATACTCTGTATTTCATCTTGGCTCAAAATTACAGGAGGTGGAAGAGTCGTCAATTGGGTAGGGTCAAAAACTTTATCCTTAGACAAAAGAGATTTGATAAAACTTGTGAGAATCTGGGCCTGTTCCTCTAACTGTTCAATAGTTTGCTACCCTTTCTCTACCCTCCCAATGACTCGTGTGACCGTTTCCTGGAGGTTGTGGATCTCACCTTCAGGAGTAAATTCTCCCATTGAAATTCTTGAGAGCTCTAAGTCAGATGCCTACAAGTCCTGCTCTGACCTGTCCACTTTAGGCTTAGCAATCTCTAGGAATTGCTGACCTTGAGCATCAGACACTATTCTGGAGGTGATTTTGGCTTTCTTGGCACGAGAAGGAGTAGTGCCCAACAAGGATGCGACAACATCAAAATTTGGCCCTGAGCTCCGAGTGGAAGATTTCCTCTTTCTACTGTCAATAAGAGGTTGAACCCATGCAAAAGAGGAAGAGGAAGCAGCAGGAGGGGCAAGCGGACCAAGAGACATAGAGCTCATGACGCTCAAGGTTTGCACAGCTGTGGTCTCAAGTTGAGATGTGAGTAGGGTGCTGGATACAATTGCTACTGAAGAATCAATAGCACTTGGAAGTTCAGTGCTCTGGACTTCCTTATCTTTATCTGCTGGACCTTCAGGAGCATTTGCAGGGGCTGGCACTTCAATCTCTTCACTTTCACTGAGAACAATGATGTTCTCTGGTCCCAAAGGAACTTCTACCTGTTTACTTTGAGGATCTTTTTCCACAGGCTCCTTCTTAACCTCTTTAAGTTTCCTCTGGTACACTTGAGTGGATGAAGAAGGAGTGGAAGTTGCAGGTCCTTGTGTTGATGAGGTAGGAGGGGTTTGCACAGGTGTGTCTGATATGGGTGTCGATGCTTCCCTCATTGGTGTTGTAAACTCCTTGGAAGAGGATTCTCCTGAGTGCCTCCTGAGCTCTCAAACTTTCCTATCAAACCAGACCTTAGTCCTGACTAAGACTGGAGCAAGGATCTCAGCCAGATCATCTTTTTCTTTCCTGTTCCAATCCAAGTCCTCCAAGGGGGTGTGCTTAATCACACTATCATACTCATATGAGTATAGATCAGAATTGTCATCCTGGAGTCCTTCAGGAACTTGGTACAAGCCGAGTTCTTGTATCAATCGCAGAGAGAACCTACCACAGTGCCTCCTTCTAGCTTCAAAATCATCTGCACAGTCAGCCCAATAGTCCTCTGTATCTGCCCTATGATGATAGATTATCTTGATGTTCTTCTCAATGAACTTCTTAAAGTTGAAGCAAGTTCTTGGCTTAAAGAAATGAACGGTGATAAGGACCAGGGATCTCTCTATGTTCTGTGCATCCAGGGCTGTTTTACAAGTGTAATTTCCCAAAGAGATGGGAAAGTACAAACTAGAAATCTTCTTGTCTCTGCAGGTTCTATGCAATTTGTCTAATTACCTGCATACTTCAATCAAAGCCATCTTATCATTACAGAACATGGGAAGCCTCAGAGGGGTGCTCTCATAGCCAGCAAGCCTGATATAAGAGAATTTTCTCTATTGAATAAAATAGGCACCGTAGTGCGATATTAGGTTCATGGCTTCATCTGAAAACCTTCTAGCAGTGTCACCCTCGAGCAGCCTGACCATGTACATAGTGAAAGCATCATTTACTCTTTTGAAATTGTGATTGCTGGTCTCTAGGGTGAAGTGCGGGTAGTAGGCATATATAGGATCATCCTTGTGGGCATCAATGTAAGAAAAACCAAACCATTGTCTTGATGCCACTAGAGTATACATCAGGTACGAAGTCATGTAGAACTTCTTCGTTTGCTGTACATTGGACAGTTGCTCTGCCAAATTCATGCTGACGATTTCTACCCAGTTGATATTTTGAGTTCCTTCCCACACCATGCTGATGAGCGGGCACATCCAGAAATGGAACTTGTTAGTAGAAGGTAAGCCCATCACCCGAGCCAGTAGGATTATGAAATCTGATAGCTCTTCACTGAAATCTACTCGGAAGAGAGTCTTGGATAGTCGAGACGCTCCCTTCTTAGGGTTTTTTAGCCATGACTTTGCCACCCGCGCCTTGTATTTGTCGCTGTCTTGGTCAAACAGGGCCTGTACTTGATCTCGGGAAACAACTATGGCATTATCCGTCTCTAGGATCCTCAAAGCAGTGCTAATGGCGGTAGCATCCAGCTTGGCGATGAGTTCCCCATGTATATTGGTTAATTCACTCAAATCAGGGTCGAAGTGAGCTCCACACGAAAGCACTGTATCAGCACACTGCACTGAGATCAGGAAACCTCAAGTGAAATCCAAACCACTGTCGTGAATCATCTGCGCCATAGGTGTAGGGTTTGCATCCGCCATCCTTGCCCAAAAATCACCGAAATCAAGGTGACGAGCTTCACTATCCCCAACATTGGAAACGGCAGATTCTAGTGGCGAGATTTGCTCCTGTCCCTAAAATCTGATCTTCATATTCACGGTTTTTCGGAAGATAGAGATGCGAGCTTGACTTCAGGAAGGAATTACAGAGGGAAAGGATACATGCGCAGGAAACTATATTGCAAGGGTTCGAGCAAAGGATAGCCTGAAAGCAGTGTGAAAAATGCAAAGGGGGGATGCCCATTATATAGCCGATTAGGAGAGAGAAAGACAATGAATGCGCATTTAATACATATCTACCAATTTGAAAAAGCATGATATTCGGGTAGAGTTGGAAAAATAAGCACGAATGGCACTTGGTTCATTTGGGACATGTGAGATGCGAATGCGCGAAACACTCGACTCGGCCGGATCGGACAAAAAGGTGACAATGGGTCCAGAAGAGCTTGCGACATCTGGGACATGAAAGCGCGAAGTACGCGGTTCGGGTGAATCAGCCAAAAATGGAACGACCTGCACAATTTGACTTGGGACATCTGGGACAAAAATGTGCGAAGTACGCGGTTCGGGTGTTTCGGCTGAAAATGGAACAACTTGCACAATTTGACTTGGGACACTTGCGACAAAAAATTTTGACGGGCTCGAAAAAAACAAACTGCGAGGAGATCGGTCGATCGGGGAACAGAGCGCACTTTTGAACCTGGGACACGCAGGACAAAAATGTCTGACAGGCCTGAAAAACACATGAAATGACCCAAAAACGTAGATTTTCTCAATTTCACGACTTTTAACACTTTAGCACAACAGAGAAGACACTTAAACTCAAAATTTTGAAAATTCACTTTCTTAAGAGCAGGGAATTTTGGGTGGACAACAGCTGGCTCCTTCTGGGGATGACTTGGCATAAATTCAAGGAATGGGACAAGGTAAGAACCTAGACAAACTCGGGGAAGTGGATCAGTACCTTATCCATTGGGCCACGGAGTGAAAAAGCAGACCAATACAGAGGACAACACACCAAAACAAAAAGGAAAGAAAAACGAAAACGCTGTACAGAATATACAAAGGACTCCTTAAACACCTATGACTTGAACAACTTAAGGTACTGCCCACTATAAGGAAGAGGGAGAGCAGAACCATCCATGTAATCAAGATAAAAGGAATTCTTACCAGCAAAGTGTCTTGTCTTGAAAGGTCCGAGCCAAAGGGAATCGAACATGCCATGGCTTCCACGAGGTTCATGCCTTTTATCCCATAACAACACAGTATCTCCAACTTGGAAATCTCTGAACCTGGCTTTCTTGTCAAACAGGACCTTTACCTTCTGCTAATGAACAGATATCCTATCGGTATCCTCCAATCTGTCCTCATTCAATTTGTGAAGATACATAATTCTCTTATCCAAAGCATCACTGAAACTAGTATCTTCAATGGCCTTCATTAGATGCAACGCTGGTAGTTCCACTGTTACTGGCAGTTGAGCTTCTACTCCATATACCACTTGAAAAGGGGACATTCCAATAGCTCTCTTTAGTGTGATCCTGTCTGCCCAAAGAGCATCATAGAGCTTTTTGTGCCAGTTTCGTTGAGACTCATTGACTAATTTCCTTATAATAGTCACCAAGTTTTTATTAGTGGATTCTGCTTGCCCATTTCCTTGAGGATAGTAATCTAAGGAGTGAGCCAAAGAAACGCCATACCCATAGCAAAAATCCATTATCTCAGTTGAAGATAAATTCGAAGCATTATCTGTTACAATCTTAGTAGGTACACCATACCTTACCAAGATGTTCTCTTTGATAAAGCTGCACACCACTTCAGAAGTGGTACTCTTAACTGGAATAGATTCCACCCATTTGGTGAAATAGTCCGTGGTAGTTAGTACATGAGTATGACCAGCACTAGAAGCAGGATTAAGTGTTCCTATGAATTCCAAACCCCACTGTTGAAAAGGTTCTTCAATTACAACTGGCTTAAGAGGCAAAGAGGCCAATTTGGGTCTTCCCACGAAGGTTTGACAAGCCTCACATTTATCAACCCACTTGGATGCATCTTTGAACAAGGAAGGCCAGTAATATCCTCCATGAAGAATCTTGTGAGCAGTGACCATTGATGGATAGTGCCCTCCACATGCCTGATCATGAAAAGATGAGAGCAACTTTCTCTATTGTTCCTTGTCCACAAACTTCAAAAATCTCCCATCTAACCCACGCTTGAACAAGCCGTTTTCCCACAACACATATTGTACTGACCTCAATTTAACAGTCCTCTTTTCTTTGGCAGTTAAATGAGAGGGGCATTCTCCATAGGTGAGAAAACGGGCGATGTCAACATACCATTCATCAACTGAGCTAAGGAATAGAATGGTAGGAAGGCCAACTTTGTTCTCCAGTAATTCATGCTTAGCTCCTTCATCAATAAGCTCACAAAGACCTTTTCCATGAACCAACTTGGTCGGTTTGATATCAATGTCATATTCTTGGACCTTAGCAACCCAGTTCCCTCTCTTGGATCCAAATTCTTGCTGTGTGAGAATTGACTTAACCGTTGTATCTAGGACCAATACCAAGGAATGAGAGTTGAGGATGTAAAAGCGAAACTATTTAACAGCTTTGACCACTGCAAAAGCATGTTTCTCCATCATGGTGTATTTTAACTCATGATCTTTCAGAATATACTTCATGAATGCAATTGGGAGCTCGTGCTCGTTAGAGTCTTCTTGAGTCAAAACAACAACTAAGGTATTATCTGTGGCATAGCAATAGATAATAAAATCTTTGCTGAAATCAGGACAGGCTAAAACAAGAGTTTTAGCGATAGCTCTCTTGATACCTTCAAAGGATTCCTTTCCTTCAGAAGACCAACCAAATGTTTGTTTCCCTTTCATCATCTAAGAAATATTCAAAGTTAACTCTGTAAAATCAGGGATGAAACTTCTTAAAAAATTGATCTTACCAAAGAAAGAGTGCATGCCCTTTTTACTGGTTGGGAGAGGAATTTGCTGGATAGCTTGTACTCATTCAGGATCAATCTTAATACCATCTTTGGAAACGATGTGCCCTAATAATTTTCCCTCTGTGACACAAAAAATAGATTTTTTAGGATTCAAAGAAATCCTATGCTCTCTGCATCTTAACAGAACTGTCTCCAGGTGATCAAAATGATCCACTCTTGTTTTGGAAAACACTGTCAGGTCATCAAGGTATATGACAACACACTTCCCTTTCAAACTTCCAAAAGCCAGATCCATAGATCTCTGAAAAGTGGCACCGGCATTAATAAGCCCAAAAGGCATTCTCTTGTAGGCAAAGGTACCCCAAGGAGTAGTGAAAGTTGTTTTGTGTTGATCTGCAGTATCAACCTCTACTTGATTATATCCCGAAAATCCATTAAGCATAGATAACATTTCAGATCTTGTTACTGCTTGCAATACCTAATCCATCATAGGCAAAGGATAATTATCTTTCAAGGAAGCCTGATTTAGGTTCCTGAAATCAACACAGATGCGGATCTCACCATTTTTCTTCCTAACAGGCACAATATTTGCAATCCATGTTGAATGGTGAATGGGAAAAATGATTTTGGCCTTCAACAACTTCTGAATTTCCTGGAAGATGGTATCAGCTATTTTGGGGTTATATTGCCTCTGTTTCTGCTTAAAAGGCTTGATTCCAGGCTTGAGAGGAATAAAATGCTGCATATCTTTTAGTTTGAAAGATTTCAAATTTTCGTAAGAGTAAGCAAGACATCCTTATACCTCTTTAAAATATCAATTACTTTCTTCCTTTCATCTGCTGTGCAACATTTTCCAATTTTCACGAGTTTAGGATCAGTAGAACTCCCAATATCAATCTTGTCATACTCAGCTGATTGCTGAGGTCCAGCGGAAGCTCTAGACTTCACATACCTGTCATGTTTATCAAATAGTTCCTCCAAACTCACCAATCCTTTAGGAATCTTTTTTCCTTTGAGATTGATGCATCCATCCTAATCTGTTTCTTCTCCTTGGGTGACTGCTTTTTCAAAGGGCACACCTTCACGAGGTAGGTTGTCACTTCCTTCAAAATATAGCTGTTCGAAATTACCCTTGAGTTCCAGGAAGGAAAGCAAGTGTTGATCATCATTGAAAACTTTCCAGTTATTGGTATTATCAGGTACACTAGGCCAATGGACTATCTCAATGGTGAACTTATCCTGAGAGAAGTCAGGATGAGGAATCAGTAGTGACCCTGAGACTGCTAGTGAATCAGCCCTGCTGTTCTTCTCCATAGGTATTGCCTCAATGGAGAAAGCATCAAGAAATTCAATGGAATCCCAAACCTAATTCCGATAATGCTTTAACCTTCCATTTTTTACTTGAAAAAGGCTTCTGACTTGCTTTACAATCAATTCTACATCACCACGAGCCAGAAGATTCTTTACACCTTGTTCTTTGGCCACTTGCAGTCCGAGGATGAGAGCCTCATATTTTGTCGTGTTATTAGTATTTTCAAACTGCAACTTAAATGAAAAAGGATGAAGGCTACCTTCAGGTGACACCAGTAGGGCACCAGCTCCAGAACCAGCTGAGGAACAACTTCCATCAAACTCTAAAATCCAAACACCATTAGAATCCTTAGGTGACATTTTGGGGAGTTGGATTTCATCAGGGGACATAATCAGGTAGTTACCATGACCCATATCCTCATAGAGTATTTGTGCTTTAGGATCATCCCTTTTTTACACAATATACTCAGATTGCTTCTCAGGAATCAACTTCTTCATTTGTCCATTAACAGGTACGAGTGCATGTGACCAATCCATTTGAATTTCTCCACCCACATCCTTACAGAAGTTCCTACTTAGCAACATCCCGTATGAAGGAGGAATATCTGCTACTAAGATGGTAGCCAAAACTCTCTTTTCAGGAAAAGCGGCAAAATCCACTTGTGCATCTTTAATTCTTCCGACCAGGGGCACTTCTTTACTTTCCATGGAGTAACAAGATCCATAAGTGCGTGTGAGGGTCAAGCCTAAAGCATGAGCTACTTTAGCAGGCATCACATTATCTGAGGCTCCCGAGTCAATGACACAATTACTGAGCCTATGACCAGATATAAGAAGTGTTACATAAAATGGTTTAATTTTGTCATTGGGTGAGGTGACAGCAGCTACCAGACTAGGATGTGGTGCAGAAGGAGTAGGTAAAATGCCTTTAGAGGTGTTTTTAGAATGGGAATTAACGAATTGAATCATTTTGGCAAAAGCTTTGGGATGGGTTTGATAATACTCAGCCTCTGAGATTTGAACCTTAGTCTTTTTTAGATGATCAATAATATCAAAAGACCCAAAAGTGGACAGGCCATCATCATTTGAAATCCTAGGCTTATCAACTTTAGGAGAAAAAGAAGTAACTTTAATAGCAGGATTGACAGGACTCACCTTCGGTGCAGATGAAGTGGGGATAAGAGATCCTCTTTTTGCAATTACAGGGATAGTTGCCGGCTACTCCTTAGATTTCTTGGGGGGGCTGTGTCGCTTTCTCCCTCTGATTTGTCTGCTCTCGAGTCATGACAGCAAATGATTCGCTATTCATGTCTGCTACTACTTCATCATAATCATCTCCATCATCAATGCCCTCAGTGGTGAAGAAATTAACCCGAGATCCCTCAAGTTCATCTGCTTCATCATCAAATTCCTCCACAAACTCCTCGCAAGCTTCATTATCCTCATCATCATCTGGCTCTTCAACTTCACAGGTTGCATTTACAGGAACTTTAACAGGAGGTCCTTCAAGTGCTAATATTGTTTGAGAAGTAGGCAAATGATTTCTGGGCTGGAAATTCCTCCTTAGAACATCTACATAAGGAGCATGCTGAGCCAATTGTTTCTTTATAGCAATGAGATCATTCGCAAGTTTTTGTACTAATGGATCAATATTAGGCCCAGGGGTGGAGGAGGAGGAAGCAACAAACTTAGATTTGGAAGGGTCTCTCCTCAACTTCCCTAACATGATCAAATCATCCTCGACACTAACAGCAAGAGTTTGATCCTCCACCAATGTTGCGAGATTAGCCCTTCTCAGCGCATAGCTAACTTCAGGCATTTGGGTATTTAGGAAGAAAGATTTTTGGATTTGATCAACAGGTCAAGTATTTACAGGAATTTTATCGATCAATCTGTTGAATTGAGCCACAAATTCTCTCATGGGTTCTGGTGAATATTTCTTTATCTGGGAGATTTGGGCTAGCAAGGCATGCACATCTTCAACCAGTTTGACACGGTTTTCAAACCTAGTTCTCATGGTATCCCAGCTAGTGATAGTTCCAGCCAGAAGGTGATAGAACCAATCAGCAGCATTATCTTGTAAAGTCTCAATGAACAGTCTCACAGAGACGTCTCCGTGTTCAACTCCCAGAACTCCACATGCAACTATGAAGGCTGCGATGTGTTCATCAGGATGCACTTTTCCATCGCCTTTGAATTTAGGAAAGTTCTTCTGGTTACCTCTGGGTAACTCATGCAAAGGCTGAGGAAGAGCAAGGGGCCCGACATGATGACCCCAGGGCAATGGTACCGCCATTCTTGGAAAAATGGCTTGGAGAGGAACTGCAACACCAGTAAGAATCAAAGCTCAAAGATTAGGACTAGCTGGCTCTGAAGGAATACCACCCGTAGGAATTCTATCTTGAGTAGGTGGAGTGCTTGTTGAACGAGTCCTTCTATTTCTTATTGAAGGGAAAGGAAAACCCTGCTGCTCCAAAATCTGAAACTGAGAATCTTCAATACCAAGGGCCCTTCTCCCTCAAGTAAAACGTAGAGTCACTAGATCAAAAGATGATCAAGAATTACAGAACTAGAATAAGATTTTCCCCACAAGAGTCGCCAAAAACTGTTGGTCGTCAAATAGGACTTTACGAAGAGCAACAGTCAGGGGACAAGAAGTCCCTCCTCTTTAATGGGAGAGGTTTCCTTATTCAGAAATGAACCTATTTACAAATATACAAAACATGATTTTCTGGTTGAACTTGGATATTACGAAAGTGTTTACTATAAAGATCATCAATTACAAAAGGACTGAGGAATGAGAGTATGAGAATGAGTAGAAAGGCAACATGCAGAATTATAGATAACAGGGTAATTCTTTATGTATGCGAAGTTACAGTGAATTGAAAACAAGATCATTCGTATCGTATAAATAAGATGGTATTTAAAGACGTAAAGTTCTGTAAATAACATCTGCCAGAACACAAAGTTTCTTAATGTAACACAGATTCATTAATCAAGGACACAAAGTTCCTTCTTGGTTATACAAGATAGCCATGCTTGCAAAGTTGAAGAGTATACAATTGGCAAGACTAACAAATTGGAGACAAATGATCTTCACAAAATTTAAATGAAAGCTTAGAGATAACAGAGATCCGATAGACAAAGAATGGAAAGCCCTTCTATATTGATTTCTTTATGATCTATTTACACTTTCAGAAAATAAACCCAGTTCTTCCTCCTCTCAAGAATGGTGTAGAGAGGCCATTATATAGCTTACAAATCAGTTACTCTTCGTAACCGCTTCTTTTAACCAAGAATAGTTAAGGACTGCCAACCGCAATACCTCAACTTTTTACAAAGAAAACAGAAAAAGAATGGGAAGAAGAGAGAAGAATGAGGAGAAGAAGACAAGTGCTTATGACGGGGAGGGACCCACTGAATTTAAAATCCGCTGTCTAAATCTCTTCAATGCCTCAGCTATGTCTCTGCCACGAGGGGACTAACATGTTGGCTGTAGACTGGGTCCAAAATCTGAGGCACTTCTCCATTTCCTTATCAAACTTGACATGAGTATGATAATCCTTATTTGCTTCTTCAATGGAAGATTGAAGAGAGTAGATCTCCTTCATTTTTTCTTTGGAAATGGAGCTTTCCTTGAACAGATTACCTTTGACAAAAGCTCTAAACTGAGATTTGATTTCTTGTAAGGAGAGAGGCACACTAGAAGTCTCATCCTGAAGATGAAAATGTATATCTATGAAAGCAGATACAACTAGTGTTTTGAAAGCCTCACCCTTCTGCCAGCTATTCTTCAATTCTCCCAAATCCTCCTCCAGGACTTTGATCTTCCACTCCACGCTGTAGACCCAGGACTTTGACAAATTATCCTTTGCATCATCAAAAACCTTACTCGCCAATAAAATGTTTTCATCTGCTTGTCCCATGAAGCGGAGGTCTACTATGCAACTGCTCCAAAGTTTAAGCTCTTTATCTATGATCCCAATAGTGGAGGAGAGATTCTATTGCAATTTGTTCACCTTTCCATGGAGTTTGAAAGCTTCATCGATGAAGTTCAATCCTACAACAAGCATATCTTCCACCATGGCCTCCATAGCTCTGCCATATACGGAATACTTGTGCATATCTTTGATACTCTGTACCTCATCTTGGCTCAAAATCACAGGTGGTGGAAGAGTAGTCAATGGGGTAGGGTCCAAAACTTTGTCCTTGGACAAAAGAGATTTGATGAAACTTGTAAGAATTTGGGCTTGTTCTTCCAACTGTTCTATGGTTTGCTACCCTTTCTCTACCCTCCCAATGACTCTGGTGACTGTTTCTTGAAGGTTATGGATCTCACCTTCAGGGGTAGACTCTCCCATGTGAATTCTTGAGATTTCCAGGTCAGATGCCTGCAAATCCTGCTTTGGTTTATCTACTGTAGGCTTAGCTATCTCCAGGAATTTTTGGCCCTGAGCATCAAATACTATCCTGGAGGTAATCCTAGCTTTCTTGGCGTGAGAAGGAGGAGTAGTACCTAACAAGGTTGCCACAACATCAAAATTTGGTCCTAAGCTCTGGGAGGAAGACTTTCTCTTCCTACTATCGACGAGAGGCTGCACCCATGCAAAAGAGGAGGAGGAAGAAGCAGGTGGGGCAAGAGGACCAAGAGACAGAGAACTCATGGTGCCCAAGGTTTTTACTACTGTTGTCTCGAGTTGAGACATGAGTGGGACGCTTGAGATAACTGGTGCAGAGGAAACAATAGTACTTGGAAGTTCAGTGCTCTCGGCCTCTTTATCCTTATCTATTGGGGCTTCAGGGGCACTTGTAGGAGATGGTACTTCACTCTCTTCACTTTCACTGAGAACAATAATGTTCTCTGGTCTTGAAGACAATTCTGCATGCTTCCTCAGGGGATCTTCTTCCACAGGCTCCTTCTTAACTTCTTTGAATTTCTTCTGATATACCTGGGTGGATGAGGATTTTTCCAACTTCTCGACTTTTCACATTACCAAGTTAACAGAGAAGACACTTAACCTCAAAACTTCAAAATTTTCAACTTCTCAAAAGCAGGGGAATTTTGAGTGGACAACATGGACCCAATTGACAAAACAAGAAAATTGTATACATAAAAAAAATTGAAAAAACCATGAAAATTTTAAAAAAATTCTAAAATGTAAAAAAATTGATCAAAATCGAGGGCTTACCTCCTCGTATTGGCAACATGGTTTAATCTATCATGATCCAAAAGTCCAACAAGCAATTTTGAGGAGGTATTCAAATCTCGAGTGAAAAACGTCTAGGAGAAATCACGTTTTGAAATGAAAAATGGGGGAAATGAGGAGTCGCGGGTCTACTTTTTTTTTTTTCTCAGAGTACCGCAATCGTGGTTTTAGGTTCGGAAACTACCAAACCTATAAAAAACATTCCCACGAGTGTGGTTTAAATACCATGATCGCGGTATACAAACTACAATTGTGGTGCCTAAATTTCAGGTTTTTATGTCCACTTAATTGTCCACCAACTTGCTGCACTTACCCATATAATGGAATAGAGAGCGGAGCTCTGTATAAATAATGCAAGAACTCTATTGGCTTAGGTAGAATATGGGAGGGAATTGTATTAAGAAATTGAGGGTGTAGATTTTATTTTTGAGAGCCTAGTTATGAATCCAGATACAATGCATGACTGCGGTCTGCCATTCTGTGACATTCTGTAATGGGCATAATGAATATAATGAGGTTACCAATTACATTGAGAATGGACAATATTGTTTCTGATATATGTATGTTTATTTATGGTTATTTTTCATTTATGCTCATGATCTATGTATGAATGCTTGTACAACTTCCTTCTATTTTGGTGTAAGTTCTATTTTTTGTTAAGTACTTTTCTATTTGGAATGACTGGAAGGATCTAGAAGCCGTTATGAGCTCTATGGTGCTTGCAATGTCCTAAATTCCTCTCAAAACTCTAAGTTTGGATCATAGATGATGTTTCACACTAAACTCACATAAAGGAGAGACTCGGAGCTTGTGCATGCCTCAGGTGAGCTCCCAACACCCGTTGGGTGATAGGCCAACGCTCATGGGGTTTCATTTTTCTTTGGTGAGCGTAAAAATGACTACAATAACACCATGTTTCCAATAATTACAAAATAGTATGCCTCTAAACCATTGATGGTTCTCAAACATAATCATTCCAAAAAATTTTACAATAATCATGCATCCGAATTAAATGAACTTCATCAATAAATTAAATACAACTTCTTATAAGTCTTTCTTGTTAGAGTAGGTATTTACCTTAGCTCATGTTCACCTAGGTAGTTTAATTACCTTTATTGTATTTATCCTCACCCACTTATGTGTGTGGATATTTCTTTTATCTTATTTAGATATTAGGAGATATTATCTAGTTGTTAGGTATAGTTCTTTCCTTGATATATGGTATTGACTAGTTCTGTCCTTGATCTATGGTATTGACTAGATCCTTGATGTCTAGTTCTCTCCTAAATCTACAGTCTTGACTAGTTATTTCCTTGATTTATGGCTTGATCTACGAGCTTGAATGGTTCTTATATTTTTATTCCTTTCCTATATAAGCAAGGCCCATTCTCATTGTAATTCATTAAGTTCCATAATAATATATGATATTGTTGCTCATTTTTTTGCAAAGGTTTATGTAAATTTATTTTGGCAGATTGCTTTCATTTTATGGATTGTGGTGTTCGATTAACATCTGTGTTCTTGGCTTGGTACGATCTAGTTATCGTTCCTTTTATTTCTTCTTTCAACTTTTACGAAATCCATTTGCAAGATTGTCAGCATGTGTCAGTTCACAAGAAACTAGAATGATAAGTACTAAATCTTTAGAACAACGTTCTTCTATTTAACTAGAATGATAAGTACTAAATCTTTAGAACAACGTTCTTCTATTTAACTATTTTATAAAAGGAACATTTTTTTTAATGAAATTATTCTAAAGTTCCAAAATTAATAACAAATATTAAAATCATGTAAGAATATCATAATAAATGAATCCAAGAAAGGAATTCAATTTAAGTCACATCCCTAAACAAAATATCTCTACCAATAATAGTTCAGTCATCAGGGTAAGACAAGTTCATTTGTCCCATAAAAATTAATAACATGAATACAAGTGCAATAGGATTTCAGTCATATAATCCCATAATTATTTGGCTGAAATCTATTACCTTGTCCTTCATTTAATATTTACTTATCTAAGTAATATATTAAAAAAACACAACAGTAATCAATTAGTGTCCTAGTCAGAATAAGTAGAGTAAGATCCATTATGTAATAGTCATATAATCCAATTTTTATCCAACTGATATCCTATATTACTTCAAGTAAGAATATAAAACTTTACAAAATAATATCCTATTATCCCTTCAAACAATAAAATATCCAACATGATATCACATTCTAGTTATTATTTTTTCTTATTTAGTCTACAAAGTCCCAACATAAAATTTGATATAATTATACAACTGTCAAACAAATGAAGTTAAGAATGGATTGAATAATAACTTAACTGGTATCGAATAGAAGGGTTCAATACCATAACCAACTACCATTATTACTCATAATGATGTCAATTTATAACAAAAGGAACCTAGATACACAATACCGTAGCAGTGAGAAACAACTTAATTAATCAACAATAATTCATTAACTGAGCCAACCAAAAAATTCTCAACTTGACCACCATTGAAGATGTAATAATTAACAATTGATATTATCGATCAAATTTTCATATCTAAGATCATATAGAAGATCAAATTATGGAAATAACATTTAATAAAGAAAAGGATAAAGCATGACCCAAAACACTAAAAAATCGCCTCTCAACCGCAAGGTGAAGAAAAAAATCAAGAAGTGAAGACATAATCTAATTGTCAGAGACTATGGGTTGACATCTTTGAACTCCCTTAATTTTAAGCTGTGATAGTTTCAGATAATGAGTTCAAACTCTCGGTAGTTAAGAACCACTTTAAGTTTTACACAAATAATTCCTCTACAACCTCGTATAAATTCATTCTTAAATAAAATTACAAAACTCGACCAGAAGTTAATCACAAATCGAAAAGAGAATATCCAAATATAATATCAATTCTAAGTTCCATTCAAGGAAAGGATCGAACTATAACACTGACTACAAACCTCAGGGATCAATTTGATGAACCAAATCCAAGTAAAATGCATGAATGGTAAAAATGAACAAACCCAGAAATGAAATAACATATAAAGTTAAGAAAACAATTTTTTTCCCTTTTAAATTAGAATTTACACCAACCCAACAAGGGTGATTTTCAATAACACTATCCCAACAAGGGTGATTTTCAATAACAATCTCCAAAACATCTAAAGGGAATTTAAAAACAACCATAAAAATACCAGTTGCCTTCTCCTCAAAGGAGAGATTTAAAATATTTTGAAAATCCGCGTAAAGGGTTTTGAACTCATACTGGAGTGTTTTACCATAATAAAACAAAGATCATAGTATATGGTTGAATAAGACCAAATCAATAAGCCTGTATTAAAAAAACTAGCCGTCTCAAGAACAAACAAATCCACTACTTATAATTTCAGGGGCCAACTAGTAACTACATCAAGATATTTCCATAAGATTTACCTAACCCAATATAGGCGGGTTTCATACATGAACACAATAATATCATTAAGCGTTCAAGTTTTATTAAAGACAAGTATAAAAATAATCGAGTTCAACTAATAATACACAACCTAGTAATAAATAAATTCATTATATCGTTACACAAATCAGTGATCACCCAAAGAGCCATGTATGCAACTGAGATTCATTTTAACCAACTTAAAACCAAACATTTATAATATTCCAAAATAATAAACAAGAAAAAAAGAAATAACACAAAAAAAACAAAACCTAGAACTCAGAATATGATTTCATAAGAAGATCAGAGTTCTTTTCAAGACACAGTTAAATAGAGAAAGTTATCATAATGAGTTAGAGCCTATCATTCCTGGTAGAGATCCTGAAAATATTTTCCCAGATCCCAGAGTTTCTTTCCAATCTTTCGTGAAAGATTACACAAAAAATTCACAAAAAAATCCACATAAATCCCATAATCTTATTTCCCATCATTTTTATAGTCCCAGTAATAAAGTTTCTTCCACTAAATCCTCCATACAATGGAGAGATCATAAATGAAACATAAACGTACAACTTTTGAATACTACATTTAATTTCATATTTTTTGCCTTTTTGGATTGTTTTCTAGTTTTTCATGTTTTTTCTTGAAATTTTTAGCACATTCCAGTCCTTCAGTTCAAATAGCGGTACCGACCCCCCCTCAACCAGTAATTTTTAAAATTCCAACTAGAGGAACAAGGAAAAAGAACATTAGTAAACACATGCCAATTGCTTCGGCCCCTAGCGGGACACTAAACATTGTCTCCTCCTTTCGAATTCCAACCCTCTCACTTGGTGGCTTGCCCAATGCAACGAGCATATTGGTTTTGAATAATATAAATTTAGATGAATATTATTTGGGAATTGATAGTAATGACCCAACTGGTCTTTTCAATACCCGTGAGATGATTAAAGGCCAATAGGTATACTTAAATTTCAACATGCTTTACAATATTGAATTACATTTAAATTTAAATTTATTTATCTGAATCTTGATTAATTTTATCACAAATAGGATCAGGCCACCCAAAGGTAGAAACAAGTAGTAGTTGATCAGCCCGAAAGCCCCCATACTTCTCCAGCAAGATCATCTTCATCAGATACAGATGGTGAATAGTTGCTACCTTTTCCTTTGGAGAACTTAATTGGTTATGATTGTCAATCCCATGTCAGTGAGTTTATTCTACCTCATATCAATCAGCTCATAGAATGGGAGAGAAGGGCTAAAGTTATTATCAATGAGATTATTAGTCATTTTCAAATTTATTGGCAAAGAGATAGTTTATATGCTATAGTCTAGAATCCACCTGCAAAGATGGTTTCCTTACTTACCCAAGTAAGAAGTTGGACTGTCACATATAACAACAGCTATAAAGATGACATTTTGGATAAAACATTAAACAAATTGGAAAATATTAGTGCTAAGGCCCAGGCATATTTTAAGAAATGGTCTAAGGAAAAGGATCGGATAGTAGTTCCAAATGCGAAGAGAGATAGAGCGGTTGTAAGTACTATCACTTTCAAACAATTTTTCTTGTTAATTTGAAATTTTCATTTTTTAGTAATATGTTGAATTGACATTACTTATTTTGTGTAGTTGAAATATGAAAATTTGAAGAGTCAAGAAAAGGCATTCTAAGTTCACTTGGAAACAACGAATAATAGTTTATCAGTAGCGAAGAATTTGAAGGAAAATATTCTTTTAGTTAACAAACAAAACAATACACTAAAAGTGGATAATTAAAGAGCACGAATTTGACTCATGAAATATTATTCAAAGCTAAGGCAGCAACTGATCCAAAATTTGTTGTCCCATGAAGATGCGACAAAGCAATCAGAAAGAATTTTTTTAAAATATTGACAGTGCTATGGAAGATCTTATAAGTTCTTGTGGTTATTTCTACCATTGGGGATAAGGGGTACAACTACAGGTGAAGAAACAATTGGGGAAAGGAGCACATGAGTTGAAAACGATACAGAAAAAAGAGGGTTGAAATTTTTTATTATTGAGTGTGGAAACTTTAAATATTGAGTCTATATTTGAAAATTTGTAACGTTGAATGTTGTGGGTCATGGTATTTGAATTTTATTATCTAGATTTGATAGCCTTTTAAAATTTGAAATACTATATAATCTTTAATTTTGATTGTATATGGATTTGATAGAATTATTAGATTGTATATGAAGTTTATGATTTTTTGGTTTACTCTTAATGGTGATTGCATTAGATAGGGATGAACCATGATGACGTATGTTTCTTGTTTGACCTGGATTATCATGAATTGTATGTGGATGTAGATTTAGCTTCAAGCACAATAATTCTTCTTCTCTAGAAATTAAAATGGATATAGATGATGATGAATGATGATAATGGATAATTATTTTTTAAAAAATGGAATGATGAATGATGATAATGATATGATATATATGGATGATGATCAATTTTATGTGGACATAGATTTAGCTTCAAGCATGATAATTTTTCTTCTCTAGACATTTAAACTTGTTTTAAGATAATTCTTCTTCTCTATACTTGTAATGATATGATCATGATGTCATTAGAATGGATATAGATGATAAATAAATGGAATGTGTTAAAATGGATATAGACGACATTAGAATGGATATAGATGGCATTAGAACGGATATACTTGTAATGATATGATTATGAATTGTTTTTAAAAAATGGAATTGTTTTAATAAATTTAAATTAGATAAATAATTGTTTTAATAATAATTGTAGTATCAGGACTCAGGGTTATGATAATGATATGGTGATGATATGATATATATGGATGATGATGAATTTTATGTGGACGTTTATTATAAATTGGATAATGTATCATGGATTATGAATTGTATAGTATGGAAATATCTTCCTCTGTAAAATTTAATTGTGTCATTCTATTCCACAAAGTTTTGAAAAATATATCAAAGCATTTTGCAAATATACAAAATAAAATTAAACATAATTGTAAGAAATCAAGAAAGATGATATGACAGGGTTTAACTTACCTCTAGTGTTTTAGATTGATATGAAACTCATCACTGGTAATGTGCTAGATCTTTGTTTTAAGAAAACTCAACACGAGAAATGGATTAGTAGATAGATGGGGTGAGTTTCCTAACGTTATGTCAGTCCTGAGAAGTACCAGCTTCCTCGGATGGGATGTCAACCCATGTTTTCAAAAAATATGAAAAGGTTGTATTTACATAAATGTAAATATATAGACCTGTAATATATTTAATGATATCTAGAGCTGAGAAAAAATGTAAAGTGACAAACAATAAGATTAAGGTGAAGAAGATAGCTATTTAAAGTTGAAACAATTCATTATCATTAGCTTCTTCAAACTCGATGTTCTCTTTTGAAGAGTGTGACGAGTGCGCCAATTCAACTCTCAACGTTGGGAACAATTATTCTTGTAGTTGTATTATTCACACCTCTTCTTTCGCAAAGGGAATTACAATGTAGCAAATGCTCTATTGAAAGGAAAGGTTTCCATGGAGTATCGAGAAACATAACACCTCGTGTAACTTTCTAGATTTTTATCCAACTTGTTTTCTTAGTTTTGATTTTATAAACGATAGTGCACTGAAAAACCCTTTCATCCTCCATAGACCCCAAAAATCATTATTTGGGCATAAATCATATAATCTGAAATATTCACTGATATCTTCTTGTAAGATAGAAATTTGATAGATTCCTCACCACAGCCTTGTAATAACACCACTTTCAGAAGGTTCGTCTAAATTTTTATAGTGGTTCCTCATTGTTGTTGAAATTTTTTTTGATTGAAATTTTAATAAATCGACATTCAATATACCGTTGATTTCCATACCCTTGAACTCTAAAGTCTTTGAGAAATGTTCCATTATTGTACCCATGGATTTATGGAAATACTTTCTTGCAAAGTCACCATGACCACCTTTAGTATTCAAAAAATTAGGATTCATCACACCCATGGCTTCAAGAATTTTATCTTTGGAGAAACATTCTCTAATTTCTGATGATAAGGATTCTGAAAATTTCTTAAGCTTTATTCTTGTTTCAAATATAACAGACTCAAAGAGATTATGTGTCACAGGAACATCTTCTCATTCCGATCCTGTAATATCTTGACGTTAGTTTACACAATGTGCAGTGGTATCTCCCTCCCATCAACAGTGATGCAGAGGTGATCGTGGATATTAAATCTCAAATAGTTAATGGGATTTTGAAGATCTAATAAAGCTTTCCAATTCTCAAAAACAGGTGTATCAAAACTATCTTGGGAACAATACAAGATATCAAGACTTTGACATACCATTTTTCTCATCCGTATAAAATCCACAATATAGATTAATCTTCCCTGTGCATGCTTCATCAGTGTATTGATCTGCTGCAACATTGGAACAATACCAACAAATGTAAACAATGTCTCCAAATTAGTTAAATGGAACAACAAGTCCCTCGGCCTATCAACTTCATGACGGTATTTGTGCATGAAACCAACCAATGAAGGATACTCCTCACAAACTCTGCATGCAGGTTCATACAAGGAGATCCATCTAGTCTCAACATCTTTCAGAAGTTTTTTACCATCTGTAATTCCAATTGCAAATTTCTAGAACTCAAGAAATCACTTTGGGCTACTTGACATATAGGCATGAAGTTCTCTTATAAGGTTTTCTAATTTAGCAACATTTTCATGGTTGCTTACCATTTTATACGCTAAATTCATTCTATGAGCCATACAGTGAATTGGTAGCATATATGGGGCCACTGTTGTTTGTAATCTAACACACAACCCTGTTCGGTGACCCTGCATGACAGATGCACCATCTGCTCCAACGCATACCAACTTCATAGAAATTTCATAATCAGTCATTCCAGTAATATCTTTCAAATGAGAAACAACTATTTTATGTAGGTTTTTGGCATTGCAGTTTTCAACCATTTTCATAACACCCAACAGATGAGGTGTCCTTATATGATTTTCTAAAGTATAGACGTGGATACATACCCATGCAATGTTGTCGACTGACGTCACTTCATCAATTGAAAGAGAGATAAACTTTTATTTTTTACATTCTCTTTCAAATCTTCCTTCTCTATCATCGAAAGGCATTTTTCCATTTCCCATCCACTACTTTCAGACCAATGAGACTGAGGTACGTTTAGCATTCCATTATATTGATACAAAACTTTGAAATCGAGGAAATCCAAAATCGGTCTTCCATTTTTTAGTATGTGAATTAGAGTAGAGAATTGTATGAGTTTTACATGTAGATTTGTTTGATTCATCTTATCAATATGTGATGTGATCGTTCCTCCCTTTTCCAAGAGATGTCTGTGTTTTTTCTTCTCTGCCTCATATTCCGTTGCGTATCTAACATGTATGCATTATTTTCAATTTTCCACTTGTGTGTTTTGATTTTCTAGCCATCCGCCCCCGTTACAGTCAAATATTGTTTTCTACAATGTTTTTCTATAGTGTCCAGCTTCATTTGCATTTTTTGTTGCTTTCCCAATTTCCACGTACATATTGTACATGTACATTCAGATGGGATCTCTTCAGAATTAGATGATTGTACAGGTTTGATAAATGGAAATTTAGCTGCCTAATCAAACTTGTATGACCTGCCAATGGTCCACATATTCTTGTTCGTTTTCAATGTTTTACTTTTTTGAGTAGAATTTTCAGCAATATCACAATCACCTGGTTTCCTCTTTCTTGGACTGGAATTTGAATTTGATTTCTGTGTTCCATTTTGCTGAGTATTTGTATGTGTGATATCTTGATGCACTTTTGGTTGCACCCCAATAGGAACAATATCTTCAAGATCCATGGCATATTATCGTAGGTGTCATTTGTTTGATACTGTGCAAAATGCATGTCCACCTCAATAATACCTTCCACACAGTCATTATTCTGATTCTTTGTGGTGGCATCTATATGGTTGGTATTTTCAATATCTGTATCCGCAGAGTTTCCAAAATACTTAAACATTGATTTCTGAGATTTCTTAGTTACTTTTAGGGTCTTCACATTCTTAGGACTATGCACCTTCCATTATTCCTGAAGAGAGTCTTGTGTCAGTGAAAGAACCAAGTATCGACTACCAATTGTGCGTCAACAACTAACCCTTTGTCGCACATCAATATCAATAATCCTTATCAGGTGTTAGCAAGGTCAACTAAAACTGTCACGTCACGAAGGCATCCAACTGAAACTGTCATGCGTCAACTCTTCCCTTGTCGCATGTCAACTACCTATGCCCTGTCACGCATCAACTCTCTCTATCATGCGTCAAATCTATTCCTCTCACATGTCAAATACTTACCCCTTTATTTGCGCATCTACAATATCTCCTTGTCACGTGCATCTGCAATACCTCTTTTTCATGCGTCAACTATATTCCTGTCGCACGTCATCAAAAACTAACTCTAACAGGCTAACAACAATATTTGGTGCTTAAGAGTATGTGAGCTCAAACTTCATGGTATTAGTAATTTGGTAAGCTTCTTAAGGTATACTACCTAGTGAATCACATAGGTTTTTATAGTATATTTTTTCAAATGAAGGAAAAGCTGACCCCCAAAAAAATATACTATATATTTTAGGTGAATAGGTCACTGACCCGCTCCAAAAAAATCACCTTTTCAAATTTTCCTAAAATGAAATTTTCACCATATTACGAATATTCACCACTAAAATTATCCCTGGTCAAATGTCTATCAATGCTAGGAACTAGAAATGAAAAGATTTTGACCTTTCTTTACCAAGATTTTATCAAATAAAATCTAGTGCACTGGATGTGAAAACTAAAGTAACTGCACATAGCACTTGGAGCATATAAGAAGTGTTTTACCATGTTCTTGATTTTGAAATGAGAATCCCTGGAAATGGCAGCCACTGATGTTGGTGTTGTTGGTGGGATAAATAGATATCCAGACTGAAAATGAATCAACAAATCAATCTCTTAATGAAACTCCATATTTAATAAATCCTCGGCAATGGCGCCACTGATGTTGGTACCCAAATTTAATCTCCTTCAAAGACCAAGCAGCATCATGGATTTTGACAGGATACTCAGAGGTAGATAGATAATCATGTATGTCATTTTGTAGCTCGCGGAAGCAATGTATCTGACTTGTTGGCACTTAGGATCCTTGAAGGGAGTGGGTAGCACCTTAAAAGGATGAGACCTGATCCTAACTATTTTAGGTTGTGCCTTTCCACCAAGGTAAGAGAACCTATTTTGTAACCATTGTTATATTGAAAGTAGATACAGGTACCTTTCTTTTGTATAAATTTTTATAGAGAAGACCTTGGGGAAAATATGATCAACACACCAGATTTGACTCTCATGAGTTTTCACTTCCAGATCATGGAGATACTATCACAACAAGGTAAAGGTTAGTAAAGACATTTGAGATCCTTCCTATTTCTGCATGTTTAAGTGATGAGGATTGTGCATTTGTGTACACACATGAAAAAAAAGGGTAGTATGGGTAGGATTCGTTGTTGTTAAATGAAATTTTGGTGGGAGGGGAGACAAGATGCACTTGACTCACAAGATTCTTGAGAGCTTATGCAAAATGGAAATATTCAGACAACAAAATGCCACAAAAGTTAAAAATGTTTCTTCAACTAAAATATGTGCTTCAATGGAGGCCCATATTGGCACTTTTTCATACAGCCTAAGGGATTTTTTCATGAAGGCTCAAGTCAGAGAACCCAATAAAGCACCAAGATTCAAACCAAACCACACCTGAGGTACACCCAAAGGATTATAGATAATCTATGTCAACAAAATGAAATAAAAGTGATTTTAAATTGTTTATCTCACTACCAGATGAAGGTTCTCCTGAGAAATGAAATTACAGATGCCACTAAACCATAAAAAGTATTGAGACCTATGTGATTGGACTATATTTTGGTACAATATTGCAATAGAAACAAGAAAAAATACTTGCATACATTCAGAGATGAAATAAATACACTTTGCTCAAGATTAACACATAATAACTCAAGTTTGATCAAATTTATCAGAAAGGTAATGTTTCCAAAACAATCTCAAATCTTTTCAATGGTTGTACACTTGTAACCACCTTGACACGGTAAAATTTGACACGAAGAGAGATATAAAGGCTTCTTAAAAAGCTTCTTAAAAGGATGGGCTCTGTCAAGCTTTTTTTGTTGGAAAAATGAGTCTCTGACCTTTCCAAAAAATTCCCAACCATTTGCATGAAAAATTTGTGCCATTTATAGCATTTACAATAGATCCTCTTCCTTCTAAAAAGATAAAGACGTTTAATGCACCAGTGTTCACCATGATTCTTTCGTGATTCACAGAATTAGATCTGTAAAAGTCTCTAGGTGCTCGAGGGGGCATATTTCATCGAATATCTCCCTCATTCAACTCCTTTCTCTGGTAGATCACTCTTCCTTCAATTTCCCAACCACTTCTACCCCTAATCTATCGAATCTGACCTCTTACGTGCTCGGGAGAAGAAAAATGCAAAATCTGATTGGGCATGAAAGTCAAACCATTTTAATGGCAAAAGATGTCCTCTAGATCTTCCCACCAAACTTCAGATATCAACATTAACTTCCTTCTCTACTTGGCATGTATAAAAGACCAAGAAATCATAGATACTCGCACTTCTAGATGTGTTTCATAGAAATGGGGGGGAAAATCTGATTTACACTCACAACAGCCATTAACCTTTACTTTGAATTTGGGTCGTCCATGTGGCATATTCAAACTTTAGAACAAACTTGGGGGCTTCCCTTGACTTTTTACAACTTTTTGGAAAAATGGAAAAAAAAATCATTTTTCTCCGCACCTTCGCCTTCAGGGAATGAGCTTGACACATGTCCAAATATGAGTGGAGCACATCCATAGCTAGATTCTACCATTTTACTATCATTTTTGAAAAGGGAAAATTTTCCAAATTTTCCCCACAGCTCCGCCCTCGGGAACGAGCCTGACATGTGTCCAAATGTGATTGGAACACGACTGCATTTCCAATTTTATTTTTAAACCTTTTTTCTCAAAAGGAAATTTTTCAAAATTTCCCCTGAGAGCCCGCATCTCCACCATTGACTAGGGAAAAACATTGACCTTTTCCTTGAATGGGCTTGCAAGCCATTTTGAAATTTTAATCCTTAAGGGGGGAAAATCCATGTTTCCTCCAATGGCCCACCTCCCCGTCTCTTTGACTTTTCAAACTACCACGTGTCACCATGGCGCACCTTAAGGCGGTCCCTAAAATTTGATACCTTAAACGAGCACGGGCTTGTCACGTGTCCTATTCCAGTAAAGTAAAACTAAATTCTTGAAGTTTAGCGGAAGGTGCCACATGTCATGCTCTGAGGAATTATCATTTTGGTCATTGAAAATTCTAAGTAAAATGCAAAGCAAGAAGAAGCATCCACATGTCTTCATGGCACAACTTCAAGATGGTGCCTAAAGTGGAGACCCTGAATGAACGAGAGCTCGCCATGTGTCCTGCCCTGCCAAACTACTCCAACTGCATAAAAATTTGTCTAAGTCTGGGCCAAGAATCGAAAACCTCCACTTGTCATCCCCGCGCTACTCCAAGGAAAACCCAAAAAATAGATCTTCAAATGAGCACCGTTCCTCCACATGGAAAGATTTTGAGTTGATGCCTTTAATTAATTTTTCTAAGTACTTAGCTGAGCTGTGTCCAAACAAAAGTTTCCATGTCCCTTGTAGATACAAGGATAAAAATTTGACCAGGAGAAACGCCCGTCAAACCATAAAATACAAAAAAATGACCATTTGAGCCTAGGAATGAAATTTTCTTCAAGGAAAAAAAGTTTAGAAATGTTACAGGGCTCAAATAGTGATTTTTCAGGGATACATCCATTCATTTTCTTCAAATACTTAAGGCATAAATGATAAAGAAGAAAAATCCCAATTGTGGAGAATAGAACACATGGGGTAACCCGAGTATTTGAAGGAATAGAGGATTGGGGACTCAAAATATAGACTTTTAAGTGATTTACAACCCAGGAACAAATTAAAAATGGCCATAAAGATTAATCAGGAACAATACGGGGAAGGATAAAATGATAGGTGTCGTAAATTAGTAAGTTTTCAAAGGCACAAATGGGGTGAGACAATTTTGAACACCAATAAGTTCTACAACACAGACTACTGAGCCACTTGGAGGAGTATCTACTTAGTGGAGAGGACAAGATAGTTTCTATGGGTGATCTGTACATGGACATCAATGGAGAGAGTGCCCACAGAACCTTACTAATAAGGGTAAGACACCTATTTCATAGCATACAAATGGTGACATGGCCAAGAGCCACAAGATTTATTCAGCGGTCAGGAACTGGTAGGAACAGAACTAGGGCAAGATGGTATTTCTACTCCTATATGTGATTTAAGATCTTCTGATTCTTTTATTTCTCCATTATTATTAGAGTGATGCAGGATGGTGGCAGTTAGGAAGGGCCTTAGTTTGGATGTTGAGATGGTTTCTAGCGCCAAAATCTTAGTGGACTTCTTAGTTAAGTAGTGTGCTATGGACCTAAGACCCTTCACTGCAACTTTGGATCTTCATATCCTTCCCTTGGGTTCATATGGATTTATTTTGGGCATGGTTTATTTGTCTACACATAGAGCTAGAGTTGATTGTTACAACAAGGTTATATCTTATGTATATAATTTGGGAGTTGAGTTAGTAATAGTTTGAGTTAGGAGACCCATTTCTATTTGCACCATATCCGCTATGCATTAGAAAGCACTGTGTGCGATGGGGTTGTCAGTTATATGCCATCATATAAAGTGACTGATCAGAGGATTAGACTCATGGACCATCACTTGATTACCACCCCCCATTTTATAGGAATTTTCAAATGTTTTTCCTAGTAATTTTTTAGGGTTACCTCTCCCATGTGAGATAGAATTTCATATTTATTTGGTTCCTGGAGTGGATCTTATCTCATGCGCACTATGTATGATGACTACCTCTAAGATATGTGAGATCAAGTTGTAATTATAGGGCCTTCTTGAGAAAGGCCTAATATTTCCTAGTGTATCTCCTTGGGGTCCACCAGTTATTTTTGTGAATAAGAACAACAACTATTTGCATTTGTGTGAGAACTACAGGCTACTGAATAAATTAATAGTTAAGAATCATTACGCCCTTCAATGTATAAATGATTTATTTTATCAAATGAAGTGGCCACTATGTTTTCTAATATATATCTTAAGCCAAGCTACCATCACTTGAGGATTACGAAGGAAGGTATCCATAAGATAAGTTTCTGCATGAGATACGGCCTCTACGAGCTCATAGTAGTGCCATTTGTTTTGATGAATTCCCCTGCAGTATTTATGAGTTTGAGGAATGGGGTATTCAGAACATTCTTATACCAATCCATTCTCTTGTTTTTAGATGACATATTGATATACTCACGCATGTGTGAGGATCCCGAGGAGAACCTTTGATAGGTTATGTAGTGTCTTCGAGAGCAATATCTATACAAGAACCTAGAAAAGTGTCCATTTTTCATGACAGAGGTTCATTACTTAGGTCATATTATTTCTAGGGAAGGTATCGTACTCGATCCTTCCAAGATTAGAGCTATTATGGATTGGACTGTGCTAAGCAATGTGACCGAGGTGTTTAGTTTCATGGGATTGGTTGGTTATTATAGGAGATTTATTTAAGAATTTTATTGCATTGCACACCCCATCACTTCCCTTAAGCGGAAAGGGAAGAAGCGTTTTTGGCCATATAGATGTGAGTATGCCTTTAGTACACTAAACAAATTCCTTACTAGAGCACCTATTTTTGGATTACCAGATCCTTAGAGGGATTTCTTTGTGTGTATAGATGCTTCTTTGACAAGATTAAGATTTGTTTTGATGTAGGATGGCCATGTAGTAACCTTTGAGTCTCGCAAACTCAATAATTATGAGCTAAATTATCTGACTTATGTCCTTGAGCTTATGACAGTGGTCCATGCATTGGTGTGTTGGTGACATTTCATTTTAGGTTGGAGGTTTATTCTTAGGAAAAATCATTTGAGCTTACGACACCTCTTCACACAACCCAATCTCAATTCCCATCAATGGTGTTGGATGCAGTTTTTATGTGAGTTTGGAATGGAGATAGATCACGTTACTAAGAAAGAAAATATGGTTACAGATTATTTGAGTTGTTAGAGGAATTTTGTTATGGGTAATTCAGTGGGTACAAACTTAGGGAGCAGGATCTTGTGACAAATTCCACATGACAGTTTCTACCTTCCAACTAGAGTAAAGATTGAATCTCAGAGACTCCTAGAGGGGAAGTTTAACAGATTCACACTGGAGCCAAATGGAATTCTAAGAAATAGAGGATGGATCTATGCACCTAGGGATGGAGGTTTGAGACATGATATTTTTGAATAGGATCTTGTGCACCATATTTAGCCCATCAAGGGGTGAAGAAGATGCATGCCAAATTGAGACAATTGTATCATTGGAGAGGACTTCAGAGAGATGTAGCTCAGTTTTTTATCTCAATGTTTCGAGTGTCATAGGGTAATAGCCGAGAATCAACATCTAGCTTGCCTTCTTAACCCACATGCTATATTAGAGTGTACGTGGGACACCATTTCCATGGATTTTATAGTAGGGCTCCCTATGTCGAGATATCACTATGATGCCATCATGGTCATGGTGGATAGATTAACGAACGTATATCATCTTTTTCTAGTAAAATCACCTATAAAGATTGTGCAGTAGTGTGAGTGTATTTAAATGAGAGTGTTAGGATACATGGTATTTTACGGAAGATTATTTGTGACCTTGATCCCTTATACACCTCTCATTTTGGGACTACCATGCAACATGCCCTTAGGATGAGCATTAACTTTAGCACAACATATCATCATGAAACAGATGGACAGACTTAGCGGGTGAATCATATTTTAGAGGATGTGCATAATATGTATTTCATGGACCATCAGTCGATATGGGAGGAGTATTTGTACTTCGTGGAGTTTACTTATCATAACAACTTTCATATTTCTATTAGTATGGATCCATTTCAAGCACTTTATGGTACCGAGTCTAGGACACCACTGAGTTGGGACAGGCTGGAGGACAGAGTATCTATTGGGCTAGCTTTGTTATAGGAAATTGAGCAGTATGTTGTTTTGATCAGACAAAGACTACACGAGGCACAATATAAATAGAAAAAATATGCATATTAGATGAGAGTTGACCACAGTTATGAGGTGGGTACGAAGGTGTTTCTTTGTGTTAGACCTCGTAAGAACCCTATCCATTAAGGAAAAGGATCTAAGTTAGCTCCTAGATTTATTGATCCATTTGAGATCTTGTAGTGGATTTATTCCTTGGCTTATCATTTAGTGTTGCCACCAAGCTTGTCTCATGTACACGATGTATTTCATGTTTCTCTTCTTAGGAGATACATTCCAGATCCCTCTTATATATTGGATTGTACTACATTGTAGGTGTAGGAGCAAGGGCATGTGACTGTGGAGCCCATGTGTATCATAGAATGCAAGACCTTGGGCCTTCAAGGCTATAAGATTGACCAGGTGTGAGCCCAATGGGATAGGTATGATGAGAAGCCAACCACATTGGAGGATGCTACTTTGTTATGGGCTCAGTTCCAACACCTATCTCAGTGACTTCCAGGAGGAATTCGATTCTAGGGGAGGGGGAGGTAGTTCTCACTCCTCTTCAACACTATTTCACTAAGATTTTATTGATGTTGGATTGATACATAGACATTTTTATTATTATATCTTGATCAGTAGATGATAGACTATGCAAATATTTGGAGTGTTGTTATGTTTTGATTTAAATTTTGATTATGATGCACTAGATGACACTCATTAACAGTCATATATGTTGATTTGTAGTGTCTTAATTTTATACTAACATGTCATATTATGGATGCATTCCCTATGTTAGATGTTTTGAGTAGAATTATGATTTTTTGAATGTTAGAATAAAATTAATTAATATGATGATATATGGTAGAATTGCTAATTTTGGATTACAATTATTGATTTTTATATGTATAGTATTATTGATGTTGTTGATGCGGCCGTAAGGTGGGAGAGGTTTTTTTTGTTGAAGTGACATTTTATTATATACATCGAAATGGGATATGGGACCAACCACAAAATAATGTAGATGTTGTGTAACATTTCCAAATTTGACAACTTGTGTATAATGTTATCTTGTGTTATTGCATGCTTTTCTAAGTTGTTTGCATAGGGGGGTAGCTTCATTTATGTGGCCATGGGTGTAATGTGTTTCCTTTCTTTTAGTTTTGTTTGTTTTAATTTGTTGCGCATGTATTTAATTATTAGGAAATCTAGACACTTTATTAACACATGCTAATGTTTTTTAAATAACTAATTTGCCTTAAATTTACACGAAAAAGGGAAGATAAGACATTTGGGAAATAAATTGTGTAGATAGCCCTACTTTTGGTACATGGTGTAAATTGAATTAAAAGAATTTAGGTGGTGTTTACTCCACCATCCTTCCCAAATTCTAATTTGCCTTGTTGGATGCTTTTAGAGACTTGAGGAACAAGTTAACCTTGTCCCTCACATCTCAAACTCTTCTAAGAAGCCTACTTATGAATTATGGGGAAATTTTTTACAATTTTAATGCATTATTGAGTGTAAAAGTGTAAATAATTACATTTATTTACTTAACACATTTAATTTTTTCCTTGATAAGCATGGAGTGTTTGTTTGTGTGTAGGGAAGGCATGTCATAAGTATTACATGTGAATTTAATTACTTTGGGTTTGGTGTTTGAATTGTGTGTTGGAAGGGAGGGATGATGAAATGACATCCTACCTAGACCCACCTCATCATTCTCACATCCCTTTTCTATTTATTGGAAGAATTTGATGGATTTTTGGTCACTTGCCTTATTTATTTCTCTTGCATTTTCCAAAATTGGTCTTTGTTTTCATAATTAGAGTTTATTTTTTGATTTGCATCTTGAATTGAGCTCGATGTGATGGATTCAAAGCTTGTGGAGTAAAAAAATTGGAAGCTTAATAAAGAGGTAGGATCTCCTCTTCTTGTCTTTTTTTATTAATGTATTTGATGTACAAATTGTGCTTTTTTACATATTGCACGAGTGTTGTGATTTTATTTTTATTTTGGTTGGGTAGTTTTCCTTAAGTTGGGTGTGGGAGATGGATTTATGGGACCATTGGAGAGGGAAAAGGGAGATGTGAGGCATGCATTATGGAGGGAGTGTGATTTTGAGTTCCAGCTATGCGAAGTGAAAATAATAACATGGACATATTTTGCATACTTGCAAGTGTATGAATAAGGATTTGATTATGTTTTGAGTTGTGCACATGGTGGATTTTGGTTGAACTCCTATATCACTTGGGAGAAAAAATTATGTGGTTCCCATATTCCATTGATCCTTCTTGGCTAGTTGTTGTCAATCCTTTGTGCTTGTTGGGAAAGTTGTAACATTGTTTAAGTATATTATTTGAGTGTATTGTTTGAATGTTTTATGTGAATGTGTTATTTTTTGAAATGCATGTTGTGGAAGCATTTTGTGAAAGTTGTCAAATTTTGCATAATACCCCTTATTGTTCTTTTGTTGGGGTTTGGGGGCCAATAAGTGGATGTATTCTCCTGTTATTGGAATATAGGGTGGGTGGAGAGCATCGCCTATACCCCTTTCTTTGGAATGTGATATATGATTTGAAGAATTTGAAGAGGTGGAAGAGAGAAAAAATAAGTTGAAGGAGCTATGCCCTTTTGGAGTAAAAATTTCACTCTTGTAATATTCCTTTTTGTCGTAAAGTGGATGTTCATATCTTGTAAATTGTTCTTTTGAAATATTTGTAAACAAGGACTATTTTATTGTAAGAAAAGAGAACTATGATTATTGAGAAGAAACTATATTGTCATTTGTTGCAATTCCTAATTTGTAAACATATGATTTTATTGCAAGAAAGGAAAAAGATAAACCTTCTCATTTTATTGTAAGAACTAGCTCAATGAATTATAGAAATTATTTTGAAAGGATGGTGTTGTATTATGGAAAGGATATGTTCATTTTCTTTGTATTGTTGGCAACTTAAATATATAAATGAAAATGAATGAATTGAGTTAATTTCATTATGAAATTTGACGCTGTTACAAGAGAAAGTGTTAAACATTTATCACAAATTATATATACCTTTATAGTTGTTGTATGAATGATTTTGAATTGATATTTTTTTTTAATATAGAAAAACTCAAAACATAAATATGAGTATAAATACCCATACTTATATAAATTTATATTTTCAAAAAAAAAAAACATACTTATACAATTTGCATCCTCATACAATAAAAGGAACAACTTAAATAATATACACATATGTTGTTAATGTACATTATATATATATATATATATATATATTATACTATTAAATTATATATATTATATATATAATAATAATATTTTTTTTATATAATAATATTATAATATTAATATAATATATATATATATATATATATATCTGTGTGTGTGTGTGTGTGTGTATATATATATATAATATTAAAAAACACCATATACATAGAAATCGGCCTTTGTTATAAACCCTTTAAAAACCTTTATTTTTTAACATTGGGGTGGGGGGCGCATATTTATTTTAATAAATTAATGTGTGGATGGGGGGTGAACCCTTCCCCCACACTGTTATATATTAGAGTGGGGACCCCCTCCCCCCCCAAAAAAAACAAACTTAAATGCTTACAAAAAAAAGAGCAACCTTAAAATTGATACGATGACTATTATATCAGGTCCTGACCATTTTCTCTCAGGCTGAACTTATATTTACAAATATATATATATTATATTTACAAATATATATATGTATATATACATAGTTGCTATATCAATTTTTTATTTAAATATATAAATCCACATATATATTTAGATATATATACATATATGTATATAAATCTATGTATAATATAATATACAGCTAGGGTTTCATATATTTTCTCCTAAAGTAGGTATATACATAATGTATATACACTAAACCTGTAAGAGAAACTTCAAATAACACAAATAAAGAAATATAAATAATACCCACAAAGGAAAAGGGGTAGATCTATGATTTTACCACAAAACTACAAAAAAATGGTGTTTGTAAAACCTTTGAAATTACCTCTATGACTTCTCCTTCTCCTCTCCCTCCAAATATGCAAACAAGAATGAAAAAATGAATGAGAAATTAGGGTAAAATGGAAATAAAAGTAACTAATAAAAAAAGTTAGGGTGATCTACATCCAATGGCCATGATAGATTTAATCTAATGGATTAGATTAAACTCTACATCACTTAAGTGGGTGGAATTTTGATGGGAATGTGAATTAAATTTGAAATTTATGGGTAGTGTGGTGAATGGGGCCACTTAGTGGCTAGACAAAGTAGATAAACTTGTCTGTAATAGTTAATACAATAAACTTGGTGCATGGTAATTAAATAATGTAATGGAACTTGGAAAATTATGTTAAACTATAAATATTTTTAGGAAGTAAATTAATAATATTTAATTATTAATTTAATTCCAACTCCCACAATATTATGTAGAAACCTTAACCAAGAAATAAATTAAAATGTGAATAATTTCCACCCTTGTATCCCTTTAAAATGAAAAAAAAATTAGCGTAATTTTTCCCTATTGAATTGATAGGTTTTATTTTGATTTGAGCATAGATAATTGTGGGTGTTACACCTGTCATACAAATAATATCTTTCTAAACAAGGAAACAACTAAATTATGTGCTCCATGAAAGGTACAGGTGATACTTGAGAGAACTCTTATTGAAATCACAAAAATTAACACATCACCTGATCTAACAATTTTCTTCCGTAGGTCAGTACAAGGTTTGAAAATCAAGTACTAGAACTTCTTACCTAATTTTCAACAACCTTGTTTCCACTATAAACCTAGACATTATTTATTTCCTTTTTTTTCCACTCCAAACTTTGAATAAACACCTTATAATCTAATACATTGTTGTAATAGCCAAATTGAAACTTAACTACTGAGAATTAATACCTCTTTTTTAAGGATGAAATATACATCAAACTAGTTATTGAACCATGTTGATTTTAAGGGCCATCAAAATATAGTTTCCATAAACCATCATCTTGTTGAATTTTCTTTTCCATGGATAGAATTTCAGTGTTATCTTCATAAATACAAAAAAATCCAAGGCCATGTTCTTTAATACCTCTTTAAGGGTCATTCTCATACACTTTTTTAGTCATTTCATCCTTAACCAAATCAGGAATGTCATATGCTATATAAGGAGTTTTTGATTCAATCATACTTATCTACTCTTCACTAATAACATTATTTACATTTATGGCACTAGGTGTATAAGGATAAATCTTAAAATTTAACCAAAGGCTTAGAATTGATGGTTAATTTAGTTCCATACTTGGTTTTAAAAAAATGATAAGTCCATTCAGCTGAAAGGTAACCTCCAATCTTATACGTGAGGTCTCTGGATAAACACATAGAAAAATAAGTTCAAATATACACCACCATCACATCCAAAAATATTGCGACACTTGGGAAATCATGAAAAGTAATTTTTAGATTCTTAATCATGCTTGTGGTCTTAGTTGGTGAACCATTTAGCTGTAAAATGTTTTTGTCACTTTATTACTAATCAAGACCCAACTTTTCACCAACTAACTTTGGCATAACAATATTACTAGCTCCACTATCCACCATCCAATTATGAACTAATGAGTCTCCAATAATCAACGAAAGCTAGAAAGGAGATGGTTTAACCAAATTTACCTCTTTAACATCTACTTTTACCTCATTATATACTTGTTGTTTTGTGTTTTTACCTTGATGTTCTGCATTTTCCATGACCATGTTGGCTATGTTTTGTGCATTTTTCTTGATGTTATGGTGATGATTTTAGACTGAAAAAATCATTAACAAACATATATATTTTTCCTAGAATGTATACCATGTTGCACATGCTCATAGTAATGTGATATTTCTTCATATGATTAACTATATTGAATGGGATAGCTCCTACCTTAATTTTATTTATTAAAAGAACATCTTTCTCATGAACTTGAGTTGAAGAAAATGTCATACTAGTAGTAGGACTCCAATTTTATTGAGCTGCTATAATAGTTTGATCACCTAATTTGGCTTCCATACACATATTTCTTGATCTTTTAACAACTGCAAAAAACTCATCTCTTTCCTTACTAACAACCTCATAATTCAAATAAAAAAGATCACCAACTTCAAAGTTTACCATAGTTTCATCTATCTTGTTGTGCCTAAATTTTGGATCTCTTTGTGCTACAAGATAAACACTTTGTTTAACATGATAATATGGCTCCTCTTAAGTCATGTATGGTACTCTAACACCTTTTGGTATCATCTATAGGACTGTACTTGACTCACTAGGATGAATATTAGGATCCAACATCATGTTTGTTTTTATCGGAACTAAAGATCTTGAGGTTGTAGTGGTTATAGGATCAGCAATTGCAAGTGGTTTTATTGCTATGATGGTTGGTTGAGCTTGTTTTAGAGGCCTATAACCTTGAGCAAGATGCCTATAATTATTGAAAGGTTGAAAAGGTGGTTGATATGGACTATTTTCTTGATATTGATTTCATTTTAGATAAAATACTTCATTTATTAATGTTTTAAAATCCCCTTGCAAGTCATCCATGACACTAAGCTAAACATTGGAGGTAGTGGTGGGTTTTCAGCAGGTGAAATAGGAGCTATCTCAAGAAAAATGGGCACATAAGGTCTATTGTCAAATTTCCTAGCATATATGAGGTTGTTTTCTACACCTTTTGCATTGTCAAAGGCTATGGGAAGAGTAGTGCTACCCATACACAAAATCATAACAACAATATCACTATTTAATGTACACAAATAATATAGAAATGCATCTTCGGATTAGGGATTAACTTCTACTCATATTCTTTCCCAAGTTCTATTAAATCTCATGTTAAAGTTTTTCATGAACTCTTTGGGTTCCCTTTTGATGGTTGTAAACTTTTTTATGAGGGGTAAATGATCCAATTTTTCCTCAAACTGTTTGCAAAATGATGACATTAAATCATCTCAAGAATTAAACTAGGAAGCTATTAACCTCATAGTGCATCTTCATCAGTGATACTATGAATACAACATAGGGATGCAACATCCTTAATAAGATCAATAGGGGTAACTTGGTTTTAAACACATAAAAACAAAAAGCATTTTAGAGAAACAACTGTAGATCATGATAAACACCAATTAACAAAGGGATTCCATTGGTAAAGGTCAAAAAAGGTTGATTTATTTCCATTGATAAGATAGTATTTTGAATTAAGAAATTTTTATTTGGAGATGGGGGATAGGGAATATTGGGCTGTTATAAGGTGTAGTATTTGCAAGCCTTCTTCTTTTAACAAAATATAAAGGTAATTGAGCAAATAAAGATGGAATACATCTTTTTTCTCACCAGGTTTTCACTTTAGGCATGGAACATGGAAAAATATTCAATTAAACCTTTCTAGAAGTAGCTAATCATCACTAAAATAGTGCAGATGTGTCAAAATCCTTGTCTAGAATAGTCAAGGTAGCAAGTAATTGAAATTAGTTGAGTTTTACTTTGTTGATTATAAATCATATATATAGGTTTATGTCCTCTTGTGTGATGATGATTCTATGAAAAATAGATCATCTTGTTGATTTGGAAAAAACCAAACGTTGAGGAACAACCATGAGAAAAACACCATCTTCATCTGCATTTTGGAAATAACACTTAGAACCTAGTTTGTGGTCCCACCCGATGTGCCAAAATAAATATTATCACTCTAAAGTGCACACTTTTTATTTTTAATAAATTTAGTTTGACTTTGGTTCCTAAAATGGAAACTCCTCCGAGTTGTGGATGCCTAAAAATGAGGAGAAAACTCCAAAGTGGATTGGTTCCCTTGATGAATCACCTAAAGCTACTTATCTAGTGGGGGTTGAGGGATATAAAATAACTAAAACTCAAAAAAGGGAAATAAAATATGGATATACCAATTCTTTAAGACTTACGATTACATAAAAAAAATGCTTAATGACTGGTAAAATAATTGATAAGCTTTCGTACAAACTATTGTTTGACAGATTTTACACTCACAAAAGGTGTTAACACACACTTGAATGACATACAAAAATTACAAAACAAATTAGTGGAGGTATTGGAAAGTTATTAGCATGCAGAATAAAATAATCATTCACTTACACACACAAAACAACCGTTGTAGTACACTTTAGAAAGATTTATGAAGAAGGTGCACAAGTACATGGTTCTACATACAAGACTACAAAATGATAAATAAGTCTCCCCTTTCCCCAGCAATAATAAAGATATAAATAATTAAAGTTACACACCCTTCACTCCAAAAAATAGCTCACCAATCCCAAAATAATCCAAGATAATTGGAGACAAGTCCAATATTAGCTTTACATGCACAATTTTCGTCTTACATGCAAACATACAATTTCAATAATAAAAAGGATAAAAATATCTTGCACGGTCTAATTTCTCTTGGTCAAATATCATGATGAATTGATCCATCACTCTTTTGCAAGGTTTAAGGAATATGTAGGACCATTTTATCATGAATCAAGGTAATTTTTAGAAAAATAAGCTAGAGAAGCTTTGTCGTATCCAAAAGCTATTTTAGAGTTATTTCTTGGCACATGCATGGATGGTTTCATATTTGATCTTCTGTTGTTGGCTTATAATTGTTCCCTTTTTGGTATGTAAAATCTAATCATGTTTTTTTCCCTTTTGGAACCTTTGAATGGTGCTAGTAACTTAAGTTGAACTTGCTAAGTATATGATCACTCATTGTATTACATGAAGCAAATTAGTAATATCAAATACTATCAATAACCCAACTTGATTATGTGGTATGAACCAATTGGCCATCTCAGGTTAGTTGACAGTGGTCAATGATTACTATGGTCTCATGATCAGTTATGTTATGAACCCTAAATTGTACTCTGCTTTGTCATTTTTTTTATTTCGAGCCTCGTGAATCTTGTGTTTATTGTATAGTTACTCTACCAAATTTTTCATGGTGGCCATTTTTTTTATTTTATGAGCTTTGCATATACGGTTTCATTTTTTTTTTTTCACTCTACTTTAGTATTCATTATGCATAGAGTGGCTATTATCATTATCTGAGCTATATTTTATAATCATTTTATACTCATTTTGTAATGGCTTTTGACCAAGCTTTATGGTTACTTATGGAGAGCTCGTTTATCACTTTTCTTGGCTTGGAAACATTGTGAAGACATATATATTTAGTATTGTCGACAGTCTCTATGCATGGATGAGATTGCCATTGAATTCAAACTGATATATTTTCCTTTCTAGAGTTTTTATGGCTTGGTGGTTCACTGCTCCTTTTGGACTCTTTACTTATGCATATAAGTATTCAAGGTAATCGCGTGCATTTGGTTTTTAGCTTTGTAGATCCTTCTTAATGGTTTTCTAAAATGAGCTTTCTCGCTTATTAAAATCTTTTTGAATTCAATTTGGTCATTTGTTTCACTTTATTTGAAGTTAATCTCCTGCCACAATTGACCTGTGCATTTTTGATATTGAGGTTTTTTACTTAAAATTGACTCGAGTTACCTGAGCTTTGTTTAGTCCCTTCTTTACTCTTCACTTCCATGTTTGATTATAAAATGAGCTTACATTTCCACTGAGCTACATAGGTACCTATTTAAGACTCATCATTTGTTTTTGCTCCCAAATATATGTTATCATTCCTACCACTTTGTTTAATGCTTTAGCTCTAAATTCGAGATGATATCTCTGTTGCCATTAAAAGGGTTTTTGGTCTGATTACAATCTATTGTGCTCTTTTTTTCTAGGCCATTTACAAAATTTCTTGTAATAGATTTTTATGCTTCAGCTTTGATGGTGTGAGTCTAATTCCAAGATGGGATGTTATCATGATTCCAGCCATGCCATTTGTTACTCGACTATGCATTTAGCTCAGTCTCTATTATCTAGAATGTTTTAGTGGCTTATCTATATGAGCTATTTATTTATATTACCCGATTCATGCTATAAAATATCTCATCAAAGTTGGTTAGGATTCATATTATTTACATGCAAATTTCCTACATTTTTTTACCTCAATACAAGATTACTTATTATGTTCATCATATATTGGTTTGTTAGTTAATCACTTCCCTTTACAAATGATTTTATTTAAGCATCTTGTTTGTATACTTATCCCTATGAATGCATTTATAGCTCGATATCAATGTACCATTATCTCGGTGTGTATTCCACATTCTCTATCTTGTAAAGAAAACTATTAAAATATTCCCTTGAAGATGTCTATTTTTAGATCTTTTTTTGCGCTACATATTCTTATATGGCTTTATGACTCATGACTATATTGTTATATCTTGTGTGAAATATACCATGGAAACTGAAGAATTGGTAATATACTGAAAATGTACTCCTGTAAAATCTACTTTATGATGTTTGGTTGTAGTTTAATATTTTTTTCTTACACTTGATGTTATATGCTTCTATTACCAATTGTAGTCTTTTGTAAAATTGTTGTAGTTTATTTTCTGACGTGATCTTAAAAAATTTAGTCTATTGCGAAGTGTACTTTTAAAATTGTTACTTTCCACTAATTTTCCTTTGTTATTCTCTAAAATATTTCCTAGATTTATCTTTTCTTCAATTTACATGAACTCACTACATTTCTATATTTAGTTAGATTTGAGTAGTTTGTATTTTCTACAAAACAGTTCCTTCCATGATGTTATATGATGTATTGTTATAACGCATTTTTGTTGTTCTATTTTGAATAAACTATAAAATGACTCTAGGAACTCACTACAACCTAACACTTAACCAAAAAATTACAACTAATTTTTTTTTGTTTAAGTTATAAAAAGGTTACAAGGGTGTTTGACCCTTTGTGTTCATTAATTTAATCTACATCACTAAACTCAACTTTGAGATTGATAGACCTGGTCTAGATAAAGGTAAGACTTTAATTTTTTTTTACTTGTAAGGTCCATTAATTAAAAGTTAGCTAGGAAGGTACCATAGATTAATTTACATAACTATTTTTTTCTTCTCATTAGTTATTATTCAAACCTATAAAGGTTAACCTTGTGTTAATTTATTTAAATTAATTATCCTATTAACTTAGAGTCTTTTCCATTGACTCTTAAGGCTTACTAAGAAATAATAAAGGTTTAACACTCTTAAGGCAATTAAATGGCCCCACTCCCCAATTACACATACCCTTCAGGATTTAATGTAAACATTTAAATTACATTTCTACCAAACAAACGAAGGGTAAAACCCCTACCCTTAGATAAAAACAATCTTGGCCACTAGATTCTAGGGTACAAAACTAGGCCCTAAATTTCCTTATGAATTTGTATTAAAACCTTTCCTTCATTTTATTCTCCTCATTTATTCTATTTCTTTTGTTAAAAAATTTCAGGTTAGAGAGGAGGAAGCCATGGGAGCAAAAGAGGAAGAACTATGGAGGATTCTAGATGGATACTTAGATAAGATTAGTTTAGTTGTTGTTTTATTATTGTTACCACTTCCATTCAAGGATTGGGAGGGGTTTCCTTTACTAATATGGTTTGGTTTTAACACTAAGTGTATTTCGGGTTTTCTAATTTGGGGCAAACCCTACACCGCATTGTTATATATGAAGAGATATGTTTTGAATCTTCCATTTGTATGTTTTATTTCTCAAATCCATAGGATTACTCATTGTTTGCATGATGGTAGTTATGAGTCATTTTTTATAACTTATAAATTGCTATAATCTAGTTAAAATTTGTGCACATTGGCCCAGATCTGAGGTTGTTTTGTCTTAAGTGACAAAACTGCCACCTAGAATAGACCGGTGGCTCATGGGACTATCGCCCTGCCTAGGTGAAAAATGACAGACCACTGCCCTACTGAGAAGCAAAAATTTTAAACCACGCTGCCTTAGCCTGAGCGGTGGTTACGGGACCACCACTCTACATAGGGTGGTTGTCCTTTTTCTTAGAAATAGAACATAAAATACGAGATTTTCACAAAAGTAAATTTTACTAAAAAATTCTAAAATACATTATGATGTTGATTTTATACTCCTCAATTTTCCAGTTTTGAGAATTTAATTTCATTAGTTCATTTGCTAGTAAAAAAAATATTACTCATGTTAAGAATTTTGAAAACCAATAGTAACAATAATAACTACAAGATCTATTCCATTTTGTTCAACTAATTTTCTTTGAATTCTAAGAGAAAAATTAAAGGATTTATATCTATTTCCACATTGTTATTTTTCTAATACAAAATGCAACAACTCAGTATTTCAAACTTGTTGTCCCTTTCATTTTCACTACAACTCTATATATCCAAAATAACTACAACAAATTTCTTTTACATTCACCTTTACTATGCATGCATTTTAACATCTTACAACTTCTATATTTCCTTATTTTCCATTTACAATAAAATAAATTCACAATTAAAGTAAACTTTCTTTTTTCCATTGAGTATAACCTATTTCTTTTGAAACAAAGAACTTCCTTTCACACAACAACAAAAATTCAAATAAAGGGAATTACTTTATTTTCTATTTCACAATATTAACTTTAAAACTTAAATCTTTCTTCTCTTTTTCAATATATAATATAACTTTCATAACCAACAATGGAATGAAAATTTTCCTTCACAAGTTCAATACAATGTCCTCCACTTAAATTTAGAAATCATACAAGAATAAAGCTAATAATAGAATACAATATTACAAGTTTATCCAGTCTAAGTAGGAGCAACACAGAAACGTTTCACACGGTCTCCAAGAAAATTTCACAGATCCACAACTCTAACAATATAGCAAATCTAATATTTGTTTGATTCTTAACAAAATGGGGGAAGAGGAAACTCTCTCCACCCAACCAAGATATCCAATGAGGAGGAGAAGTCATCCTCTCCATTAGCTCTTGAGCCCCAACCAAATTACAAAGGAAGATAATTACAATGCATGGAAACAAAAATATTCCATAACCCAAAAATATATTTAACAATCATTTAAAACACATTCAAAAATCACTACAACACAAGAAATAAGAACAACAAAACAAAAAAAACAAGGCTTAAAATTAAAGCCAAAGCAGCAAGACCTATGGGGAGGCCACTTATGCCTCCCAATGGGAATGGTTAACCACATTAAATCCTCCAATGCATATCTCAAATCCCCTACATAATCTTATGCCTACCTCAAGTACCTCTTTATACCTCCCACATACTCTTATGCCCTCCCTTAATCTCTTATGCCTCCCTCATAAAATAAACATGAAAGAAATACAAGTATATGTTGTACAAGGTGGGGAACCCAACCCAAAATCTCTAAAAAAAAGGGGGTAAACTCTTATGCCTCCCTACATGAAATCTCCCCATGGTATCATCTTACTCAAAACTCAGGAAATCTACCCAGACCTAACAAATATTCCAAAGAAAACAATACTCAACACAAGAACATAAACACAAAATAAAGCATAACATAAGTAAGGTAATGCTCCTACATTTCCATAATAGAGCTTGTTCCAAGAGCAAGTCTTAAAGCTCCTCAAAACCAAGAAAGCATCCACAAGCTCCAACAATCCACAAGCACTATCAACAATTCTCCAACCCTACAAAAATACCCGAGCACAAAATAATGAAGTAACCCCAAAACAAGAAAAAGAACTTCAATAAATGGAAAAGGAATAAAGGAGGATGAGGTGGCTCCATGTAGGATGCCACATCACTCATCCTCAACTCCACCTTAGAATTAAAACCTCAACCCCTATGCATCATAAATTGGTGGGTGAGAGGAATGACAAGTTACTAAGAAAAACAATCTAAGCCCATACTCCCTATGGAAAAACTTAATTACTTGAAAGAAAGTGCAATAAGCATTTCCCTTTTTATCTTCCCAAAACACCTAATGGGGTCTAATTTTTAGCCCCCCTAACCCATAGGTAGGGTTGGTATAGAAATTTAATAGGTGTGGGACAAGTTTAAATTGTACCACAAGCCTTCAAAATTGGCGCTTAAGGACAAATTCGAGTTTCCCATGAAGGATAGCGTGTAGAACACTGAAGATCTCAAGAATTCAAAACATAACACAAACTCCAAGAGAAAATCAAGTCTAATAAATGATATTTCTTTGGTCACATCTATAATTAGTTTAGGATGATATTTATTTAATTAATAAGACACTTAGGCCCCTTGAGATAAAGGGGCAGAACATACATAAAAATCAAAATAATTAAAACAAATAAATTACATAAGTAAAAGAACCACATACTATCATCAATTAAAGGAACTAATAAAAGGAAACACATGACCCCCCTTGGTCACAATTTCCCCCTAACCAGATAATCCTAACACACACACACAATAACATGTTGCCATGGTGACCCTTGTTGAATTCATCTAGAATTCTAATGTGGTTGGTCTCCAATCCCCCCGATGTTTGTTGTGAATAATTTTACTTGAAAAACACAAAAATTATTCCTTTGGTCTTGTGGCCACATTATTGACATCTATGATAAAATATACCATATAAATCCAAAAAACATCTATATACGAATCAAATATCACCTAGGAAATTACAATATCATTTACAAATTTCTAGTAACATTTCTATCCAATGTTTCACCCATGTCAAAATTATCGCAACATTAATTAAATTATAAACGCCTACTCATGGTGACGAAAGTATATTACATGTTATAATATGTATATAAATAACCATGTCCACAACGTATCAACATCAATATAAAATGTCTCTAACAATCCACATGCATCATTTATGAATCGAAATCAACAACATTCCAACCTATCTAACATTTAGTATCATTCTAAATAAAAAATCTACAATAATGTCCATAAGGGTAGTCGACAGTATTGAAATCAAAGCAAAAAAAATTCAAAGGGAAGTGGGCACTACACTTCCTTTTTACGAATACTTGATGAAGATTTGTCAGCTTATCCTACCATGTCATTAATGCTTCATGATATCTTCATATGGTTGTAACTTAATGAGATGATTCCAATTTTGAGAAATGTTGATGAAGGTATTCTCTTAGATTTTAAAATTCCATTCAAAGTTTAAATTTGTAGCTTCTTGTGCAATCCAATCTACTGTACATGTCTTTTTTTCCTAAATGCAATTTTTTTCTTACTTTTATACATTGTGTAAAGAAATCCTTATTCTGTTTCCTCAAATATGCATTGTAGCACATGTATGGTTAAAGCTTATTTCTCGACATATTTTGCATTCAAATATATGCTTGAACATCACTTTTATTTGCATGGATGAGAATTTTTTATCTTTATTTTTTCTTTAGTATCCATCTTGTTTACCTATAGTTGATTTATGATGATGCATATTAATATAAAACTTGTAAGATAAGAAGTTAGAGACCTTAAGATATAACATACTCTAATCATGTTTTACAGATACAGTCGAGCAGCTACCTGGAGAAATATAAAGGATATTTGAAGTGCCATTTGAATCAATAAATGATGGGTTTATTACCTTTTAGATTTTCTGATTTATATTTATATGTGTTTCTTTTCCATTGCTAGCCATATCCCATTACTTGTGTGCGATCATTGTACTCTTTTTTATAAATAAATTAAAATTATTTAATGTGATGAGTTGTACAATTTTCCTTTGCATTTATTTTCATTAATATGATTTTAAAATAACCATTTAAAACTTTAAAAAAAATAATTTAATGTCCCATAATCATAAGAGAATGAATTAATTATAACTTGATTGAATCAACCAAAACACAAGTCAACACAACTAATTGTAAACTGCATTGTACGTTATCACTTCAAATGTGAAACTTGATTATTAGTGTATATACTCCATTTCTAATATATGTTTCCCTTCCCACCTTCATCAATAACCTACATCGGTCTTCAATTTTATATTCACATTCTTGATTAAGGAAATAACTTGGATGATTACATCTATGAGGCATGACATTCTAGAACAATATTTAAGATACTGATTTGATTTTTTGTCATCCTCTAATATGTCAAAAACTAAGCAACAGTGAAATATTTTTACCCTTTCCAATGAGTGAAGAAAATGGTCAATAGTTAGACTTGGTTCTATATGGTGGAATCAAGATAAACTAAGTATAATTTTAATGCCTACTCCTACTAGGTCTTGGTGTATGATGGTTTGTAAGTCTGGTAAGGATATTATAAACTGATGATGTGTGGAGAATAATTTTACAATCCATATGTAGGTGAAAAACAACATAAACCAAGGATTTGGATCCTAAAGATGGTCAAGTGTAAATGCAGTGTTCAATGCATGCCTAATACTCATAGGGAAATGACATGGGAAAATAAATTTTAGAGTGCCTCATGATAAATTAACAATGGGATATGTTTTAGGTAATAGTTATCATGGTGTGAGAAATGTTTCAAGGCCAGGAAGTGAGAATTGAGAATGTGGAGTTACATTTTTCAAGACTGGGTTTTTGAGAATCACAAACTGAACATCTCAACTTCTTATCATTTTTTCTAAATTAACAGGGATTATTAGGATTAATATTAATAAACCATTTTATAGAATATTGGAATAAAAATCTAATGTAAAAGGTCTGAGATAAAATTCCTATGAAATAAAAGAGTTGTATTATTTTTTTCTTAACTTGTTTCACACCATTTAGAACCCTCATCTCAAGCATTAGGATAAATGAGAAACCTATGGCCAAAAAGTGTATTGTAAAAGATCTTTTAATGTCTAAGGAAAGTAAAGGAATCTACAAGGGTCAAGAAAAACAAATTTTTCAGCTACAGGTAGGACCATAAGATACAAAAATAATTGGTTTTGATGAAGTTTTTAGGTAAATGTGTGTGCTAGATGTTTTATGAAGAAAGTCTTATTGTTCCAAATAGCTCATAGTTCACTATAAATTATCACAATTTTTTCTAAGTAAGTTGTGTTAGAAGAATATTATATAAATATGTATTTCTACTTCCTAACCCTAGAAGCTTATTAATGCATTAACCAATCATTGCAGGTTGGAAGAGTTCTTTGGTAAATGGTGTTGACTAAAGTATAAGAAGTTTATGGAAAATCTCTATAGACATATTGAAACATTTTAGAGCCCATATAATTACTTACTGGTGTGTTGGTATAGCTATAACCTATTGGCCTAGTCTACTCAACTAGGTCTCACAAGATGGTGGTATGAACCTCATCCTCAAATGGAGTTTCTCTAAATAACCTAAGCATATGAGTGTTTGATATGGTGTGTCATGTTGATTGTGAGATATTCAAAATGATTGGAAAGTATGAAATATGTTTTTAATGGATGGAGGCATCTTAAACTAAAACTAGTTCTTGAGACCTTTTGACCTCTATGAACGTGGTCTTAATATGGATTTGATAAATACCTTCATATCATAACACGCACAACAAAAAATAAGTAAAGAGTTAGTATAATTCCTAATAACATCTCTTTCCTATTTGGAAGAGTGGTAATGTCTAAAATTTTGTTATCAATATCCATGTTGCAAACTATATTTTTAAGGTGTTAGTCCTAGCTTACCTAGGAACTCAAATGAATACTTGTGATAAAAATGGTGAGTCAAAAGACATGGTAAGTTGATGGAAGTAAATAACAAAGGTCCCGCAATGTTCATAGAATAATATGATAGTTGGATTAAGATCAAAAGTTACTAGAAGAAAATAATGTACTCATAACACTAGAAGACAAAAACTAGTTTAGGTACCATTTAAGACATATGCAAAGTTCTATCCTATATTATTCAGCATGTTAACGATTATCAATATGTTAAAGTATAATTATTGTCTCCTATATGTGCGTAAGGGATTATGAAATTAGATATGAGGAAGTGATTTTGATTTTGATAAGATAGAGGAACTGCTTTCCTTTTATGGCAGGTTGTGTCATGTCCTTTGGTCTCCTTGATCAATGTTGAAAGGAGAAGGAAGTCATAGAATGTGAAGTGTAAGATACATGAAATAGAGGTATCCTTGGGTATAAAGATTCTCTATGGTTTTTGAATCTTTTTTGTTATACAAACAGTTGTGAAAGTGTGTTGATTTAAAGATATATGAACAAATGAAGTGAAGATCTCAAAAATGATTGCAATGTGTTAATGTAAGAAAATAAGTGATAAAGGTGATCAATTTATTTAATTAAAAGTATGTGTTGTTATTCATAAATTTGAGAGTGGGTGCTTTATTTACAAATAGGTGCTTGAAAAATTATCAAGTAGGTTTTTACCGTTGCATTGGAGTGGGTGCTTCAAAATTTGAGTGGGTGGTTCAAGTCAAGTGGGTGCTCAACACACGGTAAAATCATTATAATTGTTCTGAGAAATTTTTCCCTTATCATTCTCTTATTTCAATGAGTTTTCTCCCTTATTTTATTTCCCACCTTAAATTCGTGTGTCCTCATGTGTTTGTTCTTTTTCTCACTATGATTGCATGATTTTTTTAATTCATTATTTTAAAAGGATGATGAAAGAATGTTATATTAATAAATTAATTTGATTTTTAGAATTTTTGGAAGGAAATAGTTCACCCCTCCCATCTCATTTCCTAAGTGTTTATAATTTTTTATCATAGTATGTACCTTTTGAAGAAATTCTAACCACTTGAATGAGATCCTTCTTACACAAAAGATGGACAATAATAAAGCAAAAACTTGTCTCTTCATGACTAGGTCAGCCCTTGTCAATGGAACTAACTACACCATTAGGAGTGTCAGGATGACGACATACATTAAGTATATTGTATATGTTATATGGTAATCCTTCCACATCTACAAACATTGGAAACAAAAACACCCATCGATTCTCTACCAACAATGCATGATATTCCTCTGTACACCCCATATCATCTACGTCTATCATCTCTATTGTCACATCAACTTCATCCATCCTCGAGAGCTACTAGATAATCTCCTATACACCCTAGTATAGCTCCAGCGCTCCTCAATTCTCTATCATCTCTAACCCATACATATGGCTCTTGGGGCACATCCCAACATATACAAAAAGATTTAGAAACCCTCTCCACTTTAAATAACTCAGTCACCCATTGAAACTAATCCACAAACCAGATCATCCTTTTTATTCATTATATCTTCACTGCATCCTATGGCCATGCTCCATACTTTTGGTATGGCCTCCATATCACTACCTCTTATCCCATTCAATATATCAATGATCTATAGGTGTCAGTATCCATCTTCCATACATGCACACCAACCCATCTTTTAGCAAATATGTTTAGCCTCACAAAATCTTCTCATGGACCTCCAAATAATCTCAGTAGTGCTATAAACTCATAGGCACATACATGTAAAAATGTTTTAACTCTAATCCCACCTCCATGATCCTGTTATATAAATATGTAAAGATATCTATACATGTGAGCCAACACACATCATGCCCTGACATACCTAGTACTCTCCTCCTCTATTAAGTGCTAAATATCATACATCTTATATAATATGCCCACACCACCACCCTCCAATGCAATCGACGATGCAATAAAAGAAAATTATGAACTTTCACAAACATGGAACTCTTGATCTCAAAATCATATCCAAGCTAATATAGGACTTGGTAGGAACTTGATTCCCCAGGAAAAACCTACTAGCACCCTAGATCTATTTCTTGAAATCCTCTACCTTCATGTATTGTACCATATCTCCAATAATAAGTAATCACAATATGTGATATACATCCCCTAATGTGAATGTCTTCTCACCTATAGGTAACCAAAACATGCAAATGTTTGCACACCATCTCTCACACAAATTTTTCATCATAGGGATATTAGGGAGCACATCCTCCATCCTCACTATGTTCCATATGCCAGCATGGTCCATAACCTCCAAATATTCATCTAGTAAATCCAACTAGAGAAATGTACTCATGTGGCAACCACCACAGAACTTCCTCGAGTGGATATCCCTGTACAACCCACCATAATAAAGTATGTAAATCATTATAACACCATAAAAATACACATATTATTACTTATAACATCACTACACATCAAATTTCATGTCTACATTAGTCTAGAAATAAATGACACTTTCTCCACATTGGCACCCAGAAATAGACCATGACACTTGGTAGTAGGACACTAGCGCCCATGTCTAGGAACTCCTGTCTTAAAGGTCGCTAGCGCCTTCACCACTTTTTTTAAGGTAAAAAATGCCTAGAAAAATTAAAATAATAATTTCTAAAAATTAACCCAAAATGACTACTACGAGTGCATTTTTCAAAAAAAATGCTCTTATCAACGTGGTCATCATAGTGATGCCACGAGGATATCTCAAAATGACTAGATCATGGTTCTCTAACTTGTGACATCCTTAAACACTTGGATCTCACTCTCAAACTTATGTAAAAGACAAATGAGTTGACTAATCAGTTTTTCACTTTACTATTTATAGTCACTTTTCATTATTGACTCCACTATGGTCATACTTTACATTATTTACTCATCTAATATATATCACCATTTTTTTCTAATTTCTCAAATATTTAGTCTTATATTTATCCCATATGTGGAATTATCTTTAAAATTATTCCTACCATCATATCATATGCATGTCAAACACACCATTACTTTGTGACATTTTATTTCACTCAATCTAAAAATATTATTAGCAATATCTATCGTATATTTTCTAACACATGTTTACTTTCGGCTCCACATTAGTTCTCATCATCACTTCCCCTTTCATCGAAAGGGGATCATACAATGGGGGTCATCCTATAAATCCCCTTTACCACACTATGTGATCATTCTACATTTTCACACATTTACTAATACACCATATGACATTTCATCACTTTCTATCGATTCCCCTTAATGGTCTAACCTAGGGGAAACAGAGAGTAAAATCTATTTATGTGAAAAAAAATCAAAACAACCAATCAATAAATCGTATAAAACTTCAGATTCAACAAAAATAAAAAATAAACCCACATTAGTCCTCCCAGATGACCTAACTTAGGAGTTACATTTTTCCTCCCACATGACCTAACTTGGGAAGTTAGTCTGCATTCAACATTTTCTTCTATATGACCTAACTTGGAAGCAATCACATACATTGTGGTGAAACCCTTGCAGTGGGGACAATGAATAGTCATTTCCTTTCCTATAGTTCTCCTAGATGGGTCATCAGATTTGATCAAAATCTTTGGATCCAAAATCACTAAAAATTTGAGATGTGTCCGTCTACAGTAGATAGATATTTTGAGGATATAGTTAAAGGTTGGAGAATAACACATATTTCTCCATACACTCTTCCTCTAGCAATAGAATGTCAAATCCTCTGGTTTTACATACATATGTAATTGGATTGGGAACTGAAAAACTCCCTTCCCCATCACATCATTATCATAAATTTTTTGAAATCATCAATCATTCAACATCGCAATCATCACTCTTATTTAGTACACTTCATCACGGTATCACATATCTCGTTAGACTACATGGATCAATGCATTGATCCATGGGTCTTGACACTACATGTTCTCATTCAGATTTATCTTCTACCACATGTGTGTGTTCTTCTATAGCCTAGGATTCTATAGACTTCTCTTAGGTACACATCTCTAACTAATTTTTGTTACCAAGATTTTTCTCACCAAGTATGCTATACCTCCACTTGCTACTATTATTATACTACCAAGTATGTGATTAAAAAAATATGGGGCCTAAGTGATCTAAATGGGGTATTAGGGTATTAATTATAATCTATATTATAAGGACTAAAATATTGTATAAATGAACTAAAATAGTATGAAATAATTGTAATTAATTATTCTAAGTAAAATGAAACCCTGAGTATGTAAGAGAAGGAAAGAAAATGTCTTAGTTGATTTTCAAAGATGGTTGTAGGTTGGCACATGTCTAATAAAAAAATATGGAAGTCCATACGAACATTCAAGGACCCTCCTAAGGGTATATCTAATGAATTTGAGATCTCTAAGGTACCTAAGAGTGTATTGGGGTGCCCTGGTCTGAAATCTAGGCATTCTGAACACTATAAAAGATCAAAACATGAGATTTGGAGTGTCGTAACTTGGTTTCAAACTGTTCATGTTTGTCATGCTACATCTATCAAATGAACTTGAAAGTGACCTGCTATGGAAAGATAAGTAGTGATAAATAGTAACTATAGAAAATTTAAGTAGAATGTGTGCATCGAATAGAATAGAATCCCTCCCCTTATGTAGTGAGTGTGATGTAGATCTCCTAACCTTGATGCATGGAACTAATGGATGCAAGTGATGTAATGGATGTAGCTCTAGAAGGAGTGATAGTAATATGTGATGCTAGGGCCCTCATTATGGTCTTATAAGCTTTATATTTGAAGGGATCTCAAGTCTTATTTTTTAATTAATCCCAACAAGGCCGATTTAGGAAAAGATGAAGACTAAAAAATGACTATATAAGTCCCTAAAAGAAGAAGGAAAAGGATTTGCATAGACTGGGGTGCCCAATAATTGGGACCGAGGAACCCATAAGTGGGATCGGGGCACCCCAGTATAGGCTACGACGTCCTGAATTTCAGCTAGAATGACGATCCAGTTACAAGTGAGTGTGATGTAGATCTCCTAACCTTGATGCATGGCACTAATGAATATAAGTGACACAATGAGTGTGATGTAGATCACCTAACCTTGATGCATGGCACTAATGGATGCAAGTGACACAATGGATGTAGCTCTAGAATGAGTGATAGCAATATGTGATGCTAGGGCCCTCATTATGGTCTTATAAGCTTTATATTTGAAGGGATCTCAAGTATTATTTTGTAATTAATCCCAACAAGGCCGATTGAGGAAAAGATAAAGATAAAAAAATGACTATAAAAGCCCCAAAAAGAAGAAGGAAAAGGATGTGCATAGACCGGGGCGCCCAATAAGTGGGACTAAGGCACCCATCCCCTTATGTAGTGAGTGTGATGTAGATCTCCTAACCTTGATGCATGGCACTAATGGATGCAAGTGACACAATGGATGTATCTCTAGAAGGAGTGATAGTAATATGTGATGTTAGGGCCCTCATTATGGTCTTATAAGCTTTATATTTGAAGGGATCTCAATTCTTATTTTGTAATTAATCCCAACAAGGTCGGTTGAGGAAAAGATAAAGACAAGAAAATGACTATAAAAGCCCCAAAAAGAAGAAGGAAAAGGATGTGCATAGACTAGGATGGCCAATAAGTGGGACCAAGGCACCCATAAGTGGGATCAGGGCACCCTAGTATAGGCTACGACATCCTGAATTTTAGCTAGAATGATGGTCCAGTTGCAAAATGGGCAAGTACGTTCTAGAAAATACATGGGAAATACGAAATAAAATATAAAATAAATATGGCCAAAAACTAGGATTTATTTTTAGTTTAACCACTTGAGAACCTTATAAGTATTATTCTAAGAATAGACTAAATTATGTGTAAAGTTCAAAATTTAGTGTCTACATTTGTTCTCACTTAATGTTGGTGAGTTGTAATCTCTGTAACATAAAGTAGATAAATATGTGTACCTGATACCCATAGAGAGTGTAAGAGAAGAAGTTCATATGGACTATACTCAAGTGTGGAATGAAAAAAATAAAAATATAGAGGAGTGTATATTATAAAGATGAAAAATGTGCATAAAAATTGATGAGAGTGAATTTAGGGTGGAATGCATGTGTAGCTATTACTGCCTGTAGTGTACCTGCATGGTTAGAAAAGGAAAATGCCTATAGCGTTGTGTTTCCATTTTAATTTTTGTTGTGACTATCATCATCATTGTTGTTATTTTCCGCAATTAAAATACTTGTTTCTCAAACGACAGACCTATAAGGAGAAAACGATCAAGTAGTCAAATATTCATGTAAATAGAAATGTGTAAAATCTAAAAATGTAAATGATCTAGAGGAAATTACGAAGGCTAGAAGTTTCTTGAATCTCCTAGGATAAATACAGTGCAAAAGATGACTCTAAGATCTTTTAGAATACTATTTCAAGGTCAAAAATGGAGTTCGTATGTACATCTGGTGGCTACTCAAAGTTTAGGCCAACCTTAGGTGGGATCGGGTCAATTAGCGAGTCACAAAGTAGTGAGAAGAATGATTGTTCGAAGGTGATGGTTTTAGGATTGTACCTATTGTCTTCGTCATTAAACATCATCTTCATCTTCATACACGATCAAAAACATATTTCCTTGTTGTGGGTCCCCAGGCCACCATGTGGCTTGCCACGTCATTTCCATATTTGACCGAGATTGAGTAAGTAATGGTGAGTAAATTATTATCCATCGATCTATGTTGCAAGATATGTGGCGAGTTGACATCAACATTCAATTGAGCTATGCTTTATATTAGGCAAGTTTGGGTATCTAAATAACTCGGAAAGTTATTTTATTCATAACCACTGACAAAATGAAACTTTTGGCCTAAGCCATAACATATTCAATATGTCTCGAGTTATATTAATCTTTCCGACATTATAATAAACATAAAATTGGGATAATCCACATGCACATGGATAAGGAAGAAAAATCGGCTGAGCCCGGGAAAAATAACTCCACCCCAACCATTTGGTGACATGGAATGTGGGAGTGTTTTGTTGGACAACAAAAAAAGGGGGGCATGTGAATATACGGGTAGAGAGGAATTGTGAATAGTGTGGATGGGAAGACACGTGGTGGTTGTGGTAGGCCATAGCTCGACGTGCATGTAGTTCATTGGGGTTTGTACGTCCACATAGAATAATGACTGGTGGTAGCATGAAACTAGCCTATGTTGTTATAGGGAGTGGGATTGGAACCTCTGACCTCGCTGTAGATATTAGAGCAGCCCAACCAATGCAGACAATGAGTTGGTTGGGATAATATTTGGAAGAAATGATATTTAAGCACCATATGCGGTTGCTTTAGCCTATAAAAGGCCCTCGACATCCCTCTCATTGGGACAAGCTCATTTTTTGAGCTCTCTCTCTCTTTCCAAGAAAATACCAAATGCAATGCATTTTGAAGGCAAGCCGAAGGAGTAGATAATATGGTGGAGTTGAGAAAATAATTTATAAGTCCTATTTTAATAGTTGTAATTATTATATTATTTGAGACCTATATTATTTATAGGCACTATTATTTTGAAATACCTATATTTTAATATAGGTATATGTTCCGGAGTGAAGGCCTATTATTATAGGCATGTAAATATGTAAGCCATGTGATTATAGGCATTGGTATTATTTTTAAGTCCTATTATTTTTAATAGGTGAAATATTATTTTATAGCTCTGAATTTTCTCTGAGAAGATAGGACTCCAAGCCAAAGCCAAGAAGGACGAATGATGAAGTTCAATGGAAACCTTGGTGACATTATGGAGGTGTGTAACCTATTTATATAGGCAATATGTAAAAATTAAGCTCCACTCTCTCTCCGTAAGGCTTTACTATGACACCGAGACATGGCGAATAACTGGTGAAGTTTGAAGATGAGTGTCGAGATTTTTAATGGAGATATATTGGAGACATAATACCTATATCTTATAGGAAATTTCATTGTCTTCATTGATGACCGATTATTATTATCAGAAAAATGGAGGTAAGGCTTATTAAGCCACAACTTTAGAGTACAGAATGTATGGAAGATTGTCCAAGGAGCCAAAGGGTGTGGTATTATCATCTGGAAGATCAATGAAGGAGCCACATGCCATTGTACCAGGAAGGAGAATACTTGGCACCATGTAACGGAGGTGAAGAGGTTTTAACAGATAGTATACAAGATAGAATCTACTAGGGTAGCTACCTGGTATAAAGATTAATGTTCTTTTGGCTTCAGTATTATCATGCTAGATTATATTAATTGTTACAATAATTGATGTTGATAATATATCGGTTCTATTAATGAACTCCGTTATCAACTTGTTTTGCAGTATGATTAGATTATTTCATTGCTTTTAAGTTTATTTTAACGGGGTGATTTTCGAAAAGAATTTACTACCTATATGGGTCAGAGATCAAGGTAGATAAAAACCTGGTCATTTTCAAATCTAGTTGGTATCAGAGCAAGTTATCACACTTGCAAACTTGTTGTTCTCTAAGCAGGTTGATCAGTACAGGCTAAGTCAATAGTGATGGCATCAAGCTTATACTTGTGGAGTCCAAATTGGTAGGATAGACTAAGGGAGAAGTTTATCATGACTCATGTGCAGATGATAGATCATTTTATGATCCACATAACACATTAGTTAAGACCCAATTCTGGGTAATGTTTGTACTATGTTATACTTAAATTAGTAAGAGCCCTTTGAGGGAAATTATTCTAGTAAATTGCTAATACTAGGAGATGCAATATTTTTTGGTTCTTGTTGAGTTGTTTGTCTAGTAGGAAAGGGACAAACAAGGTTAAACCATGATTACGATGCAGTGGGAAGACCAAGTACATAAGCCACCGAGTAGGAGAAATTTTCATGACAGGTTTATCATGTGAAATTATTTTACTATAAAATTGGTAACTAAGTTTAGTACCAAGACTACAAAAAGTAAGCATGTTTACAACTAATTTTCATGATGTATTAGGATATAATTTCCTTACAATTATATTTGAACTTTGTATAAAGACATGTTATTCAAATAACTCTCCTAGCTATTTGGATGAATTTTACTTTCATTCGGGGTCTGATGTTTTACATTTTAGGTTACACACCCTGCAAACTTTCTCATTTGGCACTTTGTATAGGCTGTAATATGTCTTCGTGCTCCCCTTGACTTAAAATTATTCCACTCATCACCTCTATAGATGCCATCCAAATTGGCTAAGTTTTGGGGCTTCCTATCCCATGCCCTCTTTTCTTTTTTTCACCATGCACCCTTCCTTAGTTGGATATTCGTGCCCTGCTTCTATACTTGTTTTTTGCAAGTATGCATTATTTTATTATGGTGCGTGCACATACACGTGTGAATTCTATCTGATTTCCTCTCACGTGATTCCATATTTCTATGTGCACCTCGCTTCCTTTCTATAATCTGTCTATGCACGCCCTCGCGTGCCTTCTTGTCTCTTCCTTCACATTATGCTACCCTTCTATTTCCCCCCTTAGCACCTTCCTCCCACGTACCCTCTTTCTTCCATTCTCTCTATGCACGCCTTATGTTCTATCCCCTCATGCACATATGTGTGTTCCTTCCCTCCATGTTTCGCTTCTCACTCCTCACGCTTGACTCCCGAACTTCAAAATGCCATAACTTTCGATCTAGAGCTCCGATTTTCACAAAGTTGGAATTTTCAAAATGAGCATGATGTTCTTGTACACCACAATTGGATTTCTTAATTTTGATGAGGATAGATTTATGAAAATAAAAGAAAAATATTCGACTCCACTCAATTAAATATCCAGTCCCGAAAAAAGACAAAAATGCTTGGTGGACCCAAGACAACTGCCTCTAGTTAGAATGTCATATCTTTTGCATTTCTCAATGAAATCACACAAAATAAGCAATTGTTAGGACCATATTTTTGAACCAAATTCATAGCGATCAAGAAATTTGGGGCTTAATGAAGAATCTATAGTGATTTCAAATGAAAACGTGGATAAGATATGAACAACATTTTTTGGTAGTGGGGGTGCACTAAATAAAGCATGGGCAGACTTTTCTCACTGCTGCATGTTGTGGGACAACATGGTGGAGCTTTTTCAAGTAGCATGCCATCATTCCACTCCATGTTGACATCTTGCAAGTTACAAGAATGGAGATTTTAAGGATTTCAATTTTTATTTCCCTCTCTTTCTACTCAAAATTCTATAAATTAGTATGTTGGGATCATTGTAAAATGAGATATTCTGGGATGTGGAGAAACTCTACAAAGTTTTATTCGCAACACAATTGAGCTACAAACCCTCTCATGGGCCTGGACAGTGTATTTGTGCCTCTATTACAACAATGTAATGGACTGAGCATATTCTAATAGCAATAAAATTGTTTTCGTGGTGTTCTTTCAACCCTTGCATTCTTTTGTTGTATCTCCATGCCCCTCTATTTATATTGTTTTTTTTTGTGCATGCATGCCTCATTTGAAGGTGCAAGGATGTTGTGTCTCATGGATATTTAGTGTTAAATGAAGATCTAGGTCTGTGTCACATTGGTTTGGCCTCTCTCTACTCCAATTTCTTTCTATGATTCTCCCTCAGTACGATATTTCACCCTTCTTTTCTGGTGTATCACCAATTTAGTGTAGGCTTTATTTTTAGGAATTCTCTCTCTCTGGTCCCTTGGAAAGTTAGATTAGGATTACTTGGTTTTGCCTACATTAGATTATATTGTGGCAAGTAGTTTAGGAGTAAGAAATAGCTTTTCGCTGGAGGTCCATCTCAAGTATAAAGTCCCACAACTTGAGAGATGGTCCAATGTTACGTAAAAAACACCAGTTACTCATTCACACGGTCATGAAAAATCAAAGGGTGCTATTTTATGGTGATAACAAGACCTTTTTAAGGGTACATATCTCCTAATCAAATTCTTTAGTAACCATTATATTTGGGTACTCATATATATGAGTTTGGAGATTTTTCATCCATATGTGTAGACAATGGAGCTCATGCAGGTGTCAACTCAGAACTTCATTCTGTGTAGAGGTAGTAAAGGAAAATGGTAGCTAAAAACAATTGGCATCTGACAATAGGTTATAACATCATTCTATGTATAGGCATTATGACTGTGCAATAGAGTGGTACCTGATAGTCATCATCGACAAGAGGCTTTGTACCTTGTAGAGACAAGAGCCCTACAGTAGGGTTGGAGTAACCATTTTTGAGCTCATGATAAATCAATTGGGATCATCATTATGTTTAGAGGCATTATGACTGTGAAATATAATGTTATCTGATCATCATACTATAATTATGCATTGGATGCTTTAGGTATTGAAATAGGCTTAGCGTCATGCATTAGAGGCATTAAAGTCTTGAAAGGGACGTGACATTAGGTTACAACTTCATTCTATGTAGAGTCTTTTATCACCCTATAGATAGTATGGTACTTGAAAATTCATTATCCATTGAACGGACATCAGATCAATCATATCTCTAAGAAACAAGGAGTTCTGTCGACATTAAAATTTTCCTCTGTAATTTCTATTTTATTAATGTATGTATTAGGAATAGGATGTTGTTAAGTATAATTAGTAGTGGCATCCAATAGAAGATAACGGTGCCATCAGTACGGTGCCACCAATAATGTAGAGTATGGTAATAGTCAAAGTACAATAGGAATGTTGTAAAAAGTAAATATTTGTCGTAAGTGGTCCGGTAATGTTAAAATGTCAAAGTTGGGATAAGTAGAGAAGTAGGGTCTACATGATTAGGAATTAGAAATATTATATTTGTAATAAGGACAAAAAGTGATGTCATAAATATTTTGTATATTTTATTTTTGGAAAATTCTAAAAAGGTGGAACCCATGTGAGATCATAAGGTTTATCTTATCTTTGAAGATAAGCCTACATGTAAATGCAAAAGTTTAGGCATGGAATATGATTGGCCGGAAGATATTTCCTATCCTATCTTAGAGATAAGGTGGATAAGCCTGAATTCCTATAAATAAAGAGGCCACCCCCCCCTCATTTAGCATAGAGAGAAGTAGTGATAAATATTGTATGAGTAAGTGTGTAAGGGAATCCATCATTTTTGAAGGTGTGTTAAAGAATCCATTAAGAGGTGTAATTGTGAAGTTTCTCCCATAGTTATTGTTTGAAGGCAAGGGAAGTTAATAACACTTGAAGAACCTCATGGGTGAGATCGTTACAATTTCATGTTGATATTATAATTTACACTGATATTTCAGATTTATCATTATTCCTTCTTATCGTAGTCTATGGTATTCTTGTGTTATGTTTGTTGTTGTGTTTCCAGATTACATCCAACAAACTAAGAGTTGTGCATTAGTTATTAATCATAGCACGAGGATTTCGTGGTGAAGAATTATCACAGTGTTGGATTGGTGTTGACATTTTGGTTCCATTGCTGGGACCATTCCTTGTCGGTGGATTTTTTGGAGAAATATTCCCACTTAGTCAGAAAACATTTAGAGGGTAACCTTTTTTTTACCGTGCATAGTAGTTACCGCAGTAAAGTCACTTTTTACCGTGAATAGTATTTACCACAGTAACTTCACTTTTTACTATGAATAGTTTTTGCCACACTAAAGTCAGTTTTTACCGCAGTAAGTCAAGTTTTACCATAGTTTACCGTGGTCATTTCTATTTTCTATTATAGTGATTCCAATTATTTGTGCACATAAGTCTTGTTGATTGTACTTGTGGGTTGGTATTTCACTGTGGTTACTTTTGGAAATGGGGAAGATTCCTATTTTTTTAGCCCAATCTAATGAAGATTCTTCCTCTTTCATTCAAGAGTTTAAATGATCTTGTATTTGTAATGGCCTTATAAGAAGGGAACAATAGACTGAATTTTTTCCTACCTTTTTGGGTGGTTCAGCCCTTAGGTGGTTTGAAACACTAGGTGATAATGTGAAAAACTCATGGGATTTATTAACTGAAAGTTTTCTTGAAGAATTTGGTGAACAACATAAATATGCAGATCTCATGATCGATATCACAAAGCTAGCCCAGGGAGAGAAGGAGAAGATAAGGTATTATCATGCTCGTGTTCTAGAGCTAAGGAGGAAGCTCAATGCCCAGATCTAGAAGAAAGGATTAGCGGATGGGTTAATGAATGGCATGGATAATCTCCTTTGTAAGCACTTCATTCTTGGGATGAAGCCAGAGATCAGAAAATGAGTGAAGTATGATGGCCCAACTACCATTGAACAAGCAAAGGATATTTCAAGAAGGCAAGAAGAAATCATGGAAGAGGAGCCCAAAGAAATTTTTGCTAAAGTAGAGCCTACACGAACACCTTTGGTCCAAAATCCACAACCACTCTCGGTGAGCACAAGTCCTTCTCCTAGTACATCTACTGAGTATGAAGATCTGATCAGAAAGATGGGTCAGTTAACTATTAATCTTCTTCAAGGAAAATAATTTAGTTTTCAGGGAGGAGATAGATCTCCAAAAAGAAATATTTCTGAAGTTGTATGTTATGGTTGTTATAAAAAGGGTCATTATAAGTATAATTATCCAGATAGATCTTCTACATCTGGTACAAGAGATAATGATAAAGGGAAAGCACCTGTGAATTCTTTTGATGTAGTAGATAAGAGCATAAATAATTAAGTAGATGTGTTCGTAATAAAAAGAAAGAAAGAAAAAGATAACAAAATGATCCTAAGAAGATGAAAGGAGAAACTACTAAGAAACAATGGAGAAGAAAGTTGGGTGTGTAGGATTTTTTGATTTCACAGGGACAAGGACCATACTCCATCTTAGATGATCCATCCAAAAGACCTACAAATATTACATATGGTTAACTCTTGGCTATGTCTTCTAAGAAGAGGCGGGAGCTGCGAAGTTGACTCAATACGGAATAAAGGAAGGAGGTTGAGGTTCCTGTTTTGGAGGCAGAGGCAGATCCCTATGCTCCACAAGCTAAGGTATTATGTAATGGTATTTTAATTCATGATTTCTTAGTTGATGAAGGTGCTACAGTTAATGTAATGACCAAGTCTGTAATGAATATGTTAGGTTTAAAAATTGATCGCCCCTCAACACTTATGTTAAGGTCATTAAATAAAGGAAAAACTAAACTAGAAGGTGTAGTTTCAAATGTGGCAATATCTGTTATGGGTGTTGTATGTGTGGTAGAATTTCAGGTGATGAAAAATTGTACTGTTGCATACCCAATGTTTTTGGGAAAACCATGGCTAAGGAGAGTTCATGCAAGAAACTACTGGAATGAAGGCTTCATGACACTTGGATGTGGTAGAGAGAGGGTGAAGATAAACGTGATCCCTCAGCATCATAAGGCATAACCTGTGGATTCAAGTGATGAAACTAATGATTAGACATCCTCTAATTACTCGATTACTAGTGAAGTGGACACTAAAGATGAAGAAAGTGAGGTTGATGTTTCGGTCATGGATATCCTTCCAGTCATACCGACTCATGATCCCATAAAATTATCTGAAGAAGAAATTGATGATCGTCTCCAACAAATAAAGATTGGTGATGTTGTGATGGAGAGTGAGAAGGAATCCTACCTCCAGCTCTTTGGAAGGTACATACACATATTCACTTTTGATTATAAGGAACTCCATCAAGTAAGTTGGGTAGAACATTCTATTGTGCTGGTAGATGGTGCTAAGCCCATAAAGCAAATGCCATATAGAATGAATCCTAATTTTTCCAAGACTATAAAAGAAGAAATAGATAAGTTTCTTGATGTAGGATTTATATTTGCTGTGGAGAATTCAGAATGAGTTTCTCCCATTGTGATCTCAATAAAAAAGATTGGGAAGCTACGCATTTGTGTTAATTATAGGAAGCTCAATAAGGCAACAAAGAAGGATCATTACCCTCTTCAATTCTCAGATCAGATTTTGGATGAAGTAGCTGGCCAGGAGTGCTATAGTTTTGCTGATGGATATAGCGGATACAAAAAAGTTCGTATAGCAGAGAAAGATTAGCTGAAGACCACGTTCACCACTCCTTGGGAAACGTTCTCTTATATAGTTATGCCTTTTGGGTTGTGTAATGCTCCAGCAACATTCCAGAACTTGATGAATAGGGTGTTTAAACCCTACATTGGGAACTTCATCAGAGTATTTCTGGATTATTTTTACATCTATGGGATCAAGATGGACCACCTGTACCAGATGGAGACAACATTTCAAAGGTTAGATGAAGCACAAGCCTCACTAAACCGTAAAAAGTGTGTCTTTGGATGTCCTAAAGGTGTTTTGTTAGGGCATGTTGTATCCAGAGATGGTATTGGTAATGATCCTGATAAAGTTTCAAAAATGAAAGAGTTACCATTTCTTATGAATAGAAGTAAGTTGAGATCATTTCTAGGCCATGTGGGTTACTATAGAAGGTTCATCAAGAATTTCTCAAAGATTGCATAGCCACTAACCTTGTTCTTGAAGAAGGATGTTACTTATGAACCAGGAAATAAGGTGCATGAAGCTTTTAAACAACTGAAGGAAGCCCTGGTGTCTTCACCTATTTTAAAGAATCCAGATTGGAGCAAGCCATTCATTGTGTATACTGATGCCTCAGATGCAGCACTAGGAAGGAATCTGAGCCAAAAGGATGAAAATGGGAATGATCATCCGATTTACTTTGGGAGCAGATGAATGAGTAGTGCTGAGGTAAATTATACTGTAACTGAAAAAGAGGCTCTATGTATCATTTTTGCTGTAAAGAAGTTTAGAAATTACTTGCTAGGGTAGAAATCTATCGTTGTAACAGATCATCAGGATCTAAAATATATTGTCAATAAGCCTAACCCATCAGGGATGATAGCAAGATGGATAATTTTGCTACAAGAATTTGAATTTGATATTATAAATAGGCCAGGAAAGAAGTGTGTCAATGCAGATGCATCTCTCGAGCCTATGATGGTTTAGGTTCACCTTGTGATGATAATGATTTCCTACATGCAACATTGTTATCTCTTGACACAATCCCTAGTGAATACATAGATATTTGGAATTATCTAAACGAATTCAAGTTTCCTGATGGTGCCAATGCAAAGACTAAGAGGAAGATTACTCAAGCCAGTCATCCATATTATATTCTGCATGGAGTATTATTTCGAATAGGCCCTGATGGATAGTACAAGAGGGCAGTTGGACGTGATTAAGGGAAGGAGATGATAGAAGAATTTCATAATGGTACATGTGGAGGAAACTTCTCTGGAAAACTTACAGCAAGAAGGATCTTGGATGCAGGTTATCACTAGCCCACTCTTTTTAGAGATTGTTATAATTATTGTAAGACATGTGATATTTTTTAAACACATGGTAACCGTAAGACTTCATCACCTCCATTATGCCCTATTCTTCCACTTGGTCCCTTTGAAAAGTGGGAAATATACATTATTGGTTCACTTCCAACTACCCCATGCCAAAATAAGTATATTGTAGTTGCCACATATTATTTAACCAAGTGGGTTGAAGCTAGGCCATTGAAAACAGCTTCCATGGATGAAGTGGCAAGGTTCATATATGAACGCACTGTCACCAGATTTGGTTTCCCATTATAAATTGTAACAGATCAAGGAATCCACTTCATTAATGAGGTTGTAGAAGCCCTAGTCAACAAGTTTTCTATTAAGCACACGAAGGCAACAACATACAAGCCAAGCACAAATGGACAGGTGGAACGAATTTTTTTTGTGTTGTGTCAAATTCTAGCAAAAGATACAGCCTTGTACGTACATAAGTGGGATAAAAGGATTCATGCAGCATTGTGGGCATATAGGGCAACATCAAAGTCAGCAACAGGATACTCCCCATTTCAGTTGGCTTATGGAATTGATTGAGTTCTTCCTATTGAGTTTGATATTCCCACTGTGAGAGTTATGAAAAATGAAAGGATGGATGAAAGTGATTCGATAAAAGAAAGGTTGGTACATCTTCATTTGCTAGAGGAAATGAGGGAAATAGTGAAGGATACAAGCTATAAGAAGAAAATGAAGTAGAAGGAATACTTTTATCAAAATATCTGTTGGTCTCCATTTTATGTGAATGACTTGGTTCTAGTATATGATTCCAGATAGAAGACAGTGAAAATTTATTCCAAAGTGGATGGGGCCCTACAAAATAGCAGGTGTGCATGAAAATGGTACATATCAACTGGAGGAATTGGTGGTACTCCCATTACAAAATGGGTCAACCATGACTAGTTAAAGATTTTCCAAGTACCAGCTTCAGAATGTCCATAAGTAACTACTCCGAGGACGGAGTAGAAGTTAGGAAGGGGGAAAATGTCGACATTAAAATTTTCCTCCGTAATTTCTATTTTATTAATGTATGTATTAGGAATAGGATGTTGTTAAGTATAATTAGTAGTGGTGTGCAATATAAGATAACAGCACGATCAGTACGGTGCCACCAATAATGTAGAGTACACTAACAGTCAAAGTACAATAAGAATGTTGTAAAAAGTAAATATTTTTCCTAAGTGGTCTGGTACTGTTAAAATGTCAAAGTTGGGATAAGTAGAGAAGTAGGTTCTACATGATTAGGAATTAGAAATATTATATTTGTAATAAGGACAAAGAGTGATGTCATAAATATTTTGTATATTTTATTTGTGGAAAATTCTAAAAAGGTGGAACCCATGTGAGATGATAAGGTTTATCTTATCTTAGAAGATAAGCCTACATGTAAAGGCAGGAATTTAGGCATGGAATATGATTGGCTGGAAGAGATTTCCTATTCTATCTTAGAGATAAGGTGGATAAATTTGAATTCCTATAAATAAAGAGGCCACCCCCCCTCATTTAGCATCGAGAGAAGTTGTGAGAAATATTGTATGAGTAAGTGTGTAAAGGAAGCCATCATTTTTGAAGGTGTGTTAAAGAAACCATTAAGAGGTGTAATTGTGAAGTTACTCCCATAGTTATTGTTTGAAGGCAAGTGAAGTTAATAACACTTGAAGAACCTCATGGGTGAGATTGTAACAATTTCATGTTGATATTATAATTTACACTGATATTTTAGATTTATCATTATTCCTTCTTATCATAGTCTATGGTATTCTTCTGTTATGTTTGTTGTTGTGTTTCAAGATTACATCCACCAAACTAAGATCTGTGCATTAGTTAATAATCATACCACAAGGAGTTCCCAGTGAAGAATTATCATAGTGTCGGATTGGTGTTGATAGTTCCTTCAAACCAATTTGTATTCTATGGAATGAACTAGGAGCTAGGAACTTTGTTATAGAGTCAAATAAGATCCTTTTTGTGATATATCTGGAAGCCAAGCACTACAGAAAAAAGGCATGGAGGCCTTCTTAAGATATCAAAGTGGCACAACAGGAGGCAGTGAGCCAAAGTTCCACATGTCCTATATTTTAAACCATCATTTTTTGAATATGGAGTTGGTAGAATACTCCGATGATCTATTCTCAGCAAGGTGATTTTGAGTTCAAAATATTTTTGGGACAAAAATTGGAGGTGTGATCTAGAAGACATTACGAAGGACATAATTTTATTTAATCTCCCATGATCACTGTAGTACAATATATGACCCTGAGAGCTTTCTGACAACTGTTTGAACATCAATAATGGAGTTTGTATTCACATTTGGTGGCTGATCAAAGTTTAGGTAAACCTTAGGTGGGACTAGGTCAACTGATCAGTCACAAAGTAGTGACCAGAATGATTATCTGAAGGTGATGTTTTTGGGTTTATACCTTTGTTCTTCATCATTCGACATCTTCTTCGTCTTTGTACACAATCGAAAAAATATTTTCCATGTGATGGGTCCTCAAGCTACCACGTGGCCTACCATGAAATTTCCATATTAGAATGAGATTGAGTTACAAATGGTGAGTCAGATGTTATCCATCGAGCTACGTTGCAAGCTATATGGTGAGTTGACATCGACTTAAAATAAAGTCATTCTTTGTATTGGGCTATTTTTGGTATCTAAATAACTCGACGAGTTATTTTAGTTATAACCACTGACAAAATGGGACTTGTGGCCAAATCCATAACATATTGAATATGTCTCGGGATATATTAAGCCTTCCCACATTGTAATAACCATAAAATTTGGATAATCCACATGCACATTGACAAGAAAGAAGACTCGATTGAGCTAGGGAAAAATAACTCCACCTCGACCATTTAGTTATATGGACGATCGGAGTTTTTTGTGGGACAATGAAGTAAGGGGTAAATTGGATGGATGGGTCATGAAAAATAGTGAATGGCATGGATTAGAGGACACATGGTGGTCACGGTCGGCCATATCTTAATGTGGACGTAGTTTATTACCGTCGTAGGCCCACATGGAATAGCAATCGATGGTAGCAGAAAAATTGTCTACGTACTCATAGGCGGTGGTATTAGAACCTGTGACCTCCCCATAGTAATTGGAGTGGCCCAGTCAACTCGGCCAGTGAGTTGGTTGGGATAAGAGTTGGATTATATGGTATTTGAGAGCCATATGCTGTCATTTTAGCCTATAAAAGGTCATCTACACCCCTCTCCTTGGGACAAGCTCATTTTGGATCTCTCTCTCTTTCTCTCTCTCTCTCCAAGAAAATACCAAATGCAATGCATTTTGATGGCAATCGCAAGGATTACATAATATGGTGGAGTTCGATAAAATAATTTATAAGCCCTATTTTATTAGGAATAATTATTATATTATTTAAGACCCATATTCTTTATAGGCATTATTACTTTGAAATACCTATATTTTAAGATAGGTATATGTTCTGAAGCTAAGGGCTATTATTATAGGAATTTAAATGTGTAAGCCTTTTCATCATAGGCATTATTATTATTTTTAAGTCCTATTATTTTTAATAGGTGAAATCTTATTTTTTAGCTCTGAATTCTCTTCGAGAAGACATAACTCCAAGCCAAAGATGAGAAGGAAGAATTGTGAAGTTTGATGGTGATCATGGGGACATTATGGACATGGAAAACCTATTTATATAGTAAATACGTAAAAATGAAGCTCCACACTCTCTCCATAAAGTTGTACTCCAAGCCTGAGACATGGTGAACAACTGGTGAAGTTTGAAGATGAGCACGGTGATTTTTAATGGAGATATAATGGAGAGATGCGACCTATATAAAATATATAGTTTCATCATCATTTTCATTGATGGCCGACTATTATTATCGTGAAAATTAAGATAAGGCTTATTAAACCATAACTTCAAAGTACGAAATGTCTAGAAGACTAATTAAGGAGCCATAGGGAATTGTACTAGGAAGCAGAACACATGGCACCATGAAATTAAGGTGAAGAGGTATTCACTGATAGAATACAAGATGGAATCTACCAGGGTAGCTACTTGGTATAAAGATTCATGTTCTTCGGTATTTAGTATTATCATGCTAGACTATATTAATTGTTACAGTCATTGAAGTTGACAATATATCAGTTCTATTAATGAACCCATAGACATATACGCATTTTTCTAAACTTCTCTATCAACATGTTTTGCAGTATGATTATATTCTTGCATTAATTTTAAGTTGATTTAAAGGGGGTGATTTTGGAAAAAAAAATTAATACATATAGGGGTCCAAGATCGAGGTAGATAAAAACATAATAATTTTTGCATTAGTAAAATATGATAGAAAAATTGTAAATTGAAAATGTGCACTTCATCCATGTCAAGAAGAAGGGTGTAGAAAGATATCTTGTATTGTCTGTTCGTGCTCAAATTAGTCTCACCCTATTTTTCATTGAAATTCCTCAGTTGTGGCCTTTCCCATGTTTTTATCTCTCTGTATTGATTCTTGAAGAATCTTTCCTCCATTTGGTTTCCATGATCAGTCCCTTCCTTGGTTGAGGATCACTTAAAAATCCAAAAAAAAAATTTAGTTCCTCTGTCTGTGTGAAAGAGTCTGTAACTTGGGCGTAAAACTCAGGTTTTTCCTTTCCTTCTATTTCCATAGTCACGTTTTGTTTTCCGTGTCATTTTTGTCCCAAATACCTATAAAAATGTGATTGGATGTATCTCAGAGGATCATATTTGAGCCTTATAACATTTCCAAATTCTCTATCCTCGAAGAAAGATTCATTTTTGGGGCTCAAGTGGTGATTTTTGTGCATTTTAACGGTTTGACAGGTGTATTTTTCCCAGTCAAATTTACTTCTCAGCATCAATGGAAACGTGGCCCTTTCTGGTTCGATGTGGCTTGGCGGGGATCTTTAAAAACTCTAAGGCTCTCTTCAATCCAAAACTTGTCCACGTGGAGGAACAATGCTCATTTTAAAATTCACCTTTTTGTTTGGCCTGGGAGTTGCAACCGGGGAGACACATGGAGGTTTCCGCTATCTTTCCTAGACTTAGAGATATTTTCGTAAGGCCTTTAAATTTTTGGCAGACCATACACACATGGAGGGCTGGTGCTCATTTTAGGATTCACCTTAGGGTCCCACCTTAACAATTGCAATAGGGAAACATGTGGAAGCTTCCACCGTCTTCACTTTGTACTTAAACTTTTCAAAACAATTTGAAAGGCCTGGAAAACATGGAGGGATTGCACATGTTTGGGGACTGGCCCCAAGGTTTTATTTTGAAGAATTTATAAGAGGACACTTGGAGGCTTCCTCTCACTTTGCCCTTTGCTTGGAATTTTCAACGACCAAAGAAAAATTTCTTGGAACATAGACACATGGCACCTTCTACTGAACCTTCAATTTTTTAAGAAACTCTAATAACCAGACTGGGACACGTGATGAGCCCTTTCTTACTTGGGATCTCTAATTTTGGGGACCATCTCAAAATGCGCCATTGAGACAGGTGGAGGCTTCTGCTAGCCTCCTTTTTATGCTGAGACTTTTCAAAGGCCAAAAGACATATTTCTTGGGCCCAGGGCATGTGGAAGGCCCACAATTGTTTGGGACTTGCCTCTGTGCTTCTCCTTTGCATTTGTGCCAAGGTAACACATGGATGGCTATGATATAAAGTGGAAAAGGGGTAGAATCAATGGTTGGTGTGTATTACGTCTGTTTTTCTACCATTTTTCTCCAAGACACTTGGAGACATGAATACGTACTATTTTCATTATTCTTTGATGAAATTCCTTGTCGTCTCTATTTATAAAGTGCCATTTGATGGATTCAGAACTTAAGTTTTAAGTCCAAGGATCGTTAAGGTTGATATTTTTAAGTTGGAATTGCTCAGGAACTTGTAAGAATTGGAATTACTAGAGGATATGGATGCAGGTAAGAATTGCAGAGGAAACAGAGGGAAAAAAGATGAAATGATGAAGTTTAGGCACAAAAGATGAAAAAGGTGTTTCCTTGAGAGTAAAAGGGATTACCTGTCAGATCTGGCTGTGTAGAGCCTCTAGAAAATGATTAAAAAGGAGATTTATCACAAGACAGAATAACAATGATTAGTGACATGGCATCCTAGTCATTATTCGAGGGCCCAAGAAATGTGATCAGTTCACAATTGGTCCACCTGGCAGCTTTCGGATTTCAATTTGTTAAACATCATTGTATGAAACAAATTTGTAACAAGAAAAGGTACCTCAAATATTCTTCTCTTTTGGGGGGAAAAATTGAGTGATAAAAATGTATAAATGCAATGAGAATACTCTTGAAAATGGTCCCAATGTTCCATTAAAGTAACTAATTCAAAACCATCAACCATCCATATTGAAAATTCTACTTTTCATTTTACAAGCATGGAATGTACTGGCTCTAATGGATCCATTAGAATGTATTGGCCAATCTTTCAATAAAATTTTCATTTTAAGTCTCTAGGGTCTATCAAAATTTCCAGGAACATTTGATGGCATTCAAACATTAATTTTAACATTGATTTGAAGTACCTTTCCAATTTGTTTCCAAAATACTCCTTATAGGTAAGATCAGGTAAAATGAATACATTAATTCATTTCAAATAATCAAATTGTATGGAAGATCTGGTTTATAGATGTTAAACCCGAATGAAGGTCTTTGAACAATAAAAATCAAACAACGCAATTGAATGATAAGGCATTTCTAAATTTCATAATCAATTGAAAGCATCTCAAGTTTTTGAAACAATTTTAACAATAATCCAAAACATATTTCATATTTTGAAGGTAGTTTCTAGAAGGAATAAATTGAAAGGGTAATTTGCATGTTTCTTTCATGATTGAAAATCTTGGGATTTTTAGATGATCAATTTGAAAATGTGAGGGAAATTTTGTTGAGATAAATGTGCATGAAAAAAAAGGATTTTAAAATATAAAACCCAAAAAATTAATCATGAGTTTGACTTGAAATTTAAAAAATTTATAATAAGGGAAACTTTCATTGAAGGCAGAAAGATATCTTTTGGAGATTAGAAAGCCCACATCAGTGATTGACCAAAGTTTTAATTGCAATATTTAGCCATTAAAAGGTCAAATTTTTTAAAAGCTTTTAATCTAACCCAAATAGTTTTCATGCATGAAGATTTTGTAGAAATGATATGAAACTGAATTCAAATGATAAATAATGTTTCTTTTTTCAAAGACTATGAAATATTGCCAAAACCATTACAGATACAAATTTGGTAATGAGTTCCAATTACAAAATAGGAAGGGTAATTTTACTACTTCAAAAAACAAATCATTGTAAATTTTGAAATATGTTGTCTATCAAAGTAAATCCATCTTTTCAGTTCTATTTCAACAACATCATCAGAAGATTTAATTACCATATCCTTGGTAAATAATTTATCCAGGGGAATTCAAAAATTCAGTAGGATGGCTAAAAGTTCATAGAACATATCTAAAATTTTCATATTTAATTGATAATCAACAATTTTTGAGAAAATTCATTTGTGACAGTTAAGAAACAAGTTTTTGAAAATTAATGATCATTACCCTTCTAAAAGTATTATTTTCTCCATTGCATTAGAAAATCTAAAGATCCGTTGTTGGCACAATGTCCAATTATATAAGATTTTAAGAAATTCCAATTTAATGGATTCTTTTTAAGTTTTAATGATATTCATTTGTTTAAATGCCCTATAAATATGCATGTATCACATATGATTTCAATTCAAAAAAACTTAACCAAGAAATCTTGATACTTTTGAGAATGAGGTCTGAAAATCAAATATAAAAATGCATTATTCCAATGTTGAATGAAAAAGTTTAAGATTGTAGAGGGAAATGAAGTCCAAAACAAAATGTAAACCACCAAAAATTTAAAAATGATCCAATTTTAGGGTTATGCAAAAGAAATGTTTAATTACATCATATTGGAACTTATATCATCCCAATTTTAAATCAGTTTTAAACATATAGACACAATTGTAACTTCTATCCAGTATAACCCTTTTATAATCCAATGAACCATCATCAATTAATATTAATTTCATGGGTCATACCTTGTTCATAACATATGCATTAATCAACAGATTTAAATAAGTTATTTTTTTAATAGAAATTTTATTCTCATTAAAAAAAATTATCATCTACAATACTTTTGAAAACCTTAAGGCAAAGAATAATTATTAAAGAAAATCCTTAATTATGTGAAATTTACCCGACCATTTTTATTGATAACAATACAAATGAAGAATACATTTGAATTGATCAAAAAAATTCATAATGCAAATGAATTAAACTTCCTAGGAAGTAATTCTATTATCTCCCCCAATTAAATGACAAAGACATTTTTAATTATAATATTAGATTGATGGAAAATTTTAAGGTCATTTGAATAGTCTCTATTCTCTTCAAATGAAAATTTCCTTACATCTAATAATATAACTAGATTTTGAAGGTATGGAATTTCAATATAAATCATTCCCTAAAGATTTGCCCAAAATTTTAGTATTGGTAGTCCATTTTTTCCCATTTGTTAGGATGGGTGACACATGAAGTTTGAGAAACAATCCCATGGTTAAATTCTTTCAAAAATTTCCAGTCATTAATTGAGGAAAGATGAAAATTTAACTATTTAGGAATATTTTACCAATTTATTCCAGTTTTGGAACCTAAATTAAAATGTCAATCCATAATTATTTGGATTGGCTTTAAAACCACTTTCATAATTTTCATGGATTGGAAAATTATGACTCTTAATAGTCCATTGAATGTGAATTGATTGTGTCCAAGTCTTTGATGTGTTGGTAACATAAGTAGTTTGTAAATGCCAGTAAAAAACTTGAAAATTATCAATCATTGTTTGTAATCCTTATGATTATTCACCATGTCTGGAACCAGTGAAAAATTGATTTGTCAATGGACAATTATTTTACAATATATTGGATCGAAGAACCCTAATTTAACAGTTGAATATATGTGAAATAGAAGAAATTAATAGACCAACTCACACAACATCTGGTCTTACTCAAGTGTTTTGTAAGTAAGATGAAACAATCATCAAAAAGACTGAAATTGGATTAGAATCAGGATGGCATGGAATGGGAATCACCAAATATATATATTATAATCCAGACTTAAACAACCAAACCTTTCTAGGATCCTATTCCATATGGGTAGGGTATTTCAAGAAATTTCAATTTCATATTCAAGTTTAGATTTTGTTGATGTTCCATCAAATGTGACACTATCAAAAAGTTGCTTTTCAATATATTTCACTAACCCAATAGGTATACAATTTTTACATCATTTAATTCAAATGGATTAAATTTTGGTATTAAGGATTAATGAACCATACCTAAATAAAAAGTTAGATCAAAACTAAGAGATTTCTAAGATTTTTGCCAATCACTAGTTGGCCCTTTTATTATTTCACTGAGTTGATACACATTGAAAGATTTTTTTATAGCAATATAGGAGAGATTTGAATATAATTTGAAATGAACAAAATGAGTATTTGAAGAATGATTACTTAAAATACAGAAATTTTTCAATTATTCATTTTTTTTATGATCAAGATGTTGAAATTCCATCTCCTCCATAATGATTCATATGAAAAGTTCAAGAATTCCAATCTAATAAAGCCCAAAATTGAAATTTGAAAAATGTTTTGAAATTTGATTTCAGCAAATTGATCCAATTCAAAACATTGATGCTATTCAAGAAAAACTTCATAACTTATGCCTAATCACTATATTTTAAATGATAAAAATTAATGTCGATTAATACCATCAGAAGCAATGTGATGATTGTTAGCAGAGGATTCATCAATTCATTAGAAAAAAGGTGTCTCCATTCAAAACTTACATTACCATCATATTCCTTTGAAAAAACTTTCTTTAGAAATACATTTTTGGAGCAAAAGGTTAATAAGGTATTTAATATAGGATGTAAACAATTTTATTTATGCCAAATTTCTTTCAAATTATATGTTGACTTAAATTTAGGGTGTAATTTCTCAATTCTCAAAAATTGTATTGAAAAATTTGGAAAAGGATGATCATTGGTTTTTGAAGAAGTGCCAATCATTGGTTGAGATAATCAATCATTTAATTTTATTTAGACATTCTACCCTTCTGATTTTGACCATTGTGATCAAAATTCCTATTCAACAAAATTTTATTTTAATTTGAAATGTTACTTTGAAGCATAATGACAATTGGCATTATAGTAGAGATTTTGAATTATCCTGTTACCACATGCTTTCATAATTGATGGATCATAAAGTGTAAAATCAGATGATTTTAATTTTTTTAAATGGAATTTATTTAAATCTCACCCATTTTCAATTATTTTGCTAAAAACTTGGTTTCTTAGTTCATCCTCTTTAAACTTAAATCATAATTGATGGTTCTCTTGATTAGGAAAATACTCTACCAACCCTGTTTTCATATTAACCTTCCAATTAGGTTTAACATATAATAAGTATTTGAGGAATCAAATTGAATGGGTCTTTTGTTGAACCCAGATTATCAATGGGGGCATCCTTAATCTGAAGATCCTGGGGTGAAGGTTGGCTAGGATCCTGCAAATGGTAATTTTATTAAAATCATTTGGTTAATCGAAAGGTATTCATCTATTTTGAAATAACAATGATAAATCATGAAGCTTCATTAATGCCATTTGAAATTGGAGAATTGAATTTTTGTTGATCACATCATCACTAGGGAAAACCATCATTAATTACATTTTTGTTATTCTAATTCTTAAAAACCTTATATATGATTGTATTATCTGTTTTGGAACTCTATATTTATTATTTATTCACATTTTACCCTTGCATTAAATTTCACAAGGAATAATTAGATGTTTGACACTTGTTTAAGTGAATTTGGAATGCCATAGATATAATTAATAAATTATTTGCCACAATATTGGAATAACCAAATTATTGAAGAAATTTTGACATTGTACAGCTTCACCATAAAGAGTTGATTTCAAAATGATTTTGACAAAAATCCCATGTTGTTTCAAGTCCTAAATTATGTTTCAAGGAAAAACATGTGTGAGAATGTTTAGAGTGAAGACAAACTTCCAATCCCATTGAATTGAAACTAATTGAAAGAAAAAAACATTTTGGCATTACCAAAAACTTCCCCTGAAATTAATCATGAAATTTTTGATTTTAAGAAGTGATGTGTAAAATTGAAAAAATTAGCAAACATTTATTTTGTATTACGAAATATTCAGTTTCTAAATGAACCATCATGGTCATTATGATGATATCCACACTTTTCATTTACAATTATCCTTCAAAATTCCTTGGGGATTTAATAAGGCATGATATCCAGTCTAGGTATTGTACATTTTAAAGGTAGTTGATACCCATCTTCCCAATTAAATTGAAACATCAAAATCATATTTGAAAAAGGTTTCTTCATTGTTTGGAGAATAAGGGCTAGTTTTAAAATTTTATGGACCAGATGCCAAAGAGAATCTCCATAAGGTTAGAATATTGTAAATCAAAAGATACTTGTAAAAAGGAAAAATTGAATGATTTGGTCCTTAATCATGAAAAAAATACATAAGGTTGTGGAGAAACATCATTCAACCAATATGGGGGGCCCATGGAAAACCCTTCTGGTTCTGGCCTAAATTTAGAATCCCATTTCCCCTAAATCCTGGAGTTTCAACTATGCAACATGATCATTACTTAGGTTTTTCATCAAGAAATTAGGTCAATCCTTCCCAATGAAATTGATTGTGAAACCAATTGAAAGTCTACTCTATGGGAGGAAATTTGTTTCATATGATCCACTGGAGTAGATTGCTAGTCCCACAAGTTTCAGGTCCTGTCGACACTAAAATTTTCCTCCGTAATTTCTATTTCATTAATGTATGTATTAGGATAGGATGTTTGTAAGTATAATTAGTAGTAGCGTCTGATAGAAGAAGATAACGGCGCCGTCAGTACGGCCGCCAATAATGTGGAGTACGGTAACAGTCAAAGTACAATAGGAATGTTTGTAAAAAGTAAATATTTGTCGTAAGTGGTCCGGTAATGTTAAAATGTCAAAGTTTGGGTAAGTAGAGAAGTAGGGTCTACATGATTAGGAATTAGAAATATTATATTGGTAATAAGGACAAGGAGTGAGGTCATAAATATTTTGTGTATTTTATATTTGTAAAAAAGTCTAAAAATGTGGAACCCATGTGAGATGATAAGGTTTATCTTATCTTAGAAGATAAGCTACATGTAAGATAAGAGTTAAGGTATGGAATATGATTGGCCAGAAGAGATTTCCTATCCTATCTTAGAGATAAGATGGATAAGCCTGAATTCTATAAATAAAGAGGCCCCCCCCCTCATTTAGCATAGAAGAAGTATGTGAGAAATATTGTATGAGTAAGTGTGTAAAGGAAGCCATCATTTTGAAGGTGTGTTAAAGAAGCCATTAAGAGGTGTAATTGTGAAGTTTCTCCCATAGTTATTGTTTGAAGGCAAGTGAAGTCAATAACACTTGAAGTACCTCATGGGTGAGATTGTAACAATTTCATGTTGATATTATAATTTACTTTGATATTTCAGATTTATCATCATTCCTTCTTATCATAGTCTATGGTATTTCTTGTGTTATGTTGTTGTTGTTGTGTTTCCAGATTACATCCACCAAACTAAAAGCTGTGCATTAGTAAATAATCATAGCACGAGGAGTTCCCGGTGAAGAATTATCATAGTGCCGGATTGGTGATGACATTTTGGTTCCGTTGCCGGGACCATTCCTCGTTGGTGGATTTTCTGGAGAGATATTCCCACTTAGTCAAAAATCAATTTGGAGGGTAACCTTGTTTTTACTGTGCATAGTAGTTACCATGGTAAAGTCACTTTTTACCCATGATATAGTATTTACCAGTAAAGTCACTTTTTTACTGTGAATAGTATTTACCACAGTAAAGTCACTTTTTTACCGTGAATAGTATTTACCACCGCAGTAACTTTCACTTTTTACCGTGAATAGTGTTTACCACAGTAAAGTCAGTTTTTTTTTACCGCAGTAAGTCAAGTTTTACCATAGTTTACCGTGGTCATTTCTATTTTACTGTAGAAAGGTGTAAAGTCACTTTCTATTATAGTGATTCCAATTATTTGTGCACATAAGTCTTGTTGATTGTACTTGTGGGTTGGTATTTCACTGTGGTTACTTTTGAAAATGGGGAAGATTCCTATTTTTTCAGCCCAATCTAATGAAGATGCTTCCTCTTTCATTCAAGAGTTTAAAAACGATCTTGTATTTGTAATGGCCTTATAAGAAGGGAACAATGGACTGAATTTTTTCCTACCTTTTTGGATGGTTCAGCCCTTAGGTGGTTTGAAACACTAGGTGATAATGAAAAAAATTCATGGGATTTATTAACTGAAAGTTTTCTTGAAGAATTTGGTGACAACAACAGAAATATGCAGATCTCATGATCGATATCACAAAGCTATCCCAAGGAGAGAAGGAGAAGATAAGGGATTATCATGCTCGTGTTCTAGAGCTAAGGAGGAAGCTCGATGCCCAGATCCGGAAGGAAGGATTAGCGGATGGGTTGATGAATGGCGTGGATAATCTCCTCTGTAAGCACTTCATTCTTGGGATGAAGCCAGAGATCAGACAACGAGTGAAGTATGACCACCCAGCTACCATTGAACAAGCAAAGGAGATTGCAAGAAGGCAAGAAGAAAGCATGGAAGAGGAGCCCAAAGAAATTGTTGCTAAAGTAGAGCCTACACCAGCACCTTTGGTCCAGAATCCACAACCACTCTCGGTGAGCACAAATATTTCTCCTAGTACATCTACTGAGTATGAAGATCTGCTCAAAGAAGATGGGTCAGTTAACTATTAATCTTCTTCAAGGAAAGAATTTAGTTCTCAGGGAGGAGATAGAGGTCCAAAAAGAAATATTTCTGAAGTTGTATGTTATGGTTGTTATAAAAAAGGTCATTATAAGTATAATTGTCCAGATAGAGCTTCTACATCTGGTACAAGAGATAATGATAAAGGAAAAGCACCTGTGAATTCTTTTGATGTAGTAGATAAGAGCATAAATAATGAAGTAGATGTGTTTGTAACAAAAAGAAAGAAAGAAAAAGATAACCAAGATGGAAATGATCCTAAGAAGATGAAAGGAGAAACTAGTAAGAAACATAGGAGAAGAAAGTTGGGTGTGCAGGATTTTCTGATTTCACAGGGACAAGGACCATACTCCATCTTAGAAGATCTGTCCAAAAGGCCTGCAAATATTACATATGGTCAACTCTTGGCTATGTCTTCTGAGAGAGAGAGGAGGCGGGAGCTGCGAAGTGGACTCAATGCTCGACGAAGGAAGGAGGTTGAGGTCCCTGTTTTGGAGGCAGAGGCGGATCCCTATGCTCCACAAGCTGAGGTATTATGTAATGGTATTTCAATTCATGATGTCTTAGTTGATGGAGGTGCTGCAGTTAATGTAATGACCGAGTCTGTAATGAATATGTTGGGTTAAAATTGATCGCCCCTCAACACTTATGTTAAGGTCATTAAATAAGGGAAAAACTAAACCAGAAGGTGTAGTTTCAAATGTGGCAATATCTGTTATGGGTGTTGTATGTGTGGTAGACTTTCAGGTGATGAAAAATGGTACTGTTGCGTACCCAATGTTGTTGGGAAGACCATGGCTAAGGAGAGTTCATGCAAGAAACTACTGGAATGAAGGCTTCATGACACTTGGACGTGGTAGAGAGAGGGTGAAGATAAATGTGATCCCTCGGCATCATAAGGCAGAACCTGTGGATTCAAGTGATGAAACTGATGATTGGACATCCTCTGATTACTCTAGTACCAGTGAAGTGGACACTGAAGATGAAGAAAGTGAGGTTGATGTTTCGGTCATGGATATCCTTCCAGTCACACCAACTCATGACCCCATAAAATTATCTGAAGAAGAAAGTTGATGATCGTCTCCAACAAATAAAGATTGGTGATGTGTGATGAGAGTGAGAAGGAATCCTACCTCCAGCTCTTTCGAAGGTACATACACCTATTCACTTTTGATTACAAGGAACTCCGTCAAGTAAGTTGGGTAGAACATTCTATTGAGCTGGTAGATGGTGCTAAGCCCATAAAGCAAATGCCATATAGAATGAATCCTAATTTTTCCAAGACTGTAAAAGAAGAAATAGATAAGTTGCTTGATGCAGGATTCATATTTGCTGTGGAGAATTCAGAATGGGTTTCTCCCATTGTGATCTCAATAAAAAAGAATGGGAAGCTACGCATTTGTGTTGATTATAGGAAGCTCAATAAGGCAACAAAGAAGGATCATTACCCTCTTCCATTCTCAGATCAGATCTTGGACGAAGTAGCTGGCCAGGAGTGCTATAGTTTTGCTGATGGATATAGCGGATACAACCAAGTTCGTATATATAGCAGAGAAAGATCAGCTGAAGACCACGTTCACCACTCCTTGGGGAACGTTTGCTTATAGAGTTATGCCTTTTGGGTTGTGTAATGCTCCAGCAACATTCCAGCGTTTGATGAATAGGGTGTTTGAACCCTACATTGGGAACTTCATCAGAGTATTTCTGGATGATTTTTACATCTATGGGAGCAAGATGGACCACCTGCACCAGATGGTGGAGACACATGTCACAGGTTAGATGAAGCACAGCTCACTAAACCGTAAAAAGTGTTGTATGTGGATGTCCTAAAGGTGTTTGTTAGGGCATGTTGTATCCAGAGATGGTATTTGGTAATGATCCTGATAAAGTTTCAAAATGAAAGCGTTACCATTTCTTATGAATAGAAGAAGTTGAGATCATTTCTAGGCCATGTGGGTTACTATAGAAGGTTCATCAAGAATTTCTCAAAGATGCATAGCCACTACCTTGTTCTTGAAGAAGGATGTTACTTATGAACCAGGGAAATAAGGTGCATGAAGCTTTTAAACAACTGAAGGAAGCCCTGGTGTCTTCACCTATTTTAAAAGAATCCAGATTGGAGCAAGCCATTCATTGTGTATACTGATGCCTCAGATGCAGCACTAGGAAGGAATCTGAGCCAAAGGATGAAAATGGGAATGATCATCCGATTTACTTTGGGAGCAGAGAATGAGTAGTGCTGAGGTAAATTATACTGTAACTGAAAAAGAGGCTCTATGTATCATTTTTGCTGTAAAGAAGTTTAGAAATTACTTGCTAGGGTAGAAATCTATCGTTGTAACAGATCATCAGGATCTAAAATATATTGTCAATAAGCCTAACCCATCAGGGATGATAGCAAGATGGATAATTTTGCTACAAGAATTTGAATTTGATATTATAAAGAGGCCAGGAAAGAAGTGTGTCAATGCAGATGCATCTCTCGAGCCTATGATGGTTTAGGTTCACCTTGTGATGATAATGATTTCCTACATGCAACATTGTTATCTCTTGACACAATCCCTAGTGAATACATAGATTATTTGGAATTATCTAAACGAATTCAAGTTTCCTGATGGTGCCAATGCAAAGACTAAGAGGAAGATTACTCAAGCCAGTCATCCATATTATATTCTGCATGGAGTATTATTTCGAATAGGCCCTGATGGATAGTACAAGAGGGCAGTTGGACGTGATTAAGGGAAGGAGATGATAGAAGAATTTCATAATGGTACATGTGGAGGAAACTTCTCTGGAAAACTTACAGCAAGAAGGATCTTGGATGCAGGTTATCACTAGCCCACTCTTTTTAGAGATTGTTATAATTATTGTAAGACATGTGATATTTTTTAAACACATGGTAACCGTAAGACTTCATCACCTCCCATTATGCCCTATTCCTTCCACTTGGTCCCTTTGAAAAGTGGGAAATATACATTATTGGTTCACTTCCAACTACCCCATGCCAAATAAGTATATGTAGTTGCCACATATTATTTAACCAAGTGGGTTGAAGCTAGGCCATTGAAAACAGCTTCCATGGATGAAGTGGCAAGGTTCATATATGAACGCACTGTCACCAGATTTGGTTTCCCATTATAAATTGTAACAGATCAAGGAATCCACTTCATTAATGAGGTTGTAGAAGCCCTAGTCAACAAGTTTTCTATTAAGCACACGAAGGCAAACAACATACAAGCCAAGCACAAATGGACAGGTGAACGAATTTTTTTGTGTTGTGTCAAATTCTAGCAAAAGATACAGCCTTGTACGTACATAAGTGGGATAAAAGGATTCATGCAGCATTGTGGGCATATAGGGCAACATCAAAGTCAGCAAACAGGATACTCCCCATTTCAGTTGGCTTATGGAATTGATTGAGTTCTTCCTATTGAGTTTGATATTCCCACTGTGAGAGTTATGAAAAATGAAAGGATGGATGAAAGTGATTCGATAAAAGAAAGGTTGGTACATCTTCATTTGCTAGAGGAATGAGGGAAATAGTGAAGGATACAAGCTATAAGAAGAAAATGAAGTAGAAGGAATACTTTTATCAAATATCTGTTGGTCTCCATTTTATGTGAATGACTTGGTTCTAGTATATGATTCCAGATAGAAGACAGTGAAAATTTATTCCAAAGTGGATGGGGCCCTACAAAATAGCAGGTGTGCATGAAAATGGTACATATCAACTGGAGGAATTGGTGGTACTCCCATTACAAAATGGGTCAACCATGACAAGTTGAAGATTTTCCAAGCACCAGAAGAGTCTACTCCGAGGACAGAGTAGAAGCTAGGAAGGGGGAAGATGTCGACACTAAAATTTTCCTCCGTAATTTATATTTCATTAATGTATGTATTAGGAATATGAGGTTGTTAAGTATAATTAGTAGTAGCGTCTCCAATAGAAGATAACGAGCGCTGTCAGTATGACACCGCCAATAAAGTATAGTACGGTAATAGTCAAAAGTACAATAGGAATGTTGTGGTAAAAAGTTAATAATTGTCGTACGTGGTCCAGGAATGTTAAAATGTCAAATTTTGGGTAAGAAGAGAAGTAGGGTCTACGTGATTTGGAATTAGAAATATTATATTTTTAATAAGGACAAGGAGTGAGGTCATAAATATTTTTTGTATTTTATTTGTGGAAAAGTCTAAAAATGTGGAACCCATGTGAAATGATATGGTTTATTTTATCTTAAAAGATAATCTTACATGTACAGATAAGAGTTAAGGTATGGAATAGGATTCGTTAGAAGTGGATTTCTTATCCTATCTTAGAGATAAGGATGAATAAGCCTAGAAGTCCTATAAATAAAGAGTCCACCCACCCTCATTTAGCATAGAAGGAAGTAGTGAGAAATATTGTATGAGTAAGTGTGTAAAGGAAGCCATTAGTTTAAAGGTGTGTTGAAGAAGCCATTAAGAGGTGTAATTGTAAAGTTTATCCCATAGTTATTGGTGGAAGGTAAGTGAAGTCAGTAACAATTTAAGTACCTCATGGGTGAGATTGTAAAAATTTCATTTTAATATGGTAATTTACTTTGATATTTCAGATTTGTCATAATCCCGTCTTTTCATAGTCTGTGGTATTATTGTGTTATGTTTGCTGTTTTGTTTCCAGATTACATCCACCAAAATAAAAGGCTGTGCATTAGTAAATAATCATAGCACGACTAGTTCTCTGGTGAAGAATTATTATAGTGCTCGGATTGGTGCTGACAAACCCACTTACAAATCCGTTCTTAAATAAAATCTCAGTAGCTTAGAAACAAGAGCTCAGGAACTTCTACGTTATAGAGTCAAATAAGATCCTTTTTGTCACAGATACTGGAAGACCGAGCACTTCACAAGTTTTTTGTTTTTTACGCATGGAGGTATTCTTAAGATATCAAAGTGGCACAACAAGAGGAAGTGAGCCAAATTTCCACAGGTCCAAGATTTTAAACCATCATTTTTTGAATATGGAGCTCGTAGAATGTTTCGATGATACTGTTATCATTTTCAAGGTGATTTGGTGTTCAAAATCTTTTTGGGACAAAAATGGGAGGTGTGATCCAGAGGACATTACAGAGGAAACATAATTTTATTTAATCTCCCATGATTAGTGTAGTACAAAATATGACTTTGAGAGCTTTCTGACAACTATTTGAACGTCAAAAATGGAGTTTGATATTCACATTTGGTGGCAAATCAAAGTTCAGGTAAACCATAGGTGGGACTAGGTCAACGTGATGAGTCACAAAGTAGTGACCAGAATGATCATATGAAGGTGATCATTTTTGGGTTTATAACTCTGTTCTTCATAATTCAACATCTTCTTCATCTTTGTACACAATCGGAAAAAATTTTGATATCCATGTGATATGGGTCCTCAAGCTACCATGATGGCCTAGGCCAAGACATTTCCAGGGATTAGGCCGAGATTGAGTTACAAATGGTGAGTTAGATGTTATCCATCAGAGCTACGTTGCAAGCTATATGGCTAGGAGTTAACATTGACTTAAAATCAAGCCATTCTTTGCTTATTGGGCTATTTTTGGTATCTAAATATTGTGACTCGGCGAGTTATTTTAGTTATAACCGGCGACAAAATGGTGACTTATGGCCTAATCCATAACATATTGAATATGTCTCGGGCTAGACATATTAAGCCTTCCCACATTGTAATAACCATCAAAATTTGGATAATCCACATGCACATTGACAATGGATTTTTAGAGAGAATCAATCGAGCCAGGGAAAAATAACTCCACCTCGACCGTTTAGATACATGGACGGTGGGAGTTTTGTGTGGGACAACGAAGTAAGGGGGAAAGTGGATGGAATGGGTCATGACAAACAATGAACGGCGTGTGATAAGAGGACACATGGAGGTCACGGATCATCCATACAAGTCACATGTGGACGTAGTTTATTATGGTCGAAAGGCCCACATGGAAGTAGCAACCGATGGTAGCGGTAAATGTGGTCTACGTAGTCATAGGCATTGGTAGTAGAACATGAGGAACATCCCCATAGCAATTAGAGTAGCTAATTTGTCAACTCGGCCAATGCAAATGGGTTGGTTTGGATAAGAGCTAGATTATATGGTATTTGATAGCCATATGCGGTCATTTTAACCTATAAAAGGCCGTCGACACCCCTCCTCTCCTTGGGATGGATCTCATTTTTGGATGCTCTCTCTCTTGAGTCTCTCAATAAGCAACTACCGAATGCAATGCATTTTAATGGCAATGGCAAGGATTACATAGGGATATGGTGGAGTAGACAAAATATTTTATAAGCCCTATTTTAATAGGACATAATTATTATATTATTTAAGACCCATATTAATTATAATTATTACTTTGAAATACCTATATTTATGAAAGGTATATGTTTCCAAAGCTAAGGCCTATTATTATCCAGGCATGTAAATATGTAAGCCTTTTCATTATAGGCATTATTATTATTTTTAAGTCCTAAATTATTTTTAATACGTGAAATCTTATTATTTTAGATAGGCTGAATTCTCTCCGAGAAGGACAAAACTCCAATCCAAAGATGAGAAGGAAGAACTGGTGAAGTTTGATTGTGATCATGGTGGACATTATGGACATGGAAAACCTATTTAAAGTATAGTAATGGATACGTTTTAGGTTGATTAACTGCACACTCTCTCAGCAATTAGCTGTACTCCAAGTCTGAGACATGGTGAACAACTGGTGAAGTTCGAAGATGAGCACAGTGATCTCATTTAATGGAGATATACTTGGAAGAGATAAGACCTATATCAAATATATGAGTTTCATCATTTTCATTGATGGCTGAATTATTATTGAATCGTGAATTCAATGGAGATAATGCTTATCAAGCCATAACTTCAATGTACGGAATGTCTAGAAGACCGTCCGGGGAGCCAAAGGGCGTTGTATTATCGTCTAGAAGACTGATTAAGGAGCCATAGGTTGAATTGTACCAGGAAGGAGAATACATGGCACCGTGAAATGGAGGTGAAGGGGTATTTACTGATAGAATACAAGATCAAATTATACCAGGGTAGCTATTTGGTATAAAGATTCATGTTCTTCAGTGTTTCAGTATTATGGTGATGCTAGATTATATCTAATTGTTACAGTCATTGAAGTTGATAATATATTGGTTCTATTAATGAACCCATAGAAGATACACATTTTTATAAAATTCTCTGGTCAACATGTTTTGCAGTATGATTAGATTCTTGCATTGCTTTTAAGTTGATTTAAAGGGGGTGATTTTGGAAAAAAAAATGTAATACCTATAGGGGTCTGAGATCGAGGTTTAGATAAAAACATTGATCAGTTTTGCATCAGTAAAATATGGATAGAAAATACTTGTGCAAATTGAAAATGTGCACTTCATCCATGTCAAGAAGAAGGGTGTAGAAAAATATGATATGTATTGTTTGTTGGTGTTCAAATTAGTATCACCCTATTTTTCCTTGAAATTATCTCAGTTTGAGGCCTCTGCCATGTTTTTTATCTCCCTCTATTGATTCTTGAAGTAATATTTCCTCCATTTGGTTTCCATGATCTGTACCTTCCTTTGGTTGAGGATCACTTAAAAATCTAGATTTTTTTTTGGTTCCTCTGTCTGTGTGAGAAGAGTCTGATAACTTGGGCGTAAAACTCAAGTTTTTCCTTTCCTTCTATTTTCCACAGTCATGTTTTGTTGTCCCTGTCATTTTTTTCCCAAATACCTATAAAAATGTTGATTGTATGTATCTTGGAGGGTCATATTTGAGCCTTATAACATTTCCAAATTCTCTGTCCTTGAAGAAAGATTCATTTTCAGGCTTAAGTGGTGATTTTCTCGCATTTTAGGGTTTGATTCAGGTGTGTATTTCCCAGTCAAATTTACTTCTCAACATCAATGGAAATGTGGCCCTTTCTGGTTCAATGCGGCTCAGTGGGGATCTTTAAGAACTCTAAGGCTCTCTTCAACCCAAAAATATGTCCACGTGGAGAAATAACACTCATTTGAAAATTCACCTTTTTATTTGGCCTGGGAGTTGTGCCGGGGGAGACACATGGAGGTTTCCACTGTCTTTCCCAGACTTAGAGTTATTTTTCATAAGGCCTGTAAAGTTTTGGTAGACCATGCACACATGGAGGGCTGGCACTCATTTTAGGATCTAGCTCAGGGTCCCACCTTGAATAATTATGACAGGGAAACACGTGGAAGCTTCTGTCATCTTCACTATGTACTTAAACTTTTAAAAACAATTTTGAAAGGCCTAGAACACATGGAGGGATTGCACATGTTTGGGGACCAGTCCCTAGGTTTTATTTTGAAGAAGTTCCAAGAGGACACTTGGAGTCTTCCTCTCACTCTGCCCTCTGCTTGGAATTTTCAACGGCCAAAGAAAAATATCTCAGAACATAGACACATGGCACCATCTATTGAACCTTCAAACTTTTTAAGAAACTCTACCGGAATGGGACACATTATGAGCCCATGTTTATTTGGGTTCTCTACTTTTGGGGACCATTTCAAAATGCGCCATTGAGACAGGTGGAGGCTTCTACTGGCTCCTTTTTATGCTGAGACTTTTCAAAGGCCAAAAGACATATTTCTTGGGCCCAGGGCACGTGAAAGGCCCACAATTGTTTGGGACTTGCCTCTGTGCTTCTCGTTTGCATTTGTGCCAAGGTAACACATGGATGGCTATGATATAAAGTGGAAAAGGGGTAGAATCAACGATTGGTGTGTATTACGTCTATTTTTTTGCCATTTTTTCTCCAAGACTCTTGGAGATGTGAATACACACTACTTTTCATCATTCTTTGATGAAATTCCTTGTCGTCTCTGTCTATAAAGTGCCATTTGATGGAATCAGAACTTGATTTTTGAGTCCAAGGATCATTAAGGTCAATATTTTTAAGTTAGAATTGCTCAAGATCTTGCAAAAATGGGAATTACAAGGAGGATATGGATGCAGGTAATAATTGCAGAGGAAACAGAGGAAAAAAATATAAAATGATGAAAGTGCAGGCACAAAAGATGAAAAAGGTGTTTCCTCGAGAGCAAAAGGGATTACCTGTCAGATCTAGGTATGCAGAGCATCTGGAAAATGATTAAAAAGGGGATTTCTCACAATATGGAATCAAAATGATTAGTGGCATGGCATCCTAGTCATTATTCGAGGGCCCAAGAAATGTGATCAATTCACAATTGGTCCACCTGACAACTTTCGGATCTGAATTTGTTAAATTTCATTGTCTGAAACAAATTTGTAACAAGAAAAGGTACCTCAAATATTATTCTCTTTTGGAGGGAAAAATTGAGTGAGTGAAAAATGTATAAATGCAATGAGAATACTCTTGAAAATGGTTGGGGGTTGAATTCTTAAGAGAAAATTTGAGAAAGTCATCTTCCTGAGGGACCAAGTTGAGATAACCTCTTATTTTATTCTATATTAGATTTTCTATCATGTCAAGTTGGTTGCATATGTATAGCCATTCACAAGAACTAATATTGCATTGGAATATTTCCCTTGTTGATGAATCTAAGAAATTTTAAAATTAATTTGTGTCAATCTCTAGCAATTTTTGTCTTCTTTGTTTCACATTGTCTGTAAATAGTTTCTTTCATTCCTATTGCAATATTACATTGATATCTTTGTGAAATCACACAAGATCTCATCCCTGTGATAGTTTAATGGTATTTGTAATTTCATTTCAATAATATCCTTCATCTTGGATGAGATAAACAAATTTAAAATCAATTCACTATCATTTGTTGATAAAGATTGTCTGTAAGTCTTCGGGTGTACCTTAGGCATGGTTGATTAGAGACTTTTGTGTTTAATTGTGTCTTTCAATTAGAGCCTTCATGTTAGAGTCTCAAAGTTTATGTGAAAATGTGTTGATCTGGGCTTCCACTGAAGCACACCTTTTTGTTGAAGGAACATCTTAATTGTTCTGAAGCTTTCTGTTCTTGAGTTATTCGTTATTGTGAAGTCCCTTCAAAGATCTCATATAATTAACTTCATCCTTCTTCATCTCCCACCAAAATCATTCAAAAACCATGAATCCATCCTGAACTACCCATGTTTTCCCTATGTATCAGCAAAGGAACAAAATCTACTTACTAAAATATGCAGAACAATAAGGATTTCTTAATGTCTTTAGTACCATTAGCCTTATGTCGAAAGTATCTCCATCTTTTATTAGTGAAAACTTTTAAGAGTTAAATTACGGAGTACTAACCATATTTTCCCAAGTTTTTCTTCATAAAATTTTTGTAAAAGAATGATATCTCCATCTCCTTCATCAAATAGAGGTTACACTAAGGGTCCTCTCACCCTGGTTGAAGAGGCATGGCCTAAAGTAGTAAGGACAGGTCAAATCCTCTTAAAGGTGTTATCCATCTCTCCACAAATTTGAGTAAAAAGGGGCTAGTTAGATCTCATACCCGGCTAAAAAATAAAACACACTATGATCTATCTGTCTCTAAGCTCTATGTCCAATTTGTGTTTTTACTTGGCTTGAAAGGGAGAAATTTTTTTGATACCAACACTTGTGGTGTCGTTGTTGGGGGTTCTTTGAAGTATTTGAACAAAGGTGTACACGTACAGTCCCTAGTAATGATTTTTATAGATTTTAAAGTGCTAATACGTTTCTGAAACTTAATTATTTATTTAGATCTGTAAGAATTGTTTAAATTTGTGAGTTCTAAGTAAAATATTTCCAGCTTATACAGTTATTGCACTAAGATTTGTATGATCATTAATAAATTTGGGTAAAAGAAGAGCAAATGTTGTAAGGTTTGCATGAATCTGGTATTAATAGACATTTGATAGGTCTTTCATAGAGCATTTTCATAAACTAAGGTCTAAATCCTTAATGGTGAATCTGTCTTGTTTGAATTATTTATGAATACCACTGTCTAAACATATATCTAGTAAGATTTGTCATTAATATCTACAAATCTTGAAGGAAGAAGATATTTCTTCACCAAGGACCCTAGTAGAAGGTTTTTTCAAGAGATGCGAAAGTCTAATTTAGAAGGAAGAATAATTTGGAAGGTTGTTCGAGATCAAGCATCAAGAAAAGAGATCTCCATTGATGAAATTAATCAGCCTATGATTAAAGATTGTAGTACTTTCTCAAGTGCTTCTGAATCAGGTAGTCTCTTTTTTTAATTAAATTATCCATCTGGAGAGGGTCCTTCATTTGTTTTTGAAACATTTTCTTCTCAATCTACCCCTATATTTTCAAAATCTAATAGATTTTTCCAAGAGACAGAGCCTTTAGAGGGTAGTCATTCTGGAAATTGTATCCCTGTACCACATAGATCCCTCACTCCTCATCATTTTGTTTCTCCTGTAAGATCACCTTCTCTTAATAATATGGATTTGCCTCCACCTAGACCACCATTTAGCGTTAATACTTTAGGTCCCATCAGTTTTAGAGGTATAGATGGCTATCAAAATGTTGTGCCACAGGATGTAAGAAATAGATTGCCTAAGTTTCAGGGAAATAATACAATCGGTTGTGATCAGCATTTGAATCTCTTGTTCAATATGATGGATGACTTTAAAATAGAGTTTGAGGATGTATACATTAAATTATTTATTCATACTCTAGAAGAAGATGCAAGGGAATGGTATAAATATTTTCCAGATAATTCCATTGACTCTCGGATAGAGATGAAGAATGCTTTTAGAATGCATTATGGTGATAAAAAAGACCCTAGTTTTCTTTTATTAGATTTTGAAAATATAAAAAATAATCCTAATGAATCAGTGCATGATTTCATTACTATATATAACAAAACATTGAGAAGACTACCTCTTAATTTGAGGCCATGTGATGAATCATAGCTGATAAAGTATTCAGATGCATTTGATACAAAATTTTCTTGCTATTTGAGGGATAAGAACCCTAGGAATTTGAGGCAGGCCTTTACCACGGCTATGTAAATTGAGAATAACATTAAAGCAATTGTAAAACCTTCTAAGAGGGAGGGTGTTAAACTGATCAACTCTGAGAAGCCTCAATCAAGTAAGGTTATGGATCTTGAGGAAGTTGTCAAAGAAATATCTTACAAGCTAGAAAAGGAAGAGAAAGGAATTGGAAAATGTTCTTAGGGTCAGCATAGGCAACAAGGACAAGAAAAAAATTCAAATTATACTAGAAATGATCAGAGGTCTGATGAAAGAGGTAAAGGATCTATGGTAGCTAGATAACCCCAAGCTATGGAAAATAAAGTAGTGTCTGATCCTCTAAATGCCAAAGTTGTTGTTATTGAAGAGACAAATCAAATGGATTGGTATGATCAATGCTTCTTACCCCACCCACCATGTGAAATAGAACAACAAGTTGAAAAAGTTGATGACGTTGATAACACTGATGATGATGCATGCATGGTGAACTTCTCTAGAAGCTCACAGTAAGGAGCAACGTCAATTGAGGTAATAAGTGCAAAAACTGCTACAATTTTTTGTGAATGCATTCATCAGGTACCTCTTCTTCCTTCCTCTCATGTCTTAGAAATATATATGGTACAAGAATTTGAACTTCCTGATAATGATTTTGAGTACCTAAGAGCTCTAATGATTAAGAAGTATGATGGAGGAATCCCATCAAAAGAGGATAAACAACTATTAATGAATGTCGTTGTTTCCCAAGAAAAGGATTATAAAAAAAGAAGTAAATCTATCAAAGGGGCAGGGCCTTAAGCCAAACCAAATACCCCAATTCTCACCAATGTCCCAAAAGAGGCACAAAATAAATATGCATCTGGAAAAGGCCTTGTTGTCTCAAGTAGAACTGGTATTCCCACCCATGCCTAAAATGCTAAAGATCTTGTGCCATCTAATGAGTTTTTCAACCTTTCTCCAAATGCTTCTTTTCCCAAATACAGTCCCTATGACATTGCCTAAGTCTTGAGTCAAATCATTATTTATGTCCCAATTGTTTTACTTCTTAGGATTCTTGAGCACAAGAAGAGGGATTTAGAGTATTTGGGATTGGAGGAGGATACGAGTGCCCAAGGTAGAAATATAAATAATGTAAAAACTCCTCCTTCAACCATTACATACCTAGAAAAATCACCAGCATTGGAGGAGATACGGAAACCACCTGAAGTTTACTCAGGAACATATTTGGTTGAGTGTCGATTAAATGTTGATCCATTTTTTTACAACACTAATTATTAAGGATAGACTGTTGTATAATTGTATGTTTGAATCTGGAGCATGATGCAACGTTATTCCTCTGGAAGTTATGAATGAAATGAACATTAAAGTGACAACAGCCTATGATAAGTGTACTGTAATGGATTCTAGAGAGGTTTCTGTTGTAGGATGTGTAAAAGGTTTGGTGGTACATCTTGCAACTTATCCTGGTAAGAACCTAAAACTTGATGTTGTCATTGTTGATTGCCCTAGAAAATGGGGCATATTGTTATCAAGAAAGTGGGCTGAAAGTTTTTGTGGAAGTTTTCAGATTGATATGTCTTTTTCCACCATTCCAATTGAAGGCAGCCTTGTAAATACGTTGGAGAGAAAAAGATGTTGCACCTCATTAAAAATCCCAATAATGTTTCTTATGAAGTGTTGTATGCTGATGTAGATGTTGATAACTTTTTGGGGTTTTCTGATGGCAAAGAGCATAAGATTGATTAATGTAAATGTATTGAACAAGTAGGTTTAGCTTGGACCTCGTTATTTGATGGAGCTTGTTCCAAGTTTTGAATTTGTGTTGGCATTGTTTAGATTTCTCCAGACCAAGAAGAGTTTGTATTTTCTTTCAAACTTAACTTAGAATGGACTAAAAACATTACTTAATATGAAAAATTGTTATTAGGCTTGAGAATTTCATGGAAATATGGTATAAAGGATATCATTGTCAAAGGGAATTCAAAATTGATCGTTAAACAAATTAGAAAACTGTATGCTACTAAAAATTAGAGAATGAAATAATACAAGCATGCAATCCGGGATTTGATTGGAATGTTTGACTATTTTAATACTATGCAACATGATAGAAAGTTTAATGTTGTTGCAGACAAGTTAGCATTGCTAGGATCTAGATTTGAGAATTGTACAATGTCTCCATTTTGTGAGTATGGTGTTGAAATACTAACAAGGAAATCTATCCTTGATAACGTTAAAAATTGGCAAGTGTTTGATGATGATGCCCAGGTGAAAGAGTTTATGTAGAACCAAGGTGAGTTTTATAACCAAAATATATATTGGGAACCAATGGTATGTGTTGCTGAGGGAAAGGAAACATTATTTGGAAAAGACATCATCTAGCTGAAGACAAACAAAATTCCCAGAGGTACTCATCTTGGGTTGTAAACCTAGTGCCTATTAGGAAAAAGAATTATGGTATAAGGCTATGCATAGACTTCAGGAACTTGAATAAACCATAATGGAAAGATCATTACCCTCTTCTAAACATGGATAATATGCTACAATTGGTAACTTGTTCTGAACTGTTATCCACTCTGGATGGTTTCTCTGGCTATAATCAAGTTGTTGTGAAGGAGTTAGAAAGAATAAAGACTTCCTTTACAACTTCTTAGGGAACTTATGTCTAAATCAGGATGCCTTTTGGATTAATGAATGATGGAGAAACTTTACAAAGAGAAATGGATGTAGCATTTCCCAGTTATATTAATGATTTCATTTTTGTTTACCAAGATGATGTAACTGTGTTTTCTAGAAAAATAGATGATCACTTACAACTCTTGGAGAGAATTTTGATAAGGTGTAGAGAGTATGGTATATCATTGAATCCCAAGAAGTTCCACTTTGGAGTGAAAAAGGAGAAGCTACTTGGTCAAATTGTATCAAAGGAAATAGTCATGATTGATCCCAAGAGAGTGGAAGCCATCAACAAGGTTCCAATTCCAAGAAATAAGAAGGGAATTCAATATTTCTTTAGAAAAAAAAACTTTATCATAAGATTTGTGTCTAACTTTACTGAGCTAACCATCCCCATTACTATCATGTTGAAGAAGGACCAAGTTATTAAATGGGAAGAAGCTTCCATTCAATCTTTCAATGAGATTAAGGAAGTAGCAAAGCATGCCCCATGTTTTAGCAGCTCCAAATTACAAAAATCCTTTTCAAGTGTTTTTTTTTGCTTCATAAAACACCATAGCATCTGTCTTATTATAGAAGGATGATGAAGGGGCTGAGAGACCAATTGCATTTTTCAATAAGGCATTGCAAGGAGCTGATTTGAAGTACACCATCATGGAAAAACAAGCATTTTCCTTGGTGTAAGTAACAAAGGTTTTTAGACCCTACATCTTGAGCTCTAAATTTGTTTCTTATATTCCCCAAACCATTGTGAAAGAAATCTTATTAGAGATGGAGGTCTCAAGAAAAATATGCAGATGGATGTACAAGTTGCAGGAATATGACATGGATATCCAAACCACAAAATTGGTAAGAGATTTGGGCCTAGCTAAGCTTATGGATGAGAGCAACTTTCAAACTATTGAGGTGAATGAAGTATAAGGAGAAAGGATGGATGTCGTTGAAAATTTGGTAAGCTATGAATGGTACAAGAATATAATATTTTATCTATGACATATATGTTGCCATGAATATTTGATTAAAATTCATAAAAGAGATCTTAGGTTATCCTCACAAAAATATGTCATTACTTATTTTGGGTTAGCTTGGAAGAACCCCGAGGGAGTTCTATTGAGATGCATTATTGATGAGGAGGCCCCCAAAATAATTTCTTATCTCCATGGAGGAGTTTGTGGGGGAAATTTTGCTAGAAGATTTAAAACACATAAAATATTGAGGGTTGGTTATTGGTGGCCAACTCTCTTCAAAGATACAACTCTATTTGTTGGGAAATGTGAAAGTTTCCAGCATTTTTTTTGAAGAATAAAAGCTTCAGGCTCCCTTACTTTCCAGCCCGTGTTAGTTTAAGCCCCATTCAAGCAATGGGGAATGGATTTCATTGGGGAAATTTCTAATCATTCCAGTGCTAGTCATAAATGGATTCTTGTAGCCACATATTATTTCACTAAGTGGTTGGAAGTAATCCCCACCAATAAGGAAACACACCAAGTTATCATCGAGTTCATGCTAAATAAAATAATATGCAGATTTGGAGTACTAATTATGATTGTTGCTGATAATGCCATGGATTTCAGAGCCAAACCTTTAGTAGTAATGTGCAAAAAGTATGGAATCAATTTGACATATGCTTCTAACTACATTCCCCAAGGAAATGGACAAGCTGAGTCCAACAATTAAAACTTGTTGAAGATCATTAGAAGAACCTTAGAGCTGAACAAAAGGAAGTGGGGTGAGAAAATAAAGTTTTTTGTTTGGGATGACAGAATCAATGTCAAAAGAGCTACTGTTAAGAGCCCATTTGAGTTGGTATATGGAACTCAAGCTTCATTGCCCCTTCATTTAAGTTTATTCAAAAAATTTAAGATCAAGAAGTTAGTCCATATGATGCTTGAATCAATTAGATTATTGAGTTAGATGAAGAAAGAAGGGCATCCCATCAACAACACGTGAAGTTCAAAGAAAATTTGAAGAAGTTATTTGACAAGAAGGTGACTCCCAGATCTTTCAGCATTGGGGATCTTGTGATTTTATGGGATAACACGTATGAAGATAAGGGAAAGTATTGTAAATTTGATGCATTATGGATGGGCCCTTATTCAATTGATATTAGAATTGGTGAAAATATCTTCTTCCTAAAACACTTACATGGGGAACTACTTGAATTTCCTGTTAATGACAGGCATTTAAAACATTTCCTTGATTGATTACTTAGAATCAAGGTATACTCCACTGTATAGTATATAGTTCTTTGTTTTCATTCTACTTTTGTGTTTTTATTCATTCTGGTCCTTGGTGACTTGGTTTTGTTGGTTTCTCAATTCTTTTTTTGGAGGATGGTTATGGTTTCTCTTGTCTACAAGATTATTTTGTGACTCCATTGCCCAATGGTCTATTTTTGGCACTGGGTCTACTATTTGTTCTTGTGGCTCTCACAGGGGGTCTCCATCCCCAATTTGGAATCGATGTTGGTGCTCAAATAAGTCTCACCCTATTTTTCATTGAAATTCCTTAGTTTACGGCCTCTCTCATGTTTTATATATCCCCGTATTGACACGTGAAGACTCTATCCTCCATTTTCTTTCCATGATACGTCCCTTCCTTGGTTGAGGATCACTTAAACATCTATAATTTGTTTTTTCTTTCCTCTATACATGTGAAAGAGTCTATAACTTAGGCGTTAAACTCAGGTTTTTCCTTTCCTTCTGTTTTTCATAGTCACGTTTTTTTGTCGCTGTCATTTTTGTCCCAAATACCTATGGAAACCTGATTAGATGTAACTCAAATGATCATATTTGAGCCTTATAACATTTCCAAATTCTTTGTCCTTGATGAAAGATTGATTTCCAGTCTCAAGTGGTGATTTTCCTGCATTTTACGGTTTGACGGGTGTATTTTTCCCAGTCAAATTTACTTCTCAGCATCAATGGAAAAGTGGCACTTTAAAAACTCTATGGCTCACTTCAACCAAAAACTTGGCCACATGGAGGAACCACGCTCATTTGAAAATTCACCTTTTGGTTTGGCCTTGGAGTTGCGCCAAGGAGACACGTGGAGGTTTCTATTGCCTTACCCAGATTTAGAAATTTTTTCCATAAGGCCGATATAGTTTTGGTGTACCATGCACACATGGAGGGTTGACACTCATTTAAGGATCCACCTTAGGGTCCCACCTTAACAATTATGAAAGGGAGACATGTCGAGGCTTCCACCAGCTCTTCTTTGTTTTTAAACTTTTCAAAAAAAAATTGAAGGGCTTAGGAAACGTGGAGGGACCACACATATTTGGGGACTAGCCCCTAGGTTTTATTTTGAAGAAGCACCAAGAGGACACTTGGAGGCTTCCGCTCACTCTAAACTTTGCTTGAACTTTTCAATGACTAAAGAAAAATGTTTCATACTAGAGAAACATGGCACCTTCCACTGAACCTTCAAATTTTTTAACAAACTATGTTGGACAGACACACATGTTAATCCCGCACTTTTTTAGGGTCTCTAAATTTGGGGACCATCTCAAAAATTGCCATTGAGAAACATGGAGGCTTCCGCTGGCTCCTTTTTACACTAAGACTTTTCAAAGACCAAAAGATGTTTTTCTTGAGCCCAGGGCACATGGAAGGCCTGCACTTGTTTTGGACTTGCCTTTGTGCTTCTCCTTTGTAGTTGCACCAAGGAAACACGTGGATGGCTATGATATAAAGTGGAAAAGCGACATAATCAACTGTTGTTATGTATTGCGTCTATTTTTCTACCATTTTCACTGCAAGATTCCTGGAGACATGAATACACACTACTTTTCATCGTTCTTTGATGAAATTCCTTATTGTATCTGTCTATAAAGTGCTATTTGATGGATTTAGAACTTAATTTGTGAGTCCAATGATCGTTAAGGTCGATATTTTGAAGTTCGAATTGCTTAGGCACTTGGAAAAAGGGAATTACCAGTGGAGATGGATGCAGGGTAGAATTGCAGAGGAAAGAGGGGAAAATGATAAAATCATGAAAGTGTAGGTGTAAAATATGAAAAAGGTGTTTCCTTGAGAGAAAAAGGGATTACCTGTCGGATCCGACTATGTAGAGGCTCCGGAAAATGATTAAAAAGGGGATTTCTTGCAGTAAATAATCATAATTATTAGAAGTATTTCCTAAAAATTGTGACATGGCATCCTAGTCATTAGTTGAGGGCCCGAGAAACGTGATTAGTTCACAATTGGTCCACCTGACAGCTTTCAGATTTGAATTTGTTAAACATTGTTGTCTGAAAAAAATTGGTAAAAATAAAACATCCATCAAATATTCTTCTCTTTTGGGGGGAAAAATTGAGTGATAAAAATGTATAAATGCAATGATAATACTCTTGCAAATGGTCGGGGGTTGAATTCTTAAGAGAAAATTTGAGAAAGTTGTCTTCCTTAGAGACCAAGCCAAGATAACCTGTTATTTTATTCTATGTTACATTTTCTATCATGTCAATTTTGTTGTAGATGTATAGCCATTAACAACCATTGATATTGATAAGAAGTGACAACTCTTAAGAGTTAAATTATGGAGTATTGTCGTATTTTCCCAAGGTTTTCTTCATAAAATTTGTGTCTTCTTTGTTTCAAAATGTCCGCAAATAGTTTCTTTCGTTCCTATTGGAATCTTACATTGAAATCTTTGTGAAATCACACAGGATCTTGTCCCTATGAAATTTTAATCATATTTGTAATTTCATTGCAAGAATATCCTTCATCTTGGTTGAGATAAAACAAAATTAAAATCAATTCACTGTCATTTGTTGATAAAAATTTTCTATAAGTCTCAAGGCATACCTTAGGCATGATTGATTAGAGACTTTGGTGTTTAATTGAGTCTTTCAATTCGAGCCTTCATGTTAGAGACTCAAATATTATGTGAAAACATGATTATCTAGGCCTCCATTGAAGCACACCTTCTAGTTAAAGGAACATCTTAACTGTTATGAAGCTTATTGTTGTTCAATTGTTCATTGTTGTGAAGTCCCTTTAAATATCTAGTATAATCAACTTCATCCTACTTCATCTCCCACCAAAATCATTCAAAAACGACGAATTCATCCTTAACTACCCTTGTTTTCCTTGTGTATCAACAAAGGAACAAAATCTACTTACTAAAATATGCAGAACAATCAAGATTTCTTAATGTCTTTAGTAACCTTAGCCTTGTGTTGAAAGTATCTTCATATTTTAAAAGTGATAACTTATAAGAGTTAAATTATGGAGTATTGACGGTATTTTCCCAAGGTTTTCTTCATAAAATTTATGTCTTCTTTGTTTCAGAATGTCTACAAATAGTTTCTTTTGTTTCTATTACAATCTTACATTGAAATCTTAGTGAACTCACACAAGATCTCATCCCTGTGATAGTTTAATGGTATTTGTAATTTCATTTCAAGAAAATCCTTCATCTTGGATGAGATAAAAAATTTAAAATCAATTCACCGTCATTCGTTAATAAATATTTTCTATAATTCTTTAGGTGTGCCTTAGGCATGATTGATCATAGACTTTGATGTTTATTTGAGTCTTGTAATTCGAGCCTTCATGTTAGAGTCTCAAATATTTTTTGAAAACGGGTTTATCTAGGTCTTTATTGAAGCACACCCTCTAGTTGAAGGAACATCTTAACTATTCTAAAGCTTTTTTTTGTTGATTTGTTCATTGTTATGAAGTCCATTTGAAGATCTGGTATAATCAACTTCATCCTACTTCATCCCCCACCAAAATCATTCAAAAACCATAAATCCATCCTGAACTACCCCTTTTCCCCTGTGTATCAACAAATGAAAAAAATATACTTACTAAAATATGCAGAAAAATCAAGATTTATTAATGTCTTCAGTAACCTTAGCCTTGTGTTGAAAGTATCTCCATATTTTAGAAGTGACAACACTTAAGAGTTAAATTATGGAGTATTGACCGTATTTTCCAAAGGTTTTCTTCATAAAATTTGTGTCTTCCTTCTTTTAGAATGTCTGCGAATAGTTTCTTTCATTCCTATTGCAATCGTACATTGAAATCTTTGTTAAATCACACAGGATCTCATCCCTGTGACAATTTAATGGGATTTGCAATTTCATTTCTATAAGATCTTTCATCTTGGTTGAGATAAAAAAAATTAAAATCAATTCACTGTCATTAGTTGATAAATATATTCTATAAGTCTTCTAATGTACCTTAGGCAAGATTGATCAAAGACTTTGGTGTTTAATTTATTCTTTCAATTCAAGCCTTCCTATTAGAGTCTCAAATATTATGTGAAAACATGTTTATTTGGGCCTCCATTGAAGCACTCCTTGTTAAAGGAACGTCTTAACTATTCTAAAGCTTTTTTTTGTTGAGTTGTTCATTGTTGTGAAGTCCCTTCAAAGATATGGTATAATCCACTTCATCCTACTTCATCTCCCACCAAAATCATTTAAAAACCATAAATCCATCCTTAACTACCCTTGTTTTCCCTGTGTATGAACAAAGGAACAAAATCTACTTACTAAAATATGCAGAACAATCAGGATTTCTTAATGTCTTGAGTAACCTTAGCCTTGTGTTTAAAGTATCTCCATCTTTTAGAAGTGACAACTCTTAAGAGTTAAATTATGGAGTAATGACCATATTTTCCAAAGGTTTTCTTCATAAAATTCGTGTCTTATTTGTTTTAGAATTTATGCAAATAGTTTCTTTCATTCCTATTGTAATCTTACATTGAAATCTTTGTGAAATCACATAGGATCTCATCCCTGTGACAATTTAATGGTATTTTCAATTTCATTTCACGAAGATCCTTCATATTGGATGAGATAAAATAAATTAAAATCAATTCGCTGTCATTTGTTGATAAATATTTTCTACAAGTCTTTGGGTGTACCTTAGGTGTGATTGATCATAGACTTTGGTGTTTAATTGAGTCTTGAAATTCAATCCTTCTTGTTAGAGTCTCAAGTATTATGTGAAAATGTTTTTATCTGGGCCTCCATTGAAGCACACCTTCTTGTTGAAGGAACGTCTTAACTGTTCTGAATCTTTTTTTTGTTGTGTTGTTCATTGTTATGAAGTCCCTTCAAAGATATGGTATAATCAACTTCATCCTACATCATCTCCCACCAAAATCATTCAAAAACCATAAATCGACCCTGAACTACCCCTGTTTTCCATGTGTATCAACAAAGGAAAAAAATCCAGCTACTAAAATATGCAGAACAATCAAGATTTCTTAATGTCTTGAGTAACCTTAGCCTTGTGTTGAAAGTATCTCTATATTTTAAAAGTGACAACTCTTAAGAGTTAAATTATGGAGTATTGACCATATTTTCCCAAGGTATTTTTCATAAACTTTGTGTCTTCCTTGTTTCATAATGTCTGCAAATAGTTTCTTTCATTCCTATTTCAATATTACATTGAAATATTTGTGAAATCACATAGGATTTCATCCCTGTGATAGTTTAATGGTATTTCCAATTTCATTTCCTAAAGATCCTTCATCTTGGATGAGATAAAAAAATTTAAAATCAATTCACTATAATTTGTTGATAAATATTTTCTATAAGTCTTTGAGTGACGTTAGGCATGATTGATCAGAGACTTTGGTGTTTAATTGAGTCTTTCAATTTGATCCTTCATGTTAGAGTCTCAAATATTATGAGAAAACGTCTTTATCTGGGCCTCTATTGAAGCACACCTTCTGGTTGAAGTAACGTCTTAACTGTTCTTAAGATTTTTTTTGTTGAGTTTTTCATTGTTTTGAAGTCCCTTCAAAGATCTGGTATAATCAATTTCATCTTGCTTCATCTCCCACAAAAATCATTCAAAAACCATGAATCCATCCCGAACTACCCCTATTTTCCCTGTGTATCAACAAAGGAACAAAATCTAATTACTAAAATATGCATAACAATTAGGATTTCTTAATGGCTTCAGTAACCTTAGCCTTGTGTTGAAATTATCTCCATCTTTTAGAAGTGACAACTTATAAGAGTTAAATTATGGAGTTTTGACTGTATTTTCCCAAGGTTTTCTTTATAAAATTTGTGTCTTCTTTGTTTCAAAATGTCTGCAAATAGTTTCTTTCATTCCTATTACAATATTAAATTGAAATATTTGTTAAATCACATAGGATCTCATCCCTCTGACAGTTTATTGGTATTTTAAATTTCATTTCAAGAATATCCTTCATCTTGTATGAGATAAAAAAAATTAAAATAAATTCACTGTCATTTGTTGATAAATATTTTTTGTAAGTCTTCAAGTGTACATTTGGCATGATTGATCAGATACTTTGGTCTTTAATTGAATCTTTCAATTTGAGCCTTCGTGTTAGAGTCTCAAATATTATGTGCAAACGTGTTTATCTGGGCCTCCATTGGAGCACACCTTCTTGTTGAAGGAATGTTTTAAATGTTTTAAAGATTTTGATGTTGATTTGTTTGTTGTTGTGAAGTCCCTTTGAAGATATGGTATAATCAACTCATCCTACTTCATCTCCCACAAAAATCATTTAAAAACCATGAATCCATCCTGAACTACCCATGTTTTCCCTGTGTATCAACAAAGGAGCAAAATCTACTTACTAAAATATGCAGAATAATCAGGATTTCTAATGTTTTTAGTAACCTTATCCTTGTGTTGAAAGTACCACCATCTTTTACAAGTGACAACTCTTAAGAGTTAAATTATGGAGTATTGACTATATTTTCTCGAGGTTTTCTTCATAAAATAGGTGTAATGGAATTATATCTCCATCTCCTTCGTGAAACAAAGGTTTCATTAAGGGTCCTCTCACCCTGGTTGAAGACGCATGACCTAAAGTAGTGAGGATAGGTCAAATCCTCTTAAAGGTGCTATCCATCTCTCCACAAATCTGAGTAATAAATTTCTTGTTATATCTCATCCCCAGCTACAAAATTACACACAATATGATGTATCTGTCTTTAAGATCATGTCCAATCTATGTTGTTTCTCGGCTTGAAAGGGAGAAAAAATTTGGAGACCAACATTGTCATGACTTTTTCTTATGATCTCACACCACCCTACCTGAAGAACTACAGGGAGGAAATTCTTTGTGTCCTCTAACTCTCACAACTTATACTAATTTTTTAAAAAGATATATCTATATTACGTTGGTTTTTGGGCCATCGTATGCCACTATATAGAGAAGTGTATAGAGGCACACCCACTGTTACCCCTAGTCCTGTAACTGATCTGTATAATTGCCAAAGGACACTATGCCCTATTATACCCATTGTGTATTGATTTTGTAGACTTGTATAAACTCACTCATTGTGACTGAACCGGTTTAAATACCTTTTCTTAGTATAAGACCACCCAAAATGATGTGCCTCCTCTTTGTGGGCATATGTGACGAGCCAAAAATGAGAATATTGCCCCAAAAGAGGACTAACTGCACTCTGATTTGTAACCAAATCATTCTTGCAGGGGGAAAAGGGAAAGAATTTGGTAGATGCAAAGGTGCACACAAAATGGGATCACTTGCCAAAACAAGTGTTATTCTTTAAGCATATGCATCTAATCGGTGTAAAAAATAGAAATAGTGTAGAAAAACTACCAAGCACAATAGTGTAAACATGCAAGAAACAACAAGAAGAATTTACAAAGTGGGTTACAAGAAATGGACATCATTCATGATGTCATAAGACACTCAAGTCCCTCATGGATGAAAATAGTAGAAAATTGCGTACACAAGAAATGGGTAAAGCCTACATATAATAGAAAACATATCAAATAAGTAGAAACAAATAAGGATTCATGGAAACATGTAATACTGCAAAATAAGTGTTACACATGGAACACCGATTAGCATGTTAGAGTGATAAATGATATGTCAAAATAATGTCTAAACAAGTATTATAAGATGTTAACTACAAAATGAAACAATAACATTGGTATGTGATGAATGTGGATACTCCTAGCGACTAGTATAATAAGGGTAGAATACGAGCATCCATGTCGCATGTAAACTTCTTGCATCTATGATCGAACTAAACAAAAATCATGATCGCGCATGTGTGTATGATAATGACATATAAGAAATAAATCTAACATGTGTAGTAATGTGAACATGAAACACACTAGTAAGAAAAAGTAAATGTCCGCAAGAAAAACTAATACGTTGTGGATGGATGGAATGGAATGCAAGATGGAATGATAGGAGTGACATGCCCCGAGTGTATGGAAGTGTATGAAGTGAGGATCAATTTTTTTTCTCCCTCAACATTCAAGAAGGAACTATAAATGAGAGTGTGTCATCGGGAAATGGTTGAGTAGTGTTGGTTGTGTCCAACGCACTATTGTAAGTGTGTATATGCAATAATTATGAAATGTGACTTGGGGACAAGATTTGTGTGGACCTTATAGAGTAAGAATATACCATGAATTTATTGAATGGATGAGTGATGATTTATCCATAAGTGTATCTACCTATGGGATGAGTAGTAGTAAGTGATCAAGTGTGTGATTGTATAGCGAATGTGCGTGAACCATATAGTTGAAGCATTTATCATGACTTTTTGAATGGGTGAGTGATGATTTTACCCTAAGCGTATTTCACTACATGATGGAAGAAGAAGGTGAGGATTTATCTTATAGCCTATGTCACTACAAGATGAGTGATGAGGGTGTATGAAGTGTATATGTGTATGTTGTGAATAGCGGAAAGTGGTGATTTAGTACAAAGCCTAGAATACTATGTGATGAATAAGAATAAGGTGGTGATTTAGCCTAAAGCATATACCACTAAGTGATGAGTAGGATAGACAATGATGTATAAGAATGAATTATAATAGGAAAATAGAATAGGTGATGATAGGATATAAGAAGATAATGAAAAATTGATGAAAAAAGTGTTGACATAATGTAAGGTGTATACCACTCGAATATGTGATAATATGTTTGGGTGAAGATATATCTTATAAAATTGGTTAGTAGTAAGATGAATGTGGTATGATGACATGTCGCATATAGGTAAGGTCTATTTGATTGGTAAAACCTCGGCAGTCGACTATGGATCTAAGAACAAGAGTGTGTCATAGGGTCATGAGTGCAACATAAAATGATTCAGCATAGGTGACCAAATGGTTAATAGTTTGTGTAAATGCGCTGAAAAATGTAGAAAGTGTCATGATAGGTGTAGAGAGAAATATAATATGTAGTTATACAATGTAAATCTATCCCCACGGATAATTTGACCTACCATAAAAATAGAAAATGTATGAAAGAGATACAAAACTAGACGCAGATGATATGATGACTAGTGTAGCATGTATGATATAGATGATGTAAAAATTACTAGTAGATGAGGTATGTATAGGATAATGTATCATGTGTGGGGTTAAGTGTAATGGTAATCCCTTAATAGTCAAGTGTGAACCGAAGAACAAGATTCCATCATCGGGAAATGAGGGAGGGATAATTATTTAAGTAAGATGTTTATTTAAGATGTGTGACAGATGTAGATGCTAGAATGGGAGGGTGAAATACTATGCCCCTTGAACATGTTATATAGGAGGGGTTAACTAATAAGGTTTAGGGATGGAGGTCCAAAAATTTCTTGTGACGATGATGATACCTTAGGATGACGATCTAGCAAGGGTGTTATGTGAGACAAATGATGCATGGGGGAATGAAGCCGATATGAATGCGATGGGTATACATAACACCAATATCGACGTGCAGTAAAGTGTGTGGGTGATGTCAAGACATGTAGGATCATACATGTAGAAGTAAACAATACATTTATAATAAATCAAGGTGGCGACCTTCGGTGGGAAGAAATAATAGTCCTAGGGATAGGCTTATAGCGGTGTATAGTACTAATAGAATGGTGTGGGAGCATAGGGGTTTCTTGAGACATTGGGGAAGGAATAGTCAGTAGTGTATGTGATGTCAGAGGAGTTGTGTGAAGGAGAGGCATAGGTGTAGGAGCAGCAAAACTAGAATACGAAGATGATGGAGGTGAATGAGGAATACCATCAATGGAGATAACTCGGTTGTCGTAGATTAACTTAAGGAACAAGTGATTGATGGAGATAATAGCTTGGGATTTAAAGATCCAATTTAAACCGAGAAGAAAGGCACACTGGTTAGCTTCTTGATTAATAAGGTAAGGGATGAAAAGAGTGAGAGGACCGACTTGGATAGGCAACTTAATGAAACCATAAAGTCTTTTTAATGGAAATTGAATTTGTGAGGGAGGGTATCTTATAGATCGTAAGAAAGATAATGAACATGAACTAATAGAGGAAGATGGATCAACCTTAGTGTTGCTAATAGGATTTGAGGAGATAAAGGCCTGTATGTATAAATGGTTGAATGTGAATGTAGCCATTGTTAGAAAAAGAAATAATAGGTGGGGTCATATCAACATTGGAGAACAAGAATTTGAGTGCTCCAACATCTGGAGGTGGTGTGGCATGGTATGTATGGTTAGCTGGAAATTAAATTGATTTTTTATCACATTGGTTGGATTCTCTGTTAAAAAATTTGACTTTACCCTTGTCCGTATTGGGAGGAGGGCTAGTAGGTTCTTTGAATTCTAGTTGGTCATTGTCCATTAGATCTTGGACAATTACATGAAGTTTCATAAAACGGTTGGTAGAGTCACCTACACAACGATGATAATCACAATGAAAGTTTTCATTGTAATAGCATCCTTTGGGTCGTGATGTGTTTAACTTGAGTGGTGGAGCATGGGTTAGGAGGTTGATATAGATGAATTTTTGTAATATGAGGTGTGGTGCCATATAGAGGTTGGTGAATGTAAGCTTAGGTGGTTGGGAAGAAACTTCCTTAGAAGGGATAATGGCATTGAAATTCAATTTTGTGTCAATGGGTTTAGATGAAGAGGGTTTTAATGGTTTATTATCTTGGATACAAGTAGAGGAGAAGGGTTGGATGTGATACTTGAGTTTTCCAATAGATATGAGCTTAGATTCGTGGAGCTTAAGGGTATCACAAAGTTAATCAAAAAAACAATAACTCTCAAAGAGAAAACATTCGGTGAGAGGCGGTAGAAGAATTTGTATGAATAGGTCTTGTAGTTCATTTTTGGCAAGGTTGTTAGTCTTTTTTTCCATATTTTTTTTATATCTTAAGACATTGTTGGAAAATTTATCGTTGGATCATTTTTTAAGTTGCGCTAGCTGGGTGTAGGATATCTTGGAGTCGATGTTGATGGATAATTGCATGAGGAAAACATAAGATAAATGGGTGAAAGAAGAAATTGAGGGAACAAGTAGATCATAAAAAAAATGCATGGCATAATCATGGAGGCTATGAGGAAATAGTTTATCTAGGAGGCATTGCTCAATATAAAAATAAAGACAAGCCACATGAAAGGCATTAAGATGTTCCTAAGGGTATCCATGTCTGTTAAAAATGGGAAATTTGGTTATGACAAAATTAGGAGGTAGAGAATATGCTGAGAGGATAGGAACAAAGGGAGTGTGTAGAAACAAGATAGAATTTAAAGAGGGAGATGTATTGGCTTGTTGCAATTTGCCTATTTTGAGATGGAAATCATGATATAAAGAGGTTAAATCTAGATTGATAATCGAGGAGGATTTTTTGTGGATGTGAAACCAAAGGAGGAGTGAATTATTTGGTAGGAGTAGGGACTAAAACCATAATAGTAGAGATAGGTGGAAGTCTAGAAGTAGGGGGTTGAGTAGCTACATAAGTGTGTGGAGAAACAAAATTATTGAGTTCAGCCAAGTTTGTGGCTTCTTCGCGAGCCACATGCAGAAGTAAATCTAAATCTTGTGGGTGTTCGGAAAGGTGAGCATTGATAGCCTTCAGTAAATTCCTTAGGAGGAGAAGCCATGGGAAAGGGATGCAAGAACCCTATAAGGTACATTAAATAAAAATGGGGTTCACCAAAATGATTAACAAAAAATAAGGCTGAAGTGATCTAAATGTGGTATTAATATTCCTTAGGAGGACTAAAACACTTTATAGATGAACTATAATAGTATGGAATAATCACATTTAATTATTCTAAGTGAAAGGAAATGCTAACTATGCAAGAAACGGTAAGGAAATGACTTAGATTATTCGAGAAGATGGTTGCAGGTTTGATTAAATAATCTAGATGTGCAGACAAACACGTAGGGACTATTATCCAAAAAATTTCCTCGGGTAAAATTGGTCAACCATAACCCTACACAGAAGAAACCAGAGAAATAACGTTTGAATCCTATAATCAAGCAACATAGAGACTCTACAATGGAGTGGTAGGGCCTGCGAAAGACCAAATGACCCTGTATAGGAAATAAATTCAAAAATCACTTCCGTCGAATGAGCCCATGCTTCAAATCCAACAAAAAGGTTACAGGCAGGCTCTAAAATGGAATAGAAAGGTTGGGGAAGGAGAAAATAGTGTCAAAGATCTAGAGGCTCAAAGGAAAAGAAATGGTGAAGGCTCAAAGTATTAAGGCTCTACAAATGACTAAGAAGAATCCCTAAAATTGGTTAAGTATGGAGGAGACAGGGGACATTGCCAAGTTTCCAAGTGGCGCATCTCCAAAGGTTAAATAAAAAAGATAGTTCTCAAACAAGTACCAAGCCTCCACGTGTCTAGAGCCCCGAAAAATTTGCACCGGCCATTAAAAAGTCTTCAACTCAGTTGAAGATGCCAAGTGTCTGAACGATGCATATTCAAAAGTGGGATCCTCAGCAGAGACTCAAACTTGCGCCAGCCCTCCACGTAGCTAATTGTCAAAAGGAGAGTGGGCCCAAAATGATAAGTATAAAGTGCAGAGTGGGGCCACATCTCTTAACAATGCTCCTTCACAGGTAAAATCCTATGTGGGTTTTCAAATGAGCGTATGCCTTCCACATGTCCCAGAGTCGAAAAAGAGATAGATTCAGGGTTGAATATTCAAAGTAGAAGTAGGCAAGCGGAAGGAGCCAAGTGTCAACATGGTGCTCTTTGAAAAGTAAAATTTGGGGTGGGTTTCCAAACGAGTACCAACCCACCACGTGTCCTAGAGTCTGAAGAGGTGCACTCGGACCATTGAAAATTCCAAAAGAAAGTGGAGGCCTCCATGTGTCTTGACTGTACAACGTCAAAGGTAAAATCTTAGGGCTATTTTCAAACGAGAGCCAAGTCGCCACATATCCAGGGTCAGACTTTTGGCTCCTCCAAGCAAAGGACTCAGGAAAAATACAAAGGGGCACCAGGGAACCCGCAGAAGCCACCATGTGTCAGTTCGATGATATTTCTGAAGTGAAAGCTAGGGGCCAAATCTCCAAGATGTGGGAGGCTGCCACATGTACTTGGTATAGTATACTCTTTCAAATATTGTGTGCCCACGACCCAAATATTTAAATGGCCATATCTTTTGACTAAAAACTCATATTTTGGTGGGAGAAGACTATTTGGAAATGTCTCGTTACCCTCTACACCATCGAAACATAAAATATCATTCTGAATAGGCTTTAGTGGGAGAAAAATGGGAAAAAAAATTCTAGGGCATTAATGCAGGATCTATTTGCTCCAACAACCAGATCGGGTTTTATTTTATCCACTGTTTTTTTTCCTTCGCATGCTGAGCAGACATAGGGAACCAGAATCGATAGATTATGGGCGTATTTGAGAGCACAATTGAATTACATTGGTTGAGCTTTCAGAACAAGATTCAATGCATCCCAAGGTGGTTAAAGAAGGATTCAAAATTTTCCCTCATCTCTTTCTTATTCTTCCTATATATTGTAAAAGAGGGGCATATTCAAATGTTGGTGGTTTTTTCTCTTCTTCCCCCCTCTCTCTTTCTTTCTAAGGGTAGAATGTGGAATCTAAGCCTCCCCCCATGGCTCTATAAAGGTGTTTCTTGCCTCTTTCCCACTAACTATGTACCATGTAACTTTTTGGAGGAATAAAATTTGTTTCGTGATTCATATATCGATCCTTGGCTTATTTTGTTGTCTCTTCTTACCTCTCGTTGTTGCAGGGTACACTATGCATATTTTGATGTTTTTTATAAGGTCCTGGGAGCCATGTTTAATGGTTTTTGAAGTGGTGTCTGTGTGAAATCTATCTCTAATTTTTGGTGTATCTTGTCCACCCTCTCCTCTGCTCACCTCTCTCCACTTTAAGAAGTCAGGTCTATGATCATCCACTTCCTTTTCTAGTGTATCACCGCTTACTGTAGGATATTTCACCCTCTCTTTCTCTTTATCCCCTTGGAATGGTTATATTAGGATATAATAGGTTCTGCCTACACTGGAGTAGCTTGTGCCAGGTAGATTAGGAAGTAAGAACTGGGTTTCTCTGGAGGTTCATCTCAAGTTTTGCAAGTCCCACAACTTGAGAGAAGGTCCCATATTGTGCAATCCCACCAGATGCCCCACCTCACAATCTGGCCATTTAGGGGTGTTGTGATTTTGTAATAAATATTTTTCCATGTGCAGTGGGATAGGTCTGAAGTACCTTACCACTTCATTTCATTAAGTAGATGTGTTCTTGGTGATAATCAACCTTTTAAGGAACATTCAAAGAACATATGGTGACTCCATATAGTCAATAACCCATTCTCTAATTTGAAGACCTTTTTCATCCATTTCCACTAATTTTAATCCATTGTTTTCTTCCATATCTTTCATTTTCTTCCATTCCATGAAGTTGTGAAATCATGACTTCATTCCCTTCAAGGAACTCACACTTACAACAATAATGCAATTCACCTCTAATGAATTTACCAACTCCTCCAAATCAACATTATAATCAGATCCTAGATCATTATGCTTACCCATATGGGTAGGGTCAAATTTTATTTGGCCATGGAGCTTATCAAGAACAAGGGAACGCATACAATGGTGACAACTATGTGGAGAATTCTGGTTTTCTTGAGAAGATTCAAAAAATGGAGGTTGGCATGGTTCACTCAAGGGGTATGGCTCAAATGAAGGCATTCAAGATTGGTTGTAGGGCACCTTGTCCATGGGGAATCCCTTTTCCAAGACATTATAGCCCTCACGAGAAACTTGACTTCATGGTTGAATTTTTTCCTTAGCTTACACAATGGATTGAGGACATTGAGGCTTATGAGAAAAGTGTGAGACAACCTTGTCAATGGGTAAGTAAATCACCAACTCCCTGTCCTTCATTTTCTCTTTCTCAAAATTTATCATTTCAGCATGACCAAGTGTCAAGCCCTTCAGTTACTACCCCAAGTGTTTATTTCTCTTCTCCATCTCCTGATCTTCCACCCCATTTGAATTCTTCTCATATTTTCTTTACCAATCACTCATTCCCCTCCAAAGAAACAAGAAGTTCCAACTCCCTCCGCACCACAGACAATTGTAAAGACTGGTTGAACCCTAACCTGCCACTCATCTTACTTTCCCAAGTCCATGTTGGGAAGAGACTCAAGAATCCAGTCAAGGAAAAATAGTAAGAAGGGGATCCCACCAAAGAAGAAATGACAGAAAATATGAAGGGTTGGGATGCTAAATTTGGGTTTACAAAGATCCCCCTTGATGGTTAAGCCAATAGAGGAGATTAGATTTGAAGAGAAAGTGGTGGCTGAGGTTAAGTTTATAGCATAAGAAGAAAAAGAACAACAAGAAGAAGATCAGTAGTCTTTCTACTCTAAATGCAGTGTCACTAATGGCACTTAGTCTAAAGAGCTTGCTGATTTGATCTAAGCTACACAACCAGTTGATGAAGAATAAAAATCAACTCTAAGTCCCATTGAAGAGAAGCATCTAGAAGAGATCAAATTAGAGTTGATGCCACTCAATGAAGAAAGCATGATCGAATATTTTTTTCTTTGGTTTCAAGGGCTTGATATAATTGATGAACCCATGATGGAGGAGGATAATACAATTTCAAAGGCCTCAAGTGCGGAGCATGTCATAGAAGAACCTTTTGTTCTTCCTCCCACTTCATCCCCTTCCAAGATCTGATGTTGAATAAGAGTTTAATCTTTCAAACATCATGTTTGAGGATGAAGGGAACCATGGTGAGCTAGTTGTAGATTAGGAGGACACCATGGAGGAGGTAGAGCAAATACATCATGACAAGAAGGAGGCAGATTATCCGTCTGACTTAGAGAATTGCTTATATAGAGAGAAGCTTGAGGAAATTAAATCATTTAGTCCTCTATCACCCACCTTCCAAGCATATTAGCCTACTGCCATAAAGGAGGACATTCAAGAACAACATCTTATGCCTCACAACAGCCCTCTGAAACTAAGGTTGGAAGATATGAGTCTTCCATGTTCTTCACATGAAAAGGAAGAGAAAAGGAAAGATAATGTCATCATCCCTCTCACACCATCCATCCAAGAAGGTCCACAAAAGGACTCCATTTTTGGAGTTAAATTTTAGAGCAAAGGGCACATTCAAAGGATTATACCTTTCCCAATCAGATACTTAGCTTCATTGTAGCTAAGGTGAAATCGAAAACCATTCATGCCTACTTCAGGGCATGATGATGAGTATCAAAGTACCAAGGATCAGATGTAATGCCACTTCAATCCAAATGAAGAGAAACTTAAAGAGGAATTTGTCTTGTTTCCACCTAACAGCTTGATGATTTGGGTGGAGGACCAGTTTATAGTTAGTTTTTCACTCATACAGGAAGCTATATTTAGTGTTAAATAATTTTCATGGCTGCCCCTTTTGAGAAAAGGAAGCTATTTCTCCCTACCTATGGCAGGATTTTTTTAAGCTTTTCTTTCTCTCTGGTTAGTATAGGAGTAGGAGTAGACTTTTTTTTCAGCAAAAAAAGTGCTTGTGCACACTCTACATGTCTCATTTGAGGCATGTGTGATTTTGTCTTTGTACATAAGTTTTGTTCATATTTCTCCAGAGGTGTTGAGGCCAGGACTTTCACTATTAATGGTAGAAGACCCATAGTTTCCTGTAACGGTTGCTAATTTCAAAATAAAACAAATGTACTGCAACTAAATTTTATTTTTTGAGGCAGTCCATTTCTGGGACAGGTTCAGGGTCACCAAGTGCAAATGGTCAAGCTCATGGATCTGAGGTAGGATCAGTATCAAGCCATCATTCTTGACTCAATACCCAATGGATGATTCAAGGCTACTGGTCCCTTAATCTAGGAGGTAGATGCCCTTACGAGTCACCAAATTGTTATCCCAATTTTTCCCCCAGGTAAAATTGGTCAGCCTAAAACCACGCATAGAAGAAACCAGAGAAATCATGTTTCGAATCCTACAATCAGGAAACAAAGGGACTCTACAATGGAGTGGCAGGGCCTGTAAAAAACCAAATGACCCCATGCAGAAAATAAATTCAAGAAATGGTTCCATCAAAGAAGCCCATGCTTCAAATCCAACAGAAAAGTTACATGCAGTTTCAAAAATGGAATAACAGGGACAAGGAAGGATCAAATAGTGTCAAAGAGCTAGAGGCTCAAAGGAAAAAAAAGGTGAAGGATTGAAGTCTTCAGGATCTGAAAATGACTCAGAATGAGCCCCAAAATTGGCTAAGTATGGAGGAGACAACAAAATCTATCAAGTGTCCAAGCAGCGCATCTCCAAAGGTTAAATCCAAAAGGCAGTCATTAAACAAGCGCCAAGCCTCCACATGTCTAGAGCACAAAAAGTAACACCAGTCATTGAAAATTATTTGACTAAGCATAAGGTGTCAAGTGTCAAAACGACACACATTCAAAAGTGGTATCTTGAGTGAAGACTCAAACTTGTGCCAACCCTCCATGTAGCTAATGATCAATAGAGGTCAAAAAGAGAGTGGGCCAAAAATGACTTAGTATAAAGGTACAGGTGGAAGGCACCAAGTGTCTTAATGACGCTCCATCAAAGGTAAAATCCTGAGCAGGTTTTCAAATGAGTGCAGGCCTTCCACATGTCCAGAGTCTAAAAAGGGATAGAGTCAAGGTTGAATAGTCAAAGAAGAAGCAAGCCAGCAGAAGGATCCAAGTGTCAACATGACACTCTTTCAAAAGTAAAATTTGGAGTGGGTTTCCAAATGAGCACCAACCCACCATGTTTCCCAGAGTCCGAAGAGGTGCATCGGCTATTGAAAATTACAAAATCAAGTAGAGGTCTCCACGTTTCTTGACTACAAAACTTCAAAGGTAAAATTTAAGGGTTGTTTTCAAACGAGCGCTAAGCTGCCACATGTGCAAGGTCATAATTTCTTCTCCACCAAGCAAAGGACTCAGGAAAAATACAAAGGGTCACTGCGGAGCCCGTGGAATCCACCATGTGTCAATTAAACTTTATTTCAGAAGTGAAAGGCAGGGGATGAATCTCTAGGATGCGCGAGGCTACCATGTGGTCCCGGTATGAAAGACTCTTTCAAATATTGTGCACCTGCGACCCAAATATTCAAATGGCCATATATTTTAACTAGAAAATCAGATTTGGGTGGGAGAAGACGTTTTGGAAACATCTTGACACCCTCTATACCTTGGAAACATAAATTTTCTTTCTTAACAGGAATTAGTACGTGAAAAATGGGAAAACATCGTTGAGGCCATTAATGCAGAATCTATTTGATCCAACAACCAGATTGAGTTTGATTTGATCTTTTGTTCTTCTTCCTTGGCAAGTTGAGAAGCAAAGGGAACTAGAATCGATAGAATGTGGGTAGATTTGAGATAATAATTGATTGACGGTGATTGAGCTTTCAGAATAGGATTCAATGCATCTTAAGGTGGTTGATGCAGAATTATAATTTTTCCCTCATCTCTCTCTTATTCTTCCTATATATTGTAAAACAGGGGCATATTCAAACATTGGTGGTTGTTTCACTTATTCCCCCCTCTCTCCTTCTTCCTTAAGGTATAATGTGGAGTCTAAACCTCCTCTCATGGATCTGTAATAGCGTTTCTTTCCTATTTCCCACTAACGATGTACCGTGTAACGTTTTGGAGAAATAGAATTTGTTTCGTGATGTAAATTTCCATTCTTTGCTTATTTTGTTGTCTCTTCATACCTCTCATCAGTGCAACATACACAGTGCATATTCTGATGTTTTTTATAGGTCTTGGGAGTTGTGTTAAATGGGTTTCGAAGTGGTGTCCATTTGAAATCTATCTCTTATCTGTGGTGCATCTTGTCCATCCTCTCCGAGATTCTCACCTCTCTCTGCTTCAGTTAGTCAAGCCTATGATCATCCACTTCCTTTTCTGGTGTATCACTACTTGGTATAGGATCTTTCACCGTTTCTCTCTCTATCTCTCTGTCCCCTTGAAATGGTTATATTAGGATAGAATATGTTCTTCCTGTACTGGAGTAGCTTGTGGTAGGTAGATTAGGAAGAAAGAATTGGCTTTCTCCAGAGGTCCATCTCAAGTTTTACAAGTCCCACATCTTGAGATATGGTCCCATGTTGTGCAATCACACTAGATGCCCCACCTCACAATCGGTCCATTTGGAGATGTTGTGATTCTGCACTAACAGGGACCCTGCAAAGGTTAGATATGATGAATTTGAGATGTGTGAGATTCTTGGGAGTGTACTGGGGTGTCGTGGTCTACAACATGGGTGCTCTGAACTCTGTAAAATCTCAAAACATGAGTTTTGAAGTATCATAACTTAGTCTGAAACCCTACTAGTTTGTCACACTGGATCTATCGGATGAACTGGAAAATGACCTAAAATATAAAGAGAAGTATAAAAAACCTAGAAAAATAAAAGATGTATATGAATGGGTCAGATTGACCTCAGTTGCCAAACTAGTTATTGTAAGACTGAGTGCTATAATACATTTTAGACCCAGATGTGGTTCTTTTGCGTGTGTGTGCATGTCGTTCTCTAGGTGCTCTCGTTCTAGTTGCACTTTGTGAAGTAGTGAGTAATAGTAACTATAGAAAATTTAAGTAGAATGTGTGCATGGAATATAATAGAATCCCTCCCCCTATGCAGTGTGCGTGATGTATATCTCCAAGCCTTGATGCAGGCCAGTAATGGATGTAAGTGATGTAATGGATGTAGCTCTAGATGGAGTGATAGTAATATGTGAGCTAGGGCGCTCATTATGGTCTTATAAGCTTTATATTGATAGGGTTCTCATGTCTAATTTTTTAATTAATCCCAACAAGGCCGACTCAAGGAAAAGATAAAGAAAACCAAAAACAAGAAAATACCTAAAAAGAAGTGGTTAAAGGATGTGCATAGACCAAGGTGCCCAAAAGTTTGACCGAGGTGACTCGAGGTAGGCTGGGGTGCCCTGAATATGAGCTAGAATGATAAGGAAGTTGTGAAATGGTCGGGTATGTGCTAGAAAATAGATAGGAAGTATGAAATAAAATATAATATACATGTGGCGAAAAGGTGGGATTAATTATTACTTTAACCACTTGAGAACCTTCTAAATAGTAGTATAAGATCACGCTAAATTATGTGTAAAGTGCATAATTTTGTGTCTACAGTATGTTGTTTTGTAGTCATTAATGACACATTTTATAGTCTAATCACCTATTTTTTTGGACTTTATTGTTTATTTTGTTGCACATTTATCTCTCATAAAGTCACTTTTGGTCAGATCTAAGGGATCCCTCTCTATTATTTCTCACTCAGTTCTCATCTCTAGTCTCTGAACAATAACACTTTCGCTTGGATGGGAGTGATAGACACCCATGTCCATCCCAGGTGACCTTTTCCACTTTGTATTTGATTTTTATCTTCACACTTGAGGTCAGTATTTTCTATTTTCACATTTTCCCCTAAGGTACTAGTCAACATGTCGGGTCATTAGTGTTGAAATTTCAACAAGAGATCCCTATATAAACACAACATGCATAATAACTTATGGGAAAACTATTATTTTCAATTTCTAGCTATCTGCATAGTGAAAAGGATTGCATTTGGGAATTCTTCTACATCACACACAACATATTAATGGGAGTTCATTTTATTCCATCCACAATTTTACATTTTACCCAGCTATTCCCCGCTATCTCTATGTCGTTGGTGATAGGGAGACCTAGGAACATTATTGCACACACGGGAACACAAAAATACATTGGGTTTGAGATTTATTGCAATTATCAGTTGTAAGTCCAAGATTGTGGCAACTGAGAACACTCTAATCCCTCATTTTGCATATTTCATTTTAGTTTTTTATAGGTTCTTTATTGATTACGGATCTACAAGTACCTCGAAAAACCATGTGCAACATTCATAGGACCAAAGCTGAAGTATTATGAAGACCTACCAATGATATCAGAATCAGATTCCTAGTTGTTCCAAAGACCAGGAAATCTAGATTTTAAACCAGGTAATCCTAGGCACCCTCATCCTTACCCAAGCAACCCAGTCTGGCTGGATCTGCCTCTGTTGTAATTTTCTAAGTTTCATTATGACGCTCTATTTTGTTGTTTCATCAAATTTCATAGTCTAACGTCACTGTGAGGTAAATCAAATTCAGGTAATTCCCTCTCCCCTTTCAGTTCATTTCATTTATAATATTAAATAAATTACTTAGCATCTATATTCCATTGTATGTCGTTTATCACATTTGTACATTTCAGATTTTTATTAAATTATTAGATTTTATTGAATCAAGGAGAAGCATATTCTAGAGAATATATGTAAAAAGAGAGGGATATAATACATAGAAATTTACTTTATTCTTGTGAATTTTTAGGTTGTTTATAATAAGAGAGAAGTGGAATGATTCAATGATTATTTGATATGTAAATGGGTGTATAGATACATAAGAAATTTCTTAGTGAAAAATGAATTCACTAACAAGTTTCCACACACACAACTTTTTGTAATCAATGATAGGTGACTTATGTTCAGGAATGTTCATATCATTCGTAATGTGACATAACAAATTTCTTTGTACACAAGTCCTCGTATGGTGCAATATTCTACCTCAATGAATGAGAGAGTAAAATTAGTTTTCTTTTTTCTTATCAATGAGAAAGGTCCAAATTCGAGATGAAAAACATATCTTGACATTGATTTCCTATAATTAACAAATCCATCATAGTATGAGTTGGTATATCCTTGTAAAAGAAACTTAGATTACTTCTTATATTCCAAACAATAATCAACTATACCTCAGACATATTTAATAGCATGCTTTAAAAATACTCAATGAAAATGTTTATGTTCTTGAATGAACATGAAAAAATAGATAAAAGAAAAGAAAAGATCTAGTATGAAATATGTCAAGTAAATGAGACTCCAAAAAAATTACCTCTAGTGATTAGCAACTACTTGAGGTGAATCTTTGAATCTAGAAATTTATGAAGCTTTCTCCATTGGAGTGGACACGAGTTTACAATTAGACATTCCATACTTTTATAGTAGTGTCTTAACATATTGCATCTATGAGATAAAAATTTGATTCATCTTAAGTCATATCTAAAAGATAACAAATGAATGAAGTACCCCATATATTTCATATTTAAGGATTTGTTGACATCATTATTTATATATTTGAGAAAAAAAATTCAGATTCCTATGATCACAAGATCATCCAAATACAAAACAAGAATTAACATATTTATACCTATCGTATTAATACATAAATTTAAATCATAGGGTCTATGGGTGAATCCATGATGTAATAGGTGATCATTTATTTAAATGTACCAGGGCTTGGGTTTTTTTTTTTTTCACCATAAAGAGACTTAATTTAATGATGTATCTAAATATGATGTTCCTCATCAAAAATCCTTTATGATTAGGTCATATATGGTGCTTTTTTAATATCATCATTAAATTAATCACTTTGTACATCCATATATTGAAGTTTCCATTCTTCTTGTGTTGCTAGTGCACATAAATATGATAATAGTACAAACCCTCAGATTGGGTAACAATGTATCCTTCTATTCAATTATGTATAACAAAGAATATCCTTTTGCAATAATTCACTCTTTATGCTTGAAGATAGATCCATGTGTATGCATGATAAAAATGTGTTTCATTATTTTGAACTATTAAATCATCTATTTGAAAAGCATATCAAGGAAACAAGTGGGAAATACACATGTACCAGAATATAATGGGTATACTAAAATGGGCTACAATGATTTCTAGGTGTTCATATATAGATGGAAGTAATCCCTATGCTAAGTCAACCAAGGATTTCCAGGGCCCACAGTCAATGTAGATGAAGGAACCCTTCTGAGATATTGATAGTTGGATTTGGAGAGGTATAAATCAATAGGAAAAATAGAATGAAAATGATCATATCTAAGAAGATGATAATGGATAATAGTACTTTACTAACAAGAATATAAAAATATCAAATACAAAGATAACATAGCACAATGAAGAAGGAAATTAACTTACCTATGTTAAATGAAAATAGTTGGTTGTAACACTCACATTGTACTTCTTAGGTGGTAACTGATGCACTCATCACTCCAGAGATGGAACACATCAAGAGATAATTGTTAATAGGTGGATGAGGGGAATATTTTTCATGGGCGATACTTTATATAGGTTACTTAATAGTGTAAGAAACCATCCAAGAAGAAGAGTATCCAATCCAATATAAGAAATATGGAAGATGAACCAAGAGATAAGTGACTACATATGATGATGATGCAAAAGAGAAGATTTAATGACAATTTAAATGATTCTAGATTAATTTTTAATTAATTTCAAATGAGGTAAAGGTTTATATAGGATTCAATTTCCTATAAGTGGTGACATCAGCCATGAGGAAATACAACACCAATCTTCATTCACAGGAAATTATGTCAGCCAAAGATGTTGAAAAGAGGTAAGGTATCACAAAAATTTAAAATATTGTGTAATAGATCATTAATGTAGATAACTAATGTGCTAAGTGAAGAGATCCAAGAAAGAAATTATGAATGTTATGTACATGAGATCTATGAACACAATGATACCTAGTGCATGGAAAATTAAGGATGAGACTGAATAGTTAAAATATATCCATGTACTATCTCTAGAATTAGATCCATCAGTGACCCTTATCTTCACAATGGAAATTTTTAGTAACATGTATGTAATATTAAAAGTGAAAAATTAGCTCTATATATATATGCCTCGGTTGTTGATCACTACATATCTCAATAGAGAAACATGGGGTGGTTAATGGAATGGAATAGTCCATAAAACTAATATTGAAAGTAGATGCTGAAAGAATGTTGAAAGGACTAGTTGAAATTAAATATACCCACAAATATGTACCTTTTAGTGTCACTTTTCCTTGCATGTTTAGGCATAATGCAACAATAACCCCTAAGAATAAAAATTAAAAGGAAACACTGAACTGTCATTAGTAAAATAATACATAAACAACCTTGCTAGGGGCCCATAGGATGGATGTCATGTCGAGATGTCAAGATATTGTGTTGATGATATGATGTCAAAATGGGTGAAAATTGAAGATCATAAAATTAGTCATGTAATATATAGAAATAAATGGCCTAAGATCATGGTCATAACATAACAAATTGAATGTGTTGCGGAGGTCTGAATTGAAAATACCAATCATTTTAAGATTTGGGTTGATTAGGAATAAATTTGAATAGAAATTTTGGGTTTTATATAGATATTTTTATTTTCCTATTACTGTTTTTAGAAGTGAGAGAATTGAGCTTCGGAATTAAAAATTTTGGTGTATTTTTATGAAATGACATGACTATAAGGTGGTGATGGTGGACATCGAGGTGGAGCACACTGCGAGGAGCGATCACATGTAAGTCATCACATTTAAATTTTAGAGTAGATTAGTAGTTATTTAATAAATATTAATAATAAGGTGAAAAACAAGAATTATGGAATATGAATTTGGCTATTTTTATGACCACGAAAGTGACTACATTTTTCCCAAAAATTCCATAATCAATAATTTGTCCCATGCAAATAGCCAACAGATGGCCAATGTCAACGCATATCTTTTATTTAAATTTGCATCATCGAGAGGATAGGTTTTTGAAAATTATTGGATTACAAAGTGATATATAGAAACTTCCTTTTCATTTGGTATTTTTAAAAAAATTGATTAAATTCATCAAATATATATACATATACATATAAATATAGATATAGATATACATATACATATACATAAATCTAGAAGACCCGCAAAATTTAAAAGACTCTGCTAACTACTTAGGATGTTGCTAAACCTTTTGATAAGTTTTATTAAATGAGGATTTGATAAGTTTCACCCATTCTAAGAACATGAGTGTAAAGGTATTGTAAAGGATCTCCGAAGCTAGGAAATAAGTAATTGGTGGATGCATGGCATTATTTCTAGCCTCTTAAATGTAAAGGAATTCCCTGGTCTCCAAGACCTTGGAGTGAACCAATTAAATAAATTTTTGGGTCATTGGTGAGGTAAGGAAGACTGAAAGTTAGGTGCACAAGTGCATTTAAAAGTTTTAGACCTCCATTTGGACTTAAAATGCGTTTTTTGAAAGATATATCCTTCATGCTAATGAATTATGCTTCATTCACCACCCAATCCATAGTTTCATTCAAAAAATATATCCTATTTCACCAATGTCATGAACATTAATTTTATATAATTTGGAAATGTAGAGAATCATGTTTCGTCATTTTGGCCACAACTTATAAAAAAATTTCAAGTGGGTTACTTGAAATTTTCCCTATAGTAGTTATTGTGTTAAAGTTAGTGAAACTTGCGTCATGGGGTAGCTTAGGAAAAAATACATTTGGGAGGGATTCTAGGTGGATACCCACATAATAAGAATGGTCTCGAAATAGTTAGGGAAACTATCATCAACGGTGATATAACCATTTCCACCCTTTAAGAACCATTATGCTAGAGATTTTGCAGGAGTAAGGTCAGGGTACTAGCACTTCAACCCATAGGATATGATGACCAGGAACACATGGTCAAAAGCATTAGAGGCTAGGTGCAGATACTTAGGTCCCAACATAGATTCTATTCATCATTGGTTTAAAGGAGGGATCTGATCGAGTATTTTTGGATACAAAGTTGCATGACTGAGTATGTCCAAGTACCATAGTAGGGGGATCTAGAAAACATGCACCATGCCTTGAAGAGAATTATATGTAATGACCTGGTGGAGGATTTCTTAAGCCAATTAGGGTATAGATGGTCAAAAAAATTAGACAGATGCCTAGACCATAGTGCGAAGGAGATATGATCCTAATGCCCTGAGATATGTTTTCTCAATATCTAAGAGATGGAAGTCGGTGAGATGTTGAGGTGGAGGTTTTGGATGGCCAAGAAGATGATGAGACTATCATCAAAATGACAGGGTATACAGGCATGAGTTATAGTATGTTACTTAGATTATTTTGATAGAAATATTTGATATTATTAGTCACATGTGATGTTTTTAGTTTTTGAAGAAAATGTGATGAAGTGGTACTCGTTAGTCAAGAATGCCCACCATGAGATCCTAGACATTGTGTTAGATGTTAAGATAGTGCAGCGATGGTGGATCTAGTTAAAACATATGTTGGGGTTATTGTGATTTCATTTCATTTAGTAGGCATGACATCAAACACATTGATGATGTATTTATATGTACGAGTCTATGTTGTCACATATAACATATATTTGATGTTGTAGAGTCTATTGTAGTCATAATAAGTCCTTGTATATGAGTAATCATCTCAACTAGTAGACATTTAGAGAGCTACGACTTAGATTATTTCATAAGAGAACTTGACCCAAAGATCAAATCAGTAGAAAGGTTTTCCCTAAATATCCCAAGATCATTAGAGTATGGTAAAAAAATCAAAGAGCTTTCCTTTGATTTTTTAATGTCTAAAATAGTTTCTATTGGAGCAACTTATCATCCACAAAATATTTGAGTAGGATGAAAAAATAGGAGAAACTAGCCAATCACACTACGACAAGTAGTAAAATTAAATCAAGAAAAAGGAAATAAATAATGATTTTGCGACTGCAATCTTCGAATCTCATTTTTGGATTCGTGCATCATGTTATTTTACCTCTTGGGCCCCTTAGTTAAGGTCAACATACATTTTTATTAGTGGTTATTTTACTTCATTACTTAATTTATATATTGCCAAAATATTGTATATATTTTCTTCACATTGTATTTCAAGGATGCATTCCAGAAATATATTGCAAAGAATTTGAATGCGTGGGGATTAAGTTTCATTATTGGAAAAATTTTGAGGTTGGCAAGATGACGCATCACTAAACTCATCCCTCATGAACAACTCACCCTTACCCATGATTTTCCAAGCTAATGAAGCAAAATAATCACCCAAACAACTCACCAGTCATCAAAACATAGTTTAGGTGACAAAACGTAGCCCAATAGATCCACTGACCACTATATACATGGCACCTTAACTTGGAAAAAAATCCAACACAAACCCAATTTACCACATTAAGCTAAATAAATTAGGCCAATAGCCACTTTACCCATCATATTTACTTGACATAAATAATCCAATCTCACATAACCTAAGCAATGTGGAATTTTTAACCATTTTTCTTAACAAAGAGATAGAGATGGTTACAGTAGCTCAACCCCCACACATTTAAATTAGAAAAATTTAACCCTTCTACTATATTATTGGTAGTTTATAAGTTTTTTTGGTCCGAAAATCTATCGGTTAGGCCTGTCATGGGGAAACAAAATAACAGTGTGCAGGGCAGAGCCCCTCTTCGAGACATCCAAGCGAAACTGGTTTATTGTTAATCTATCAAGCAGAAATCTATTGAAATATACACTATTCTAACTTCAACGGGTTTGGGATCTCATGCAAGTATAGGTAGTTCCAACTACAAACAGAAAGGTAAGAGGGAAGGAACAGAGGAGGGTAGATCTGAAGGAAGAAAAGAAATTAATTCCATGACATAAAGGTCAGAAGGTTTATGCTTTGGGCTAGTAGTAAACATAGCCAAACTTACTTCCATAAACAATTAAAGCAATATTGATGAACATATGAAAATATTAGAAATTAATCTAATAGAATAAAAACATAGATCTAACTTAAGAAATATCTGATGCAGATAACACACACATTAAGCACAAAGTTTGAATATGTGTATTAATATTTCTTTTGTTTCAAGAAAACACAAAGTCTTTCTCTCCTTAATTCTCCTTTCATACAAAAATGTCCACCCTGAATACAACAAGTATTCTAGTATTTATAGAGGGAGAGGAGGAAAGAAGACAAAAGCAAACCCACTACTTACAAAATATCTTACAAGATATTTACAAAAGATCTAGAAAATATCTAAAAAGTCAATAGTTGACTTGGGCAAGTTTTTGGATGGCAATATCCCATAGTGCAACATGGATGAGGTCATCGTGTATGCCAACATGCTTTTTAAAATATTTTACAAAAACAATCAATGCATTCCAATGTAAAAGGGCGTACTTTTCTGCATGTCGACACACCAATTTCTCCCCTTTGTAAAAGGGCATAGTTTTCTGCATGTCGACACACCAATTTCTCCCCTTTGTAAAAGGGCCCACTTTTCTGCATTTCAACACACCAATTTCTCCCCTTTTGAAAAGGGCACACTTTTTTGCATGTCAACACACCAATTTATCCCTTTTGTAAAGTGGCGCAACTTTACTCATGTCGACACAAAAATTTCTCCCCTTTGGATAAGCAAAAAGTGGCTAAGTTCTGAAACAACTTGATTTTTCGAAAGGGAGTTTTGGGCTATTTCATACATTGACAAACTTCCTTGGGGCCAAAATATTTTTTTTTGGTATAGTTACTTGCAAATTGCCCTTGTCAATTTTGCAGGATAACAGCTGACTCTCTCTGGGGACTATCTTTGAGTGAAACTTAAGGGTAGAGAATCCCAAATTTTTCGTGTGCCTATCCATTGGGTTATAGAGAGTAAAAAAAAAGGGTGACCAAGGGGTGAAAAAAAATGAAAAGATAGGGAACACACAACAAATAGAAAGAAAACACACAATGAATAAGAAAATTGTACAAAGAAGAGAGTAAGCTCTACTTCCTGAAGATCTTCAGGTGCTTCCCGCTATAAGGAAGCGGGAGTTTGGTTCCATCCAGATATGAGAGATAGAAACAATTCCCTTTGTTGAGCTGCTTGATCTTGTATGGCCCCCTCCAAAGAGAGTCAAACTTCATGTGCATCCCTTTCGGCTCTCTTCGTTTGTCCCACAGAAGAACAAGATCTCTTACTTGGAAATATCTTTGTTTAAATTTTTTGTTGATCAACCGCTTAACTTGATTCTGATGCTTAGTAATCTTTTCGACCACTTTCACTCACTTTTCTTCAAGTTCTGTTAGGTATATAATCCTCTTTTCAAGATAATTCTAAAAAGTTTCATCTTCAATTACTCAGGCTAAGTACAGAGCTGGAAGTTCTACGGAGATAGGGATTTTAGCATCGATCCCATACAACACATGGAAAGATGACATGTTAAGAGACCTCTTTGGAGTAATACGATCTGCCCACAAAGCATCATATAATGATTTGTGCCAGGACTGCTGGTTCTCATCAACTAGCTTCCATATGATAGTTACCAGGTTCTTGTTGCTGGATTCTACCTGACCATTTCCTTGAGGATAATAATCAGGAACATGAGCCAAGTTTATTCTGTATCCATAACAAAAACCAATAAATTCCTGTGAAGAGAAGTTTGAAGCATTATGAGAAACTATTTTGTGTGGAATGCCAAATATCACAATAATATTCTCCTTGATGAAGTTGTAAACAACTTCAGAAGTGGCATGCTTGACAGGTATGGCCTCCACGCATTTCTTGAAGTAATCCATTGTTGTTAGGACATAACTATGCCCAGCACTAGATTGAGGATTGAGTGCTCTAATGAAATCAATTCCCCATTGTCTGAATGGTTCGTCAATGATTATGGGCCTGAGGGGAAATGTAGCCAACTTTGGTTTACAAATAAACTGTTGGCAAAGTTCACAATTCGCTATCCAGGCGGCTATATCTTGAAATAGCATTGGCTAGTAGTACCTGGCCCGAATGATTTTATGTGTTGTCATGGATGAGGAGAAGTGACCACCACAGGCTGAGTCATGAAAAATCTCCAACAATTTTACCTGCTGCGGCTTATCAACACATTGTAGAAAAACACCGTCAATTCCGCGTTTGTAAAATCCATCATCCCATATGACATATCTCCGGGAACTCCTTGTGCTATGATTATTTACTAATGCACAGTCTTTAGTTTGGTGGATATAATCTGGAAACAAAACAACAAACATAACACAAGAATACCATCGACTATGATAAGACGAAATGATGACAAATCTGAAATATCAAAGTAAATTATAATATTAACATGAAATTGTTACAATCTCACCCATGAGGTACTTCAAGTGTTATTGACTTCACTTGCCTTTCACCAAGACTATGGGAGAAACTTTACAATTACACCTCTTAATGGCTTCTTCAACACACCTTTAAACTGATGGCTTCCTTCGCACACTTCCTACAATATTTCTCACTACTTCCTTCTATGCTAAATGAGGGGGGTGGCCTCTCTATTTATAGAACTTCCAGGCTTATCCATCTTATCTCTAAGATAGGATAAGAAATCCACTCTGACGAATCATATTCCATACCTTAACTCTTATCTGTACATGTAAGCTTATCTTTTAAGATAAGATAAACCTTATCATTTTACATGGGTTCCACATTTTTAGACTTTTTACAAATAAAATACACAAAATATTTATGACCTCACTCCTTGTCCTTATTACCAATATAATATTTCTAATTCCTAATCATGTAGACCCTACTTCTCTAATTACCCAAACTTTGACATTTTAACATTACTGGACCACTTACGACAAATATTTACTTTTTACAACATTCCTATTGTACTTTGACTGTTACCGTACTCCACATTATTGGCGGCACCGTACTGACAGGCCATTATCTTCTATCAGACGCTACTACTAATTATACTTAACAACATCCTATTCCTAATACATACATTAATGAAATAGAAATTATGGAGGAAAATTTTAGTGTCGACATCTTCCCCCTTCCTAGCTTCTACTCCGTCCTCGGAGTAGACTATTCTGGTGCTTGGAAAATCTTCAACTTGTCGTGGTTGACCCATTTCGTAATGGGAGTGCCATCCAATTCCTCCAGTCGGTACGTACCATTTTCATGCACAGCTGCTATTTTGTAGGGCCCCATCCATTTTGGAAGAAATTTTCTCTGTCTTCTTTTTTTGTATCTGGAATCATATACTAGAACCAAGTCATTCACATGAAATGGAGACCAACGGATCTTTTGATCAAAGTATTCCTTCTGCTTCATTTTCTTCTTATGGCTTGTATCCTTTGCTATTTCCCTCATTTCCTCTAGCAAATGAAGATGTACTAACCTTTCTTTTACTGAATCACTTTCATCCATCCTTTCATTTTTCATAACTCTCACAGTGGGAATATCAAACTCAATAGGAAGAACTGGATCAATGCCATAGGCCAACTAAAATGGGGAGTATCCTGTTGCTGACTTTGATGTTGCCCTATATGCCCACAATGCTGCATGAATCCTTTTATCCCACTTATGTACCTGCAAGGCTGCATCTTTTGCTAGAATTTGACACAACACAAAATTTGTTCGTTCCACCTGTCCATTTGTACTTGGCTTGTATGTTGTTGCCTTCCTGTGCTTAATAGAAAATTTATTGACTAGGGCTTCTACCACCTCATTAATGAAGTGGCTTCCTTGATCTATTACAATTTCTAATGGACAACCAAATCTGGTGACAATGCGTTCATATATGAACCTTGCCACCTCATCCATGGAAGTTGTTTTCAATGGCCTAGCTTCAACCCACTTGGTTAAATAATCTGTGGCAACTACAATATACTTATTTTGGCGTGAGGTAGTTGGAAGTGGACCTACAATGTCTATTCCCCACTTTTCAAAGGGACCAAGTGGAAGAATAGGGCATAATGGAGCTGATGAAGTCTTACAGTTACCATGTGTTTGACAAATATCACATGTCTTACAATAATTATAACAATCTTTAAAAAGAGTGGGCTAGTGATAACCTGCATCCAAGATCCTTCTTGCTGTAAGTTGTCCAGAGAAGTGCCCTCCACATGTACCATTGTGGAATTCTTCTAGCAGTTCCTTCCCTTGATCACGTCCAACTGCCCTCTTGTACTGTCCATCAGGTCCTATTCGAAATAATACTCCATGCAGAATAGAATATGGACGACTGGCTTGAGTAATCTTTCTCTTAGTCTTTGCATTGGCACCATCAGGAAACTTGAATTCATTCAGATAATTCCAAATATCTATGTATTCACTAGGGATTGTGTCAAGGGATAACAATGCTGCATCGGGGAAATCATCATCATCACAAGATGATCCTAAACCATCATAGGCTCGAGAGAGTGCATCTGCATTGACATGCTTCTTTCCTGGCCTATCTATAATATCAAATTCAAATTCTTGTAGCAAAATTATCCATCTTGCTATCCTCCCTGATGGGTTAGGCTTATTTACAATATATTTTAGAGCCTGATGATCTGTTACAACTAGAAATTTTTGCCCTAGCAAGTAATTTCTAAACTTCTTTACAGCAAAAATGATAGCCAAGAGCCTCTTTTTCAGTTACAGTATAATTTACCTCAGCACTGCTCATTTGTCTGCTCCCAAAGTAAATTGGATGTTCATTCCCATTTTCATCCTTTTGGCTCAAAGTACTTCCTAGTGCTGCATCTGAGGCATTAGTGTACACAATGAATGGCTTGCTCCAATCTGGATTCTTCAAAACAGGTGAAGACACCAGGGCTTCCTTCAGTTGTCCAAAAGCTTCATGCGCCTTATTTCCTGGTTCATAAGTAACATCCTTCTTCAAGAACTGGGTTAGTGGCTGTGCAATCTTTGAGAAATTCTTGATGAACCTTCTATAGTAACCCACATGGCCTAAAAATGATCTCAACTTACTTCTATTCATAGGAAATGGTAAATCTTTGATTTTTGAAACTTTATCAGGATCAGTACCAATACCTTCTCTGGATACAACATGCCCTAACAAAATGCCTTTAGAACATCCAAAGACACACTTTGTAGGGTTTAGTGAGGCTTGTGCTTCATCTAACCTTTGAAATGCTGTCTCCATCTGGTGCAGGTGGTCCAACTTGCTCCCATAGATGCAAAAATCATCCAGAAATACTCTGATGAAGGTCCCAATGTAGGGTTCGAACACCCTATTCATCAAACGCTGGAATGTTGCTGGAGCATTACACAACCCAAAAGGCATAACTCTATAAGCAAACGTTCCCCAAGGAGTGGTGAACGTGGTCTTCAGCTGATCTTTCTCTGCTATACGAACTTGGTTGTAGCCACTATATCCATCAGCAAAACTATAGCACTCCTGGCCAGCTACTTCGTCCAAGATCTGATCTGAAAATGGAAGAGGGTAATGATCCTTCTTTGTTGCCTTATTGAGCTTCCTGTAATCAACACAAATGCGTAGCTTCCCATTCTTTTTTATTGAGATCACAATGGGAGAAACCCATTCTGAATTCTCCACAGCAAATATGAATCCTGCATCAAGCAACTTATCTATTTCTTCTTTTACAGTCTTGGAAAAATTAGGATTCATTCTATATGGCATTTGCTTTATGGGCTTAGCACCATCTACCAGCTCAATAGAATGTTCTACCCAACTTACTTGATGGAGTTCCTTGTAATCAAAAGTGAATAGGTGTATGTACCTTCGAAAGAGCTGGAGATAGGATTCCTTCTCACTCTCCATCACAACATCACCAATCTTTATTTGTTGGAGACGATCATCAACTTCTTCTTTAGATAATTTTATGGGGTCATGAGTTGGTGTGACTGGAAGGATATCTATGACTGAAACATCAACCTCACTTTCTTCATCTTCAGTGTCCACTTCACTGGTACTAGAGTAATCAGAGGATGTCCAATCATCAGTTTCATCACTTGAATCCATAGGTTCTGCCTTATGATGTCGAGGGATCACGTTTATCTTCACCCTCTCTCTACCACGTCCAAGTGTCATGAAACCTTCATTCCAGTAGTTTCTTGCATGAACTCTCCTTAGCCATGGTCTTCCCAACAGCATTGGGTACGCAACAGTACCATTTTTCATCACCTGAAAGTCTACCACACATACAACACCCATAACAGATATTGCCACATTTGAAACTACACCTTCTGGTTTAGTTTTTCCTTTATTTAATGACCTTAACATAAGTGTTGAAGGGCGATCAATTTTTAAACCCAACATATTCATTATAGACTCGGTCATTACATTAACTGCAGCACCTCCATCAACTAAGACATCATGAATTGAAATACCATTACATAATACCTCAGCTTGTGGAGCATAGGGATCTGCCTCTGCCTCCAAAACAGGGACCTCAACCTCCTTTCTTCGTCGAGCATTGAGTCCACTTCGCAGCTCCCGCCTCTTCTCAGAAGACATAGCCAAGAGTTGACCATATGTAATATTTGCAGGCCTTTTGGACAGATCTTCCAAGATGGAGTATGGTCCTTGCCCCTGTGAAATCAGAAAATCCTGCACACCCAACTTTCTTCTCCTATGTTTCTTACTAGTTTCTCCTTTCATCTTCTTAGGATCATTTCCATCTTGATTATCTTTTTCTTTCTTTCTTTTTGTTACAAACACATCTACTTCATTATTTCTGCTCTTATCTACTACATCAAAAGAATTCACAGGTGCTTTTCCTTTATCATTATCTCCTTTACCAGATGTAGAAGCTCTATCTGGACAATTATACTTATAATGACCCTTTTTATAACAACCATAACATACAACTTCAGAAATATTTCTTTTTGGACCTCTATCTCCTCCCTGAGAACTAAATTCTTTTCCTTGAAGAAGATTAATAGTTAACTGACCCATCTTTTTGAGCAGATCTTCATACTCAGTAGATGTACTAGGAGAAATATTTGTGCTCACCGGGAGTGGTTGTGGATTCTGGACCAAAGGTGTTGGTGTAGGCTCTACTTTAGCAACAATTTCTTTGGGCTCCTCTTCCATGCTTTCTTCTTGCCTTCTTGTAATCTCCTTTGCTTGTTCAATGGTAGCCGGGCGGTCATACTTCACTCGTTGTCTGATCTCTGGCTTCATCCCAAGAATGAAGTGCTTACATAAGGAGATTATCCACGCCATTCATCAACCCATCCGCTAATCCTTCCTTCTGGATCTGGGCATCGAGCTTCCTCCTTAGCTCTAGAACATGAGCATGATAATCCCTTATCTTCTCCTTCTCTCCTTGGGATAGCTTTGTGATCTCGATCATGAGATTTGCATATTTCTGTTGTTCACCAAATTCTTCAAGAAAACTTTCAGTTAATAAATCCCATGAATTTTTCACATTATCACCTAGTGTTTCAAACCACCTAAGTGCTGAACCATCCAAAAAGGTAGGAAAAAATTCAGTCCATTGTTCCCTTCTTATAAGGCCATTACAAATACAAGATCATTTAAACTCTTGAATGAAAGAAGAAGCATCTTCATTAGATTGAGCTGAAAAAACAGGAATCTTTCCCATTTTCAAAAGTAACCACCGTGAAATACCAACCCACAAGTACAATCAACAAGACTTATGTGCACAAATAATTGGAATCACTATACTAGAAAGTGACTTTACACCTTTCTACAGTAAAATAGAAATGACCACGGTAAACTATGGTAAAACTTGACTTACTGCGGTAAAAACTGACTTTACTATGGTAAACACTATTCACGGTAAAAAGTGAAGTTACTGCGGTAAATACTATTCACGGTAAAAAGTGACTTTACTGTGGTAAATACTATTCCCAGCAAAAATGACTTTACCATGGTAACTACTATTCATGGCAAAAATGACTTTACCATGGTAACTACTATGCACAGTAAAAACAAGGTTACCCTCCAATTGATTTTTGACTAAGTGGGAATATCTCTCCAGAAAATCCACCAACGAGGAATGGTCCCGGGCAACGGAACCAAAATGTCATCACCAATCCGGGCACTATGATAATTCTTCACCAGGAACTCCTCGTGCTATGATTATTTACTAATGCACAGCCTTTAGTTTGGTGGATGTAATCTGGAAACAAAACAATAAACATAACACAAAAATACCATCAACTATGATAAGACGGAATGATGACAAATCTGAAATATCAAAGTAAATTATAATATTAACATGAAATTGTTACAATCTCACCCATGAGGTACTTCAAGTGTTATTGACTTCACTTGCCTTTCACCAAGACTATGGGAGAAACTTTACAATTACACCTCTTAATGGCTTCTTCAACACACCTTTAAACTGATGGCTTCCTTCGCACACTTCCTACAATATCTCTCACTACTTCCTTCTATGCTAAATGAGGGGGGTGGCCTCTCTATTTATAGAACTTCCAGACTTATCCATCTTATCTCTAAGATAGGATAAGAAATCCACTCTGATGAATCATATTCCATGCCTTAACTCTTATCTGTACATGTAAGCTTATCTTTTAAGATAAGATAAACCTTATCATTTTACATGGGTTCCACATTTTTAGACTTTTTACAAATAAAATACACAAAATATTTATGACCTCACTCCTTGTCCTTATTACCAATATAATATTTCTAATTCCTAATCATGTAGACCCTACTTCTCTAATTACCCAAACTTTTACATTTTAACATTACCGGACCACTTACGACAAATATTTACTTTGTACAACATTCCTATTGTACATTTACTGTTACCGTACTCCACATTATTGGCGGCACCTTACTGACAGCACTATTATCTTCTATCAGACGCTACTACTAATTATACTTAACAACATCCTATTCCTAATACATACATTAATGAAATAGAAATTATGGAGGAAAATTTTAGTGTTGATAGGACCTTTACGATCCAATTCCCTCATAAGCTCCCTAACTCCTGTTGAGTCATGATAGACTTAACAGTCGTGTCAGGAACCAACACTACTATATGAGAATTAAGAATATAGTAACGGAATTTTTTTACTACTTTTACCATGGAAAAGACATGATTTTCAAATTGCAACATTTTCAGTTCATGAGGCTTAAGAGGAGAGCTTATGAAAGCAATCAAGGATTCAATATCTTCATAGTTCTTTGACATCAAGATAGTTGATACAGTATGCGCAGATGCATAACTGTATATGTTGAAGTATTTGTTGAAGTCAGGACACACCAGGATAGGAGCATGGGCGATGGAGGTTTTTACATATTCGAATGATGTCTTTCCTTCCTCACTCCATCAGAATGTTTGGGACCCTTTCATCATATTAGATATATGACAAGTTTTTTTAGGAAAATTGGGAACAAAGCATCTAAGAAAATTTACCTTTCCGAAGAAAGAGTGAATGTCAGTCTTCCTTGTAGGAAAAGTAAGGCTATGAATAGTCTTGACCCTTTTGACATCTATCTTAGTTCCTTCTCTACTAATGACATATCTTAGCAGCTTTCCTTCGGTGACCCCAAAAACTGACTTCTTGGGATTTAGCGAAATCTTGTGCTCTCGGCATCTTATCAAGACTTGTTCCAAATGATCACAGTGATCATTTCATCTTTTGGAAAACACGGTTAGGTCATCTAGGTAAACTACGATGACTTTTCCCATCATACCTTTTAATTCAAAGCCCATTTCTCATTGGAAGGTGGCACCGGCGTTGATCAAACCAAACGACATTCTGTTGTAGGCGAAGGTACCCCAAGGAGTGTTGAATGCTTTTTTGAACTGATCTTTAGGCATGACTTCAATTTGATTGTAACCCAAAAAACTATCAAGTATAGACAACATTTTTGAACCGGTTACTTCATGTATGACTTGATCCATTATTGGTAGTGGATAGTTATCTTTTAAGGATGACTAGTTCAAGTTGCAAAAGTCCACGCATATTTGTATCTCACAATTCTTCTTCCACATAGGCACAATATTTGCAACCCATGTACTGTGATGAATTGGAAAAATAATTCTTGCATCTAACATATTTTGAATTTCAGCCTGGATGGTACCTAAGATTTTGGGGTTGTAATGCCTTTGCTTTTGATGAAAAGGCTTGACATCATCCTTGAGCAGAATGTCTTGCTGAATGTCCTTTGGCTTGAAAGACTTCAGAGAAACATAAGACCATGCTAACACATCCATGTACTTTTTTAGCAACTTAATGAATTTTAGATTTTCCTCAGGTGTACAACACTTCCCGATATTCACGGAACGAGGATGTTCTGCAGTACCCAGATTGATGGATTTAGTTTCCCGAGAAGAGAAAGGATCATCCTATCACTTTGTCTTGACAAAATGGTCATGATTATGAAATAATCATTCTAAGGAAACCAAACCGTTTAGAATATTATTTCCTTTGAGATGTATCACTGTATCTTTTTCAAATTCATGTGCTTCGCCGGTGAGAGAATCATGACATGTAGAAGTTGATCCATCAAAATGAAGTGCTTTGAAATTGTTAGCTTTCTCCAAAAAGGTGATAAGTTGGTTGTCATCATTGGAAACTTGCTAGTGTTGTGAATTATCTAGTACACTTGGGCAAAAAACCACCTCAATGGTATATGTATCCATTTTTAACCCTGGGTGAGGGAGCATGAGAGAGGCTGAGAAGGCCAATGAATCAGCCATGTCATTTTGAGCTGGCAGAATTACCTTGATTGAGAAAGTGTTAAACTCTTCGATGTTATCCCATACTGCATTGCGGTAGTGTCTGAGTCGGTCATTCTTTACTTGATATATCCCTTTTACGTGATTGATAATTAGCTCAGCATCACCTTGCACTCTTAGATTCTTGATTCCATTCTCTTTTGTAGATTGCATGCCAAGTAACAAGGATTCATACTTAGTAGTATTATTCATATTGAAGAACTACAACTTGAAATAAAAAGGGAAAATATCGTCTTCAGGAGATATTAGAACAGCCCCAGCACCACATCCACTTGTCGCACAACTGCCATCAAATTGCAATGTCCATACTTTTTTGAGATCCTCTTTCTGGATGAGAATGTCCATTCTATCTGAGTTAGTGGACAAGAAATAGTTTCCCATCCCTGATGATTCGAAAACAATATGAGCCTTAGGGTCATCAAAGTTGGTGAATAAATATTTCTTTTGTGATTTTGGTTCCAACGTCTACATCACCCCTTTGACAGGAATCCTGGCTCTAGACTAGTCCTTATGAATTTACCAACCAACTTCTTTACAAAATTTCCTCCCAAGAAATATCTCGTATGCTATTGGAATATCATCTACGAGAATAGTCATTTTTACCCTTTTCTTAGGAAATGTCACGAATGCAAACTGTGCATCCTTGATCTGACCAATCAATTGTACCTATTTGGTTTCCATTGAATAACATCTTCCAAAAGGTTTAGTAAGTTTGAGGCCCAAAGCATGGGAGACCTTTGCTAGAATAACATTGTAAGAAGCTCCAGAATCAATTATACAATTACTTAGTTTATGACCATTGATCAGGAGAGATAGGTAAAAAGGTTTAATTTTCCTTGATGCATAAGTTGAGGCAACGTTTATTTGAGACGTAGGAGGAATGGAAAGAATTCCTTTTGGGGAAATGGGAGGGGGGATGAAAGCCTTACTTTGAATATATTTAGTTAAACTTATAAGCTGCTCTAGGTTGGATTGAAGGTACTCAACTTCAGGCATCTGGATCTTGGTATTTTTGGCATGATCAACTATATCGAATGTGACCAAGGGTTATACTAACGAAGGAATGAGTCCTTTGTTTAAATTTTGTGGAGGAGGATTACTGGTCTTTGTGGGACTGGAGGAAGGTTGAATTGGAGGAGAAACAGGAGGAAAGTATTTCTTCACAAAAGGTTTAATAGGAGGTTGAGTAGGAAGGGGATTACCTCTTTTAGAGATCATTAGCGATGGAGTTACCACAACCTTTTCCTTTTATTTTTCAGTAGTAACTTTTACTTCTTTTCCTTGCAAGTGAGTGCAAACCACGTATGATTGTCTGCTTGCATACCCTTGGGTACCCTCTTCTTCATCAGATTCCTCATCTTCAAATTCCATATACCAAATAGTAGAGTCACTAGTTGGTTTACTGACATCTTGATCATCTTTGCCTTGCAATGAAGGTTCTTCATAATTTGACTCATCTTCTTCAGTTTCAACCAAAACATTGACTGGAGGGGCTTCAATTACTAACCTTGGAGAAGTCACAGGAAAACGTTGCCTTTGGACGGCATTTTTGGAGTGAATTTCCTCCGTGGGATATATCGGTACGGAGTAGTAGACAATGTTTTAGCCAATTTCTTCTTTAATGAGAGTAAGTCATTTGCCATCTTCTAGAATGTTGGATCTGACAAGGTAGCCTGAGAATAAGTTGATGCCTTTGATTTTGACAGCTCTCATCTTAACTCACCGGATATAAGAAGGTTGTCTTCTATCCGAATGGCCATAGCTTGAGCAAGGGCCAATGTGGGTATCTATTCCTATAAAAGTAAGAAACTTACTTTCGAACTCATTGCGTTCAAGAAGAAACACTTTTGATTCTCTAATGTCGGCATCATGGCGAGTGACACATGGTTGATCAGTGAATTGAATCAGGTGATAAAATAGTGCATGGTTTCATTAGTCTCCTTCTTTATGTGAGTGATTTGTGATAATAACATGTAAATGCGTCTTCTAAAGGTTTGTATATGTCTTCAAATGCAGTCTGTAACATGGCCCAACTAGTGATGGATCTAGCTAGTAAATGCTAGAACCATCCTGTTGTTCACCCTTGCAAGGTCTCCAGAAAGAGATATAATGATATGTCCTCATGAGTTACTTCCTGAATGTTGCATGAAATAATAAACGCAGCTATATGTGTGTCTGTGCTTTGATTTCTACTCCCATCAAATTTCAGGATTTTTTTGTGATTTTTGTGAGGGAAGGGGTTGACTGGATGTGGAAGTGCTAGAAGACCCATGGCGTTTCTCCATGGTACAAGAATATTTGCTACCATTTCAAAAGTAGGAAAAATAACACGAGTAGGGAGTGTGGTTCCACTTAGTAAAACAGCACTGCAAGTTGATATCGAGGCACCTTATGAGATCCAGCTCTTTCATGGAGGTGAGGAACTTCTTGTTGATCGATCTGCTAAGCTCGGTGATGTGAATCATGCTAGAGTGATACTGAAATTGTGCCTTTGAAGTAGATAAAAAATTGGATCAAGTTCCCCACAAGCTCTTCTGTTACGAGTAAATGGTTCACCCAATAGTGTATCTGTTTAGATCTGTAACAATCAGGAGTATATTTACAACAATCTTTTTGTTTATACTTGCTAATTTTTTAATTTTTCTTGCAAAAATCAGCAGCATATACTTTTTTCAATATTTAATTTTACCCTTTTAATAAAAACTGATTGTAGTTTTTTGAAAAAGATCAATAAGGATAAAAAGTGGTTCAATTTAGGAGGCTGATTTTCAGATCTTTGACTTGAATTTTGTAAGGTTTTGAAAATATCATAAAATCTCATAATCTCAGATCTACTAAAATATACATGTTTTTGTAAAAACTTAGCGAACTAAAAGTTTCTATCTGGTCTAGATCTATGGATTTTCCTAAGGAAATTTTTAGTTTTGATCACGTATGTAAAAAAAATGATTTTCAACAAAGGGTTAAAATTTGAAATCTGGTAGTGATTTTTTACAGTTTTTTAGTTATTTCCTTAGTTTGATCCCCAACGGAGTCACCAAAAATTGTTGGTCTGGCAGGTCATGCAGAAACAGGCCAACAATGTCCAAGGCAAAGCCCCTGTTTGAGACATCAAAGTGAAACTGGTTTATTGCTAATCTATCAAGTAGGAATCTATGCAAATCTACACTATTCTAACTTTAGGGTGTTCGGGATCTCATCCCAGTAGAGGTAGTTCCAACTACAAACATAAAGGTAACATGGAAGGAATAGAGGGTAGATCTAAAGGAAGAAAAGAAATGAATTACAAGATAGAAAGGTTAGAAGGTTTATGCTTTAGGATGGTAGTAAATATAGCCAAACTTACTTGCATAAACAATTAAAGCAATACTGATGAACATATGACAATATTAGGAATGAATCTAATAGAATAAAAACATAGATCTACCTTAAGAAATATTTGATGTAGATAACACACACATTAAGCACAAAGTTTGAATATGTGTATTAATATTTCTTCTGTTGCAAGAAAACACAAATTCTTTCTCTCCTCACTTCTCTTTTCATACAAAAAATGTCCACCCTGAATATTACAAGTATTCTAGTATTTATAGAAGGAGAGGAGGAAAGAAGACAAAAGTAAACCCACTACTTACAAAATATCTTACAAGATATTTACAAAAGATCTAGAAAATATCTAAAATGTCAACAGTTGACTTGGGAAAGATTTTGGATGGCAACATCCCATGGTGCAACATGGATGAGGTCATCATGTATGCCAACATGATTTTTAAAATATTTTACAAAAATGATCAATGCATTCCAGTGTAAAAGGGCACATTTTTCTGCATGTTGACCCACCAATTTCTCCCCTTTGTAAAAGGGCGTAGTTTTCTGCATGTCGGCACACCAATTTCTCCCCTTTGTAAAAGGGTGCACTTTTCTGCATGTCAACCCACAAATTTCTCCCCTTTGTAAAAGGGAGAACTTTTCTGCATTTCGACACACCAATTTCTCCCCTTTCTAAAGTGGTGCAACTTTCCTCATGTCAACACACAAATTTCTCCCCTTTGGATAGGTAAAAAGTGGCTAAGTTATGAAACAAATCGATTTTTTGAAAGGAAGTTTTGGGCTATTTCGAAAGTTGACAAACTTCGTTGGGGCCAAAACATAATTTTTTCACATAGTTACCTACAAATTTCCCTTGTCAATTTTGCAAGATAACAAGTTTTAAAAGGTAGAAAAATATATTTCAATAAGCTTAGTCCAATGACTATGATAATACTGATAAGGAGGTAGTTTTTAAAATCTACATTTTTATAGTACTTAAGAACGAAAATAGGTCTCAGTGTAAACTGAGAAAATGCTCAAAATTCAGAGAAAAAATTAGTGGCATATTTATTGTACTAATTTGGAGTCTTTGAGATATTATTTTGTAAAATATAATTTACTAGAAGATAAAAATCTTAAGGTAAGTTCTCCTTGGAGAGACATGAACAAACACGGAGAGTGAACATTAATGTTTTTCAAAGCTCACAAATTCCCATAGTCTTCTGGAAGGTTTATGAGATTCATTTTTTAGAGATTTTTTATATATAGTTTTAAATATGAACATTAATGCATTGATTCAAATCGAACCTAGGTACATAATAATTTCTTAACTACCTGAATATTTCTTTCATCGTGTTATTCTTATTTTTGCTTCCAATCTCATATTATTTATATTTTAGCTTTGTAAGAAAATTTAAATTTGCATGATAATTTATTATAAATTGATAAATTCAAGTAAATTGGAAATCTAAATAGTTTGAATGGATAACTTAAATGAATTATTAATATTTGTTTGAAATAATTATTTAAAAACATTTGGATCATATTTTAAAAATATTTTTAATTAGATTCAATTGATAAAAAGATTATAAAATTAAAATTTTAAAAGATTTTTGTTAATATTTAAGAAGTGGTAGATTTATTCTGGTGTTTATGCATCATACTTTGGTATGAAAGTTTAATGATTCAGTAGTTACTTTCAGTTTCATTTTTATATCAGCTTTGATTTTCTAATCCCATCATATTTTGTTGAATTTATGGCTTGATCTTAAATTTTTTAAATTACAGTGTTGTGGAAGTACATGATGTTTGTAGATAGATATGTGCAAGGCATTGAAGAGACAAAGGTTGGAAGAGTAGGAAATTATACACAAGAAATTTCAAGAAGAAAATACATTATTAAGATGAAATATCTACTCACTAGAAGAACAAGTTTCATGTTCAAGACCCAAGCTAGAACCCAAGGATGATCTCTTGATTCTATTACAATGTGGTGAACTGATAAAATAATTACCTTCAAATTAAGATGGAAAAACCATGAATGATGATTTTATAGCAATTTGTTCACCAAATTATTCCTCTTCTTCATCCCACTTGAATTTGGATTCAGGTAATCATGATTTTGGTTCTTTTGAGAAACATACTAAAGGCATAAAATATCGATTATTGTTGAAAATGTGATTTTATGGAAGAGGCCTATGTAAAAATTTAAAAGGTATTTCTAACCCAATGTAGGTTGAGGATCATCCTCATTTTGTAGGTTAGGGTTTTCCTAGTGTGGGAATGGGTATTAGGAAAAGCGTCAAGCGCACTAAAGGAAGAGAATTTTCTCATAGAAAAGTGAATACCCCACTAGTACACTAGGATGGATTTATTATGAGATAAAATAGAAGAGGTATCGAAATACCACCTCCTCGTTCTTATCATATCAAAAAATAAATTATAAAACTTCTAATCCTCTCTTTTCATTTAAGAAATTTGGCTATCATATTCTTAAAATGTGAAAGGATTTTCATTGTAATTTTGGTGGATTTTATAACCATTCTATTGTGAGTTGATGGAAGAGAAGGACATTTTTAAAGAAGTTAGTGCCTTTCATCAAGAACAAGGCATAAGAAGAAGATAAACCTCATTGTTCAAAGGAAATAAATGGAAATCATGTTTCCTCATCTAAAAATAAGAATAACTGGAATTTTAGCACTCATTGCCATATAAGTGGACATCGGGTGGAACATTTTTAGAAAATTCATCCATCACACTATCAGAGTAATGGTAAGACGAACATCAAATACATGCCTATTTCAAAGGTAAATGAAGGTTTAAATCCACCGTTAGTGGATAAGATAACCCTAGATCATACTCAAAAGGGAAACTAAATAAATAAATAAATTCTATATTATATACCTAGAATCCATTTAAATGGGTTGGTAAAATAAATAAATTCTATATTATACACCTCTTTGCAATTAATTCAGGGAAGTTGGTTATTGGATTCCTATTGTATTCGTGTAGTGAAATATTTTTCCATTTGTGTCGCTTTAATTATTTGGAGTTCATACTCAAAAGGGAAACTAAGAGACACGTTTACCATACTTGATGATTTTCTTACTTTGATTTTTTTGAAAATATACCATTTACATCTCATTATTTATATTTTGAGTTCCTTGTATAGTTTGGGTATAAAATTAAACTCAGGTTTCAACTTTTGAGATTTGACAGTAGTTTATACAGGTTGATGGGAACAACAATAGTTTGAAGTTTCATATTTGTTTTGCAGAAGAATGGTTGTTTAGGAATATGGTTCTTACCATAATGAAGACTATCATTCTCACCATATTGAATATCACATCTGCATTCGAGTACTAAATGTCATTTCCAAATATGGCAACAACATTAGAATGCATTATGATTACAGTAACATATTGGTTTCTATATTATTCCTAGTGATCTTTTGCGATGGATGACAGTTCAAAATTTTTGGTATACAAATATTTTACGTATATCATATTTGGAGTGAAAAATATTCTAAGATATATTTCATTCAAATTCGAATGATTTGGTTTTGACTCTTAGACATTTTTGGCATATGGTATTCTAAACAATCTAGATCGCACTGGTGATATTGAAATAATTGATAATTTCACATGTATAGTAGACACTGGACTATTATTGGTATGTAGGTGTCTTATATACTAATCTATTTTTGTAGAATTTTGTTTACATTGATCAGCCGTATCATAAAGTATAAGTTACCAACTGTGTCTTTTGGTCAACAATTGTCTATTTTTAGACTGATCAATTTTTGTGATGGTAGATACAGTCACTATATGGAAACATAAAATTTGTATCACAACTATTTCTAGAGATTGGAAGAATCACATTGTATCAGTGGGAAATTTTCCTCTGGTGCCAAACAATTGTCTATTTTTAACTGATTTATTTTTTGTGATTAGCTAATCAACAATTTTTCAGTGATATATCCAATAATGTTATTCTATAGTTTTTTTAAGTTTTTTTGATATACAGAAGATAATTAAAAACATTTTTGGGTGAAATAAAAAATTTGTTGACCAAAATCCTTCTACACGGGGAGGAGTGATGAAGTGATCAAATAAATGGGTATGGTTTCCCTAAATATCCTAGTATCATGATAGTATTATAGAAGACTATGATATATTTTCATAACCTATTTGAACATGAAATGTTTACTTGATTGGAGTAAATTACCACCCAATGAATATTCTAGTCAAAGGAGGAAAAAGTAGGAGCGACTGGCTAATCACACTGCAACATGTGGCATGATGAAATAGATAAAAAGGAAAAAAATATTTTTTGACTCCGGTCTTCAATTCTTATTTTTGGAAAGGAAGGCCCTCCTATTTCCTGGTAGTGAGCCCTCAGTCAGGGTTGGCACACTTCTTTATCAGAGGGGTTTCTTTTCCTCTGTTACTTAATTTATCTATTTCTATAATATTGTTTTTTTTACACAATGTATTTACAAGATGCATGTGGGATATATTTCAGAGCATTTTAATGCATGGGGAACGAGTTTTATTATATGCTCAAGATACCAAACTTATGCCATCAAATACATTGACCAAATACATAACACCTCCACATGGTGACACATTATACACCGACCACTTTACAACATGAAGTTAAATAAAATGTAGTCCATAATAACTTTACCAACCTCCTTTTCTTAATATAAAAACTCCCACCAGCCATATCCCAAGAAATGTGGGATTTTCCTACGTTTTTCGTAACAAAGAGATAGAGGTGGTTAGAGGTGGTCAACCCCCAAAGCTTTTGGTTTGTAAAATTTAACCTCGCCTTTATAACATGGGCAATTTATAAGTTATAAAGTACAGAAAAATATACTTGAATAAACTAAGTCCAATGACTATGTTAATACTGATGAGGATCATGTTTTGGAAATCAACATTTTTTGACAACTTAATGGAAATACCAGGTCTCAGTGTAAACTAAAAAAATACTTAGAATTTAGAGAAAAATTTATTGATATAATTATTATTTAAATTTCAATTTTTTGTGATTTTATTTTACGTAGTAGAAGTCACTTGAAGACAATAATCTGAAGGGAATTTTACCTTACATAGACAATAAAAAAACACAAAGAGTGATAACTGATATACTTTAGAGCTCATGATTTCTCAAATTCTTCTAGTAAGTTTAGGAGATTCATTATTTTATTTTTTGAGTTTTACATGTAATTAAAACTATGAACATTAATGGATGGTTCAAAATGAACTCAGAGATTTAGTGTTTGTGTGTGTGTGTGATGATATTTTATGAAATTTAGATATTTGGTGATGTTTATGTGATGATTTACTTATCATTTTCCTAATTTATACATGTATGTATGTGATAATACCATGGTACGTAGGAATAACGATAATGTTAGAGATAGGAAAATCAAGTGAGAACATGATAAAAAAGATATCACTACTCATGTGATGTAAATAATTTAAGAGCCAGAATAAGGTGAAAAAATCCAATTGTTAGATATCAAGGTGTGGATGGTGATGAATCCAAGTGGAGAAAACAATTTGAAGCAAGGATGTAATGATATTTTTGAGATTCTGTGATAAACCCGAGAGAGGATCGAGAGCCCAAGAAAGGATACATGATATCTATGTAAAACCCAAGTGGAAGATGAGATCCCAACCTAAGGTGACACGTCATGCCAAGGAAAGAAAATAAGATTTTTCCAAGGTGTTAAATATGAATAATAACTAGTGGAAAAATATCGCTAAGTATCAGTGATGATATCATCAATCTAATTCTGAATGTGGCTTACATAATGGGTCATGAGGTCCTTAATGGAATTTTGTGTAATATATAATTTGTGATGGATTTGATACTATGTGATGCATAATCTATCATATATTTGATTATTCAATCTAGAGAGAATATTACCCATAATAACATATATAGTGGAAATAGGATCATAGGGATGTGGTAGTTCATAGGTAGGTTATGGTCTAGCTAATCTCAAGGAAGGTGGCTTGTTCTAAGAGGAATGGGATCCACACTTCCTATTGTAAGAGGAACTTTTTTGAATGGGATGCTTTCTACACAAAACTTGATAGTTGGTGTTAGTGTGTTTACATTACCTATAATGAGTGCAGAAGAAAATATCCAAAGAAAAAGGTTATGTATCCTTTCTCAATTTGTCACATTTGATGTTAAATTAAAGATTCTTCATGTGATATCAGTAGGAGATGTAGTCAAAAATAACATTCCCTAGATCATCATGTCATGTGCAGTATGGATCACTAGTAGAATATTGAGGATCCATAATGGAAAAATGTAACATGAGATGCAAAGGGATAGTTACAATATTTTAAGAGGGAACTAATTTGATCAGTGAGGATGCACCAGATAGATTAATGTGTCATTAAATCATCAAGGCATATTAAATAGAATCATAACACATGAGATCATTGAATTCATAATAAAAGTTGGTAACTCGATCTTCAGTGAAGGAGAATGGATCAATTAAGTCAATGTTGGTATGTGAGAGTGTGACCAGTGGAGCAACCTAAGGCTCGGGAAATAGTTAGAAAGAAGTGTAAACTATGCTTGAAGGCTCCTCTTATATTATGATGACATTTACATCATGAATGAATTTGGTGTGAAGGGCTTGTAGTGAAAGACTTCGAAATAAAATTTTTTGGCATAGACAACAGAATTGTGATTCTATAAGGCATAACCTTCATCAAAATATTATACGGAAGAATCCACCATGCACGAGTTAGCTATGGTCTCAAGTTGGACTATACAATCTTGTGGGGGATGTGATTTTTATAAGATAACTCCTAAAATCGATGTCTTCTTCTTCCAAGGATATAAGGAAGGAGGTAAAATAAATATTATGATTTCAGGAATATAAGAATTATTTATTATAAGGGTGACTTCATTGGGTCCATCATCATACAATTCCAATAGATTGTTAAGCATGTGCCCAAATAACACGGGATGATCGATATTTCTGCGAAGAGTATCTATAGGGTAGTTATAGTGCTAATATTACTGAAATGGAATTAGTGATAGTTTATAATTAATGTGGAGCTTATATGTACCCTTCTGCTGATATGTATAATAATTTTAAGGGTTAGTATCCCCTTGAATTTTGTAAATAGCTTCCTGGTGCATGCACATCAAAAATTGTCACACGAAATAAAAGATGATGCATATGCAATGAGCCTATGGCCACCCTACAATAATTTTATACTTGAATGGAAAATTGAAAACCATAACCTTGATGTGGAAGGTCCTAGGGGGAATGGTGGTCGGTAATAAAATACACCGAATAAGAGTAATTTTTTGGTGATCTTATCCTTGGAAATTAGTTTGTGTATATTTTAGATTATAGATATAGTAACTGGGATTCTTGATGAAATATAATGAGGCCACATATGTCCCTACTCCTTCATCAATCAGAACATGTTTAACTTAAGTGTGAATGATTTGAAACAAATTGAGGAGACAATGATTGTCTGTAAAAAGAAAGAGCTCATCCAAGATCATATAAATGATACGAAAATGAATGTGTGAATGAGCATTAGTTTTGAGATCAATATGAAGGGAAAGTTCCTCATATTTCCTAAAATTATTTCTCCTGAGTGATGCAATATAAGAATCATCACCAAAGAGGGAGGGAAAGAAATTTTCATGTCAAATAGTGCAGTCATGACACACTTGTGATGGTGAGGTGACATACATATAATTTTAAAAAAGGTAATTGTTATCCTAATTTTTCCCCTAGGCAAAATTGATCAAACACGACCCCACACAAAAGAAAATTATAAAGTTTGGTTCAGTCTTCTGGGCTCACAATCGATCCCAAATATGAGGGGAAGGTGCGATAAAAAATGGAGGATCAAACAACATAAAAAGAGTCTAGAGCTCGACAGGAGAAAATCGAAGGGCTCAAATTTTTAGAATTCATTGCATACAAGTCGACTCGGGGCTGAATAGTAGACTCACGGAAGGTGTCATGTGTCAGCTTAGAGTAATTCCAAAATTCACATCAAATAGATAGGTCATAAATGTGTGTCATCTCTTCACATGGTAAGAGCTTCAAAAAGTTGAATTAGCCATCGAAAATTCTAAGGCCAATGGAAAGAACCACGTGTCAGCTCAGTACAACTTTAAAGGTGTGAACCAAAGTGCAAACTCAAATGAATGCCAACCCTCCACGTAGTAAGAGTCTGAAAGGAAGCACTGTTCGTTGAAGATTCTAAGTAGAACAAAGAAAGTGGAAGCCTCCACATGTCTCAACGGAACACCTCTTAGGGTATGGTCCAAATAGGGTCTCCAAATGAGCGAGAAGCCTCCATGTTTCCCACGTCAGAAACAAATCCTTTGTCAAATAGAAAGGATTTGGGAAGAACATATGAAGGTAGAACAGATCCATGGATGGTGCCATGTGCCTCATCGGCTCAATTTCAATGGCATGGCCCAAAGAAAGACCCTACACTAGCTCTAGCCCTCCACGTGTCCAAGGTTCGAAAAGTGGACACCGACCATTGACAATTCAAAACTTGGGACTAGCCGAAGAAATCCTCCACATGTCAAGTTGGTCCATCTTCAAGGTTAAAATCTAGAGGTGGTCCCCAAACAAGCGCAGGCTCGCCACGTGGCCATAATTCAAAAGGGGGGTAGAATCGATCATTGCATCGGCTAAGCATAAGGTGAACTATAGGAAGGAGTCACATGTCCCTTTGGTGCTCTTTCAAGAGGTAAATCCAAAAGAGGACCCTAAACATGCGCCAACTCTCCACGTGTCTCAGGTTAGGCACAATGTCTCCACTCACAAGTCGGGCTTAGAAAAAGAACAAAAGAAATAAAGCAGGTCAATGGATGATGCCCTGTGTCATTCCAGCATGAATTCCAGAGTGTAGAGGAGGGGTTGAAACCTTCAGGTCTATGGAACCACCACATGGATATGGAAAAGAAGATTGTAAATCTGAAGCACCTTCAGGCGGCCATATCTTTTAACTAGGAGAAGGAAATTGAGTGGGAAAGGACTTTTTGGAAAGCTATTTGTGCCTGTTACTCACCTGCCACCATTAATGATCCGGTCTACCATTTTCAAGGTTGTCAAGTCTCCCACCTTCCGCCATGATGAAGAATGGGCCTCCTTTCATGCCCAGTAAGGAAAAATACATGGAGGCATGGGTCTTACAATAAATCCCATCATTGTTGCAAGTAGATTTTAATGCTTTCTGGGTTGGTTAGAGTAGGTAGATTTAATGCTCTTGTAGGGGTGGTTGAAGCAGGATTCGAATTCTTCCCCCATTTCTCTCTTATTCTTCCTATACATTGTAAATAAGAGGAATTCTTCAAAAGGTTGGTAATTTTTTCTCTTCTACCCCTTCTCTCGTTCTTCCCTTAGGTTTAATGTGGAGCTTAAGCCTCCTCCAATTTCTCTGTAATTGCATTTTCTTGCCTCTTTCCCGCTAATGATTTACTATGTGAACTCATGGATTAATTAAATTTGTCTTTTGATGAATTTTGTCCATCATTCCTTATTTTATTGTCTCTTCTTGTTTCTCATCATTGCAGAGTATACTTTGCATACTTCTGATGTCTATTATAGGTTTTGGGAGCTATTTTTAATGGGGTTGAAGTGGTTTTCTGTGTCAATTTTATCATTGTTGTGTGGTGCATATTCTCCACCCTCTCCTTTTCTCACCTCTCTCCATTTCATACAGTTAAGATCGTGACCAACCACCCCCTTTTCTTGGTGCTATCACCTTTGTAGTGTAGGATTCCTTTATTTCATGCTCTCTCTCTCTCTCTTCCTAGTTCCTTAGATGGTTAGATTAGGATTAGATAGTTTTTTTGCACTAGAGTATCTTGTGGTAGGTTTTTTAGGAGTAGGAACCAACATTCTCTGGAGTTCCATCTCAAGTTTGCAAGTCCCACAGCTTGAGAGATGGTCTAATGTTATGCAGATCACACCAGATGCCCCACTCAGATTTGAGGCCATTCAAGGGGTGTTGTGATTTTACACTAATAGTTTTGGCACACTCAGTGGTACACTGAGGTTATATTTTTATCATATTTCCAAGGTCTCTCATTATCAAATAGAAAATATTAAGCCACTATGCAAGCACATTAACATTTTTGGCACACCTGGTGGGACAGGTCTGAAGCACCTTACAACTTCACTTCATCAGGTTTGATGTGCTCTTGGTGAAGATTACAGCCTTTGGAGGTACCTTCAAGCACATCTGGCGACTCCATCTAGTCATCAACCCATCCTTTTAGTTGTATACCTTCTCCCATCATTTTCATCCATTCATCTTTCCACATCTTCCATCTTCTTCCATTTATGAAGTTGTGCAGTCACGTCTTCATTCCTGTCATACGATCCACACTTGTAGAAGGACATCGAAGAGTTTGATTTATTATTAGATTTAGAGGAAAGTTTTGATGAGGAGGGCCCCATAAAAATTACAAATTTTTTTGCCCCATCACTCATCCTTCAACCACAAGAACCTACTGCCGAAGAGGAGAAGCTAGAAGAGATCAAATCAGAGTTGAAGTCACTTGTTGAACAAATCATTATTGAAGATTTTTTGCTTTCATTTGAAAGGCCTGATTTGATTGATGAATCCATGGAGGAATTTCATACTACCATGGTACAAGGAAAAGACTACAAAGATCCCATCTCTCCCACACCATCCACCCAAGAAGGTCTGTGAGAAGACTCCATCCTTGGAGTCAAAATTTAGAACCATGGGAACATTCAAGGGACCATACCGTGGAAAATCAGGTACTTGGCTTCATTGGAGCCAAGAAAGTTACCATTGGTCATGCTCATTTTAGAGCATGAGGTTGAGCTACAAAGCATCAAAGGTCAGTAGTAGCGCCTCCCAAATCCAAGCGCAGAACAACTCTAGGAGGTGTACAATTTGTTTCTTGACACATTGAGGAGGGTGAAACACAATCTGCGAGGTGGTTTTTTAGTCTCATTTCCGACCATGTTAAGTACAAAATCAACTACATGGTTGCAATTTATGAGGAAGGGGAGCTACTTCTCCCTGCCAGTTGCAGGATTTGTTTGATTTCCCTTTTCTTCTAGTTAGCGTAGAGTAGGTAGGTTTGCTCTCATCAAAATCAATTATTTCACACACTCTGCAAATCCCACTTGGGGTGTGTATGATTTTTAGTTTTATACATAGTAGTGTTTTAGTGTTTTTCTGCTACAAGGTTGTATCATTCAAAATTTCGATGTGCCTCCAAGGTTAGTGTTGCTTTAGTGGCTCATGAAGAGGTGAATCCTAAGGTCAAGACAATTTTCTACTCTAAGAGCCTCATTTCCATAATTTTCTTATGAAAATTGAGAGTACGGACAATGGGGTGAGTTTAGGGTCACCAAGTGCAAGTAGTCGGGCTTAAGGTTTTAGGGACAATATCATTACTAGGCTATCATTTGTGACACAATTTCCAATGGATACTTCAATGCTGCTGGTCTCTTCATCTAGTAGTAAGATGTCCCCATGAGTCACCAAAATGTTATCCAAATTTTCCCCCCCCCCAAAAAAAATTGATCAAACACGACCCCACACAAAAGAAAATCAGAAATCACAATTGATCCCAAATCTGAGGGGAAGGTGGGCTTGATAATTGAGGATTAAACAACATCAAAGGATTCTAGAGCTCGATAAGAGAAAATCAGAGAAAGGGCTCACATTTTTCAGACTTCACCACATACGAGTCGACTCTGGGCTGAACAAAAAACTTACAGAAGGAGCCACGTGTCAGCTCAGTGTAATTTATAAAGGTGCATCAAAATGGAAGGTCCCAAATGTGGGCCATCCCTCTGGACATGGTCACAGCCTCAAAAAGTTGAATTGGCCATCTAAACTTCTTATGCCAGCGGAAAGAACCACATGTCAGCTCAGCACAACTTTAAAGGTGTGACATAAAGCAGAGACTCAAATGATTGCCAGCCCTCCATGTGGTCAGAGTATAAAAGGAAGCACTGGCCCTTGAAGAGTATAAGTATAATAGGGTAAGAGGAATCCTCCACATGTCTCAACAATGCACCTCTGAGGCTCAAGTCTAGAAAGGGTCTCCAAATGAGCGGGAAGCCTCCACATGTCCCCGGTCTGACATAAAGCCTTTGTCAAAGAGAAAGGACTTGAGAAGAACACAAAGAAGGTAAAATAGATTTATGAAAGGTTCTATGTGTCTCATCGGAATAATTTCAAAGGCGTGGCCCAAAGAAAGACCCTAAAATAGCATCAACCCTCCATGTGTCCAAGGTCTAAAAAGGGGACACCGGCCATTAAAAATTCCAAGCTAGAGACAGGTCGAAGAAATACTCCATGCGTCAGCTTAGTGCATCTTCAAGGTTAAAATTTTAAGGCGGTCCCCAAACAAGCGTAGGATTGCCACGTGGCCAGAAGTTAAAAGGTGGTAGAACCAGCCATTGCATTGGCTAAGCATAAGGTGAACCAGTGGAAGGAGCCATGTGCCCCTTCAGAAGTATTTCAAGAGGTGAATTCAGAAGTGGTTTCCAAACATGCCCCAACTCTCCATGTGTCTTGGGTCAGGCACAATGTCTTTGGCAACAAGGGGGGCTTCGGTAAAGAACAAAAGAAATAGAGCAAGCTCATAGACAACACAACATGTCGGTCGAGTGCAACTTTAATAGTTTAGAGGAGGGGACAAAACCTTGCGACGTGTGGGGCCACCACATTGATATGGGTAAGTAGACTCTAGATTCAAAGCACCTTCAGGCAGCCATATCTTTCAACTAGGAGCTTGGAATTGAGTGGGAAAGGAATTTTATGAGAGCTCCCGATGCTTGCTACTCACCTGCCACCATTAATGATTAATTCCACCATTTTCAAGGCTATAAAGTCTCCCACCTTCCACCATGATGAATAATGGGCCTCTTTTCTTTCCCAGTAAGGAACAAAACATGGAGGCAAGGGTCTTACAGTAAATCCAATCATTGGTGTAAATAGATTTTAACTCTTTTTGGGGTGGTTAGAATAGGTGGATTCAATGCTCATGCAAGGGTGGTTGAAGTAGGATTTGAATTCTTCCCTCCTTTCTTTCTTATTCTTCCTATATATTGTAAAGAAGGGGATTTTTTCAAAAAGTTGATCATTGTTTCTCTTCTACCCCCTCTCTCTTTCTCCCCTTCGGTTGAATTTAGGGCTTAAGCCTCCTCCCATTGCTCTGTAATGGCATTTTATTTCCTCTTTTTCACTGATGATGTACTTTTTGAACTCATGGAGAAATAAAATTTGTTTTGTGATGCATTTTGTCCATCTTTCCTTATTTTTTTATCTCTTCTTGTCTCTCATTATTGCAGGGTATACTATACATACTTTTGATGTCTATTACATGTTTTGGGAGTTTTTTTTACTGGGTTTGAAGTGGTGTTTTATGTGAATTTTATCTCTGGTCTATGGTGCATCTTGTCCACACTCTCCTTTGCTCATCTCTCTCCATTTCAAGTAGCTGAGATCATGACCAACCACCCCCTTTTGTTGGTGTTATCACCTTTGTAGTGTAGGATTCCTTTATTTCACGCTCTCTCTCTCTCTCTCTCTCTCTCTCTCTCTCTCTCTCTCTCTCTCCCCCTATCTCCTTGACATTGTTAGATTAGGAGTAGATAATCGCATTTACTTTCTTATAAGTAGTTTAGCATTAGGATTAAGAAGAAGAAGTCAGATTTCTCTGGAGGGCCATTTCAATTCCGCAAGTTCCACAGCTTGAGAGATGGTATAATGTTATGCAGACCACACCGAATGCCCCACTCAAATCTGAGGCCATTCGAGGGTGCTATGATTTTACATCGATAGTATTTGGGCCAAGAATTTTTTCATTTTATTTGAAATGACCCCACTCATCATGAATCAAATTTACAATAGGTTGGGAGTGTTGGAAGTACTCAAAACTTGTTCAAGAAGGAGATGGGGTAGTTAGAGACACTCCTGAAATTGATTTTTACTTAGTTCTTATGGAATTGGACGTACAATTTATAATTACATAGGGTCTTATGGATTTTGTAGATAGGGATATACATTAAAAAAATAGGTTCTATTGGATAATTATTGTAGTGGTAAATTGTGTCTGGAGGAGGTATTTTTTACTCTAAGGAACTTAATTATGAGGTACAAAAGGATAGATGACTATGTGAGTAAACATTTGGAATTGTAATGGATATTCTTATTGTACATAAGCTATGACACATTTTACATTATAAATTATAAATATTTATCTAAGAGGGTTAGCCATGTTAACAATACTATTTTAACCATTTTATTGCTTCTTATAATTTTAAGTATAATCATGATTAGGAATATGGTTAGATAATATCTTTATCTTTTCATTATCTTTATTGATGGCTTTATGATGATCCTTATTTTGACAAATGTCATGATCTTTGAACACTTTGGTAAAGTTCTTGTGAGTGATGGTGTCATAATTAAAAGTGTTTTCCAAGAATAATCTTATGGAATCGATTATGAGTGCACAAAAATTATCATGTGAGTGAGCCCAATTAGTTTTGCACCCAAAGAAACTTACTCTCATCATTCAAATGAGGAATAGGTCAAGAAGGATCTATGATTGTCACAACGGTTCAGGTAACCGAAGTTTCATCTTTTTCATACTCAATGGTTGATATAAGCTAGGTTTGTTTTTGTTAATGTTAGGTTTCTATTAAATATATAGAATAATTCTATTTCAAGAAGAAATTATAGGAAAAGTATCAGGGACTCCACTATCTATCACAATCTTATTTTTAGAATGTTTAAGGATTTGGACTTGTTTGTTAGTTTATGTCTTGCATGGATCTTTCTCAAATTCCCTTATGAGATATAATTTTCTTTGGCTTATTCAAAGGCATATTCTAGGGAAGTAGAAGAAAAGGACCTCACCTTGTATTGAAATAAACATTTAAGAGCTTATAATAAAAGTTGAAAGAGGCTATCATTATTATTGTTATTCTCTACCTACATGCATAGGTCATTCAACACTTAATAAAGGCTTATGATTATTTATTTTATAATTTCTGACAATTGATGAAAGCATTGATATTATTTTCACATAGATCATTATATTGGAATTCATTTACCAAGGATGTCACTTGTGACTCTAGCTCTAATATAGAATTAGTAGGAAAAGTATGAAACCAATATAAATCATCTCCTTTAATAATATTTTCTAGGAGTTTGGTCATGTTTTATGAATTTTTCTTGATCCATTCCTTGTAAAGATTACAAAAATCAATGATACGAAGGGTGGTATTAGTCGACTTGTTGTAAGAGATAGAAAAAGCAATACAAAAAAAATCCATATAAGAAATATAGAGTTCTAATGGTTCTTGTTGAAGTTCTTGCAAGAATTTATTCTGGATGGGGGATGAGTGTTGAGAACCCTAATAGGTCCACTTAGTGAAAGAGCAAGCATGTAGCCTTGAGATCCTGTTACAAAGTAACTAACTAACTGGCCCATGATGGCTTGCATTTAAAGAAATTGAACTATTGTACCATATTTTTCTTGGCTCATTTTGCACATAAATTACAGAATTAGGTTGGTAGGGAAACAATTTCAGGGATTTTCAAAGGATCCTATTTAAGCATATATCTCGTTTATGCCTTAAGGTAAAGTTGTTCAAAAACAAACTGGACAAGGTTTTTTCCAAGAATTTCTTCTAATTCTCCCTTGTATTGAGGAAATTGAGATAGAAATTTATGAATCTTAGGAGGATGATTAATAATATCATCATTTTTTCTTTATTCCTCCTCACACTCATGTAGGCCATTATAGAGCACAGAAGGCTTTATTCTAGGTGCCCCTATGATGAAACATTCCACTAAAAAGGGAAACCCACTGTTAAGATGAGATGTCTTAGAAAAAATTTGCAAAATAGAAGTCAGATGAACCGAGCCCCACATAATCCATGGTGGAGTGATAATCTGGCGAAAAAAACATTCAAAAATTAAGGATAAAGAAAAAATCATTAATATAGAAGGATTTACACAAATTCTAAAGGTATCTAAAGCTAGATATGGGAAGATAACAAGGATCAACCCTATAGAATGATCTAAAAAGTGTCCAAGGATGTTCAAATGTGAGAAAACAAAGATATAAAGGATCACCTAGGGCGATGGTGTTTTTCAAGATGGTATTTTAAGGTTTTTAAGGATTTTTTTATGCTTAAATGAATTGAAATTCGTAGATGCATGATTTTAATGAGTCATGCTCGATTAGAAGGTATGTAACATTCATGTCATGTTAACTAGAGAATATATGTTGAAAAAATATATGTCCCAATATCTTTCACTCTTACACTCATAAATCATCTATTTGTCAAGGGTATCGAGGAAAAGAGTCATAAACAAGCATGTACTTAAATAGAAGCGGTAGACTTAAATGGGTTATAGTAAGCACTAGGGTTTTATATCTAAACGGGAGTAGTAACTATATTGGGTCAACCTAGGGATTATATGGCCTACAATCAAGATAGAGGAAGAAACCCTACTGAGATATTAGTATCTATATGTGGAGAGATATAGAGCAATAACAAAAATGCATAATAAGACTGAAATGAAAGTAATAAAAACTAAGGAGCTGATAATGAATAAGAGTATTATACAAACTAACGTCTAAACATATCAAATATTAAGGTAACATAGTACCATGAAGAAGGAAATGAACTTACCTATGAAAAATAACAAGAGAAGGTTAGAGTACTTAAGTTGTAACTTTTGGGTGATCACCGATGCATCTATCTCTCTAGAGAAGAAGCACTCTGAGATAGAATTGCTATTAGGTAGAGAAGAGGAAAAATTATTGTGTCCTAAACACATTATAGGTGACCTAATAGCGCAAGAAACCATCCAATAAGAAGAGTATTGAATCCTATCTAAGTAAGATGTAAGATGAGTCAATACTTAGGCGAGAAGATGCATAGATGGTGAAAAAGAGGAGAGATAATGACAGTTAAAATTATTTTATCTTCCCCTTTTTATGAATATCAAATGAACAGAGGGTATATATAATATTTCATTTCATGTGGGTAATTTTCATTCATCGTGATAAAATAAAACACCAACACCATCATCCATGGGCGATGACATTGGCCAAAGATATTCAAAGTAGGTAAGGTTTTATGTAAAGTGAAAATAGTGTGTCATAGATACTGAGTGTGTAAAAAAAAGGTTTCATGTGATCATATGCAAGCAAGAAATAGTGAATGTGATGTGCATAAGACCTAGGAAGATAAGTATAACTATTGTATCAAAAACCAAGGCCAAGAAAAAATAATGAAACTCTCTTATTTTAGTGCCTCTAACCCATAATGGTTACATGAATAACCATTGCTCATTTCTCACAAGACCCCTTAAGTCACTTACTCTTAAAAAATATTTATTAGTGATTGTTATCTACACAAATGAAAATTTTAATTAAAGGTATGAAAGGTGAAAAGTAAAAAAAGGTTTATACACCATATGCCTTTTATTTTGTTTTAAAAATCAATTTTCAGCTAATGGATTTCTTTACTATAGGAAGATTGAATAATTCATATGTATGATTATTACATAATTAGTCATATTTGGCATTCATAGCTTTGTTCTGATTCTATTTACTAAGAGCCTCTCAAACTATAGCAAGTTCGGTATCATCAATTATTGAAATCATGAGTTCAACATTTACCTCATTTTTCACATTCGTTCTTTTTCTGACTCTTGACAAAGCATCTGGGAGAGTGTTTAGGTGGGATACCTTGATGATGTTTTGAATCTATTTAAGATGATTTTACAAGCACGGTAATGTACTTATTATCTACTTATTATCTTGGACTTATTAAACCTATTTAACATGATTGTACTTATTATCTAATCGTGAGATCAATGTAGTCAGTGGATGTTTGTAATGACTCTTATTTATATGGGAATAAGTCAAATTATGTGTAATTCCTACAATTTTACCACTTAAAATTTCACCAAAAAACTATAAATATTTTTTATAGTAATACTTGCAACACCAAATAAACTATCCCAACTTGACAGACACAAATAACACTACCACTTTCCGTTTTAACAAATCAATGTACCGAATTTGTACCATAATAATTTTATACGCATCACATGTTATTCGCTTAGCAGTAATATCCTAGAAAAAAAATAGTTACAACCATCATGTCTCTCAATACCTCACAACAAAGGAGGTTTATTTTTATCTAGGGTTGGATCGTGCATTACATTCTTTAATTTTTTCATTTTTCCTTTTTCCAATTGGATTGGAAAGAAAAAGGTTAGGTCAAAGTCAGTAATAAAATCTAGTGTGACCCAATATGCACATTATATCGACAGAAAGTAGGAAATCGTTCCTAAATTCCAAGAAATATCCAAAACAATCCTCTTTAAGATGTCATTGAAACAATTCTAACACACTTGAAAAGGTTGAAGATAGGATCACTTACCTACCACAAGGATTCATATAGGACATCCTCTTGGTGTAAGACAAAACTTGGTTAACATTACCCTTCTCATATAATATTTTAATTCATTGCATGAAAATAGTTAATGAACAAATACTCATCTAATAATATATACATGTGTCGCCATTATTTGAGGTGTGCGAAAAAATAGTTCACGTAAACTTTAGAGGATATTTATTACAAAAAATATTTATAAGAAGGCTTAAATTCCTACTTGGGAGTATGAAAGTACTATTCCTTAATCGTTGAGGTGTCATTGTCACCCAATATTCTTTGCAACATTACAAACTTTACCTTGTTTCAACCCTCTTAAAGGGTGGCATAAAATTCCCTTAGGATGATAGACATATAAGGTATTTGCCACCATTTTCCACTATGGTCACAAATAGTCCCATAGTTAGATTCCGCAATTGATAAAGTTTTACTAGCACCTATGAATTTCATACCATCAATGAAATAAAGTTAAGGTAAAAAGAAAAACCTCAAAGAATAAAAAAAATTTAATCCAACCATGACTGTGCACCTATAACACGAATAGATTTTTATTATTTTGATCCATTGGCAAGTAAAAGTGGTTAATGCTAAGCAAGCCTCATGAGTACATTCATTCCATAAATGAGATGAACTAGACAACTACAATCACTCATACAAGCATAGTCTAACAAAAGTAAAGATAACTACTAGAAGGAAATATTGAGTTGTTACAAATCATTCACCTAGGTCTAACGATTTATATTCTTCGTTATATTTCCTTGTTTTAATATACCATGTTGTCCCACTTATAATGATCATCAAACAATCCACCATCATTTACAATTTATGATTTTCCTCATCTATTATCTCATCAAGAGTAATTTCCTTTAATTTTATTCCTTTTAAAATCATGTTTACATTATATTAACTAAATAAAAATTGGGGTTCTTATGTTATAAGATGCCATACATTTCTAAGGTTTTTCTCTTTATCTTGTATTCTTTCTACCTTTACATTGAGTAGTTAAGTATCCCATTAAGAGTGCTTAAAGATTAATGAAAATTGATGAAGAATTATTTTCCTAATTAGAGATTTAGGATCTCCAAAGACAAAAAAACCACATAAAAAATTAATTAATATTTTACCACCCAAGGATGATTTAGGTAGAGCTTATGACAGTTGTATTATTTGATATGTTATTTTACGAGCTAAAGATAAATGTTTGAGTGTCATGTGTAGACACCTATAATTACGCCCAAGAAATTTAAATAATTAAATTGCGCTAATTATCCCCTTTCTCGCAAATCAATGACATATTGTCAAAAGCACTCATTTTCCCTCATATCATCATTAATTAATTACACTAAGGTAATTAATTAAGTTTCATATCCAACAAATACCCTAATTAACGACCTTCCATTAATAAATCACCCCTTCTACCAAGACTAATTAATTATTATTAATTAATTAGCTTTCCCTTCCATTTAACCAATAAATCAATATTTAATTGATTTAATCCCCTTTTAATAGCCTAAATCGTACTAAAATTTCTCTAATTATCTTCTATAAGCTTACATCTACCTATTAGTTAATCACCTTTGATTAATTAAAACACCCCCCAACTCCCATGACTTGCTAAACATGTGTTAAACTCTTCTAAAGTAAGGTTACCTTTAATAAAGCAACCTTATCCATTCCTAATCATGTTTTACCTTTATCCCACATTCATGAGAATGTGTTGAATCCTTTATCCTTTGGGCTATATAAAGAGCCCTCCACCTACCATTTTACTTACACCTAAACTCCTAAGAGAGCAAATACAAAGCATACAGCAAAGAGACTAAGAGCTTGCACCTTGCCCTTTTGAGATTTCATCATCTTGAAGAGTTAAGGCTCTTTCTTAAAGTGCTTAGGTCATATGGGAGTTGTCAAAGGAGTCTTTTAGCCCAACTTTGATTAGCCCCCCATTCCTAGGTTACTTGGAACATACTAAGGACAACTATTTTGATAGCCATGGAGCTTACTTAGGTCCAGTCATTTATTTGTTGTTAGAGAATAGAGGAGTTTAGATATTTAGCATTGTTAGTTTCAAAGTTTGTAGTGATGAATGCTAGCATCTAACCCTTGTTTAATTCTTATCATGATGGCGTTTATGCTTTGTTGTTAGCTAAATATGTAGAAGTTAAGGCTATTTAGGTGGTAGTATTTGTTTCATTTGATTTAACATTATTTTGAAACACAGTATACATACACACATTTGGCACGCCTGGTGGGACTTACTCCATTGTCCTTTGTACTTAATTTCAAGTTTTGTGTAGTTAAGTTTTATTTTTGGTTACTAACCCTCTTTTACACATGTTGATATAACTTGTTTTTCTTAACTTGTTTTGTTGAGTTTGCATGTGTTGGGTATTCATTATAGGTATAAAGGAGTTGAAGTGTTGTAAAAATTGGAATCAATGAGAAAAATTTCAATATTTCTCCATGTTTTCATTTTTAGAGTTTACTTTTTTCAACATTTTACATGCTAGTTTTGTTAATTTCATGAAAAAGCTTCAATTCTTGAGCATGTAGGTTAGTGTTTGATAGTGCTGAGTCTTCTATTCACATATTAATGTGGTGGGTTACTGTAAAAATTTAATCTTGGTGAAAAAATTTCAATATTTCATCATGTTTTCATTTTTAGAGCTTACTTTTTCATCATTTTACATGTTAGTTTTGTCAATTTCTTGAAAATCTTTCAATTCTTGAGAATATAGGTTAGTGTTTGATAGTGCTGAGTCTTCTATTTATATATTAATGTGGTGGGTTGCTGTCAAAATTTAAATCTTGGTTGAGAAAATTTTTCCCATTTTGTAGATTAAGGGACGTTTTGTTTTGACATTTTTTAGAGCTTACTTTTTCAAGTGCATTCTACTTGAGCATAAGAGCATTTGTCGTAACCCATCTTCCGAAGGCCATAACTTCTTTCTCCCAAACTCGAAATGTTACTCCATTTTGATTACGTTGGAAAGGTCTTCTAGTTCATATATGAAATGAAAACATAATTTTGGGTTGTTGTACTTAAATTGAATCTCGGTTGGAAATTTTTTCCTGTTATTGTAGATTAAGTGGTCATGTTTCTAACATGACTAATGTTTTGATGAATGTTGCATGTCAAGTGCACACTCCATTGAGACATAAGAGCATATGCGTAACCCATCTTATCGAAGGCCATAACTTTTGCTCCCGATATCGAGAATCAAACTCCAATTTTATTTTTATCGTTGGAAAGGTATTGAAGATTAAACTATGGAAGTTAAAGTTGTAGGTTTTTCTATTATTCTTAAGGGAACTGGTCATTTTACTAAGCATGTCTCAATGGTCCTTTGATTTGAAGTGTTCTATTTCTATGCTTACTCGAGTTATAGATCAAAGCATGTGTATGATATTCTATTGCACCTTTTGGTGATCTTTAGAATCAAAAACAACTTTGAGTCTCTCATCTTGTATAACATTGGGATTAAACTTGGAAACTTGATCTATTCACTTTTGGTCTTAAGGGAATGAACCTTTTACAAAGCATTTTTCAATAATCTTTTGATTTGAAGTTTTTCATTTCTATATAGTTGAGATAAAGTTTGTGTATGCTCTTATCTTGCATCTTAGGGTGATATTGAGAATCAAAAGCAACTTTAGTCTTCATTTTATAACATTTGATAAATTGGAAACTTCATCTTTCACTTTTGGTTTAAAGGAATGAATATTTATCAAGAATTTTGTATGGTTCATTGATTGAAAAGATTTTATTTACTTTTTATTTGGATTAGTTGTTGTATATCCTCTTCTCTTGCATCCTTGGATGAACTTGAGAATCAAAATCAATTCTTAATCCTCTTTTAAATAACATGATTTTCTTGGGGAACTACTAACACTTAAGTGCAAGACCTAAAAACGCTTGTCAAAGAAAGGAGGAATCAAAATGAAATCAAAAAATACTAATACAGTTGTTATACAGGTTGCCAAAAGGTTTTCAAGCAAACCACACCTAATTAAACAAGATAAAAAGAACAACACATTCAAAACACTGTATTACAGATTTTGGAAAGGGGTACGTCCCTCTCCGCTCAACTAGAACATAACCCCTTTGGCATAATGCCTTAAGCTACAACAATGGGGATGGTTCCAGGAACCCTAAAGTAGTCCATGCAAGAGGGAACCTTGTGGATGAAACGGGAAGTGCTCTGCACTACCTACTTGACTAGTGATTCCTTTGTGAGATAGCGTTACAGGTTGTCCATTGTGGTGACCCCAGTGATAGTACACATATACGTACTAGTTGCCTACTGTTCTTGAAGGGGGTAAAGTAAAACTGAGATACTCCCAAGCTAGTCAGTGTGAATTTTGGGGTAAATCGCGCTCGCTCGTGGCAACTTTGTAACATCTAGGGTGAGATAACCACCTAGGAGAATATACTTTGGCCAGGAGCCCACTTTGACCACTCTAAAACAGTGTTGATTTGTGAACCATCTTTTCATTGAGAAACGTGTGACGCGGTACTTTCACCTAGTTTTTGCTTGCCTTAGGGCAAGGTGAAACTCTTGCTCGAAGTGAAGCTAGAATTTTTTGTCATTTTTTCTTGATTTACTTCCTTCACATTCTTTTGACACTTTGTTAATCAAAAGAAGGTGTGACTACCTTTGTGTTACCGATTCGACTATTTCCCTCAGTTTTATGTCTGTTTACACCCATCCATGTTTGCGGATGGGTTAGTTAAACGTCTAAAGTGTGCGGAGGCATTTTCACGTCATTTGGTAGCCATTGTGATCTTGATACCCACGTCAAGGTCATCACTGTAGTTAGGCGTGGTTCATCACTGCGGACTTCCTTAGAAGAGTTAGCTTGTTTGTATCGTATCACTACAATTTCGATATTTACATCTTGTTTCTTGTAAACTTGACATAAATACCTATATTGTATGGTTACGTTGAACACATTTTTAACTATTCCTAGCTATACTTTGAGCATTTTTTAGTTCGGTTCTATTATTACCTCGATTTCAAAGAGGTGCTAGGTGTTACTATTTGTGCATGTTATATCAATAACAACTCGATATCAATACTTCACTTTCTCGCAAAGTGGGTTAACATATCTTGGTGATATTGTTATGTCATTTACGAATTGTAATTGGCACTTTTTGAGATATAGGTCTTAATCAAGACTTGAGCTCTGCTCATCGTATATCTTGATTGGGAGATCACATTTGACTTCTTGTTTTTACTTACGTTTTGTTCATTTCCTTTGAACTTGGCATAAGTGAGAGACATCTTGTTGATCATTTTTGCATCACAAATTACTTTGAAACGTAGTATAGGAAGTATTTCCTTGTTGATTAAGCTTTGGGTTTCACACTTGCACGATTGTTTCCTTGGTGACTTATATCATTTCAGAAAACATTGATTTTCTCACTGATAATTCCCTTTTTATCTCGTACGATATTGCGTCGTCACTTAGGGATAGTCATTGAATTTTGAACAAATATACAACTTACCTTTGTGAAAATTATGCACGAAAACATGGCTCCCAATACTTACGTCTATGTCTAGCTGAAACAAACTTATGCTACCTACAACAAGCACATGCTCAGGAAACCTCTCCCTTTGAAGGAGTTCCATCACATTTATCGGACACGATCTAGGACCACTATTGTGCTGCAGAAACAGTGCCAAAAATGACTGACTATTGCGCGGTTCCCCATACTGGACAACGAATATAGAATCACCACACGCAGACTTTGATTTAGACCCCACTCTACTAGCAAAAGATTTTCCATTAGAAACTAAGCCTAGAGTTTTGGCATGGGTCATGGAATTCGGGGCTAGAGATTGCCCATACGAGAATGAACTCAATATCCCCGCCTTCAAATGAAACTAGTCGGTAAGGTATGATTTGCCCCCATGTCAATGATCCAAGATATGTTAACAAGTGAGCATCCTCCCACTTCTTACTTCAAAAAATTCTAAATTGGTAGGGCATAGAATACCTCTTCTTCTGAGGATTCCAATCAAAGATATTTCAAGATAGAACATGAGACTGAGGATTCAGAACCTCCAAAATACTATTCGGATTCATCTAATTCGACTCCTAAGTCATGGTCCTCCCTCTTTGTAGGATCCTCTTCAATCAACTCAGTAACCTAATGCCGACAACTTATGCTTCGCGGTACCTCCCTTTTTTCAATAGGACCCCTTTTATCAAGAACATTCCCAAGTCAACGTCTTCTTCCTTTGAAGATACACACGAACTCCAAATCTCTCCAATCAAGGAGTATAATACACAGGGTATCATCATGAATCATGGTCCCCTCTTCTCCTTCGTAAAGAACCCTTATCATCGCATTCATCTAAGTGCGATGCTATGAAATCAACACTTGTGAGCATACAAGAAAGCTTTATAGGGACCTTCTTCGTCAATCACCCCCACAAAGAATCTATGCCCCTATCCTTATGCCAAGATTCGTGTGACCCTTCAAATTCCTTTCAAAACAAACATCTGATATCGACCCATGTGTTGACAAATACTACAGGACTTTGAGACCTTAGGGATCATGTTAAACTATTTCTACATGGCATGTCAAGAGGTGACTCATAGTGACTAATTGGACCTCATCAGAATTTTTCCTAAGAGTCTCAAAGGTCAAGCATTGGAATGGTTTACGCGCTTACCATGAGGATCAATTTACACCTGGATAGAATTGGTGGAAAGATTCATGCGTCATTTGTCGTATAACATAGAGAGTGACATCACCATGATAGACTTGTGCGGCACAAAACAACGCCCAAATGAGACCTTCGCTAGCTTCCTCCAATAATGGAGAGGGATAGCTAGTCGATTCCCTTACGCTTTCCCTGAGAAGCAGCTGGTCAGTATTTTCGTCCCTAATTTCAACCCAGATATAGCTTTCCACCTCCAAATGCATTGTTTCCAAACCTTTGAGGAGGTTATCGAGAAAGGGATTCAAATAGAAAAGGCTCTCATTGCCAAAGGCACCCTCAAAACCCAATCTAAAGACAACCAAAGTGTCAAACCCGCTGACAAGCCAAAGATCTTTAACAAAAAAAAAACATGGTGGGAGATGGAATCACTGATTCCAAACATGTTCAAACAGTCCAAACCAGTCAACCTTTTAAACTGACCAAGGGCCCAATTCAACCACCACCAAAGTGATGAACATTCACCTCCCTCAATGAACCATTGTCCATCATACTAAAATAGTTGGATGTGGCCCACATGATGAGCTATCCTAAAATGCAACCGTTTGATGAAAATGCTCCTAAAACCTTCATGGTATAATGAGCATGAATACTATGAAATGTATCACGTTAAAGGTCGTAAGATAGAAAAATGTCTGCAACTTTGCCACTATATTCAAGACCTCATTGAAAATGGGGAGATAGAGGTGGATAACCCTATCAAAATGAAAACACCTAACGAGAAAATGGGGATTTATAAGGAACCATTCCCGAAGCATGATAAGTCAGAAAAGACAAAGTCGGATCAGGGAGAGTCATCCCAAACCTATAAAGCCACGAATTACTTGTATACCAAAAGAGATAACAATCATTATGATTCGCTTATCAGATGTATTCACTCCCCTGCTAATCGTTTTAATACCATCCGGATCAAGGGAAAGGACTGCACTGTGGTAACAAGGCGTGCCCGCCACGTGATTTCGGAACCCTCTATATTGACCCCGCAAACTGGTAAATATAACCTTTTAGAACAACTTGAGAGGACACCTGCTAAGATCTCGATCTTAGATCTTCTCAAGATATCCAATGTGCATAAGGAAATTTTGTATCAAATTCTTCAGGGTTCGGGAGTGCCTTTAGAAGTCGATCCTGCGTACCTTCAAGCTGCGGTGGCAAATATTGCACCAAGTGAGAATCTCAATTTCAACCATAGGGAGGTCCCTACCGAGAATCCTACACATAATCTTCCTTTATACATTGAGGTAGTTGTCACCCGCAGGAAAATCAAATGGGTGCGTGTGGATAATGGATCTAGATTGAACATCTGCATGCTTAAATTACTCAAACAATTGGGACATAGAGAGGTAGATCTTGAGTCCCATATCATCACTATCACCACATATAACAACGTGGAAAGAGAGTCAACAGGAACACTTACGTTTCCCATGGAGGTGGGCCCCACTTGCCATCAGACAAAGTTTCACATCCTAGACTTGGAACTTCCATATAATATGCTTCTAGCTCGACCATGGATTCATGCCATGCAGGCCTGTCATCACCAATCCGACACTATGATAATTCTTCACCGGGAAATCCTCGTGCTATGATTATTTACTAATTCATAGCCTTTAGTTTGGTGGATGTAATCTGGAAACAAAAAAACAACATAACACAAGAATACCATCGACTATGATAAGATAGAATGATGACAAATCTGAAATATCAAAGTAAATTATAATATTAACATGAAATTGTTACAATCTCCCCTATGAGGTACTTCAAGTGTTATTGACTTCACTTTCCTTTCACCAAGACTATGGGAGAAACTTTACAATTACACCTCTTAATGGCTTCTTCAACACACCTTTAAACTGATGGCTTCCTTCGCACACTTCCTACAATATTTATCACTACTTCCTTCTATGCTAAATGAGGGGGGTGGCCTCTCTATTTATAGAACTTCCAGGCTTATCCATCTTATCTCTAAGATAGGATAAGAAATCCACTCTGACGAATCATACTCCATACCTTAACTCTTATCTGTACATGTAAGCTTATCTTTTAAGATAAGATAAACCTTATCATTTTATATGGGTTCCACATTTTTATACTTTTTACAAATAAAATACAAAAAATATTTATGACCTCAATCCTTGTCCTTATTACCAATATAATATTTCTAATTCCTAATCATGTAGACCCTACTTCTCTAATTACCCAAACTTTGACATTTTAACATTACCGGACCACTTACGACAAACATTTACTTTTTACAACATTCCTATTGTACTTTGACTGTTACCGTACTCCACATTATTGGTGGCACCATACTGACGGCACCGTTATCTTCTACTAGACACTACTAATAATTATACTTAACAACATCCTATTCCTAATACATACATTAATCAAATAGAAATTATGGAGGAAAATTTTAGTGTCGACATCTTCCCCCTTCCTAGCTTCTACTCCGTCCTCGGAGTAGACTATTCTGGTGCTTGGAAAATCTTCAACTTGTCGTGGTTGACCCATTTCGTAATGGGAGTGCCATCCAATTCCTCTAGTCGGTACGTACCATTTTCATGCACAGCTGCTATTTTGTAGGGCCCCATCATTTTTGGAAGAAATTTTCTCTGTCTTCTTTTTTTATGTCTGGAATCATATACTAGAACCAAGTCATTCACATGAAATGGAGACCAATGGATCTTTTGATCAAAGTATTCCTTCTGCTTCATTTTCTTCTTATGGCTTGTATCCTTTGCTATTTCCCTCATTTCCTCTAGCAAATGAAGATGTACCAACCTTTCTTTTACTGAATCACTTTCATCCATTCTTTCATTTTTCATTACTCTGACCGTGGGAATATCAAACTCAATAGGAAGAACTGGATCAATGCCATAAGCCAACTGAAATGGGGAGTATCCTGTTGCTGACTTTGATGTTGCCCTATATGCCCACAATGCTGCATGAATCCTTTTATCCCATTTATGTACCTGTAAGGATGCATCTTTTGTAGAATTTGACACAACACAAAATTTGTTCGTTCCACCTGTCCATTTGTGTTTGGCTTGTATGTTGTTGCCTTCTGGTGCTTAACAAAAAACTTATTGACTAGGGCTTCTACCACCTCATTAATGAAGTGGCTTCCTTGATCTATTACAATTTCTAATGGAAAACCAAATCTGGTGACAATGTGTTCATATATGAACCTTGCCACTTCATCCATGGAAGTTGTTTTCAATGGCCTAGCTTCAACCCACTTGGTTAAATAATCTGTGGCAACTACAATATACTTATTTTGGTGTGAGGTAGTTGGAAGTGGATCTACAATGTCTATTCCCCACTTTTCAAAGGGACCAAGTGGAAGAATAGGACATAATGGAGTTGATGAAGTCTTACAGTTACCATGTGTTCGAAAAATATCAGATGTCTTACAATAATTATAACAATCTTTAAAAAGAGTGGGTCAGTGATAACCTACATCCAAGATCCTTCTTGCTGTAAGTTGTCTAGAGAAGTTCCCTCCACATGTACCATTGTGGAATTCTTCTAGCAATTCCTTCCCTTGATTATGGCCAACTGCCCTCTTGTACTGTCCATCAGGTCCTATTCGAAATAATACTCCATGCAAAATAGAATATGGATGACTGGCTTGAGTAATCTTTCTCTTAGTCTTTGCATTGGCACCATCAGGAAACTTGAATTCATTTAGATAATTCCAAATATTTATGTATTCACTAGGGATTGTGTCAAAGGAGAACAATGCTGCATCGGGGAAATCATCATCATCACAAGATGATCCTAAACCATCATAGGCTCGAGAGAGTGCATCTGCATTGACATGCTTCTTTCCTGGCCTATCTATAATATTAAATTAAAATTCTTGTAGCAAAATTATCCATCTTTCTATCCTCCCTAATGGGTTAGGCTTATTGATAATATATTTTAGAGCTTGATGATCTGTTACAACTATAAATTTCTTCCCAAGCAAGTAATTTCTAAACTTCTTTACAGCAAAAATGATAAATAGAGCCTCTTTTTCAGTTACAGTATAATTTACCTCAACACTGCTCATTTGTCTGCTTCCAAAGTAAATTGGATGTTCATTCCCATTTTCATCCTTTTGGCTCAAAGTACTTCCTAGTGCTGCATCTAAGGCATCAGTGTACACAATGAATGGCTTGCTCCAATCTGGATTCTTTAAAATAGGTGAAGACACCAGGGCTTCCTTCAGTTGTCCAAAAGCTTCATGCACCTTATTTCCTGGTTCATAAGTAACATCCTTCTTTAAGAACTGGGTTAGTGGCTATGCAATCTTTGAGAAATTATTGATGAACCTTCTATACTAACCCACATGGCCTAAAAATGATCTCAATTTGCTTCTATTCATAGGAAATGGTAACTCTTTGATTTTTGAAACTTTATCAGGATCAGTACCAATATCATCTCTGGATACAACATGCCCTAACAAAACACCTTTAGAACATCCAAAGAAACACTTTGTAGGGTTTAGTGAGGCTTGTGCTTCATCTAACCTTTGAAATGTTGTCTCCATCTGGTGCAGGTGGTCCAACTTGCTCCCATAGATGCAAAAATCATCCAGAAATACTCTGATGAAGGTCCCAATGTAGGGTTTGAACACCCTATTCATCAAACGCTGGAATGTTGCTGGAGCATTACACAATCCAAAAGGCATAAATCTATAAGCAAACGTTCCCCAAGGAGTGGTGAACATGGTTTTCAGATGATCTTTCTCTGCTATACGAACTTGGTTGTAATCATTATATCCATCAGTAAAACTATAGCACTCTTGGCCAGCTACTTCATCCAAGATCTGATCTGAAAATGGAAGATGGTAATGATCCTGCTTTGTTGCCTTATTGAGCTTCCTATAATCAACACAAATGCGTAGCTTGCCATTCTTTTTTATTGAGATCAGAATGGGAGAAACCCATTCTGAATTCTCCACAGTAAATATGAATCCTGCATCAAGCAACTTATCTATTTCTTCTTTTACAGTCTTGGAAAAATTAGGATTCATTCTATATGGCATTTGCTTTATGGGCTTAACACCATCTTCCAGCTCAATAGAATGTTCTACCCAAATTACTTGATGGAGTTCCTTGTAATAAAAAGTGAATGTGTATGTACCTTTAAAAGAGCTGGAGGTAGGATTCCTTCTCACTCTCCATCACAGCATCACCAATCTTTATTTGTTGGAGACGGTCATCAATCTCTTCTTCAGATAATTTTATGGGGTCATGAGTTGGTGTGACTGGAAGGATATCCATGACTGAAACATCCACCTCACTTTCTTCATCTTCAGTGTCCACTTCACTGGTACTAGAGAAATCAGAGGATGTCCAATCATCAATTTCATCACTTGAATCGACAGGTTCTACCTTATGATGCCAAGGGATCATGTTTATTTTCACCCTCTCTCTACCACATCCAAGTATCATGAAGCCATCATTCCAGTGGTTTCTTGCATGAACTCTCCTTAGCCATGGTCTTCCCAGCAGCACTGGGTATGCAACAGTACCATTTTTCATCACCTGAAAGTCTACCACACATACAACACCCATAACAGATATTGCCACATTTGAAACTACACCTTCTGGTTTAGTTTTTCCTTTATTTAATGACCTTAACATAAGTGTTGAAATGCGATCAATTTTTAAACCCAACATATTGATTACATACTCGGTCATTACATTAACTGCAGCACCTTCATCAACTAAGACATCATGAATTGAAATACCATTACATAATACCTCAGCTTGTGGAGCATAGGGATCCACCTCTGCCTCCAAAACAAGGACCTCAACCTCCTTTCTTCATTGAGCATTGAGTCCACTTTGCATCTCCCGCCTCTTCTCAGAAGACATAGCCAAGAGTTGACCATATGTAATATTTACACGCCTTTTGGACAGATCTTTCAAGATGGAGTATAGTCCTTGCCCCTGTGAAATCAGAAAATCCTGCACACCCAACTTTCTTCTCCTATGTTTCTTACTAGTTTCTACTTTCATCTTCTTAGGATCATTTCCATCTTGATTATCTTTTTCTTTCTTTCTTTTTGTTACAAACACATCTACTTCATTATTTTTGCTTTTATCTACTACATCAAAAGAATTCACAGGTGATTTTCCTTTATCATTATCTCCTTTACCAGATGTAGAAGCTCTATTTCGACAATTATACTTATAATGACCCTTTTTATAACAACCATAACATACAACTTCAGGAATATTTCTTTTTGGACCTCCATCTCCTCCCTGAGAACTAAATTATTTTCCTTGAAGAAGATTAATAGTTAACTGACCCATATTTTTGAGCAGATCTTCATACTCAGTAGATGTACTAGGAGAAATATTTGTGCTCACCGGGAGTGGTTGTGGATTCTGGACCAAAGGTGGTGGTGTAGGCTCTACTTTAGCAACAATTTCTTTGGGCTCCTCTTCCATGCTTTCTTCTTGCCTTCTTGCAATCTCCTTTGCTTGTTTAATGGTAGCTGGGTGGTCATACTTCACTCCTTTTCTAATTTCTGGCTTCATCCCAAGAATGAAGTGCTTACATAGGAGATTATCCATGCCATTCATCAACCTATCCGCTAATCCTTCCTTCCGGATCTGGGCATCGAGCTTCCTCCTTAGCTCTAGAACACGAGCATGATAATCCCTTATCTTCTCCTTCTCTCCTTGGGATAGCTTTGTGATCTCGATCATGAGATCTGCATATTTCTGTTGTTCACCAAATTCTTCAAGAAAACTTTCAGTTAATAAATCCCATGAATTTTTCACATTATCACCTAGTGTTTCAAACCACCTAAGTGCTGAACCATCCAAAAAGGTAGGAAAAAATTTAGTCCATTGTTCCCTTCTTATAAGGCCATTACAAATACAAGATTTTTTAAACTCTTGAATGAAAGAAGAAGCATCTTCATTAGATTGAGCTGAAAAAATAGGAATCCTTCCCATTTTCAAAAGTAACCACCGTGAAATACCAACCCATAGGTACAATCAACAAGACTTATGTGCACAAATAATTGGAATCACTATACTAGAAAGTGACTTTACACCTTTCTACAGTAAAATAGAAATGACCATGGTAACTATGGTAAAACTTGACTTACTGCGGTAAAAACTGACTTTATTGTGGTAAACACTATTCCCGGTAAAAAGTGAAGTTACTGTGATAAATACTATTCACAGTAAAAAGTGACTTTACTACGGTAAATACTATTCCCAGCAAAAATGAATTTACCATGGTAACTACTATTCATGGAAAAAATGACTTTACCATGGTAACTACTATGCACAGTAAAAACAAGGTTACCCTCCAATTGATTTTTGACTAAGTGGGAATATCTCTCCAGAAAATCCACCAACGAGGAATGGTCCCGACAATGGAACCAAAATGTTATCACCAATCCGGCACTATGATAATTCTTCACCAGGAACTCCTCGTGCTATGATTATTTACTAATGCACAACCTTTAGTTTGGTGGATGTAATCTGGAAACAAAACAACAACATAACACAAGAATACCATCGACTATGATAAGATGGAATGATGAAAAATATGAAATATCAAAGTAAATTATAATATTAACATGAAATTGTTACAATCTCACCCATGAGGTACTTCAAGTGTTATTGACATCACTTTCCTTTCACCAAGACTATGGGAGAAACTTTACAATTACACCTCTTAATGGCTTCTTCAACACACCTTTAAACTGATGGCTTCCTTTACACACTTCCTACAATATTTCTCACTACTTCCTTCTATGCTAAATGAGGGGGGTGGCCTCTCTATTTATAGAACTTCCAGGCTTATCCATCTTATCTCTAAGATAGGATAAGAAATCCACTCTGACGAATCATATTCCATACCTTAACTCTTATCTGTACATGTAAGCTTATCTTTTAAGATAAGATAAACCTTATCATTTTACATGGGTTCCACATTTTTAGACTTTTTACAAATAAAATACACAAAATATTTATGACCTCACTCCTTGTCCTTATTACCAATATAATATTTCTAATTCCTAATCATGTAGACACTACTTCTCTAGTTACCCAAACTTTGACATTTTAACATTACCGGACCACTTACAACAAATATTTACTTTTTACAACATTCCTATTGTACTTTGACTATTAGCATACTCCACATTAATGGCGGCACCGTATTGACGGTGCCGTTATCTTTTATCAGACGCTACTACTAATTATACTTAACAACATCCTATTCCTAATACATACATTAATGAAATAGAAATTATGGAGGAAAATTTTAGTGTCAACAGGCCGTGCCATCAACATTTCATCAATGCATCAAGCTGAAGCATGAGGGACATACAATTACAATACCAGGAGATTTTGATCCCTTTTCTCATTATAGAGCTCTAAATAGCTTTGCACAAAAGGGTACATATGTATGTCTGTCCACAGATATAGCTGTCCCTCTTCATTCTGAGGCCATGGAATCTTGGGTAGATTTAGCTTCTCTTAGTTCTTGCGCTCATGGGGCATCTACTTCAACATCTCCATTTAATTCATGGGAGATGAAAATCCTAGAATATGGCTGTGGGGAGTATAATGTACAATAAGTGCTCCTAGTTTCAGACCTCTCTTTGTCACCCAAGACTAGAGGTCGACCCAACTACCATTTCAGGAGACCTAGAGAAGAAAATGCTATTAAGTCATTCCTACATGGAGGCTTGTTAGCTAAGGAGAAATTGCTTGATCCACCTACTACTTGGGTCCCTGAGGACACTCAACCATCTTGTTATCAAACCCCAAAATATGAAAAATCCAGTAGAATGATGTACTCCATAGGCTACAAAGGCCTAGGATGTGGTAAGAATGAACAAGGACAAAGGGAGCCAGTCCCTCTCCCCCATTTCAAAACTGAAAGATATGGCAACGGGATTCACCCTTATGGGAAACACCCTAACGATCAAGATGCAAGTCTTTCAGAGCATGATGACAGCTCTGATTATCTAGATAGCGATATGGATTCCTATTTTAGCCAATATGAGGATCTAGCCTCCACGAACCTTTTCATGACTAACGTTGTCCTAACCATAACCCCAACTGAACCAATCCTTGACCTTGTCTACCCTTTCCTTGTTGAATGGGACCAACAACTTCACGTGCCACTAGATTTTTTCGAGAATGACCAGGCTATTACAGAGTTCATGGACATAAGGGATACAATTCCCATTGGAGATCATAAGAAGGGTTTCTTTATCGACTTAGACACCTATGCCTACTTCAGCGAGGAGGCTGAACTTTGTGGTCAAATTTTTTTAAAGAAAAGCGAGGGCAAGAGTTCTAAAGAAAATCCTTAGAAAAAATCAAACCTCTCCAAGGATGAAAATATCGTAGAGACATCCTTGGATGAAGATCTCAACCTACCTCTTGATCCTACGCGTATGGAGGATTTATCAAAATTGTTAGTTGAAGAAACCATTGATGTCAATATTGGTATCAAAGAAGATCCCAAGATAGTAAAATTGGGAGCATCACTCTCGGCTAGATAAAAAAAGACATTCACTATGCTACTGCGAGAGTTTATTGATGTGTTCGCATGGTCTTACAAAGACATGCCCGGCTTAGATCCAAATTTGGTCATGCACAACCTAGTTTTCGATGAAGACGCTAAGACTATCAAACAAAAGATCTGAAATATGCACCCAAGAGTGGCCTTGTTGGTTAAAGAAGAGTTGGAAAGGTTGCTTGCAGCAGGATTCATCAGGCCAATTGATTACTCTGAATGGATATCAAACATTTTTCCTATCCAGAAGAAACCTATCGGTATCTGAATCTACACAGATTTTAGGGACATCAGTAAAGCATGCCCTAAAGATGACTTTTTGTTGCCCAACATTGACATGATTGTTGACTCAACCACAGGGTATGAAATGCTATCACTCTTGGATGGATTTTTGGGTTATAATCAAATTAAGATCACTGAGGAAGAGTAACACAAAATAGCTTTCACAACTCCTTGGGGCACCTTCTGTTATCAGGTGATGCCATTTGGCCTTAAGAATGCGGGAGCAACTTATCAGCGGGCCATGACAGTAATATTTCATGATATGATTCATGACATCATGGAAGACTATGTAGATGACATCCTGGGAAAGTCCAAAACAAGAGAGGATCATCCTATCATTTTATGGCATATCGTTAAACGCCAGCGTGAATACAAAGTAAAGATGAATCCAAAGAAGTGTGTCTTTGGTGTGCTATCTGGGAAACTATTAGGATTCATCATGTCAAGACGAGGTATTGAAGTAGACGGGCTGCTAAAGTTTCTGCCATCACAGAAATGCCTCCACCTGAGAATATCAAGCAACTGCGAGCTTGCAGGGGAAAATTCAAGCCATTCGCTGCTTTATCTCCCAGCTTGCAGATAAATGTCACTCATTCAATCATTTTCTTAAGAATGATGTCACTTTCATCTGGGGACCTGAGCAACAGAAATCCTTTTCTTTGCTTAAATAGTACCTAGCTAATCCACCTGTCCTCATGCCTCCCACTCTAGGAGAACCACTTTTGCTCTATATTTCCGCTATGCAATATGCTATTGGTGCACTGCTTGCCCAATATGACCTTAGCCATAAAGAGTAAGTAGTGTACTATTTGAGTTACACCCTCTTCGCCTATGAACTTAATTATCCTCAGATTGAAAAGGATTTCTTGGCAATTATTTTTACCTTTCAGAAACTTTTCCATTACCTGCTAAATAGTAAGACCAAGTTCATATCCAAGGTCGACCCAATCAAGTATTTGTTTTCCAAACCCACCATCACAGGTAGAATGGATAATTGGATCATTCTACTCAGTGAGTTTGATATAGAATTTGTCAATCAAAAATTAGTTAAAGGACAAGTACTTGCCAACTAGCTAGTGGAAGCACCTTTGCAAAACACAGAACCTTTGAGTCTGGATGTGCCAGATGCATCTTTACTCTATATTGAAGAATCTGTCATATGGCAGATACATTTTGATGGATCTTTTACGTTTCATGGTTCAGGTGCAAGAGTGGTCCTTATTACTCCTTTGGGTGATCCTATACCGCAATCTTTCTTCCTGGCCTTCCCTTACATGAAAAACATTGCAGAATATGAAGCACTCATTGCAGGAATGAAGCTAGCCATCAAGTGGAATATTCAACATGTAAAGGTTGTAGGTGATTTACAGCTACTCATCAAAAAGGTTAATGCTGAGTATAAAGTTAAGGATGACAAGCTCGCACCTTACAAGAAGTTGGTGGAAACTCTGAAGGATTATTTTTTGCGCATTACATTTGAGCGGATCCCAAAAGCATAGAACAAATCGGCAGATGCTATGGCAACAGTGGGATCTATGCTTCGTATGCCGCCAGGGAACAATGATATGCCATTTTTCATAGAAAATAGACACCAGCCTACATATGACGTGCCAGAATCTTTCTTGGCTTATGAGGTTGTTGGTCCCTATTCCCCATGGTATGAACCCATTTTCACCTTTCTTAAGAATAGTACTTTCCCTCCCAATATCTCCCATTCTGAAAAGCAAATCTTGATTTTCTAGATAGCCTGTTACACCCTTTTAGGAGGTACACTATATCTTCATGGCTACAATGGGAATCTATTACGTTGTTTGGATGTGACGGAGTCAATATAGGTAATTACAGAAATACACAAAGGAGTATGCAAAGCACATACAAACGGAACGGTCTTGGCTAAGAAATTGTTAAGAGTAAGTTACTATTGGCCCACGATGGAAATTGATTGTTGTAATTATGTTAGAAAATGTGTGCTTTGCCAAAAGTATGGAAATTTCATCCATGCTCCATCGCAACCATTGTAAACAATCACTACCCCATGGCCATTCTATAAGTGGGGACTTGATCTAATAGGGAAGCTTACTCCTACGTCATCTGATGGTCATACACATATCATCACAACTACAGAATACTTTAACAAATGGGTGGAGGTTGTCCCTTTAACCTATGTCACAGGAGAATATATTTCTAAATTCATCATGAATCACATTATTTACCGATATGGTATCCCTGTAGCCATTGTCACAGATAATGGGAAGTCATTTAAGAACAAAAATGTGAAAGGTCTTTGCCAACGGTTCCAAATAAGATTGAAATGGTCCATGCCATATTACCCTCAGGGTAATGGACAAGCTGAGGCAACAAACAAGATTTTGGTAAGGATAATGGAGAAGATGGTTAGAAAAACTGGTCGAAATTGGCACCTACAAATCCACCCAGCCCTCTGGGCCTACCAAACATCAATTCGCACTCCTACAGGTGTAACACCATATTCCCTAGTGTTTGAGACAGAATCTATCATCCCTTTAGAGATCAAACTCCCATCCTTGTGAATTTCTCTTCGGGACTATTTGGATAAGGATGAAGATTATCGAGTGGTAAGATTGGCTGAGTTAGAACTCCTAGATGAGATGCGCATTCACGCTCTTACTCACCTAAATGTATATCAACGCAGAATCTCCCGCAACTACAACAAGAGAATCATCCCTCACCAATTTGAGGTAGGTGATTTAGTTATGAAGGAGAACTAGTTCAACACTAGAGCAGAGCGAGAAAAGAAAAGGAATTTTGAACCACACTAGTTAGGACCCTATGTCATAGTTGCCAAGTACGGCACTGGGGTATACAAACTGGCTCACCCCAATGGTGATGAGCTCCGAGAGCCAATGAATGCCATGCATCTTAAGAAGTTCTATGCTTGAAAATGGCACAAAAATAAAAAAATTCAAAAACATAAAAAAAAAATCAGAAAAAGAAAAAGAGAAAACAGGTCATCCACTAGTGAAAACCACACAATTGTGGCACTTTGGACAAGTCCTTGGGTGAAAATAATATAAAATTGTTTCGAGAAAAACACAAAAACAATAGAACATTTTTTCGAGAAAACGTAAAAACAATAGAACATTGTGTTGAGAAAACAAAAAAACAATAGAAAATTATTTCACAAAACACAAAAACAATATAAAATTGTTTCACAAAAACATAAACAATAGAAAATTGGTTTATGGAAACGTATCTTACAAAAATATTTACTTGCATTGTCTTTTTTTCTTGCTTTGCTTGTTGCTTGTATAGTGCTTTGCGTGCTTGCTTTTGAGTTGTTTGTTGCTTGGGTGTAATTTTTCATAGTTTATCTTTTCTTGCTTAGAATAGATTCATTCTTTCTTGTGCATATTGTAGTGGGTTTCAACATGCTAGTGTCTTAATTATTTGTTTCTTTCTTAATGCATTTGGTTTTGTTTTGTTACTTGTTAATAAGGCATGGTGATTCATGGTGTATTGCATTAATTCTTGGTGTTCTTTGTAGCATTTGGCTGTGTTTCTTGCATGTGCTATGTTTTGTTATCATTCACATCACACTACCATCACTATCATCACATATAGCATCATCTATACATCATATATAAACAAAAATGCTAAGTTTTACATCATGCATGTATGCTAAGCTAATCATCATATATCATATCATCAATGGGATCAAGAGGGGTTGCGCATAATCAAAAATATATCCCCCCCTCGTGTCAATATCAACATATCATCCCATCCATATACATCAAAATTACACTTGAAAATAACATTTGATATTGTCTACAGATCTGTCATCTACAATCTATAGCATGCCTCAAACGATCACGTACGATCACCATCTCTCCTGAGTGTCAGAGCCTCACGGTAAGTTTTCTAAACTAAGCTGTTAAAATGAACTGATTGCAATGTTTTTACCCCCCTGGGGGGGTATATTAACCTGTTTTTCACTAATCGGACAGCCAGGACACCCATTTAGCTCACTATTTTCTCCTCTGTTCACTGTGGAATAATTATTTTTAATTAAATAATTATAGTTCTCTTATTTTTCACCGTATTGGGGCATTTTTTGTCCAATACCCCTTTCTTCTCCCCTAGACAATTTTATTACTCCCTGGTTATTTTTATTCTTCTTCACACCCTTATAAATAATTATTTTTCAAATAATTATATTTTCTTAATTTTTCCACAAAACAAGGACATTATTTGTCGTTTGTTTCTCTTTTCTTCCACCTAGGGCACTTTCTGTTGCCCCTAGGCCCTTCTTTTTATTCTTATCCTTTCTTATATTATTTATCACAGTTCAGAAAGCCAACACAATACAAACATTTACTATATCAAAAAAATCCAAAAACAAGGCAAAAATTTTCAAAAAATTCCTAAAAAGTAAAACACCCTACAAAATGGTAACTTGCTTCTTACGGCTGAAACTTGTGTCTTGCGCATGGTATTTTCTCCATATCCTATTGGTTTGTCTCACATCTTCCCCAATTAATATGACTTGCAGATCAACAGATTCACAACCATTCAAAAAATCTAGCTACTTGCTTCATTTGTACTCTGGGGCACTTTTGGTTGCCTGGTGTTGTTTCGTTGCACACAAATGCTTTTCATGGACCATGTGTCCATTTTCATTTCCCCTTGCTTGGGGAATCATTTTTTAACCCTTGTCATCAATCATGAACTTGTGGATCTCTCCAGCACTGATAACAAAACATTTGTACAACTATCTTGACCGTTGTTGGGTAGGATATGTGCGTTCGTACTTGTTTTCCCTATTAGATGAGCTTATTTCCTTCTCGTATTGCATTGCATTTTTGTATGTTGCACGGAGTTGATTATTTTAGCAATGGGAAATTGCTCGTATTATTAATTTTCATGTCATTCTACATTTTTCGTATGCTTATATTTTTCATAAGGACCGATGACATAGTTCCTATGGTAATATGATGACATCCAAATTTTTTAGCAATGGGAAATTGCTCGTATTATTAATTTTCATGTCATTCTACATTTTTCGTATGCTTATATTTTTCATAAGGACCGATGACGTAGTTCCTATGGCAATATGATGACATCCAAATTTTTAGCAATGGGAAATTGCTCGTATTATTTTAGCAATGAGAAATTGCTCGTATTATTAATTTTCATGTCATTCTACATTTTTCGTATGCTTATATTTTTCATAAGGACCGATGACGTAGTTCCTATGGCAATATGATGACATCCAAATTTTTTGAAACAAATACGTGGCTATAGGCTAAGCTCTTCTCCCCCTTGTCCATATTTCTTCTGCACCACTTCCCTTTCACCCCTAATTCTCCCTCTCATTAAGGCATCATCCCTTGTCCTCCTTCGTCTGCCTATATCTCACCCTTTTTGATCGTTGGTCAGATTCTTCCATCACCCCATCGACACTCGAGGGGGCACCTCTCCCTCCTAATTTTTCTTCTATCCCTTCAAAATCACTTTTGTCTACTATCTTTGAAGTGGCATCACTTACGCCACCCCAAAGAGGGGAAAATTTAGACACCTATAATTACGCCCAAGCAATTTAAATACTTAAATTGCGCTAATTATCCCCTTTCTTGCAAATCAACGACATATCATCAAAAGCACTCATTTTCCCTCATATCATCATTAATTAATTACACTAAGCTAATTAATTAATTTGCCCATCCAAAAAATACCCTAATTAACGACCTTCCGTTAATAAATCACCTCTTCTATCTAGATTAATTAATTATTATTAATTAATTAGTCTTCCCCTTCATTTAACTAGTAAATCCATATTTAATTGATTTAATCCCTTTCTAATAGCCTAAATTGTATTAATATTCCTCTAATTTACTTCTATAAGCTCACATCTACCTATTAGTTAATCACATTTGATTAATTAAAACACCCCCCAACTCCCATGACTTACTAATCATAAATTAAATCCTTCTAAAGTAAGGTTACCTTTAATAAAGCAACCTTATCCATTCCTAATCATATTTTACCTTTATCCCACATATAAAGGGATGAAGTGTTTCCTTTATCCATTGGGCTATATAAAAATCCCTCCACCTACCTTTTTACTTACACCTAAACTCCTTAGAGAGAAAATGCAAAGCATATAACAAAGAGACTAAGATCTTGCACCTTGTTTTCTTAAGAGTTCATCAACTTGAGGAGTTAAGCCTCTTTCTTAAAGTGCTTGGGTCATATGGGAGGTGTCAAAAGGGTGTTGTAGCCCAGATTTTATTAGCCCTCATTCCTAGGTTACTTGGCATACTAAGGACAATTATTTTGATAGCCATGGAGCTTACTTATGTCCATTAATTTATTTTTTGTTAGAGAATAGAGGAGTTTAGATATTTCGCATTGTTAGTTTGAAAGTTTGTATTGATGAATGCTAGCATCTAACCATTTTTTAATTATTATCTTGATGGTGTTTACTTTGTTGTTCAATTATTGCTAAGTTAAGGCTATTTAGGAGTTAGTCTTTACTCATATTAGCATTATTTTGAAAACAAACACATGCACACAGCAACAACTTGATGAGTACCCCATTGCTAGTTGTATGAGGACACATAGTTATTGTAATGTGTTATTTATCTATATGTATTTTATTCGTAATTTGATAATTATCTATTTTCTTGGCACAACCAACAATTTTCTTGATTTATGTGTTCTTATATTTTGGGCATTTTATTTTTTCGTTGCACTAACATGCGCATTTTTGCACTATGGCTATTTATCCATTTGTTTTGCTTAGTTTTAAGTTTTCGTATGAAGATTAAATTTTGTTTATAGCCTAGACCAAGGCATGATATTTTTCCACTTGGCATTTGAAACATATTATTATGTTGGTTCTAATGTCATAATGTATTGGAATAGGGTCATGAGATTCACCATGTAGTGGTTGAACCTATGTACCCACTTCATTGTATTGGGGTACGACGAAAGAAGTTACAAATAACTAGCATGTTATTGAACCACAAGTTATTATGTAACTTGGGTTAGAGGTGTTTGGACTCTATGTTCTTAGGGCTAAAGGGTGACCGGCCTCTTTTGTGGAGGTATAAGAAATAAAAATAAAAATATTCTTGTTATATCGATGTGTATATTTCTTGAGGGAGACATAAGACACTTGAGGGAGGCATAAGAGACTCGAGGAAGACATTAGAGACTTGTATGTTTGTGATTAGTGCATTTGGAAGTTTTTTTGTTTGTGATGCTTTGGGAGGCATATGTAGTTGTTTTGTGATGCTTTGGGAGGTGTATGGTGATGGTATTATGATTTATATGTACTCGTGTGATTTGATTATGTTTTTTGATGTTGATGATTGATGCTCTTCATTGGGGGTATAATTTTACACCCTTTTTGACACTATGTAACTACAGTTATTGTCCCAAGTTGTGTGAAATATTTATATTTTTACATGTTGGGAATCCCATGTTGTAGCAGTATTCTTATGTTACCAATATTGATATCTCAAGGGCATGTGTAATAAGTACTATGTTGTGTGGGACATGTATGTTCTTTCCATGGTTTGGTTGAGTTCTTGTGATGTGATACAGTCACAGAAACATGTAGAAATATGTCTTGTGGACCATTAGAGTTGTGTTTGGTCTTTGTGTGGTATCGGGATATCAGTTTCTACTAGTCATGACCGAAACAAAAATAGGTAAACTAAAATCCTAAGAATGTCAATACTAAGAGCTTTATTTTAGGGATACTATAAAGGAAAAATATTAACAAAGTAATAATTTAAAATAAAACCTATTAATCTTAACAAAACATTAAGAAATTATCAAACCTTTCCCTCTTTTGTAAGGTCACACTTTTGAAATAAGTACCTCTTATCATTGGTGGCATGAAATGATGATCATTTTCCTCCTTGCTTATAAGCATCTTCTTCTAACCTTGACATTGTGTCACATCGAGGATGATGATTTTATAAGGGAAGGGAGATGTAGTGCATAGGAATAAAACCAACAAAAAATAAACTAAAAAATTAAAATTAAAATTAAAAAAAGAAATAAATGTAAGTTGAAAACTCGGGTAGGGGTGGTTGGATAGAATTGATAGAGCTGGCATATGCCAGGAGCGGTTTAAGTGTGGTAGGGTGAGGGCATGGGCCTTCCTAGCTAGGAACGTGGGCTTCATAATGGCCTTACGACCTATCATTTTCCTTGCATAATAATTCAACCACTTTATTTTAAATCCAAAGAAATTTGACAATGTTGGAATCCTAGTTAATGTTGCAAATTATAGTATTATTTGCTTAGTTATAGTGAGAGTGGTGTGATATGGAGATTGGAGATGTATGGCATTAAATTTTGTGTTGCAACAACATGTGAACAAATGAAAGAATGAGGCAGCCTATAATGGAGTATGATCATGAAAATGTACTAAAGACATGGGTTTCCTCACGAGACAGTCATATTGTTTTCGCTATGCAACAAATAGGTCTCCAACATGATCAGTTTACATTTTCTATGTACACCTGGCTTGTTCCAAAATATCCATTCTAGAATATGGTATGGACATCCAACAAAGCATAAAAGATAGAGGAATTTTTCCATATGTTATATTTGTAAATTCTTTGGTAGACATGGATGCAGAACACAGGAGAATTCACATGGAATGTGAACTATTTTTCATAATGCCTCAAGTTAAGGTAGTCTCATGGAATGCACTAATCATTAGATATGCAAAAGTGTTTTTCTTGAAATGAATTTGGAAAATTTCAAGCAAACAATTCTTACAAGTTTCCAAACTGATCCGTTTACTTTGGCCAACATCCTCCTTGGTTGTGCAAAAATAGATGCCTTGGGAAAGGGACTGCACAAAATGGTTTTTATGAAATGTCATGAGAAACTCTCAAGTAAATGTCATTGGCAAGTTTAAAACACAAATCCACAACCTTAATCAGCCTCTTCTCAGTTGATGTTATATGGGAGCTTAGAGTAGGGTATAGGTACCATCAATTAGGTAGTTTACAAAAGATGGATGGATACCTTATAAATTCTTCCCCCCCCTTTAGATGCCTATACCAAAATAAGAGCTTTGAAATCATTGTCATGTCTTGTTTTGGCTGTAAGTTTGTTGAGTACAAGGTATTGATAGGGATCGAACCCACTCCATTCCACTTGGATGCCTTTATTTCTTTCACCATGTGCCAAATGGGAACTATGAATTAGTGAATTATGGAGATAATATCGTTGTTAAATGTTTTAGCTAGAAATATGCTCGCAGAGTTGTATGTTAAATGTGGGAGTGTATCAAAGATTAAAAAAATATTTTATAAAATGCTTGAAAGAAATGTGATCGATGTATTGAGGGGATTTCAGGATATGGGCATTCCATACATGGATAAGGTTAGAGAAACATTGTTAGATGTTATATCTACTCATTCTATGGTAGACCATTATGCAAAGTGTGGAAGATTATTCAAAGTCCATGATCTGTTTAACAAAATGAAAAGGACATGGGGTCCCATCAAATGTGATGTTATGATTCTGCTTAAAGAAGGCATGGTCTTCTTACCTTCGTCTTTTATAATTTTCATATTTCAGTTTTGTTATCTCTCGAAAGTACACCCTATAGAGAGATTACTACAGGGGTTCTAAGCTTTCTCTGGATCTATCTCTTTCATAGATACAATGGAAACACCTTAGGTCTATGGGTATACCTATTTTTGAAGTGAGTCTCTGGTATCAAGGCTGGTTCCTGCTTGATGTATCCTAAACTAATTTTTTTCGTGTTTTGAGGGTAAAATGATGACTGTAAATGAATTGAAAACTGGGGGTGATACACAAAACTTGTTGAGGGGATTTGACTGAGTACATGCAAAAATATTTGAAAATGGATTCTGGGTACACAAACCAATAGTTTTCAACAAAATATTAAGGAAAAACACTTGATGTATTGAGGGAATGATTCAAAACAATATTGTTTAAGATAAGCATGCACACTAATATTATGAAGAAATTAATAATTTTTTGCAGCAAGTTAAGATGATCAATTATGGAATTTTTACATTCACAAGAAATAATAAAGTATACATGACACTGAAAATAATTGGAAAGGTAGAAATCAATTCTCATTCAAAGAGAAAAACTAGTAAAAAACTGCTTCAACACTCATGTATCTAAAAATCCCTCTCCAGTGCTTTGCCAATGCACACAATATATACCAAAATTATTCATCCCACTCTTCCTAAAAATAGACTAAAATTGTACTCACCCATGCATCCTATTTTTATCCTTTATCATGAATAATTAAAGAAATAAAAAATAAGCATGTTAATACAATAAGGCATTAATAGCCTTGTTTACAAAAATACAACTCAGTCAAAGTGTAGTTAACTATTCTATTTTAAAATAAGTTTTATGAATAATTTGGCTAATAATAGGCTTTTCTTGAAGAGAAAGTATTCTCCAATGCATGTAATTTATGTATTCTATATGATGATGTGGCATTTGCAACTTGATCCACATGCAATTCCAAAAATACCATTTTACACTATCCCTTGGATGCACATGCAAAAATTAATCTCCGTGTAAATAAAAATAATGCCTTGTATTTTAAACTTCGCAAAAATTTATTCAATTCAATGTCACCCATTGTGGGGACCACTTTGAGCACATGTGCAATAAAATAATACTCTTATTTTTGTGGAAAGTAAGGTAATAGGCCTAAAAAGGGGATCCTTGTACTTTGATGTTGACATTTTCCTGTATTCTAGTGGTCACATAAAGAATTGCACTTGTGCACACCATGCTATTGTTTGGCTTCTAATATCCCCCACCGTGGGGACCACATGTTATGTGAACACTTTATCTTCTTTCTGGATTTTGACCTCGTAGTCCTTAGTTGACTTGGCATATTATTATGATTTAAAATAATGATGGGGTCATTTTTGAAACATTTCCACACTGTAACACTCAACCACCTTGTTTATTATGATTTCCATAGTAATTTGTTGTTAATATTATAGGATTTTGGCATATTATTATTATACCTAAACCAAGGTCAATGCAATGATTTCTTTTAAATGATGTGGGTTGGCCCCCTCCCATGGTGACTCGCCCCTTTGCATTTGTTGGTGGCATTACTAACTTTGGTAGAGTTAGGGTTTCTTTGGAACTTGGAAAGTCTATTATTTTTTACTGTGGTTAAGTAATGATTTATTGTGGTAGATTTTACGTTGAATATATTGCATTGCTATGAACCGTCGATATTTGGTACCTGTCGATTTCACACTGTTGATCTTCACGAATTTTCATTAATATTGACAAGTTCTTTGCAGATGTTGATCTTGTGTAATATTATCTTCTCCACTCGTGGACCTTATAATCGTTGATTGGCATAGTGGTTGGCTTGGGTGATCATTTGATACCGTTGATTTCAGTACTTGTTGGTTTAGTGTCATCAATCTTTAAATCAAGTGGGTTAGGTTTGTTTTAAAATATCGTTAATCTTATCACTTGGTCTTTATCATTTTCTCATCACTTGGCCATCGTAAAATTACTCCAGGAAGTCATTGTTGTCCTTTCCTGTGCTCGGTTCCTCTGCAAATCCCTCTTCTGAGCTCTCTTACATCTCTATTTTCTTTTTTTTTGCTCTGTTTGGAGCTTTCTGAGTGTGATTTGATTACGTTGGCCACCATTGTTGATCCTCAATCTCGGTGCCTTGCATTTTGTTAACTCTTATGAGGTTTTTTGAATGGATTTGTTTATTCTCTAAAATATCTTGGATGCCAATAGTGGATTTTTGGAGCTCATCTTCTTTGTAGAGAAAGTATCTGTAAGATATGTGTTCATATTTTTCTGAAGTGGCCACCATTGAACTTCTTTCAAGCTAGTTCTGAAGGCTTCTCTAGTTTCTTTGCTGGATTTTTGAGTCACTGTGCTTTTGTGGACTTAAAAAAACTGTATAAACTCTAATGGATGCCATTTTTAAAAGGTGAGCCTTTGATTCCTTGGGTTGTAACTTGTTTCTCTCAGTCAGTTTTTCTTTTTTAGCACTAACACCTCAAAACCCTTGTGTTTGTTTACATTTTCTTGTGAAAATTTGATCTCTGAGCTTGAAAATCATTGCGGTATTCATCATTTTATTCTACACTTTTTATTAATGAGGATTTTGTGGCTTTGATCATATTGTACTGTTAAGTCTATTTCATTTTGATTATTCATGCAAATTCTCAGTAGATCTATATATTTGTTGACGTGGGTATTTGATTTTTCAGCGTCATCATTCTCTTTACTCTGAATGTGCATATTTCAGTTTTTAAATCTAAGGCATTTGGCAGCAATTTATTTGTGAAGCTTTAAATTGTTAACTTTATATGCTTTCCTTGACTGTGGTTGTTGTTTTTGATCCGTTCTCGAGCTTTTAATTTTCCTGCTCGTAGTGATTTTTCGTGATTCCATGGGACTGTGGATTTTTCTGAGAAAAATATTTTCGAGTCTTTGAATTTGCAACCTTACTCCAAGAATTTTCTCAAATTTAAATTAAACTGGTATGTTTCAACTAGGTACTCTTATTCTCCTCTGAAAATTCATGGATTTGGAACTGTTTATGTTGTAATCTTTTGTGGTTTTGAGTTCATACTCCTAAAATTCTTGTTCTTCCTTTTCTTGTGCAAACCTAGGATATATTTGTATTCTTCGATAAGATATCGTTATGAAATAATTCATCTAGGTGTAACCTAGGCATCATTGAGAAGGTTCATGAGCTCTAATTTCTTGTTTTTGTAGCCTCATGTTCATCTTGTAGAGACCATTGTCGAGGGTTGTTTGAGTTCTGATTCATTTTAGAGTGTAATACTTTGATACTTTTAAATAACTTTGAAGTGGCACCTTGCTCGAGATACCCATATTTGAGTCTTATTTTATACTTGATATTTGGCCATGAAAGATATGATTCTTCCCAATTTATTATGTTTTTATGATTATATAGAATCTTGTATACTGGAGCATTCCATATAGCAAATGTCAAAATATCTAATTTTCTTTCCAAAATAGTACATACTGTGATGAACTCTGAATTCCTTTGATGACTTGCCTTGATGCTGGATATTGTATTTATTTTATTGAAAAAAGTTAGGGAAAATAATGTGCATGTTCTTTCATGTTTTGTTCTCAGTATATTGAAATTTTCAAAACTAGAACTTGATGATAAAAAGAAAACAAAGGATAGTCATGTAGAGTTTTGATGCACTTTTACATAGTTTAATATAATATATTTTTATATATCAATTCCATCAATCTTGTCTTGTAATTTTCTTCCTGATTCTATTGATAATGAAATGATATACCTTCTGTATGTTGAAATTTTTCTATACCTTCTCCTTTTCATCTTATTTAGTTAAGAACAACAACATGTACTACACTTGTGTATGTATATTAAAGGACTCTTTCCTTTATTCAAGTGAAGATGAACGTAACTCTCTCTCTCTCTCTCTCTCTCTCTCTCTCTCTCTCTCTCTTGGCTACATCATAGTTTCTTATTTCATTTAAGCTTGTTCATCTTTAACAGTCATAAGGATGTTCCAAAACCCTTGTTTCACTATAGAAACATTCACTTAAATTCTTGAGATGACATCTTCAATGCTGACCTCCTAGAGTTGTACTGTTAAAATGTTGTGAACTGTAACTTTTTATTTGATCTTGTATTATGATAGTTTCGAACACCTATCTCTAAATTTGATCATAAGTGAAAATGTTATTTTCAAAGAACTTTGTATGGTCTATAGTATTTAGATTTTAGTGTGTTATGATGATCTTGAAATAGCCCACATCTATTAAATGTTGAACATTTTATCTTCTTTAGTACTAGCATTCTTCTTTTTTGCAATACTAAAATGAGACCTGTGTAATAATGAAAACCTTGAAATCTGAAATGTGATCATTAATTCGAATTTACTTAGTTGAGAATATTAGCCTATACTTGAGCTGGTTGCATTGTGTACTATATCTCTTCATTGTGAATTACCCTTTGTATCCTTAGTTGTACTATATCAGAAGTTGTTCTTTATGATGAAGTAACCTGTATTTATCTGAATTTGTTGCTTTGAATATACAATGTATTCTCTCATTTCTTGCATATTATTTGATTATTACAGTAGTTTATCTTTTGTCATAGCTTTTAAGCATGTATTAGTTTTGAAATAACATGATGGAAAGATGTAAAATTTCCATTTTACATGGCGAAACCCTGTCAAATTTTTCTTAGATTTCGTTTTCCATTATGTTTCAGCTGCAAGTTTATCACATTCCATTTGTTAGAATCTAAACATTAAACCTGCATTTATTTTATGGATTAGTATAGGAAAATCTTTGTGTATTTCAGCCTTTAGTCTAAACTAAAATAAATTTACTTTTCTGGTTCAAGTTAAAAAATGTAATACTTATTTCTTCTTACATGTACCTACACATTTAGATAAATTAGTTAGAAAATATTAGGATTTTTGGCCTCTCTTCTGTTCCACAGTTTTTCTCTTTATTTTTTCTCTCTGAAATGATTGTGAGAATTATATGTACTAATGTAGAATATTGTTGGTTGTCTGCTATGAATTTATTTTTTCTGTAATCATACCTCATGATATTAGGAGATTCATTCACATGACGATAAATAGTATAATAATATGAATTAATCCTGATCTAATGACTGACGGCCTCTTTTCTTGTTTCTTTTGCAGGTACAATGCAATGTTGAATAACAAGGATGAAGATGGAACAAAAGATGGAGCAGAGATGCAGAAAAAGGGAAAAAATAAATAAGGCAATGATGGATTTCTTCATATTCTTTTGGTTTTATTTTCATGCAGATGCACCTTTTATTTTAGTAGTTATGATGTTTACTTGAGTCGCATCCCATGGCTTGTGTGGGAAGCATTTGAAATTCCTTATGAATAAAACATTGAATTTTGAAACTGAGTTTTGTACTTGCTTTGGCATTTCATTTTTTTTATGGATTTTATAATGAATTAAACTACTCAATAACATAATTAAATGTATTTAATCATGAAGGAAATAACTTTAAAATACTTGTAACCTTAGTAATGAACTTTGATACTGCAGTCTGTAACTCTGATTATTGTTCCAAAACTTAACACTTCATCTATTCTATATGTTTTGTCTTTATCATGATAACACATCTATCTTTTGGGGCATTTGTGTTCTTTTGCTGAAGAAAAACAAGAAATTACAGACTATGTGATTTGTTAGGTTTTGTAACAGCACACATAGCTGTAAATTACATGTAGTCAATAATTAATCCAACAGAACAAATATTAAACTGAAATAATATCCCCTATATTAGGTTCACTTCACCAATGGCATCCATCGTGATGAAGTTTCTAGTTGCCCATTTTTGGATGAGTGCAAAATTTTTTCAACATTTATGGCGATCCTGTGTGGGAAAGCTACCTGCTAGCTTATAGACCATTTCCTTGCTCCTATCCATTGGGCATGAAGTCCAGAGCATGTAATCAAAATATTCCTTTCTGATGGTCCAACCCTTCTAAAGTGAACTAAAATTGGGAAAAGATATGGTAAACTAGACCATGTACAAAATGCACTTTATTGATTTTGGAAACATTTTAATGTGCGGGAACTACACTTATTGAAAGATAAATCATACTCTAAATAACACTGTAGGATATTCTATAATAGTGTTTGAGAAACATACCATTCATAGCAATTGGAAATTCCTCTCCATTCAGCCTTGAAAGTTGAAAAGCATTATGTTTCTTGCAAGCTGAAATCATATAAGGACCACTCCAAAGTGTGTCAAATTTCATGTGGTTTCCCTGGCTTTGCACAATCAACATCTCATTTCAACACAATGTCACCTTCATTGAAGATTTTGAAGTTAGCTTTCTTATCAAAAGTTTTCTTCATTTGTTTTTTATTCTTTTCCATGTTTAAATGAGCTTGATCTCTTAGCTCTTGTAACTCCATGAACTCTACATAACGAACCTGCAATGGTTCACTCTCGAGTAAGCTCCATCTGATGTAGAAAATATAAATTAGGCAATTCAACTGAGATGGACATTATTCCTTTCTTCCATAAACGATCTTTTACAGTAAATTTCCAACTGATATTTTAGGAGTCACTCTGTCAGCCCAAAGTGTTGAATTCAACATTAGATGCCAAGCTCTATGGTTATCTTTGAGTGTTCTTCTGATGATCCTTAAAACATTCTTATTATTACTTTCAACTAACTTAATACCTTATGGGTAATAATTAGATGACGTACTTAAATAAATTTGTGCTTAATAGCCCAATCTATTACCTTTGACACCAAGAAACACTAAGGCATTATTTGAAATGATAGTTGTTGGAACAAAAAATCTACAAACTATACTTTCATAAAAGGATAGTATAAAGTTCTCGTTAGCCTCTTTCAAAGCTATTGCTTCATTCCACCGTGTAAAGTAATCTGTAGCAATCAAAATCCACTTGTGTCCTTGTGAAAAGGTGGATTTATAATGCCAATAAATTCAAGACCCCACTGCATAAATGGTTGATCCACTAAAATAGGTTGTAGGGGCAGTAAAGCTAAACATTCTTTTCCAACAAAGAAAATACATTTCTTACACTTTCTGATCCATTCAAAATAGTATTTGAATATGTTGGGCCAATAGTAACCATATTTAATAATTTTTAAGGTTGTAGTACATGCTAAAAAGTGACCTCCTACAGGTCCTTCATGGAATTCAGATAATAATTGCTTAATTCTATCATAATCAACACATGACAACAAGATTCCGTTTATATCTCTTTTAAATAACATGCCATCAATAAAAACATAAGGTACAACTTGTAACCTAAAATACCTTCATTTTTTATTTTCCATTCCTTCTGGATAAGTATCATGCTATAAATAATTCAACCAAATCAATCATCCATCTGGATTCCTGAACTTCTTGAATAAGCCTAGGCTACTAATTTTCTTGTTGCACTATGTTATCTGACTATTGATACGTAACTTCAGCATGTTGTTCTGGATCTTCTGATTCTGCATCCTGTTGTTTTTCCATTTCAAAAATTAGATACTCACACAAAACTTTAACTCAAATTGTTCTCATAGCACGGATATCAACATCATATTCCATAACTTTCGTAATCCAACTTGTTCTTTTCTCATTCAACTATTTGTTCAACAAGAACGATTTCACACTTAGATGATAAACTAAAACATGTATCTTGTTATTTGAAAGTATGTACTTTGAATTCTTTAGTCGTCTGACTGCTGAAATTACTTGTTTTTCTAGATAAGTGTACCTTGTTTTTTCAGTCATGTAAACTTTGTCCAAAGAAATCAATTGGCTGCTCAATATTTTCATCATTAACCTTAGTTAATATGGTTGAAATTGTTTCATCTCCTACAAGTTCATACATTGTAAAATATTTATCAAAATTTGGATTTTCAAGAGTAGGAGCCTGTGAAATGGCTATTTTAATTGCTTTGAATCATTTTCTTCCTTCGCTAGTATGAGAGAAAGTCTTATCTTTCTTTAACATAATTTTCAATGGCTTAACCAATGTTGTAAACTATGGAACAAATCTTCTAACAAAGTTGATTTTTCCCAGAAAGATCTATAATGTATTCTTTTGATGAGGCAATGATAGTTGTGATATGGCTTCAATACTGAAAGGGTCGATTACTAAATATTTTTTAGAAACAATGTGGCAAAGAAATTTACCTTGGTGTACTGAAAAGGTAGATGTTTTGGGATTCAATGATATTCCAAACTATCTACATAACTGAAAAGTTTTCCTTAAATGTATTAGATGTTCATTGATTTTTTTTTGAAAATACGGTAACATCATCCAAATAAACCAATATGCACTTATTTAGTAATGTATGAAAATCCATGTTCATAGCATGTTGAAACGTTGCACCAACATTTGAAAGGCCAAAAGGCATTCTTTTGTAAGCATAAGTACCCCACTTGGTGGTAAAAGTTGTTTTCTATCTATCTTCTTCTCGGAATAGAATATGATTGTATCCACTATAACCATCCAAAAGAGGCAGTCTATCTAGAACCAAAACCTATTCTGAAAATGTGATGCATGTTAGGTAGTGGATAATGATCTTTCAATGAAGCCTTATTAAGATATCTAAAATCCACACATAATCTAATTTCTCCATTCTTTTTCCTGAACAAGAACAAGGTTAGCTACCCAACTTGAATGTTTGAATAGAAAAATAATTCCTGATTCAATTAATTTGGATAACTCTTTTCTCATAAATGGCTCAATTTTTGGATTTACTAGGCCTTTGCTTCTACCTAACTGGATTGGAATTTGGTCTGCAACTCTATTATATGATGACCTAAAATTGGATCAAACCCTCTCAAATATTGGTAGTTTCAGGAAAAAACATCTTTGAATTCTTTACATAATTTGATAAATGACTATTTTTCAGCTAAAAAATATACCTTTCCAATAATTAGTTTCTTATCATCATCTACCAAGATTTCTTCATAGTTATCCATGTGAGTTGAAATATTACCTTTGTCTTTTCTTAACTGATCATTAAAACTGAAAATATCTTCTAGAGTGACAAATCCTTAAGGAAACGTGTTTGATCTTTAACTGAACAATCTGATCACCATAGAAGTGATGTAGTTTTTCCTGATTTACTACAGAAAATTCAGCCTCTTGTTACAAAGAACTGTAAATCTGTTTATCATCTTTAAAAACCTGACAAATCTCTCCATTATCAGGCACTGAAGGTCTGATAATTAATTTAATATGTGGTTGTATCTTTCTATTTTTGATCTGTTCTATTACATCAAATCTAGCACCAACTGTTGCAAGTCTTTCTGCATGCTTATTTTCAGCTCTTGGGACAGATTAAATGTTAATAGCATCAAAATCATCCATTAAGTCTGAAACTCTATGTTTGTAAGACTTTAGTAATGAATTCTTACAAAAATTAAAGTTTTTTACTTGATTAATAACTAATTCTGAATCTTTGAAAAATTTGTGAAGTGTTGATACCTCTCTTTCTAGCCCATTGCAAGCCATGAATTAATGCTTTGTATTCATCTACATTACAAGTACAAGAAAATTAAAGGCTTAAAGCTGAAAAGTACCTTTCATTTGAAGGGGAAGTAAGCATTAAACCTACACCTTGTCCTTTCTTATTTTTGGCTCCATCAAAGTGAAGCTTTCATAGCCCTATTGTTATTTCTTTGGTTTTGGACAGCAAGGGAAATGGTGCATTTTCTTCATGCAAGAAATAAACACAGAAAAAATCTTCTTCAATTCATTAAAAGCATCATAAGCATGTTCTTCTTGAGTTCATTTCATCCATAAATAGATTAGAAACACCATCAAGTGTGAAAACATGAGCTGTAACATTGAAATTAGATTGATCTAGAATTAAGTAATGTTTTGCAGCATTATGAAACATGAGGCTCTATATGAAATCTAGCCAGAGGCTCTGAATCTATCATAAAATTAGTTCCATATTATGTAGTAAAGAACAAAAGTTACCAATCTAAAGAAAGATAACCTCCATATTTATTGCTAGTAAAATCTCATGATAAACATAAGGAAAATAAGGAGGCAAATCTACAATAATCACATCTTGTAGAATTGTAACATTAGGAACAAACATGAAAATTTACTTCCAAGTTTCTGATAACGCTGACCATATTAGTTTATGTCCCATCTAGTTGTAACATGCTTTTCTCTGTACGACTCATACTATAGGCCCAACTTTTCTACAATTTCTTTTGACATAACTATGTTACTTTCTACGACTATCAACCATGTAATTATGAACTAAATGATCACCAATAATCAGAGATAAATAAAATGGTGGTGGCTTCTTGATATCATGAATTTAAGACCTTTTGAAACATCCATTTGAATATTTAATGTCTTGTTCTATTGTTCTAAGGACCATTCTAGTTTCTAAACTTCCTTTTCTGTTATTTTTGAAGAAATCTTGCAGCTTAGAAAGTTCATGAGAAAGAAAATCCTTCTGTCTTGGAATACTTAGAGCATCCCATACATTGATATATTAACATTATGATTTTTCATTACATCAAAAATGTTAAAAGAAGCAATAGTCTTTGGAAATAGATTCTATTGTTTTAGCATAAGCTTTGGAAAAAAATTACTCTGATTACACCATGTATTTGATATCTGAAAGGCATTCTTTTATAAGCAATAGGTACTTAGATCTTGTTGTTAACTGATTTTGTTGTTATCTATCACCTAAAATGAAAGTAACGATAATCTTATTGTATCCACTATAACCATGAAATACAGATAGTTTGTCAAACACCAAAATTGTTCTAAAAGATTTGATCCAAGTTAATTAGTGGATAATATACTTTACTATAAACCTTTGCAATCTCTAAATGATCCAGCACATAATCATTATTTTCCATTCTGGAACTCAAACAAAAATTGAGAATGGGTACCCAACTTGAATAGCTTGACTAGGAATAAAAAGTACCTAAGATTTGATTAACTGTGGATAATTCAAGCCATAAATCAATGGATCAATAACTAGATCATTAAAGAACTTTTCTTCTACCATAGATTTAGGCTTAGAATTAGACTATCAATTCTATTTGGTACCATAGATAAGGAAATAGATCAAACCCTCTAAATATTGGTATCAAGGAAAGAAATATACGTAACTGAATTCTTTAGATAATATTCCTAAATGACTAAATAAGATAAAGATAAATATACACCACGTAAGTTGTTTCTTGATAAATACAATCCACCAAGATAAATCTTACCTAGGTGAACATGCAGATAAGGTAAATAACTTTGTACTTTCTAACAAATCATCAGAACTTAAACAATTTTCTAGAGTGACAAGTCATTAGGTAACTTGTTGGTATTTAACTGAAAAATGTGAGTCACCATACAAGTATTTGATGAGGTACTCATTTACAATAATTAGGAAAAAGGAACACCGCAAGGTACCCAAAACCAGTAACAACAATTTAAAGTCTTAAAACCCGCTACCAAGGCATCTCCAAGAATCTCAGCTCAAAAAAATCATACAATATGAAGAATTTTGGTGTGTAACTATGGTTTGAATCCATTGCTTGATCACAAAACTACAAAAACAACTGACACTGGGTTTCACTTAAAATAGCTCCACATAAGGAGACTATCAACGGAGTGATGCTGAAAGTATCAAAAAAAAACACCACAGATAATTCAATCAACTGCTGCAAATAGGCATGCCACGATAAGAACAATAACCAAAGCAACAAGGTAAGGACACTAACATTAAAGTTTGTCACTTGATCCAAGAATAGCTAATGTAACTTAGGCAAGGACATGAAAACTTGTAGAAGTAGTTGATCCATCTCTCTTTCCAGCCCATTGCAAACTGTTGAATGGTTCGAATGCTTCATATTTAGCTACATTGCAGATGTGAAAGTACAAGAAAACTACAAGCACTTAAAGCTAAAAATTACCTTTCAGCAACAACTGAAGGGGAAGTAATGATTAGCAACTTGCTTACCTTGTCCTTTCTTATTTTATCTCCATCAAAGAAAAGAATATAGGTACAAACTGTCATAGCCTCTTCTGTTGTCTCAAAATAAATAAATCCAATGGAAAGATCTTTTGTAAAATTTTAGACAAGCTTTTTAATATTTGTAATAGATTGTTCTTGCCTTCACCACACAAATAAATGCATTTTCTTCATGACCAAGGGCTACAAGATGCAAAAACACCGAATTACTTTACATAAAACTTATATTCTTCTACTTCCTTAACCTAAGCCTACCCTTGGTCACCAGGTATAGAATATGATATATCCCATATTATAGTCGCGCGACAAGGGGGTAATGTTCTTCTTGTAAGTCATTTCATCCATGAATAGATTAGTGAACACCACCAAGTGCGGAAACATGAGCTATAACATCTGTTGACGTGCATCACCAAACGGATCTAGAATTTGGCAATTTGTTGCATCATTTGAAGTCATAAGGCTCAATGACAATGTACAAATGACGCATCTATCCAAAGGCTCTGATGTAGTTTATGGTAACATTAGTTCCATATCGTGTCGCAGTCTAAATAAAATAAATAAACAATCTGAAGAAAGATAACTTCTAAGAACCAATCAATTAGATTTACTGTAAAATCTCATTATAAACCATAGGGAAAAATAAGGAGGTAAATACCTAACAACAGTCACATCTTATAGAATTGCAATATCATATATTATTATGGAACTAACGTTGGGACAAACATGTAAAGTTACTTCTAGGTTATTTGATAACACCAATTATGTTAGTTGTTATTGCCATCTAGCTACAACACGCATTTTCTCTGTAGGCTCATATTGACGTGCGTCAGGGCCTACTTTTCCATGACGTGCATCACTAAGGCCTTTTGGCATAAGGCCTGTCAACAGGCTACTTGCATCACTGTTCACTAAACCATGGATTTATGCACGACATGGAATAAATGATCGTAAAAAAAATTGATGCACGTCAAAAAATCATGAGAATATTAAGACCTTTTGAACCATCCATTTAACTTCTTCAATGCAATCTTGCTTCCAATAGGTCCAAGGAATACTAATCTAAGAACCAATCAAGGTCGTAGATCAAGCCATAAATCAAGGAAATAACTAGTCATCAAAGAACTAGTCAAGACCATAGATTTAGGAGAGAACTAGACATCAAGGATCTAGTTAATACCATAGATCAAGGAAAGAACTAGTCAATACCATGGATCAAGGAAAGAACTATACCTAACAACTAGATAATATCTTTGAATATCTAAATAAGATAAAAGAAATATCCACACACATAAGTGGTTGAGGATAAATACAATAAAGGTAAATAAAGTACCTAGGTGAACATGAGCTAAGGTATATACCTACTCTAACATAAAACACTTGTTGTTTTTGTGGAACAATAGAATTGTTAGCTAATTATTGGCCCGTAGTTGTTTTTTCTATGAATGTGGCTAAAATAGGTCTATTTTGAAACTTTTGACTTTCCTGGGCCTTTTATTGGGCCCTAGTAGTAACTGCAATAAAATCATCTTCACTAAAACTAACCAAGTTCTATTCAGGAACTTTCTAAACATGAGTTTCTTATTTCCCACCCTTCATTTGAGGCATGAACAATGTCTCAGGTTGAGGTTGTGCAACAAGGCTTATATTCAGTAATGCATTTGTTTAGTTGACACTTGTATGACATTGATTACAAGGTTGACACCATTCTTTTTTAGCCATATTAACTGGGACTAAATCATTAGATGTACTAGGATCCTTTGGGTCAAACTTCCTTTATGGATATGGATATCTATAGTTCTGATTTTTTTGATAAGGCTTCCTATTTTGTCAGTTTTGCTGATAAGGACCTTGATAAGGTCTGTCAGGCAATGCAAGTCTAATTTCAATAAAAGTTATCTTATTTCTCATAGTCTATAAATCTTTAAACACATCATCTAAAAGGGCTGCAATAACAAGATCTATAATGGTGATAGGTTGTGGGATATGTGCCAAATCTTTTAAAAAGGAATTGAAGGCCTTGGTGCTAATTTTATAGCTTGAGTAAGACTATTTTCATCTCAGATAACAATATCATAAGCTACTGGGAGAGTCTTTCCTCCCATAGAATAAATCATAGTTGAAATATCATTTTTTAGGGCTCTAAGATAATAATGAAAATCATGGTCATCTTGAGGCTTGACACTTGCTGGAATTCTTTCCCAAGTTCTAGAAAAATAGATATTAAAGTTGGGCATAATTCATGAGGGGATCTTTTAATTGTAGACAATTGTTCTATGAGGGATAAATGATTTTAATTATCTTGAAATTGTCTCATCAATTTACCACTAAACTCATCCCAATTTATTATGCTTCCAATCTCTAAATTACTATACCATTACAAGGCTTTCACTTTAAAGGATGCAGCTAAAAGTTTTAAAACTACATCTTGATGAGTAATATTATGGACTGCACATAGGGCTGTAACATATTTTATGTGCTCTATACGTGTAACCTGATTTTCACCAGTGAATTAAGGAAAAATTTTCATGGTAGCATTACGAATATCATGATAAACTAGAATTATTAATGGGTTGCCATTAGTAAAGCTCACAAAATTCCTAGGCGATGGAATAGCCATTGGAAAAACTAGGATCTGAACAAATAAATTGACACGTGGTGAAGAAGGATTAGCAGGAGGAGGGTTGTTAAAAAAAGACTTATTATAAGGTAGGGTGATACCAACTCTTCTTCTTCTTGAAGAATTCAAAGATAATGAAATAAACTCAGAAGTAATTCCTCTTACTGATGATCTTGTAGTCACTTTAGGCATGGAAAATGTTGCAAAACTAGTTTGATATCAGCATTAAAGAGTCACTAAATAAATCTTTTAATCTTTAGAATAAATTTTTACTGCTTGTTTCTCAGAAAGTAAGTTTTCTTTGTTTTGAATATGTTGTAAATTTTTGTAATTTTCTCCCAGATCTGATTTGTTGTCCCATCGGGCATGTCGAAAACATTTATCTCTCGAAAGTGCATCCTGTACAGACATGACAATATGGGTTTTAAGCTTTCTCTAGATCTCTCTCTTTCATATATAAAATGGAAACACCTCAGGTTTGTGAGTATACCTATTATTGAGGAGATTCTTCGATATCAAGGTTAGTTCCTTCTTGATGTATTCTAAACTATTTTTTTTGGTGTTTTAAGGGTAAAAAGATGATTATAAATGGATTGAAAACTAACGTGATACACTAATATTGTTGAGGGGATTTGACTGAGTACATGCACAAATATTTTAGAATGGATTATGAGTACACAAACAAATGGTTTTTAATAGAATATTAAAGAAAAAAGCTTGATGTATTGAGGGAATGATTTAGAACAATATTTTTTAAGATAAACATGCACACTAATAATATGCAGAAATTACTAAATTTTTGCACCAAGGTAAGATGATCAATTAAGTAATTTGGAAAATCACAAGAAATAATAAAGTACACATAAAGCTGCAAATAATTGAAAATGTAGAAACCAATTCTCATTCAAAGGGAAAAACTGGCAAAAAACTGCTTCAGCACTCCTATATCTAAAAAGTCCTCTCGTGTAATTTGCCAATGCACACAATATATAACAAAATTAATCATCCCACCCTTCCTAAAAATAGACTAAAATTGTACTCACCCATGCATCCTATTTTTATCCTTTATCATGAATAAATAAAGGAATAAAAAATAAACATGCTAATACAATAACGCAGTAATAGCCTTGTTTACAAAAATATAACTAAGTCAAACTGTAGTTGACTATAATATTTTTAAAGAAGTTCGATGAATAATTTGGGTGATAATAGGATTTTCTTGATGAGAAAGTCTTCTCCAATGCATGAAATTTATGTCTTCTAGCTGATGATGTAGCATCTACAACTTGATCCACTTGCATTTGCAAAAATAGCACATGCAAAAAATAATTTCCCTGTAAGTAAAAATAATGTCTTTTCTTTTACACTTAGAAAATATTTATTAAATTCCATATCACCCTTTGTGGGGACCACTATTAACACATGTGCAATAAAAAAATACTCTTATTTTTATGGAAAATAAGGTAATAGGCCTAAAAAAGGGCTCCTTGTACTCTGATATTGACCTCTGCTTATCTTCTAGTGGTCACATGAAGAAATGCACTTGTGCACACCATGCTATTGTTTTCCTTCTAAAACCCCCCACTGTGGGGACCACCTGTGATGTGGACACTTTGTCTTCATTCTAGATTTCGACCTCCTTAGTTGACTTTGCATATTATTATGATTTAAAATTATTATGGGGTCATTTTTGAAACATTGCCACACTATAACACTCAACCACGTTTTTTATTATCATTGACATATTAATTATTTGTCGGTATTATAGTATTTTGGCATATTATTATGAGCCCTAAACCAAGGTCAATGCAATGATTTATTTTAAATGATGTGGGCTGCCCCCTCCCATGATAACTCACCCCTTTGTATTTGTCAATGGCATTACTAACTCAGGTCAAGTTACAGTTTCTCTAGAGCTTCACAAGTGTATTTCTTTTGACTTTGGTTGAGTAATGATTTATTGTGGTAGATTTTGCATTGAATATGATACATTTTTGTGAACTGTCGATCTGTAGTACCTGTCAATTTCACACTGTTTATCTTAAAATATTTAAATTGATCTTGACAACTACTCTGCAAATGTTCATCTTATGTACTGTGATCTTCTCCACCGTGGATCTTTTAATTCCTGATTGGCATAGTGGTTGGCTCAAGTGATCATTTGATACCGTTGATTTTTGTACTGTTTCTTTAGTGCCGAAAATATTTAACTCAAGTGAGTTAGGTTTGTATTAAAAGCTCATCGAGCTTATCACTTGGTCATTATCATTTATTCATTCTGAGCGGCGAAGCCATGGAAAAATTTCTTTAGGAAGCCATTGTTGTTCTTTCTCGAGCTAGGTTCCTCTACAAATCGGTCTTCTCAGCTCTCGTGCATCTGTATTTTTTTTATTTGTTTGTATTTTTCTGAGCGTGGTTTGATTATGTTCTCCTCCATTGTTTATCATCATGCTTGGTGCCTTACATTCTGTTAACTCTTATGAGGTTTTGTGCATGGATTTTTTTATTCTCTGCAATATCTTGGCCACCAATAGTGGAATTTTGGAGCTCATATTCTTTGTACAGAAGGAATTTATGAGTTTTGTGTTCGTATTTTTATGAAGTGACCACGATTGAACTTCTTTCAAGCTAGTTCCAAAGGTTTGTCTAGTTTCTTTGTTGCCATTTGAGTTAATGTTCTTCTGTGGACTTAGAAAAATGGTGTAAACTCTAATAGAGGCTATTTTTTAAAGGTGAGCCTCTGGTTCCTTGGGTTGTAAAATGTTTCTCTTAGTAGGTTTTTCTTTGTTAGCAATAACATCTCGAAACCCTTGTATTTATCTACATTTTATTGTGCAAAGTTGATCTCTAAGCTCAAAAATTGTTAGGATCTTCATTGTTTTATTCTACACTTGATATTAACAAGGATTTCATCTCTTTGATCGTATTGCACTGGTAAGTTTATAAAATTTTGATTATTCCTGAAAATTCTCAGTAGATCTGTAAATTTTTTGACGTGGGTATTTGATTTTTCAGCTTCATCATTCTCTTTACTCTGAATGTGCATATTTCTGTTTCAAACTCTAAGGCATTTTGTAGCCATTTATTTGTGAAGGTTTAAGTTATGAACTTTAAATGCTTTCCTTGACTATCGTTGTCATTTTTGATCCATTCGTGAGCTTTGAATTTTCCTTCTAGTAGTGATTTTCTTGATTCCATCGCACTATGGATTTGTTTGAGAAAAAACTTTCTGGGTCTTTGAATTTGTGACCTTACTCCAAGAATTTACTCAAATTTAAATTAAACTGGTAAGTTTCAACTAGGTACTCTTATTATCCTCTGAAAATGCATGGATTTAGAACTCTGTCTATTGTAATCTTTTATGGTTTTGAGTTCATACTCTTTAAATTCTTGTTCTGCCTTTTCTTGTGTAAACCTAGGCTTTCTCTGTATTATTCTATAAGAGCTCAATCTGAAAAACTTCATCTAGGTGTAACCTCGACATCATTTATAAGGTTTTCGAGCTTTGATTTCATATTTTTATAGCCCTATGTTCATCTTGTAGACACCGTTTTTGAGGGTTGATTGAGTTATGATTCATTTTAGATTGTAATACTTTGATACTTTTAAAGAACTTTGAAGTGGCACCTTGCTTGAGATACCCATATTTTGGTATTATTTTATATTGGATATTCATCCATGGAAGAAATGATTCTTCCCATTTCCTTGCATTTTTCTGAGTATATAGAATCTTGTATACTAGAGCATTCCATATAGCAAATGTTAAAATATGTAATTTTCTTGCCAAAATATTACATATTGTGATGAACTCTGAATTTGTTTGATGACTTGGCTTAATGATGGAAAAAAAAAAATTCTTGACAAAAGATATGGAAAATAATGTGCATGTTCTCTTATGTTTTGTTTCTCAGAATATTGAAATTTTCAAAACTAGAACTTGATGATTAAAAAGAAAATCTAGGATAGTGCTATAGAGTTTTTATGCACTTTTACATAGTTTAATATAATATCTTTTTATATATCAATTCCATCAATCTACTCTTGTAATTTTCTTCTTGATTCTGTTGATAATGAAATGATATACCTTATGTATGTTGAAATGTTTCTATACATTATCCTTTTCATCTTATTCAGTTAATATTAACAACCTGTAATGCACTTGTATATGTAGATTAAAGGACTCTTTCCTTTATTCAAGTAAAGATTAACATAACTCTCTCTCTCTCTTGGCTGCATCATAGTTTCTTATTTCATTCAAGCTTGTTCATCTGTGACAATCACAAGGATGTTCCAAAACCCTTATTTCATTGTAGAAAAATTCATTTAAAATCTTGAGATGATATCTTCAATGTTGAGCTCCTAGATTTGTACTGTAAAGATGTTGTGAACTGTAACTTTTTTATTTGAGCTTGTATTATGATAGTTTCCAACACCTATCTCTAAATTTGATCATAAGTGAAAATGTGTTTTTCAAAAGCACTTTCTGTGGTCTATGGTATGTAGGTTTTAGTTTGTTATGATGATCTTGAAACAACCTGCATCTATTAAATGTTTAACATTTAATCTTATTTTGTACTATCATTCTTCTTTTTTGCAATACTGAAATCAGACTTGTGTAGTAACGAAAACCTTAAAACTTGAAATGTGCTCATTACTTCGAATTTGCTTAGTTGAGAATATTATCCTGTACTTGAGTTGGTTGCATTGTGTACTACATATCTTCATCATGAATTACCCTTTGTGTCCTTAGTTGTACTATAAATGAAGTTGTTCTTTATCATGAAGTACCCTGTATTTATCTAAATTTGTAGCTTTGACTATGCAATGTATTCTCTCCTTTCTTGCATAGTATTTGATTGGTACACTACTTTATCTTTTGTCATGGCTTTTAAGCATGTATTAATTGTAAAAAAACATGATGTAGAGATGTAAGATGTCCATTTTACATGGAAAATCCCTATCATGTTTTTATTAGATTTCCTTTTCCATCATGTTTTAGCTACAATGTTATCTCATTCCATTTGTTAGAATCTACAGCATTAAGCCTGCATCTATTTTATTGATTAGTACAGACATATCTTTGTGTATTTCATCCTTTAGTCTGAACTAAAATCAATGTAATTTTTTTATTCAAGTTACCGAATGTAATACTTCCTTCTTGTTACCTGTACCTTCACATTTAGATAAACTAGTTAGAAAACATTAGGCTTTTTTTCCTCTCCTTTGTTCCATAGTTTTTCTCTTTATATTTTCTCTCTGAAATGATTGTGAGAATCATATGTACTGATGTAGAATATTGTTTCTTGTTTGATATGCATTTATATTTTCTATAACCATACCTCCTGATATCAGGAGATTCATTTTCACAAAGATAGAAAATATAAGAATATGAATTAATCATGAGCTCATGACTAATTGTCTCTTTGCCTATTTGTTTTCTAGGTATAGTGCAGTGTTGAATAACAAGGAGGAAGATGAAACAAAAGATGGAGCGGAGATGGAACAACAGGACAAAATAAATAAGGAAATGATGGATTCCTTCATATTCTTTTTCTTTTTTTTTAATGTACATGCACCTTCTATTTCAGTAGTTATGATGTTTACTTGAGTCACATCCCATGGATTGTGTGGGAAGTATTTTAAATTCATTATGAATAAAACATTGAATTTTGAAACTGATTTGTGTACTTCCTTCTACATTTCAGCTTTGTATATGAATTGTATAATGAATTAAACAAATCAATAACATAATTGAATATATTTAATCATGAAGGAAATAAATTTAAAATATCTATAACCTTAGTAATGAAATTTGATACTACAGTCTACAACTCTAATTACTGTATTAAAACTTAACATTTCATCTATTCTATATCTTTTTTCTTTATTAAGATAACAAATCTGTCTTTCGGGTCCTTTGTGTTCTTTTGCTAAAGACAGACATGAAATTATAGACTATGTGATCTATTACATTTTGTAACACCACACATAGATATAAATTGCATGTAGTCATTAATTAATGCAACAGAAAAAATATTAAACTAAAATAATCTCCCCTAATTTAGGTTCACTTCACTAATGCCATCCATCGTAATGAAGTTTCGAGTTTCCTATTTTTGCACGAGTGCAAAATTTGTCAACAAGTTATTCATTTAAAATATAAAAGAAATAGTAAACCAGTGGTTAATTATACTTTATGATATTTAACAAAACTACATAGTTTAAAACAACAAAACTCCACCTTGTGATTTGCGTAACCATGTTACACCTTAACCATCAACCAAGATTTCTTCTGCAACCTCATACATTATTAACACATTTTGTAATATTTTGGCACTAATTTCTACCCATATTGGTGAGAGTTAATTGATTTCTTCAAATAACAAAACCAATTTTTTCTAAGAGGCAAAGTTAGAAAAACGTAATTTTCAGATACTCACAAAATAACCTGCAGAACCCTGGAAAGGAGATGTCATCTTCCTTCTGTGTTCCTTATTATGTGGGGAGTAATATTAAACCTTAGATTGACCTTGATTGACTGTTGGTGCTCTCTTTTTCTCCCTTCTAGGAGCCCAGTTACCTCATTTTGCACATTTAGGAAGTTATTAAAACTAAAAAATTTGGTTTGGTTTCGGCTCACCATTTGAACCCTGAACAACAAAATGCTTATCCACCTTAGCAAACCTCTAGTATTTTTAATTTTGAATCATTTGTAACTTTTATTTTAGGGAGAAACACTCTTCTAGATAGTTTGGAAAAGACATTTTGTAGGCCTCGGGTTGATTTTTTACTAGGTAAAACTGGCTCAACTACAACTTGGCTTTAGAAAATGCATCGTTATTTTTAATCCATTTTCTAGGTCTAAGTTTTGTCAACTATGGTGAATTATCGATATATAGGAGAGTATGTACAAAAATTTACATTGTATTTTCATATATCAAAGGTTAGTTTTTGATAATATTTTATTAGCCCTCGACCTAAAATTGGTTTTTTTTGCAACTATCCCAAGTACGATTGATGGCCCCAGAAATCTAGCTGTCAATATGAAATTGTTTTCCAGTTTTGAATTTTGTCAGTTCCTCTGAATTCTTGATATATAGGAGGACACGTAGATATTTACCCATTGTTTTTTTTCTCATCGGAATAAATTTTTCTAATGTGGTTTCTTAGCTTCCGAGCTAAAACAAGACATTCTCACAACTAAGAGAAAAATGTAGAATAAGGTCACAAAACCATAGGCAAGATGCTAAACCATTGTGAATTTGTTTTGAAATGTACAAGTAAGTTTATGAAATGCTTTCATGTGGATTATGGTGTGGGATGTGACTTTTTAAAAAATAGTTTTTCTCTCTCTTCCCTATTTCCTTCTCCCACCTTAGTTAAGAAATAAAGTGAAATGAAATGAGTGTATGTCTCTAACCCTGTCCTTTCAAATGCAAATTATTATCATTACTATGTAAATGGGAAACTAAAAATGTTAATTATGCTAGATTTAGGTGGATGTCATTCCATCGATTTATCGTTGATTTCATCGTCATACAGTTTTTCAGGATGCAAGTAAGATGGTGAAATGACATGGTTGTAATCCATCGTGTGTTATTGTAATTTATGTATGTTAAATATATAAATGTGTGTGTGTGTGTGTGTGTGTTTGTGTGTGTGTGTGTGTATGTATTATTATGTTACTGTGAAGACTTATTATTGAAATTTGTCAATATGAAAGAGATGTTAGTTTTAGGTGTTCTTTGGGAAATGTGCATTTACCTATAGGTGTTCTTTTGATTTAGATGTACATATGGTAATAAAGGGGTTGAATATATATGTTAACTGATATTGTAGAGGATAGTTCAACATTTTGCAAAGTATTGAAAGGTTTATTAGTCACGTTTTTTATCATTTTAAGATGCTAGTGTTTAAGGAAATGTTCATCTAAACATGGTTGTTATTTTGATCTCAAGTTTGAGTTTTTCATCATAGCGTATATGCTTAGCGACATTTTCATGAAACCAATAGTTAGGAATGACATGGTTAAAAAATTTCTTGGGTATTTGGTCCCATCCTAGGATTGACAATTGTGAGTGTACTAAGGAGAATGTGATTTCATTAAGGTGGTAATCTATGGGTAAAAAAAACCCAACATATTGTAAACACCTCTTTTTCAAGCACACACATAGAGTGAAGAGTGTTAGGTAGCAAATATTTCTAACTACACTTGGGAGTCACCTTTAAGAGTTGGGATCATAAATGAACTCACTACCCAATTTCTATTATCATTTTGAGTTATATCGTACAATCCTAAGAGTTAATTGTTAGACTTAAGAACATTTTAATTTATGATTAGTTTTTGGTAATGTAACCATAATATGGTGTGCTTGGAGAAAAGGGGATATTATATCATTCATATACATGTGTCTAAACCATTATTTGGTGATGAAATAAATCCATGACATGTAATCCTCAGTGTGAACTGTAATACTTTAAACAAAGGAGTATTCCCCCCCTTATTTCCCACTTCTCCTATTGTGTAATGAATGTACATTATGAAACTAGGTAATCATGTTCTTAAGGATTTTCCCTAGGATGAGAGCTAGTAGTCCGACGAGCATGCAAATATCTTTATTAATAAATGCATTACTAAAAAAATTTCAAAATGCTTTTTAAATGAAATTAAGTGAAATCATTTTAATATGAATGTAAATGATTCGAGAAGGTCCTATGTTTTAGTTACCTACACATGATAATATTGAGTGTGAATCCTTTTTAATCCCTCTAAAACAAGAGTGTCAGCTTGACAATAATTTTCTAATGTACCTAGAGTTATAAGATGATTTTTGGGATAAGGGTGTTCAATCACTCTAGTTGTGACCTTATTAAGGTGTGTAAAATTTATAATTTAATGCCTCCTGGTAACATGAATCTAATACTTAATTTTCTAGGAATCCAACCTTAGTTGAGTGTGAATCATACTCATTAGGACCTTACTGACTAAGCTTTTAAATAAAGAACATAGGATACATGGTTAGTAGTAATTACTTTAAACATGAATTGAGTAACCTTAATAAATTAAATGCTAATATGAAAAGAACGTGTAATATATTCACTCTTGAACTAATAAACCTCACTTATTTGATGTGTACCTTCCTTTTCGAAGCTGAGATAAATTGTGAAACCAAAAAAACATGCAACTTAAAAGACAAACCCTTAGAAAAAATACCAGTGGCTCATGTGGGAGTATATGTTCCTTTCAACAATAAGAACATATATTTCTATTTCGATAGGGGAAACAATCAGAATTAGAGGGAGTAATTACAAGTGAAATGTTAAGTAAAGTAAGGATAATATAGTATAGTTTTAAGAATAATAAAGGATCACATGATAAGTTATTTTCAACAATTAAGGACAATAACAAAAGATAGTTGTAATAAAATTCTAAACTAGGAAAATTTGGTGTCATGGATGGTAGCCTTATGTGTATGTAAATAGCCTTATGTCTAACTAAATACCCTATTAACAAATGAGTGAATTAAAAAAGTAATTGAAATAATGTAGATAATCCTTATTCAATGAGTTACACCATAAGTTAAATGTTAAACACTATAAAAGGAAATCTAGAAATGGGAAAAGGAATGTGTGATTCATATATTATGAGCCTTTCTATAAGTTAAGTTAAATATTGAATCGTAATTGTAATAAATGTGAACTTCTAAAAGTATCGTGTCATGAGAAGACCCTATATATAAGATTATACTATTGTTGAATAGTTATGTTGTGCCTATTCATCTCAAAAAAAGTGTCCTTTATGTGCATCATGTGGTTTCATCTCTGCATTGCCTAAAAAATAAAATCAAAAATCAAAAAATAAAGAAAAATGAATAAAAGGATGGAATTGGAGGGCGGTGGAGTTTGGCAGATGATGGCATGTAATAGATGTGAAGCTATATAGGTGTTAGATATGTAAAATAAAGAAAAAAATAAAAAAATAACTATCTCCCTTTCAACATGCATCGTCCCATCTTATGTCAAATCATGATATTTAAATAGGTAAGGGAATCCTATACAACCTAAAGACATTTCATTTTCCCTTGCATCATAATAAAATCACTTGATTAGATATCCAAAGTCATTCATCACGTTGAAATCTAGTTAAAATTGTAAATTTAGCAATTTTTGATAATTTCAACGGGGGCAGGGAGGGTTTTCTTGGATACCATGATTGTTGGAAATGCATTAGAAAACATGGGTTTCCTCATGAGATAGTAACAGTGTTTCATGTATGCAAAAAATAGGTGTCCAACCTAATTCACTTTGGCACGCACTCCCATCCTATGCAAAAATACAAGCCTAGAACAGGGTATGGACATCAACCAAAGAAAAAGACACAATTTTTTCTAGATGTTGTAGTTGCCATCACAATGATAGATGTGTATCTAATAATGTGGAATTATAGAAATAACCATGAATCTCTTGACAAAATGTATTAGGAAAAAAATGTAGTTTTATGGAATGCCTTTATAATAGGATATGCATGAAATGGGTTTGTTGAAAAGGCTTTACAAACTTCAAAATAAGTGGATTTGGTAGGCTACTCTCTACTCCAAGGATTCCGGTGTGTTTTAGGAAATTACAAGGGATGTATTTTGTTGAGAAAATGATTGGAATGGGTGATATGTTCATGTCATCAGGGGATGACCTATGTAAGCTTGACTATAGTTGCATCGGCTGTAATATATATATATATATTATAGAGAAGGGAATTATTAGGATTTAATGAATAAAATTCTATGTGCATTTCACAAGGTTTTTCTTGTAGAATGGAGTTGGGGTTGTTATGGGAATGTTGGCAGTAGTGCGTATGGTGGTTGTATCTAGGATGTATTCTTATGATCCTTTTAGGCTCTATGAGAGAAACTTAAGAAACTCTCATCAACCAGGTGTCATCTCATAAAATGTTTGGGTGTAGGTATTAAACCCAATCAGTTAATTTTTGTTGGCATATTCCCCGCTTGGTCCAAAATTGCATACAACACCAGGGTATGAATATGAACTATATTCCCCAGCAATGATGCCACTTAGGTGTTGGTACCCAAATTGATTCTCCTTCAAAGTCTGAGTAACATCACAAGTTTAAAAGGAAGCTTAGAGACATATAGATCATGATGAGTCATTTTGTAGCTTGGGATGGGATCTAACTGGCCCTTAGTCACACAGATGTGGAGAAATGGATAGCACCCTCAAGAGGATTTGATCTATCCTCACTATTTTCAGTTGTGCCTTTCAACCAAGGAAACAGAACCCTTTTGTAGCCTGTTGTTTATGGAGGAGATGGAGATATCCTTCCTAATAAAGTTATCAAGGAGACCTTCAAGAAAATATGATCAATGCAACAAAATATAACTCTCACGAGTTGTCACTCTATATAGTAGAGATATTCTCTAAGCAAGGTTTAGGCTACTAAAGACATTTGGAATCCTGATTGTTTCTACATGTTTTGGTAGTAAAATTTATGCATTTGTATACACACATGAAAAACAGGGGTAGTATGGGTAAGATTTGTCATTTTACATAAATTTTGGTGGGAGGCAAGGTAGAATGAACTTGATTTGCCAAATCTCTGAGAACTCTTGCAAAATGGATAGTCTAGACAACAAGATACTTTCGAATATCTAAAATGTTCCTTTAACTAGAATATGTATTTCAATGGAGGCCCAGATTAGCACTTTTTCACACAATCTATGATATTTAAAATGAAGGCTCGAGTTAGAAAGACTCAATAAAACATCAAAATCTAAGATCAATCACACCTGATGTACACCCAGAGGCTTACAAACAATCTTAGTCAACAAATGAAATAAAAGTGATTTTAAATTGTTTATTTCAGTCTCAGAAGAAATATCTTCTGAGAAATGAGATTACAGATGCCACTAAACTGTCACAAGGATTGAGACTTGTGTGATTTAGATAGATTTTTATATAATATTGTAATAAGAACAAGAAATACTATTTGCAGACATTCAGAAATGAAAAAATCACATTTTGCTCAAGATCAACACATAATAACTCAAGTTTGATTAAATTTATCATCAGGGGAAATTTTCTAGAACAATATCAGAGCTTGTTAATGGCTATACACTTGCAACCACCTTGACATGATCAAACTTAATACAAAAGAGATATACAGGCTTCTCAGATGGCTTCTCAAAAGACATGGTTTGTCAAATTTTCCTTTTGGGAATTTTCTTCGACCTCTAATACTCTAACCTCCAACCATTTGCACAAAAAATTTGTGTCATTTATAACATTTAAAATAGAGCTCCTTTTTCCTTAAAAGACAAAAACATTTAATGTACAAGTTCTCGTCATGATCTTGATCGCAATTCTCAGAATCTAATTTGTAAAAATTTGTCAAGTGCTCATGGGGCAGATATCTTCAAAAATCTCATTATCCAACTCCTTCATATGTTAGAACACTCCTCCAACTTGTCAACCAATTCTGACCCTAATCTGTCAAATCTAGTTCCTTGCGTGCTCAGGAGTATAAAAGTGGACAATCATATCGATCCCAAGAGTCAGACTATTTTAATGGTGAAATACGTCTCTAGATTTTCTCCACCAAACTTAGATATCAAAATTAACTCTCCTCTCTATTTGGCGTGTAGGAAATACCAAAAAATCATTAAGACTCACACTTCTATGTGTGTTTTAGTAAAATGGGGGTAAAATAAGATTTAGACACATAAGTTTCATTAATCTTCACTTTGAATTTGGGCCATCCATGTGGAGGATTCAATTTCAAAAACATACTAAGAGGTTTCCTTTGACTGTTTACAACCTTTTGAAAAAATGGAAAAATATTCCATTTTTCTTCGCACCTCCGCCTTTGAGAAATGAGCCTGACATGTGTCCTGAGTTGGATCCCAATGAAACCGCAGCACAATTTTGCCACTTCACCTCCTTTTTGGAAAAGGGAAAAATGTTACATGTTTTCCCCATAGCTCTACCATTTAAAAATTGGCCTGACATGTGTCCTAATGTGGGTCCCAGTAGAACCGCACTTCCTTCTTCACTTTTAACTATTTTCTCCCAAAAGGAATTTTTTCCAAATTTCCCCCAAAAGTCCACACCTCCGCCATTGACTAGAGAAAAATTTCACCTTTCCTTTATCGGGCTTGTGGGAAATTTTGATTTTTTAATCATATGAATGTCAGGGGGAAAAAAATCCAAGTTACCGTTGATGGTCCGCCTCCACGCCCCTTTTGACTTGAAAAAAAAATTGACTGATCCTTTGTCGGGCTTACAGCCTTTTTTGATATTTTAACCCTTTTGAGAATAAGAGGAAAAATTTATAAGTTTCCCCTGATGGTCTACTTCCCTACACCTTTTGAATTTTAAAATTGTGAGGCATTACAATGGCACATCTTGAGATGGTTCCCAAAATTTGAGACTTTGAAAGAGCGTGGGCTCACCATGTATCCTAGCCTAAAAAAAATTGTCTGAAGGCTTGAAGCTCAGTGGAAGGCACCATGTGTCATGCTCCGAGGTAGTCTCCTTTGGCCGTTGAAAATTCCAAGAAAAATTCAAACTAAGCGGAGGCCTCCACATGTCCTCCTAGCGCTTCTTTAAGATGAAACGTAAGAGCCGGTTCCCAAACATTCACATTTCTTCCACGTGTCCCAGATCTCAATAAACATTTTGATGAAAAAAAATAAGTATGGGAAGACCCAATGGAAACCTCCACATGTCTTCATGGTGCAATTTCAAAATGGTGCCCAAAGTGGAGACCGTGAACGAGTGCGGGATCGCCACGTGTCTCTGCTTTTCCAAACTATATTAGCTGCATAAAAATTTGTCTAATTCTAGGAAAAGCAGCGGAAACCTCCACATGTCCTCTCAGTGCTACTCCAAGGCCAAACCAAAGAATATATCTTCAAATGAGCATCATTCCTCCACGTGGACAATTTTTGGGCTAAAATTTTCCATAAAGTTTAGGAGTGACCCGCTGAGCTGCATCAAATAAAAAATGAAAACATGGAAACCCTCGAGGCAAAAATAACAAAATTTCCCTGAAACTTAAATTTTCTTTATTAAGAACCTAGCGGGGCTGCGGGGCAAGTTTAAATTTTTTTCCAAAGTAGCCAAAAATAAAAAGTTTCAAATACAAACCCTCCATGCCCTATCCAATCAGGAGAAGCCACGTAAGCACTAAAAGAACCAATAACAATTGAGCGGAGTCATGGGATCAAATTTTCCTTTTTGTAAAAAAAGAAAAAAGTGATAAGTTAAAGCATTTTTCCGCAATCCCCTAACTAACCAAAAGAGGCCACATTCCCTGTCGATGTAAGAACACAAATTTGACTGGGAGAAACACCCGCTAAACCGTAAAATGCATAAAAATGACCATTTTTGCCCAAAGATGAAAATGTCTCAAAGGACAAAGGATTTAGAATTTTTACGAGGCTCAAATACACTCTTCAAAGCTACATCCATTTATTTTACTTCAAGTATTCAGGGTAGAAATGACAAGGTTAGAGTATCTTGACTGTGGAAAATGGAAAGAACAGGAAAGTCTGAGCTTTTCAATGAACAGAGAATGGGAAACCCAAATTACAGACACCTTCAGAGGATCAGATAAAACAAGGAGACAAATATGGACCCATACATGATCATCGACTCAAGGAAAGATTAATTATGGCAGCCAAAGGAAAGTAGAGACTTCCTAGGCACAACATGGGGGGGATAAAATATGACAGAGGTCATAAAAGGATAGATTTCAGAGGCAAAATGGGGTGAGACTATTTTGAGCACCAACATTGGCACTGACTTGGGGATGGGCACTCCCTTTGAGTGACACAAGAACAATGCTAGACCAAGTTTCAAAAATAAACATTGGGCAAAGGATTCAGCTTGCAGAGTAGAGAAATAGAGCCATCTTCCAAAAACAAATATAGAAACAAGCAAAAATAGGTCACCAAGGACCAGAATGAGAAAAAAACACAAACATAGGAAACAAACAAGTAGCTGTCATCACCAATCCGGCACTATGATAATTCTTCACCAGGAACTCCTCGTGCTATGATTATTTACTAATGCACAGCCTTTAGTTTGGTGGATGTAATCTGGAAACCAAAAAACAACATAATACAAGAATACCATCAACTATGATAAGACGGAATAATGACAAATATGAAATATCAAAGTAAATTATAATATTAACATGAAATTGTTACAATCTCACCCATGAGGTACTTCAAGTGTAATTGACTTCACTTGCCTTTCACCAAGACTATGGGACAAACTTTACAATTACACCTCTTAATGGCTTCTTCAACACACCATTAAACTGATGGCTTCCTTTGCACACTTCCTACAATATTTCTCACTACTTCCTTCTATGCTAAATGAGGGGGGTGGCCTCTCTATTTATAGAACTTCCAGGATTATCCATCTTATCTCTAAGACATGATAAGAAATCCACTCTGATGAATCATATTCCATACCTTAACTCTTATCTGTACATGTAAGCTTATCTTTTAAGATAAGATAAACCTTATCATTTTACATGGGTTCCATATTTTTAGAATTTTTACAAATAAAATACACAAAATATTTATGACCTCACTCCTTGTCCTTATTACCAATATAATATTTCTAATTCCTAATCATGTAGACCCTACTTCTCTAATTACCCAAACATTGACATTTTAACATTACCGGACCACTTACAACAAATATTTACTTTTTACAACATTCCTATTGTACTTTGACTGTTACCGTACTCCACATTATTGGTGGCACCGTACTGATGGTGCCGTTATCTTCTATCAGATGCTAATACTAATTATACTTAACAACATCCTATTCCTAATACATACATTAATGAAATAGAAATTACGGAGGAAAATTTTAGTGTCGACATCTTCCCCCTTCCTAGCTTCTACTCTGTCCTCGGAGTAGACTATTCTGGTGCTTGGAAAATCTTCAATTTTTCATGGTTGACCCATTTCATAATGGGAGTGCCATCCAATTCCTCCAGTCGGTATGTACCATTTTCATGCACAGCTACTATTTTGTAGGGCCCCATCCATTTTGGAAGAAATTTTCTCTGTCTTCTTTTTTTGTATCTGGAATCATATACTAGAACCAAGTCATTCACATGAAATGGAGACCACCAGATCTTTTGATCAAAGTATTCCTTCTGCTTCATTTTCTTCTTATGGCTTGTATCCTTAGCTATTTCCCTCATTTCCTCTAACAAATGAAGATGTACCAACCTTTGTTTTATTGAATCACAGGTCTTACAATAATTATAACAATCTTTAAAAAGAATGGGCCAGTGATAACCTGTATCCAAGATCCTTCTTACTGTAAGTTGTCTAGAGAAGTGCCCTCCACATGTACCATTGTGGAAGTATTCTAGCAGTTCCTTCCCTTGATCACGTCCAACTGCCCTCTTGTACTGTCCATCAGGTCCTATTCGAAATAATACTCCATGCAGAATAGAATATGGATGACTGGCTTGAGTAATCTTTCTCTTAGTCTTTGCATTGGCACCATCAAGAAACTTGAATTCATTCAGATAATTCCAAATATCTATGTATTCACTAGGGATTGTGTCAAAGGAGAACAATGCTACATCGGGGAAATCATCATCATCACAAGATGATCCTAAACCATCATAGGCTCGAGAGAGTGCATCTGCATTGACATGCTTCTTTCCTGGCCTATGTATAATATCAAATTCAAATTCCTGTAGCAAAATTATCCATCTTGCTATCCTCCCTGATGGGTTAGGCTTATTGAAAATATATTTTAGAGCCTAATGATCTATTACAACTATAAATTTTTGCCCAAGCAAGTAATTTCTAAACTTCTTTATAGTAAAAATGGTAGCTAGAGCTTCTTTTTTAGTTACATTATAATTTACCTCAGCACTGCTCATTTGTCTGCTTCCAAAGTAAACTGGATGTTCATTCCCATTTTCATCCTTTTGGCTCAAAGTACTTCCTAGTGCTGCATTTGAGCCATCTGTGTACACAATTAATGGCTTGCTCCAATCTAGATTCTTTAAAACAAGTGAAGACACCAGGGCTTCCTTCAGTTGTCCAAAAGCTTCATACGCCTTATTTCCTAGTTCATAAGTAACATCCTTCTTCAAGAACTGGGTTAGTGGCTGTGCAATCTTTGAGAAATTCTTGATGAACCTTCTATAGTAACCCACATGGCCTAAAAATGATCTCAATTTACTTCTATTCATAGGAAATGGTAACTCTTTGATTTTTGAAACTTTATCAGGATCAGTACTAATACCATCTCTGGATACAACATGCCCTAACAAAACACCTTTAGAACATCCAAAGACACACTTTGTAGGGTTTAGTGAGGCTTGTGCTTCATCTAACCTTTGAAATGTTGTCTCCATCTGGTGTAGGTGGTCCAACTTGCTCCCATAGATGTAAATATCATCCAGAAATACTCTGATGAAGGTCCCAATGTAGGGTTCAAACACCCTATTCATCAAGTTCTGGAACATTGCTGGAGCATTACACAACCCAAAAGGCATAAATCTATAAGTGAACGTTCCCCAAGGAGTGGTGAACGTGGTCTTCAGCTGATCTTTCTCTGCTATACGAACTTAGTTGTAGCTGCTATATCCATCAGCAAAACTATAGCACTCTTGGCCAGCTACTTCATCCAAGATCTGATTTGAAAATGGAAGAGGGGAATGATCCTTCTTTGTTGCCTTATTGAGCTTCCTGTAATCAACACAAATGCGTAGCTTCCCATTCTTTTTTATTGAGATCACAATGGGAGAAACCCATTCTTAATTCTCCACAGCAAATATGAATCTTGCATCAATCAACTTATCTATTTCTTCTTTTATAGTCTTGGAAAAATTAGGATTCATTCTATATGGCATTTGCTTTATGGGCTTAGCACCATCTACCAGCTCAATAGAATGTTCTACCCAACTTACTTGACGGAGTTCCTTGTAATCAAAAGTGAATATGTGTATGTACCTTCGAAAGAGCTGGAGGTAGGATTCCTTCTCACTCTCCATCATAACATCACCAATCTTTATTTGTTGGAGACGATTATCAACTTCTTCTTCAGATAATTTTATGGGGTCATGAGTTAGTGTGACTGGAAGGATATCCATGACTGAAACATCCACCTCACTTTCTTCATCTTCAGTTTCCACTTCATTGGTACTAGAGTAATCAGAGGATGTCCAATCATCAGTTTCATCACTTGAACCGACAGGTTCTGCTTTATGATGCCGAGGGACAACGTTTATTTTCACCCTCTCTCTACCACGTCCAAGTGTCATGAAACCTTCATTCCATTAGTTTCTTGCATGAACTCTCCTTAGACATGGTCTTCCCAGCAGCATTGGGTACGCAACAGTACCATTTTTCATCACCTGAAAGTCTACCACACATATAACACCCATAACAGATATTGCCACATTTGAAACTACACCTTCTGGTTTAATTTTTCCTTTATTTAATGACCTTAACATAAGTGTTGAAGGGTGATCAATTTTTAAACCCAGCATATTCATTACAGACTCGGTCATTACATTAACTGCAACACCTCCATCAACTAAGACATCATGAATTGAAATACCATTACATAATACCTCAGCTTGTGGAGCATAGGGATCCACCTCTTCCTCCAAAATAGGGACCTCAACCTCCTTTCTTCATGGACCATTAAGTCCACTTCGCAGCTCCCGCCTCTTCTCAGAAGACATAGCCAAGAGTTAAACATATGTAATATTTGTAGGCCTTTTGGACAGATCTTCTAGGATGGAGTATGGTCCTTGCCCTTGTGAAATAAGAAAAACATATGTAATATTTGTAGGCCTTTTGGACAGATCTTCTAGGATGGAGTATGGTCCTTGCCCTTGTGAAATAAGAAAATCCTGCACACCCAGCTTTCTTCTCCTATGTTTCTTATTAGTTTATCCTTTCATCTTCTTAGGATCATTTCCATCTTGATTATCTTTTTCTTTCTTTCTTTTTGTTATAAAACACATCTACTTCATTATTTCTGCTCTTATCTACTACATCAAAAGAATTCATAGGTGATTTTCCTTTATCATTATCTCCTTTACCAGATGTAGAAGCTCTATCTAGACAATTATAATTATAATGACCCTTTTTATAACAACCATAACATACAACTTTAGAAATATTTATTTTTGGACCTCTATCTCCTCCCTGAGAACTAATTTCTTTTCCTTGAAGAAGATTAATAGTTAATTGACCCATCTTTTTTAGTAGATCTTCATTCTCAGTAGATCTACTAGGAGAAATATTTTTGCTCACTGGGAGTGGTTGTAGATTATGGACCAAAGGTGCTGGTGTAGGCTCTACTTTAGCAACAATTATTTTTGCTCACTGGGAGTGGTTGTAGATTATGGACCAAAGGTGCTGGTGTAGGCTCTACTTTAGCAACAATTTCTTTGGGCTCCTCTTCCATGCTTTCTTCTTGCCTTCTTGCAATCTCCTTTACTTGTTCAATGGTAGCCGGGCGGTCATACTTCACTCGTTGTCTAATCTCTGGCTTCATCCCAAGAATGAAGTGCTTACAGAGGAGATTATCCACGCCATTCATCAACCCATCCGCTAATCCTTACTTCCGGATCTGGGCATCGAGCTTCCTCCTTAGCTCTAGAACACGAGCATGATAATCCCTTATCTTCTCCTTCTCTCCTTGGGATAGCTTTGCGATCTCGATCATGAGATCTACATATTTCGGTTGTTCACCAAATTCTTCAAGAAAACTTTCAGTTAATAAATCCCATGAATTTTTCACATTATCACCTAGTGTTTCAAACCACCTAAGTGTTGAACCATCCAAAAAGGTAGGAAAAAATTCAAGTTAATAAATCCCATGAATTTTTCACATTATCACCTAGTGTTTCAAACCACCTAAGTCTTGAACCATCCAAAAAGGTAGGAAAAAATTCAGTCCATTGTTCCCTTCTTATAAGGCCATTACAAATACAAGATCGTTTAAACTCTTGAATGAAAGAAGAAGCATCTTCATTAGATTGAGCTGAAAAAACAGGAATCTTTCCCATTTTCAAAAGTAACCACCGTGAAATACCAACCCACAAGTACAATCAACAAGACTTATGTGCACAAATAATTGGAATCACTATACGAGAAAGTGACTTTACACCTTTCTACAGTAAAATAGAAATGACCACAGTAAACTATGGTAAAACTTGAATTACTGCGGTAAAAATTGACTTTAGTGTGGTAAACACTATTCACGGTAAAAAGTGAAGTTACTGCAGTAAATACTATTCACGGTAAAAAGTGGCTTTACAATGGTAAATACTATTCCCAACAAAAATGACTTTATCAATGGTAAATACTATTCCCAACAAAAATGACTTTATCATGGTAACTACTATTCATGGCAAAAATGAATTTACCATGGTAACTACTATGCACAGTAAAAACAAGGTTACCCTCCAATTGATTTTTGACTAAATGGGAATATCTCTCTAGAAAATCCACCAACGAGGAATGGTCCCGACAACGGAACCAAAATGTTATCACCAATCCGGCACTATGATAATTCTTCACTGGGAACTCCTCGTGCTATGATTATTTACTAATGCACAACCTTTAGTTTGGTGGATGTAATCTGGAAACAAAACAACAACATAATACAAGAATACCATCAACTATGATAAGACGGAATGATGAAAAATCTGAAATATCAAAGTAAATTATAATATTAACATGAAATTGTTACAATCTCACCCATGAGTTACTTCAAGTGTTATTGACTTCACTTGCCTTTCACCAAGACTATGGGATAAACTTTACAATTACACCTCTTAATGGCTTCTTCAACACACCTTTAAACTGATGGCTTCATTTGCACACTTCCTACAATATTTCTCACTACTTCCTTCTATGCTAAATGAGGGGGGTGGCCTCTCTATTTATAGAACTTCTAGGATTATCCATCTTATCTCTAAGATAGGATAAGAAATCCACTCTGACGAAAAGATAAACCTTACCTTTTATCTGTACATGTAAGCTTATCTTTTAAGAAAAGATAAACCTTATCATTTTACATGGGTTCCACATTTTTAGAATTTTTACAAATAAAATACACAAAATATTTATGACCTCACTCCTTCTCCTTATTACCAATATAATATTTCTAATTCCTAATCATGTAGACCCTACTTCTCTAATTACTCAAACTTTGACATTTTAACATTACCGGACCACTTACGACAAATATTTACTTTTTACAACATTCCTATTGTACTTTGACTATTATCGTACTCCACATTATTGGTGGCACCGTACTGATGGCACCGTTATCTTCTATCAGACGCTACTACTAATTATACTTAACAACATCCTATTCCTAATACATACATTAATGAAATAGAAATTATGGAGGAAAATTTTAGTGTCGACATATTCCCCCTTCCTAGCTTCTACTCCGTCCTTGGAGTAGACTATTCTGGTGCTTGGAAAATTCTTCAATTTTTCGTGGTTGACCCATTTCATAATGGGAGTGCCATCCAATTCCTCCAGTCGGTACGTACCATTTTCATGCACAGCTGCTATTTTTTAGGGCCCCATCCATTTTGGAAGAAATTTTCTCTGTCTTCTTTTTTTTGTATCTGGAATCATATACTAGAACCAAGTCATTCACATGAAATGGAGACCACCGGATATTTTGATCAAAGTATTCCTTATGCTTCATTTTCTTCTTATGGCTTGTATCCTTAGCTATTTCCCTCATTTACTTTAACAAATGAAGATGTACCAACCTTTCTTTTATTGAATCACATGTCTTACAATAATTATAACAATCTTTAAAAAGAATGGGCCAGTGATAACCTGTATCCAAGATCCTTCTTGCTGTAAGTTGTCCAGAGAAGTGCCCTCCACATGTACCATTGTGGAATTCTTCTAGCAGTTCCTTCCCTTGATCACGTCTAACTGCCCTCTTGTACTGTCCATCAGGTCCTATTCGAAATAATACTCCATGCAGAATAGAATATGGATGACTGGCTTGAGTAATCTTTCTCTTAGTCTTTGCATTGGCACCATCAGGAAACTTGAATTCATTCAGATGATTCCAAATATCTATGTATTCACTAGGGATTGTGTCAAAGGAGAACAATGTTGCATCGGCGAAATCATCATCATCACAAGATGATCCTAAACCATCATAGGCTCGAGAGAGTGCATCTGCATTGACATGCTTCTTTCTTGGCCTATCTATAATATCAAATTCAAATTCTTGTAGAAAAATTATCCATATTGCTATCCTCCCTAACGGGTTAGGCTTATTGACAATATATTTTAGTGCCTGATGATCTATTACAACTATAAATTTTTGCCCAAGCAATTAATTTCTAAACTTCTTTACAGTAAAAATGGTAGCTAGAGGCTCTTTTTTAGTTACAGTATAATTTACCTCAGCACAACTCATTTGTTTGCTTCCAAAGTAAACTGGATGTTCATTCCCATTTTCATCCTTTTGGCTCAAAGTACTTCCTAGTGCTGCATCTGAGACATCAGTGTACACAATGAATGGCTTGCTCCAATCTAGATTCTTTAAAATAGGTGAAGACACCAAGGCTTCCTTCATTTTTCCAAAAGCTTCATGTCCCCTATTTCCTGGTTCATAAGTAACATCCTTCTTTAAGAACTGGGTTAGTGGCTGTGTAATCTTTGAGAAATTCTTGATGAACCTTCTATAGTAATCCACATGGCCTAAAAATGATCTCAATTTACTTATATTCATAGGAAATGGTAACTCTTTGATTTTTGAAACTTTATCAGGATCAGTACCATTACCATCTCTTGATACAACATGCCCTAACAAAACACCTTTAGAACATCCAAAGACACACTTTGTAGGGTTTAGTGAGGCTTGTGCTTCATCTAACCTTTGAAATGCTGTCTCCATCTGGTGCAGGTGGTCCAACTTGCTCCCATAGATGTAAAAATCATCCAGAAATACTCTGATGAAGGTCCCAATGTAGGGTTCGAACACCCTATTCATCAAACGTTGGAATGTTTCCGAAGCATTACACAACCCAAAAGGCATAACTCTATAAGCAAATGTTCCCCAAGGAGTGCTGAACGTGGTCTTCAGCTGATCTTTCTCTGCTATACGAACTTGGTTGTAGCCGCTATATCCATCAGCAAAACTATAGCACTCCTAGCCAGCTACTTCATCAAAGATCTGATCTGAAAATGGAAGAGGGTAATGATCCTTCTTTGTTGCCTTATAGAGCTTCCTGTAATCAACACAAATGCGTAGCTTCCCATTCTTTTTTATTGAGATCACAATGGGAGAAACCCATTCTTAATTCTCCACAGCAAATATGAATCTTGCATCAATCAACTTATCTATTTCTTCTTTTATAGTCTTGGAAAAATTAGGATTCATTCTATATGGCATTTGCTTTATGGGCTTAGCACCATCTACCAGCTCAATAGAATGTTCTACCCAACTTACTTGACGGAGTTCCTTGTAATCAAAAGTGAATATGTGTATGTACCTTCGAAAGAGCTGGAGGTAGGATTCCTTCTCACTCTCCATCATAACATCACCAATCTTTATTTGTTGGAGACGATTATCAACTTCTTCTTCAGATAATTTTATGGGGTCATGAGTTAGTGTGACTGGAAGGATATCCATGACTGAAACATCCACCTCACTTTCTTCATCTTCAGTGTCCACTTCACTGGTACTAGAGTAATCAGAGGATGTCCAATCATCAATTTCATCACTTGAACCCACAGGTTCTGCTTTATGATGTCGAGGGATCAACGTTTATCTTCACCTTCTCTCTACCACGTCCAAGTGTCATGAAACCTTCATTCCAGTAGTTTCTTGCATGAACTCTCCTTAGACATGGTCTTCCCAGCAGCATTGGGTATGCAACAATACCATTCTTCATCACCTGAAAGTCTACCACACATATAACACCCATAACAGATATTGCCACATTTGAAACTACACCTTCTGGTTTAATTTTTCCTTTATTTAATGACCTTAACATAAGTGTTGAAGGGCGATCAATTTTTAAACCTAGCATATTCACTACAGACTTGGTCATTACATTAACTGCAACACCTCCATCAACTAAGACATCATGAATTGAAATACCATTACATAATACCTCAGCTTGTGGAGCATAGGGATCCGCATCTTCCTCCAAAATAGGGACCTCAACCTCCTTTCTTCGTGGACCATTAAGTCCACTTCGCAGCTCCCGCCTCTTCTCAGAAGACATAGCCAAGAGTTAAACATATGTAAAATTTGTAGGCCTTTTGGACAGATCTTCTAGGATGGAGTGTGGTCCTTGCCCTTGTGAAATAAGAAAATCCTGCACACCCAGCTTTCTTCTCCTATGTTTCTTATTAATTTATTCTTTCATCTTCTTAGGATCATTTCCATCTTGATTATCTTTTTATTTCTTTCTTTTTGTTATAAACACATCTACTTCATTATTTCTGCTCTTATCCACTACATCAAAAGAATTCATAGGTGATTTTCCTTTATCATTATCTCCTTTACCAGATGTAGAAACTCTATCTAGACAATTATAATTATAATGATCCTTTTTATAACAACCATAACATACAACTTTAGAAATATTTATTTTTAGACCTCCATCTCCTCCCTGAGAACTAATTTCTTTTCCTTGAAGAAGATTAATAGTTAACTGACCCATATTTTTTAGTAGATCTTCATACTCAGTAGATCTACTAGGAGAAATATTTTTGCTCACTGGGAGTGGTTGTAGATTATGGACCAAAGGTGCTGGTGTAGGCTCTACTTTAGCAACAATTTCTTTGGGCTCCTCTTCCATGCTTTCTTCTTGCCTTCTTGCAATCTCCTTTACTTGTTCAATGGTAGCCGGGCGGTCATACTTCACTCGTTGTCTAATCTCTGGCTTCATCCCAAGAATGAAGTGCTTACAGAGGAGATTATCCACGCCATTCATCAACCCATCCGCTAATCCTTACTTCCGGATCTGGGCATCGAGCTTCCTCCTTAGCTCTAGAACACGAGCATGATAATACCTTATCTTCTCCTTCTCTCCTTGGGATACCTTTGCGATCTCGATCATGAGATCTACATATTTCGGTTTTTCACCAAATTCTTCAAGAAAACTTTTAGTTAATAAATCCCATGAATTTTTCACATTATCACCTAGTGTTTCAAACCACCTAAGTGCGGAACCATCCAAAAAGGTAGGAAAAAATTCGGTCCATTGTTCCCTTCTTATAAGGCCATTACAAATACAAGATCGTTTAAACTCTTGAATGAAAGAAGAAGCATCTTCATTAGATTGAGCTGAAAAAACAGGAATCTTTCCCATTTTCAAAAGTAACCACCGTGAAATACCAACCCACAAGTACAATCAACAAGACTTATGTGCACAAATAATTGGAATCACTATACGAGAAAGTGACTTTACACCTTTCTACAGTAAAATAGAAATGACCACAGTAAAACTATGGTAAAACTTGAATTACTGTGGTAAAAATTGACTTTAGTGTGGTAAACACTATTCAACAGTAAAAAGTGAAGTTACTGCAGTAAATACTATTCACGGTAAAAAAGGGGCTTTACTGCAGTAAATACTATTCCCAACAAAAATGACTTTATCATGGTAACTACTATTCATGGCAAAAATGAATTTACCATGGTAACTACTATGCACAATAAAAACAAGGTTACCCTCTAATTGATTTTTGACTAAGTGGGAATATCTCTCTAGAAAATCCACCAACAAGGAATGGTCCCGACAACGGAACCAAAATGTCATCACCAATCCGGCACTATGATAATTATTCACTGGTAACTCCTCGTGTTATGATTATTTACTAATGCACAACCTTTAGTTTGGTGGATGTAATCTGGAAATAAACCAACAACATAACACAAGAATACTATCAACTATGATAAAACGGAATGATGAAAAATTTGAAATATCAAAGTAAATTATAATATTAACATGAAATTGTTACAATCTCACCCATGAGTTACTTCAAGTGTTATTGACTTCACTTGCCTTTCACCAAGACTATGGGATAAACTTTACAATTGCACCTCTTAATGGCTTCTTCAACACACCTTTAAACTGATGGCTTCATTTGCACAAACTTCCTACAATATTTCTCACTACTTCCTTCTATGCTAAATGATGGGGGTGGCCTCTCTATTTATAGAAATTCCAGGCTTATCCATCTTATCTCTAAGATAGGATAAGAAATCCACTCTGACGAATCAGATTCCAAATCTTACCTCTTATCTGTACATGTAAGCTTATCTTTTAAGAAAAGATAAACCTTATCATTTTACATGGGTTCCACATTTTTAGAATTTTTACAAATAAAATACACAAAATATTTATGACCTCACTCCTTCTCCTTATTACCAATATAATATTTCTAATTCCTAATCATATAGACATTACTTCTATAATTACTCAAACTTTGACATTTTAACATTACCGGACCACTTACGACAAATATTTACTTTTTACAACATTCCTATTGTACTTTGACTATTATCGTACTCCACATTATTGGTGGCACCGTACTGAAGGCGCCATTATCTTCTATCAGATGCTACTACTAATTATACTTAACAACATCCTATTCCTAATACATACATTAATGAAATAGAAATTATGTAGGAAAATTTTAGTGTCGACATAGCTATGCACTTTACAAAAGATGTTTACCTTGAATCTGCGGAATCAATCCAAGAAATTCTTCAAATTCCTACCATTAATAGGTAATTTGAGAAACTTACCATCCAAATCCTTCAAGAAGAAGGTATGTTCACCAATCCTGATATTAATGGAATAAGGGCCCATCCAAAATGAGTCAAATTTTCCATGCTTTTCCTTATCTTCATGCCTGATATCCCATAGCAGCACAAGATATTCAACATTGAAATATTTGGGAGTGACCTTCTTGTCAAATAACTTCTTTATATTTTCTCTAAACTTTACATGCCTCTGGTGGGATTCCCTCCTTTCTTCATCAAGTACAACAATATGGTTAGTGTGAGCATCATAAGGACTTACTTCTTGATCCTCCAGTTTTTAAATGAAATGATATGAGGATAATTACATATACAAGGGTAGAAGGGCCTGAGTTCCATACACCAGCTCAAATGGACTCTTTCCATTGGCTCTTTTAACAGTGACTCTGTCAGCCCAAACAACAAACTTCAACTGTTCACCCCATTTTCTCTTGTTCAACTCCAAGGATCTTTTGATAATCTTCAGCAGGTTTTTATTACTAGACTCATCTTGTCCATTTCCTTGGGGGTTGTAATTAGATGCATATTTCAAGTTGATCCCATATTCTTTACACATTGCTACCAAAGTTTTAGCTCTGAAGCTCATGGCATTATCAACTACAATCTTAACTAGCACCCCAAACCTGTAGATGATGTTATTTAGCACAAAGTCCATAACAACTTGGTGTGTTACCTTCTTGGTGGGTATTTCCTCCACCCATTTAGTAAATTAATTAGTGGCTACAAGAATCCACTTATGGCCAGCACTTCAAGGGTATGAAATATCACCAATGCAATCCATCCCCCATTGCTTGAATGGGGCTTCAATTGATACAGGATACAAAGGAAGGGAGCCTGAAGCTTTCAATCTTCCAGAGAAGAACTGGAAACTCTCACATCTTCTAACCAAAATAGTTGTATCCTTGAAGATATTTGACCACAAATAACCAGCCCTCAAGATATTGTGTGCTATGACTCTTGCAACAAAATGCTCCCCACAATCTCCTCCATGGAGATCAGTAATTATCTTGGGGGCTTCTTCTTCAGTAATGCACCTTAAGAGGAATCCATCTAGATTCTTCAAAGCTAGCCCATAATCAATAATGGCATATTTTTGGGAAGCCAACTTAAGGGTTCTTTTCTGGTTCTTACTTAAATACTCAGGGAAATTCAAATGTCTGAGATTAAAAAATTACATATTTGTACCACTCATAACTCATCAATGTTTGAACAACATCTACCCTACCTTCTTCAACCTCATTTACCTCAATACTTTGCAAGTTTCTCTCAGCCATGAGCTTAGCTAGGCCCAAAGCTCTCACCAACTTCATGGTTTGGATATCCATGTCATATTCTTGCCACTTGTTCACCCACCTACACCATTTGCTTGAGACTTCCATCTCTAATAATATGTCTTTCACCATGGTGTGGGGAACATAAGCAACAATCTTAGAACTCAAAATGTAAGGCCTGAAAACCATTGTTACTTTTACCAAGGAAAAGGCTTGTTTCTCCATAATAGTGTATTTCATCTCAACCCCCTCCAATGCCTTACTGAAAAATTAAATTGGCCTCTTAGCCCCTTCATCATCCTTCTATAGCAGGACAGAAGCAATAGTGTTTTCTAAAGAAAAAGAGAACATTTGAAAAGGCTTTTATAATATGGAGCTATTAGAACAGGTGTAAGCTTTAGTTCCTCTTTGATCCCATTGAAAGCTTCGATGGAAGCCTCCTCCCACTTGATGACCTGGTCCTCCTTTAACATGGAAGTGATTCGAATGGTCAACTCAACAAAGTTCGATATGAATCTCCTGATGAAGTTTATCTGCCCAAAAAAGACTAAATACCTTCTTGGTTCTTGGCATTAGGACTTTGCTGATGGCCTCTACCCTTTTTGGATCAATCATCACTCATTCTTGTGACATAATGTGACCAAGAAAATTTTCCTTCTACACTCTAAAATGACACTTTTTTGGATTGAGTGAGATGTCATATTCTCTACATCTTATCAACATCTTCTCCAAGTGCAACAAGTGATCACTTCTCTTCCTAGAAAATACAGTTACATCATCTTGATAAAATGCAATAAACTCATTGATGTAACCAACAAAAGAAACATCCATTCATCAAACCAAAGGGCATCCTAACATGCACATACATCCCTTAAGGAGTAGTAAAGTTTGTCTTGATCCTTTTTGATTCCTTCACCAAAACCTAGTTATAACCAGAGAAACCATCTAGGGTGGAGAGAAGTTCAGAACCAGTCACTAACTGTAGCATGTTTTCCATATTTGGTAAAGGATAATTATCCTTCATTGATGCTCTATTTAGATTCCTGAAGTCTACGCACAACCTAATATCACCATTATTCTTTCTTACTGGTACTAGGTTTGCATCCCAAGAAGAATACCTTGTGGACTAAATAATCCCTCCATCTCTTAGATTCTTTAGTTCCTCTTGCATTTTTAGAGATAAGAGTGGATTGATGGGCTTTTGTTTCTACCTAAATCACTTTGCATTAAACTCCAAGGGAATATCATGTTGAAATGTTCAGGTCCTCTCTATATGCTTTTAGTTCATAATAGGTCCAAACCATGCAATCCTAATACTTTTTCAAAAAATGAATGTATGACTACTTCTCCTCCTTGCTGAGATTGATACCTAAATAAATTTTCCTTGGGTTCTCCCTTATACCAAGATCATCCTCCTCAACATCCCTTAAGGCTGCCATATATCTATTAACAATGTGATCAACATTATCAAAATTAGACTCAAGAGCAAATAGCCCTATAGGAATGGTATTACTCTTTAGCTGGATGATGCCCTTTCCAAAAAATGTTTCCTTCCCCTCTGTGGAACATACCATTGGTTCCAAATCAATGCATTGATCAACAAACTCTCCCTTGTTCTGTAGAAATCATCTGATCTAAACATCATCATCACATACCTGTCAGTGTTTGATGTTCTTAGGGATAGAGGGTCTTGTCAATACTTCCACATCATATTCACAATATCCGGAAACTGCACAATTGTCAAAACAAGACCCCAACACTGCAATTTTTTCTACTAAGTCATTGAACTTCCTATCATGATGCACAATTTTGAATGAGTCAAACATATCAATGAAATCCCAAACTACATGCTTGTATTGTTTCATTCGTTGATTCTTTGTGGCATATAGTTCTCTGACTTGTTTTATTATTAATTTTGAGTCCCCTTTGACAATGATGTCTTTGAAACCATATTTCCAAGGAATTCTTAAACCCAACAATAGTGCCTCATACTCAGCAATGTTGTTAGTGCACTCAAACTCATGTTTGAAGGAAAAGACAAATGTTTCCTAAACTAGAGAAAGCAGAACAACACCAGCACCATTCCCAAACTTGGAGCAAGCTCCATCAAACAATAGAGTCCAAGGAGAGCCCATTTTTTCAAGGCATCTATATTCTTTAATCTTTTGCTCTTTTCCATCAGCAAATCCTAGAAATTCATCAGCATCAACACTTGTGTATAATACCTCATAGGATGAATTGTTAGGATCTTCAATAAGGTGCAACATCTTATTTTCCCCATACAACGTAACAAGGCTTCCCTCAACTGCGATGGTGGCATAGGACATGTCCATTTAGACACTCCAAAAAAAAAAATCAGCCCATTTTCTAGACAATAGCATGCCCCACTTCGCTGGGTAGCCAAAAATGAAAACATCAAGTTTTAAATTTTTACTTGGGTAAGCTGTAAGATGCACCACAAAACCCTTCACACACCCCACTCCTAGAATCTCTCTAGATTCCAAAGAAGTACACTTCCCATATGTTGTTATAACCCTAATATCTAACTCATTCATGACTTCCAAAGGCATGACATTGCATGATGCCCATGAGTCAAACATGTAGTTGTGCAACAATTTTTCCTTAATGATTAAAGTGGTGACAAGTGGATCCACATTTAGTTAAGATTCCACCAAGGATGTCCCCAAATAGACCTTAGGTGGTTCACCTAATTCTTCCAATGCTGGTGGTGTTTGTACCTCTTCAATGATTGGCAGAGTCTCCACAATGTTTACATTTTTACCTAGGGCAGTCGTCTCTTCTTTCAATCCCAAGTGTTCAAATGCTCTCTTCTCGTGCTCAGGAATCCTAAGCAACTCAAAAATTGGAATAGAGACTTTGATTTGACTTAAAACCTGAGAAATGTCATATGGGACATTCTTTGGCAAGGCAGCATTGGAAGGAAGGTTGACACACTCATTAGATGGCATAGGATTTTTGACAACTTGGGCATCAGGAGGGGTATGATTTTTGTTCGGGATAGCAGGGATTTTGGAAGATGCATCTTTCTTAGGAGCCTCGTTAGGAATGCTTTAAAGTAAGGGGGATTTTGGCTTTGCCTGAGGCCCTACCCCTTTGATATCCTTACTTCTTGTGTTATATTCCTTCTCTTGAGAAACAATAGACATTCATCAATAAATGTCTATCTTCCTTAGATGGGATTCCTCCATCATACTTATTTATCATTAAGAGCCCTTAAATATTCAAATTAATTATTGGTATATTCAAAATCTTGCACAATATCTACTTCTAAAGTATGAGAGGGAGGAAGAATAGGTACCATATGAATGCAGTCCCAAAAAGTGGCAGTAGTCCGAGCACTTATCACCTCAGTTGAAGTTGCCCCTTGTTGTGAGCTCATGGAACAACCCATCATGCAGACATCATCATCATTATCATCATCAACTTCTTCATATTCTTGTTGATATTATTCACAAGGAGCATGGGGTATGAAACATCTATCACACCAATCAATGACATTTGTCTCCTCCACAACAACAACTCTGGTAGCCAAAGGATCAGGCACCATTTGTTTTCCCTACCTTGGGGCTGTCTATTTCCAAATCCAATAGGTCCCTTACCTCTTTCATCAGATATTTTCTCATTTCTATGTGATTTGTAAACCTATCTTGGATCTTTTTGCTTTTGTTGACATTGTGAACTCTGCCCAATTCCTTTCTCAGCCCAGGCTAGTTTGTAGGAAATTTCTTTGACAACCCCTCCCAAAGTCTTCACAACTTCCTCCAAATCTAGACAGCCTTTAACTTGTTTGAGGTTTTTCTGGGTTAACCAGCTTCACACCATCCCTCTTGGGAGGTTTTATAATTTCCTTGATATTGTTTTCAATTTGTAAATCCATAGTGAAATCCTGCCTCAAATTAGTAGGGTTTTTGTCCCTCAAGTAGTAAGCAACCTTTTTATCAAATGGATCTTAATATTTGATCAAACATGACTCATCACATGGCCTTATACTAATAGGAAATCTCCTCAAGGTATTATTAAACCTTGTGTTGAAATCATGTACTAACTCATTAGGATTCTTTTTGATGTTTTCAAATTCTGTCAAAAGAAACCTAGGGTCAATTCTATCACCATACTGCAATCTAAATGCATTGTTCATCTCAAGGTCCAAGAATCAATAGAATTATCTGGAAAAGCTTTATACCATTGTCCCTTGCATCCTCTTCCAAAGTATGGATAAACAACTTGATATATACATCTTCATTTTCAATCTAAAAGTCTTCCATCATATTGATAAAAATCTTTAAATGTTGATCACCAGTTATAACATTATTTCCTTGGAACTTTGGTACAGTTTGTTCCTTACATCTTGAGGAACTGCATTTGGATAACCAGCCATTCCCACAAAATTTATAGGTCCAAAGGTATTTACAACAAATGGAGGTCTGGGTGGGGGATGGGCCATATTTTTTTGAGGAGTTGACCTTGGGGGAGAAACAAATTGATAAGGGGTAAAGGGTCTTTGAAACACAGGAGTATAACTTTCAAAATGGATACCCCCTAAAGGTCTGTGTTTCTTGGAAATCCCTATCAACTTTGGAAAACAAAGGAGTAGAATGAGAAGAAAAACTTTTCAAAATCAAATGAAGGCCCATCTCCAGATGGAGAATTCAATTCCACAAAGAGGCTACCTAATTCAAAAGAACTTGAATTGCAATATTCAATGATAGGCCAGTCACTTTCACCAATAGATATCAACTTTCTTGACTGCTGATCTCCCGTACAGCTCTCCATGGCTCTTCTTTCTTATAAATTTATGCTTTTCCTAGCTCTTGAAATAATGTCCTAGCTAAGGATCCCTAGCAAAGAAAGATCTTCTTCCTTCCATATTTGCAAAGATTAGTAACAAATCTCACTTGACAGAGGTTAAGACACTAGTATTCATCAAAAATCAGATCAACAGGGAGTCACCATGTAAGGATTTCCACCTTAGTTGTGACAAATGCACTAAAAATATGATCTGTCAAATGTTGTCAACACTAGAAATTGGAAATGAAAGATCTGAACCTTCCCTTTACCAAGATTTATCAATGAACTTGAGAAAAAACTAGTGAAAAATTTAAAAAACTTGTAGAGACTAGCCCAAAACATTTGTTCAAACATACTTAGAGCATATAAGAAATGTTTACCAGGGTCTGAGTATGAACTATAATCACTATGTCCCCGGCAATGGCTCCACTCGACGTGTTCGTACCCAAATTGATTCTCCCTCAAATTTTGAGCATCATCACAAGGTTTGACCAGGAAACTTAGAGACAAGATAGATCGATTATGAGTCATTTTGTAGCTAGGGATGAGATCTTACTGGCCCTTAGTCACTCAGATGTGGAGAAATGGATAACACCCTCAAGAGGATTTGATCTATCCTCACTACTTTATGGTTGTGCCTTTTCAACCAGGGTGAAGAGAACCCTTTTGTAGCCTGTTATTTATGGAGGAGATGGAGATATCCTTCCTTATGAAGTTATTAAGGAGACCTTGAAGAAAATATGATCAATGCAAAAAAATCTAACTCTCACGAGTTGTCACTCTAGATAGCGGAGATATTCTCTAGGAGCAAGGTTCAGGCTACTAAAGACATTTGGAATCTTGATTGTTTCTGCATGTTTTGGTAATAAAATTTATGCTATTTGTATACACACATAAAAAAAAGGGTAGTATTGGTAGGATTAGCTTGTTTTTAAATGAAATTTTGGTGGGAGGTGAGGTCAGAATGGAACTTTGTTTTCCAAATCTCTGAGCGAACTCTTACAAAATGGAAAGTCTAGATAACACGAAATGCTTCAGAATAGCTAAAATGTTCCTTTAACCAAAATATGTGACTTCAATGGAGGCCTAGAATTAGCACTTTTTCACACAATCTATGAGATTTTAACATGAAGGCTTGATTTAGAAGACTCAATAAAACATCAAAATCTAAGATCAATCATGCTTGAGGTACACCCAGAGGCTTACAAACAATCTCTGTCAACAAATGAAAGAAAAGATCATTTTAAATCATTTATTTCACTCCCAGATGAAAGCTCTTCTGATAAATGAGATTGCAGATGCCACTAAACTGCTCACAAGGATTGAGACTTGTGTGATTGAGACAGGATTTTGATACAAGATTGCAATAAGAAGCAAGAAAAACTATTTGCATACATTCAGAAATGAAACAAACACATTTTTCTCAAGATCAACACAAAATAACTCGAGTTTGATTAAATTTATCAGCAGGGGAAAGTTTCTAGAAAAATATCAGAGCTTTTCAATGGTTGTACACTTGTAACCACCTTGACATGATCAAACTTAATACAAAAGAGATATACAGGCTTCTCAGACGGCTTCTCAAAAGACTAGGCTTTGTCAAGATTTTCCTCTTAGGAATCAGTCTATCGACCTCTAACACTCCAACCTCCAACCATTTACATGAAAACATTCATCCATTTATAACATTTAAAAGAGAATCCCCTTTTTCCCCAAAAAATCAACAACATTGAGTGTACCAGTGTTCACCATGATCTCGATCGCGAATTCTCAGAATCAGATCTGTAAAAAAATTTCAGGTGCTCAGGGGGCAGATCTCTTTGAAAATCTCCCACATTCAACTCCTTCTTCTGGTAGATCACTCTTCCTTCAACTTGCCAACCACTTCCACCCCTAATCTTGTCAAATTTGGTTCTTTCTATGCTTGGGAGAAGAGAAACAAAAAATCATATCAAGCCAAAAGAGTCAAACCATTTTAATGGTGAAAGACATCTCCAAATCTTCTCCACCAAACTTAGATATCAAAATTAACTCTCCTCTCTATTTGGCGTGTAGGAAATACCAAGAAATCATGAAGACTCACACTTCCAGGAGCGTTTCAGTAAAAATGGGGGGAAAATTAGATTCAGACACACAACTGTCATTGATCTTCACTTTGAATTTGGGTCATCCACGTGGAAGATTCAATTTCAAAAATGGGCCTGGGGGTTTCCTTTGACTTTTTACAACTTTTTGAAAAATGGGAGAAAAAAATTCACATTTTTCTCGTGCCCCTATGCCTTTGAGAAATGAGCCTGACACATGTCCTAAGGTGGGTCCCAATGGAACCGTGGCTCAAATTCTTCAATTTCACCTCATTTTTGGAAAAGGAAAATTTTTCAAAGTGTTCCCTGCAACTCTGCCCTTGAAAAACGGGCCTAACACGTGTCCCAATGTTTCCTAGCAGAACTGTGCTTCCCTTTACTTGGAACTCTTTTCTCCCTGAAAGTTCTGTACGTTTTGACTTGGGGAAATATTTTACCTTTCTTTAATGGGTTTGCGTTCCAATATTTTGACTATTTCCAAAAATCCAAATTACCCCCGATGCGTCCACACTCTCTGCCCCTTTTGACTGGAGACAAACTTTGACCTTTCCTCTATGTCGGGCTTGCAGACCATTTTTGTTATTTTAACCCTTTTTAGCATAAAAGGTAAAACTTTATAAGTTTCCCCCAATGGTTCCGCTTCCCCACCCCTTTTGACTTTTCAAATTGCCACAGCATCACAATGGCGCATCTTGAGATGGTCCCAAAAATTTGAGACATTGGAAGAGCATGGGCTTGCCACGTGTCCTGGCTTGAAAAATTTTGTCTGAAGGCTTGAAGCTCAGTGGAAGGAACCATGTGTTAGGATCCTGAGCCAATCTCTTTTGGTCGTTGAAAAGTCCAAGCAAAATGTAAAGTGAGCGGAGGCCTCCAAGTGTCCTCTTGGCGCTTCTTTAAGAAAAACTTAATGGCGTGGGCTCCCCAAACATGTCCCGGTTCCTTCCACATGTCCCAGCCATCTCAAAAAACCTTTGAAAAGTCTAAGTATGGGAAGACCCAGACGGAAGCCTCCACATGTGTCTCTCATGGCACTAATTTCAAAATGGTGCAAACCAAATCAGAGATCCTGAAATGAGCGTCGAGATCGCCACGTGTCCCTGTCTCTACCAAATTGTATTGAGCTGCATTAAAAATTTTCTAAGTACTGAGGTTTCCAAAAGCAAGTGGAAACATTCCACATGTCCTCCCGATGCAAACTACTCCAAGGCCAAACGCAAAGTCAAACCGTGAAAAGCATCATTCCTCCACGTGGACAAATTTTGAGCCTGAGGAAATTTTTCACAAAGATAGAGGATGTGAACCATTTAGCTGTGTCAAATCAAATACTCTCTTCATAGCTCGACATCCATTCATATTTCATCAGGTATTTGCAAGAAAATGATCCAGGGAAGCTTTCATCCCGACTGTATTAAATAATGACAAGTCTAACGGGAAATTCTGACCTTTTACCAAAGAAGCCAAAAAGAAAAATTTTGGGATACCCAAACCCATCAGACCCCTTCGGAGAAATAGAAGAAGCCACAAGCACTAAAAGAACCAATAAGATATTGAGTGGGGCCACGGGATCAAATTTTAATTGATTGCCAAAAAAAAAAAAGTGATAAGTTAAAGCATTTTCTTTGTCATCACCTAACCAAGGGGAAAAAGTCACATGATCCCTAACATCAAAGGATAACTTTTAAGGGAAAATGACACCCTGTCAAACTATAAAATATGAGCACCAAAATTCACCATTTGAGCTCAGATGAAATTTTATCCAAGGATAGAGTAATTTTCGAAATGTTACAAGTGCTCAAATACATTCCTCAGCATCTACATCCATTAATTTTTCTTCAATTATTTAGGGCAAAATATATATAAGGATAGATAAATTCATGTCAATCGTTGTGGAAAAGATGGAAAGAATGAGAAATCCTGAGTTTTTACTCCCCATGAATTTAGAGAACGGGAAATGAAGATAGCAAACAATGAATTAATTATGGACCCATTACATGACCATCGGATTCAATGCAAACAATTGATCAACTCGGACAGCCAAAGGAAAGAGAGACTTTATCATCGAACGCACAACATGGGGAGATAACAATATGATAACAGAGGCCGTAAAAGGACTAATTTGAAAGGTCAAAATCGGTCAAGACTATTTCTGAGAAATATACAAAATAGATATGATTTAGGTGACCCTGTTAAAACTGTGTCAAAAAGTTAGTCTTCAATATACCTGCATAGTCATTCAGACCATTAGCATTCAAATTTTTTTAACATGCTTTGAAAAAATGAATTTCATGACAAAAAAAATTAGGTTGAGTATGGGCCAACAATTGCCTCCGGAAAAATAAATCTTCTAGGCCAAAAAAATTGAAAAGGATATAGCCTGCGGAACGAAATTTCTAGACTAGTTCATACTTTAGAATTAAAAAATGGGTCTAGTCAAAAAACAATTGCATTATATCGGGAAAATCATTTGCTTTTCAACATGTGAATCTTGGTGAGAAATGATACATGAATCTTTTAAATTGTAGTTGAGCATTATTGTTCGTAAATTTGAATGTCATTCTTTAAAGTTAGTCTGAGTATCCCTCAAAATAGTTTCTGAAACAATTTCCATTGTCAAAAATGTAAGAGTGAGATGGGACTTTTTGGAAAGCTCTCGACATGTGCTAACCGGGAACCTACTATCAATAGTATGTTTGAGTGTATTCCACCTTGGTTGCTTGATGGCTTTCATTGGTGAGATAAGAATGCTCTAAACTTGTACTATGAAGTGTGTGTTTGATGCCTCACCTTTTAACAAGGGGGATCATTGGTATCAATGATATCTGAGCTGACATTGAACATTGAGTGAATTAGCAGGTTTTTTTTCATAAAACGGAATTTGCTAGGTAGTCAAGGGTTCAAACCATTAATTTATTAATATTTTACCGAGTAGAATGAATTCATTGCTTTGCCACTTTACTCTACATGTGTTGGCTTTGTGGTTGGAATTTCTGAAATGATATTGTCTAGTCATCTTAACATTAAGGTCTTATTCTATGGTCCTTATGAGTATAAGAAATGAGGTGCAATGTTATGTGATATCTAATTTGTCCCATACAACCTCTTGATTTGCACCCTGCCGAACTTTTTAAATGTCATATGAGAAACTAAATGCCCATGTTAATTATGCTGAAAGATTCTCCATTTAGATTTCCATGCCAAGCGATATTTCCTCTTGATGCTCACATTTTTTTGCAGGATAGTTTCTACTCCAGAATTTTAATGTGCTTTGTAACTCATTCCTTGTATTTTTCACCCTTTATTCAGCGTTCATGCATACTAGCTTTCATACATACGGTGGAGGCCATACAGGTCATACATACATGCAGGGATATCATACGTTATCTTTGATGCTAATGTATGTAGGCTAGCATGTTAGCATGCATGCTTGTTGTATGGTATGTATGTTGTATGTACAAATATATGCATTGGCTATGTTGACATTAAACATTTACCTTAAATTTTCAAATGATATGGATGCACTAGATTTTAGGCTTGGTACATTCGATTATCAAAGAATTATGCTCCATTTTACCCCACCTGAGCTCGCTTTTGAAAAAACAAACAGTAGGTAAAAATTTGGGAAATTTTTTTAAGATAAACCATTTACTAGTAGAATATGATTTCCGTATTAATTACTTGTCTAATATTTAGAGAATTATTGAACCTAGTCCTAATCTGGAGTAAATCTTAATTAACTCCCACTTTTTCTAGATGTCAATACCTGCAGCAAATTTAAGTGCAATCACACTGAGTTCACCCATTTAATTAGTACCCCCCACTTTTTATTTAAATTTCCACACACACCTAGGTAATTAACAGTTTGATATTTGGTAAACGAAGATAAAAGCTTGGGACTTTATAGTGAGTCTACACAGGATTAAATTGATGCAATCAAACATTGATGTCCTTGTTTCTTAGATTTTCATCTTGTAACCCTTGAAGAAATCACAACCTAAATCCACTCTGGTACCAAATGTAGATTGTATAACTTTTCTTTCCATTATTGATTCTTGTAATTTGAAATCAATGGGAAGGCCCTTACAATGGCCAGTGAACTAAACGATTCTTGTTGGGTGTTGATGAAACCTCCCTAGAATAAACAAATGCTAGTTTCCCTTACTTTCTTCGTGGCTAATCTTTATGTTTCAAATATTACATCCATTTGAAGTCTGACAATAAAACAACCAAACAATCTTATGTTAAGGTGTATAGTTTCATACTCCCATATTTTTTGTAAAATGTAGTTACAATAAGAACCTATTATATTAATATAGCTATCATATATTAGTAACCAGTGAAAAATGATTTAACATAATATTTCCAAATCCTAGATTAATTAGGCATGACATTTAATAATGCTTTAGGGATGGAGGAAATGCTAACCCAAGGGTTTGAAGCCCATTGATGTTGTGAGGATAGAAATGGAGGAGAAAGAAGAGAGATTGTATTATTATCTCATATTATTCTATTCAACATAGAACTCACGTACAGTATTTATAGGAAAGTAAATTGAACTAGATTCCCCTAAATGAATGGGAGAGGTTACAAAAGTAGAAGGAGAGAATAATGGAATATACCTAGCAGGAGAAGATAAAGTCTATAGAACAAAATATAGACTCCTAAAAATATAAATTATTCAACGTATGCTAACATTCCCCCCCTTATTACATTATTCTTACAAATGTGACCTCTGAAAGATTCAAATTTCACTTTGCCAAAGGATTTAGTGAGAATGTCAGCAACTTGTGCTTTAGTAGGACAGTACTGGAGCTGAATTTGATGGTTCAAGACGTGCTCTCGAATGAAATGGCAGTCAATTTCAATATGCTTTGTTCGTTCATGAAAGACTGGATTCTGCACGAGCTTCAACACACTCTGATTGTCGCAATAGAGAATAGGTGACTGTTTTTTCAGGAATTCCCAGGTCATCCAAAATGTGACGTATCCATATCACTTCGCACACAGCTCCTCGTGTGGCGCAATATTCTGCCTTTGTGGATGAGATAGAAACAACATTCTGCTTCTTGCTTATCCACGAGATAGGTCCAGATCCAAGATGAAATATGTATCCTGTAGTTGACTTCCTATCATCAACAGATCCAGCATGGTCCGAGTCGACATATCCCTGTAAGAAGAATTGATCATTCTTTTTATATTCCAGACCATAATTAGTTGTTCCTCGGACATATCTCAAAACATGCTTTGCTGCATTCCAGTGACATTTCTTTGGCTCCTGCATGAACCTGGAAAGATAGCTAACAGCATAGCAGAGATCTGGTCTGGTATATGTCAAATAGATGAGCCCTCCAACAAATTGCCTGTAGAGAGTAGCATCTACTTGAGGTGAGTCCTGGAATCTTGAAAGTTGCAAGCCTTTTTCCATGGGAGTGGATATAGGTTTACAATTCAGACATTCTATACTTTTCTAGGAGTGTCTTGGTGTACTTTCATTCTGGGAGACAAAAATGTGATGCTCCTTTTTCCATATCTCCAAGCCAAGACAGTAATGTAGTAGCCCCAAATCTGTCATGTCGAAGGTTCTTTTGAGATCATTCTTTACAATATCAACCTGATCTTCTGAACTACCAGTGATCACAAGATCATCTACATAAACAACCAGAATGAAAATTTCTTTTCCTACCTTCTTTATATACAAATTTGAATCTGAGGGGCTACGAGTGAACCCATGCTACAAAAGGTGATCGTTGATCTTGATATACCATGCCCTGGGAGCTTGTTTCAGTCCATAAAGAGATTTGATGAGACGACATACCTTTTTAGGATGATTTTCATCAACAAATCCTTCAGGTTGGGTCATGTATACTTCTTCTTTCAGATCACCATTTAGGAAAGCACTCTTGATGTCCATCTACTGAAGTCTCCATCCTTTCTGTGCTGCAAGTGCGCAAACTACTCTGATGGTCTTCATCTTCGCAGTGGGTGCAAAGGTTTCTTCATAGTCGATGCCTTCTTTCTGAGCATATCCTTTTGCTACAAGTCGTGCTTTATGTTTTTCGATGGATCCATCTGCCTTATATTTTGTCTTGAAAACCCATTTGCAGCCTATGGGTTTCTTTCCTGTAGGTAGATCGACAAGTTCCCATGTCTGATTTTTCATGAGTGAGTCATATTCTGTATCCATAGCTTCCTTCCACTGAGTTTGACTGAGTGCTTCACGAACATTATCTGGCTCGGAGCTATTCATCAGTGAACTCATGAGTGCTAAAGTTTACCTCATTTCTTGTTTGACTCCTTGTTTTGACTCTGGATGATGTATCTGGGAGTTGTTGCAAATGTGAGTCCTTGATAGTGCTTTGTACCCACTTCAAATGAGAACTTGACTACTTTTGAGAAGAATTATGTCATTTCCATGAGGATTGATGTGGAGTCACATTCTCCAGTTCTCCAAGGTCAACAAATAGTTCTCCTGGTAGCATTTCTTTTCTCTGAGTAGTCTCCTCTGGCTCATCATCTGATTCAGAGACTAATCGGTGAGATGTGTTTGGAAGTGGATCTTTCTGTTGATACTATTGAGTCAAAGGATGACTCGTCACAAACCACATCCCGACTCTCGTATATTTTCTTTGTCTCAGGATCCATGAGATGATATGCCTTCGAGGTAGTACTGTAGCCAAGAAGGATACACGGGAGTGTTTTTGGCTCTACCTTCTTTCTCTTCTGAGCTGGGACATGCATGTATGTTGTGCAACCAAATACTCACAAATGAGAAATTGATGGATTTTTACCACTCCATACCTCTTCTGGCGTCTTATTTTGTAGAATCTTTGTTTTCTAGTGCCCTATTGAGAAGATATACCTTTTTCCTCTGTACTGCTTCATCTCAATTGTGATCCTCCTAGTTTTGTAATTGATAGCATGCTGTGAGCTATCTCCATCACTGTGCGATTGGGACGCTCAACAATGCCATTTTGCTGGGGTGTGTAGGGAGCAGTCAGGTTCTTCTCAATCTATAAAAACATGGTTTAGGAAGTGACAAGAACTTATTTGATGTGAATTCCCCCCCTCGATCTGAGCAGGAGTAGAAGAAGTGGTTGTCCAGAATAGTCTTTCACAACACGATGATAGAAGTTCTGAAATGTGTTGAAGAGCCTCACTTTTCTTCTTTAGGAAATATACCCACATCTTGCGAGAGTGGTCATCCACGAAAACTAGAAGTACTTGTATCCTAAAAACGCCAAGCAGGAAATGGGCCATTTAGATCGGTATGAACTATCTCCAGACGCTTCTTGGCATGGAAGGTGCTCGCCTGAAACGGATCTCTATGTTGTTTTCCTGCAAGACAACCAGGGAAAATAGGCAAGGAACTGGACAATTTGGGTAGTCCATGGACCATTGCTTTTGAACTCATCTGTGTAAGTGAACTAGACCGACAAGTGTCCATATCTAAAATGCCATAAGGTAGTTGATTCTATGATGTTGAAGTAGATAAAGCTACTACAGAAGATGAAACAGTATCTAAAGCAAATAACTTATCTTTTACAAATGCTTTAGCAAGAACCGTACCTTGTCTGGAGATTAAGCATGATTTAATGCCATTTTGAACAAGAAATTCAACCTTAAGGTGATGATTCAAGAGCTGAGTAACTGACAAAAGGTTGCTAGTCAAGCCAGGAACATATAGTACCTTTGTAAGTGTACATTTTCATGGCCTCAGAGGAATGGTCACATTTCCTATTCCTTCTGCAATGTACTCTTTGTCATCTGCTATCTGAACTCAATCTCCAGTTGGTTCTTCGTGTAGTGAATCAAACAACTTCTTGTCACCTGACATATGCTTGCTTGCACCAGAGTCTATCAACCAGACTTTCTTCGTGGGCTGAGAAGTTTGAGAGACGAGTACAAGATTCTTACTACAATGGGCTCCTTCTGATGTCTCCTCATCAGATTCATCATCTTCTTGTTGGGCTGCAAGATGTCCTTTTTGCTTTTTCCAACGTGAGGACGTCATTTAGACTTTTGAAAATCTTCGTGCCCGGATGTGCTTGTTTGACTTGAAGACCCTTGTTTCAGGCTGTTGTACCAGTAGTGATCAATGTCATGAGTATTGGTTCTACAAATGTGACACCACCTCTTTGACTTTTGATCTTTCTACTGTTCATTTGGATTGCGCTTGATTTGGCTTCTCTAGGGGACCCTTCCGATTCTTCTGGCCACGATTAGGCTTTGAGAACAAGGCTTTGTCCTGAGTCTCCCCATGGATGAAGTGATAGCCTCTTCCTGCTGTAGAAAATTCACAAGCTCTTCGAATGGCACTGTTTGTTTAGATACATTCAGTGTTGTAACAAACACTCGAAATTGAGAAGGGAGTGCTCTCAAGGTGATTGGGACGAGATTTTTTATCGTCTACCATTTCACCGAGCGCCAATCAACTCCGATCTCAGCTCAGTCCACGTGACGTAAGAACTCCTCCACTTTCTCATCAGACCCCATAGAGAGGGTGTGCAGCTTCGACTGAAGATGAAGGATCTTAGTCTAATTTTTGGCTTCATAAATGGTTCCAACTTGTCCCAGGCCTCCTTGGGTTTCTCCACATTTGAACATGCGGTTGCACATCATCACTGATACTGAGCATTATCAGCATCAAGGCTTTAGCACTAGCCATCTCATTTTTTATTAATTCATCAGGGGCTGTGGGAGCAGGCACAGACCCTGTGACAATCCCCATAATCCTTCAAACTGAAGGATTGTCCTCATTTTTGTTTTCCAGGCTCGCAAAATTAGGCCCTTTGAGCAACTGAGCATCGGGACAGAAGTAACTTTGGAGTAGACATTGTAATAAAAAAAATTATTTATTTATTTGAAAAGGAGTTATTACAACTTGGACTCACTGTCAAGAATGACTGGCTGTAGATGCTCGCGATATTCACGTGCTGTGAAATGGTGATGCTTTGCAGGGAATTCTTCTTCATCATCACATTCTGCGTCGTACCTAGGCTTCTAATTCTTCTCGTACTCGCTTTGCTTGGCAGCTGACGTCGAAAAGGAAAGTATTCAAGGAGTCCTTCTCGAACTAGCTTTGTCGAATGCTAGATTACTAGTGCAATTTCGAAGCTCGTTCAGCAAAGCAAAGTAGAACCTGGAGCTCTCAGGAGCTTCTCCACGGTGTTCTCTGGCTGGCGATTTGATGTTGTGGCTTTTGGCTATGTCGACCGTGTTGTTGACGCTTTCAATCAAGTTGTCTACACTCGACATTCGATGTAGTGTAGAAGAGACTGTTGTATGACTCAAAAACTACCTCGAAAACGCGTTTGCAAGGCCCTTCTTGCACAACAAATAAGTTCTCAATCTCCAACGGGGAGCCGAGATCTCAAATGTCCAAATTTTGGTCTCAGGCCAACGCTCTCTGAGATTGTTGAAGATATGGCTCGGCACAATTTAGAAGCGTAATTTGAAATTATGACCATTTGTCAATCTTTTATTAAAATGTGGTGTTCTGAGCGTCGATGAATTGCAAAGGTGGTACCATTACTGAATTCCTCTTGATATTTATATGGTTTAATATGTAGCGTTTCAGATCTCAAAAGCTGCTCATGTTAATATCTGTTTAGAGTATTCTAAAATATTGGATGTAAGCTTAATCACTTATCCGATTCTAATAGCACACTCTTAAGAAATGGACCGCCTTTATCTGCAAATGCCGAGGCTTATCCTTACGTACTCTACACGTTCTCCACGTGAACTCCACATTATTCTATCTACTATCCAACACACAATGCAAGAATGTATTCCTGAGTTCACTGGTCACGATTTGCGCCGTGCTCTTCGAACATGCAGAATACAACAGGATATTTCCACATACATCTTAAAAAAACTTCAGGTCTTAAACTAGTGGCCTACGACCAGCAAAGTATCAGGTGCCTCTCTCACATATTTGGAAATTTCTATACATTCACTGCTCATGTACGATGGATCACGTTTTTCAGAGAGCTTCCAAAGTAAAAAGTAACGCGTGATAAGGATTAAAAATGCTGGCTAATGGATTTGGCCTGCGCACTAGCAAAGATTTTTTTAGTGCCTATCAAATTACATACTCTCATTACCAGTTATGTCCAATGCACGTTCTCCAGCAATTCTCTGACGCGCTCTAATACCAAACTGAGAGTTTCTAAAATTTTTGTTATAGTGAGAAATCCAAAGATTTATTTATCTCAGAGTTATTCAGTTAAAACTTGTACACACGTATAGTATTTATAAGAGTTGATCTGTACTTGACTCCCTATTTTAATGAAGATTGATCCTTCAATTTGCACATCCATGATAGAAGCAGATAATTTGAATAAGATACACATCCTCATAAAAGAAACCATGATTTATTACAATTTCTTTGTAAAAAGCAATCTCGATCAGCACTTATACCTCGTAAAAATAATATGTGAATTCCCATACATGAACTCTAACAATTTAGTTTATTTTACACCATTGCTATATCTATTTAACATCCCACAAACATTAAAGAGCTCCACAATTAACAATTTATATAGCTTTCTCATGTCAAGAGTGAGCTCCTACCTCAGGAGCTGACGGAGAAGTACTATAGTTACAAAACAACAAGCTTTATCTCAATGCAAGAAACGCGTAAATACAAACGGTAACAACTGCAACCAATCTTCCAAACAAATAACTTCAAAGAAATGTATTAATGCTAATGTGCTTAACATTCCCCCCATTAATACATTTCTCTTACAAATGTACCCCCTAAAACAAATCAAACTTCACCTTACCGAGAGGTTTGGTGAGAATATCTAGCTTAATTGTCTGAAAATCAATCGTAGGGCAATAGTACTGGAGCTGAATTTGGTGGTTCAAGACCTGTTCACAGAATGTAATGACATTCGACCTCAATATGCTTTGTATCGTTAATGAAAAATAGATTATTCACAAGATTCAAGGACACCTTGATTGTCGTAGTGAATGATGGGATGTTTCTCTTCCCCCAGAAATCCCTATATCTGCAAGAATGTACGACATAACCAAACTTCACCTTCTGCACATAGCTCCTTGTGCAGCATAGTATTGTAACCTCAATGGATGAGATAGAGCAACAACAGTTTGCTTCTTGTTCAATCCATGAGATAGGTCCAGATCCGAGATGAAAAACATATCCTGAAGTGGATTTCCTGTCATCAAGAGATCCTGCATAGTCCGAATCTGTATATCCCTGTAAGAAGAACTGAGTGTTCTTCTGATACTCCAGACCAAAGTCAACTGTACCTCAGACATATCTCAACACATGCTTTGTCTGCTATCCAATGACATTTCTTCGGCTCCTGCATAAATATGGCGAGATAGCTCACTGCAAAGCAAAGATCTAGTCTGGTAATAAGTCAAGTAAATGAGACTCCCCACAAGCTTCCTGTAGTGAGTGCCATCTACCTGCGGTGAATCCTGGAATCTAGATAATTGCAAACCTTTTTCCATAGGTGTGGACATTGGTTTACAATCTGACATTCCATACTTTTCCAGGAGTGTCTTGGCATATTTCATCTGGGAGACGAAGATATGATTCTTCTTCTACCATATCTCTAAGCCAAGACAATAGTGAAGTAGCCCCAAATCGGTCATGTCAAAGGATTTCTTCAGATCATTCTTTACATCATCTATAAGATTGTCAGAACTTCCTGTGATCACAAGATCATCTACGTACAAAACCAGAATGACAATCTCTGTTCCTACCTTCTTGATATACAAATTTGTATCTGAGGGGCTACGAGTGAATCCATGCTGCAATAGGTGATCATCAATTTTTATATACCATGCCCTAGGTGCTTGTTTGAGTCCATAAAGAGACTTTATCAGACGACATACCTTGTGTGGTTGATGCTCATCTACAAACCCTTCAGGTTGGGCCATGTACACTTCTTCTTGTAGATCATTGTTTAGAAAAGCACTCTTGACATCCATCTGCTGAAGTTTCCATCCATTTTGTGCTGCCAATGCACAGACAACTCTGATGGTTTTGATCTTCGCAGTGGGTGCAAAGGTCTCGTCATAGTCAATTCCTTCTTGCAGAGCATAACCCTTTGCAACAAGTCATGCTTTGTGTTTTTCGATTGAACCATCTTCCTTATATTTTGTTTTGAAAATCCATTTACAGCCAATGGATTTCTTACCTGGAGGCAGATCGACAAGTTCCCACGTCCGATTCTGAATTAGGGAATCATATTCAGCATCCATAGCCTATTTCCACTGTGGTTGGTCTAATGCCTCACGAAAAGTGCTCAGGTTCAGTGCTCTCAACAACTGAACTCATGAGTGTAAAATTTACCTCATGTCTAGCTTGACTTCATGTTCTGACTCCCATAGAAGTACCAGGAAGTGAGTTCAGGTGTGCATCCCTAATAGTATTCTAGACCCATTTCAGACAGTTGTGGTGTTTCTGCTGATGTGAAGATGTGTTTTCCAGTGTGCCTAGATCAACGAACAAGTCTCCACTCAGCTCTTCTTCTCTCTGAGAAGAATCATCTTGCCCATCATCTGGATGTGTGAGCAATCTATGTGACGAGGTCGGTACTGGATCTCCATTGTGTGGAAGGGAGTCAAAGGATGACTCATCACACACCACATCTTGACTCTCGTAGATCTTCTTCATCTCAGGATCCATGAGATGATATGCCTTTGAGGTAGTACTATACCCCAAGAAAAGACATGGCAGTGTCTTTGGATCGATCTTCTTCCTTCTCTCATCTGAGAACATGCATATATGCAGTACAACCAAAAACTCTCAAATGATGAATAGAAGGTTTACGACCAGTCCATACCTCTTCAGGTGTCTTGTTTTGCAAGATCTTCATGGGTGCCCAGTTGAGTAGATACACTGCTGTCTGGACTACTTCTACCCAAAACTGATCCTCTAACTTGGCGGTTGAGAGCATACAACGAGCCATCTCCATGACAGTCCTGTTGTGTCACTCAGAAATCCCGTTCTTTTGGGGCGTGTAGGGTAGCAGTCAGATGTTGCTGAATGCCATGCTGCTTCAGGTATGCTAAGAACTTCTTTGACACAAATTACCCCCCCTCGATCTGAGTGGAGGAGAAGGAGAGGCTTCCCAGACTGCCTGGTGGCTTGCTGGTAAAAGGTTTGGAAATTGACAAACACCTCACTCTTCTTCCAGAGAAAATATACCCACATTTTCCGTGAGTAATCATCAATGATGAGCTGAAGTACTCAAAACCTTGGAAGCTAGCTGGTAGGGGTCCACACAGATCGGTGTGAACGACCTGAAGATGCTTCTGTAGAATGATAAGAGCTCTGTTTGAATGGACCTCTATGTTGTTTGCCCGTAAGACATCCCGAGCAAACAGGTAAGGAATGGGAGAGTGGAGGAAGCCCTCTTACCATTTCCTTGGCACTGAGCTGATGCAGAGTCCCCAGTAGAAAGATGACCATATCGAAAGTGCCATAGTGCAGTGGACTCCGCCGTTGAATCAGAGAGAGCAATGTTAGATGAAGTGACCGCATCCAGTGTAAATAGATGGCCCTTCAGAAATGCTTGAGCAATTATTGAGTCTCCCTGGGAAATGATGCAGGACTTGACCCCTTTCTCAACAAATAATTCAACCTGCATTCGATGGTTAAGAAGTTGACTCACAGACAAGAGATTTGAGGTCAAACCTGGAACATATAGCACCTTTGTGAGTCATACATCTTCATGTCCAAGAGGAATGATGACATCACCAATCCCTGCCGCAATATACTCTTGATTGTCTATGCAATGGTGATCTGATATCCAGTGGGCCGGTCACTCAGGGTATGGAACAACTTCTTATTGCCAGTCATGTGTTTGTTGGCACCTAAATCAATCAACCAGACATTTTCTGACAAGCTGCGAAGTCTGTGAGACTAGGAACAATGTCAAAATGAGTCGTATGTCTGGAACCTCTTCATCGGAGGTGGCATCCTGCTGAGTAGTAATGTGACCCTTCTGCCTCTGATTACGAGCACGCCATCGATATTTCTTGGAATATCCTTGGCTAGAAGTGCTCTCTTCGCCAGAGTTTCCATACTTGCGACCGTTGTAATAACAGTTCACAGTCGTGTGCGTATCCGTGGAGCAAATGTGGCACCATCGATCCGGCTTGTTGTTCTACTACTTCTGGGGTGGCAGCTGTGGTGGCCACTGAGAAGATTGCTATTGAGAATGTTGCTTCTGATTCTGGGGGGCTGACTACCCTTTCTGAGGCTTGTTTATGCTTTTTGCATCGTGATGAGAGCCTTGTCTTCGAAGGATTCTTGAACATTCTGCATGGCTTCTTCCTACTGGAGATAATTCACCAGTGTGGAAAAACTCACCTCCTATTGAGTGATTGTCAACATGGTGATCAGTGTCTAAAACTGGGAAGGAAGAGCTCGCAAGGTGAGTGGGACTAGCAACTTGTCATCCACCGGTTCACCGAGAGCAGAGAGTTCTACATGTAACTCTGCGACACACCGCAAGAAGGCTTCTACTGATTCACCATCATGCATACTCATCGTGTGAAGCTTTGTCTGAAGATGCAGCTTCATCATCAGATTATTGGCTTCATAGATAGTACACAATGCGGTCTATACCTAAGAGGAAGTGAGTTGCTTCCTGAATGTAAGGTTGAACCTCATCAGAAAGGCTTAGGGTGATAAGCATTAGTGCTTTCACATCATCCTTTTCATGCTTAGCCAATAGATTAGTCGTCTATGGGAGGTTTGCATCTTTGCCAGAGAAATGATCCCCCAAAGATCTTCAAAATGAAGAATCATCTGCATCTTGGTTTTCGATGTGGTGAAATTAGGCCCTTTCAAGAGTTGGGCATCGGATAGCAATATTTTTGGAGCAGACATTTTTGCAATTTGCCGACTTTGCTTACACGTAGCAGTCACAAGCATGGATCTTGCTTAGCAATGTCTCCTTTCGTGAGTAGAGGACGGACAGTTGCTCCAGCAATGAGTCTCTTCTCTGAATCTCCACGTACAGCACAAATGGGACAGTTTCAGTCTCCACAGCTCGCACGCACAGCAATTGGGTGGTCTCAGTCTCCACAACAAAGAAATGGTGGTCTCAGTATCCTCGCAAACGTGGGACAGGCACACTCCTCCTTCACGTGGGACAGGCGCACTCCTCCTTCATGCAGGGACAGGTTCAGTCTCCTCTCAGCAAAAGAAAAGGCAACAGGCTCAGTCTTCTTCACGCTCCTTCAGGAACGTAGCAAAGAAACGGGACTCCAACTCGCTGGACAGGCAACGTTTGCACACTCCTCCACGCGGGACTGGTAACGTTTTCCCTTCACGCACCTCCTTCAACGAGAAAGCACCTCCTTCAACGAGACAGGCACACTACAGGCAACAGCAAAAATGTTTTTCTTCACTCAGGGACAGGCACGCACCAACAAACAACGTCCACGCACTGTTCTTCAGCGCCACGCACAGTAGAACCTCCTTCACGCATGGACAGCAGAGAAATGGTTGCAAACGGGACAGGGAACTCACGCGGGAGTCTGCTCTCTTCCTCTCTTCCTTCAGGCACTCCTCGACCTGCTCTGATACCAATGATGGACGCACAAGAAGAATGTATATTGCTATATATCAAATGAATACAGAATGACGCCTTTTTATAGGCCGATAGAGACTGTGCGTGAGGACGGTTATACAACTGATTACAACTGATCAATAACAAATACGTAACACAGATGTATTAGTTATCTAACAAAACTTAACCACATTTTAATTTATGATTACTTTTCAAAATGTACCATAAGATGATGTGCTTAAATAAAGTTGAAATGTGTATCATTCTTATAACACATTTATACCATCTTATTGTGAGAACGGAATCCACTTTGTGTAGACTTTAATTATATATGTCAAGGTTAACATTTTTAGCGAAGAAATATTGCCTCTTATTATCCCCCTTGTCCTATTTTTGCATTGATTGTATAGTGTAAAATCATGTAATCATGTTCTTGACATGAACCACTAGGGAAAGGACTATTAGTCTCATGAGCATACCAATGTCCCTATTAATTAAATTGGTTACTCAACAATTTTTTTTAAAAAACATGTAATTAAATCAAATTATATGAAACCATTTTAAGATGAATTAAAAAGATTCGAGTGGACCCAATGTTTTAGTTAACAACACAAGAGAATATTCAGTGTGAACCCCCGTAAACCCCACTCAAACAAGAGTTCCAGCTTGACAGGATGTATTGAATGTACGTAGAGTTACATGATGATTGTTAGAGATAAGGGTGTTTAATCACTCTAGTTGTGACCTTAGTAGGGTGTGTAAAATTTATAATTGAATTTCTCCTCATAACACACATCTAATACTTAATTTTTCAGGAATTCAAACCTGCTAGAGTGTGAAGCCATACTCGTTTGTACCTTGATGAATAACAAATTAAGTGATGTAGATGGGATATATGGTTAGTTGTAATAACGTAAAAATAAATAGAATAGACTTAGAACTTAAATTCTAATTTGAAAGAATGCATAATCTATCTACTCTTGAATCAATAGAGTTTCTTTAGTTCATGAGAACCTCCCTTATTGCAACTAAGATGAATGGTAACTCTAATCAATCATGCAGCTTACAAAATGAATCCTTGGAACAAACACAAAAAGGATCATGTCGATAGATATCTTAATACCAATAAACTCGGATACATCATTCTTGTGTGATGAGGAAATCAAGCAAAATTAGGAGGGAGAACTACAAGTGAAATTTTAAATAAATTAAAGATAATACAATATAGTTATAAAATAATTGAGAAGTGATTTCCAAGAAAATAAGGTCAATATCAAAATATAAATATAATAAAGATGTAAAATAAGAAAGTGTTGTCGTGGACGGTGCCTATATGAGAGTCAGTTAATGTAGTTGAATTATTGTGTTGTGTATTATTGTTTACGAAAGGGTGGCCTCGATTTTCATCATGTACTATTCATGTTATCTATATGGGATAAGGTTTGTGCAAGCATCTCATTTTTTATCCGTTGTTCTAAGATATACCTTATGTTGTCATGCGGTGTCATGTAAATAGTAATGTAAGTAAGAAAAAAAAGTTGTTCCAATATTTTTAGTGTTGTAATTGTGTGTGTAAATTGTGGGTGTTACAATGTCATCTATGTGGATTAATGTGTGTGAAAACATTTCATGTGTTGTGTGTTTGATTAAGTGATCCCTTGTGTTATCATGTATCAAGCAATGTAAGTAACAAAAACATTATTTTGGTATTTTTACTATTGTAATTGTGTGTTTAAAGTGTGTGCGTAAAGGAAATAACTAAGAACGTGGTAATTCTAATAAAAAAGAAGCAATACAATTCCAAATCTACTTCTTCTAATAATGTTAATGTCTTGGACTCCACATGTCCACTCTACGACCGCATGGACAATTTTTCGATCTCCCGAACGACACTACTAGCCATCGCCACTTATATGCCCAAATTATATTTTCAAGACCCATGAATGCTATTGCTGTATAATGTCCACATTTTACACACACAAATAAAATAGTAAAAATACCGGAATAATTTTTTTTTTGGACTTACATTTCTCACTACACAACACCACAAGGGTTCCAAGTAGAGAAAGTCAACAACACATAAGACACTTAAATAAATATGAACCCACTCATATAATAAGATAACATAGGGTACCCATCAATGTCATACTCAAATGACATAAACCATGAAAATGAACCAACTATAGTAAGAAACACTGGGTAGGCATACTCCACTACATGGCCTTTTTATGGTTCACATTTTCATTAAATTTAGGATTGTATTGTATGACCTTATAGTTTTGAATAGAATGAAACACATAAGGTTGAAAATTTCCTACGTTACAATATTCAATTACATTGCAGGGAAATGGTATTCAAAAGAGAATGCACAAGTGATTCCTTTAACGAATCCCATTAATTATCCATAGATCATTTGTTAATTAATTTCAATTTTAAAAAACTATGAATCTCCTAATAACTTATTCTTACGTTAAAGATTTGTTTCTCAAAGTATGTTTAGTTGACTTTTAATTTTACAATGATTATGCAAGAGAACCATCTTGAAGTTTTCAAGGGAAAATAATACGATTCAAAGGAGGTGAAGGTTCAAGTTATCCTTTCCTATGACCTTCCTCCCATTAGATTCATGTTTTTTCTTATACTATGGTTGTTTTAGTTCTGAATTTAGTTTGAGTCAATCAAGTAATTAAATTCATAATTTTTAATTATTTTTACTCTTGGTGGACTCTATATTGAATCAAATGCCTAGTCCCACCAAGAAAAAATTATATCCATTCTTTAAAAATTCAATGCTTAAATAAACCATAAGGACTTCAAGCAAAATTTTGTTCATAAACCATTATCACATATACTGTTGTTTTTTATCTCGTTTACATTGTTCCTTATGTCTCTTATTGGCATCACTTTACAAAAAAAAGAGTTACAAAAGTACTTTTCTAATGTCTTGAAGAAGTACATGATTGGAAGAATGATAACTACACATGAACCACAAGTTAACCTTCTAATCAACTGAGATTTACTTTAATTAAAATATGCACTCAGGGCTCTTTGCCCAATTATAGATAAAATTAATGTGTGAAAATATATTTACCCTTTAAAGCCTCCAAAAACACCAAGGCATTATATCACCACTAGCCAAGGTAACACATTTATTTGTGATGAAGTAAAGAGGTCATTAACAAGAGTTTAAGTCATAGTACAACTATTTCACTAGCTCCATTTGTGTCATCTAGATCCCACAAGGAATTCATTCAATGATGAAGTTAATTTCTAGATCTAAATTCATAAGACTTGGTAGTCCACTAGGATGCTAAAGAAGTGTTAGTTCTTCTTACTTCATATATAGTTTTACCATTTCATTCTTAACCATCAATTTTATGACAACATCGCTAAACGTACCAACTATGATGATAAAATTAATCTTGGGCTCTTATTTACCTAATATAGGAGGTGCTATCGAGAGAAAATTTTAAGTTCATTCTAAAGTTTCAATTTCTTCTATGCTAAGAAAGAGTATGCGATAAGGGTAGATATGCACTATTTTTAAACTAAGGTTTCCTGTTGTGGTTAGATTTCTTTATTACACAATAGAGGTACAATATACAACTTGCTAATTATTAAATCAACTATTTCACACTACAATTGCGCTATAAGATATTAAATTCAAATTCATTTAACATATATATCAAACATTTTTACAATACGTAAATCTGAATTAAAATTACACTGATGATTAAATGCACATTTCCCAAGGCATCCTTAAAACTAACATCTCATACATATTACAAAATATCAAATATAAACCTTTTTGTAACATGGAAATACAATATACATATATAATTTTTAGAATGACCTATATAAATTACAATAATAAACAATGAATTACACCATGCCTTTTCACCTTCTTTCTTTCATCCTGCAAAACCATGTGAGCATTAAATTAGTGATAAATCAATTGCATGGTATCCACTTAGATCTAGCATAAATAATGTTTTTATTTTTCATTTACGTAATAATAGTAATTTGCATTCGAAAGGATAGGGTTAGAGACATGTATTTTTTCATTTCAATTCACTTTATTTCTTAACCAAATAGAGAGAAAGAGATACAGTGAGAGAGAAACACTATTTCTCTATAAGTTCAATTTCACACAAAAATTCACATGATAGGGTTTCAAAAAATGTTTTAAAAGTGTCAACAAGTTTCCATGATGGATAGGTAAATCGACTAGTGTCCTACAACATTATTTTTACGTTTTCCTACTAGTTGTAAATGCGTTCAATTTAGGCTCAGAGGCTAAGAAACCACTTTCAAATGTTGTCTTCTAATGAACAAACACACCACCGGTAAATTTATACATGTCCTTATATACACAAGGAATTCACAAAAACTGATAGAATTCAGAACTGGAAAATAGTTTAAGATAGGCATATAGTTTTCCAAGGCCATCTGTCATGATTTTCCTAATCACAAATGATAAAAATTTAGCTCGACGGCTCAGAAAACCACGTCCACAAGTAGCATTCAATGGTCAAACAGAATTCATGAAATTAGACAAGACTTAGAACTGACAAATGGGTTTCAACTGGAAATAGGTTTTCCAGAGCCATCCATCATAATTGGTCCAATTTGACCTATTCAAAACTATGACCAAAGGCCTAAAAAATGCCTTTTCTAATCTAATTAGGAGTGTGATTTTCCATTATTGAAGGTTCTAGGTAATTTTCTAGTAAAAATAATAGAGGTTTGCAAAGGCAGACAAGCATTTCCTTTTTTAGGGACCAAATTATGGGTCAACACCAAATCCATCTTTTCAGTTTTAACCGCTCCTTAAAAGTACAAAATGAAGTAATAAGGATCCTATAGAAGTAGCGAATACATCGTAAATGGTCAAATGAGGTTTTGATAATGCTTTAAGCGACTCTCTACATAACAAGGAACACATATGATGTTTGACATATCTTTTATGGGGCTCGTAGTGTTATTTTGTATCTCTCTGGAAATTATGTTTTTCTAACTTTGCAAGGTAGACATAAAGGTTGTTTTAGTTAACGACTAATCTATCTCTCACCAATTCCAACAGACATGAGAACCAAATTTTTATACCCTGGGTATATTAGTGCATAAGGTTGTGGTTTCAACCATGGATGATGATTAAATTACAAGTTGGTAATGTAAGACATAAGGAGGAGTTTTGTTGTTTTAGCTTAATAGTCTTGTTACGAAATTTTCCAGATTGTGTCCAAAGGAGGGTTTTAAGTTTATGCTTGGATAGAAAGTGCTATTTGGGTTGGATAAGTGTCATATTTCATTTTAATCTTTTACAAAAAAAAATTATATAAAATAATTTAATGTGAGATACTCCAAGGTTTTAGATTTATTTCATTACAAATGTAAAACTAAAGTACGTGAATTATGAAGGACAAGGTGAGATGAACCATACCTGGGAATGATGAGAGAAATGGATATGAGGGGCTCTAATTATTTTAATTTTGTAATCCGTTTATATCAACATTATTTCCACATGATGCTAGATAGTCACTTGAAAACCCAAGCCATTGATTGTGCACCCATGGTTCATCAAAACACCATTTTTTTATTTTCAAGTAGTCATCCCAATCCATGAGACCACATTTTAATTATAAAATATGTCAAACAATTGGCCATCCATCTGAATACTTCCACATATTACATACATGTCCGTCAGGGAACTTACAACTATTGTTTCTAACCAAAAACCAGATTCTATTGTTTGTACGATATTCCAAAATTCTTATTTTTCCACGTGACAATATTATGCTTGAAAATGTGTTTCTTTATCACCATCTCTATAGTTGTCTTTGAAAAGCAACAAAGTGTAACAACTGTTTAAGAAGAAACCCAACAGAAACTTGTCTCCAATAGAAATGGGTGTGGGGTATATACCAGATGACACACTATAAGGGATGAATACAATGGGATAAGAAATGCCATTACATGGTTGAAACTAGTAGATTCAAGATCTGAAATTCATGGATCTAAAAATAACAGCAACGAAAAACACATAGGCATGGAAGTAATTTCATTTTTATTCCATAGATTTTTCTTCTTCTTGCAATATATAAATCCTTTTCAATGAATCCATTTTCAACACATCCTGTAGTCATTTATACCCACATGGTCAAGATAAAGACATAGATCTTGGATAGACGTGGGATTACAGAAAAGGGATATTTTTAATTCTTAATCAATGTAAAATCTACTCGAAATAAAAGATAAAGGGGCAAGAAAACAAGGATATTTCGTTCACCTATCATAAGAATGGTGTTGTAATATTTATGGTGCACACAACATGGATGCATAGAAGAAAATGAAACAAAAACAACAGTCAAATAATGTGTTCCTCCTAATCCTCAATCTTATTCGTATCCTCTACATACAAAAAATAAAATAGTGACAATAGAAAGTCCTCTCTGAGACATCGAACCTGATTCATCTACAGATACAAACCCAAATCAATAATTTTATATAAAATAAAATGAGGATATATCTACAGTATAAATTTATCCTATGCGTAGGGATGATTTTGAATGGAAATGGGAAAGAGCTCTTTTCAACATAGATTTTCAGTCTAAGAATTACTGAAACTATCCAATACTACTAAATTTATAATGTTAACTTGGTTTCACCATGGTCAAACCCTATGGATCTCAAATAAAGTGTGTGTATTATTTTCTTCCAGGAAAATGATAGGTCTACAGTTCCATTAAGGATGATCATGTGCCTTCACATGGGGGGTCACCTACTCCATTCATATCACTATAAAATAAATTATATCTTACCTAATACCACTAAAAAATAATTGGGTCCAACTTTTCTTTTTCCTTTTTTTTATTATTATTGTTTTTAAATATGGTGGGCACTCCATTTCCCTCCCCTATAAAGAGCACCATCTTTGATGTGACACAACACCAATTCTTGAGGAATAAGTAAGAAAGAAAATAAATAATGACACATGTCACTAACAAAACAACTCGTCCATACAAAGCCACCACAAGGAAACAACTAATTTTGGTAATATCTTAGATTTTAATCTTCTGTGAATATTGGTAGTTCTCATTTACTTGATTACTTAGTTTTTTCTTTAAATTATTTATCAATCTCAACTCTTAGTGTTTCATTGTTTAATATTTTATATGTCTTATGTTTGTGATTTCCCAACATAAATAAATAGCAATAACACATCAAAGCCACAGACAACACTAATAGTTCACCCGAAATCATGATATGTACTTTCAGGACTATATCACATCACACGAACTCAAATGAACCATGGAAAAAACATACATAGATCTGACAACATAGTACTTGTAACACATGTGCTTTGGACCCAAATGCACTCATATTATAAGCATACAACAACAACATGCAATTCCCAACATGTACACATATAGGGGTTTCACGCAACTCAAACCCATAACTGTAGCTATATGGGGTCAAGATGGAAACAACATCATACTAAAAATGAGGAGCATCAATCCTCAACATCACAAAACATAACTAGACTCACAAGAGTACACATAAATCATAACACCAACACCATACACCTCCCAAAACATCACAAAACAACTCCATATACCTCCCAAAGCATCACCAACAACTACATATGCATCCCAAATCATCACAAACATAAAAATGAAACTCCAAGTGCACTAATCACACACACACACACACACACACACACACACACAAGTCTTTTATGTCTCCCTCAAGTCTCTTATGCCTCCCTCAAGTATTTTATGCCTCCCTTAAGCCTCTTATGTCTCCCTCAAGCCTCTTATGTCTCCCTCAAGTCTCTTATGCCTTCCTAAAATCTCTTATGCCACCCTCAAGTCTTTTATGCCTCCCTCAACTCTCTTATGCCTCCCTCAATTCTCTTATATCTCCCTCAAAGAGGTCGGTCACCCTATGGCCCTAGGCACATACAGTCCAGACATCCCTAACCCAAGTGACATAATAACTCATGGTTCAACAACCAGTTAGTTATCTGTAACTCCTTAGGGAGTACCCCCATACAACGAAGTGGGTCAATAGATTCAACCACTCCATGGTGCATCCCATGAGCCTATTCCACACATTACAACATTAGAACCAACATAACAATACATTTCAAATTCCAAGTGGAAAAAATACAAAGCCTTGTGGTAGGCTATAAAAGCTTTAAACATGAAAAGTAAATTTAAATATAAGTAAAGTAAATGACCAAATAAGCATAGTTAGTGCAAAAATATGCATGCTAGTGCAACAACCAAATAAAATTCCCAAATAATAAGAACCCATCAATCAAGAAAACTATTGGTTCTTAGAAAGAAAAGGGAAAATTTTCAATTTATGAATAAAATACGTATAGAGAAATAGTACAACACAATAAGTATGTGGCCTTATAAGTCCACCAAAGTTGTACTCAAGGAGTTATTGGCACTCGGACATCGAGGATCAACTCTTAAAATAAATATCTAATAATGTAATTTTCATCATCTTTATCTGAATCATCCATCCCTAATCCCACAAGGCTCAACATAGTCAAAATCACATAGGATTGTCCGATGGACAACCCAATAGGAGAGAGCAGGGGACACTAGTTTGCATAAGTTGAGCCTAAGGTGGTGCGCATCCACAATATGTTGAGCAAGCTCTAAGTATATTAAATAGGTAGAACTAGGTTTTCAACCTATATAAGACTCCACTTCCGCAATCGTAATTGGCTCAATATTATGAAAACCTAGTCCATGCCTCCTCTTTCCACACATAGACTCTTAACAATTGTTTCCCCTTAGGTTCATCTAGTGTAAATTTCACAACATAATACATGACTACAATACTAACACAATGGTGATTCACACACATTAATCATAGCATCTTACGCATGGTATATATATATGGTACAACACAATCATTACTTTCATGGGTTACGATACATCACATTTCCACATAATACACCCAAGGAGCAAGTATTGCACAATAGGGGTAATATGATCACATATGCCTTGAATTCCCGATATGAACCATCATATATTATACGTATGATGAACACAATGACTAACATTACAACATATAGTGAATCAAAATACAATATGGTGACACACGTGATTCATCAAAATACGGTTGTGACATCATGATACAATCTAATTTACTATACACCAATCTTTTCATACAACAAATCAGCACACCTATATATCATATAATAAAAAGACACTCCACAATCCAAAATAACATTTTTTTCATACACAATAAGGTGACACATCACATGTGAACTCCTTATTTATTCCATAAAAAGGAGATCCAATACTTTCACCATAAGCACATCAACATGATAACAATTACGCACTAAGTGACATGCACAACATGTGCATTCATAATATCACAATTACACGTTGTTCACATTAGGACATATATCACATTACTCTTTCAATATCTACCACCACATTACAAAATCATCACTACTCCAATTTTTCATAGAGGTTCGAGATCATGAACCTCCACTCTAATACCAAATGTAACACCCACATTCTACACACACAAATACAACAGGAAAGATACCAGAATAAGGTTTTTTTGACTTACATTTCTCACTACACAAGGGATCCAAGAAGAGAAACTCAACAACACATAAGACACTTACATAAGCATGAACGCAACCATACAATAGAATAACATAGCGTACCCATCAATGTCATACTTAAATGACATAAACCATGATAATTACCAAACTATAGAATGAAACGCCAGGTAGGCGTACTCCATGACATGGTCTTTTTATGGCTTACATATTCATTAGATTTATGTTTCAATTGTATGACCTTATAGTTTTCAAGAGAAGTAAACACATAAGTTTTAAAATTTCTTATGCTACAATCATCAATTACTTTACAAGACAATGGTCTTTAAAGGAAAATTCACAATTGATTCCTTTATCGAATCCCATTAATTATCCATAGATCATTTGTTAATTAAATTCAATTTTAAGAAACTATGAGTCTCCCAATAACTAATTATTACATTAAAGGTTTTTTTCTAAAAACATGTTTAGCTAACATTTAATTTTACCCTCATTATGCAAGGGAACCAACCTGAAGATATTGAGGGAAAATAATATGATTCAAAGGAGATGAAGCTTCAAGTTGTCCTTTCCTAAGAACTTGTTTCCATTAGAAGCATGTTTGTTCTCATACTATGGTTTTTTTAGTTCCAAAGTTAGTTTTAGTCAATTAACAATTTACCCGTCATAATTTTTATTTGATTTTATTTTTGGTGGACTCTATATTGGCTCAAATGCCTAGTCACACAAAGAAATATTTGTATCCATTCTTAACAAAATTCAATGCTTAAATCAACCATAAGGAATTCAAGTGAAATTTTGTTCCTAAACCATTATTGCATATTCTCTATTTTTTAATCTCGTTAACATTGTTTCTTAGGTATTTTATTGACGTCACTTTATTAAAAAACAGTTACAAAAGTATTTGTCGAACATCTTGAATAAGTACATGATTAAAAACATTATAACTACACATGAACCACAAGTTAACCCCCTAACCAACTGAGGTTTATTTTAATTCAATTATGCACTCATGGCTCTACGCCTAATTATAGATCAGATTAAGGTGTGGAAAACACATTTACCCTATAAAGCCTTTGAAAAATACCAAGATGCTATATCGCCACTAGCCAAGGTAACACATTTAGCTGTAAGGAACTAAAGAGGTCATTAAAAAGAGTTTAAGTTATAGTACAACTATTTCACTAGCACCATTTGTGTTCTCTAGATCCCACAAGGAACTCATACAATGATGAACTTAATTTCTAGATCTAACTTTGTAAGACTTGGTAGTCCACTAGGATACTAAAAAAGTGTTAGTTATACTTACTTCATATATATTTTGACCATGTCTATAACACCCGCAAAAAAAAACCCACTTGAGACCCAAACAACCTAGGATTAGTTAGGAAAATTATGGATTTTTTTTTTTTAAAAGAGTCCAAAACCAGGTTACAAGACAATAGTTGTCACTAACAAGTTCCAAAACAATTCTAAACCACTAGAATATACTTTTATTTTATTAAAAATTATTAGAGATAAAAAGGTCCAAAATTTAGGGTTAGAAGGTTCAATTAGGTTCAGAGGGTAATTCCACACCATACCCATTCTCTAACAGGATTAAATATTCAACTTCATTTTTCTCAAAATTAATGCATTTAAGATTTCCTTAAATCATTACCATTGGATAGGAAATTTCCTCACCTTTTCATTGATATAAATAAGTCCTCCTAACTCCTCATATTTCTCAAGTTATGGGCCTGCAGGGTTTGGGGTGAAAATTTTCCCAAAGAGTGCTCCTGCGGGCCCAAGGGAGAAAATTTTCCCCAAGGGCGAGTCTGCGGGACATAGGGAGAAATATTTCCTGGAGGAGAAGTCAGGTCGGCGGGGCCGTGGGAAAATTTTGAAAATTTTCCACGCGGGAGTGAAAAGTCACCTTTGCACCCATGCTCTCGCGATTCCACAAGGGACACGTGGTGCCTCCTAAGCCACCCAAGGAAAGCGGGGTGGTGGGGATAAAAGAGTTTTAGATCCCTGAAGGGAAAAAAAGGTTAAAATTCACCTGTGCATCCACTGATGCCTCATGATGCCATGTGGTAGATCCTTATTGGATGCGGGCTAATAGGATGATGGTGAAACTTGAGAAAAACTTCCCAAATTTTTTTGAAAATGCCAAAGGAAAAAAGGAACCCGCTCCTTTGCCGATGCCTTGTGACACCACATGGCAGCTCCTGATTGGCTACTTGCCGAAACGGAAAATATAGAAATTTTCCCAAACATTTTTTAAAATTCTAAGTTGAAAAGGGATCCGCCCCTCCACCAACACCTCGTAGTGACATGTGGTAGCCTCTAATTAGTTGTGGGGCAGCAGGGCGGCGGGAAAAATTAGGAAACTTTTCCCAAAAAATTTCTGAAGCGCTAAGCTTAAAAATGGATCCACCCCTCCGCCAATGCCTCATGGTAACACGTCACAACCTTTGATTGGCTATAGGTTGGTGGGGCAAAGGATAAAATAAGGATAATTTTCCAAAAAAAAATGGAAGGACTAGGGGAAAAACTCGGGCCTGCGGACCCACCAAGGAAATGTTTCTGAATTTGTTTTTTACGGCAAGTGAAGAAAAACTTCAGAACGCCATAAATTCCGATAGAGAGCTCAGTTTTGGGAAACAAGGACTTTTTGGAAATCTCTTAACGTCCTCTTTACTTAGGAATCAATAAATTTTTATTTTGATAAGGTTTAAGGAGTTAATTTCAAGAAAATGATCTACATGCTTTTACAATGCAAACTGGTAAAATTTAACATATAAAATTTGTTCAGTTTGATCTTCCTCCTCTCTCAACATGTCAAATAGACATGCAGAATTGTTCTTAGATGGATTTAAGAAACATTTCAAGATTCAATTTGTCTAATTGATTTACAATTTGAACATTTACATTTCTTGACAGCAAAACGACTGTAAAGTGGTTTGAGCCCAATTTTGCTAAGTTTTCTAAGAAAGTCCTTAAGTGTTAATGTCTATATGAATTCATTCGCATCTTATTATTTCCAAATTAATGTTTCATTTGTTACTTCTTTGTTGAAGATTTGGTCTGTGTATTTTGGATTAAATAACTACCAGTTTGAAAATACAAGACATAGATGAAATTTTAAAAGGTTTATTTGCCATTTTCTTCTTTCAAGTATTATAATATGTTCCAATTCCAATATAATATTTTTTTTTTATTCAAATAAAACTATTCAAGAGATAAAATACATCTCTGATTTCCAATTTTCACATATTTCAAAAGACAATTCTATATATTGCTCACACGTATTTCTTCCTTTCAAAAAGAGACTTAATATACATTGAAATGATTAGATTCAATACAACAATGCAATTGAAGAGAGGTAATACAATCATTTATTGATTCCAAATGACAACTTTACAACTTCCTTATTCCATTCTTCTATTTCATCATACATAACACAATTTCTTACTTTCAAAAGAATAGACAGAGTATGTCTCTTTCACATTTCAATTTACACTTTCATAACCACTACAAAATATTTCCATTAAAAACATATACAAGTTCATCCACTTCTAGCGGGAAAGGTTACAATACAATTTTATTTCACAAGGGACTATCAAACTGTGTTTATTTTAGCTCATGGATAACAACATGCAGATTTTTTATTCTTCCAAATTATGTTCACAACAAGAGTAGGGGAAAGGCAATGCTCTCCACCCAACCAAGACATCCTATGAAGAGGATAAGCCACCCTTCTTCATTGGCCCCCGAGCCCCAACCACAATGCAATAAAAGATGTGATCCAACTCATAGCAACAACATGCTTCCACAAACACATAAGCAACACTTTCACAATAAAAACACATTCCAAAACAGAATGTAGTTTAAAACTACATTAAAGCATGACAAATGATACTAAGGCTTCCTAAAGCAAGCCAAAGGAGAAAGAAACTGTGGGGGATGCTTCTTATGCCTTCCAATAGGGGAAATGGGTATCACCACCTGAATTACAAACCACCAAAATATAGTATATCAAAGCCCTGACATTCCTTATGCCTCCCCCAAGTACCCCTTATTCCCCACATTACCTTATACCTCCCCAACCTCTTATGGCACCCTATAACGAGTAAGAAATGAAAGCTATTTCTTTGTAACGTGGAACCCAAATCCAAATTCCCTTCACCCTTATACCTCCCTAAAATACACTTGTGCCTCCCAAAAAATAAACCCCATAGTCTACTCCTACACCTTTCCTAGGCCATCTACCCAATAGCCCACAGACATATCAAAACATTCATACATTAACATTTACATTCATAAAAGAAGATCATTTCAAGAGCTGAGCTCATATCTCTCCATGATGGAGTTTTTTCAAGTTCGAAAATAGAAAGCTTTATCCCAATACAAGCAATCCAAATCAACAAAGCACAACCATGTAACAATCTTCCAAAAACCTCTTCAAAGCAAGAGCTCCCAAAACAACAAGGAATTCACCCAAGAATAAAGTCTCCCAAAATGAAACAACCCAAAACAAGGCAAGGAATTCAAATTTTTAGAGAAGAGGGAAGGGAAGAGGATGAGGTGGGTCCATGTAGGATGTCACATTATACATTCTAAATTCCAACCCCCAAATTCAAATTCATTCTCTAATCCATAATAAATAGGTGGGTGAATAATATGACATTTTACTTACACACTCAAATCTTACCCACACCCCAAAGGATTGAAATTAAATCATGTAAGAAAAGTGCAATTAAAACCTACAATTTGCCTTCTTAAAAATCATTATAAAAGACTAATCTCAACTCTCCAACCGTAGGTATGGTTGGTAATTAAATTTAAGAGGTATGGGACAAGTTTAAACTTGTCCCACAAGCCTCCAAAATTAGTCTCCATGGACAATTTCAAATTTCCAAGAAGGTAGAGTGTTTCACACTCAAAATTTAACTTACACATCTCTTACAACAATTCATGTCCAAAAACTCTATTAATTACTTTTTATGTCATATCTTAATTAATTAACTTAACAACATGATTTCACACAAAATCACATACCATTTAATGAAAAATGAAAGGGGAAAAGGCACCACAAAATAAATGCATGTAAACATAAACAAAAGAACCAAAAAATAAATACACATATACCCTTGGTCACATTTAAAGTTGATCCCCCCCATGGGAATCCTTAACACACACAAACACGCACAAACAAATACTAGTTTCCATGGTGACCTTATTGAATTCATATGGAATTCCAATGTGGTTGGTCTCCAATCCCCCGATGTTTGTTGTGATATTTTAACCTGAAAAACATAAATACCTTGTTTGGCCTCATTTCCATATCAGAACATCCAAAATAATATAAATATAATTCCCAAAATCATTTAGATATATGAATCACAACAACATCAAAGCAATCTAACAATATCATTTATAGTTTTATCAACAACTATATCAACATCCAATAATTTCCATTTCTAGGTCTACTCACAATATCCAAATATCACAAGTCCACACAACATCCATAATATAACCATGTCAAACAGTATATCATCATCAATATCAAAAATGCCTATAATAATTATCATGCATCATAACTGAATCAAGTCAACCATAATTGATGATCTACATCTATCATCATACTATAATAAGGTCCATAATCATCTCTCAAATATAATTAGTAGTATCATGATTAGTATCAAAAATGTGTCAAAGGGAATTCGACACTACATCCCCCTCCCCTTAGACTCGACTACCTCCTGGAAGTCACTGGAAAAAATGTGGAAACTGAACTCGTAGCAAACTAACATCCCCCCGTGTGGCTGAAGTCTCATCATATCTACCCCACTGCACCCGGACCTGATCAACCACTCTAAGTTGAAGGCTCAGGGTCCTATGATATGTGATGTGAATGGGCTCCACCATAAACTTCTCCTTATCCTACACCTACAATGATATCAAATCTAACACACGAGAAGGATCTGTAACATATCTCCTAAGAACTGAAACATGAAACACATCATGTATGTGACAAAAGCTAGGTGGCAATGCTAAATGGTAGGCCACAGGGCTGATATGCTCCAAGATCTCAAAAGGACCAATGAATTGAGGAGCTAACTTAGAACCTTTTCCATAAAAGATAGGGTTCTTATGTGGTCTGACATGAAGGAACACCTTCATGTCCACATCAAAACTACAGTCGGTCCTATGCTGATCTGCGTACTTGTTCTTCCTATCATGTGCCTCCTGTAGTATTTGTCTAATCAAAACCACTTGCTACTCCATGTCGTGCAACAAAGCTTGTCTAAGAGAAACCATGTCCTCTAACTTGTCCCAGTTAAGATGTGTCCTGCACTCTCTACCATAAAAATCCTGAAAACGAGCCATGCCTGTAGAACTCTAGAGACTATTATTGTAGGCAAAATCCACCAAGTACAGATACTCCTCCCATCTACACTGTTGATCCATCACATACATCCTGAGTATGTCCTTTAAAATCTGATTCACCTGCTCCATCTATCCATCTTTCTCTGGGTGATATGCCATGCTAAAATTGATCTTCGTCTTGTGGGCATGTTGCATGGTAGTCCAAAAATGGGAAGTATATAAAGGATCGTGGTTACAAATAATCTTCTATGGGATCTCATGTTACCTAAAAATCTCGTCTAAATATACCCATGCCACTGTACTAGTTGCATAAGTGGTCTTCAATGGAAAAACGTGAGCCACTTTTATCAATATATTAATCATAACCATGATGGCATCGTGGTGATATCTCGACATCGGTATCCCAACAATGAAGTCCATAGAAATGGTGTCCCATTTCCACTCTGATATAGCATGAGGAAAGAGAAGTCCAGTTGGATGCTAATGCTCAGCCTTTACTTTCTAGCACTCTAAACATTGTGACATGAACTGGGCCATGTCTCTACGAAGTTGTCTCCAATGATACAACTATCTCAAGGTGGCATACATCTTCTTCCCCCCGGGAATGATTGAATAGGGTGCACAATGTGCCTCTTCAAAGATATCTTGCCTCAAGCCTCCATCTCTGGGAACATAAATCTGGCCTTTATGCCTGAGAAGACAATCTTACTCTAAAGAAAAACCATCAAACTTCCCCTTGAGGGGTCTATAATGTAGAAGTTGTCAAGTGGAAGCTACTGAAGAATCCTGCTATACAAATATGTGCTCACTGAGGTGGCCATAGCCACATGTCTTCATCTACTGAGAGAGTCTGCCACCACATTCTCCTTCCCCTTCACATGCACTATCTCTATATCATACTCATAAATAAAATCCATCTAATACCGCTGACGAGTGTTGAGATTGGGTTGTGTGAAGAGGTGGTGATGACTCAGGTGATCTATCTTGAGTGTGAATCTCTGACCAAGCAGAAAATGCCTCCATCAAACCAAAGCATGCACAACTGTCGTAAGCTCAAGATCATGAGTCAGATAATTAAGCTAATAATATTTGATTTTGCGAGACTCAAAAGCCACTACTCTGCCCTCCTACATCAACACACCTCCAAGCCCTTCTGAAGAAGCATACATGCAAACAAAAAACTCACTATGTGGATCTGGCACTACAAGAATAGGTGTTGCAGTGAGACATTCCTTTAGTGTACTGAAGGCCTTTTTGCACTTGTCTGACAAAAAAAACTTTTTCCCTTTCCTCTGAAGGGAAGTGATGGGGTGGGTAATTCGAGAGAAGTCCTGAACAAATCTCCTGTAGTAACCCACTAGTTCCATGAAGTTGCGCACCTCAGTCATAGTAGTGGGTATTGGCCAATCCATAATAGTTCTAATATTGGAAGGATAGGCGGTGATACCTTACCCATAAATGATATGACCCAAATATTGCATCTCAGTCTGAAAGAATGCACAGTTCTTCAAGTTCCCGTAAAGTTGTTGCTCCTAAAGACACTAAAGAACATGGCGAAGGTGCCCCTCGTGCTCCTCACACGTATGTGAGTAAGTTAAAATGTCATAAAGGAAGATGAGCATGAAGTGATCTAATAAGTTCCTAAATACCCCATTCATCAAACTCATAACCACTGCGGGGGCATTCTTCAAACAAAAAGGCACCACTGTGAACTCATAGTGGCCATATCTTGTATGGAAGGTGGTCTTATGAATCTCCACCTCTGAAATCCTCAGCTGATAGTAACCTGACTTAAGGTCTCTCTTAGAGAAAGTTGTGGCTCCCTTCATCTGATAAAATAAATCATCAATGTGCGGAAGGGGATAATGATTCTTGATTGTTACTTTGTTCAACTGGCGGTAATCAATACATAACTACAAGGATCCATCCTTCTTCTACACAAAAATAATAGGTGCACCCCAAGGGGATACACTAGGATGGATAAGGTATTTCTCTAGGAGGCCCTCCAGCTGCAACTTGAGCTCACAGAGCTCTCAGGTAGTCATCCGATAAGGTGCTCGTGAGATAGGATCTGCTCTTGGAACAAGATCTATACGAAAATAAATATCACATGGGGGTGGTAACCCTGGTAGCTCCCCTAGAAAGACATCTAAAAACTCTCTCAGAATGGGGTGATCATCTAGCGATGGTCCACTAGACCCATCCTCTTATCTATCACTAACTGTAACAACATACATCTGATAATGTTGTCGCACATACTACTTAAGCTGCATAATAGAGATGGTGCGAATAGAAATGGGTCTCCTAACCCTTGAAATCACCAACTCAACTCCCAAATAATCTGCACAAGATATAATCTTGTTGTAACAATCTAGTCATTCCCTATGTGTAGACAACCAATCCATACCCAAGATGACTCCATATGAGCCCAAAGGAAGGATACAAAGATCTAAGGTAGTGGTGAAAGGCCCCAAATCTACCACACACTCCTTAACTAAGGAGTCTACAGAGATCTTGGCTCCAGAAGCCATCTCAACATCCCAACTATTACCCTACCTAACTGCCACTAGCTTGCATCACTCTACTAAAGATGGTGCAAAAAAAGAATAAGAAGAACAAGAATCAAATAGAATGGAGATAGGAATACCACCAATGTTACCTACAGTCTCAATAAATGTACTCTGATGCTCTACCTGGTGGTTCTCGAATAGTGTGTACATCCTATGACTACACCCCATATCACTAATAGTAGGCTCTAAGGTTTGTGTCTTACCCTTGTTATTAGGGTTCTGTGGGTAGTATCTCCAAAAATGTTTAGTAACACAACAACCAAAAAAACCGCATGATCCTCTACCCTATGTAGCAGGTCCGGCTGGTACTCTAGAGGTATGTGGTGTGGATCTTGATGATCCAGCTGCAGTCTACTAAGGTCTCTGCTAGCGAGCTCCTGCACTCCGACCTCTCTATTCATCAAACCTTTGTGCAGGTCTATAAGGTGGGCGGGACTAATGTTTCTGGTACTGTGGTCTAAAGGATGACTGTGTTGAACCCTGTCTACCACAATGAAGTGGTACTGAACCCCTCGATCTTTTATCCTACATCTGTAGTATGCAGCTCCAAAATCGTTCTCTAGCCTACTGGGTCTTTCCCTGAGTCTCATTTTCTATATAGGCCTTCTCGACGGCCTCGGCCAATGTCTGTGGATAATGGATCTGCATTATGCATCCAATGTCTAGATGCATGCCCCAAATGAACCTACGGATCTGCACCTGCTCATCCTGTATGCAATCAACATAATGGAGTAGATCCAGAAATCTACTCTTGTACTCTTCCACTATAAGAGATGTATGTCGAAGGTCATATAACTCATCTATCCGCTGTTGTATGAACCTTCATGAAAAATAGCTACTCCGGAAACGCTCCTCAAATATCTGCTAGATAACTATCTCATAATCAACATAGGCCTTCTACTCCTTTTTCTGCCACCAGACACCACCTCCATCCCTCAGTAGATGGATCGCAACATGAGCTTTCATGTTACTAGAATAAGGACAGATCTTGAAGCATCCACTCAAGCTTACCAACCAAGCCTCTGCCTAAAATCCACCTCTGTCACCAGAATAATGTGATGGCTGAAGCTTTGAGATCTCCCTGATGTGATCTACAACTATGATCTAATAGCCTCTAGGACTCTCTGTATGCTCATCCCTAAGCCTAGAGCTCCAAGACCTCTCTCTATGTCCTAAAACTTAGTCACCATGTTCCCTCTATGGTGATTCTGCTTTGGCTGACTATGCATGGAAGTTCTCTCCTCCATGCTCCTCTACAGGTCAAGAAGATACGTGACCCTCAATGGAAATGACTTTATCAATGGTAGAGTCTGCAAAATATGGGGTAGGATGGCTTCTACAGCATGATCTCACGGTGGTAAGTTTAGGTCTATGTGAAAAAACCCCTCGTCCCATCTATGCCTCCTGCACAGACTAGGGCGAGAGTTAGTTCATCTTTCTAAGTTTTATTCAGTTTCCATGTTTACTAAAATATGTAATTTCTAAACTAAGTTGTTTTATAGATTTAAAAGTATGTTAGGCTTAAGGTTCATGTCTCAAGTTTTCTAGTATGCCCAATGGCCCAAGATTTTGAACCACTGCTTTAATACCAAGTGTAACGCCCACAAAAAACAACCCACCTGAGACCCAAGAACAACCTAGGATTAGTTAGGAAAATTATGGAATAATGTTTTTTGTTTAAAAGAGTCCACAACTAGGTTACAAGACAATAGTTATCACTAACAAGTTCCAGAACAATTCAAAATCATTGGAATATAATTTTATTTTATTAACAATTGTTAGAGATCACAAGGTCCCAAAATTTAGGGTTAGAAGGTTCAATTAGGTTCAGAGGGTAATTCCTCACCATACCCATTCTCTAATAGGCTTAAAGATTCAACTTGTTTTTTCTCAAAATTAATGCATTCAAGATTTCCCTAAATCATTTCCATTGGATAGAAAATTTCTTGACCTTTTAATTGATATAAAGATGTCCTCCTAACTCCTCATATTTCTCAAGTAATTGGCCCGTAGGCCTTGGGGTGAAAATTTTCCCGAAGATTGGGTCTATGGGCCCAGGGGAGAAAATTTGCCCCAGGGGTGGGTCTGCGGACCGCAGGGAGAAATATTTCCTGGATTATTAGTCAGGTCGGCAGGGCCGCAGGAGACTTGTGAAAATTTTCTGTGTGGGGGAAAAATGCCACCTTTGCACCTACACTCCTGCAAGTTCGCAAGGGACACATGGCACCTCCTAAGCCACGCGGGGAAAGCAGTGTGGCGGGGATAAAAGACTTTTAGCACCCCAAAGGGTAAAATTCATGTGTGCCTCTTCTAATGCCTCACGATTCCACATGGTAACTCCTGATTGGCTGCGGGCTGACGGGGGTGGTGGGGAAACTTTAGAAAAATTTCCCAAACTTTTCTAAAAACACCAAAGGAAAAAAGGAATCCGCTCCTCCTCCAATGCTTCATGGCACCACGTGGCAGCTCCTGATTGGCTGTGGGCCGGCGTTGAAAATTTAGTAAATTTTTCCCAATTTTTTCTAAAATTCTAAGTTAAAAAGTTATCCACCCCTCCACTAATGCCTCGTGGTGCCATGTGGCAGTCTCTGATTGGCTGCGGGGCGGCGGAGAAAATTAGGAAAATTTTCCCAAAATTTTTCCAAAGTGTTATGCTTATAAAGGGATCCCTCTGCCAACACATTGTGGTGACACATGGAAGCCTCTGATTAGCTTTGGGCTGAGGGGGAAAATTAGGAAAATTTTCAAAAAAAAATTCTGAAGCGCTAAGGGAAAAACTCAGGCCTGCGGGCTCACCAAGGAAATTTTTCCCAATTTTTTTTTTTGACACTAAGTGAAGAAAAATTTCATAAGGCCATAACTTTTGATAGAATGCTCGGTTTTGGGAAAACATAGACTTTCTGGAAATATTTTGATGTCCTCTTTACTCAAAAATCATTAAATTTTTATTTTGATAAGGTTTAAGGAGTTAATTTCAAGAAAATGATCTGCAGGCTTTTACAATGCAAACTGGTAAAAATTACCTTATAAAATTTGTTCAATTTGATCTTCCTCCTCTCTCAACATGTCAAATAGACATGGAGAATTTTTCTTAGATGGATTTAAGAAATATTTCAAGATTCAATTTGTCTGATTGATTTGTAATTTGAACATTTACATCTCTTGACAGCAAAACAACCGTAAAGTAGTTTGAGCCCGATTTGCTAAGTTTTCTTAGAAATTCCTTAAGTGTTAATGTCTACATGAATTCATTTAGATATTATTATGTCAAAATTAATGTTTCATTTTTTATTTCTTTTTTCTAGATTTGGTCTGTGTATTTTGGATTAAACAATTGCCAATTTGAAAATACAATACAAAGATCAAATTTTAAAAGGTCTATTTGACATTTTCTTCTTTCAAGTATTATAATATGGTCCAATTCCAATATAATATATTTAGTTGATTCAAAGAAAACTATTCAAGAGCTAAAATATGTCTCTGATTTCAAATTTTCACATATTTCAAATGACAAATTTTGTATTTTTCTCACACGTATTTCTTCCTTTCAAACAGAGACTTCAAATACAATGAAATGATCAGATTCAATACAAAAACACAATTTTAGAGAGGTAATACATTCATTTATTGATTCCAAATGAAAACTTTACAACTTCCTTCTTATATTCTCCCATTTCATCATACAGAACACAATTTCTTGCTTTCAAAAGAACAGATAGAGTTTGTTTCTTTCATATTTCATTTTACACTTTCATAACCACTACAATATGTTTCCATTACAAACATATACAAGTTCATCCACTACAACTGGAAAAGGTTACAATACAATGTCATTTCACAAGGGACTATCAAACTATCTTTATCTCAGCTCCAAGACAACAACATGCAGATTTATCATTCTTCCAAATTATGTTCACAATAAGAGTATATGAAAGGAAATGATCTCCACCCAACCAAGACATCCTATGAAGAGGAGAAGTCATCCATCTTCATTGGCCCTTGAGCCCCAACAACAATACAATAAAATATGTGATCCAATTCATGGCAACAACAAGCTTCCACAAATTCACTAACAACACTTTCACAATAAAAACACAGTCCAAAATAGAATGTACTTTACAACTACATTAAAGCATGACAAACAATATTAAGGCTTCCTTAAGCAAGCCAAAGTAGAAATAAACTATGGGGGATGCTTCTTATGCCTCCCAAAAGGGGAAATGGGTATCACCACATGAATTACAAACCACCAAAATATTGTATATCAAAGCCCTAAAATTCCATATGCCTCCCCCAAGTACCCCTTATTCCTCACATTACCTTATGCCTCCCAAACCTCTTATGGCACCCATAACGAGTAAATAAATGCAAGCTATTTCTTTGTAAGGTTGAACCCAAATCCCAACTCCCTTCACCCTTATACCTCCCTAAAACACACTTGTGCCTCCCAAAAACTAAACCCCATTATCTTCTCATACACCATTCCTAGGCCATCTACCCAACAACACACAAACATATAAAAAAATTCATACATTAACATTTACATTTATAAAAGAAGAGCATTTCAAGAGCCAAGCTCCAACCTCTCCATGATGGAGTTGTTCCAAGTTCCAAAACAACAAGTTTTATCCCAATGAAAAAAATCCAAATTATCCAAGCACAAGCATGCAACAATCTTCCAAAAACTTCTTCAAAGCAAGAGCTCCCAAAATAGCAAAGAATTCACCCAAGAATAAAGTCTCCTAAAATGAAGCAACTCAAAACAAGGAAAGGAATTCGAATTTTGTAGAAGAGCGAAGGGAAGATGATGAGGTGGTTCCATGTAGGATGTCACATCACACATCCTCAATTCCAACCCCCAAAGTCAACTTCATTCTCCAATGCATAATAAATAGGTGGGTGAATAATATGACAGTTTACTTACACACTGTAATCTAACCCACACCCCGAAGGAATGAAATTAAATCATGTAAGAAAACTGGAATTAAAACCTACAATTTGCCTTCTAAAAAAGTATTATAAAAGTCTAATCTCAACTCTCCAACCATAGGTATGGTTGGTAATTAAATTTAAGACGTATGGGACAAGTTTAACTTGTCCCACAAGCCTCCAAAATCAGCCTCCAAGGACAGTTTTGAATTTCCAAGGAGGTGGAGTGTTTCACACTCAAAAGTTAACTTACACATCTCTTACAACACTTTAATTCAAGGCCAACAGCTCTATTAATTACTTTCTTATGATATATTTTAATTAACTAACTTAACAACATGATTACTCATAAAATTACACACCATTTAATGAATAATGAAAGGGGCAAAGGCACCACAAAATAAACGCATGCAAACATAACCAAAGGAACCTACAAATAAATACACATAACCCCTTGGTCAGATTTAAAGGTATCTCCCCCAAGGGAATTCCTAACACACACAAATACACACAAACAAATACTAGTTGTCATGGTGACCTTGTTGAATTCATCTAGAATTCCAATCTGGTTGGTCTTCAATCTCCCAATGTTTTTTGTGATATTTTAACCTGCAAAACACAAATATCTCCTTTGGCCTCCTGGCCATATCAGAACATCCAAAATAATATAAATATAATTTCCAAAATCATTTAAATATATGAATCACAACAACATCAAAGTAATCTAACAATATAATTTATAGTTTTATCAACAACTATATCATCATCCAATAATTTCCATTTTTAGGTCTACTCACAATTTCCAAATATCACAAGTCTACACAAAATCTATAATATAACTATGTCAAACAATATACCATCATCAATATCCAAAATGCATCTATTAATCATAATACATCATAACTGAATCAAGTCAGCAATAATCCATGATCTACATCTATCATCATACTATAATAAGGTCCATAATCATGTCTATAATATAATCAACAGTATCATGATTAGTATCAAAATGGTGTCAAAGGGAAGGGGGCATTACAATGTCATTCCTAACCGTCAGGTTTATGAAATTGTCGCTAAACATACCGATTATGACGATAAACTAAATCTTGGGCTCTTATTTACCTAATATAGGAGGTGCTATCAAGAGAAAAATTTAAGTTCATTCTAAAGTTTTAATTTCTTCTATGCTAAGAAAGAGCATGTGAAGAGGGTAGATATGTACTAGTTTTAAACTAAGGTTTCCTATTGTGGTTAGATTTATTTATTCCACATTAGAGTTACAAAATACAACACACTAATTATTAAATCGACTATTGCACACTGCAAATTCATGTTGTCTTCCAATGAGAAAACACACCATGGGTAAATTTCTTCATCTCCTCCTATACAACAAGAATTAAAAGAAATGATAGAATTCAAAACTAGCGAATGGTGTACGATAGGCTGTCAGTTTTCCTAGTCCATTAGTTGTAATTGACATAATCGCAAATGATCAAAAGTTAGCTCAAAGGCTCAAAAAACCATATCCAAAACTAGTGTTTGACAAATGAATGTGCAACATGAAATTTCCTATAAGTTCCCCTATATATGGGGAATTCATCAGATTCGACAGGACTGAGAACTGGCAAACGGGTTTCAAACGTGAGAAGTTTTCTGGAGCCACAAGTCGTAATTTCTCCAGTTCGATTATGATTTTCCCGAACCGAAGGTTCCAGAAAAATTATCTAGTCAAAATACTAGAGGTTTGCAAAGGCGGATAAACATTTTGTTGTTCAAGGACCAAACGGTAGGTAAAAATGAAAGCCATCTTTTCAGTTATAACTGCTCCTTGAAAGTACAAAATGGAGTAACATGGCTCCTAGAGAAGTGACGAAGAGAGTGCAAACGGTCAAATGGAGTCGAGACAATGCTTGATGCAACTCTCTATATAATAAGGAACACATACAACACTTGACATCTTTTTTACGGGGCTCGGACTGTTGTTTTGCAAGTATCTAGAAATTAATTTTTTTAACTTTGCAATGTAGACAAAGGTTGTTTTAGTTGACTCATCGAGCTCTCGCCAATACAAACAGAAATGAGCACTAAATTTTGATATCGTAGGTCTAGTAGTGCATAATGTTGTGGTTGCAACCATGGATGATGATAAAATTACAAGTAATGTAAGACCTAAGGAGGAGTTTTTTTGTTTCGCGTTAACAGTATGGTTATGAAGTTTTCCAGATTGTGTCCAAAAGAGGCAACAGTATAAGAAGCAACCCAACTCAAACTCGTCTGCAACATAAATGGGTGTGGGGTATATACCAGATGACACACTGCAGTGGATGAAGAAGATGGGATTGGAAATGTCATTACATAGTTGAAACCAGTAGATTCAAGCTCTAAAATTCATGGATCTAAAAAGAACAGCAGCTCCGATGAACAAAAAGACAACATGGAAGAAATTTCAGTTTACTTCCATTCATTTTGCTTAAGCTTACAAGATAAAAAGCCTTTTCGATGAACCCATTTTCAACACATCCTGCAGTCATTGCCGCCCACATGGTCAAGACGAGGAGACAGTTCTTGGATAGACATGGGATAACAGAGAAGAGCTCTTTCAAATTCTTAATCAATGCAAAATCTACTCGAAATAAAAGATAAAGAGGAAGGAAAACAAGGAGCTATCCTTCATCTGCTATGAGAATGGTGTTGTAAAAGTTACAATGCACACAACACGGGTGCATAGAAGTAAAAGAAACAGAAACAACAGTCAGATAATAGGTGCCTCCTTATCCTCAATCTTCTTCTTCTCCTCTGGATACAATAAACAAAACTACGACAATAGAAAGTCCTCTCAAAGACATTGAACCCGCTTCATCTGCAGATACAACCCCAGATCGATCATTTTGTATAAAATAAAATGATGAGATATCTAGGGTACAGATTTATCCTGTGCACAGGGATGATTTGGGATGGCAATGGGCAAGATCTCCTTTCAACACAGACTAGTAATCTCCAAATCGCTGGAACTATCCAATTCTGCTAAATTTACAATGTTAACTTCATTTCACCTTGGTCAAAGCCTACGGATCTCAAATAAAGTGCTTGTATTATTTTCTGCCAGGAAAATGACCTGTCTGCAGATCCATTGAGGATGCCCATGTGCCTTCACATGGGGGGCGCGCCGGGGCTCACGTAATCCATTCACGTCTCTACCAAATAAATTACCTGTTACCTAATACCAGTGAAAACAATTCTTTCATCCTTTTCTTTTCCCTTTTTTTATTATTATTGTTTTTAAATATTGTGGGCAGAACATGCTGCTACTGTCCTTGCCGCCTTGGCATCCATTGCATCTATATCTGAAGTAAAGCCAACTTCCCAATCCATTTCATTTCCATTCTGTTGACTTCCTTTGCATAAACGTGATCCATTTCATTTTCACTCGCATACCTGGTTGGCCCAATCCCCTTCTCCAACTCCGCAAAGTTTCCCCTCTGCACTGCCACCAACATTGAATCACATTTCTTGGCACTGAAATCTACATAAATGTATTATCAGAGCCCTGGTTTTGGCCTTCTGAATTTTAGGACATTTTCACAAACACTTTGTGTGCAAAATTCGTTCTAGTATGGTAACGACAAAGTTCATGTCTTTTGGCTTTTCTGATGTCACACTCATGGTGAAAATGAGGTCGAGGCCGTTGAATCTTGGAGCGCAGATCCCTGGAAGAAAAAATTCTTTATGACTTGACCAATATCATTAGCAGTAAAGGGGGATTAAAACCTATAAAAATCTCTATGCGGCTTGATGCATAGGAAACCACAATGAACTCTCCCATCATGAACTTTCGATTTGGTATGCGAACGGCTCGTTCATCATGCCAAACCCCTTTTGCTCCCCATCCAATGGTGTCGGATGCCTAGGAAAATCCCAGAACAGGTCTGGTTTATTTTCGTGGGAAGCCCGTGGGTACCATCGCTTCTCTGGATTCTACGTAAGAAGCTTTAAACTATAATACGGCAAGGGAAAAACAGATAAACAAAAATGAGTTCACCGTTGTGTGGAAAGTTTTCAGTCACAGGATTTCAACGCAACCCTGCCAAACTCCTCTCCACCGTCCAATGTATAACAGTTTTCAAACTCAGCCATCCTCCCCTCGTTAGGGAAAACGCTTTCCTACGTAAAAATTGTAGAAACATGTAAAGAACAAAGAAAAGTACCATAACATTAAAACTTGTCAAACAAAAAGGAATAAAAAATATATTCAAACATAATATAAGAACATACTTTCAATACCAAGCAACACATAAAAGAGACACCCAAAACATTGTAATTTAAAGTAATCACCCTTATACAAAAATACACAAACACTGGCAATTAACCAGTTCAATAGAAAAATCTGTTATCTCAATATCTCAAAATAAGTAGCAATTGCTATTTTAGTTACTAGGGTGAGGATTAATGCTTTTAGCTAACCTAAGTTTGGAAATTGTTTTTTTTTTCAATTGAATAAATTGTGGTCCAAGGGTGAGTATGATGGTATAATTTTTTTAGCCAAACTATCCACTAAGGTTCCACTAATAAGAAATGATGCAGGGATCGTACCCGGGTTCAATTTCATATTCAAATTAGAAAAAAAACAGAAAATATATATGGAAATAATTTTGAGAATTTAAAATGCTATTAAAACGTTTTATTTATATTAATCAATCTTTTAATTTATTATTGAGGTTCATTAATGTTATATTGATATTTATAGTAGTGGTCGCTCTGAGGGGAGCAAGGTTACGTCGTGTTTGGGGTTGTTGGAGTTGTGAATGTGGTGCATGGTGTTTGCTTGGTAGTTACATGCCATAGTTCTGCTTTGGAGGAGTGATAAGTTTGGTGTAAACTTTTTTTCGAATAATCTCAAGACATGTCAACAAATAAAATCTACTCTTTCATGTTGCAGTTGCACTGTAATGCATCGTCTGAGTCCTTTTCTATCAGTACTTTGCAAAACTTTATAGAGTCCTCTACCCCAAAAACATTTGCATCCCTAATTGGAGTATGAGTCTTATTAGACCACTAAAATGACCGCATCAAGAAAAAAATAATATTATAAATTTATAAACATACATGTGATAAGATCCTAGATTCAAACAAGTAGCCATGTAAATGTAATTGATGTATTGAGAATGATCGATTTTAAATAGAATGCCATGTTTTTTCTTCTACTCTCGTAGTAAATTTACATCCTTTTAGGTCACATCAGGAGTTGACCGAACTTGCAGCGGATGCCCATGTTAGTGCTAGTATACTACCGAGGTAACCATTTAATATCCTTTTTATTGGATTCAAGCACAATAGGAAAAAAAATTTGTTAATATTTCATTACTCTTTGAGAGATTACTGCACATTTTATTGTTTCTATTGCATATACCATGAATTGATTTTAATTTATGTGTTTATCGTCTTTATTTAAACCCTACACCAACAGCCTTATGTGTCCTATAAAAAACTATCTACCTCCATCCATAGTATAAGTTTCCTATGATCTTGTAAATTTGATATTATCCTTAATTAATTTATTTAACTATCGAACATGAAGTGCAGGTTCTCCAATAGTTTGGATTTCATTCGGCCAGGACTGATTTATGCCATAGATCAAATGGGAGACTATATTTAATGCTAATCATTGTTTTATTTATCTTATAATTACACAAGTTTGTGAACCACATTGAAATGTAAAAAAATCACTAAATGACTCTTGGATGTAGATTTATTATGAGTTCTTTCAAAAACACATGCTTGTTACATAACATATTGAATTACATGCATTAATGCATTTCCGTAATAAGAACTTGTGTGTATAAGTGATTTACTATCTACTGGTCTCAAGTTTGACTATCATAATTTCAGCAACCAGACAATTGTGAGATCCTTTATTATTTTCAATATGAAAGTAGGCATGTTTAATGAAAAGTTGCAAAAGCCATGGATTTGGGGTAAGAATCACTAAAAAAAACCCCAAAGGCTTTTAACAATCTGATCAAAGGACCATGTGATAAGAAATGAACAAGGTTTTCTTCTTTGCATACATTAGTTTGAAATAAACATGCAAACTAAGCAAATGAAGTTAATTTCTATTCTTTGAAAGCTTGAAATAATGAACCTAAGAAAATCTAAGCATTCAGTTATGTGTTTAAGTGAAAGAGATCTCTCCATTAATGGCTTCAAGGCCAATGGATCTTCCCTTTTACTCCATGTTAATGCTATGAAATACAAAATCAAATTCTTTTAGCTCAAATGGAAGAAGATGAAATATAATCTAAAGCCTAAACAAATTGCTATAATTTATGCTAGGAAGAAGAGAGAATTCTTAAGAAATGAGGGAGGCGGTATAGCCCTATTTATAGTTTTTGGTTTGGAAGAAAAAGGAGATTTGGGTGCATGTGGGACAAAAGTCAAAGTGTGACATGACTATGTGTAAGGCATTTAACCTAGGTTAGACTAATTAATCTCTCTTAGAGATTAATTAGGGTTTTGGAAGGACTTCTAAGGAGCTTAATCAATCCAACGAAGTGGATTGATCTTCTAGGGAGCTAATAGAAGCAAGCTAGAAGGGAATAAGAAGCTAATGTATTTAGAACGAGGCTATAACGACCTATTTAAATGGTTTATAAGAGGGAAAATGACCAAAAAGGTGTCGTGAGAGGGGAGATAGATAGGTCTAATTGACATTGTGACATCAATTTGCAAAGGGAAGAAGTGTTAGTGCACCATTAGAAATAATAGTGTATTGATAAAACTACAAGTGTCTACATTTTCCCCTCTTTGAGGTGACGTAAGCTACATCACTTCAAAGAAAGTAGACAAATACAATCAAGTAGAGAAATTTTTGAAGGGGTAGAAGAAAAATTAATATGATTAAGGATGACGAATGTCCCCTCGAGTGTCGATGGGGTAACGAAGAAACTCGATCGATGATCGAAAAGCAACAGAGAGAGAAGTGGATAGAGAAGATGAGAAACTTAGAAAAAAGGGATATTGAGCTATGCACAAATCAATTGCTATTAATAGTTAATCATCATAATGCTTAGAATCCTCCTCATGGTTCCTTATTAAAATGTGATCATGCGACAGAAGCGTAAAATGACATGAAAAGACAAGATGCAAACAACCGTCCTTTGCTAAAAATGACCAACGCCATGGAATATACACGAATGTAATGCAATACGAGAAATAAACAAAATCATCTAACAGGGAAATAAGTACAATCACACATACTTAAACCAACAATGTTTAAGATAGTTGCACAAATATTTTGTTATCAAGATGAATTCCCAAATGTTCTGATAAACAACAAGGGTGAAGAATGATGCCCCAAGAAAGGTGTATTATACAAGGGGAAAGATGGAGGACACTTGGGTCCAGTGAAAAAGCAATCTGCACGACAAAAACAATACCAGGTAACCGATAGTGCCCTAGAGTACACATGAAGTAAGCAACATAGCTTGTGTAGGTGATTGAAGATTTTGGCGATGCGTGAGTCGTTGTTTCAAATGATTTGAAAAAATCAAAAAGATCTCAGATGAGTGCCATGTAATAGACACAAATTTCAGCTGTAGATGATCGGTTTTAATCAATTTTGAGTCATTTTTTGAAGTTTTTAATGTTTTTGGTTTTTTTGGAATTTTTGGAATTTTTGAAATTTTGAAATTTGTGATCGGTCAGAAGAATTTCAAAAGATCTAAGATCTTCTAAAAATACACGAAAGGGTGAAATTTGGAAGGAAAAGCTGTCAGAAAGCCAGAATATATTCCCACAAGAAGAAAAATGGGTCGAGAATAATTTATTTAAAATAAATTAGTAAATAATTATCACGATGGGGGAAAATAGAGGAAAATAGAGGAAAAGGTAGGAAAAGGTGCCTGAATGGTTCGTAAATTATTTCAGTGGGATGGAGAAGTGACTGTTCGATGGCACGAAGTGCCCCAGCATGTGAAAATTAGTAAAAATAATTATTTTAGTACAAAAATAATTGTCATAGTGGATAGAGGAAGGTTAGAATGATCACGACAAAGAAAACATGCAACTGGGCCATCACGATGGGTTAATATACCCACCCGGGGTCGGTAAAACAATCATGACCAATTCATTTCTACCAAATCCTTTGAAAATTTTTACCGTGAGTGAAAGCGATAGCCCTAGAGTAAGATGGTGAGAATACTGAGGAGGACGAGGTGTGTGGATCGCATATGAGAGTACATGCAGGACCCAGCGGATGGACCTTTCATGAGTGGCGTATCCCTCCCTATTAATTACACATTTATTACTTTTTTAGGGTTTTTCTAGGGTAGGTAGGACGGAATTTGACGCATGTGCGTGGGTTTATGTGTTTGTTTGATGGGTACACACATGCGCATGCATCAAAACGAACATGGATGCACATGTGCATCTATTCACGAGAGGCAGGGACGTGTACATGTACTTGTTTCGAAGAAGCGGCTACGTGCACGCGTATCCATTGGAATAAGTGAGCATGCACATGCGTACCCATAGAAAAAAACTTTGCTGACAGGGGGGACACGTTTGTGTCGGTCTAGGTTAAAACAGCCACATGCACATGTGCACATCGAAACAGGTGCATAGGTATCATATTGAGCGCGTGTGTGTCATGTATGGCCCGAGCTAAAAGGAGAAGAAAGAGGTTTAGGGAATGTACGTGTTCGTAAGGGTGCGTACATGTAGTTTAGGGTGCACAGGTGCCAAAAGAGGCGCGTAGGCACTAGATTTGAAGTGAGAAAAGATAATTGGCTAAAAATAGCCAAGTATAGAAAAATAATTTAGACTAGAGTAGATTAGAACAAAGGAATAATTTGTAATTTAGATGTGTTAAAAGAATTATTTTTCCTTAGAAAAAAAATATAAAAATAGGTAAGTGCCTAACACTTGCGTTGATTTTGTAGCATATGTTATCAAGTCTTCAGACTCGTGAGCACTACATCTAGCTAGCTATGATAGAGGCATAGTTTGACTATGATGATAGAACAACTCTGGAGATCCTTTTACACATGACAAGATTGTCTCATGTGGTGGAGATGCCATAGATTACATTAGATCATGGCCTTTTGATAGCCATAATAGAGCGATGGGATAGTAAGAGTCAATACTTTCACCTCCCGACTCAGGAGATTACCATTACCTTGAGGATGTATGGCGCATTATGCGGGTCCTGATTCAGGGACAAATTATCAAGACTACGAGCCGTTGGACCGATATTCAGTGACATATCATACATTTTTTTGGTGTCTCTACTATACCACGGTGTGGGATATCCATCAGATTATCTCGATGTATAGATGATCAAAAGTTAGACCGAGTAGTGGTCTATATGATGGCTTTTTTCAGTGGATTTCTACTCCCTGACAAGACTGGTGCTTTATTTTTGCTTGGACTCCTGGGAAGGATTCTTGGTTTGGTGGAGGGAGAAACCTATTGCTGGGGCCAGTGCATTCTACCACACTTACATTGGGACCTCCATTTGATCACTTACTACCATTAGAAAATGGTAGGGCCAGCCCATTTGCTACAGATCTGGGCATGGGACCACATTGCTATTGGTTTCCCTTTAGGTGTTCTGAGAGTTCAGGCTCTCGACGATCCTTTTACAATGGGCTAGGTCCCTGCAGCAGATAATGTGCGACTGTTTATGGGAGTTACATACCATTATCGACACGAGTTGGATGAGCTGTGGTAGGATTCCATTGTATAGAGGCATTATAGAAATTTCCAGTGGCCAGAGGATGGTTTAGAGCTCAACATTGCTACTATTGAGCATTTTATGTTGGGCAATGGAAACTATATGTGGGATTTATAAAGAGTAGATCAGTGCCAGAGGTAGCTTAGCCTTATGCAGGATGTTCCTGGGCTAGATGAATGGTATGCTTACAAAGCCAGAGAGCATTTTTATATGGGTCCACAAATTTCCCGTGACAGTGCACTGGCCAATTTTTGACAGGTGGTACATGTTATGTGGGTACCACTACATTAGATTAGAGATCCAGACACTACACCGGAGTATAGGCCATGGTACCACGGTGTGCTTCCATGCCATTTGAGTATTCCTAGAGCGGCATATGACGTCGGCGTGAGACCTCCTCCAGTGGGGCCTCCTAGTAGTGGCGAGGATGGAGCAGATAGTGATGATGATGATGATGATTAGGGTGGGCCCAATGCATGCCAGTATGTTAGGGGTAGGGGAAAGGGTCCCATACCATGATAGCCATAGGGATAGGAACCTAGGCACAGGATGAGACAGGTATATAGGGAAGTGGATATAGAGTTGCCCCTAGTGGGCATTCTAGTGGTGATATATACCCCTCTTCAGTAGGTACTTCTAGAGGAGGGACCATCAATTGATTTTTTAGAGAGTAGGAGCACTGGCGGGTAGTGGGCTGCTCTACAGTAGCAGTTACAGGTGGCTATTGCTATGCAGTTACATGTGGCTAGTGAGAGAGACGTAACTAGGGCAGACTTACATGTCCTCACATTAGAGTGAAATCAGGCACTCGCCCAGGTGCAGATTTTGACAGGGATCAGGGTAGGGCACAAGCTACCTAGGCTAGTTATAGTGCCTCATTGTAGAGTCAGATGTGAGAGATGGCCACACAGGGTGCCCAGATATTTATCCTCCTACACTAGTCCCAAACTCAAGTTTGGATGGTTGTTACTCAGAGGGACCATGCACAGGAACAATCACAGGGCTATTGTACATAGAGAGATTAGGCACCAGCCCAGTTGTAGGTTATTACTGCAGACAAAGATCGAGAGGTTGCTACCTTAAGATAGGATCAAGCAAATATTGGTAGGTTAACAGGCCAGCGAGGTACTGCCCTAGAGGAAACTCTTACTTCTAGAGATTCGGACTTGATACGAGATGTGATGAGATCTGGTGGTGAGGCGTTGTACTATAGTGCTGCCTACTTCAGGGTAGATCCATCAGATCAACAAGTAGTATCATTTTAGTAGTCAGATGCAAGTATAACTGGCTCTAGGTCATGGAGATCAATTCATTCAACTAGATCATTTAGGAAGCCCATACCAGAGCAACCAGCTGGACAGGGGCCATCTAGAAGTTTGGTGGTACCCTTAGTGCAGGTCCACCATAGCCACCATTGTTCCATAGACTAGGTGACAAACCTGGGAGCCCTGGCAAGGGTGAGAGCTGTGGTTAAGCTCTATATTCCTTTTTGTATAGATATCTTGTATCCATGCCTCCTATGAAGGCTGATTGATGTAAAGCTGTGTATACCATTATGTTGATGATGCATCATGATGAAGGCTTGATTCTTTTTCATGTATGCCCCTTTTTGATGGCATATTGTATCAATGTTGTGTCATTTTGAGTATTGACCTGGACATTTATAAATGTATATATATGGAAATTTTGATGTATCACATTATGCTGGATATTTAATTTATGATTTGTTCTTTCCTTTATGTATGTGGCATACCTTAGATTTAGAAATGTGTATATTTCCTACTTTCATTTTTTATTGGTGTGGGGAGGGATAGATTTTTGATTATGCGCAACCCCTCTTGCCCCCATCGATGATACGATATGCGATTATTAGCTTAGCATATATGCATGATGTAATACTTAGCATATATATATATATATATATATATATATATATATATATATGATGTAGTGAATGATGTTAGAAATGTGATGCAATGATAGATGATAGATGTGATAAAAAACAACTGTGCAAAACACACAAGCAAACGTTAAAAAACTAAACAAATATACACATACAAACAACACAACAAACTAAAACTAAACAAACACATTCACAAGCTTAACAAGAGATTAAAACGAGATCTAATCTAAGAAAATAAAAATGAACTTAAAATACATCCACATAACAAATAAAGAAGCCTGTAACAATTGTTGACAAGCATGAGAGTTCCCAAATGTATGTAATGTAATACATAATTTTAAATCAAACAAGATTCAAAATCAGATAAGCAACTGATCCATTTAAAGAACAAACAAATCCATAGACTAAGTACATCAAAACTATATGAACCAACAGCTAAAATTAATTAAAGCACTACTCTGTTTTTGTGGAACAACATTGACATATTTTCTAATGTTTTTTGGTTTATCTAAAAAGATAAGTTTTCATAGCTGCGTTTGTCACAGTTGTCTAGGTTTCTCTGAGATAACATTGTGAGATGAATGTAGCTTTATCCCTAAAAAGGGAAATTTTCTAGATGTTTAGATTTTTGTGTCTCATTTTCTAAATGTTTTTGTACTTTCCAAGGTCATTTTTTGAAAGCAATGTAGTAGAACAAAGAAGTGTGGATGCCCCCAGTGTGATGTGGGAATATAAAAAAGGTAGAATGAAACGCGTGTATGTGTGAGAAGGTGGTGACAATACTTTCATGCTTGGTGTTAAATGGGAGTATACAAAGGTGATGTCCTCCATGAAGATATAAGAGAAAAAAACAAGATCATGGAAAGGCAAAGGTGGTCCTAGTAGGGTTCCTAGACCTAGCAGAAAAAGTCGTATCAAAGAAAGTGGTAATGATTACTCGTCCTTCCATAGGATTAACTTATGTTCGGTGAATCTTATTTGAGCGCAAAAAGATGTTTTTCACTCAAATACCTGCCCCTTGCACCACAATTGCGTGGTTTTCACATGACGACGACCTACTTTTTCTTTACTATTTTTCTCGTTTTTCCATTTTTTCGCTTGTTTTTATTTGTTTTTCTAATTTTTAGTTCTTATTTGATATTCTCGTCATGCCTAAGCATAGAAACTCTTTAATTGCATGGCATTCATAGGTTCCGGAATCTCTTCACCATCCGAGTATGCATGTTTTTAGGCTCCTAATCCATATTTTGCAATTACAACATAAGGACCTAACCAGTGAGCCTTGAACTTTCCTTTTATTTGTCTGTCTTTGACAGTGTTCTTCTTATTTTATATGAGAACTATATCTCCTAAATCAAATTCCCAATGAATTATGGATTTTTTATATCCTCTGGAAACTCTGTTTTGATATACTTTTAGGTGACTGAGTGCTCTGATACACCTTTCATCTAATATGTCTAACTCTGCTAGGCTAGCAACTCTGTAGTCTTCATCTTTATCAAGATAGTCTCTAAGAGATATTCTAAGGGAGGTAAGATCCACTTCTAAAAGTATGATGGCTTCAGTTCCATAGACAGGTGAATAAGGGGTTACAACTATAGGAGTGCAGATGGAAGTACAATAGGCCCAGAGGGTGGGATGTATTTGTAGATGCCAATTACGGCCGGTTTTACTGACCATTTTCTCCATGATCCATACAATGGTCTTATTGGTGGCTTCTTCCTATCCATTACCTTAAGGGTAATAAGGGGTAGACAACTTAAATTTGATATGGAATTGTTGACACAATGTTTTAACCGTTTTATTTTTGAATTAATTACCATTATCGGTGACAATGGCCGAGGGGATCCTATAATTGCATATAAGATGGTTCATGATGAATTTTGAAATCTACGCACTAGTGACATAGGTAATAGGGACAACCTCTACCCATTTTGTAAAGTATTCGGTGGTAGTGATGATGTGAGTATGACCATCTGATGAAGAAGGATGGAGCTTCCTTATGAGATCCAAGCCCCATTTAGAGAATGGTAAAGGTGTTGCAATAGGTTGTAAGGCTTGTGCTAACGCATGTATTAAATTTCCATATATTTGGCATAGTTCACACTTCTTTATGAAGTTGCAACATTCAGATTCCATGGTAGACCAATACTAGCCTAATCTCAATAGCTTTTTAGACAAGACCATGCCACTAGTGCGTGCTCCACAAATACCACTATGTACTTCCTTAATTGCATGGATAGAATCAGTAACATCCAAACAACAAAGCAAATTCCTATCGTATACATAAAAATAAAGGGTGCCTCATAGGAGGGTATAAGGGGCTATGCGGTGAATAAGGTATTTATTTTTAGAATGGGTGATGTCAGGGGGAAGAGTGACAGCTTATAGGTATTGAAAGATAGGGTCATACCAAGGGGATAGAGCACCAACAACTTCACATGCCAAACATGACTCTGACATTTCATATGCAAGTACCTGTAAATGTTCCACGAAGAAAGGAATCTTCCTTTATTTAGCGTCTATACATAAGAGAGACCCATTAATAGCCATAGCATCCACGGATCTATTATGCAACCTTGGTTTTTGTTCAAATATGACTTGTGTGAAATATTCCTTCAAATTTAAAACCATTTTCTTATATGAAATAAGCTTCTCATCTTTAACCTTGTACTCATCATTAACCTATTTTATGATAAGTTGGGAGTCCCCAATGACTCACAATTGTCTGATGTTTCATGTAATAGCTAGCTTGACACTAGCGATGAGTGCTTCGTACTCTGTAATGTTATGTGTACATGGGAATCCCAACTAGAATGCTTGTGGTATGACCTTGCCTATTGGAGTGATGAGTATTACTCCTGCTATCGACCCATGGAAGGTAAAAGATCCATCAAAATGAACCTACCATTCCATGGATTCCTCAATATACATCATAGATGCATCTGGTAAATCCAAGCATAAACGTTCCATTCCTCGGAGAGGAGCTTCTGCCAACTGATCAACTAGTACCTATCCTTTTAAAGATTTTTGGTTCACAAACTCAATGTCAAACTCACTCAGGAGAATGATCCAATTAGCCATTTAGCCTGTGAGGGTAGGTTTGGATAAAAGGTACTTGAGAGGGTCAACTTTGGATATGTGGTTGGTTTTATTATTCAAGAGATAATGGCAAAGCTTTGGGAATGTGAAGATAACTGCTAAGCAGACATTTTCTATTTGGGGATAATTCAAATCATATGTGATCAAGGCTCAGCTAAGATAGTAAAATTCTCTCTCTTTATGGCCTATGTCATACTATGCAAGTAATGCACCAATAGAAAAATGCGTAGCAAAAATTTCTAAGAGGAGAGGTTCATTAGGGGTAGGTGGCACTCGTACAGGCGGGCTAGACAAGTACTATTTGAGTAGCGCAAAGGATTTCTAATAGTCAGGTCCCGAATTGAATGTGACATCTTTCTTGAGAAAATGAGTAAAGGGGTGACAGTTATCCTCAAGCTATGAAATGACATGATGCATTTCCTAAATATTTCCTTGTAGACTCCTTAATTGCTTGCGAGTGGTAGGTGGTGGAATTTCTGTGATAGCCGTAACCTTTGCAGGATCTACTTCAATCCCTCTTTGTGAAACAATGAACCATACAATTTTTCTTGATAAAACACCAAAGACACATTTCTTAGGGTTCAAAGGAACATTATAGTCTCTTAGACATTGAAAGATAAGACTCAACACTTTAGGGTGTTCTTTCCTACTTTTGGATTTTGCTAGGATATCATCAACCTAGTCATTCATGATGTCACTTATCATATCATGGAAAATAACTTTCATGGCCCACCGATAAGTAGCCCCAACATTCTTAAGCCCGAAGGGCATGACTTTGTAGAAAAATGTTCCCCAAGGGGTGATGAACGTTTTCTTATGTTGATATTCTTCCACAATTTGTATCTGGTTATAACCTGAAAAACCGTCCATCAAGGACAAATTTTCATAACCAGCTGTTGAATTTACTATCATGTCAATGTTAGGTATGGGAAAATAATATTTTGGACATGCTTTGTTGATGTCTTAGAAATCCGTGCAGATTCTTATGTCAACAGGTTTTTTATTTACTAGGACTATGTTGGAGATCCATTCTGAATAGTCAATAGGTTTAATGAAATCAAAATCTAACAGCTTTTCTAATTCTTCTTTGACTAAGAGCACCACCTTAGGATGCATCTTTCTCAACTTTTGTTTGATTGGTTTGGCATCTAGGTGCACAATGAGGTTGTGCACAACTAGCTCCAGGTCGAAAGATTATCTTCATATGTCCACGTGAATATGTCCACGTATTATTTTAAGAGCCTTACAAAGGTCTTTTATTCCTGAGCTAAGAGTGAAGCTCCCAACTTTACTATTTTAGGTTGCTCCTCTGAGCCAATGTTGACATTGATTGTTTCCTCAATAAGCATTTTAGAAGCATCTTCCATCCACGTAGGATCAGGGGAAAGAGTAAGATTAACCTCTTGTGGTGGTTCATGATCATCTTTGAATGGATAAATTAATTCATCTTTACTCTCTTCGTTCTGTTTGTCTATGAGTTTTTCAAAGAGTCTGTCACTATGGGATTTCCATTGCACCTTCTTGCTTGGTTTCTCAGAAGTAGGAGTAATTTTATTTACAAGCCTTTTTATTCAACCATCCACACATCTTTTCTTCTTCCCCGAAGTAGGTCAGGCATCTATTTGAATTTAAATCCTTTCTTGTGGTCTCCAACCGGAATAAAGTCCCTGAGTCCCATGAATTATGTGAATGCCTCATCATTTTTAAAGAAATCCAGGGGCACGTGAAGTTTTTCATCCCAATCTATAAGTTTAAGCATATCTAAGGGCTACTAGATATTTATCTAGGGGGATGGATTCAGATAAGGTAAGGACCTACAAATCTTGAAATAGGTTCATGGAGGCAAGATCCTCATAAAGGATACATTGGGAATCTGCATCACTATTAGAATGAGATGAAACATCCTCACGTTCAGAAGAGGTAACATCATTCTCAGAAGGTAGAGCATCATGGGGTCTTTTTCAAGACCATGTTTATTATTTTTAAAATGAGGGATAGGGATAGGCTCCAACTATCCTTATGCATTAACACCACATCTTAACCCACTATAGCTCATGAAAAACATTATACAGGGACCTTTGATATACTGAAGTTCTTTATTGCATGAAGACATGGTGCCTTCGGGCACTCTACTAGTAGGGTCTTCTAACATCTTCTCCTTAGATAGTAGAAAAATATGGATAAATTTTTCCAACAGTTTAGAACATTGCTCGTCAGTGCTCTTCAAATTAAAATAAGGATTACCCCTTGTCTTTGGGGATATTGATAAGTCTGATATCAACAAAGCCTGCTCCAGAGTGAATAGCTTACTTGGGCCATATTTTTCTGATGTGGCATCCCATGAAGCAAATGGATTGACCAACAAGGGAAAATAATGATTGAAAGGCATAAGGGACTCTGAATGTATTTGGTTTTTTATAGCCTCCAGTTGTAGAGTGATAACAACACTGGTAGAAGGACATTCATAGGTTGCACGAGAAAAACTATGCAATTCCCTACAATGTGTGAAAGGTTCTAGGTTGCCCAAAATGGTAACCGCCTACCCTTCATGACATAACTTGATGCGCTGATGAAAATTTGATGAAACAACTTGCATGGCATGGATCTATGGGCATCCCTAGAGCATGTTGTACGGAAGGTCCAAGTCAAGGACATGAAACATTGTGTCATGACATGTTGGTCCTACCTCTATGGGAACCACTATAGTCCCTACTAACTCTCTTTCTTCATTGTCATATGCTATGATTGTGATAGTCTTAGCACCCAGCGCTATTTCTGAACAACCTAACAGCTTTACTAGCTTAAAGGTGAAAATATTCAAGACAAGATCCCCCATCTACAAGTACTCTTTCGATTTTATGACGGGGTAACCACCACTTTGAGATACAATGGTAAGTTATGCTCTTAGTTGTTATGCGGGATTGTAGTATGATCAAAAGTAATATTATTGTTGGTGTCTAAGTTTGTAATCATGGCTTGAAGGTTCGTGGGATTTACCTTTATGGAAACCCCTTGGTTTTGCAAAATTTTTGTACAATATGTTCTTATATGCATTAGATATCTTGAGGAGATTAAGAATATATATCTTAGTAGGTGTTTTGTCTAATTATTCTGTTAAGTTATACTTATTCCCTGAGGCCTAGGCATAGGATCTAGTATGATTAAGCAGGTATGTCTTGTCCCAACTACGCAACTCTTTTCTAAAATCTGAATGGCATTGATCTCTTCATTAGATGATTTAAGTACATATAATGATGGACTCATAAGGACTATCATTCGTAGGGTACACATAGGTAAAAGTCCTATAGCCATGGGAAGTTTTCCCTTGATCTAGTTTCTTTTTGTTTTTATCTACATGGTTAGGAAAAGGTTCCTTGTAAATACAAATTTTTTCATTTGAAATTTTACCAGTCTTAGGGGGAGACTCTACAAAAATATCCCCTTGCTCTATGAGGTCTTGGATATAATGGCATAATCTGAAAAATCTATCTATTTTGTGTCATTTGACATGGTGGAAGTCATACTATTGATAGTCTTTGAACCAAACCAGTTTTCGAGCATCTTCAAGATATGGTACTCTTGTCTTTGGATATTCTACCATTTTAGAACCATCTAATTGTTTTAGGATGGTAGATAAGGATTTTTTCAAAGATGTGAATGTACATTTTGTAGGTGCTTTGGGATGAGGCCCTTGCGAAAGCTATAAAAGTGGGCGTATCTATATAGATTGGAATCTCTTGGAGTCTATAATGCCTTCACCAAAAACATGTTTATTATTATTAAAGAATTTAGGTTGGTCTATGGATTTGGCTTCATGTTTGTTTTTAGTAACAGGTTTAAGTTGTTCCCTTGGTCATGAGAACTTTCTCAATTTGACTTCCTTTTTCTATGACTTCTTCGAAGTTTGAGCCACAATGTATTTGCAAGTGGAAGGCTGATTACTTGGATTTAAGTGAGGAAAAAATATGCCTCAGTAACTATTTTTCTGGTAAGGCACAAGGGAAGTGACTAGGTAAACCCATGCCATCATTGTAAAAATCCTCCAAATGTCTCATTGGGCTTTTGTTTTCTGTTCCATAGATAGTTTATTTTGATGTCACTCTCCATATAATAGGATTAATTCCTTAAATATTTCTCTGCCAACATGGGCAACGTTGTAATGGAAGCCCTTGGGTATGCTATAGAACCATTCCAATCCCATGGATCCCTAAGTTGTGAGGAAAAATTTGTATTAAGAAATTATCGCTATACATAACCTCTTGGTAAGCCATGTAAAAGTATTTTATATGATCATGAGGAGCACTTTTACACTTATATTTATCAAACTTGGGAATGGTAAAGTGTTTTTGGAAAGGCTGTTGTACACATGTCCTTATCAAAGGGGTAAGGACATAGTTCTTCATATGAATATTTTCTATTTTGGCCTACATTTCCCTGTTGTAATGTAGTAAGTGCATATTTTATAGATTTCAATTTCTTCCTGAATGAGTTGCTCTGAAGTAAGCGATATTGACCTTTCAGCCTGAGTTTCCTTAAAGGTATACTCTATTTGTGGATCAAATTTAAACTCGTTAGGTTTTTCATTTGTCTTTGTCTTTACATATGTTTTTTTTTTTAAGATCCTAGGTTTGTTATTTTTTTACTCAACGTCAAAATCTATTTTTGGAGGATCTCCTCCTCAAACTAGGGGGTCCTCTTCTTCATGAAATTTCACAGGAGGGGAAGCCTTCCATTTATTTTTCACTTTACGCGAAGCCCTTATAGTGATGTTTTTGGTGATGGTCCACCTTCCGCAGTGGCCTTATGTTACCCAGAAGTGGAAGTGTACCCCAAATCAAAAGGATTATATGTGTCTAAGATGAATTTTCACTCTCCTAAGTTACGGTTAATGAACTGTGTTTCTTATTCACGCTTATGTGGAACTTTAGCTCCTAAAGCTAAGAATCTTGCGAGTACTCTAGCTACTAAGACTCTTACGAGTACTTGATTATAGTTTATAGGAGTTCATCAAATCTACTTAGGTCTAACATTTGTTGTTCTCTGGAAGTGTTCAACTCTTCTCCACTATGATCAATTAACATCACTATATCTTTGACTTGAGAGAAGAGTGGTCCAAAATTTTGACCAATGAATGGGAAGGTGTCCGAAAGGGTTTTCTCCTATATCATGCTCATTTGATTCGGCTGCCATTTTTTATGATTTTCGGCATTACTAGTAGATGTTTGTATGGATGGTTGTTGCTCAGAGGGACCATGCAATAGGCATAATCACAGGGCTATTTTACATAGAGAGATCAGGCATGAGCCCAACTGTAGTTTATTAACGCAAACAAAGATCGAGAGGTTACTACCTTAAGACAGGATCAAGGCCAATATTGATATCTTAACAGGCCAGCGAGATGCTGCCCTAGAGGAAAATCTTACTTCTAGAGATTCGGACTAGATACGAGATGTGATGAGATCTGGTGGTGAGGCCTTGTACTATAGCGCTGCCTACTTCAGGGCAAGATCCATTAGATCAATGAGTAGTATCATTTCAATAGTCAGACGCAAGTATGACTAGCTCCAGGTCATGAAGATTAAGCCATTCAACTAGATCATTTAGGCAGCCCATACAAGAGCAACCAGCTGGATGGGGGGCCATCTAGAAGTTTGGTGGTACCCCTAGTGTAGGTCCACCATAGCCACCATTGTTCCATAGACTAAGTGACAGACCTCGGAGCCTTGGCAAGGGTGAGAGCTATGTTTGAGCTCTATCTTATTTTTTGTATATATATCTTGTATCCATGCCTCTTATGAAGGGCTAATTTTGATGTATAGCTATGTATACCATTAATTTGATGATGCATCATGATGAAGGCTCAATTCGATTTTATTTATGCCCCTTTTTGATGGCATATTATATCGATGATGTATCATTTTGAGTATTGACCTAGACATTTATAAATGTATATATATGGAAATTTTGATGTATCACATTATCCTAATTTTTTAATGTATGATTTGTTCTTTCCTTTATGTATGTGGCATACCTTAGATTCAAAAATGTGTATATTTCTTGCTTTCATTTTTTTATGATGTATCTGTATATAGCACCACATGTTTTGGATTCATGATTTGTTTCTAAGTTTTTATTCTAGCACTTGGGATGATACTAGATGATATTGGTGTGGGGAGGGATAGATTTTTCATTATGCACAACCCCTCTTGCCCCCATGGATGATACGATATGTGATTATTAGCTTAGCATATATGCATTATGTAATACTTAGCATATATATATATATATATATATATGATGTAGTGAATGATGTTAGAAATTTGATGCAATGATAGATGATAGATGTGATAACAAACAACTGTGTAAAACACACAAGTAAACGTTAAAAAAACTAAACAAATATACACATACAAACAGCACAACAAACTAAAACTAAACAAACACATGCACAAGCTTAACAAGAGATTAAAACGAGATCTAATCTAAGAAAATAAAAATGAACTTAAAATAGATCCACATAACAAATAAAGAATCCTGTAACAATTTTTTACAAGCATGAGAGATGCCAAATGTATGTAATGTAATACATACATTTAAATCAAACAAGATTCAAAATCAGATAAGCAACTGATCCATTTAAAGAATAAACAAATCCACTGACTAAGTACATCAAAACTATACGAACCAACAACTAAAATTAATTAAAGCACTACTTTATTCTTGCGCAACAACATTAACATATTTTCTAATGTTTTTTGGTTTATCTAAAAAGATAATTTTTCGTAGCTGCGTTTGTCACATTTGTCTAGGTTTCTCTAAGATAACATTGTGAGATGAATGTAGTTTTATCCCTAAAAAGGGAAATTTTCTATATGTTTAGATTTTTGTGTCTCATTTTCTAAATGTTTTTGTACTTTCCAAGGTCATCTTTTGAAAGCAATGTAGTAGAACAAAGAAGCGTGGATACCCCCAGCGTGATGTGGGAATATACAAAAGGTAGAATGTCATGTGTGTATGTGTGAGAATGTGGCTACAGTACTTTCATGCTCGTCATTAGATGGGATTATACAAAGGGGACGTCCTCCATGCATATATAAGAGACAAGAAACTACATCATGACAAGGTAAAGGTGGTCCTAGTAGGGTTCCTAGACCTAGCAGAGAAAGTCGTATCAAAGAAAGTGGTAACGATTACTCGTCCTTCCATAGGATTAACTTGTGTTCGGTGAATCTTATTTGAGCGCCAAAAGATGTTTTTCACTCAAATACATGCCCCTTGCACCACAATTGCATGGTTTTCACATGAGGACGACGTAGTTTTTCTTTACTATTTTGATCATTTTTCCATTTTTTCCCTTGTTTTTCTTTGTTTTTCTAATTTTTAGTTCTTATTTTATATTTTCGTCATGCCTAAGCGTAGAACCTCTTTAAGTGCATGGAATTCATAGGTTCTGGATGCTCTTAACCATCTGAGTATGTAATTTTGTAGACTCCTAATCCATATTTTGCAATTACAACATAAGGACCTAACCAGTGAGCCTTGAACTTTCCTTTCTTTTGTCTGTCTTTAACGGTGTTCTTCTTATTTTCTTTGAGAACTACATCTCCTACATCAAATTCCTAATGAATTATGCATTTTTTATCCTCTGGATACTTTGTTTTGATATACTTTTAGGTGATTGAGTGCTTTGATACGCCTTTCATCTAATATTTCTAACTATGCTACGCTAGCAACTCTGTGGTCTTCATCTTTATAAAGATAGTCTATGAGAGATATTCTAAGGGAGGTAAGATCCACTTCTAAAGGTATGATGGCATCAATGCCATAGACAAGTCAATAAGGGGTTACACTTATAGGAGTGCGGATGGAAGTACGATATGCCCAGAGGGTGGGATGTATCTATAGATGCCAATTACAGTCGGTTTTACTAACCATTTTCTCCATCATCCGTACAAGGGTCTTATTGGTGGCTTCTGCCTATCCATTACCTTGAGGGTAATAAGGGGTAGACCACTTAAAAATGATATGGAAGTGTTGACACAATGTTTTAACCATTTTATTTTTGAATTTATTACCATTATCGGTGACAATGGCCGAGGGGATCCTGTAACGTCATATAAGATGGTTCATGATGAATTTTTAAATCTATGCACCAGTGACATAGGTAAGAGGGACAACCTCTACCCATTTGGTAAAGTATTTGGTGGTAGTGATGATGTGAGTATGACCATCTGATGAAGAAGGATGGAGCTTCCTTATGAGATCCAGACCCCATTTAGAGAATTGTAAAGGTGTTGCAATAGGTTGTAAGGCTTGTGCTAGCGCATGTATTAAATTTCCATATTTTTTGCATAGTTCACACTTCTTTATGAAGTTTGTAACAATCAGATTCCATGGTAGGCCAATAATATCCTAATCTGGATAGCTTTTTAGCTGAAACCATGCCACTAGTGCGTGCTCCACAAATACCACTATGTACTTCCTTAATCGTGTGGATAGAATCAATAACATCTAAACAGTAAAGTGAATTCCTATCATATCCATGACGATAAAGGGTGCCTCATAGGAGGGTATAACGGGCTATGCGATGAATAAGGGATTTATTTTCAGAATGGGTGATATCAGGGGGAAGAGTACTAGTTTGTAGGTATTGAAAGATAGGATCGTACCAAGGGGATTGAGCACCAACAACTTCACATGCCAAACATGACTCCGACATATCATATGCAGGTACCTGTAAATGTTCCATGAAGAAAGGAATCTTGCTTTCTTTAGGGTCTATACATAAGAGAGACCCAATAATAGCCATAACATCCATGGATGTATTATGCAACCTAGGTTTTTGTTCAAATATGACTTGTGTTAAATATTCCTTCAAAGTTTCAACCATTTTCTTATATAGAATAAGCTTCTCATCTTTAACCTTATACTCATCATTAACCTATTTTATGATAAGTTGCGAGTCCCCAATGACTCGCAATTTTCTGATGTTCCATGTAATAGCTAGCTTGAGGCTAGCGATGAGTGCTTCGTACTCTGCAATGTTATGTGTACACGGGAATCCCAACTAGAATGCTCATGGTATGACCTCGCCTGTTGGAGTGATGAGCATTACTCCTGCTCCGGACCCATGGAAGGTAAAAGATCCATCAAAATGAACGTACCATTCTATGGATTACTCAATATACATCATAGATGCATCTAGTAAATCCAAGCATAAAGGTTCCATTCCTAGGAGAGGAGCTTCTACCAACTGATCAACCAGTACCTATCCTTTTAAAGATTTCTAGTTCACAAACTCAATGTCAAACTCACTCAAGAGAATGATCCAATTATCCATTCAGCTTGTGAGGGTGGGTTTGGATAAAAGGTACTTGAGAGGGTTGGTCAACTTGTGATGTGGTTGGTTTTAATATTCAGTAGATAATGGCAAAGCTTTCTGAATGTGAAGATAACCGCTAAGTAGAAATTTTCTATTTGGGGATAATTTAGCTCGTATGCGATCAAGGTTCGGCTAAGATAGTAAAATTCTCTCTCTTTATGGCCTAATCCGTACTGGGCAAGTAATGCACCAATGGAAAAATGGGTAGTAGAAATGTCTTAGAGGAGCGGTTCATTGGGGGTAGGTGGCACTCGTACAGGAAGGATGGAAAACTACTGTTTTAGTAGCGCAAAGGATTTCTAACAGTCCGGGTCCCCAATTAAATGTGACATCTTTCTTGAGAAAATGAACAAAGGGATGTCAGTTATCCACAAGATGTGAAATAAAGTGATGGATTTCCTGAATCTTTCCTTGTAGACTCCTTAACTGCTTGAGAGTGGTAGGTGGTGGAATTTCTGTGATAGCCGTAACCTTTGCAGGATCTACTTCAATCCCTCTTTGTGAAACAATGAACCATAGAATTTTTCTTGATAAAACACCGAAGACACATTTCTCAGGGTTCAAATGAACCTTATAGTCTATTAGACACTGAAAGATAAGCCTCAACACTTTAGGGTGTTCTTTCCTACTTTTGGATTTTTCTAGGATATCATCAACCTAGTCCTTCATGATGTCACTTATCATATCATGGAAAATAACTGTCATGGCCCACTCATAAGTCCCCAACATTCTTAAGCCCGAATGGCATGAATTTGTAGCAAAATGTTCCCCAAAGGTTGATGAATGTTATCTTATGTTGATATTCTTTAGCAATTTGTATCTGGTTATAACCTGAAAAACAATCCGTCAAGGACAACTTTTCATAACCAGTTGTTGAATTGACTATCATGTCGATGTTAGGTAGGGGAAAATAATCTTTCTGTCATGCTTTGTTGATGTCTTAGAAATCCATACAGATCCTTATGTGAACATATTTTTTCTTTACTGGGACTATGTTGGAGATCCACGCTAAATAGTCAATAGGTTTAATGAAATCAACATCTAATAGCTTTTCTAATTCTTCTTTGACTAAGAGCACCAGCTTAGGATGCATCTTTCTCAACTTTTGTTTGATTGTTTTGGCATCTAGGTGCACAACTAGCTTTGGGTCCAAACCAAGCATATCTACATATGTCCACGCAAATATGTCCACGTTTTATTTTAAGAGCCTTACAAAGGTCTTTCGTTCCTGAGCTGAGAGTGAAGCTCCCAACTTGACTATTCTTTGTTTCTCCTCTGAGCCAATGTTGACATTGATTGTTTCCTCAATAAGAATTTTAGAAGCATCTTCCATCCACATAGGATCAGGGGGAAGAGTAATATTAACCTCTTGTGGTGGTTCATGATCATCTTTGAATGGATAAATTACTTCATATTTACTATCCTCATTCTATTTTTCTATGAGTTTATCAAAGAGTTTGTCACTATGGGATTTCAATTGTGACTTCTTGCTTGGTTTCTTAGAAGTAGGAGTACTTTTATTTACAGCCTTTTTATTCAACCATCCACACATATTTTCTTCTTCCCCGAAGTAGGTGTAGGCATCTAGTTGAATTTTAAATCCTTTCTTGTGGTCTCCAGCCAGAATAAAGTCCCTGAGTCCCATGAATTATGTGAATGCCTCATCATTTTTAAAGAAATCCAGGGGAATGTGAAGTTGTTGATCCCAATCTATAAGTTTAAGGATATATAAGGGCTACTATATATTTATCTAGGGGGATGGATTCCGATAAGGTAAGGACCTACGAATCTTGAAATAGGTTCATGGAGGCAAGATCCTCATAAAGAATACATTGGGAATCTACGTCACTATTAGAATGAGATGAAACATCCTCACGTTCAGAAGATGTAGCATCATTCTCAAAAGGTGGAGTGTCATGGGGTCTTTTTCCAAGGCCATGTTTATCAGTTTTAAAATGAGGGATAGGGATAGGCTCCAACCGGTGTTATGCATTAACACCACATCTAAACCCACTATAGCTCATGAAAAACATCATACAAGGACCTTTGATGTATTGAGGTGTTTTTATTTCATGAAGTCTTGGTGCCTTCTGGCACCCTACTAGTAGGGTCATCTAACATCTTCTCCTTAGATAGGAGACAACTATGGACAAATTTTTCCAATGGTTTAGGACATTGCTCGTGGGTGCTCTTGAACTGAAAATAAGGCTTACCCATTGTCTTTGGGGATACTGATAAGTCTGATATTAACAAAGCCTACTCAAGAGTGAATGGCTTACTTGTGCCATATTTTTCTGATGTCGCCTCCCATGAAGCAAATGGATTGACCAACAACGGAAAATACTGATTGAAAGGCCTGAGGGACTCTGAATGTATTTGGTTTTTTATAGCCTCCATTTGTAGAGGGATAACAACACAGGTAGAAGGAAATTCATAGGTTGCATGAGAAAAACTATGCAATGCCCTACAATGTGTGAAAGGTTCTGGGTTTCCCAAAATGGTAACCACCTACCCTTCATGACATAACTTGATGCGTTGATGAAAATTTCATGAAATATCTTACATGGCATGGATCCATGGGCATCCCAAGAGCATGTTGTACGAAAGGTCCAAGTCAAGGACATGAAACCTCGTATCATGACATGTTGGTCCTACCTCCTTGGGAACCACTATAGTCCTTACTGACTCTCTTTCTTTATTGTCATATGCTATGATTGTGATAGTCTTAGCACCTAGCCCTGTTTCTGAATGACATAACTACTTTACTAGCTTAAAGGTGAAAATATTCATACCAAATCCCCCATCTACAAGTACTCTTCTGATTTTATGACGGGTAACCACCACTTTGAGATACAATGGTAAGTTATGCTCTTGGTTGTTATGCGGATTGTAGTATGATCAAAAGTAATATGATCATTGGTGTCTAAGTTTGTAATCATGGCTTGAAGGTTCGTGGGATTTACCTTTGTGGAAACCCCTTAGTTTTGCAAAGTTTTGTACAATATGTTCTTATGGGCATTAGAGATCTTGAGGAGATTAAGAATCTATATCTTAGCAGGTGTTTTCTCTAACTATTCTATTAAGTTATACTTATTCCCTGAGGCCTAGTCATAGGATCCGATATGATTAAGTAGGCAAGTCTTGTCCCAACTGCGCAACTCTTTTCTAAAATCTGAATGGTTTTTGATCTCTTCATTAGATGATTTAATACATCCAATGATGGAATCATAAGGACTATCATTCGTAGGGTACACATAGGTAGAAGTCCTATAGCCATGGGAACTTTTCCCTTGATCTAGTTTCTTTTTCTTTTTATCTACATGGTCAGGAAAAGGGTCCTTGTAAATACCCATTTTTTTCATTTGAACTTTTAACAGTCTTAGGGGGAGACTCTACAGAAATATCCCCTTCCTCTATGAGGTTTTGGATATAATGGTGTAATGTCAAAAATCTATCCGTTTTGTGTCGTTTGACATGGTGGAAGTTACAGTATTCATGGTCTTTGAACCAAACCGGTTTTGGAGCAACTTCTAGATATGATACTCTTTTCATTGGATATTCTACCATTTTTGCACCATCTAATTGTTTTAGGATGGTAGATAAGGATTTTTTCAAAGATGTGAACGTATGTTTTGTAGGTGCTTTGGGACGAGGCCCTTGCGAAAGCGTTAAGAGTGTGCATATTTATATGGCTTGGACTCTCTTGGAGTCTATAATGCCATCACCAACAACATGTTTATTCTTATTAAAGAATTTAGGTTGGTCTATGGATTTGGCTTCATGTTTGTTTTTAGTAACAGGTTTAAGCATTCCCTTGGTGATGAGAACTTTCTCAATTTGACTGCCTTTCTCTATGACTTCTTTAAAGTTTGAGCCACAATGCATTTGCAAGTGAAAGGCTATTTCTGGGTTTAAGTTAGAAACAAATATGCTCAATAACTATTTTTATGGTAAGGCACCAAGGAAGCGACTAGCTAACCCATGCCATCATTGTAAAAAACCTCCAAATGTCTCATTAGGATTTTTTTTATGTTCCATAGATCATTTATTTTGATGTCACTCTCCATATTATAGGATTAATTCCTTAAAGCTTTCTCTGCCAACATGGGCAACGTTGTAATGGAGCCCTTGGGTATACTATAGAACCATTCCAATCCCACGGATCTTAGGCTGCAAGGAAAAATTTGTATTAAGAAATTATCGCTATATGCAATCTCTTGGAAAGCCATGTAAAAGTATTTTATATGATCACAAGGAGCACTTTTACACTTATATTTATCAAACTTGGGAATGGTAAATTGTTTTGCGAAAGGATGTTGTAACATGTCCTTATCAAAGGGGTAAGGACATAGTTCTTCATACAAATATTTTCTATTTTGGCCTACATTTTCCTGTTGTAATGTAGTAAGTGCATCTTTCATAGATTTCAATTCTTCCTGAATGAGTTGCCCTAAAGTATGCGATACTGACCTTTCAGCATGAGTTTCGTTAAAGGTATACTCTATATGTGGATCAAATTTAAACTTGTTAGGTTTGTCTTTGTCTTTGTCTTTGCATTTTTTTTTCTTGAAGAGCCTAGGTTTTCTATTTTTGGAGGATCTCCTCCTCAACTAGGGGGTCCTCTTGTTCATCAAATTTTGGAGGGGAAGCCTTCCATTTAGTTTTCACTTTACACAAATCCTTATAGTGATGTTTTGGTGATGGTCCACCTTCCATAGTGGCCTTATGTTTCCCAAAAGTGGAAGCGTACCGCAAACCAAAATGATTATATGTGTCTAAGATGAATCTTCACTATCCTAAGTTAGGGTTAATGAACTTTGTTTCTTCTTCACGCTTGTGTGGAATTTTAGCTCCTAATGCTAAGACTATTGTGAGTACTCTAGCAGCTAATACTCTTGCGAGTACTTGATTATAATATAGGATTTCATCAAATCTACTTAGGTAGAACCTTTGTTTTTCTCTGGAGGAGTCTGACTCTTCTCCACTATGATCAATTAACATCTCCGTATCTTTGACTTGAGAAAAGAGTGGTCCTAAATTGTGACCACTAAATGGGAAGGTGTCGAAAGGGTTTTCTCTTATATCATGCTCATTTGATTTGGCTACCATTTTTATGATTTTAGACATTACTAAGCAGACGTTTGTATGTAACTACTGTAACCTCTAAGTGTATGGTTTTCTGCAAACCCTTCAGGATGATGTTGGAATTATAATAGTGTATCTTAGATGTAGTTTTATGCAATTTTCTTTATCAAGAAACACTCATATGCACACCTAAATGTTATGATCACTTAATTCACTGTTACCAAGCCTATGCCCTAAAAACAGATAGCAACAATGATGTATCAGTATGAAACTCAAGTTAGAACCTCAACAAGGTCTAAGCACTAACGTGATGTTGCTGTAGTCTATCGATAAGATATACCTAAAAATAGTTTGAGTGTCGATGAAAGCCAAACCTTCTGAAAAATGGAATTCGCGAATAGATATAACTTAATAACGTCACCGTGATACATTAACCGAGCAAGAAAGGTTTTAGTAACATGAAAAATTTATTATGATATAGGTAAGGTGTTATTGACATTTTTCAAGAAGACTCAGATGACGTCAAAACTGAAACCAAGTGATAAGTATAACAAGGAGTTTTTAATCATGTGAGCATTGTAACCATGTAATAAGGGGACTTATACCATCTTCTCAAAAAAATGAGAATATGATGTAACTACCAAGATTGTATGTCTAGGATGCTAACAAAACTATTAACTCAAGAATAGACAAAATTTGAACCGGACTCATAGCAGTGAAGGATGATCTTGAAATCAAGATGGACAAAATTTTATCAAAGATATGAAAAGCATATCTACACACTTTAGACATTTAACAACCCATCTGCAAACATGGATTGGCATAAATGGACAAAAATGTGGCTAGCACTATCCCTGATAAAAATGTGCAATGTATGCACCTTTCTCACGCTGAACAATGGGTGATGAGAATGCAAGGGTATTCAATCAAAAGATGGAAAAAAACCAAGCACCACTTAGGAAAAGCTTCACCTTGTCTGAAGATAAGAATAAAACTAAGAAAAAGTGGGACGTAGTTTAGTTTCATGATGAAAGACAAGTAGATCGAACTCACAAGGGTTCTTTTCCTTGTTTGACAAACAAGGTTCAGATTCCAGATGATTTGTCACTTTATGATGGCTTGACACAACGAGGACTAGTAAAGTGGGCTCAAAGAAAAAATGGCTTTCCTAATAAGTTCTCTTAACTAGGTGTTACAAAGTTATCCACGAGTGGGGCGATTTACCTAAAATGTTAGAATGACTAATTTGGGAGTATCTTAGCTTTTCCCCCTTCAAGGATAGTGGGCAATAAATTCATCCACCGTGTACTTTTAATAGGGTCACGATAGGGAAAACTTGTAACTATATCTCAGAAGGAAAACTAATCAAGTGGGTAAGTAGAGTGCTTCCTATTTCATCCACAAGGTTACATAGTGGTGGACTACTTTACAGTTCTTGGAACCACCTCCATTGTTGTAGCTTAAGGCATTATGCCAAAGGGGTTATGTTCCAGTTGAGCAGATAGGGATGTACCCTTTTCTGAAACCTGTAATACAATGTTTTCAATATGGTGTGTTTTTAATCTTTCTTAACTTAATGTGATCTTAAGTAGCACACCATTTGGCAACCTGTAAGAAACATGTGTATTAACGTGTTTTTGTTTTGTCTTTGAAGCCTTTCTTCGACAAGCGATAGGTCCTATAGACAACAAGTTTTTAGTAATTTTTCTAGTTTATAGGTTGATGTCAAGAACGAGAGTTTTTCACTTTGCTTTTAATTCCTAAGATTGCCAAAAGGCATGAAGGAAGAGCATACGCAACATGACAAATTCTACTGAAATCACATGAAAGTTTTATTTCAACCTTTATAAAAAAAGTGTTTCTTCAAAAAAATTATATGATTTTTGTATAAGTGTCTTTGATCTCCAAGATCACCTTGGAAGACGCGAGGAGAGAGCATACATGCTTCTATAAAGCTACCGTTGATGGCAAATCACAGCACCCCTGAATGTCTACAACTCAATGGGTTGAGACTCTTAGTGTGATTGCATAACATGGAGCTTTTCCCAAGTGTGGGACCTTGTGAATCGGGAAAGCTCTCCAGATGAAGGCCGGTTCCTATTCCTTTTTTCAGATGCACACATAAAAATGTAGAGGGTTTACTCATAAAACCTAATCTAACTTGCTAAGGAGACAGGCTAAGAAGATGCATAAAAATAAACCTAAACTAACAAAGGTGATGCACCAAGGAATGAAGAACACCTGTCTTGACAATAAACACAAACCATTAAAATGCAATGCAATATCATGCACAGATAACCAAAATTGTAGTGAAAGATCAGGAGGATGCAAATAAACATAGAGAGGGTTGAGAATCATCCACAGACATGCATTATCTGCTCCAAAGATTGATACAATACACTACAAAATGCCAAGAGGCAAATTTGCATTAAAGTTTTTAGATGGGAGGTTTGAACTCCACAAACTCACCTAACAAAGAGAAGAAGGGAGGGGAAAAACAAGAATGTCCAACCTTAAGAAAGACCAGAGGTGCATCCATGTTCATTTCGACACTCTTTGACATGCGCCTTCTACCTACGCCTTGGCGTGAACTTTTTCGTGTTGACACTTTTCTACCTGCGCCAGGGCGCATCCATGTTCATGTCGACACTCTTTGACGTGTGCCTTCTACCTGTGCCTTGGCGTGAAATTTTTCATGTCGACACTTTTCTACCTGGCACAAAATTTTTCGTGCCAGGGTGCATCCATGTTCATGTCGACACTCTTTGACGTGCGCCTTCTACCTGCGCCTTGGCGTGAACTTTTTTGTGTCGACACTTTTCTACCTACGCCAGGGTGCATCCATGTTCATGTCGACACTCTTTGACGTGTGCCTTCTACCTGCACCTTGATACTCTTTGACGTGCGCCTTCAAAATTTTTCATGTCAACACTTTTCTACCTGCGCCAGGGCACATCCATGTTCATGTCGACACTCTTTGACATGCGCCTTCTACCTGTGCCTTGGCGCAAACTTTTTCATGTCGACACTTTTCTACCTACGCCAGGGCGCATCCATGTTCATGTCGACACTCTTTGACGTGTGCCTTCTACCTGCGCCTTGGTGTGAAATTTTTCATGTCGACACTTTTCTACCTACGCCAGGGTGCATCCATGTTCATGTCGACACTCTTTAACATGTGCGCCTTCTACCTGCGCCTTGGCGCGCAAACTTTTTTGTGTCGACACTTTTCTACCTGTGCCAGGGCACATCCATGTTCATGTCGACACTCTTTGACGTGTGCCTTCTACCTCCGCTCTTGGTGCAAAAATTTTTCGTGTCGACACTTTTCTACCTGCATGCCAGGGCGCATCCATGTTCATGTCGACACTCTTTGACGTGCGCCTTCTACCTGCCTTGGCGTGACAAACTTTTTCATGTCGACACCTACCTGCACCAGGGTGCATCCATGTTCATGTCGACACTCTTTGACGTGCGCCTTCTACCTGCGCCTTGGCACGAAATTTTTCATGTCGACACTTTTCTACCTGCGCCAGGGCACATCCATGTTCATGTCGACACTCTTTGACGTGTGCCTTCTACCTGCGCTTGGCGCGAAATTTTTTGTGTCGACACTTTTCTACCTCACGTGCCAGGGCACCAGGGTGCATCCATGTTCATGTCAACACTCTTTGACGTGCGCCTTCTACCTACGCCTTGGCGCGAACTTTTTTGCGACCTTTTCTACCTACGCCAAGGGGTGCATCCATGTTCATGTCGACACTCTTTGAACCTTCTACTTGCGCCTTGGTGCGAACTTTTTCATGTCGACACTTTTCTACCTGCGCCAGGGTGCATCCATGTTCATGTCGACACTCTTTGACGTGTACCTTCTACCTGCGCCTTGGCGTGAACTTTTTCATGTCGAAACTTTTCTACCTACGCCAGGGTGCATCCATGATCATGTCGACACTCTTTGATGTGTGCCTTCTACCTGCGCCTTGGGTGTGAATTTTTGCATGTCGACATCTTCTTACCTGCGCCATGGGTGCATCCATTTTCATGTCGACATCTTCTTACCTACACCATAGGCGCGACTTTTTGCATGTAGACATCTTCTTACATGCGCCATGGGTGCAATCCATTTTCATGTCGACATCTTTTTACCTGCACCCTTAGCCTGCGGTGACACAATAAAAGTCAAGGGTTTGAGTTTCTTTTATTTCTATATTCTTCTACTTCTCCATATTTACTCGGGGAGGGAGATATATACAACAGCTACTTATGAACAAAACACTTTTAATCTATGCAAACTGAAATGTTAAGAAAGAACCTTGTTTTTTCAAATTATTAGTCTTAAAACATGCAGTAATGGATAAGAGAAAAATACTTTGCAAACTGTAAAAAATTTGAATTTTTAATATAGACACCTACACGCCTATACGGACACCAACGCTTCCCAACTGATGGATATACACCACACTTAACAAGTACGCCTGCAGTCAAAAATTAATGAAACCTTATGCTGTAAAATATAGATGCTTGCAACATGACAGATACGCGCCCATATTGACATGGACACTTATGTTCTGATGTGTATGCGCACCCAAGCTTGAAACAAGACACTGTAAAATTTTTACACAGTTAGATCATTTACGCATACACATCCAGAGAGGCGGATACGTGCCCCAGATGTCAGAGACATGTGTGCATCTCTGTAGAGAGAAAATGTAGAAATGATGAAGTCCTCCTGACATGTACGCAACAGATCTGATGGGTATGCTGGGGTTTCGACGTGTACACGTCCCTTGTTTGACACCTACGCGCACCCTATGAAAAACATGTAAAAACACAGATTTTCAAATTTTCAAGAGGAAAACAAGTTAATTGTTAGTCAAAGTGTCTTATTTCTATATCAAACCCACAAAATGTATATAAATTAAGGTCATTTATCTAGGGTTAGAAACAGAAATGAGGAATTAACAAGTGATTTGACCAAAAAAAACTTGAAAATGAACTTTGAAAAAACCTAAAATACCTCCATTGATGGAGGACGGACATAAGTGTCCCACTGGGGCATGCCAAATGTGTTCAATGAAAAGTTGCAAAAGCCATGGATTTGGGGTAAGAATCTCTAAAGAAACCCCCAAAGTTTTTTAACAATCTGATCAATGAACCGTGTGATAAGAAATGAATAAGGTTTTCTTTTTTGTCATACATTAATTTGAAATAAACATGCAAAATAAGCAAATGAAGTTAATCGCTATTCTTTGAAATCTTATAATAATGAACCTAAGAGGACCTAAGCATTCAGTTATGTGTTTAAGAGAAAGAGATCTTCCCATTTAATGGCTTGAAGGCCAATGGATCTTCCCTTTTACTCCATGTTAATGCTATGAAATACAAAATCAAATGCTTTTAGCTCAAAAGGAAGAAGATGAAATATGATCTAAAGCTTAAACAAATTACTATAATCTATGCTAGGAATAAGAGAGAATTCTTAGGAAATGAGGGAGGCGGTATAGCCCTATTTATAGTTTTTGGTTTGGAAGCAAAGGGAGATTTGGGTGCATGTGGGACAAAACTCAAAGTGTGATTTGACTATGTTTAAGGCATTTAACCTAGGTTAGACTAATTAATCTCTCTTAGAGATTAATTAGGTTTTTGGAAGGATTTCTAAGGATCTTAATCAATCCAATGGACGTGGATTGATCTTCTAGGGAGCTAATAAAAGCAAGATAGAAGGGAATAAGAAGCTAATATAGTTAGAACAAGGCTATAATGGCTTGTTTAAATGGTCTTATAAGAGTTAAAATGACCAAAAAGGTCTTGTGAGAGGGGAGTTTGATAGGTATAATTGGCAGTGTGCCATTAATTTGCAAAGGGAAGAAGTGTTAGTGCACCATTAGAAATAATAGTGTATTGATCAAACTACAGGTGTTTACAGTAGGCACTATTGTGATACGATTATGTAAATCTCCCCCAATCAGATCCATAATCTATGAAAGAAAAAAATGAGTATTTAAATCTAATATAAATGTAAAAAGAATCCATCTAGGTCCAATGTATGGAAATTTTTCTACTTGAAAAAACTCCTCTAAAACATAAGAATCTTAAAACAATTTTTTTATAATTTATGAACATTATTTGTTCAATTAAAGAGTAAAGAAGAATGTCCTCAATTTATTAGCAATTATTATTCATATGAGTACCAATTAATTCAAATCTTGGATGGCATAACATTAGTTGCTTATGTTCATCTTCATTCTTACATGAACGCTTTCCACTTTAGGTGGTTCTAATTTCTGACATGTTCTGTAAATTTCTCTCCATAAATGTAGGTGTATTGACAGAAATAATTCACAAATGATATAGCCTATTTTGTGTTTTCCTTTTTGTGTTGGAGTTAGGAATTATTTGAAAACATGTGTCTATTTTTTAATTAATAGGAATTAACCACGTATTTTGCATTTAAAAAACAAAAATAACCTAAATAAGTGAAGTATTCTCCTAAAAGAAAACCGTGAAAACATGTTTTGAGTGAGATTACATTTAAAATATGGGACTCCAGAAAAATCACTTATTATGAAGTACTTTAATGAGAAATGGTTAATTTGAAAATTTAAAACAAAAACAACCTAATAAGCCGAATTTATTTCTCTTAAAGGATAAGCGTGAAATGTATGCAACCAAGAAAATGTGTTCTAATGTTTAGCAATTCTAAATCGGTCATTAGAACTGAAAAATAACCTACAAATAAACACAGTCTTCCTAACAACTTTACCTTTCATTGGTTTATTTCTTAGGGGTTTTAGTCATTTGTTTGTGGATATGGCTTATTTTTCTTTAATATTTTTTTAGAATACATTTTTATGTTTTTGTTGATGCGTAATCACAACACCCCCTAAATCTTTGTAACTCGATGGGTTAAGACTCTCAATGTGATTTCATAACATTGATATTTTCCCAATTTTTGGGACTTTGTAATTGGGAAAGCTCTCCAGATGAAGGTCAGTTCCTATTCCTCTATTCAGATGCACATATTCATATTGTAGAGGATCTATCCTAAAATCTACTCTAACTTTCCAAGGAGATAGGGTTAAGAAGATGCAATAAATTAAACCTAAAATAACGAAGGTGATGCACCAAAGGAATGTTGAAACACCTGCTTTGTAATGAAACACAAACCATAAAAATGTAATATAACCAACATGCACAGATATCCAAGATTGCAATGAGAGATTAGGAAGATGCAATGAACATTAGAGAGGGTTGAAATCATCCACAGACTTATTTTATTTCTCTAAAATTTCGATACATTCCATTACAATGGCCAAGAGACAAGATTACATTTACAATTTAGATGGGAACTTTGAAATCCACAAGATCACTTATAGAAAGAGAAGAATGGAGGGTGCAAAGCCAAAAAATGTCCAACCTTTAGACAAAATGCCTCTCCTTACAATATATATGAAGAAAATGAGAGAAGGGCACAGAGAATAATTTGAATTCTTTCTTCAACCACCAAAAAATACATTGAATTCACCTGCAAAAATGATGGGTTTCATTGCAAAACCCATGTCTCCATGTACTATTCCTTGTTTGACAAGAAAGGAAGCCCATACCTTCATTATGGTGGTAGTTTAGAAACCCCTAAAACCTTCAAAAATGGCGGACTGTATTTCTTCTTTTTGACTAACTTAGTATCACTAATATTAAGATATCAAGAGGTTTCCAAAAAGTCTTTTCTTGTGTAAATATGAGATCCCAGTCAAACGTTATGGCCATTTAAAGATTGAGGTGTCGTTTCACAAAAATGGCAAGTTCTTGATCTATCATTTGTTGGAGTCTAAAATTCATGCAACCTTAGAAATCCCAAAATTCCGACTTTCAGACATTTCCATTTCGGAGATTGAAACATTGTTCATCGATAACTTTTCTTGAGAGTTTCGAAAGTCTGAAACTTGAACCTCTAAAAACCTCAAAACCCAAAAGTCTGAAATTTTAGACATTTAGGCTTTTATATATTTACCCTTTTCAAAAAAATATTTACTATTCATCTCCCAAATATCCTCGAGATTTCTAAAATCCCAAAACCCAAAGTTCTGAAACTATGAAACACGAAACTGTGGCCGCGTTGATCCTCAAACCTGCTTTGAATTTTGAAGTCTGGACCATTTCGGGATTCAGACTTTTAGGATTTAAGACATTTTTGGTCACTTTTATGATTTTTCCACTGGAGACTTTTAAACCTTGAATCCCGAACCTCTGAAACTCCAAAACCCAAAATTCTAAAATTATAGACTTTCAAAATTTTGGATTTCGAGCATTTTGCACTCACCGTGATCCCCAAAACATGAAAGTTTGAATTTTTAGACTTTTAGAGTTTCAGGTTTGAGGAATTTTTCCTCCATTTTTCCAAATTCACACTTCGAGATATTTGAAACCATGAAACCTGAAAGTCCAAAATTTATATTTTTCAGAATTTCACAGTTCTAAAACATTTGACTCGTCGAGATCTCTGAAAAGGTCCACCTCCAAAGTCTGAAACCCGAATTTCAGACTTCTTCCTTTCCCAAAATCTCTACAACTAACTCAAGCATGATTTAACTTTATTTTCCTAAATCTAAAATGCAAGCCTCCATGAATGAATCAACTCCTCTATATTCTGCGTGTAAGATCTTGTTTGTCCAATTTTTCCCAAGGCCAAAATTTGATAACAATTTTTTGGGTAATTATTTTTGAAATGCTAGTTTTTTCTTAATTTTCAAAAACCCACTCACACATGGTTATGGTATGGTATGGTTACTATTGGGTTTTACTATAGATGTAGCAAGACCATCCAAGTTGTATCGTGCGCCAATTTTTCATTTTTTTTTCATGGGATTTACCATTATCTGGTACATTTCATATCCCTATAGGTACCTTTCCCCTGTCATACTTGTTTATGCGCTTGATGATAATACTTACCTATGAAATACATGTATGTTTTGTCAGGAAGTTAATGCATGCTTCTAGAGGGAAAAAATATCTTACACATTATTCTCTTGAAGTTTTTTTGTAAATATCATGCTTGTGATTCATATTTGATTTCGGCTTGAAAATTTAGTATTTGACTCTACAGACAGCTAAATATGAATAATTCGGATTTAACATGTTGTGTTTGGAAGTATAATTCACTTGACCATTTATAAAAGTTTGGTGATAGTTTCTCTTTCAACATCCAATGCATTTTCCATGGGGAGGATGGGACATGATGTTTTTAATGCTAAATCTTGGGGCAGAGCGTTCAATGTTTGACATTTTAAAGCTCGCACCCTTCCTAAAATGAGAAAACTTAAATTTGATGTTCTCTTTGAGCTTCCCATGCCATTTAAAGGTGTAGGAGGTGACATGATGTTTTTAATGCTAGTGCTTGGGGCATACATTTAAAATGTTTAGACTTTACATCTCCATTTTAGTTTTTTATGTGGAAGTTGTCAATTTTGTAATACATTTATTATCATATAAATTTGTACATAATAATAAGACATATTTATAAATATTAATTCCCAAAAAATCTAGCAACGACAACTGCTAAATTTTTATGATAATGTAAAATCTATGTAAACTAAATATAAATACACTATTCGATTAGAAAAAACACATTCCCAAATAATCATATTTAAACAATAAAAAAACTATCTAGTTGTAGGACAACCATCATTGCATGGTTTTTATGGTTAGCCCACTAATTTTGTGAATATAGCATTAATTCAGAGTATCTAGATGTTAGGATAGTCATAAGTGGTTCCTGTTATCACCAAATAACAACACCCTATGGTTTGCACAAGTGTCTGTGTTTGATCTCATAGTGTGATTGGATAACATGGGTACTGTTGGTACCCAAATTTAAAATCCTTCAAAGGCTGAGTAGCATCATGGACCTGGTAGGATGCTCAAGGGAAAAGAGATGATCATCTTTGTCATTTTTTAGCCATGGAAGAAATCTATCTAACTTTTAGGCACCCAGGCTTTGAACAGGAGTGCGTAACACCTTAAGAGGATTTGACCTATCCTCACTACTTTATGGTTTTTCCTTTCAACCAAGATGAGAGAATTTTTTTTGTAACCTGTCATTTATGGAGGATATGGAGATATCCTTCCTAATGAATTTGTTAAGGATACCTTGAAGAAAATATGATCAATGCAACAAAATCTAACTCTCACTAGTTGTCACTTTAGATAGTGGAGATATTCTCTAGGCAAGGTTCAGGTTACTAAAGACATTTGGAACCCTGATTGTTTCTGCATGTTTTGGTAGTAAAATTTGTGCATTTGTATACAAACATGGACAAAAAGGGGTAGTATGTGTAGGATTAGTTGTTTTTAAATAAATTTTGGTGTGGAGGTGAGGTAGAATCAACTTGATTTGCCAAATATCTCCGAGAACTCTTACAAAATGGAAAGTCTAGACAACAAAATACTTCAGAGCAGATAAAAATTGTTCCTTTAACCAGAATATATACTTCAATGGAGGCCCAAATTAGCATTTTTTCACACCATCTATGAGATTCTAACACAATGTCTCAAGTTAGAATATACAATAAAACATCAAAATCTAAGATCAAGCGCATGCCTGAGGTACGTGCAACACCCAGAGGCTTACAAACAATCTTCTGTCAACGAATGAAAGAAAAGTGATTAAAAACTCATTTACTTCATTCCCAAATGAAATATCTTAATGAGAAATGAGATTTTAGATGCAACTAAATTGTCACAAGGATTGAGACCTATGTGATCAAGATAAATTTTTATACAAGATTGCAACAGGAAACAAGGAAAACTATGTACAGACATTCAGGAGTAGAATGAACACATTTTCCATAAGATCCACATACAATAACTCAACTTTGATTAAATTTATCAGTAAGGGAAAGTTTCTACAACAATCTTAGATCTTGTCAATGGTTGCACACTTGTAACCACCTTGACACGATCAAACTTAATACAAAAGAGATATACAGGCTTCTCAAACGGCTTCTCAAAAGACAGGCTTTGTAAGATTTTCCTCTTGGTAATTTTCATTCGACCTTTGACACTCCAACCATTTTCATGAAAAATTTGTGCCATTTATAACATTTACAATATAGCCCCTTCTTCCCCAAAAGAAAAAAATATATAATATACAATTACTCACCATGATCTCGATCGTGATTCCCAGAATCTGATCTATAAAATTTATCAGGTGCTCATGGGACAGATCTCTTCGAAAATATCAATATTTAACTTCTTCATCTAGTATAACATGTTGCCGTAGCAACTGATTAACACGATGAGATCCCTCTCCACTATAAGTTCTAGCTTTTGGTGTGACGGAAAATAGTTTGGTATACCAAACAATTTTCCGTCACACCAAAAGATTGAACTTATAGTGGAGAGGGATCTCATCGTGTTAATCAGTTACTATGCCAACACACCCCCCACATTATGAATCTGGATGCTACCCACGTGAACTCTGGGCCCACCACATATACACCCAATTAGGCCCAACGGAATTAGGAGGTACTGACACTGGGAATTTCTCGGGAGGTCACCCATCCCAGCACTACTCTGGGGCTGGCGCACTTAACTGCCTAGCTCTGATACCAAAATGACTTGCCGTCACACCAAAAGATCAAAATGATGGTGGAGAGGGATCTCATTGTGTTAATCAGCTGCTACATTAATATAAAACTTCTCCTTCAACTTGCCAAATACTTCCACCCCTAATCTATCAAATTTGGTTCCTTGCGTGGTCGGGAGAATAAAAATGAAAAATCAGATCAAGCTAGATAGTCAAACCATTTTAATGGAAAAATATGTCTCCAGATTTCTTCCACCAATACTTAGATATCAAAATTAACTACCCTCTTTGTTTGGCATGTAGGAAATACCAAGAAATCATGAAGACTCGCAATTCCAAACGTGTTTCAGTAAAAATCGGTGGAAAATCAGATTTATACTCGCTGTTACCATTGATCTTTACTTTGAATTTGGGCCATCCACGTGGATGATTCAACTTTCATACATGCTTCGGGGTTTCATTTGGCCTTTTAAAACCTTTTGAAAAAATGGAAAAAAATTCCATTTTTCTTTACACCTCTTCCCTTCAGAAATGAGCCTGACACGTGTCCCTATGTGGGTCCCAATGGAACCACACTTCCTTTTTCATTTTTAACTTTTTTCTCCCAAAATGAAATTTTTCCAAAATTTCCCTAAGATTCTACACCTCTACCGTTAGCTTTTCCACATGTCCTCTTATGGGGTCAAAGTGAAACTTTTTCCCTACCTCTTAAATTTGTTCCAATTAGAGCCTGGCGGGGCCGTGCAGAGCGGGTTCAAACTTTTTGACCATAAGTATCCAAAAATAATACATTCAAAAATATAACCTCTGTGCCCCATCCAATTATAAGCAATCCACGTAAGCACCAAAGGAACCAATCAGATTTGAGCGAGGCCACCGGACCAAATTTACCTTTTTGCCAAAAAAGCAATAAGTGATAAGTTAAAGCATTTTCCCATCATTCCCTGAGCAACCAAAAAAATCCACATGACCACCGAATGCTAAGGAATAAGTTTGATAAGGAAAAAGACACCCATCACACCGTCAGAATACAGAAAATTGCCGTTCATGCCCAGAACCTAGATTTTGTGGATTTGAAGAAATTAGGGCAAAAACAGGGTAGAATCAGAGACTTATTTATGGAGGGACATGATAATGGATTTTGCAAACAACTCGAAGCATCTCAAAATGAAATAAAAGATTTCAGAAAACCCACATTGAGAGACAAAAAAATTCCACAATACACATATTAGATGAAGATAATGACAAATGGGGCAAGACAAATCTGAGCACCAATATCTGCTCTGAGTCAGGGATGGGAACTCCCTTTGAGTGCTACAAGAACAACAGTACACCAAGTGCAAAAAATATCCATTGGGCAAAGGAGTCATCTTACAGAGTAGAGAAATAGATCCATCTCTTAAAAATGAACAAAGAAACCTAACAAAAATAAGTCACCAAGTACCAGAGCAAGCGAAAACACAAAAGACAAGAAACAAACACCAAACTATACATCTGTACAGATGATGTTCTCCTTGATTCTGGGGAATCAATCTAAGAAATGCTACAAATTCCCACCATTAACAGGAAATTTGAGCAATTCACCATCCAAATCCTTCAAGAAGAAGGTATGCTCACCAATTCTAATATGAATGGAATAAGGGCCCATCCATAATGAGTTCAAAATTTCCATGCTTGCCCTTATCTTCATGCCTACTATCTCATAGCAACACAATATCTCCAACATTGAAAGCTCTGGGAGTGACCTTCTTTCCAAATAACTTCTTTAGATTTTCTCTGAATTTCAAATGCCTCTGGTGGGATGCCCTCCTTTCTTCATCAAGTTCAACAATCTGGTTAATGCGAGCATCATAACGACTTACTTCTTGGTCCTCTAGTTGTTGAATGAATTGATATGAATATAATTGCATATGCATTGGTAATAGGGCCTGAGTTCAATACACCAACTCAAATGGACTCTTTCCAGTGGTTCTTTTAACAATGATCCTATCAGCCCAAACATCAAACTTCAACTGTTCACCCCCATTTTCCCTTGTTCAGCTCCAAGGTTCTTCTAATAATATTCAGTAAGTTTTTTATTACTAGAATCAGCTTGTCCATTTCCTAGGGGGTTGCAATTAGAAGCATATGTCAAGTTGATCCCATATTCTTTACACATTGCCATCAAAGGTTCATCTCTAAAGCTCCAGGCATTATCAACTATAATCTTGACTGTCACCCCAAACCTACAGATGATTTTGTTTAGCACAAATTCCTTGACAACTTGGTGTGTTTCCTTTTTGGTGGGGATTGCCTCCACCCATTTAGTAAAGTAATCAGTCGCTACAAGAATCCACTTATGGCTAGCACTTTAAGGGTCTAAAATCTCAGTGATGAAATCCATTCCCCATTGATTAAATGGGGATTGAATTGATATAGGTTGTAAAGGAATGGAGCCTGAAGCTTTTAGCCTTCCAGAGAAGTGCACTGACAACTCTCACATATTCTAACCAAAAGATTTGTATCCTTGAAAAGAGTTGACCACCAATAACCAACCCTTACGATCTTGTGTGCTATGACTCTTGCAGCAAAAATGCCCCCCTACAAACTCCTCCATGGAGATGAACAATTATCTTGGGGGCTTATTCTTTAGTAATGCACCTTAAGAGGACCACCTCTGGATTCTTCCAAGACTACCCCATAATCCGTAATGAAATATTTCTGGGAAGCCAACTTAAGGGCTCTTTTCTGGTTCTTACTTAAATACTTATGATAGTTCAAATGTCTGAGATAAAAAATTACATCTTTGTACCACTTAAAACTCATCAATGTTTGAAAAACATCTACCCCACCTTCTTTTACCTCATTTAACTCAATAATTTGCATAGGTTTCTCTCAGCCATGAGCTTAGCCAGGCCCAAATATCTGATCAGCTTCACGGTTTGGATATCCATGTCATATTCTTATAACTTGTTCACCACACATACACCTTTTGCTTGAGACTTCCATCTTTGATCAATATTTCCTTGACCATGGTGTGGGGAACATAGGCAACAATTTTAGAACTTAGGATATAAGGCCTGAAAACCTTTGTTTCTTTTACTAAGGCAAATGCTTACTTCTCCATAATATTGTACTTTAACTCAGCCCCCTGAAAATGCCTTTAAAAAAAAGGAAATTGGCCTTTCAGCCCCCTCATCATCCTTCTACAGTAGGATAGAAGAAACAATGTTCTCTGAAGCAAATGAAACCAATTGAAAGGGCTTCTTATAATCTGGGAGCTGTTAGAACATAGGCGCATGTTTTAGTGCCTATTTAATCCCATTGAAAGGTTTTATGGTAGCCTCCTCCCATTTGATGGCCTTGTACTTTTTTAACATGGACAGTGATTGGTGTGGTCAACTCAGCAAACTTTAATATAAATCTTCTGATGAAGTTTATCTACCCAAAAAAGGACTGAATTCCTTTCTTGGTTCTTAGGATTGGATCTTTGCTGATGGCCTCTACCCTTTTTAGATCAATCATTACCCCTTCTTGTGACACAACGTGACCAAGAAATTTTGCCTTCTAGACTCCAAAAAGGCACCTTCTTTGGATTGAGTGAGATGCCATATTCCCTACATCTTATCATTATCTTCTCCAAGTGCAGCATGATGATCACTTCACTTCCTGTAAAATACGGTTACATAATCTTGATAAACTAAAATAAACTCATTGATGTAACCAGCAAAAGCAACATCCATTGCTCTTTGAAAAGCTGGATCCAGACATTCATCAAACCAAAGGGCATCCTGACATATACATAGGTTCCCCAAGGAGTAGTAAAGTTTGTCTTAATCCTTTCTGATTCCTTCACTGCAACTTGGTTATAACTAGAGAAACCATCTAGGGTGGAGAGTAATTTAGAACTAGTCACTAATTGCAACATGTTTTCCATATTTGGTAGGGGATAATTATCCTTCATAGATACTGTATTAAGATTCCTAAAATCCACACACAGCGTGATGTCACCATTCTTCTTTCTAACTGGTACTAGGTTTGCAACCCAAGAAGAATACCTTGTGGGTTGAATAATCCCTCCATCACTTAGTTTCTTTAGCTTCTCTTGCATCTTAAGAGATAGGAGTGGATGTATGGGCCTTTGTTTCTTTCTGATTGGATTTACATTAGATTCGTTAGATTCCAAGGGAATCTCATGTTGAAACAAGTCCTCTCTCTATGCTTTTAGTTCAGAATAGGTCCAAGCCATGAAATCCTGATACTTTTTCAATAATTGGATGTATGAATGCCTCTCCTCCTTGCTGAGATTACATCCTAACCAAATTTTCCTTGGCCTCTCCCTTGTACCAAGATCATGATCCTCAACATACCTCGAGGTTGGTATATGCCTATTAATAATGCAATCAACATTATCAAAATTTGACTCAATAACAACCAGCCCTCTAGGAATGGTATTAGTCTTTAGTTGGATGATGCCCTTGCCAAACAAGGTTTCCCTCCCCTTTTTTGCACTTACCAATGACTCCAAATCAATGTATTGATCAGTAAATTCTCCCTTGTTCTACAAAAATCTTATGATCTGAGCATCATCATCAAATACCTACCAATGTTTGATGTTGTCAAGGACAGAGGGTCTTGTTAAAAATTCCACAACATATTAACAATATGGGAACACCTCACAACTGTCAAAACGAGACCCTAACACTTCAAGTTTGTCTACAAAGTCATTGAACTTTGTATCATGCTGCAAAATGTTGAATGAATGAAAAATCTGAATGAAATCCCAAACAACATGCTTGTATTGTTTCATTCAATGATTCTTTGTGCCATACAGTTTTCTGACCTATTTTACTATTAATTATGAGTCTCCTTTAATAACGATGTCCTTGAAACCATTTTTCCAAGCAATTCTTAAACCCAACAATAGTGCCTCATACTCAGCAATGTTGTTAGTGCACTCAAAATTGAGCTTGAAGGAAAAAACAAATTTTCCCTGACCTGGAGAAAGTAGAACAACACCACCACCATTCGCAAACTTGGAGCAAGCTCCATCAAACAATAGAGTCCAACGAGAGCCCGTTTGTTCAAAGAATTTGCATTCTTCTATCTTGTGCTCATTTCCATCAACAAATCCTACAAATTTATCTGTATTAACACTTGTGTACAATACCTCATAGGATGCATTGTTGGGATCCTCAATAAGGTGAAACATCTTCTTTTCCCCATACAATTTTACAAGGCTGCCTTCAATTGCAATGGTAGCATAGGACATGTCCAATTGGACACTCCCACTAACACTTGTAACTAATTTTCTAGACAATAGCATGCCCCACTTGGCTTAGCAGTCAACAATGACAACATCAAGCTTTAAATTTCTAGCTGGATAGGCTACAAGTTGTACCATCAAACTCTTCACACATCCCACCATTGGCACCTCTTTAGAATCCATAGTAGTACACTTCCCATATTCTATTGTTACCTTGATGTCTAGCTCATTCATGACTTCAAGGGGCACAACATTGCATGATGCCCATGAGTCAAACATGTAGTTGTGTAGAAATATTTCTTTAATTATTAGAGTGGTGAAGAATGGATCCACATTTAGTTGAGATTCTACTAAGGATGTCTCTAGATAAACCTTCGGTGGTTCATCTATCTCTTCTAATGCTAGTGGTGCTTCTGGTTCTTCAATGACTTGTGGGGTCTCCATAATGTTTATGTTTCTACCTAGGGTAGTCTTCTCCTCTTTCTGTCCAAAATACTCCAATGCCCTCTTCTTGTGCTCAGGGACCCTAAGCAACTCAAAAATTGGAACTGAGATCTTGATCTGACTCAAGACTAGGGCAATATCATAAGGAATAAACTTTGGTAAGGTGACATTGGAAGGAAAACTGACACACTCACTAGGTGGTACATGATTTTTGACATCTTGGGCATGAAGAGGGGTATGTTTTTTAATTGTAACTACATGGGTTTTGACATATGTATCTTTTTTGGGATCCTCTTTAGGGATGTTTGAAAGAAAGAGAGCTTTTAGCTTTGCTTGAGGCCCTACCCCTTTGACAGCCTTACTTTTTCTATTATATTCCTTCTCTTGAGCAACCACAACATTCATCAGTAACTGTATATCTTCCTCATAGGGGATTCTTTCATCATACTTCTTTATCATTAAATACCTTAAGTATTCAAATTCATTATTGGGAAATTAAAAAACTTGTAAATTATCTACCTCTAAAGTATGAGAGGGAGAAAGAATAGTTACCCTACGAATGCAATCCTAAAAAGTGGCAACAGTTAAGGAAATTATCACCTCAGTTGAAGTTTCCCCTTGTTGTGAGCTTGTGGAGCAACCCATCATGCAAACATCATCATCATTATCATCATCAACTTCTTCTTCTTCCCGCTGTTCTTCCCCACATGGAGCATGGGGCATGAAACATCTGTCACACCAATCAATGACATTTGTCTCCTCCACAACAGCAACTCTTGTAGCCCAAGGATCAAGTACCGTTCTATTCTCCCTGGCTTGGGACTACCTATTTCATAATCCAACACATCCCTTGCCTCTATCATAAGATATTTGGTGATTTGTGAACCTGTCTTTTACTTGCTGCTTGTGTTGACCTTGTGAGCTCTGTCCAATTCCTTTCTTAGCCTGGGCTAGTTTGTAGGAATAAGTAGCCTCTACCAAAGTCTTCACAACTTCTTCCAAATAAGTAGCCTCGCTTGTCTAAGGTTTTTCTGGGTTAATATTCTTTACACCCTCCCTTTTTGGAGGCTTTCCAATTGCCTTAATATTGTTTTCAATTTGCAAATCCAAAGTGGAGGCCTGCCTCAAACATGATTCATCACATGGCCTTATCCTAACAGGAAATCTCCTCAAGGTCTTGTTAAACCTTGTGTTGAAATCATGTACAGACTCATTAGGATTCCTTTTGATGTTTTCAAATTCTATCAAAAGAAACCTAAGGTCACTTCTATCACCATACTACAATTTAAATGCATTCCTCATCTCAGTCTGAGAATCAATAGAGTTATTTGGCAAAGATTTATACCAGACCCTTGCATCCTCTTCCAGAGTATGGATAAACAACTTGATATACACATCCTCATGTTCAATCTCAAAGTATTCCATCATATTGATAAAAATGTTTAAATTTTAACCACCAGTTATGGCATTGTTTCCTTAGAACTTTGGAAGTCCGTTCCTTACTTCTTGAGGAACTGCATTTGGATAACCATCCATCCCTACAAAATTAGTAGGTCCAAAGGTATTTATAACAAATGGAGGTCTGTGTGGGGGAAATGCCATGTTTTTTTGAGGAGGTGACCCAGGAGGGGTGAAAAATTGATGAGGGGCAGAAGGTATTTGAAACACAAGGTGCATAACTTTCAAAATGGGTATCCTCTAAAGGCTTTGTCTCTTGGAAATATCTATCAACTTCAGAAAACATAAGTGTAGAATGAGAAGAAAATTTTCAAAAATCAAATAAAGGCCCTTCTCCAATTTGAGAATTCAACTCCAAAAAGAGGCTACCTGATTCAAAAGCACTTGAATTGCAGTCTTCAATAATAGGCCAATCACTCTTATCAATGGAGATCCCCTTTCTTGTCTACTGATCTCCAACAAATCTCCAGGTTTTTCTTCCTTCTGATTTTTATTTTCCTAGCTCTGGAAATAATGTCCTAGTAAGATCCCTAGAAAAGAAAGACCTTCTTCTTTCCATCTTTGCAAATATTAGTAACAAAAATCACTTGACAGAGGTTAAGACACTGATACAATTCAGTAATTAGATGAACAAGGAGTCACCACTAAGGATTTCCACCTTAGTTGTACAGATGCACTAAATATGATTTGTCAAATGTTTTTCAACACTAGAAACTTGAAATGGAGAGTCTCTAAATTTTCTTTACCCAAATCTATCAATGAAAGCTAGTGCACTAGGTGTAGAAACTGAAAGAATTGCACAAGGCGCTTGAAGTATATAAAAAGTGTTTTACGAGGGTTTAAATATGAATTACAATCAACTATGTCCTTGACAACGGTTCCATAGAGCATGTTGACGGGATAAATAGATATGAACTGGTAGTGAATCAACAAATAGTCTCAGCAACTCAAATAAGTCCCCAGAAACGGCACTAGAAGCATGATAGTACCCAAATTTAATATCCTTCAAAGGTAGAGTAGCATCATGGACCTACCAGGATGCTCAGAGGTAGATAGATAATCATGTATGTCTCATTTTATAGCCGAGGAAGAAATCTATCTAACATTTTAGGCACCCAGGCTTTGAATAGGAGTGGGTAACACCTTAAGAGGATTTCACCTATCCTCACTACTTTATGGTTGTGGATTTCAACCAAGGTGAGAGAATACTTTTTGTAACCTGTTATTTATGGAGGAGATTGAGATATCCTTCATAATGAATTTGTTAAGGAGACCTTGAAGAAAATATGATCACTCTAAGAAGAATCTAACTCTGATGAGTTGTTACTCTAGATAGTGGAGATATTTTCTAGGCAAGGTTCAATATAGTAAAGACATTTGGAATCCTAATTGTTTTTGCATGTTTTAGTAGTAAAATTTGTGCATTTGTATACACACATGACAAACAGGGGTAGTATGGGTAGGATTAGTTGTTTTTAAATAAATTTTGGTGGGAGTTTAGATAGAATGAACTTGATTTGCCAAATCTCTAAGAACTCTTACAAAATGGAAGGTCTAGACAACAAAATACTCTCAGAATAGCTAAAATGTTCCTTTAACCAAAAAATGTACTTCAATGGAGGCCCAAATTAGAACTTTTTCACACAATCTATGAGATTCTAACACAAAGGCTTGAAGTTAGAAGATCCAATAAAAAATCAAAATATAAGATGAATCATTCCTGAGGTATGCCTAGAGGCTTACAAACACTCTCTGTTATACGAATGAAAGAAAAGTGATTTTAAATGATTTATTTCATTCCCTAGATGAAAGCGCTTCAAAGAAATGAGATTGTTGATGCCACTGAACTGTCACAACGATTGAGACCTATGTGATCAAGATAGATTTTGATACAAGATTGTAACAGGAAATAAGGACAATTATTTGCAGACATTCACTAGTAAAACAAACACATTTTGCATTAGATCCACATAGAATAACTCGATGTTTGATTAAATTTATCAGTCGGGGAAATTTTCTAGAACAACCTCAAAGCTTGTCAATGGCTTTACACTTGTAATCACCTTTACACGATCAAACTTAATACAAAAGAAATATACAGGATTCTCAGACATTTTCTCAAAAGACAAGCTTTGTCAAATTTTCCTTTTGGGAATTTTTTTCGACCTGTAACACTCCAACCATTTGCGCAAATTTATTTTCCATTTATAAAATTTACAATACATCACCTTCTTCCCCAAAAGATGAAAACATTTAATGTACCAGTGCTCGCCATGATCTTGATCACGATTCCCAGAATAAGATCTATAAAAAGTTGTCAGGTGCTCATGGGACAAATCTCTTCAAAAATCTCATCATTCAACTCCTTCATCTAGTAGAACACTCCTCCTTCAACTCACCAACCACTTCTACCCCTAATCTATCCAATTTGGTTCCTTTTGTGGTCGGGAGAAGAAAAATGGGAAATCATATTGACCCTGATAGTTAGACCATTTTAATGGAGAAAGATGTCTCCAGATTTCTCCCACCAAACTTAGATATCAAAATTAACTCCCCTCTTTGTTTGGAATTTAGGAAATACCAATAAATTATGAAGACTTGCAGTTCCAGGCATGTTTTAATAAAAATGGGGGGAAAATCGTATTCAAACTCGCTATTGTCGTTAATATTTACTTTGAATTTGGGCCATCGATGTGGAAGATTCAACTTTAAAATAGGTTCAGGGGTTTCCTTTGACCTTTTACAACCTTTTGAAAAAATGGAAAGAAATTCCATTTTTCTCTGCACCTCTGTCCTTGGGAAAATGTGCCTAACACGTGTCCCAATGTGGGTCCCAACGGAACCGCGCATCCTTTTTCATTTTTATCCTTTTTGTTCCAAAATTATTTTTTTACAAATTTCCCCCAAGAGTCCACACCTCCACCATTAGCTTTGCCACATTAATAAAGAAAGGACATGAAACCTGAAGAATCAGTATCAACATGTAATAGGGCAAGAACGTGAAACCCAATGAACCAGTATCAACACCATACCCTCCCATATTGTTGAATGGGTAGAGTGACACCTTAGATCTCTATGAGTTGCCAAAATGAACTACTCAAACACTAACAAACTAACACCGGGATTCACCAGAATACCTCCCTCACAAGAGAGACTGTCAACATGAAAAAAAATAAAGTGTCAAAAATACAAACCCAAAATATGTCAACAAAAAATATATATAAATGCATACACCCATATATACAAGAATGAAACACCCAAAAGTTTTAGGACGTTGGGCTCAACCAAAATTACATCCATAAGTGATTACAACAGCCTCCCAAATTTGGCACCTTATAATTGAGTGCGTGTAAACATTACATTGAGAAAAAATACCTTTTAAATTTTAAATATATGATTAAAACTGTCACCAATGTGTAGGTCTAAAAAAATACACAATTTCAAAGAAAATATCACCTTCATCTGAGCTACAGATAAAAAATTTATGAGCTCTAGAAGGGTTTTACTATTAAAATAATATTTTAATGCTGATATGTTTTCTAAAAGGTACACATGAAACCAAATGTCTAAAAGGTAAACGAGTGCATCCACACAATACGGGCTTGCGACCTAAGGATATAATCTTGTGTCCAAAACCTAAAATGTCCAGGGGTAAATCATTGTATCCAGAGGGTACACGTCAATATCCAATGGATAAAAGAATGCACTCAGTGGGCACGAATCTACATCCAATGGATAAAAGATTACATCCAAAACAAAAATATCCAGAGGGTAAAATAATACAACCACAAGGTACATGCTTATATCCAATGGATAAAAGAATGCACCCATAGGGTACATATCTGTGTCCAATAGATAAAAGACTGCATCCAAAACTAAAATATCCAAAGGATAAAAGAATGCATCTGGAAGGTACACACTTATATCCAATGGATAAAATAATGCACTAAGAGGGTACAAATCTGCGTCCAGTGGGTAAAAGTCTGCACCCAAAACTGAAATATCTAGAGGATAAAAGAATGCATTCAGAAGGTAAACGCTTATATCTAATGGAAAAAATAATACACCTAGAGGGTATAGATCTGTGTCCAAATAAAATACTGCATCTAAAACCGAAATGTCTAGAGGGTAAAACAATGCATCCGGAAGGTACACGCTTATATCCAATAGATAAAAGAATGCACCCAGAGGGTACATATCTGTATCCAGATTTAACTGGCTCAAAACATGGTGAAGTTTATAGTTGATTCTAGGGTTTTGGCACCTTCCAAATCCAATTTCGTACTTTGTTTTGCATGAAAATTTATGCTACAAAAAATATATAAAAAATTCCAAATACATGAAAATAATAAACCCTTTCTTGTAAAGAAAAACTTACAAATGAATGTCTACATCATCTATAGCTCTGATACCATGAAAGGAATGATAAGAAGATTGTTCCAAGCCATGATCTTAGATGATAATAGAGAACCACATTACATTTGCAAAATAGGAGAGCTAAAATACCATATATGGAAATCCATCATAATCCATAATGCTCAATACATTACAATACAATGACTTGAATTACTAAATAAGAAATATGTACATATAGGAGGAGGGAAGTGCAACTACTACTTAAATCAGTGGTGAAGAATTTCCATCAACTAATACTGGTAGTTAAGTTAACTCCAAAAGACTAGTATGCTAACTCCACATAACTAGTACACCTAAGCAAGCTAACCCAACAAGTGTAGGGGCAACACAAGTGTAAAAATTATCTTAATAAATAAATAAAAGGATAAATAATAACTGACATTAACAAATAATTCAAGGGATAGAGATGGATAATCTCTCATAAGAAAACTTAAGTATGATAAATAAGGAGAGAGAGGTGGATTAGACAACGATAGAAAAATCAGGAATGATGTCAAACATGGAATATATTATGTAATTAAGAAATAAGGAGAATAAAACAATACATGTTTTTTTGGTGTGGATTTAAGGTATTTCTTGTAGATAGAAGATTTCAATAGTGACAGTAGGTTTGAATGAAGTTTTGTATGAAAAGAAACTTTGTTTTTCTATACATTTCTTCTGCATGTCTGACAAGACTGTGTGTAAAAGTTTCTATTGGGACCTCGAGCTACAAAATCCACATTAAAGAAAACCATCTTCAAATTTTCTACTGTCGTAACTCAAAGTTGAAGGGGGAGGTCACAAACCTATGTAATTTTACTAGATATTTTGATAGTTTAATATACGAGTTTTACAAGTAATTACCAACACACATGCCCAATCTAGGGCATACGATAAAAAAATTTCCGCCAAATGGAATTGGATGATTTTCTTATAATATCTCTACGCTGGAAAAAGGATTAAGTCCGTGAATTTTAAGCTATTGAGAGTACGTAAAGGAAGAGAAATTAATAACAGAATTTCCCGTGGCGTATATGTAAAGACGGGGTATAAATTTGTATGTTTTATTTGTATTTCTTTTATAAATTTGATTCTCAAGATCTTAGTTCGATGGAATCTACTCCTAGAGATAATTAGTAAGTAGTCATGATGATTTTAGATTGAAATCAAAGAAATTTCAGATTTTTGCTATTAATAACTAATTAAATTTGATCTAGTAAGATAATTTGGACATTTTTTTGGTCAATTCATGTAAAGAAATCTTATCTACATCTCACCACTAATATTTCACATGGAGAAGGGGAATTTAGATTTATGATTTGAAACTAATCATAATCATTTCATAAAGAATTTTAGTCACTATTCTCTAACTGTTAAGGCCTAAGAATTATCTCAGTTACAGGAGAAAAACTAGATTTCCTAATAAAATTAAAGAAAGTGAAATAAATTGATGCATAAGGGCTAATACTTGGTAAACTAGGGTGTGAGTAGTGATGAATTCTATATCATTGAGACCTAAGGGTGATAAGGTGGTGATTTCATAATAGGAGCACAACTAAATCCCTTATATGGTTGATATAGTCAGTAGCATGAAACTAAAAGTTGCATTTATAGGGAACATCTGATTTCCCGGGTATTGTGAATAGTATGATTTTTTGAATCTTGGTAAGTGGATGCAAAGGTAGGTAATACACAAGAATACATTGTTAAATTAAAGTGGATGAATCAAGCACAGACATAATAGCATGAATGAGTAAGGTGCACAAGATAGTCAATGCAAGAATATGAGTTAAGAATTATTTCATATCTAGCCATCACTTAGTCATGCATGCATTCCATCCTCAGAAATGGCTAATGTATATTGAGGATCCCACCAAAATTATGTTGTATTGGTCCTAACCTTTTTATGTCCTAGAATTGAAGTGGACATGTATGGTTCAAAATAGGTAGCGAGCAAAAAATATGAAATTTTATCATTGGAATGGATCCTAGAAGGAAATGAACCCACGTTTGAAAAGTGAAATGATGTGTCATAAATGCTTTCTTACTGTTCCTAGTTTAATATGAATCCTAAATAAAAAAATGAAATAAATGCAAAAGTTAATCAGTAAATCGTGTGTTCACTAAATTTGTATTATGTGTCTTGTGATCAGTGCAACCATTTTCTCATGTTACATCAAATAGTATTAAAAAATTACCAAAATTTTTAGTTACGTTTGATGTGGTAGTGTAATGTTTCTAGAAGCTATATAAAATCTCAATTAGGAGTGATGTTTTCAAACTTTTTGATATACAAGGTCCTTGGTTACAATATTGTGCTGAAAAAACTGCTAGAATATCTCCATCTTTCATCTTTTTTGTCTTTGAAAAATATGTACCCTATTATATTAACATCCCATATAATTTTAATAATTTCAATAGAATTACCTATATAGTAGAATTATTTTAATTAAAATTTAATTTATATTATTTAAAACATTTTTTTATTTTAAAATAAAACATCTCATTGAATAATAATAATTTAAATTAAGTAAAACAAAAATATTAATAGAAAAATATATAACCTATGTAAAGATATATTTTAGAAATCTTTACGTTGCATGTATTGGATTGCACTTGTATAATAAATATACTATTTTTAACTAAAGAAGTTAAATCGTATTATTTTTTGTTTTTTATGTGTTTAATATTGGAGTTCATCTATATATAATATTCATAAAATAAAAATTTACAACAAATAATTATAAAAGTTAGGAATAAACGCGACAAAAAAGCATGGCCGAATATATTTTTGTATATATTAAAAAATGATTATACAAATTACCAGGAAAGAAATTTAGATACAGTTGTCAACAACAAATCAAAGTGGTCGCGACTCCCAAATTAATCTCCTCTATACAAAAAATAAAGGATATGAGACTGCCCACCGCTCCACATCATAAACGCTGAGAATCATTAAAAAAAATAAAATTTATTTTAAATAATCAATAATTAAACAAATCTTTATTAAATAAAAATAAAGTATTATTCTTTTATAATTTAAGTACGCCGAAGGCGTGTTTTTACCTGAGAGAGATCCTTACAACGATGCTCACATGTTCAAGAAGGTGTCATGTTTGAGGTGCTTGTCATTAGTGATTTCCCCCTGCTCGCCACCTCCTGCTTTTATTCTGTGTCCGTGGTTGCCTGAGTGGCATGCTTTTTTGTTGGGGTGGCTGTCCTTGTTAGGGATTTTTTAGATGGAATTCATTGTTTTCTTGGTCATTTTGTTCTTGGCCTCATCGACCTATGCTGACACTGCTCCCTGGAAGCTTCCTCTACACCGCGCCCACCAGTTTAGGACAAGTTTGTCTTGTCTCCTTCAATTTGTTGAATGTGGATTGGTAGTGCATGGGATAGTCGTCGTTGAAATGCAAGCTCTTAAGTCTTTGGTGGGTATTAAAACAGGGTGTTAGTTCGTTGTAGTTTGATGCTCCATTATCTATTTATGATTGCTTTCGTGAATCTGTTTTGGAATGAATAGTAGTCATCCCCAATAAGTGAAGAGCAGGACCATATTTTTTGTGTTTTGTGGAAAGCAAATAGGCTTCAACATGCCAAAATCGGGGTATCCTGTAGCCACATATATCAGGGCCCCAGGAGACTTGCAAACAGGATTTGAGTACTATTTTATATACAGTATTATAAGATCCATTCATTTTTTGGTAAGAAACCAAAGCCTTTTGATTTTGGATGTAACTATATTTGCAAGGTTCTAGGATTCCTGGTGAGAATACCCAAATATTCGCATGTTTGTTTATATTATCTATTTTTAATGTTGAATAATTTTTCTGGTGCTTACTTTCCAAATCAATTAACGTAATCGCATATTACTGTTTCGGTTGCATATTAAGGGATCTAAAAAGTTATTAATCGCAATATAACGAGAATAACTATTTGGAGGATTTCTGCAATTGCACAGGGGACCTATAGGCTCCAGTTTTCTTCAGCAGCAAAGCATCATGTTTCCCTTGTTCTGTAATTTTCCCCTTCTTCACCACTGCTATCAGATCTGCATCTTTAATTGTGGACAAACAGTGTGTGCCAACAATAGTAGACCTGTTTACGCCACCAAACTCTTTCTCCAATCTCATTTCCATTTAAGATCATGGCTTCAAATTCTTTATTTACCTCAGTTAGCCTTCCCACACACAGTCATAATTATGCTTCAATTCAATTGTTTTTTGTGACCGCACGAAATCCTCCTCTACTCATAAAAATCCGTTGCAAAAAATTGGTTGAATGACTATTTCCACTTTGAGACATTTGTTATCTGTTATTAATCTTTTTACTTTTGCACTTAGCAGCATCAAATAGTTTCTGCCATAAAACATCACATACTCTATCACATTTGGGGCCACATTATTTCGACATAATTCATCATTTAACACCCACTTGATGTGGTCAGGTAACTCTACATGCTGCTCTAAGGGTTTCTTCAATACTTTTTTGGTACTTCATTAGTTTTTGGAATGTCTCTTGCTTAGTTTCAGTTTGTTGTGTTGTATTTTGTTACTGTGTTTTGTTATTCAAGTACATCGTCGGTACGTGTAATGATCATTTACAAGTTCCTTTATATTGTAAAGTTATTGTGACCTAACTTATGACATTTTTTATTTTAGATTTGATATATCAATTAAAAGGGTAGCCGTGTAAAGAATTATTTTTTAATCTTAGTGACTGGTACATTATTTTGTCCCCCTTCATTATAACCAACATACTATTTGGATATTAGTTGTTTTGAGGATTTAACAACAAATAAATATATAGTGAGCCTAACGCCCACTATGTTATGCCCTAATAATATATTATGGGCTAATGAAGGCTTGTTGGAAATACACCATGCCTATGGTCTAATGAAAAGCAGTAGGATGTAGGTTTTCTTTTTGTCCACGTAGGTAGGAACTACTAGCTGAATATAATAAGGCTACTTCCAGAGGAATTACTTTCCTATGTAGTTCGTATGTCCCGATCAGTTAGCCACTCAACTTGTACCATTAGTGTTATGCTCATGATTGTTTAGAGACAAGTTCAAGTTATATCTATGGCAACTCCTCATTCACAGTCTAGGGTATCTCGAATTTGAGTTAATGGTGCATTTACACCACAGGTTGTATCCATACTTGTTTTACAATTTTGGTTGGTTGCTCCAATTTTCACATTCCATGTTGTGTTAAGCTCTATATGAATCCTCACCGTTTTACATACCCCACTCTTCCTCCTGTTTTTTTATTCGGTTGCATCAGATCTTTCTAATTTTCATGATTCCGCACATTATTTATATCTCATTTTTTGTTGTAAATCTTACTAATTTACTTTTACAGTTTGTTGATTTCTTAATATATTGAGTGTTTTCTTTCTTACATACCATTCCACATTGTTTTGACATATTTAATCATTTAACATATGTTTCAAGTGTTTATGTAGCTCTTCTTGTTTCTTAAATGCTTTCTTCAGTTCTTCTTTGTGTTGTTTTTAGTTTTGTGTTTTGTTTACGCTATTTAATCATCAGTTACATGTTACTTTCCACTGTATCCCATGTCCTTTTTCATCTACATGTTGATGTAGAGATTGTGTAAAAGATTATAAAGTTGTTCTGAGATACTTTTAAGCATTTCGATTGCGGATTCGATATATAAATTAAAAGGATTGTCGTGTATGTCTTATTCTATTCGATAATACCAAAGTAGTTTCACTTTTCATTACTTGGATTACTTTGTAACAAATGAGTGCTACTTTTGTTATGACCTACTCAAAAAAATATCATTCGTGTTTGCATTCAACATACATTTGAACTGAAATTAACATGTTAGAATTTCCCATTGCTTCTATTCTTGTTTAACATCCATTTTCCATCTTACCCAATGCCATAGTACCCTTATAACTATGCATACACTACCGTTCCTAGCTTCACTTGGCACCACATGATAGCAATGACAACCAGTGTTGAAGTAGTACAACTTGGCCAAACAACAAGCATTACTAAATTGTATCCATACCATATGTCATTGGTGCTTGAGTGTAGGGTCATTCGCAGAGGAAAAATACATGCCTAGGGAAATTAAAAAGGTGAGGGAATGGTTTTAAATTTTAATGTGATCGACACTCTTGGCGGTGACATGAATGTATACTTCAGTAACACTGCTACTTATTACTATAACAAAGTCCAAGTAGATGAAACTTATTCAATATCGAAGGGTACCTTGAAGTATGTGAAGCCAATGTATAAATACTCCAACAACCTGTCGGAGGTGATTCTTAATATGGACTCTATTTTGTAACAATTTTCACAGCCTAACCCTCCAATAGTAAACTATGCCTTTTAGTTCACCAGTATCCATGTAGTAGAACAGGTTCCTGTTGTGGCTATAGTAGATCTTGTTGGTATCTAGGCACAACTTCACTCAACATGTAGATTGTAGCTATCAGGAAAACAAAGGAAACAAAATTTACAGAACAAGCACTAAAAACAGGGCCTAATACACAATTATTTTTTACACCTGCAGTAGTAGAGGTTGAAGCACTTCAGCTTTGGTTAACCACCCTAGAGGCAACAACTATCTTGGAGGCACTCATTACGGAGATAAAAGTGGAAAAAACTATTAGTGAGATCCATGCATGTGCTACTTCAAACTCTAATCACCTGCTAGCCACTATTGGTACCATTATACAATTCAACATGGATAACTATTGTTATCCTGCTTGTTCCCATATGGGAAATGGTAAGCAATGTCATAAAAAAATAACATCCAAAGTAGCCTCTTCTTGGTAATTTACAAGATACAACTTGGACTCAGCTGCACACAAGTACAAATATTCCTTACAAATGATGATTGACAAACCTAATGGGTACTATATGGGAAAAAATGACCATGCGACAAAAATGCATATCAGTTTACCTTCAGCTGCCCTAAAAGAACAACACCAAACAACTAACTATGTGTGGACAATTATTAAAAAAATTATTTTCCACACATACAAATGTATTCTCTCCATTTGATGAGCTACTTGACAATGGAAAGGAATAACTATCTTGTACCGTACACAGTACAATAGTCACCAACGAAGATTTGGATGGTGCAAAATTGGTTGTAGCTCTTATGGAATCATCTCAATAAAACCCCACATAATAATTATGAGACATATGTCTATGTTAGAGAGAGGCCCCTTGTAATATGGTGTACACATTATCAACAATGCTACCTTTTCTTGTAATATAGTCTACAAGTTCCTAATTTTTTTGCCAATAGTAAAATACGTGTCAGGAAGGGTAAAAAATAGACATTAACCTTTAAAGGGATCATCTTTTATATATAGATTTAGTTTCATAAATTAGCTAGCTACATGGGAAATCACATTTTCTGATTTTATTAGTGTTATCAAATATGTGCACCAAATATTTGGAATTGTTATCCCAAATGCACCCCTCAAGGTGAATTGGATAATTTACATGATTCTTCAGGCTCAAGAAGGTTGAAATGGCTCAATAAAAAAAATTCAGGTTTTAGAGCTTCCTTTGGCTCTTTTCTAACCCCTCTATCCAAGGAAAAAATACAAGGAGTTAGAAAAAATTGAGAAAATAATTTTTTTTATCTAAATTAGGTAAATCAGGTATTTCTTCCCCAGACAATGTATTACGGGTAAATCAGGTATTTTTGCCCCTGACCGCACAGGTATGTGTGGGACACTTGGGACCTGAAAACCTGAAATGGCCGCATTCCTTTGTTGTTAAGAGAAATCAAACATTTTTAACCCGCGCGGTCCAAGGGACATCGGGACAGCTGAGATGTGTATCATCGAAATCGCCGCAGGTAAAGGAAATAAAACAAAGTGGAAATTTTTGTACCGCGTGGTCCATGGAACATCTAGGACATAGGTACGTGTGGGACATGAAAAGCCAATTTTTCCGCAAGTTAGTGGATTACAGATGGCATAGAGAAATGTTTCCGAGACGGCAGGGACATCGGTACGTGTCAGATGTAAAAAAGTGAAAATACTGCAAAAGGGGACAGGTGGGTCGAGACTAATGCAGATGAAGTAGGTATTTCTATCCCAAGTCACACAAGGGACATCTGAGACACCAAAACCTGATTTTGCTAAAATGTCTGCAATACAATGAAAAAGTCAACATTTGACTCCCGAACTTCAAAAGGCCATAACTTTTGACCGCGAGCTCTAATTTTCACAAAATTTGAAAATTTCAGAATGGGCACAACGTCCTCTATCTCTCAAAAAATGGATTTCTTAATTTTGATGAGGGTAGATATATAAAAAATAAAGAAACACCTTTAGCTCTAGTTAATTAAAACCCAGTCCCGTGAAATGACAAAAATGCCTGGCAGACCTAAAATAGCTTCCCACACTCAAAAGGCCATAACGTTTGCGTTTCTCAATGAAAATGTACAAATTTATTACCATTGCAATCATGTTTCTGAGCTTGACACACAAAAAATCAAGAAATCTAGTAATTTGATGAAAAATTGATGGAGATTTTGTAGAAAACATGCCCAGGTTCAAAAAAATGTTTTATTTGGTAGTTGGGATGCATTCAGTGGAGCATGGGCTGACATTTCTCACTACTACAACTCATGGGATAGTATGGGGAGCCTTTTGCAAGTAACAAAACATCATTTCACTTCATTTGCTACATCTTGCAAGTGGTTGAAGGACAAATTTCGAGGATTTCATTTTTTCCCTCTCTCTCTTTCTTCTCAAATATATATAAATTAGAGTATTGGGATCATTGTAAAGGGGGATAGTTTTGAGTAGTAAAAATCTATCAAAATTGTTTTGTGAAACCAATGTGTTGCAGGCCATTGTAGTGGAATCCTTACATGGTGATCCAAGCCCTTATCTTCTAATAAATTGAATTGTGCATACTTATGAAGCAAAAGATGTAAGTTTTTGGATGTATCTTCCCCTGATCTGTTTGTTTGCATTCCTCTTTCCCTTTCAATATCATTGCATATATATTGTGTCTATCTTATGATATTTCAGGGATCCATTATCATTACATGTGTATTAAATATTGTTATGAATGCAGTTGCTAACTTGTGGAGAACTATTATCACCCCTTCTAGTTTTAATTTTGCTTGTAATTTTCACACATTGGAAAGCTATTCTCATTCCCTCCTTTTTTGGTGTATCACCACTTTAGTGTAGGCTTTATTTTTATGCACTATCTCTCCCTGGTCCCTTGAAAATTTAGATTAGGATAGATAGTATTTCCTACATTAGAGTAGATTGTGGCAGGTAGTTTAGGAGAAAGAACCAACTTTCTCTGGAGGTCTATCTCAAGAAACAAGTCCCACAACTTGGAGATAGTACCTATTGGTGCTCAGATTTGTCTCGCCCCATTCTGCCATTATTTTCCTCTAATCTGCATATTGTGAAATTTTCTATCTCTCGATGTGGGTTTTCTTAAATCTTTTATTTCAGTTTGAGATACTTTGATTTTTTTGCAAAATCCATTTGTCATGTCCCTAATTGAAGAATTCTTTGAGTCTACCCTGCTTTTTTCCCAAATTTCTTCAAAATTTACAAAATTAGGTTCTGGGAGTGAATGGTGATTTCCTATATTCTGACTATCTAATGGGTGTCTTTTTCTTGTCAAATTTATTCCTCAGCATTTTGTGGTCACGTGGCTTCTTTTGGTTGGTTAGGGGACAACAGGAAATTTCTTTAACTTATCACTTTTTGCTTTTTTGGAAAAAAAAGGTAAATCTGGTCCTGTGGCCCCACTCAAATCTGATTGGTTCTTTTGCTGCTTATGTGGCTTCTTCTAATTAAACAAGGCATGGAAGGTTTGTTTTTGAACTTGTTATTTTTGGCTACTTTGGCAAAAAATTTTGAACCCACCCTACGGCCCCACCAAGCTCTGATTGGAGCAAATTTAAGAGGCACAGAAAAAGTCTCACTTTAACCCCATAGGAAGACATGTGGCAAAGCTAATGGCAGAGGTGCAGACTGTTGGGGGAAACTTCGAAAAAAATCCTTTTGGGAGAAACATGTTAAAAATGAAAAATGAATCGTGATTCCGTTGAGACCCACATTGGGACACGTGTCAAGATCATTTCCCAATGGCAGAGGTGTAGAGAAAAATGGATTTCTTTTCCATTTTTTCAAAAGGTTGTAAAAGGTCAAAGGAACCCCCTGAGCCTATTTTAAATTTGAATCTTCCATGTGGACGGCCCAAATTCAAAGAAAATATTAATGGCAACAATGACTTTGAATTTGATTTTTGCCCCATTTTTACTGAAACATGACTGGAAATGTGAGTCTTCATGATTTCTTGGTATTTCCTACATGCCAAATAAAGAGGGGACTTAATTTTGATATCCAAGTTTGGTTGGAGAAATCTGGAGACATCTTTCACCATTAAAATGGTCTGACTATCAAGCTCGATCTGATTTTCCATTTTTCTTCTCTCAAGCATGCAAAGAACTAGATTTGATAGATTAGGGGTGGAAGTGGTTGGCGAGTTGAAGGAGGAGTGTTATACCAAATGAAGGATTTGAATGCTGAGATTTTTGAAGAGATCTACCCCATGAGCACCTGACAACATTTATAGATCTGATTCTTGGAATCGTGATCGAGATCATGGCGAGCACTGGTACATTAAATGGTTGTTTCTTTTGGGGAAGAAGGGGATTTTTTTAAATGTTATAAATGGAAAAAAAAATTTGTGTAAATGGTTGGAGTGTTAGAGGTCGAAGAAAATTCCCAAGAGGAAAATTTGGCAAAGCTTGACTTTTGAGCAAATGTCTATGAAGCCTATATATCTCTTTTGTATTAAGTTTGATCATGTCAAGGTGGTTGCAAGTTTATAGCCATTGAGAAGCTCTGAGATTGTTCTAGAAAATTTCCCCTACTAATAAATTTAATCAAACTCGAGTTATTCTGTGTGGATCTTATCCAAAATGTGTTAGTTTTACTCCTGAATGTCTGCAAATAGTTTTCCTTGTTTCCTATTGCAATATTGTATGAAATTCTATATTGATCACATAGGTCTCAATCCTTGTGATAGTTTAGTGGCATCAGCAATCTCATTTCTCAGAAGACTTTCATCTGGGAATGAAATAAATGATTTAAAATCACTTTTCTTTCATTCATTGACAGAGATTGTTTGTAAGCCTCTGGGTGTGCCTGAGGCATGATTGATCTTAGATTTTGTTGTTTTATTGGATCTTCTAACTTGATCCTTTGTGTTAGAATCTCATAGATTGTGTGAAAAAGTGTTAATCTGGGCCTCCGTTGAAGTAAATATTCTGGTTAAAGGAACATTTTAGATATTCTGAAGTATTCTGTTGTCTAGACTTTCCATTTTGTAAGATTTCTCAGAGATTTGGAAAATCAAGTTCATTCTACCTAACCTCCCACAAAAATTTATTTAAAAACAACTAATCCTACACATACTACCCCTATTTGTCATGTGTGTATACAAATACACAAATTTTACTACCAAAACATGTAGAAACAATCAGGATTCCAAATGTCTTTAGTAGACTAAACCTTGCCTAGAAAATATCTCCATTATCTAGAGTGACAACTCGTGAGAGTTAGATTTTTTTTCATTGATCATATTTTCTTTAAGGTCTCCTTAACAACTTCATTAGGAAGGATATATCAATTTCCTCCATAAATAACAGGTTACAAAAAGGTTCTCTCACCTTGGTTGAAAGACACAACCATAAAGTAGTGAGGATAGGTCAAATCCTCTTAAGGTGTTACCCACTCCTGTTCAAAGCCTTGGTGCCTAAAAGTTTGATAGATTGCTTCCCCGGCTACAAAACGGAATACATGATTATCTATCTACCTTTGAACATCTTTCTGGGTCCATGATGTTGCTCGACCTTTGAAGAAGATTAAGTTTGGGTACTAGCACGCTTCTGGCACCGTTTGTGGGGACTTCTTTGAGTTACTGAGACTATTTGTTTATTCACTACCAATTCATATTTATTTATCCCGTCAACACACTTCTGGCACCATTTCTAGGGACATAGTGATTGTAGTTCATATTCAGACCCTGGTAAAAAACTTCTTATATACTCCAAGTGCCTAGTGTAATATTTTCAGTTTCTACACCTAGTGCACTAGCTTTCATTGATAGATCTAGGTAAAGAAAATTTAGAGTCTCTCCATTTCAAGTTTCTAGTGTTGACAAAAATTTGACAAATCATATTTAGTGCATCTGCACAACTAATGTGGAAATCCTTAGTGGCGACTTCCTGTTGATCTAATTATTGAAGAGTACCAGTGTCTTAACCCATGTCAAGTGAGTTTTGTTACTAATATTTGCAAAGATGGAAGGAAGAAGGTATTTATTTTCTAGGGATCCTGTCTAGGACATTATTTCCAGAGCTAGGAAAAGAAAAATCAGAATGAAGAAAATCCTGGAGATTTGTTGGAGATCAATAGACAAGAAAGGGGATCTCAATTAATGAGAGTGATTAGCCTATTATTGAAGACTGCAATTCAAGTTCTTTTGAATCAGTTAGCCTCTTTATGGAGTGGAATTCTTCAACTAGAGAAGGGATTTCATCTGATTTGTAAAATTTTCTTCTCGTTTTGCACCTGTCTTTTCTAAATTTGATAGGGATTTCCAAGAGACAAGGCCTTTAGTGGATACCCATTTTGAAAGTTATACCCCTATTTTTCAAATACCTTCTGCCCCTCATCAATTTTTCACCCCTCTAGGATCACCTCCACAAAACAATATGGCCTTGCCCCCACACAGACCTCCATTTGTTGTAAATACCTTTGGACCTATAAATTTTGTAATGATGGTTGGTTATCCAAATGCAGTTCCTCAAGAAGTAAGGAACAAACTACCAAAGTTCCAAGGAAACAATGATATAACTGGTGGTCAACATTTAAATATTTTTATCAATATGATGGAAGACTTTGATATTGAACATGAGGATGTGTATATCAAGCTATTTATCCATACTCTAGAAGAGGATGCAAGGGACTGGTATAAATCTTTTCCAGATAACTCTATTGATTCTGGAATGAGATGAGGAATGCATTTAAATTACAGTATGGTGATAGAACTTACCCTATGTTTCTTTTAAAAGAATTTTAAAGCATCAGAAAGAATCCTAATGAGTTAGTACGTGATTTCAACACAAGGTTGAACAAGACCTTGAATATATTTCCTTTTAGGATAAGGGCATGTGATGAATCGTGTTTAATCAAATATTTAGATGCATTTGATAAAAAGGCTAATTACTAATTGAGGGACAAAAACCCTGCTAATTTGAGGCAGGCCTTCATTATGGCCTTGCAAATTGAAGAAAATATCAAGGCAATTAGAAAGCCTCCAAAAAGGGAGGGTGTAAAGAAGATTAAACTAGAAAAACCTCAAACAAGCAAGGCTGCTGATTTGGAAGAAGTTATGAAGAATTTGGTAGGGGCTGTCAAAAAGTATTTCCTACAAACTAGCCCAGGATGAGAAAGGAATTGGGTAGAGATCACAAGGTCAACACAAGCAACAAGGCCAAGACAAGTTCACAAACCACCACATATCTTATGATAGAGGAGAGGGACGTGTTGTATTATGTAATAGGTAGTCCCAGGCCATGGAGAATAGAATGGTACCTGATCCTTTGGCTGTCAGAGTTGTTGTTGTGGAGGAGACAAATGTTATTGATTGGTGTGACAGATGTTTTCATGCCCCATGCTCCATGTGATGAAGATCAATAGTAAATAAGAAGAAGCTGATGATGATAATGATGATGATGTCTTCATGATGGGTTGTTCCACAAGCTCACAACAAGGGGCAACTTCAACTGAGGTGATAAGTGCCTTGACTACTACCACTTTTTGGGATTGCATTCGTAGGGTAACTATTCTTCCTCCCTCTCATACTTTAGATGTATATAATGTACAAGCCTTTGAATTTCCCAATAATGACTTTGAATACATAAGGGATTTATTGATAAAGAAGTATGATGGAGGAATCCCCTCTGAGGAAGATACATAGTTACTAATGAATGTTTTGGTTTCTCAAGAGAAGGAATATAACACAAAAAGTAAGGTTGTCAAAGGGGCAGGGCCTCAAGCCAAGCCAAAAGATCCCTTTATTTCAAACATCCCTAAAGAGGCTCCTAAACAAGATACATATGTCAAAAGTCTTGTAATTCCAAACAAAAATCATACCCCTCTTCATGCCCAAGCTGTCAAAAATCTTTTACCACCTAGTGAGTGTGTCAGTTTTCCTTCCAATGTCGCCTTACCAAAGTTTGTCCCTTATGATATTGCCCAAGTCTTGAGTTAGATCAAGATCTCAAGTTCCAAATTTTGAGTTTCTTCGGGTCCCTAAGCACAAGAAGAGGGCATTGGAGTATTTTAGACTAAAAGAGGAGAAGACTACCCTAGGTAGAAACATCAAACATTGTTGAGACCCCACAAGTCATTGAAGAACCAGAAGCACCACCAACATCAGAATAGCTAGAAGAACCACCTGAGGTTTATCTGGGGACATCCTTAGTAGAATCTCAACTAAATGTGGATCCATTCTTCACCACTCTAATCATTAAAGATAGATCGCTACACAACTGCATGTTTGAATCAGGGGCATCATGCAATGTTATGCCCCTTGAATTCATGAATGATCTAGACATCAAGGTAACAATAGAATATGGGAAGTGTACTACTATGGATTCCAGAGAGGTGCCAATGGTGGGATGTGTGAAGGGTTTGATGGTACAACTTACAGCCTATCTAGGCATAAATTTAAAACTTGATGTTGTCATTGTTGACTGCTAAGCCAAGTGGGGCATGCTATTGTTTAGAAAATGGGCTGGAATGTTGGTGGGAGTGTCCTAAATGGACATGTCCTATCCTACCATTCCAATTTAAGGTAGGATTTTCAAGTTGTATGGGGAAAATAAGATGTTACACCTTATCGAGGATCCGACCAATGCATCCTTTGAGGTATTGTACACAAGTGTTAATGTAGATAAGTTTGTAGGATTTGTTGATGGAAATGAGCACAAGATTGAAGATCGAAAATGCCTTAAACAAACGGGCTCTCCTTGGACTCTATTTTTTAATGGAGCTTGCTCCAAGTTTGGTAATGGTTTTGGTGTTGTTCTACTTTCTCCAGGCTAGGAAAAATTTGTTTTTTCCTTTAAACTCAATTTTGAGTGCACTAACAACATTGTTGAGTATGAGGCACTATTGTTGGGTTTAATAATTGCTTGGAAATATAGTTTCAAGGACATCGTTATTAAAGGAGACTCAAAATTAATAGTAAAATAGGTCAGAAAAATTGTATGGCATAAAGAATCACCGAATAAAACAAGACAAGCATGCAGTTTGGGATTTCATTGAGATGTTTGATTCATTCAACATTGTGCACCATGATAGGAAGTTTAATGACTTGGCAGAAAAACTTGCAATGTTGGGTCTTGTTTTGATAGTTGTGTTGTTTCCCCATATTTTGAATATGATGTGGAAGTGTCTGACAAGACCCTCTGTCCTTGAAAACATCAAACACTGGCAGATATTTGATGATGATGCTTAGATAAGAAGATTTCTATAGAACAAGGGAGAATTTTCTAATCAATACATTGATTTGGAGCCATTGGTATGTGCAACAAAGGGGAGGGAAACCTTGTTTTTGTAAGGGCATCATCCAGATAAAGAATAATACCATTCCTAGAGGGTTGGTTGGTCTTGATTCCAATTTTGATAATGTTGATTGCATTATTAATAGGCATATGGCAACCTTGAGGTATGTTGAGGAGCATGATCTTGGTACAAGGGAGAGGCCAAGAAAAATTTGGTTAGGAAGTAATCTCAGCAAGGAGGAGAGGTAGTCATACATCCAATTGTTGAAAAAGTATCAGGATTGCATGGCTTGGACCTATTCTTAACTAAAAGCATACATATAGGAACTGTTTTAACATGAGATTCCCTTGGAATCTAATGTAAATCCATTCAGGAAGAAACAGAGGCCATAAATTCACTCCTATCTCTTAAGATGAGAGAGAAGCTGAAGAAACTGAGGGATGGAGGGACTATTCAACCCACAAGGTATTCTTCTTGGGTTGCAAACCTAGTACCAGTCAGAAACAAGAATGGTGACATTAGACTGTGTGTAGATTTCAAAAATCTTAATAGATTAATCTATGAAGGATAATTATCCTTTATAAAATATGGAAAACATGTTGCAATTAGTGACTAATTCTGAATTACTCTCCACCCTAGATGGTTTCTCTGGTTATAAAAAAGTTGTGGTGAAGGAATAAAAAAGGATCAAGATAGCCTTTACTACTCCATGGGGAACCTATGTAATATGTCAGGATGCCCTTTGGTTTGATGAATGTTGGATCCACCTTTCAAAGAGAAATGGATGTTGCTTTTGCTGGTTATATCAATGAGTTTATTGCAATTTATCAAGATGATGTTACCATATTTCTAGGAAGAGAAGTGATCACCTCGCTGCACTTGGAGAAGATACTGATAAGATATAGGGAATATGGCATCTCACTAAATCCAAAGAAGTTCCATTTTTGAGTGCAGAAGGCAAAATTGTTTGGTCACATTGTGTCACAAGAATGGGTAATGATTGATCCAGAAAGGGTAGAGGCTATTGGTATCCAAATTTGTTCTCCTTTTCAGTCTGAGCAACACCATAGATATGTCATGAAGCTTAAAGACATATTAGACCATGTTGTATGTCATTGGTAGCTGGGGATATGGTCTAGGTGGCACTCAAGTTTGTGGAGAAATGGATAGCACTCCAATAGGACTTGATCTTGTCCTAGTTGTTTTAGGTTGTGCCTTATAACCAAGGTAAGAGGACCTATTTTATAACCTTGTAATGGTGAAGGAGATGAAGATGTACTTCTCTTTGCTTGAAATTCTATGATGGAGACCTTGATGAAAACATGATCAACACCCCAGATTTGAACTCTCACAAGTTGTCACTTCTCAAAACATGGGTATGTTCTCAAAACAAGGCAAAGGTTACTAGAGACATTGGAAATCCTGATCTGTTATGCATACTTTTGCAAATGGATTTTGATCTTCTGTGGGTATACAAATGTAAATCAGGGATATTACATGATAGGATATTTATTGTTTACCTTAATTTTGGTGGGGAATTGACAAGACAAACTGGTATATATAAGATCTTTGACAACCTCTACAATACTTGAAATAACTATCAGATAAAATGCTTCAAATAATCAGGACATTCTTTCAACCAGAAGAGGCATAAATGGAAGTCCAGGCAGCACTCTTCACACAATATTTGAGAATTCACCACAAAATCTTAAAGTAAAGAACTCAATTAAACACAAAAATCCATGATCAAACCACGCCTAAGGTACCCCCAAAGGCTTACAAGAAATATCTGCAGTCAAGGAAGGTAAAGTGATTTTAAATTTGTTTATCTCCTTATCAGATGAAGGCACTTCTAGAATATGAGATTGCAAATGCCACTAAACTATCAACAAGAAATGAAGATCCTGTGTGATTTCTAAAGACTTTCAATGCAAAATTGCAACAAGAACAATAAAATTTATTTGCAGGCATTTAAAAATGATAACAGACACCATATTGCCCAAAGAAAACATAGATTTAATTCAAAACTTGTTAGATTCAATAGCAGGGGAGAGTTACATGAACAATATCAGAGCTGTGTGATGGCTATACACTTGTAACCAACTCACATACATGAATTTCCATCACATGAGACATTAACCTAGTTCTTCGGTGGATTTCTCAGAAAATGAGCTTTCTCTCAGAAATTTTCTTGTGATTTTCAACTCTCAACTCTTCACAATATCTCCAAAATGCATTATATACCTCATGCCAGATTGGAGTCTTCGTTCCCAAGAAAATAATATGCTATGGGATCAAGTTTGTTACAACAATCCCTCATGATTCAATGAAAATGACATCAAAAAAAAACACACTCACATGTTGCCAAGTGTGCCAAAAAGATTAAATCATTACAAATATCTGGATCATTATCCATCCTGGAAGCACATTTTTCATCCTTAAGGCATGCAAACACCCTTCCTCTCATCATTTCACCTTTTAAAACTACCTCTGCAATTTTTGATTTTGTCATTTCACGTGTTTGCTCGGGCTAGAGTAAAAATTTATTACAAAAACACCTCAAGTGAAAGAATTAAGCCATGAAAGTGATGCCAATGATCCTCGAAGGCCAAGACCACACAAATTCACTATAAATTTGATGAATTTTGATGCAAAATTCGTGATTCCAAGCTTCTTGGTGCTCCCATGGAGGTCAAAACAAATGCATGGCACATCAACCATCGATCTTATGCATCAATTGTCCCTTGATTTGGGCCCTCCACGTGTCAAACTATGATTGGGAACGAAATTCGGGCTTATTTTTGACTTTTTGACATGTTTTGAAAAAATTGAAAAATTTGCAATTTTTCCCCCGCCCCTCTGCCTTTGAATTTTGGAGCTGACACGTGGCACATGGCGGGTCCCATTGAAATCGTGCACTTCAATTTTTCACATTTTGACCCTTTTTGGAAATTGGGAAAAATTTCACTTTTTACCACGTGGGCCTGCACCTCTAATTTCTACCTTCACCACGTGTCCATCTCTTGTGATTCGCTAGCGGGCCAGTGCTTAAAATTTTTATTTTGAACTGTTTTTGAGAAAAAGGGAAGAACTTTTTTCCTTCATCTGCTGGTCCGCCGATCTACCTTTCCGTCAGCCACGCATCCGTCTCTCATTTGCAAAGGACTCGTGGGCTTAATCTTCATTTTTACTCCCTTTAAGCCAAGGAATTTTTTTTCACTTTTTCTCCATGCACCTGCACCTCTGAAGCTATCCCCGCCACGTGGCACTCTTCTATTTTCTATGGATCCAAGTCTTGCTTTCTTCCTTCAAACCCCCCTCATAAATTTTTGAAAATTCACAAACTTCAATGTTAACTCATGCCCTTTTGACCCTTAAAATGTTACACATGTCCAATCGTTATTGGCCATGGGCTTTCGGGCCAAAAATTTTACTTTAACCTTTTTGTGAAAAAGGGAAAAATCCCCTTTTCCATTTGCTAGCCCGCCAACCCACTCTGCGCCACCGTGCTGCCATGTGTCCTGCTCTGATTGGAGCGCGGGGAAAATTAGTTTTGAAAATTTATAAAATTAGAACCCAAAAAATCTAAGCCCTGCTGCCACCCGCATCCCCTCGGCCAATGAAAACATGCCAAGTAGGAAATTTGGAAAAAACAGGGCCTTGGGCCTGAAAAATGCCCCATTTGCTTGAAAAGGTGAAAAAAGAAAAGTTAGAGCACCTCCCCGTCTTTCCTCAGCCAGTGTAAACCTGCCATGTTGCCAATACCTTCTGAGGATGAATTTTATAGGAAAATGATGCCCATCTAATCATCAAAAAGAAAAAAAATTCCAGGGAAGCTCTAAAATTGAATTTTTTCACCAAGGATGGTAGATTTTTGATTTTGAATCAACTCAAGCATGATTTTACAACATTTTTGACCTTGAGATTGGATTTTCAAATACAAATAAGTATGAATTGATCAAATTTGATTTTTTGCATGATTTGGCAAAGGGAAAATGACACAACCAAAAAATTGGAAAAACCTAGGGCACAAATAAGAGCACACATGGATTTTTCTTTTAAACCAGGGCAAAACAAAATGTTTATGGGCACTTTTGAAGCATCCAAATGGAGCGGAAGAATTACAGACCATCAATTCAAAGGGTAAAACATTTTGAGTAAATATAGATTTGGAAAAATTAGGGCAACATGGTGTAAGCTCAAAAATGGCACCAACATCAGCTCTTGCTTGGGGATGGACACTCCCAGTGAGTGCTATAAGGACAAAACGTAGACCAAGTTACAAAATATCCATTTTGCAAAGTAGTCACAAGCCAAAATCACCAAATACCAGTTGAGAATCTAACAAAAATGGCTGCCACAAAGCAAGGCAAACCACAAAACCAACAAAACACCAAAAACAAAGAAAAAACCAAACACTATACACTGTATAAGTTGTGCATACCTCAAATTTGGGGATTAGTCCAAGAAATGTTTCAAATGTTTACTATTAGTAGGTAGCTCCAGCAATTCCCCATCTAAGTCCTTGAGAAAGAAAGTATGTTCACCAATTCTGATATTAAAGGCATAAGGGCCCATCCATAATGCATCAAATTTTCCATGCTTTCCCTTGTCTTCATGCCTATTATCCCACAACAAGACAAGATCTCCAACATTGAAGGATCTATGAGTGACCTTCTTGTCAAACAATCTCTTAAATTTTTCCCTAAATCTGACATGCCTTTGATGGGATGCTCTTCTCTCCTCATCAAGCTCAATAATCTGATTGATTCTTGATTCATATGGGCCAAGCTCTTGATATTACAATTGTTGGAAAACTAAAATTAAGATAATTGCATATGTAAGGGAAGAAATCCTGAGTTCCATACACCAATTCAAATAGGATTTTACCAGTTGCCCTTTTAGGAGTTATTATATCAGCCCAAACTGCAAAGTTCAATTGTTCTCCCCACCTTTTCTTGTTCATTTCCAAGGTTCTTTTAATGATCTTCAACAAGTTCTTATTATTGAACTTATCTTGTCCATTCCCTTAGGGGTTGTAGTTTGAAGAATAACTCATATTGATTCCATATTCATTGCACAGTGCCATTAAAGGTTTGTCTCTAAAGCACATGCAATTATCAGATACAATCTTAACTGGAAATCCAAATCTACATATGATATGATTTAATAATAAGTCCATTACCACTTGGTGTGTTCCCTTTTTATATCGGATTGCTTCAACCCACTTCATAAAATAATCAGTGGCTAAAAGAATCCACTTCTAACCAGCACTAGAAGGATCTGAAATCTCACCAATGAATTCCATTCCCCATTGTTTGAAATGGGCTTCAATTGATACAAGCTACAAAGGAAGGGAGCCTGAAGCTTTCAGTCTTCCAGAGAAACGCTGACAACGATCACATCTTCTAACCAGCTGGGTCACATCTTTGAAGAGAGTAGGCCACCAATAACTAGCTCTAAAAATCTTATGTGTTGTTACTCTTTCAAAAAAGTGTCCTCCACACACTCCCCCATGAAAATCAGAAACTATTTTTGGAGCTTCATCTTCAGTTATGCATTTCAAGAGGATACCTTCAGGGTTCTTCCGAGCCAGCCCAAGGTCTATTATGATATATTTTTGACAAGCCAAGTTGAGGGGATTTTTCTGATTTTTATTTAAGTGACTAGGGTAGCATAGATGTCTGAGGTAGAAGATCACATCTTTGTACCACTCAGAACTCATCAATTTCTCAAGAAGATCTGCCCTTTATTCCTCTAGCTAATCACTTCTACATTTTGCAAGTTGCACTCAGCCATGAGCTTAGCAAGACCAAGACCTCTTACTAATCTTGTAGTTTGGATATCCATATCATACTCTTGTAATTTTTTCACCCACCTACATATTTTTCTTGTGAACTCCATCTCTGATAAGATGTCTTTCATTATGGTGTGGGGAACATAAGCAAAAAAATTTGAACTCAATATATAAAGCCTAAAAATCTTTGTTGCTTTCACCAAGGAAAACGCTTACTTCTCCATGATTGTATACTTCAGCTTAGCTGCTTGTAAATCCCTGCTAAAGAAAGCAATAGGCCTCTCAGCTCCATTCTCATCCTTTTGTAACAAAATAGAAGCAATGGTATATTCAGAGGAAAAAGAAAATATTTAGAAAGGCCTCTTATAGTTTGGTGCTGCTGGAACAAGTGCATGCTTAAGTGCATCCTTTATTCCTTCAAAATCTTGAATGGCAGACTCCTCCCACTTGATAACTTGGTCCTTTTTCAACATGCTTGTGATTGGAAGAGTTAGCTCAACAAATTTGGAAACAAACCTTCTAATAAAATTGATTTGGCCAAAGAAAGATTGGATTCCTTTCTTGGTTCTTGGGATAGGTACTTTTCATATTGCTTCCACTCTCTCAGGGTCTATCATAACACCATCTTTAGACACAATATGTCCCAGCAGCTTAGATTTTTACATGCCAAAATGACTCTTCTTTGGATTAAGATAAATTCCGTACTCCCTACATCTGATCAACATCTTCTCTAAGTGTTGTAAATAGTCACCTCTCTACCTTGAAAACACAGTCACATCATCTTGGTAAACTGCAACAAACTCATTGATGTAACTAGAAAAACCAACATCCATTGCTCTTTGAAAAGTAGCACCAACATTCATTAATCTAAAGGGCACCCTAACAAAATCATATGTCCCCCACGGAGTAGTGAATGTTGTCTTAAATCTTTCTGGTTCTTTAACAACCACTTGATTATATCTGGAGAAACCATCCAAAGTAGAGAGCAACTCAAACCCTGTCACAAGATGCAACATATTTTCCATGTTTGGCAAGGGGTAGTTGTCCTTCATGGATGCTTTTTTTAGATTCCTAAAATCCACACAAATTCTAATGTCTTCGTTCTTCTTTCTAACTGACACAAGGTTTGCAACCCAAGATGAATATCTAATGGGCTGGATTATACCTCCATCTCTCACTTTCTTCAACTCTTCTTGCATTTTCATTGAGAGAAGTGGATAAATAGGCCTTTTCCTCTGTCTGAATGGCTTAGTATTGGCTTCAAGGGGGATCTTATGTTGGAACAAGTCTTCTTTATATGACTTTATCATGGAATAGGACCAAGTAAGGAAGTCTTGATATTTCTTCAAAAGTTGGGCATAGGACTGTTTTTCCTTTTTGCTGAGATTTTCACCCAACCAAATCTTCCTTGGTTTATCCTTGGTGCCTAAGTTATGCTCTTCCACATCCCTTGAGGAAAACATGTTCCTATTGATGATGATATTAGCATTTCTAAAATTTGACTCGAGTGCAACAAGACCTCTAGGAATGGTGTTTGTTTTCAATTGTATAATATCCTTCTCAAAAAAAATTTCTCCCTTCATTCATGCATACCATTGGCTCCCAATCAATATTCTGATCTAAAAAATCACCTTGTATTTGTAAGAACCTTAAAACTTGAGAATCATCATTAAAAACATGCCAATGCTTCACATTATTAGGGATAGCTCACCTAGTCAACACTTCAACATTGTACTCACAATAAGGTGAAATGGTGTAAACTCCAAATATTTACCCCAACATTGCCAACTTTTCAGCAACAACATTCAAACTTTTATCATGGTGCATAATATTTAAGGAATCAAACATCTCAACTAGATCCCAAACTACATGCTTATATTGCTTCTTCCGCTGATTTTTTATATCATACAATTTTCTTATTTGTTTGACAACTAGTTCTGAATCTCCCTTTGTAATGATGTGCTTGACACCATACTTCCATGGAATTCTTAGACCCAACAACAAGGCTTCATACTCAGCAATGTTGTTAGTACATTCAAAATTAAGCTTGAAGGAAAAAACAAATTATTCCCATCTAGGAGAAATCAGAATTACACCAGCACCATTTCCAAATTTGGAGTAAGCTCCATCAAATAGCAAGGTCTGAGGATAACATACCTATTCAAGGAATTTTGACTAACCCATTTTATTTTCTTTTCCATTAGAAAAACCAATGAAATTTTCAACATCTACATCAACAAACAACACTTCATAGGAAGCATTGTTGGGATATTTAATTAAGTGCAACATTTTCTTTTCACCATAATGTTTGACTAGGCTGACCTCAATGGGAATAGTGGCAAAAGACATGTCCATCTGAACACTCCCTCCAACACTTGCAGCCCACTTTCTTGACAAAATCATACCCCATTTGGAGGGGAAACCAACAAGCACAACATCCAATTTTAAATTCGTCCCGGGATAAGATGCAAGCTGCACAACCAAACCTTTTACACAACCAACTACCGACGCTTCTCTTGAGTCCATAGCAGTACACTTTCCATAGGCTGCTTTCACTTTGATATCCAACTCATTCATGACTTCTAGAGGCATGACATTACATGATGCACCAGAATCAAACATACAATTGTTAAGTAGCCTATCCTTTATAAGAAAATTTGTAAAGAATGGATCAACATTAAATTGGGAATCAACCAAGGATGTTCCCAAATATACCTTAGGAGTCTCCCCAAGATCTTGCAATGTTGGTGGTGTTTAAAGGTCAGTAATGATTTGAGGAGGAGTCTCAAAAACATTTACATTTCTTCCTGGAGAGATCTTCTCTTCCTTCAACCCCAAGTACTCAAATGCTCTCTTCTTATGCTCAGGAATTCTAAGAAACTCAATGATTGGAAAAATCACTTTAATTTGGCTCAATACTTGGGCTATGTCATAGGGAACACTCTTTGGTAAGAAATCATTAGAAGGGTTAAAAGAAGATTCACTAAATGGAAATGGATTCTTGGCAGCTTGGGCATGAGGAGGACTAAGATTTTTGCATGGGGCAACAGGGTTCTTGGCAAGTGTTTCCCTTCTAGGAGTTTCTTTTGGAATGCTTGTGAGTAAGGGTGTCTTAGGCTTGGATTGAGGACCAACTCCTCTAACAACTTTACTTCTAGTATTATACTCTTTCTCTTGACCAACAACAACATTCATTAATAACTGTTTGTCCTCCTCCGAAGGGATACCACCATAATATTTCTTGATCATCAAAGCTCTTATATATTCAAAGTCATTATTAGGAATTTAAAAGACCTAAAATACATCTACATCATGAGTTTGAGAAAAATAAAGAATTGGTACCCATTATATGTAATCCCAAAAGTTGCAGCAGTCCTTGCACTTATTATATTTGTTGATGTGGATGCTTTTTGTGAACTTAAAGAGCTTCCCACCATGCAAATGTCATAATGAGTTCCATCTTCATTATCATATTCAACAAATTTCTGGTCCATTTCACATGGAGGATGAGGAAGAAAACATCTATCACACTAATCCATATCAGCAATTTCTTCAACAACAACAAACCTGACAGTTAGAGGGTCAGGAACCAATCTACTTTCACGTGCTTGGGGTTGTCTACTTCCCCCACCAACAAGTCCTTTACCTCTATCATATTGTCTTTGATCACCCCTAGGATGATTCCCAAATCTATCATGGTTTTGATATCTTTGCTGACCTTGCACGAACTTTTACCAATTGCTTTCTCAGCCCGGGCTAGTTTATAAGAAAATTCTTTGACAGCCCCTGCCAAAGTTTTGACAACATCTTCCAAATCAGCACCCTTGCTAACTTGAGGTTTCTTAGGGTTTACTAACTTTACACCATCCCTTTTGAGAGGTTTACCAATGGCTTTAATATTGTTTTCAATCTGCAGTGCCATGGTAAAAGCTTGCCTCAAGTCTGTAGGGTTTTTGTCTCTCAAGTAATAGGCTACCTTTTTATCAAATAACAGGCAGCCTTCTCAATATTTTATTAAACCTTGTATTGAAATCATGGACTGTTTCATTTGGGTTCTTCTTGATATTCTCAAACTCAGACAAGAGGAATCTAGGATCAGTCTTGTCTCCATATTGCAATCTACATGCATTGTTCATTTCTACCCATGAGTCAATGGAGTTATCAGGTAGAGCCTTGTACCAATACCTTGCATCTTCCTCAGATGTGTGGATAAACAATTTTACATACACATCCTCAAACTCTATCTCAAAGTCTTCCATCATGTTAATAGAAAGTTTGAGATGTTGATCTCTAGTTATAACATTGTTACCTTGAAACTTTGGTAACCTATTTCTCACATCTTGTGGGACAACATTTGGATACCCAACCATTCCTCTAAAATTGATAGGACCAAAGGTGTTAATAAAAAATGGAGGTCTATGTGGAGAGTGAGCCATATTTTTTTGTGGTGGTGATCTTGGAGGAGAAACAAAATTATGAGGATTGAGAGGTATTTGGGGAATGGGAATGTGGCCTTCAAAACAGATCTCTCTTAAGGTCTCTTCTTCTTGATGGTCTCTAAAAAATTTAGAAAATATAGGAGCAGATTTAGGAGAAATATTTTAAAATGCGCAAGAAATTCCTTCACCTAATGGGGAATGCAAATCAGTAGTAGGATTGTCTGAATCAGATCCACTTGAGGTAGAATTGCAATCTTCAACAATAGGTTGCTCACTTTCAAATTCAACAATAGGGATCTCTTTTCTTGCAGTCAAGTCTCCAGCAACCTTCCACACCTTTCTCCCCTCTAGCTCTGAGTTTCTTGAATCTGTAAACAACTTCTTAGTAGAATCTTTGATGAAGAGGGATCTTCTTCCTTTCATTTTTCCAGGGATTAGTAACAAAAAATTCAATGACAGAAAGGTAAGACAACTGGTATTTTCAATATCAAATCAACATGGAGTCGCCACTAAGGACTTTCACCTTAGTTGTGTGAATGCACTAAATAACTCTGTCAAATGTTTGCCAACACTTGAAAATCTTGCAAGGATTTATAAATCATACCTTCTTCTTAAATTAACCAAACACAATGCAACAAAAGTGTCTAAACTAGTAGGAAATGAAAAAGGGCAGGATGAGCTCGAAACCTTTACTTTAAAACTTGCAGATATGAAACATAGGATGATATTTTGACAATGCAGCAACTCAAATAGTTGAATACACAAATTCTCAAACCCTTCAAACACTCCAAAAACACCAAGAGATCCCAAGAAGTCCCCGGAAATGGAACCACTCGTGTTGGTTTCCAAATTTCTTCTCCTTTTCAGTCTGAGAAGCACCATAGATATGTCATAAGCATAAAGAAAAATTAGACCATGTTGTATGCCATTGGTAGCCGGGATATGGTCTAGTTGGAACTCAGGTTTGTAGAGAAATGGATAGTACTTCAATATGACTTGATCTTGTCCTTGTTATTTTAGGTTGTGCCTTGCAACCAAGGTAAGAGGACCTATTTTGTAACCTTGTAATGGTGAAGGAGATGAAGATTTCCTTCTCTCTACTTGAAATTCTATTATGGAGACCTTGATGAAAACATGATCAACACCCCAGATCTAAACTCTCACAAGTTTTCACTTCTCAAAACATTGGTATGTTCTCAAAACAAGGAAAACGTTACTAGAAACAATGGAAATCCTAATCTGTTATGCATACTTTTGCAAATGGATTTTGATCTTCTGTGGGTATACAAATGCAAATCAGGGATAGTACATGATAGGATCTTTGTTGTTTAGATGAATTTTGGGTTGGGGATTGACAAGACAAACTAGGATATATCAGATCTTTGATAACCTCTACAATACTTGAAATAACTATCAGATAAAATGCTTCAAATAATCAGGACATTCTTTCAACCAGAAGAGGCATAAATCGAAGGCTAGGAATAACTCTTCACACAATCTTTGAGAATTCACCAAAAAATATTAAAGTAAAGAACTCAATTAAACACAAAAAACCATGATCAAACCATGCCTAAGGTACCCCTAAAGGCTTACAAGTAATCTCTGCAGTCAAGGAAGGTAAAGTGATTTTAAATTTTTTTTATCTCCTTATCAGATGAAGGCTCTTCTGAATATGAGATTGCAAATGCCACTAAACTATCAACCAGAACTAGATATCCTGGGTGATTTCTAAAACCTTTCAATGCAAGATTGCAACAAGAACAATAAAATTTATTTGCAGGCATTTAAAAATGATAATAGACACCATATTGCCTAAAGAAAACACAGATTTAATTCAAAACTTATTAGATTCAACAACAAGGGAGAGTTACATGAAAAATCTCAGAGCTGTGTGATGGCTATACACTTGTAACCAACTCACATACATGAATTTCCAACACATGAGACATTAACTTGGTTCTTCGGTGGATTTCTCAGAAAATGAGATTTCTCTCAAAATTTGCTCATGATTTTCAACTCCCGACCCTTTATAATATCTCCAAAATGCATTATATACCTCATGGCACATTGGAGTCTTCCTTCCCAAGCAAAGAATATGCTATGTGATCAAATTTGTCACAACAATTCTTCATGACTCAATGAAAATTACATCAAATAGAAAAACAATCACATGTTGCCATGTGTGCCAAAAAGATTGAATCATTACAAATATCTGGATCATTATCCATCCTAGAGGCATGTTTTTCATCATTGAGGAATGCAAACACCCTTCCAATCATCATTTCACCTTTTAAAACTACCTCTACAATTTTTGATTTTGTCATTTCACGTCTTTGTTCAGGCTGGGGAAAACATTATTTCAAAAACACCTCAAATCGAAGAATTAGGTCATGAAAATGATGCCAATGTTCCTGGAAGGCGAAGATGACACAAAATCAATATAAATTTGATGAATTTTGATGTAAAAATCATGATTCCAAGCTTCCTAGAGATCCCATGGCGATCAAAACAAATGGATGCATAACAACAGTCGATCTTATCCATCTTTGTCCTTTAATATGGGCCCTCCACTTGTCAAAAAACAATTGGGACTGAAATTGGGATCATTTTTTTCTTTTCCATATTTTTTGGAAAGATGGAAAATTTTGCCCGTTTTTCTCCTCCCCTCCGTCCTTGAAATTTGGAGCTGACACATGGCATATGGTGGGTCCCATTGAAATCACGCTTCAATTCTGCACATTTTGACCTTTTTTGGAAATTGGGAAAATTTTAACTTTTTGCTCCATGGGCCCGCACCTCCTATTTTTTCCTTCACCACCTGTCTCCTTGTGATTCGTAAGTGGGCCAGTGCATCAAATTTTGATTTTGAGTGTTTTTGGAAAAAGGGAAAAATTTGTTGAGCAACGCATCCTTCTCTCATTTTTTGAGGACCCGTGGGATTAATCTTCATTTTACTCCCTATAAGCCAAGGGAAAATTTTCCACTTTGTCTCCATGCGGGCCCACGCCTTCGAAACTATCCCCGTCATGTGGCACTCTTCTATTTGCTGCCGATCCAAGTCTTTCTTCCTTCCTTCAAATGTCCCTTACAATTTTTTGAAAATTCACAAACTTCAACGTTGACTCATGCCCCTTTGACCCTTAAAATGTTGCACGTTTCTACTCGTTATTGGCCACAAGCTTTTAGGCAAAAATTTTTACTTTAACCTTTTTGTGAAAAAGGGAAAAATCCGGTTTTCCCTCCGTTGACCCGCTCTACGTGACTGTGCTGCCATGTTTCCTCCTCTGATTAGGAGCGGGGGGAAAAATTAGTGTTGAAAATTTATAAAATTAGAGCCCAAAAACTCTAAGTCGCCCCACCACCCACATCCCCTCAGCCAATCAAAACATGCCACATAGGCAATTTTGAAAAAAATGGGGCCTCGGGCCCGAAAAATGCCCCATTTGCTTGAAAAGGAAAAAAATGAAAAGTTAGAGCACCTCTCCACCTTTTCTCAGCCAGTGCAAACCCGCCACATTTCCAATACCTTCTGAGGATGAATTTGATGGACAAATGATGCCCGTCTGACCGACAAAACGTAAAAAAAATCCAGGGAATCCCGAGAATTGAATTTTTTCACCAAGGATGGTAGATTTTCGATTTTGAATCAACTCAAGCATGATTTTACAAAAATTTTTACCTTGAGATTGGATTTTCAAATACAAACAAGTATGAATTGATCAAATATCAATTTTTTTCACAATCTAGCAAAGGGAAAATGACTTAGCCTAAAAAATTTGAAAAACCTAGGGCACAAATAAGAGCACACATGGAATTTTTTTTTAAACTAGTGAAAAACAACAAGTTTATGGGCACTTTTGAAGCATCCAACTGGACGGGAAGAATTACAGACCATCAATTCAAAGCGTAAAATGTTTTGAGAAAATATAGATTTGCAAATATTAGGGCAACATGGTGCAAGCTCAAAAATGGCACAAACAAAGGTCATCAACAAGGTTCCAATCCTAAGAACCAAGAAAGGAATTCAGCGTTTTTTTTGGGTAGATAAACTTCATCAAAAGATTTATATCAAACTTTTCTGAGTTTGACCATTCCAATCACTTAAATGTTAAAAAAATACAAGGCCATCAAATGGGAGGAGGCTACCATCCAAGCTTTCAATGGGATTAAAGCGGCACTAAAACATGTGCCTATTCTTGCAGTTCCAGATTATAAGAAGCCCATACAATTGTTTTCCTTTTCTTTAGAGAACACTCTCTCCTTCTATCCTACTGCAGAAGGATGATGAGGGGGCTGAAAGGCCAATTACCTTTTTTTGTAAGGCATTGCAGGGGGCTGAGTTAAAGTACACTATTATGGAGAAGAAAACATTTGCCTTAGTAAAAGAAACAAAGGTTTTCAGGCCTTACATTCATAGTTCTAAAATTACTGCTTATGTTCCCCACACCATGGTCAAGGACATCTTATTAGAGATGGAAGTCTCAAGCAAAAGGTGCAGGTGGGTGAACAAGTTGTAAGAATATGACATGGATATCCAAACAATGAAGTTGGTTAGATGTTTGGGCCTGGCTAAGCTTATGGCTGAGAGGAACTTGCAAAATATTGAGGTAAATGAGGTAGAATAAGTTATGGTATATGTTTTGCAAACATTGATGAGTTCTGAGTGGTATAAAGATGTAATTTTTTAATCTCAGACATCTAAACTATCCTGAGTATTTAAGTAAGAACTAGAAAAGAGCACTTATGTTGGCTTCCCATAAATATGTCATTAATGATTATGGGCTAGCTTGGAAGAATCTAGAGGGGCTCCTCTTAAGGTGCATTACTGAATAAGAATCCCCCAAGATAGTTGTTTATCTCCATGGAGTAGTTTGTGGGGGGCATTTTGCTGCAACAGTCACAACACAAAAAATCCTGAGTGCTGGTTATTGGTGGCCAACTCTTTTCAAGGATACAAATCTTTTGGTTAGAAGATGTGAGAGTTTTAAATGCTTCTCTCGAATACTAAAATCTTCAAGCTCCCTTTCTTTGCAACCTGTATCAATTGAAGCCCTATTCAAGCAATGGGGAATGGATTTCACCAGTGAGATTTCATTCCCTTCAAGTGCTAGCCATAAGTGGATTCTTGTAACCACTGATTACTTTACTAAATGGGTGGAGGAAATCCCCACCAAAAGGGAAACACACCAAGTTGTCATGAACTTTGTGCTAAACAACATCATCTGTAGGTTTGGGGTGCCAGTCAAGATTGTAGATGATAATGCCATGAGCTTTACATTTGAACATTTGGTGGCAATGTGTAAAGAATATGGGATCAACTTGACATATGCCTCTAATTAAATCCGCCAAGGAAATGGATAAGATGGGTCCAATAATAAAAACTTGCTGAAGATTATTAGAAGAACCTTGGAGCTTAACAAGGGAAAATGGGGTGAATAGTTGAAGCTTGATGTTTGGGCTAATAGGATCACTATTAAAAGATCCACTGAAAAGAGTCCATTTGAGTTGGTGTATAGAACTTAGGTGTTGATTACCCTACATATGCAATTATCTTCATATTGGTTCATTCAACAACTAGAGGACCAAGAAGTAAGTCCTTATGATACTCACATTAACCATATTGTTGAAATGGATGAAGAAAGGAGGGCATCGCACTAGAGGCATGTGAAGTTTAGAGAAAAGCTAAAGAAGTTATTTGAAAAGAAGGTCACTCCAAGAGATTTGAATGTTAGCGATCTTGTGTTATTATGGGATAGTAGGTATGCAGATAAGGGCAAGCATGGCAAGTTTGAGTCATTATGGATGAGTCCTTACTCCATTGATATTAGAATTGGTGAGCGTACCTTCTTCTTGAAGGATTTGGATGGTGAATGCCTCAAATTTCCTGTTATTGGCGGGAATTTGAAGTATTTCTTGGATTGATTCCCCAGAATCAAGGAGAACATCATCTGTAAAGTGTATAGTTTGTTGTGTGTTTCTTGTCTTTTGTGTTTTCACTCGCTCTAGTCCTTATTGACTTGTTTTTGCTAGGTTTCTCTGTTTGTTTTTAAGAGATAGCTTTACTTCTCTGCTCTAAGAGCTCACTCCTTTTCCTAATGGATATTTTTGGCACTTGGTCTACTTTTTTTCTTGTGGCACTCAGGGAGTTCACATCCCCGAGTCGGAGCCGATGTTGGTGCTCAGATCTGTCTCGCCCCATTTTCCATTATTTTCAACTAATCTGCATATTGTGAAATTTTCTATCTCTCGATGTGGGTCTTCTGAAATCTTTTATTTCATTTTGAGATGCTTTGAGTTATTTGTAAAATCCATTATCATGTCCCTTCTTGAAGAAGTCTTTGATTTTGCCTTGTTTTTACCCCAATTTCTTCAAAATCCACAAAATCAGGTTCTGGGCGTGAATGGTGATTTTTTGTATTCTCACAGTCTGATGGGTGTATTTTTCTTATCAAATTTATTCCTCAGCATTAGTTGGTCACATAGATTATTTTGGTTGGTCAGGGGATGACGGGAAAATGCTTTAACTTATCACTTTTTTCTTTTTTGGCAAAAAGGCAAATTTGGTCTCCTGGCACCGCTCAAATCTGATTGAATCTTTTGGTGCTTACGTGGCTTCTTCTAATTGGATGGGGCAGGGTGAGTCTTTTTTTGAAATTTTTCTTTTTGGCTACTTTGGAAAAAATTTTGAACCCGCCTTGCGGCCCCGTCGGGCTCTGATTGGAGCAAATTTAAGAGGCAGGGAAAAAGTCTCACTTTGACCCCATAGGAGAACACATGGCAAAGCTAACTATGGAGGTGTAGAATCTTTGGGGAAATTTGGGAAAAATTCCTTTTCGGAGAAGAAGATTAAAAAATAAAAAGGAAGCGTGGTTCTGCTGGGACCCACATTGGGAAATGTGTTAGGCTCATTTCCCAAGGGTGGAGGTGTAGAGTAAAATGGAATTTTTTTCCATTTTTTCAAAAGTTGTAAAAAGTCAAAGGAAACCCCTGATCCTGTATGAAAGTTTAATCTTCCACGTAGACAACCCAAATTCAAAGTAAAGATCAATGACAACATTGAGTATGGGTCTGAATTTCCCAACATTTTTACTGAAACAGGCCTAGAAGTGTGAGTCTTCGTGATTTCTTGGTATTTTCTACATGCCAAACAAAGAGGGGAGTTAATTTTCATATCTAAGTTTGGTGGGAGAAATCTGGAGACATCTTTTGCCATTAAAATGGTTTGACTATCAGGATTGATCTGATTTTCCATTTTTCTTCTCCCGAGTACACAAGCAACCAAATTTGATAGATTAGGGGCAGAAGTGGTTAGTGAGTTGAAGGAGGATTGTTGTACCACATAAAGGAGTTGAATGCTAATATTTTCGAAGAGATCTGTCAAAATGAGCACCTGATAAATTTTATAGATCTAGATTCTGGGAATCACGATCGAGATCATGGTGAGTAATTGTATATTATATATTTTTTTCTTTTACGGAAGAAGGGGCTCTATTGTAAATGTTATAAATGGCACAAAAATTTCATGAAAATGGTTGGAGTGTCAGCGGTCGAAGAAAATTCCCAAGAGGAAAATTTTACAAATCTTGTCTTTTGAGAAGCCGTTTGAGAAGCATGTATATCTCTTTCGTATTAAGTTTGATCGTGTCAAGGTGGTTACAAGTGTACAACCATTGAGAATCTATGATATTGTTCTAGAAACTTTCCCCTGCTGATAAATTTAATCAAACTCAAGTAATTCCATGTGGATCTTATCCAAAATGTGTTCGTTTTACTCTTGAATGTCTGTAAATAGTTTAACTTGTTTCCTGTTGCAATCTTGTATCAAAATATGTCTTGATCACATAGGTCTCAATCCTTGTGACAATTTAGTGGCATCTGGAATCTCATTTCTCATAAGATATTTCATCTGGGAATGAAATAAATGATTTAAAATCACTTTTCTTTCATTCGTTAACAACCATTGTTTGTAAGCGTTTAGGTGTAGCATGTACCTCAAGAGTGATTGATATTAGATTTTGATGTTTTATTGTATCTTATAACTTGAGCCTTTGTGTTAGAATCTCATAGATTGTGTCAAAAAGTGCTAATTTGGGCCTCCATTGAAGTACATACTCTGGTTAAAGGAACATTTTAGCTATTCTGAAGTATTTTGTTGTCTAGACTTTCAATTTTGTATGATTTCTCAGAGATTTGGCAAATAAAGTTCATTCTGCCTCACCTCCCACCAAAATTTTATTTAAAAGTAACTAATCCTACCCATACTACCCCTTTTTGTCATGGGTGTATACAAATGCACAAATTTTACTACCAGAACATGTTGAAACAATCAGGATTCCAAATGTCTTTAGTAGCCTGAATCTTGCCTAGAGACTATCTACAGTGAAAACTAGTAAGAGTTAGATTTTGTTGCATTGATCATATTTTATTCAAGGTCTCCTTAAAAAATTAATTAGGAAGAATATCTCAATCTCCTCCATAAATAACAGGTTACAAAAAGGTTCTCTCACCTTGGTTGAAAGGAAAAACCATAAAGTAGTGAAGATAGGTCAAATCCTCTCAAGGTGTTACCCACTCCTGTTCAAAGCCTAGGTGCCTAAAATTTAGATAGATTGCTTCCTTGGCTACAAAGTAACATACATGATCATCTCTCTGTATTTGAGCGTCCTGTCAGGTCAATGATGTTGCTCAGCCTTTGAAGGAGATTAAATTTGGGTACCAACAGTACCCATGTTATCCAATCACACTGTGAGCTCAAACACACACAGTTGTGCAAACCATAGGGTGTTATTATTCAGTGATAATAGGAACCACTTACAACTATCCTAACATCTAACTATTATGAATTGATGCTATAGTCACAAAATTAGTGGGCCAACCATAAAAAACCACGCAATGATGGTTGGCCTACAACTAGATAGTTTTTTTTCTTATTTAAGTATGATTATTTGGGAATGTCTTTTTTCTCATCGAATGTGTATTTATATTTAGTTTACATAGATTTTACATTATCATAAAAATTTAGTATTTTTATTTTCTAGGATTTTTTGGTATTAATATTTATAAATATGTCTTATTATTACGTACACATTTATATGATAATAAATGTATTACAAAATTGACAACTTCCACATAAAAAACTAAAATGGAGATGTAAAGTCTAAACATTTAATTGTATGCCCCAAGCACTAGCATTACAAACATCATGTCACCTCCTACACCTGTAAATGGCATGAGAAGCTCAAAGAGAACATCAAATTTAAGTTTTCTCATCTTAGGAAGGTGTGATCTATAAAATGTCAAACATTGAACGCTCTGCCCCAAGATTTAGCATTACAAAACATCATATCCCATCCTCCACATGGAAATCACATTGGATGTTGAAAAAGAAACTATCACCCAACTTTTATAAATGGTCAAGGGCTTATAGTTCCAAACATAACATGTGAAATCCAAATTAGTCATATTTAGGTGTATGTAGAGTCAAATACTAAAATTTTAAGCCAAAATCAAATATGATTCACAAGCATGATATTTACAAAAAAAAACTTCAAGAGAATAATGTGTAAGATATTTTCTACCTCTAGAAGCATGTAGTAACTTCCTGACAAAACATACATGTATTTAATAGGTAATTATTATCATCAAGCGCAGAAACAAGTATGGCAGGGGAAAGGTACCTATAGGGATACAAAATGTACCAGATAATGGTAAATCCCATGAAAAAATCCAAAAATGGGCACGATACAGCCTAGATGGTCTTGATACATCTAAAATAAAACCCAAGAGTAACCACACCATCCCAGCCATTTGTGAGTGTGTTTCTGACACCAAGAAAAAACTAGCGTTTCAAAAACAATTGCCAAAAAAACTGTAATCAAATTTTGCCCTTGGGAAAAATTGGACAAACAGGAGCTTAAACGCAAGAAATGGAGGAGTTGATGCAGTCATGAAGGCTTGCATTCTAGATTCAGGAAAATAAATTTAAAGTAGGCCTGAGTTAGTTGTAGAGATTTTGGTAAAGGAAGAAGTCCAAAATTTGGGTTTTAGACTTCGAAGGTGGAGCTTTTCGGACATCTCGACGAGTCAAATGTTCCAAAACCTGAAATTTTAAAAATCCAAATTTTGGACTTTCGGGTTTTGGGATTTCAGATATCTCAGATAGTGAATTTTGAAAAATGGAGGAAATTTCCTGAAACCTGAAACTCTAAAACTCTGAAAATTCAAAATTTCAAGTTTTGGGGATCTCGGTGAGTGTAAAAATCCTGAAATCTGAAATTCCAAAATTTTAGAATTTTGGGTTTTGGAGTTTCAGAGGTTTGGGATTTAGGGTTTCAGAGTCTCTAGTGGAAAAATCAGAAAAGTGACCAAAAATGTCTGAAATCCTGAAAGTCTGAATCCGGAAATGGTTTGGACTTCGAAATTCAATGCAGGTTTTGGGGTCAACGCGGTGGCAGTTTCGGGCTTCATAGTTTTTAAACTTCAGCTTTCAGGGTTTCAGAACTCTCGACGTGATCTGGGAGATGACTAGTAAAAGAATTTCGAAGAGGTAAAATATCTGAAAGCCTAAAAGTTTGAAATTTCAGACTTTTGGGTTTCGAGGTTTCAGAGGTTCAAGCTTCAGACTTTTGAAACTCTTAAGAAAATTTTGCGATCAACAATGTTTCAATATCTGAAATGGAATGTTTGAAATTATGAATTTTTGGATTTCTTAGGTCGCATGCATTTCAGACACCAAAAAATGATAGATCAAGAACCTGCCATTTTTGCAGAATGACACCTCAACCTTCAAATGGCCATAACGTTTGACTGGGATCTCGGATTTTCACAAGAAAGGAAATTTTGGAAAGCTCTCGATATCTTAATATTAGTGATACTAAGTTAGTCAAAATCAAGAAATACAGTCCACCTTTTTTGAAGGTTTCAAGGGTTTCTCAACTACCACCATAATGAATGTATGGGCTCCCTTTCTTGTCCAACAAGGAATAGTACATGGAGACATGGTTTTTTGCAGTGAAACTCATCATTTTTACAAGTGAATTCAATGTATTTTTGGGTGGTTGAAGAAAGAATTCGAATTATTCTCTACCCCCTTCTCTCTTTTTCTTCATATATATTGTAAGGAGTGTCATTTTTCTAAAGGTTGGACATTTTTTGGCTTTGCACCCTCCCTTCTTCTCTTCCTATAACTAATCTTGTGGATTTCGAACCTCCCATCCAAATTGTAAATGTAATCTTGTCTCTTGGCCATTGTAATGGACTGTATCAAATTTTTGGAGCAATAAAATAAGTATGTGGATGATTTCAACCCTCTCTTATGTTCATTGCATCTTCTTGATCTTTCATTGCAATCTTGGATATCTGTGCATGGTGGTTGTATTACATTTTTATGGTTTGTGTTTGATTGTAAAGCAGGTGTTCAACATTCCTTCGGTGCATCACCTTCTTTAGTTTAGGTTTAATTTATTACATCTTCTTAACCATGTCTCCTTGGCAAGTTAGAGTAGATTTTAGGATAGATCTTCTACAATATTAATATGTGCATCTGAACAGAGGAATAGGATCTAACCTTCACCTAGAGATCTTTCCCGATTGCAAAGTCCCACACTTTGGGAAAACATCAATGTTATGGAATCACACTGAGAGTATCAACCCATCGAGTTACGTAAATTTAGGGGTGTTGTGATTATGCATCAAAAAAAAACATAAAAATGTATTCTAAAAAATTATTAAAGAAAAATAAGCCATATCCACAAACAAATGACTAAAACCCATAAGAAATAATCCAATGAAAGGTAAAGTTGTTAGGAAGATTGTGTTTGTTTGTAGGTTATTTTTCAGTTCTAATGGCTGATTTAGAATTGCTGAACATTGGAACACATTTTCTTGGTTGCATACATTTCACACTTATCGTTTAAGAGAAATAAATTCCAATTATTAGATTGTTTTTGTTTTAACTTTTCAAATTAACCACTTCTCATTATAGTACTTCATAATAAGTGATTTTTCTGGAGTCCCATATTTTAAATGTAATCTCACTCAAAATATGTTTTCAAAGTCTGGTTTTAGGAGAATCCTTCACTTATTTAGGTTATTTTATTTTTCAAATGCAAAATACGTGATTAATTCCTATTAATTAAAAATAGACACATGTTTTCAGATAATCCCTAATGTCAACACAAAAAGGAAAACACAAAATAGGCTATATCATTTTTTATTTATTCCAGTCAATTCACCTACATTTATGGAGAGAAATTTACAGAACATGTTAGAAATTAGAACCACCTAAAGTGGAAAGCGTTCACATAAGAATGAAGATGAACATGAACAACTAATGTTATGCCATCCGAGATTTGAATTAATTCATACTCATATGAATAATAATTGCTAATAAATTGAGGGCATTCTTCTTTACTCTTTCATTAAACAAATAATGTTTTCAAAAATATAAAAAAAATTGTTTTAAGATTCTTATGTTTTAGAGGAGTTTTTTCAAGTAGAAAAATTTCCATACATTGGACCCAGATGGTTTTTTTTTACATTTCTATTAGATTCGAATACTCATTTTTTTCTTTCACAATTGATGGGTCTGATTGGGTTGATTTACATAATCGTATCACAATAGTGGCTACTGTAGACACCTGTAAATTGATAAATACACTATTATTTCTAATAGTGCACTAACACTTCTTCCCTTTGTGAATTGATGGCACACCACTAATTAGACCTATCTAACTCCCCTCTCATGACACTTTTTTGGTCATTTTCCCTCTTATAAACCATTTGAATAGGCTGTTATAGCCTCATTCTAACTACATTAGCTTCTTATTCCCTTCTAGCTTGCTTCTATTATCTCCCTAGAAGATCAATCCACTTCGTTGGATTGATTAAGCTCCTCATAAATCATTCCCAAATCCTAATTACTCTCTAAGAGATATTAATTAGTATAACCTAGGTTAAATGCCTTAAACATAGTCAAATCACACTTTGACTTTTTTCCTACATGCCCCCAACTTTCCCTTTTCTTCTAAACCAAAAACTAAAAATAGGGATATACCCCCTCCCTCATTTCCTAAGAATTCTCTCTTCTTTCTAGCATAGATTATAGCAATTTGTTTAGGCTTTAGATTATATTTCATCTTCATCCATTTGAGCTAAAAACATTTGATTTTGTATTTCATAGCATTAACATGGAGTAAAAGGGAAGATCCATTGGCCTTGAAACCATTAATGGGGAGATATCTTTCTCTTAAACACATAACTGAATGCTTGGATCTTCTCAGGTTCATTATTTCAAGATTTCAAAGAATAGAGATTAACTTCATTTGCTTAGTTTGTATGCTTATTTCAAAATAATTTTATACAAAGAAGAAAACCTTGTTCATTTCTTATCACATGGTCCATTGATTATATTGTTAAAAGCCTTTGGGGTTTATTTAGATATTCTTACCCGAAATATATGGATTTTGCAACTTTTCATTGAACACATTTGGCATGCCTGGTGGGACACTTATGTCCATCCCCCATTAATGGAGATCATTTAGGTTTTTCAAAGTTCAGTTTCAAGTTTTTTTGGTCAAATCACTTATTATTTCCTCATTTTTTTTTTTCTAACCCTAGATAAATGACCTTCATTTATATAAATTTTGTTGGTTTGATATAGAAACAGGACACTTTGGCTAACAATTAACCTGTTTGCTTTTGAAAATTTGAAAATACGTGTTTTTTATAGGTTTTTCATAGGGTGCGCGTATGTGTCAAACAAGGGGTACATACACGTTGAAACCCCATTGTACCCGTCAGATCAAGCACATACCTGTTAGGTGGACTTAATGATTTACACATTTTCTCTCTAAAGATATGCACACGTGTCTCTGTAATCTAGGGCACGTATCTACCTCTCTGGCTGTGTATGCGTAAAGGATCTGACTGTGTAAAATTTGTACAGTTTCTTATTTCAAGCTTGGGCGCATACATGTCAAAACCTGAGTGTGCATGTCAATATGGGTACGTCTCTATCATGTTATGAGTGTCTATGTTTTACAGCATTACATTTCATTAATTTTTGATAGCAAGCATACTTGTTAAGTGGAGCGCGTATCCATCGGTTGGGAAGTGCTGGTGTCAGTATAGGCGCGTAGGTGTCTATATTAAAAATTAAAAAAAATTTATAGTTTGCAAAATATTTTTCTGCTGATCCATTATTGCAGGTTATAAGACTAACAATTTGAAAAATAGGGTTCTTTCTTGACATTTCAATTTGCATCTAGATTAAAAGTGTTTTGTTCTTGCCTTAGAAGTAGCTTTGTAGAAGTGTGTATGCTCTCTCCTCACGTCTTACAAGGCAATCTTGGAGATCAAAAACACTTATACAAAACTCATATAAATTGTTTAGAGAAACACTTGTTTTATAAAGGTTGAAATAAAATTTTCATGTGATTTCATTAGAATTTTTCACGTTGTGTATGCTCTTCCTTAGCATATTTTGGCAATCTTAGGAATCAAAAGAAAAGTGAAAAAATCTCTTTCTTAACATCAACCTATGAACTAGAAAAATTGCTAAAATCTTGTTGTTTACAGGACCTATCGCTTGTCGAAGAAATGCATCAAAGACAAAAACAAAAACCCGCTAATACACATGTTTCTTACAGGTTTCCAAACGGTGTGCTACTTAAGACCACATTAACTTAAGTAAGATAAAAAACATAACATATTCAAAACATTGTATTACAGGTTTCAGAAAAGGGTATGTCCCTATCCGCTCAACTAGAACATAACCCCTTTGGCATAACACCTTAAGCTACAACAATGGGGGTGGTTCCAGGAACCCTAAAGTATTCCACCACTATGTAACCTCGTGGATGAAACACAAAGCACTGCACTTACCCACTTGATTAGTTTTCCTTGTGAGATAGAGTTACAAGTTTTCCCGATCGCGACCCTATTAAAAGTACACAATGGATGCATTTACTACCCCACTGTGCTTGAATCGGGAAAAGCTGAGATACTCCCAAATTATTCAATGTAACTTTTTGGGTAAATCACCTCACTCGTGGATAACTCTGTAACACCTAGTTGAGATAAATTATTAGGAAAGCCATTTTTTCTTGGAGCCCACTTTACTAGTCCTTGCTGTGTCAATCCATCATGAAGTGATAAAATCATCTGGAATCTGAGCCTTCTTTTTCAAATAAGGAAAAGAACCCTTGTGATTTGGATCTGAGTTTCTTTCATCATGAAACTAAACTATGTCCCACTTTTTCTTAGTTTTATTCTTGTCTTCAGACGAGGTGAAGCTCTGCCTAAGTGGCACTTGGTTTGTTTCCATCTTTTGATTGAATACCCTTGCATTCTCATCACCCATTTTTTGGGGTGAGAAAGGTGCATACATTGCGCATTTTTATCATGGATAGTGCTAGCCACTTTTTTGTCTATTTACACCCATCCATGTTTGCGGTTGGGTTGTTAAACATCTAAAGTATGCAGATATGCTTTATGTATCTTTGATAAAAGTCTGCCATCTTGATTTCAAGATCATCTTCATTGCTATGAGTCCAGTTCAACTTTTGTCTCTTCTTGAGTTGATAGTTTTTTTCACATCCTAGATGTACAATCTCAGTACTTACATCATATTCTCATTTTTTTGAGAAGATGGTATAAGTCCCCTGATTGCATGGTTATGCTGCTCACACGATTAAAAACTCCATGTTATACTTATCACTTGGTTTAAGTTTTGATGTCATCTGAGTCTTCTTGAAAAATGTCAATAATGCCTTACATATATCATAATAAATTTTTCATTGTAATAACACCTTGCTTACACGGTTAATGTATCATGTTGACATTATCACGCTATATCTATTTGTGACTTCCATTTTCAGAAGGTTTGTCTTTCATTGGCAATCAAACTAAGTTTTAAGTATACCTTTTCAAGAGATTGCGACAGCATCACGTTAGTGCTTAGACCTTGTTGAGGTTATAACTTGACTTACATATTGATACATCATTCTCACTCTATGTTTTTTAGGGCATAGGCTTGGTAATAGCAAATTGAGTGATCATAACATTTAAGTGTGCATATGAGTGTTTCTTTATAAATACGATTGCATAAAACTACATCTAAGATACACTGTAGTATAATTCCAACATCATCTTGACCAGATTGCATAAAACCATACACTTAGGGATTGCGGTAGCTACGTACAAACGTCTACTAGTAATTGCCTAAAATCATAAAAATGGCAGAAAAAATCAAATGAGCATGATATAGAATAAAACCCTTTCGACACCTTCCCATTCAGTGGTCACAATTTAGGATCACTCTTCTCTCAAGTCAAAGATACGGAGATGTTAATTGATCATAGTGGAGAAGATTCATACTCCTCCAGAGAATAACAAAGGTAGGACCTAAGTATATTTGATGAACTCCTATATTATAATAAAGATCAAGTACTTGTAATATAATTAGCATTAGGAGCTAAACTTCAACATGAGCACGAAGAAGAAACAAAGGTCATTAACCCTAACTTAGGAGAGAAAAGTTTCATCTTAGATATAGATAATCCTTTTGATTTGGGGTATGCTTCCACTTCTGGGCAACATAAGGTTGTTGTGTAAGGTGGACCATCATGGAAACCTCATTATAAGGCTTCACATAAAGTGAAAACTGAAAGGAATGCTTCCCCTCCTCTGAAATTTGATGAAGAAGAAGACCCCCTAGTTGAGGAGGAGATCCTCCAAAAATAGATCTTGAAGTTGATTCAAATAATAACAAACCTAGGCTCTTCAAGAAAAAACACGTGCAAAGAAAAAGACAAAAAAAAACCTAACGAGTTTCAATTTGATCCACATACAGACTATACCTTTGAGGAAACTCAGGCTCAAAGGTCAATATCACCTACTTAAGAGTAAATCATTGAGGAAGAATTGAAATCTATGAAAGATACACTTACTACATTACAACAGGGAAATGTAGGCCAAAATAGAAAATATTCGTATGAAGAACTATGTCCTTACCCGTTTAATAAGGACATGTTACAAAAGCCTTTCCGAAAACACTTTACCATTCCCAAGTTTGATAAATATAAGTGTAAAAGTGATCCTTTTGTTCATATAAAATACTTTTACATGGCTTTCCAAGAGGTCGCGTATAGCGATAATTTCTTAATACGAATTTTTCCTTGCAGCCTAGGAGTTGTGGGATTGGAATGGTTCTATAGCATACCCAAGGGCTCCATTACAATTTGGCCCACATTGGTAGAGAAATTTTTAAGACATTACTCCTATAAGATGGAGAGTGTCATCAAAATGAATGATCTATGCAACACAAAACAAAATCCCAATGAGACATTTGCAGGATTTTTACAAAGATGGCATGGGTTAGCTAGTTTCTTTCCTTGTGCCTTACAAGAAAAATAGTTAGCAAGCATATTTTTTCCTAACTTAAAAACCAGAAATAGCCTTCCACTTGCAAATGCATTATGGATCAAACTTTGAAGAAGTCATAGAGAAAGGCAGTCAAATTGAGAAAGTGCTCATCGCCAAGGGAACACTTAAACCTATTCTAAAAACAAACATGAAGCCAAATCCAAAGACCAACCTAAATTCTTCAATAAGAATAAACATGTTGTTGGTGATGGCATTACAGGCTCCAAGGGAGTCCAAGCTGTATAGATAGGCCCACTCCTAAATCTTTCACAAGGGCCTCGTCCCAAAGCGCCTACAAAATGTACATTCACATCTTTGATATAATCCTTATCTACCATCCTAAAACAATTAGATGGTGTAAAAATGGTAGAATATCCAATGGAAATAGTACCATATCTAGAATATGGTCTAAAATTGGTTTGGTTCAAAAACCATGAATATTGTGACTTCCACCATGTCAAACGACACAAAACGGATAGATGTTTGAGATTACGCCTTTATATCCAAGACATCATAGAGGAAGGGGAGATTGTCGTGGATTCTCCCCCTGAGTCTGGTAAAAGTTCAAATGAAAAAATAGGTGTTTACAAGGAACCTTTTCCTAACCATGCAGATAAAAAGAAAAAGAAACTAGATCAAGAGAAAACTTCCAACAACTATAGGATTGTTGCCTATGTGTACCCTACGAATGATAGTCCTTATGATTCCCTCATTGGATGTATTAAATCATCTAATGAATAAATAAACACCATTAAAATTTTAGAACAGAGTTGTGCAGTAGGGACAAGACGTGCTTGCTTAATCATACCAGATCTTGTGCCTAGCTCTCAGGAAAGTCGGTATAACTTAATAGAGTAGTTAGATAAAATTCCTGCTAAGATATCTATTCTTGATCTCCTCAAGATCTCTAATGCCCATAAGAACATACTGTACAAAAACTTTGCAAAATTTATGGGTTTCCACAAAGGTATATCCCATGAACCTTAAAGCCATGATTGCATGCTTAAACACCAATGATCATATTAATTTTGATCATAATAGGATCCCGCATAACAACTCAGAGCAGAAATTACTATTTTATCTCAAAGTGGTGGTTACCCATCACAAAATAAAAAAGAGTACTTATAGATGGGGGATCTAGTCTGAATATTTGCACCTTGAAGCTGGTAAAGAAGCTAGGCCATTTAGAAATAGATCTGGGTGCTAAGACTATCAAATCATAATATATGATAATGAAGAAAGAGAGTCAACATGGACTATAGTGGTTCCCATGGAGGTAGGACCAACATGTCACGACACAATGTTTCATGTCCTTGACTTGGACCTTCCGTACAACATGCTCTTGGGACACCCATGGATCCATCCCATGCAAGTTACTCCATGAAATTTTCATCAGTGCATCAAGTTATGTCATGAAGGGCAGGTGGTTAACATTTTGGGTGACCCAGAACCTTTCACACATTGTAGAGCATTACACAGTTTTTCTCGTGCAACTTATAAATGTTCTTCTGCCAATGTTGTTGTCCCTCTACAAACAAAGGATATAAAAAAATGAATAGATTCAGAGTCCTTCATGCCTTTCAATCAGTATTTTCCCTCATTGGTCAATCCATTTGCTTCATGGGAGGCCACATCAACAAAATATGGCCCAAGTAAGCCATTGACTCTTGAGTAGGCACTGTTTATATTAGACTTATCAGTATCCCCCAAGACAAGTGGTAAGCCTTATTTTTAGTTCAAGAGCACCTGCGAGCAATGTCCTAATCCATTGGAAAAATTTGTCCATAGTTGTCTCCTATTTGAGGATAATATGTTAGAAGACCCTACCAACAGGGTCCCAAAAGGCACCATGGTTTCATGCAATCAAGCACCTTAGTACATCAAAGGTCCCCACATGATGTTTTGCATGGGATAGAGTGGGTTTGGATGTGGCATTAATGCACAAGGCTGGTTGGAGCATATCCCTATCCCTCATTTTAAAACTAATAAACATGTCCTTGGAAAAATACCCCATGACACTCTACCTTCTGAGAATGATGCTACCTCTTTCGAACATGAGGATGTTTCATCTCATTCTGATAGTGAGGGAGATTCCCAATGTATCCTTTACAAGGATCATTTCCTCCATGAACCTATTCCCTAGATTCGTTCGGTCCTTACCTTATCTGAATCCACCCCCCTACATAAATATCTAGTAGCCCTTGTATATCCTGAACTTATAGATTGGGATCAACAACTTCATGTGCCCCTAGAATTTCTTTGAAAATGATGAGGAATTCATAGAATTCATGGGACTCGGGGACTTTATTCCAGACTGGAGACCACAAGAAAGGATTTAAAATTCAAGCTATACATTTGCGCCCACTTCAGGGAAGAAGAAAAGATGTGTGGATGGTTGAATAAAAAGGCTATAAATAAAAGTACACCTACATCTAAGAAACCAAGCAAGAAGGTGCAATGGAAATCCCATAGTGACTGACTCTTTGATAAACTCATAGGCAAAAATAGAACGAAGAGTGTAAAGATGAAGTAATTTATCCATTCAAAGATGATCATAAACCACCACAAGAGGTTAATCTAACTCTTCCCCCTTGATCCTACATGGGGATGGAAGATGGTTCTAAAATGCTTTATTGAGGAAACAATCAATGTCAACATTGGCTCAAAGGAGCAACCTAGAATAGTCAAGTTGGGAGCTTCACTCTCAACTCAGAAACAAATGGCCTTTGTAAGGCTCTTAAAACAATACATGGACATATTCGCATGGACATATGTAGATATTCCTGGTTTGGACCCCAGAGCTAGTTGTGCACAACCTCATTGTGCACCTAGATGCCAAACCAATCAAACAAAAGTTAAGAAAGATGCATCCTAAGGTGGCACTCTTATTCAAATCAGAATTAGAAAATATGTTAGATGTTGATTTCATTAAGCCTATTGACTATTAATAATGGATCTCCAACATAGTCCCCAGTACAGAAAACACCTGTCGACATAAGGATCTATGCACGGATTTCTCATGACATCGACAAAACTTATGTCCAAAAGATGATTTTTCCCCTGCCTAACATCGACATGATAGTCAATTCAACAATTGGTTATGAAAAGTTATCCTTGATGGATGGTTTTTTCATGTTATAACCATATACGAATTACAGAAGAAGATCAACATAAGACAACATTCATCACCCCTTGGGGAACATTTTTTCTACAAAGTCATGTCCTTTGGGCTTAAGAATGTTGGATCTTACTTATTAGCAGGCCATGATCGTTATTTTCCGTAATATGATAAGTGACATCATAGAGGACTAGGTTGATGATATCCTAGCAAAATCCAAAAGTAGGAAAGAACACCCTTAAGTGATAAGGTGTATCTTTCAGCATCTAAGAGACTATAAGGTTCATTTGAACCCTAAGAAATGTGTCTATCAGTGTTTTATCAGGAAAAATCCTAGGGTTCATTGTTTCACAAAGAGGGATTGAAGTAGATGATGTAAAGGTTATTACTATCACAAAAATTCCACCACCTACCACTCTCAAGCAGTTAAGGAGTCTATAAGGAAAGATTCAAGCAATACATTGCTTTATTTCACAGCTTGCGGATAATTTCCTCCCCTTTACTCATTTGCTAAAGAAATATGTCACATTCGATTTGGGACAAGACTATAGGAAAGCCTTTGCGGTACTCAAACAGTTATTTTCTAGCCTGCCTGTACTAATGCCACCTACCCTGGGTGAACCTCTCCTCTTATACATTTCCACTACCCAGTTTTCCATTAGTGCATTACTTGCCCAGTATGATTTAGCCCATAAAGAGAGAGCAATTTACGATATTAGCCACACCTTGATCGCATATGAGCTGAATTATTCCCAAATAGAAAATGCCTGCTTAGTGGTTATCTTCACATTCCAAAATCTTTTCCATTATCTCTTGAATAATAAAACCAATCTCATATCCAATTTTGACCCTCTCAAGTACCTTTTATCAAAAACCACCCTCACAGGCCGAATGGATAATTGGATAATTCTCTTGAGTGAGTTTGACATTGAGTTTGTGAACAGAAATCTTTAAAAGGATAGGTACTGCCTGATCAGTTGGAAGAATATCCTCTCCCAGGAATGGAACCTTTATTCCTAGATTTACCAAACGCATCTATGATGTATATTGAGGAAACTGTGGAATGGCAGGTTCATTTTGATGTATCTTTTACCTTCCATGGGTCTGGAGTAGGAGTAATGCTCATCACTCCAATAGGGAAGGTCATACCACGAGCATTCTAGTTGGGATTCCCATGTACACATAACATTGCAGAGTACGAAGCACTCATCGCTAGCGTCAAGCTAGCTATAACATGAAACATCAGACAATTGTGAGTAATTGGGGACTCCCAACTTATCATAAAATAGGTTAATGATGAGTACAAGGTTAAATATGAGAAGCTTATTCCATATAAATGGTTGAAACTTTGAAGGAATATTCCACAAAAGTCATATTTGAACAAAAACCAAGGTTGTATAATAGATTCATGCATGCTATGTCTATTATTGGATCTTTCTTATGTATAGACCTTGAAGAAATCAAGATTCCTTTCTTCATGGAACATTTACAGGTACCTACATATGATATGTTAGAGTCATGTTTGGCATGTGAGGTAGTTGGTCCTCTATCCCCTTGGTACGAACCTATCTTTCAATACCTACAAGATGGCACTCTTCCCCCTGAGATCACCCATTCTGAAAATAAATCCCTTATTCACCGCATAGCCCATTATACCCTCCATGTAATTAAGGAAGTACATAGTGGTATTTGTGGAGCACACATTAGTGGCATGGTCTTGGCTAAAAAGCTATTGAGAGTAGGCTATTATTGGCCTACCATGAAATATGATTGTTGCAACTTCGTAAAGAAGTTTGAACTATGCAAAAAATATGGAAATTTAATACATGCGCTAGCACAAGCCTTACAACCTATTGCAACACCTTGGCCATTCTCTATATGGGGCCTGGATCTCATAGGGAAGCTCCATCCTTCTTCATCAGATGGTCATACTCACATCATCACTACCACCGAAAACTTTACCAAATGGGTAGAGGTTATCCCTCTTCCTTATGTCAATAGTGCGCAGATTTCAAAATTCATCATGAACCATCTCAAATGTCATTACAAGATCACCTCGGCTATTGTCACTGATAATGGTAAATCCTTAAAAAATAAAACTGTTAAAACATTGTGTCAACACTTCCATATTCAACGTAAGTGGTCTACCCATTTTTACCCTTAAGGTAATGGATAGGAAGAAGCCACCAATACAGACCCTTGTACATGGATCATGGAGAAAATGGTCAGTAAATTTGGATGTAATTGGCATCTACAGATACATCCCGCCCTCTAGGCCTATTATACTTCCATCTGCACTACGATAGGTGTGGCTCCATTATTCACTTGTTTATGGAACTGAAGCCATCATACCTTTGGAAGTGTAGCTTCCCTCGCTAAGAATATCTCTCAGAGACTATCTTGATAAATATGAAGACTATAGAGTTGCTCACCTAGTAGAGTTAGAACTATTAGATGAAAGGTGTATCAAAGCACTCAATCACCTAAAATTATATCAAAATAGAGTTTCCAGAGGATATAATAAACATGCATCATCCATTGGGAATTTGATGTAGGAGATCTAGTTCTCAAAGAAAATAAGAAGAACATTGTCAAAGATAGACAAAAGAAAGGAAATTTTCGAGGCTCGCCAGTTAGGTCCTTCTGTTGTAATTGCAAAATATGGATCAGGAGCTTACAAACTTGCATATTCAGACAGTGAAGAGCTTTCGGAACCTATGAACACCATGCACTTGAAGATTTTCTATGCTTAGGCATGACGAGAATATCAAATAAGAACTAAAAGTGAGAAAAACAATCAAAAAATGGAAAAATGAGAAAAATATTAAAGAAAAAGTAGGTCGTCCTCATGTGAAAACCACGCAATTGTGGCACAGGGGGTAGGTCTTTCAGTGAAAACCATATTTTGGTGCTCAAAGAAGATTCACCGGACACAAGTTACTACTATAGAAGGATGACTAATTGTTACCACTTTCTTTGATGTGACTTTTTCTGCTAGGTCTAGGAACCCTACTAGGACCACCTTTGCCTTGCCATGATCTAGTTTGTTTGCTCTTATATCTACACGGAGGACATCACCTTTGTATAATCACATCTAACGCCGATCATGAAGTTACTGTTGTAACCTTCTCACACATACACGTGTGGCATTCTTCCTTTTGTATATTCCCACATCACGTTGGGGGCATCCACACTTCTTTCTTCTTGTACATTGCTTTCAAAACATGACCTTGGAAAATACAAAAAAAATTAGAAAACGATACACAAAAATCTAAACATCTGGAAAATTTCCCTTTTCAGGGATAAAATTACATTTATCTCACAATGTTATCTTAGAGAAACCTAGACAACAGTGACAAATGCAGCTACGAAAACCTATCTTTTTAGATAAACCAAAAAACATTATAAAATATGTCAATGTTGTTCCACAAAAATAGAGTGGTGCTTTAATTACTTTTAGTTGTTGGTTTGTACAGTTTTGATGTACTTAGTCTGTGGATTTGTTTGTTCTTTAAATGGATCATTTGCTTATCTGATTTTGAATCTTGTTTGATTTAACATTATGTATTACATTACATACATTTGGGAACTCTCATGCTTGTAAACAATTGTTGTAGGCTTATTTATTTGTTATGTGGATCTATTTTAAGTTCATTTTTACTTGCTTAGATTAGATCTTGTTTTAATCTCTTGTTAAGCTTGTGCATGTGTTTGTTTATTTGTAGTTTGTTGTGTTGTTTGTATGTGTATATTTGTTTAGTTTTGTTAACTTTTGCTTGTGTGTTTTGCATAGTTATTTTTTATCACATCTATCATCTATCATTCTATCACATTTCCAACATCATTCACTACATCACATATATAAAAAACTGCTAAGTATTACATCATGCATATATGCTAAGTTAATCATCACATATCGTATCATCAATGGGGGCAAGAGGGGTTGCACATAATCAAAAATATATCCCCCCCCACAACAATATCATTTAGTATCATCCCAAGTGTTAGAATAAAAACTCATAAACAAATCATGAATCCAAAACAAGTGGTGCTATAGATAGATACATCATAAAAAATGAAAGCAGTAAATATACATATTTCTGAATCTAAGGTATGCCACATACATAAAGGAAAGAACAAATCATACATCATAAATCTAGGATAATGTGATACATCAAAATTTCCACATATATACATGTATAATTGTCCAAGTCAATAGTCAAAATGATACATCAACGATACAATATGCCTTCAAAAAGGGTCATGCATCAAAAAGAATTGAGCCTTCATCACGAAGCATCATCAAAATAATGGTATACACAGCTATACATCAAAATCATCCTTCATAAGAGGAAAGGATACAAGATATCTATACAAAAAATAATATAGATCTCAACCACAGCTCTCACCCTTGCCAGCGCTCCCAGATCTATCACCTGGTCAATGAAACAATGGTGGCTGTGGTGGAGCTACACTAGGGGTACCACCAAATTGTCTAGATGGCCCCTGTCTAGCCGGATGCTCTGGTATGGGCTACCTAAATGATCTCATTGAATGACATGATCTCTGCAACCTGGAGCCAGTTGTACTCACATCTAACTGCTGAAATGATACTACTTACTGATCTAATTGAACTACCCTGAAGTAGGTAGTTCTATAGTACAAGGACTCACCACCGGATATCATCTCATCTCGTATCAAGTACGCATTTCCAGAAGCAAGAGTTACCTATAGGGCAGCATCTCACAGGCCTGTCAACCTACTAATATCATCCTAAGTCTATATTAAGGCAACAGCGTCTCAATCTTTATTTGCAATAATAACTTGCAGTTGGTCTTGTGCCTGATCTCTCTATGTAAAATATCACTGTGATTGTGGCTGTGCATGGTCCCTTTGAGCAACAACCATCCGCGCCTAAGTTTGGGACTGGTGTAGGAGGCTAAATATTTGAGCACCCTATGCAGCCATCTCTCACATCTGACTCTACCATGAGGCACTATTGCTGGCCTAGGCAGCTTGTTCCCTTACCTGATCCCTCTCTACTATAAAAATTTGCACTTAGGTGAGTGCCTGATCTCACTTTGCTGTCAGGACCTGTACATGTACCCTAGCTACATCTCTCTCACTAGCTAGATGTAATTGTACAACAATAGCTGCCTATAACTACTGCTAACGAGCAGCCCGATGCCCGCCAGTGCTACTACTCTTTGGAAGTACCTGCTGAAGAGGGGTATCTATCCCCGCTGGAATGCCAACTGGGGGAAAATCTATATCCACTTCCCAGTATACTTGTCTCAGCCTAGGCCTAAGGCTCGGCCCCTGTGGCTGCCATGGTACGGGAACATTCCCCTACCCCTAAGATATTGTGCACATCGGGCCCACCCTCATCATTGTCATCATCACTATCAGCTCCACCCTCACCACCACTAGGAGGCCCCAATGGAGGAGGTCTCATGCCAACATCATATGCCGTTCTAGGAATACTGAAATAACGCAGAAGAACACGGTGGTACCATGGCCCATACTCTTGTGTAGTGTCTAGATCTCTAATATGTTGTAGTGGTACCCACATAATAGGTACCACTTGTCGAAAACTGGTCAGTGCTCTGTCATGGGAAATCTGTGGACCCATATCAAAATGCTCTCTAGATCTATGAGTATACCATCTATCTGGCCCAGGAACATCCTGGGTAAGGCCAAGCTGCCTCTGGCACCGATCTACTCTTTATAAATTCCACATATAGGTACGGCTACCCAAGATAAAATGCTCAATGGTAGCAGTTTTGAGCTCTAAACCATCCTTTGGCCACTTGAAATTTTTATAAGGTCTCCATATAATGGAATCCTACCACATCTCATCAAACTTGCACTGGTAATTGTATGTAAATCCCATAAATGGTCACACATCATCCCATACGAGGACCTAGCCCATCGTAGAAGGCTCGTCGAGAGCCTGAACTCTAAGAACACCTAAAGGGCAACCAATAGTAATGTGATCCCACGCCCAAATCTGTAGCAAACGGGTTGGCTCTAACGTCTTCTAATGGTAGTAAGTGATCAAATGGAGGTCCCAGTGTAAGTCTACTAGAATGCACTGACCCCATTAGTAGGTCTCTCCCTTCACCAAACCAAGAATCATTCCCAGGAGTCTAAACAAAAATGAAGCACTAGTCTTGTCAGGGAGTAGAACTCCACTAACAAAAGCCATCATATAGACCACTACTCAGTCTAACTCGAGATCATCTATACATTAGGATGATCTGATGGATATCCCACACCGTGGTATAGTAGGGACACTAAACAAATGTATGATATGTTTCTGAATATCGGTCCAACAGCTCATAGTCTTGATAAGTTGTCCCTAAATCGTGACCCGCATAATGCGCCATACATCCTCCAAGGTAATGGTAATCACCTGGGTCGAGAGGTGAAAGCATTAACTCTCCTTGTGCCATCGCTCTATTATGGTTTTCAAAAGGATGTGATCTAATGTAATCTGTGGTATCTCCACCACATGAGACAATCATGTCACGTGTAAAAGGCTCTCCAGAGCCACTCTATCATCATTGTCAAATTACACCTTTATCACAGCTAACCGGCTGTAGTGCTCATGAGTCTGAAGAACTGTTAACATACGCTACAAAATCATGGCAAGTGTTAGGCACTTACCTATTTCTATAATTTTTTTTCTAAGGAAAAGTAATTCTTTCAACACATCTATCTTACTAATTATTCCTTTCTTCTAATCTACTGTAGTCTAAATTATTTTTCTATACTTGGCTATTTTTAGCTAGTTATCTTTTCTCACTTCAAATCTAGTGCCTATGCACCTCTTTTGCCACATGTGTGCCTTAAATGATGTGTACGTGCCCTTACGAACGCATATGTGCCCTAAACCTCTTTCTTCTCCTTTTGGCATAGGCCATACAGGACGCATACACGCCCAGTATGACATCTACATGCTTGTTTCGATGCAGACACATGCACGTGGCTATTTTAACCTAGACCGATGCATACAAGACCCCCTATCAGCAAAGATTTTTTCTATGGGTACGCGTGTGCATGCCCACCTCTTCTAATGGATACACATGTGCGTACCCATTTCTTCCAAATAGGTACGCATGTGCATCCCTGCCTCCCACGGACAGATGCATGTGCACATCCATGTCCATTTTGATGCATGTGCATGCACGTACCCATCAAACTGATGCATACACCCACGTGCATATGTCAAATTCCGTCCTACCTACCCTATAAAAACCCTAAAAAAGTAATAAATGCGTAATTAATAGGGAGGGATATGCCACTCATGAAAGGTCTATCCGTTGGGTCCCACATGTACTCTCAGTATGCTATCTACATGCCTCATCCTCCTCGGTATTCTTGCCATCTCACTCTAGGGCTATCTCTTTTACTCACGGTAAAAAAATTTGCATAGACTCTGGTAGAAATGAATTGGTCGTGATTGTTTTACCGACCCCACATGGGTATATTAACCCGTCGTGATGCCCCTGTGGCATGTTTTCTCTACCGTGATCATTCTAACCTTCCTCTATCCGCTATGATAATTATTTTTGTATTAAAATAATTATTTTTACTAATTTTCACATGTTGTGGCACTTTGTGCCGTCCAACGGTCACTTCTCCATCCCATTGAAAATAATTTATGAACAGTGCAGGCACCTTTTCCCACCTTTTCCTCTATTTTTCCTCTATTTCCCCTATCGTGATAATTATTTACTAATTTACTTTAAATAAATTATTCTCGACCTGTTTTTCTTCTTGTGGGAATATATTTTGGCTTTCTGACAGCTTTTCCTTCCAACTATCACCCTTGCGTGTATTTTTAGAAGATCTTAGATATTTTGAAATTCTTCTAACAGATCAAAAATTCTAAAAAATTTCAAAAATTCCAAAAAAATCCAAAAACATAAAAAAACTTCAAAAAATGGCTCAAAATTGGTTAAAACCGATCATCTACACCTGAAATATGTGTCTATTACATGGCACTCATCCCAGATCTTGCTGACATTTTCAAATCATTTGAAACAAAAACACGTGGATCACCAAAATCTTCAATCACCTACACAAGCTACGTTGCTTACTTCGTCTGTGCTCTAGGGCACTATCGGTTGCCTGGTATTGTTTTCATCGTGTACATTAGCTTTTTTGCCGGACCTAAGTGTCCTCCATCTTTCCAATTGTATAATACACCTTTCTTGGGGCATCATTCTTCACCCTTGTCATTTATAAGAACATTTGGGACTTCATCTTGATAACAAAATATTTGTGCAACTATCTTAAACATTGTTGGTTTAAGTGTGTGTGATTGTACTTATTTCCCTATTAGGTGATTTTGTTTATTTCTCGTATTGGATTACATTCGTGTATATTTTATGGATTTGGTCATTTTTAGCAAAGGATGGTTGTTTACATCTTGGCTTTTCATGTCATTTTACGCTTCCGTCGCATGCTCACATTTTAATAAGGACCCATGAGGAGGATTCTAAGTATTATGATGATTAAGTATTAATAGCAATTGATTTGCTCATAGCTTGATATCCCTTTTTCTAAATTTCTCATCTTCTCTATCCACTTCTCTCTCTGTTGCTTTCTGATCATCAATCGAGTTTCTTTGTCACCCACATCGACACTCAAGGGGACATTCGTCATCCTTTTTCCTATTAATTTTTCTTCTACCCCTTCAAAAATTTCTATACTTATTTGCATTTTTCTACTTTCTTTGAAGTGACGTAGCTTACGTCACCTTAAAGAGGAGAAAATGTAGACACCTATAGTTTGATCAATACACTATTATTTATAATGGTGTAGTAGCATTTCTTCCCTTTGCAAATTGATGGCACACCACCAATTAGACATATCTATCTCCCCTCTCATGACACCTTTTTGGTCATTTTCCCTCTTATAAACCATTTAAATAAGTCTATTATAGTCTCGTTCTAACTACATTAGCTTCTTATTCCCTTCTAGTTTGCTTCTATTAGCTCCTTGGAAGATCAATCCACTTCGTTAGATTGATTAAGATCCTCATAAATCCTTCCAAAACCCTAATTACTCTCTAAGAGAGATTAATTAGTCTAACCTAGGTTAAATACTTTAAACTATGTTGTCAAATCACACTTTGACTTGCTAAAAGTGCTTTTTGGACTTTAGCCTTTGTCCCACATGCACCCAAATCTCCCTTTTCTTCCAAACCAAAAACTATAAATACGGCTATACCCCCTCCCTCATTTCCTAAGAATTCTCTCTTCTTCCTAGCCTGGATTATAGCAATTTGTTTAGGCTTTAGATTAGATTTCATCTTCTTCCATTTGAGCTAAAAACATTTGATTTTGTATTTCATAGCATTAATATGGAGTAAAAGGGAAGATCCATTGGCCTTGAAGCCATTAATGGGGAGATCAATTTCTCTTAAACACATAACTGAATGCTTGGATCCTCTTAGGTTCATTATTTCAAGCTTTCAAAGAATAGATATTAACTTCATTTTCTTAGTTTGCATGTTTATTTCAAATTAATGTATGTAAAGAAGAAAACCTTGTTCATTTCTTATCACATGGTCCATTGATCATATTGTCAAAAGCCTTTGGGGTTTCTTTAGAGATTCTTACCCCAAATCCATGGCTTTTGCAAATTTAGACACCTATAGTTTGATCACTATGCTTCTATTTTTAATGGTACACTAATGCTTCTTCCCTTTGCAAATTGACAACACACCACCAATTAGACCTATCTAACTCCCCTCTCACGACACCTTTTTGGTCATTTTCCCTCTTATAAACCATTTAAACAGGCCATTATAGCCTTGTTCTAACTACATTAGCTTATTATTCCCTTCTAGCTTGCTTCTATTAGCTCCTTGGAAGATCAATCCACTTCGTTGGATTGATTAAGCTCCTTAGAAATCCTTCCAAAACCCTAATTACTCTCTAAGAGAGATTAATTAGTATAACCTAGGTTAAATACCTTAAACATAGTCAAATCACAATTTGACTTGCTAAAAGTGCTTTTTGGACTTTAGTCTTTGTCCTCACATGCTTCCAAATATCCCTTTTCTTCCAAACCAAAAACTATAAATATGGCTATACCCCCTCCCTCATTTCCTAAGAATTCTTTCTTCTTCCTAGCATAGATTATAGCAATTTGTTTAGGCTTTAGATTATATTTCATCTTCTTCCATTTGAACTAAAAGCATTTGATTTTGTATTTCATAGCATTAAGATGAAGTAAAAGGGAAGATCCATTGGCCTTGAAGCCATTAATGGGGAGATCTCTTTCTCTTAAACACATAACTAAATGCTTAGATCCTCTTAAGTTCATTATTTCAAGCTTTCAAAGAATAGAGATTAACTTCATTTTCTTAGTTTGCATGTTTATTTCAAATTAATGTATGTAAAGAAGAAAACCTTGTTCATTTCTTATCACATGATACATTGATCAGATTGTTAAAAGCCTTTGGGGTTTTTTTAGAGATTCTTACCCCAAATGCATGGCTTTTGCAACTTTTCATTGAACCCACCTACTATCATATTGAAAATAATAAAGGATCTCACAATCATCTGGTTGATGAAATTACGATAGTCAAAGTTGAGACCAGTAGATAGTAAATCACTTATACACACAAGTTCTTATTACATAAATGCATTAATGCATGTAATTCAATATTATTAACAACCATGCATTTTTGAAAGAACTCATAATAAATCTACATTTGAGTCATTTGGTGATTTACACACAAGTTGGCATTTGGCAATGTGGTTCACAAACTTTTGTAGTTATAAGATAAATAAAACAATGATTGGCATTAAATATAGTCTCCCATTTGATCTATGGCATAAATTGGTCCTGGCCGAATGAAATCCAGGTTATTGGAAAAACTTGCATTCCACATTATTGGAGAACCTGCACTTCATGTTCGATAGTTAAATAAATTAACTAAGGATAATATCAAATTTACGAGATCATAGGAAACTTATACCGTGGGTGGAGGTAGATAGTTGTTTATAGGACACATAAGGCCGTTGGTGTAGGGTTTAAAGAAAGACGATAAACATAGAAATTGAAATCGATTCATGGTTTATGCAATAGAAACTATAAAATGTGTAGTAACGTCTCAAAGAGTAATGAAATATTAACAGAATTTTTTTCCTATCGTGCTTGAATCCAATAAAAAGGATATTAAATGGTTACCTCGGTAGTATGCTAGGACTAACATGGGCATCCGGTGCAAGTTCGGTCAACTCCTGATGCGACCTAAAAGGATGTAAATTTACTATGAGAGTAGAAGAAAAAACATGGCATTTTGTTTAAAATGTATCATGCTCAATACATCAATTACATTTACATGGCTACTTGTTGGAATCTAGGATCTTATCATATGTATGTTTATAAATTTATAATATTACTCTATTCTTGATGCGGTCATTTCAGTGGTCTAATAAGACCCATACTCCAATTAGGGATGCAAATGTTTCTGGGGTAGAGGACTCTATAAAGTTTTTCAAAGTACTGACAGAAAAGGACTTAGACGATACATTACAGTGCAACTGCAACATGGAAGAGTAGATTTTATTTGTTGACATGTCTTGAGATTACTTGAAAAAAGGTTTACAACAAACTTATCACTCCACCGAAGCAGAACTACGGCATGTAACTACCAAGCAAACACCTTGCACCACATTCCAAACTCCAACATCCCCAAACACGACGTAACCTTGCTCCCCTCAAAGCGATCACTAGTATAAATATCAATATACCATTAATGAACCTTGATAATAAATTAAAACATTGATTAATAAAAATAAAATGTTTTAATAGCATTTTAAATTCTCAAAATTATTTCCATATATATTTTCTGTTTTTTTTTTTCTTAAAAAATTTGAATCTGAAATTGAACCCGGGTACGATCCGTGCATCATTTCTTATTTGTGGAACCTTAGTGGATAATTTAGCTAAAAAAATTATACCACCGTACTCACCGTTCGACCATAATCTATTCAATAAAAAAAAAAAGCAATTAGTGAAACTGAAATATCTTTTATTAATGTAAGTGGAGTATTAGGCTTTTAATATTTCATCCATATACAAAAAATTAAAAAAACAATTAATTTGAACTGGAATATCTTTTACAAAGTCCTTCGAAGATTTGCATTTTCAATGGAGTATCCTATTGTATAATGGACTGATCGGTTGCCAAACCGAAGAATCCGCCTACAGAAGGTTCCTAAAAACAAACCAAAGCGTAGAATCCGCAGAAATTAACAATTTATAAATCTCATCTTGGCATGCACGGAGTTACCAGAGTCCTCATTTTGTGCTCGAGTTTCAGAAGATATGAATAAATTGAAATGGTTTGTTTCGGTGGTTCTGTGCGCGGTGATTTCATTGCCAGGTATCAGATATGTTTGTATGTTTAATCAGCTTCTATTTTTTGACTAAAGCTAGTTTTCTGCAAAAAATGTACCAAATGTTTTCATTACTTAAAGTATTACTAATTGAGAGGTATTTATTCTATGGAATAAGATTACAATACAGGTTCATTTTTGTTTGATCTTTTAAAATTTATAGTTTATTTGATAGGTACCCACTTGATCTTGAACCAAATTGCGGTAACAATTAGTAATCATTGAATTGATTTTCTACCTAAATTTTCATGGTTCCTACAAAGTTTCTTAATATATTCGATAAGTATCCAGTTGATCTTCAACCCACTTTATCTATAACCAAATTGAGGTAACAATTCGTAATCATTGAATTGATTTTTTCTCAATTTTTCATCATTCATGATTCCCAAAAAGTTTCTTAATTTATTGGATAAGTACTCACTTCATCTTCAACCAAATTGCCGTAAGAATTCAGAATCGTTGAATTGATTTTTTCCCCAAATGTTCATTGTTCCTAAAAAGTTTCCTAGATTTTTGTAAACACAACTCTGTAAAATATTCTTTGTTCTTAAAAAGTTTCTTGAATTTCACAGGAATGGAGATGTGCTACGCAGATACAACGGTGAAGAACAACGAGCTTCAGCAAATCCCAGCATATGAAAACAAATTTATACCATTGTACGCAGGAAAAAGGTTTCCGTCGTTCAAAAAATGTTCGGGTTGTAAGTGTTGTAATGCAGGGAATAAAAACTGCGTTCAGACGTCATGTTGCTATGTAATTGATTGTAATCAGCCGAACACTAAATACGGTACATGCATGTTTAAGCCAATTTCATGTGGCTGCAACGGTTGTACTTAATCACGGTTTCCACGGGGTGCGACTGTGGTTATTGATTAGATATAAATTAAAGATGTGGATCTTCTTTCCTATTTTTTGGCTGTAATGGTTGTAGTTAATCATGGTTTCTAACTTAATAGATTTACAGTTCCGACGGTGCCGCACGCCTGGGTTTTGATGGTCTGTGAATCTTTTTTTGCATATTTTAACTGTAATACATAATTTAATAAAATTTTAGATTAGTTGCTTTTACAAACATTAATTTTTTTTTTTGTAATCATAGATAGAAGAATCTAATATGTTCAAAAATATTAATTTAGAAATATAATTTTAGTATGATCTTTTTCTAAAAATAAATTTAAAATATAGCTGATTTATTATCAATTACTATTTCTAAGTTATTTGAAACTACAAGATATTTCATAATGAATTTTCACATTTTAAAATGTATTAATCTAATTCCACTTATAAGTAAATTTAGAATGATTATCTCCATCCAGGGTTGGATGTCACGTTTGTGAATACTGTCACTTTTAAAATATGACCGTCATGATTGACATGTAAAACTGTAATTTAAACGTCAAAATGACATGTATAATACAAATTTAACCATGTATATAGTATATATATATATACATATACATATATATATATATAAAGTTAATAAATTAAATATGTAACTCTTTTTGAGATTCATGAAGAATACTAATATAAATCAAAAATAGAGATTTTCAGATATGAAGAAAATAAAAAAAATAAAATCTTAGTATCTGATCTAATGATTATGAAATAGAAACATCTATTAATTTTGACTTTCAATTATATAGCTGATTTATTTTTTGTTTAGCTTTTTCTATTGATTTTGTGTTTAGCTTCTTTGTTTTAGTGTTATTTGTTTGATTTTTTACAAATAAAGATTGGAAACTGTAATTATTGCAATAAATATGAAATTCTAGAACTTGGATGTAAGAAGATAGCACTCATTTTATAATTATTTATTTCAATTTAACTTTAGAAAGTCATATAAATTTATTGTTTCAATCTTGTGGATGTAAAATTTTACTCAATTTTTGTATTTTATAATAGTTATTATAAAAATAAATTTGACGTGCATATTATATTTTTAACGTCAAATGACATCCATATAATTTTTTAGACCATCAAAACATGTAACATTGAACGTCAAAATCTAGCACTGTCTCCATCCAATCTAATTTTCATTTATTTTCAATGTAAATTTCATTTTAATTTCAAGTAGAAAGAAGTTTAAAATATTAATCTAGTGTTTAATTGTTGTATTATTTCTTGTTTTCTTTTTAATACATATTATAAATTTGGTCGATTTTTACATTTAGAGGTTTATTTTCTTTTCATATTAAATGGACAAAAGAAATAACTCTGATATTATACAAGAAGTACTAATGAATTTCTATTTTAAAACAAAATTTTAGTTTAAGTTAATGGCAGTAACTTTATCCTCAAACCTGAACCCAATGTGCAGCCATGTAGCGATCTGTGATAACATGTTTGTTCGAATTGACCTTGCATTCCATTCATAGATAATATTGAAAAGATAAATTGAAAAATGTATATAAATCAAGATTGTTATATATTTTCTTTTTAACAGGCAAAGGTGACCATCAAATTCCAAGCTTGAACGATGGTTATTGAAAAGATATTAATTACAGCTGTGAATCTATTGTTTTTATGAGGCAATAAATGTGGATTGACGGTTGTGGCCTGTCATACGTGATTTATATATAGAATGGTTGAATGTATGTTTCTTTATCACTAGGTTATTCAAATTTAAATTATTATACAAAAGAGATAGGATGAAAATTCACACCATAAAACAAATTAAGATATATAAATTGTTTTTAAATTCTTTAGCTAAATAAATTCCTGTTAATGTCCCGAATTTAGGGAATTCTTATTTACAATTTATAAATGTGGTGATTAATTTTAATTATTATAGATAAATTATTAAGATGAGATAAAAATTTACAACATAAGGTAAATTAAGAAATTTAATTTCTTGATTTCAATAGTAGAAATATAAATTCTTTTCGTGATTTATTTAACTTAAAAAATTCTTCTAAACACCCCAGACTTTTGGGAATTATTATTCCACATTTCCAAATTGAAGTCAGCTAAAAGCATTAATCCTCACCCTAGTAACTAAAATAACAATTGCTACTTATTTTGAGATATTGAGATTTTTCTATTGAACTCGTTAATTGCCAGTGTTTGTGTATTTTTGTATAAAGGGTGATTACTTTAAATTACAATGTTTCGGGTGTCTCTTTTATGTGTTGCTTGGTATTGAAAGTATGTCCTTATATTATGTTTGAATATATTTTTTATTCCTTTTTGTTTGACAAGTTTTAATGTTATGGTACTTTTCTTTGTTCTTTACATGTTTCTACAATTTTTACGTAGGAAAGCGTTTTTCCTACGAGGGGAGGATGGCTGAGTTTGAAAACTGTTATTCATCGGACGGTGGAGAGGAGTTTGGCAGGGTTGCGTTGAAATCCTGTGACTAAAAACTTTCCACACAACGGTGAACTCATTTTTGTTTATCTGATTTTCCCTTGCCGTATTATAGTTTAAAGCTTCTTACGTAGAATCCAGAGTAGCGATGGTACCCACGGGCTTCCCACGAAAATAAACCAGACCTTTTCTGAGATTTTCCTAGGCATCCGACACCATTGGATGGGGAGCAAAAGGGGTTTGGCATGATGAACGAGGCATTCGCAAACCAAATCGAAAGTTCATGATGGGAGAGTTCATTGTGGTTTCCTATGCATCAAGCCGCATAGAGATTTTTATAGGTTTTAATCCCCCTTTACTGCTAATGATATTGGTCAAGTCATAAAGAATTTTTTCTTCCAGGGATCTGCGCTCCAAGACTCAACGGCCTCGACCTCATTTTCACCATGAGTGTGACATCAGAAAAGCCAAAAGACATGAACTCTGTCGTTACCATACTAGAATGAATTTTGCACACAAAGTGTTTGTGAAAATGTCCTAAAATTCAGAAGGCCAAAACCAGGGCTCTGATAATACATTTATGTAGATTTCAGTGCGAAGAAATGTGATTCAATGTTGGTGGCAGTGCAGAGGGGAAACTTTGCGGAGTTGGAGAAGGGGATTGGGCCAACCAGGTATGCGAGTGAAAATGAAATGGATCACGTTTATGCAAAGGAAGTCAACAGAATGGAAATGAAATGGATTGGGAAGTTGGCTTTACTTCAGATATAGATGCAATGGATGCCAAGGCGGCAAGGACAGTAGCAGCATGTTCTGCCCACAATATTTAAAAACAATAATAATAAAAAAAGGGAAAAGAAAAGTATGAAAGAATTGTTTTCACTGGTATTAGGTAACTGGTAATTTATTTGGTAGAGACGTGAATGGATTATATGAGCCCCGGCGCGCCCCCCTTGTGAAGGCACATGGGCATCCTCAGTGGATCTGCAGACAGGTCATTTTCCTGGCAGAAAATAATACAAGCACTTTATTTGAGATCCGTAGGCTTTGACCAAGGTGAAACGAAGTTAACATTGTAAATTTTGCATAATTGGATAGTTCCAGCGATTTGGAGATTACTAGTCTGTGTTGAAAGGAGATAGATTAAGCTCATTGAACAACCCTCGAATATTCATTCCTGTGCACAGGCTTCATGAGCATTCTTATGATAAAAGAGCATCTTGTTTCCCATAGAGCCGAAGGAAAGAAGTGGTAGGTTGCGATGGCATGCAGATTAAGCCAGTTCAATCCCATCAACAGGACTTTCTATTGTCGTAGTTTTGTTTGTTGTATCCAGAGGAGAAGAAGAAGATTGAGGATTAGGAGGCACGTATTATCTGACTGTTGTTTCTGTTTCTTTTACTTCTATGCACCCATGTTGTGTGCATTGTAACTTTTACAACACCATTCTCATAGCAGATGAAGGATAGCTCCTCGTTTTCCTTCCTCTTTATCTTTTATTTCGAGTAGATTTTGCATTGATTAAGAATTTGAAAGAGCTCTTCTCTGTTATCCCACGTCTATCCAAGAACTTTCTCCTGGTCTTGACCATGTGGGCAGCAATGACTGCAGGATGTGTTGAAAATGGGTTCATCGAAAAGGCTTTTTATCTTGTAAGCTTAAGCAAAATGAATGGAAGTAAAATGAAATCTCTTCCATGTCGTCTTTTTGTTCATTGGAGTTGCTGTTCTTTTTAGATCCATGAATTTTAGAGCTTGAATCTACTGGTTTCAACTATGTAATGACATTTTCGATCCCATCTTATTCATCCACTGCAGTGTGTCGTCTGGTATATACCCCACACCCATTTATGTTGCAGACAAGTTTGAGTTGCATTGCTTCTTATACTGTTGTTTCTCATCGTTGCTTTCCAAAGATAGATGTAGAGATGACGATAAAGAAACACCTTTTCCAGCATAATCTCAGCCCGTGGGAAAACAAGAATTTTGGAACAGGGTACGAACAATAGAATCTAGTTTTTGGTCATATGTAGTAGTTGCAAGTTCCGTGATGGACATGTATGTGAAATGTGGAAGCATTCAAATGGCTTGCCAACTTTTTGACTACTTGAAAAACCTAACATGGTGTTTTGATGAAGCATGGGTGCACAACGAATGGCTTGGGTTTTCACATGACTATCTGACATCATCTCGGGAAAATGGTTATCTCAATGGATCACGAGTGTAAACCACCTAGAGCCACTCATACACAGTTTGCTCATCGTTCCCATGCATTTTTCATCTCACCTTGTCCTTCATAATTCTCATACTTTAGTTTTACATTTGTAACGCAATAAATTTAAAACCTTAGATTATTTCACACTCAATTATTTTATATAAACTTGTTTTGCAAAACATTAAAATGAAATTTGGCACTTAAGTAACCCAAATTGTACTTGGAAGCCAAGCATAAACTTAAAACCCTCCTTTAGACATAATCTGGAAAACTTCAGAACCATAGTAATAACGTGAAACAAAAAAACTCCTCCTTATGTCTTACATTACTTACTTGTAATTTTATCATCATCCATGGTTGCAACCACAACATTATGCACTACTAGACCTAGGGTATCAAAATTTAGTGCTCATTTATGTTTGTATTGGCGAGAGCTAAATGTGTCAACTAAAACAACCTTTGTCTACATTGCAAAGTTAGAAAAAATTAATTTCTAGATACTTGCAAAACAACACTCCGAGCCCCAAAAAGAAGATGTCAAGTGTTGTATGTGTTCCTTATTATGTAGAGAGTTGCATCAAGCATTAGCTCAACCCCATTTTACCGTTTGCACTCTCTTCGTCGCTTCTCTAGGAGCCCTATTACTCCGTTTTGTACTTTTAAAGAGTGGTTATAACTGAAAAGATGGCTTTGATTTTTACCCACCGTTTGGTCCTTGAACAACAAAATGCTTATCCACCTTCATAAACCTCTAGTATTTTGACTAGATAATTTTTTGGAACCTTCGGTTAGGGAAAATCATAATCCTAGTTAGTTTGGCAAAGGCATTTGATAGTCCTCTAGTAGCAATTTTGACTAGGTCAAACTAGATGAATTACAACCGGTGGCTCCAGAAAACCCATCACCATTTGAAGCCTGTTTGCCAGTTCTTAGTGCCTTCGAATCTGATGAATTCCCCATATATAGGGGAACTTATTGGAAATTTTGTGTTGCGCATTCGTCCATCGAACACTAGTTTTGGATATGGTTTTATGAGCCTTTGAGCTAACTTTTTATCATTTGCGATTATGTCAATTACGACTAATGGCCTAGGAAAACTTACAGTCTATCGTAAACGATTTGGTAGTTTTGAATTCTATCCTTCCTCCGAATTCTTGTTGTATAGGAGGACATGAAGAAATTTACCCATGGTGTGTTTTCTCATCAGAAGACAACATGCATTTGCAGTGTGCAATAGTCGATTTAATAATTAGTGTGTTGTATTTTGTAGCTCTAATGTGGAATAAATAAATCTAACCACAACAGGAAACCTTAGTTTAAAACTAGTACATATCTACCCTTGTCGCATGCTCTTTCTTAGCATAGAAGAAATTGAAACTTTAGAATGAACTTAAAATTTTCTCTCGATAGCACCTCCTATATTAGGTAACTAAGAGCCCAAGATTTATTTTATTGTCATAGTCGGTATGTTTAGCAACAATTCCATAAACTTGACGGTTAGGAATGACATTATAGTGCCCCCTTCCCTTTGACACATTTTTGATACTAATCATGATACTATTGATTATATTATAGACATGATTATGGACCTTATTATAGTATGATGATAGATGTAGATCATGGATTATTGCTGACTTGATTTAGTTATGAGGTATGATGATTATTAGAGGCATTTTGGATATTGATGATGATATATTGTTTGACATGGTTATATTATGGATTCTGTGCACACTTGAGATATTTGGAAATTGTGAGTAGACCTAAAAATGGAAATTATTGGATGATGATATAGTTGTTGATAAAACTATAAATTATATTGTTAGATTACTTTGATGTTGTTGTGATTCATATATCTAAATAACTTTAGGAATTATATTTATATTATTTTGGATGTTTTGATATGGCCACAAGGCCGAAAGAGGTATTTGTGTTTTGCAGGTTAAAATATCACAACAAACATTGGGGGATTGGAGACTAACCACATTGGAATTCTAGATGATTTCAACAAGGTCACCATGGCAACTAGTATTTGTTTGTGCGTGTTTGTGTGTATTAGGGATTCCCATGGGGGAGATACCTTTAAATCTGACCAAGGGGTTATGTGTATTTATTTGTTGGTTCCTTTGTTTATGTTTGCATGCGTTTATTTTGTGGTGCCTTTGCCCCTTTCATTATTCATTAAATGGTGTGTAATTTTATGAGTAATCATGTTGTTAAGTTAATTAATTAAAATATGTCGTAAGAAAGTAATTAATATAGTTGTTGGCCTTGAATTAAAGTGTTGTAAGAGATGTGTAAGTTAAATTTTGAGTGTGAAACACTTCACCTTATTGGAAATTTGAAATTGTCCTTGGAGGCTGATTTTGGAGGCTTGTGGGACAAGTTAAACTTGTCTCAAACATCTTAAATTTAATTACCAACCATACCTATGGTTGGAGAGTTGAGATTAGACTTTTATAATACTTTTTGAGAAGGCAAATTGTAGGTTTTAATTCCACTTTTCTTACATGATTTAATTTCATTCATTTGGGGTGTTGGTTAGATTTGAGTGTGTAAGTAAACTATCATATTATTCACCCACCTATTTATTATGCATTGGAGAATGAAGTTGAATTTGGGGGGTTGGAAATGAGGATGTGTGATGTGACATCCTACATAATCCCACCTCATTCCTTTCCCTTCCCTCATCTATAAAATTCGAATTCCTTACCTTGTTTTGAGTTGCTTCATTTTGGGAGACTTTATTCTTGGGTGAATTCCTTGTTGTTTTAGGAGCTCTTGCTTTAAAGAAGTTTTTGGAAGATTGTTGCATGCTTGTGGTTGGCTGATTTTGATATTTTGCATTGGGATAAAGCTTGTTGTTTTGGAACTTGGAACAAATCCATCATGGAGAGGATGGAGCTTGGCTCTTGAAATGCTCTTCTTTTATGAATGTAAATGTTAATGTATGAATTTTTTGATACCTTTGTGGGTTTTTGGGTAGATGGCCTAGGAATGACGTAGGAGAAGACAATGTGGTTTATTTTGTGGGAGGCACAAGTTTGTTTTAGGGAGGTATAAGGGTGGAGGGAGTTGGGATTTGGGTTTAACCTTATAAAGAAATAGCTTGAATTTATTTACTCATTATGGGGTTCCATAATAGGTTTGGGAGCCATAAGGTAATGTGAGGAATAAGGGGTACTTGGGGGAGGCATAGGAATTTCAGGGCTTTGATATACTATATTTTGGCGGTTTGTAATTTACGTGGTGATACCCATTTCCCCTTTTGGGAGGCATAAGAAGCTCCCCCCATAGTTTCTTTCTCCTTTGTCTTGCTTGAGGAAGCCTTAGTATTGTTTGTCATGCTTTAATGTAGTTGTAAATTACATTATGTTTTAGACTGTGTTTTTATTGTGAAAGTGTTGCTAGTGAATTTGTGGAAGCTTGTTGTTACCAAGAGTTGGATCACATATTTTATTGTATTATGGTTGGGGCTCGGGGGCCAATGAGGAAGGATGAATTCTCCTCTTCATAGGATGTCTTGGTTGGGTGGAGAGTGTTTCCTTTCTCCTACTCTTGTTGTGAAAATTTTTTGGAAGAATGAGAAATCTGCATGTTGCTATCTTGGAGCTGAGGTAAACACAGTTTGACAGTCCCTTGTGAAATGAAATCATATTGTAACCTTTCCCACTAGAAGTGGATGAACTTTTATATGTTTTTAATGGAAATATGTTGTAGTGGTTACGAAAGTGTAAATTGAAATGTGAAAGACACATACTCTGTCTATTATTTTGAAAGTAAGAAATTATGTTCTGTATGATGAAATAGAAGAATGAAAGAAGGAAGTTGTAAAGTTGTCATTTGGAATCAATAAATGAATGTATTAACTCTCTTAAATTCCATTGTTGTATTGAATCTGATCATTTCAATGTATTTTAAGTCTCTTTTTGAAAGGAAGAAATACGTGTGAGAAAAATACACAATTGTCTTTTGAAATATGTGAAAATTGGAAATCAGAGATGTATTTTAGCTCTTGAATAGTTTTATTTGAATAAAATAAATATATTAGATTGGAATTGGAACATATTATAATACTTGAAAGAAGAAAATGGCAAATAAACCTTTTAAAATTTGATCTTTGTCTTGTATTTTCAAACTGGCAATTGTTTAACCCAAAATACACAGACCAAATCTGCAACAAAGAAATAACAAATGAAACATTAATTTGGACATAATAAGATATAAATGAATTAATCTATACATTAACACTTGGGAAATTTCTTAGAAAACTTAGAAAAATCGGGCTCAAACCGCTTTGAAGTCGTTTTGCTGTTAAGAAATGTAAATGTTCAAATTGCAAATCAATAAGACAAATTGAATCTTGAAATCTTTCTTAAATCCATCTAAGAACAATTCTCCATGTCTATTTGACATGCTGAGAGAGGAGGAAGATAAAATTGAACAAATTTTATAAGTTAAATTTTACCCGTTTGCACTGTAAAAGCCTGCAGATCATTTTTTTTGAAATTGTTTCCTTAAACCATATCAAAATCAAAATTTAACGATTCTTGAGTAAAGAGAACATCAAGATCTTTTCAGAAAGTCTACGTTTTCCCAAAAATTATATTTCTATAAAAATTTATGGCCTTTTGAAGTTTTTCTTGGTGGGCCCGTGGGCCCGAGTTTTTCCCTTAGTGCTTCGGAAATATTTTTGCAAAATTTTCCTAATTTTCCCCGCCAACTTGGATCCAATCAGAGGATACCATGTGGCACCACAAGGCCTTGGCAGAGGGGCAGATCCCTTTGTAAGCATAGCACTTCGGAAAATTTTTGGGAAAATTTTCCTAATTTTCTCCACCGCCCCGCCACCCCGCAGCTAATCAAAGACTACCACGTGGCACCATGAGGCATTAGTAGAGGGGTGTATCCCTTTTTAACTTATCATTTTAGAAAAAAAATTGGAAAATTTTCTAAATTTTCCCCACCAGCCCGTAGCCAATTAGGAGGTGCCATGTGCCATTGTGAGGCATTGGTGGAGGAGCGGGTTCCTTTTTTCCTTCGGCATTTACAGAAAATTTTGGGAAAATTTTCTAAAGTTTCCCCACCACCCCAACATCCTGCAGCCAATCAGGAGTTTCCATGTGGCATCGTGAGGCGTCAGCGGAGGTGCACATGAATTTTACCCTTTTTTCCCTTCGAGACACTAAAACTGTTTTATCCCCGCTGCACTGATTTCCCCGCATGGCTTCAGAGGTGCCACATGTATCTTGTAGACTCACGAGAGCACATGTGCAAAGGTTGATTTTCACCCCCACGTGGAAAATTTTTAAAATTCTCCCACGGCCCTGTCCACCTGACTAATCATCCAGGAAATATTTCTCCCCATGGCACGCAGACACACCCCTTGGGTAAATTTTCTCCCCTGGGCCCGCAGGCCCGCTCTTGGGAAAAATTTTAACCCCAAGGCCCACGAGCCCATAACTTGAGAAATATGAGAAGTTAGGAGGACTTATTTATATCAATGAAAAGGTGAGGAAATTTCCTATCCAATGGAAATGATTTAGGAAAATCTTGAATGCATTAATTTTGAGAAAGAGAAAGTTGAATCTTTAAGCCTATTAGAGAATTGGTATGGTGAGGATTTACCCTATGAACCTGATTGAACCTTCTAACTCTAAATTTTGGGACCTTTTGATCTCTAATAATTGTTAATAAAACAAAATTATATTTCAGTGGTTTCGAATTGTTCTGGAACTATTTAGTGATAACTATTGTCTTATAACCTAGTTGTGGACTCTTTTAAACAAAAAAAAATATTCCATAATTTTCCTAACTAATCCTTGGTTGTTCTTGGGTCTCAAGTGGGTTTTTTTTTTGTGGGTCTTACACTTGGTATCAGAGCAGTGGTTTAAAATCTTAGGCCATTGGGCACACTAGAAAATTCAAGACATGAACCTTAAGCCTATCATACTTTTAAATCTAGAAACCAACTTAGTTTAGAAATTACATATTTTAGTAAACATGGAAACTGAATAAAACTTAGAAAGATGAACTAACTCTCACCCTAGTCTGTGCAGGAGGCACAGACGGGACGAGGGGTCTTTTCACATAGACCTAGACTTACCACCGCCAGATCATGATGTAGAAGCCATCCTACCCTAGATTTTGTAGACTCTTCAGGATGTCAATGCCGGTCTACGCGGAGGATAAGAAGGAGGATATGCGGCCAGACATGATAGAGTCACTTCCATTGAGGGTCATGTATCTTCTCGACCCAGCGAGGAGCATGAAGGAGAGGACTTCCATGTAGATTCATCCAGAGTAGAATCACCATAGAGGGGACAGGGTGACTAAGTTTCAGGACATAAAGAGAGGTCTCGGAGCCCTAGGCTTAGGGATGAGCATATAGAGAGGCCTAGAGGCCGTCAGATCACAGCTACAGACCACATCGGGAAGATCTCGAAGCTTCGGCCATCACATTATTCTAGTGACATAGGTGGATTTCAAGAAGAGGCTTGGTTGGTGAGCTTTAGTGGATGCTTCAAGATCTGTCATTGTTCTAGCAACACGAAAGCTCATGTTACGATCGATCTACTAAGGGATGGAGCTGGTGTCTGGTGGCAGACAAAGGAGTAGAAGGTCCATGTTGATTTTGAGACAGTTACCTGAGAGCTCTTTGAGGAGAATTTCTAGAGTAGATATTTGTCATGAAGGTTCATATAACAGTGGATAGATGAGTTCTATGATCTTCGACATACATCTCTTACAGTGGCTGAGTACAAGAGTAGATTTATGTATCTACTCTAGTAAGTTGATTACATGCAGGATGAGAAGGTGCGGATCCACAGGTTCATTTGGGGATTGAATCTAGACATTGGAGGTGCAATGTAGATCCATTTTCCACAGACATTGGGTGAGGCCATTAAGAATGCCTATATAGAAAATGAGACTTACGGAAAGACCCAATAGGCTAGAGAATGATTTCGGAGCCGCATGCAACAGATGTGGGATAACAGATCAAGGGGGTCACTACCACTTCCTTGTGGTGGATAGGGTTCAGCACAGTCATCCTTTAGACCACAGCAGTAGCAGCATCAGTCCCTCCCACCTTATAGACCTCCACAAAGGTTTGATCCACAGAGAGGTCGGAGTATGGGGCCTCCTCCTAGGGGTCCCATCATAACACAGGGTGTCTAGAGAGCTCACTCAACAGGAGTTTTCCAGCAGAGACCTCAACAAACTACAACCAGATCATTAGGATCCACACCACAGACCTCTAGAGTACCGACTGGTCCTACTACACAGGGTAGAGGATCATGCGGTTTTTTTGGTTGTGGTGTTACCAGACATTTTTAGAGATACTACCAACAGAACCCTAATAATAAGGGTAAGATACAAATCTCAGAGCCTACTATTGGTGATATGGGGTGCAATCATAGGATGTACACACTGGTCGAGAACCACCACGCAGAGCATCAGAGTACAGTTATTGAGACTGCAGGTAACATTGGTGGTATTCCTACCTTCATTCTATTTGATTCTGGATTTGGGTTCTTCTGGATATTCTTCTGATTCTTTTATTTGATATGTCTATTTTGGGCTATTGGGTAGATGGCCTAGGAATAGTTTTAAAGTGTAGGAGAAGACTATGGGGATCACATATTTTATTATTTTGTGGGAGGCACAAGTCATAAAACAACTCATTATTAATAATATAGGTATTTTAATGAGGTATAAGGGTGAGAGAAGTGATCATAGGAGTTGGTAAGCCTCATCTCCTTGTTTTGAGATTTATTGGTTCCACCTTACAAAAAATATTTTTGCTTGGATCTTCTTTACTCATTATGGGGTTCCATAAGAGGTTGGGGAGGCATAACATTTTAATGTGAGGAATAAGAGGTACTTGGGGGAGGCATAAGGAATGACTGATTTTAGGGCTTTATTATTTTGGATAAATATACTATATTTTGGTGGTTTGTAATTCAGATAAATTCAGTGGTGATACCCATTTCCCCTTTTAGGAGGCATAAGAAGAATCCCTCATAGTTTCTTATAACCTCCTTTGGATTGCTTGAGGAAGCCTTAATATTGTTTTCAGCATCAAGATTTAATAGAAGACGTGTAGTTTTAAACATTAGGGGAGTGTATGTGTGGAAATACATTCTGTATTGGAATGCGTTTTTATTGTGAAAGTGTTGCTTGTGTGTTTGTGGAAGCCTGTTGTTGCTATGAGTTGGATCACATCAATAATATAGTGTGTTTTTTATTACTCATTGTGGTTGGGGCAATTATATAATGTAATTGGGGCTATCAATTTCACATCCAATGAACAATGATGGATTCTCCTCTTCATAGGATGTCTTGGTTGGGTGGAGAGCGTTGCCTTTCCCCTACTCTTATTATGAACACAATTTGAAAGAATGAAAAATCTGCATGTTGCTGTTCTGGAGCTAAGATAAAGAGAGTTTGATAGTCCCTTGTGAAATGAAATCATATTGTAACCTTCCCACTAGAAGTGGATGAAATTTTATATTTTTGTAATGAAAATATGTTGTAGTTGTTATGAAAGTGTAAATCGAAATGTGAAAGAGACATATTTTGTCTATTCTTTTGAAAGAAAGAAATTGTGTTTTGTATGATGAAATGGAAGAATGAAAGAAGGAAGTTGTAAAGTTGTCATTTTTAATCAGTAAATGAATGTATTACCTCTCTTCAATTGCATTGTAGTATTCAATCTGATCATTTCAATGTATTTTAAGTCTCTGTTTGAAAGGAAGAAATGCATGTGAGAAAAATATAGAATTTTGTCTTTTGAAATATGTGAAAATTTGAAATCAGAGATGTATTTTATCTCTTGAATAGTTTTATTTGAATAAAAAAGTATATTATATTGGAATTGTAACGTATTATAATACTTGAAAGAAGAAAATGACAAATAGACCTTTAAAAATTTGATCTATGTCTTGTATTTTCAAACTAGAAATTGTTTAATCTAAAATACAAAGACCAAATATGCAACAAAGAAATAAAAAATAAAACCTTAATTTGGAAATAATAAGATCTAAATGAACTTATTTAGACATTAACACTTAAGGAATTTCTTAGAAAACTTAGCAAAATTGTGCTCAAACCGCTTTGTAGTCATTTTGCTATCAAGAAATTTAAATGTTCAAATTAGAAATCAATCAGACAAATTGAATCTTGAAAGATTTCTTAAATCCATCTAAAAAAAATTCTCCATGTCTATTTGACATGTTGAAAGAGGAGGAAGATAAAATTGAAAAAAAATTAAAAGTAAAATTTTTCCAGTTTTCACTGTAAAATCCTACAGATAATTTTCTTGAAATTGTTTCCTTAAACCTTATCAAAATCAAAATTTAATGATTCCTGAGTAAAGAGGATTTCAAGATATTTCTAGAAAGTCCTTTTTTCCTAAAACAGAGCTCTCTATCAGAATTTATGGCCTTCTGAATTTTTTCTTCACTTGGCGTAAAAAAAATTCAGAAAATTTCCTTGGCGGGTCCATGGGCTCGAGTTTTTCCCCTAGTCCTTCGGATTTTTTTTTGGAAAATTATCCTAATTTTATCCTCCGCCCCGCCAACTTGTAGCCAATCAGAGGCTTCGACATGGCACCGTGAGGCATTGGTGGAGGGGCTGATCCATTTTTAAGCTTAGCGCTTCAAAAACGTTTTGTGAAAAGTTTCCTAATTTTCCTAGCCACCCTGCCACCCCGCAGCCTATCAGAGGCTACCACGTGTCACTATGAGGTGTGGGCAGAGGAACGGATCCCTTTTTAACTTAGCATTTCATAAAAAAAAATTGGGAAAATTTCTAAAGTTTCCCTGCTGGCCAGCAGCCAATCAGGATCTGCCACGTGGTGTCACAAGGCATCGGTCAAAGGAGTGGGTTCCTTTTTTCCTTTGGCATTTTTTTGAAAATTTTCTGAAAATTTTCTAAAGTTTCTCCATCGGCCTGTCGGCCCGCATCCAATCAAGAGCTACCACATGGCATCGCGAGGCGTCATCGGATGCGCAGGTGAATTTTACCCTTTTTTCCCTTCAGGGCTCTAAAACTCTTTTATCCCCACCGCCCTACTTTCTGCGCGTGGCTTAGGAGGCACCACGTGTCCCTCTCAGAATTGCGAGAGCGCGGGTGTAAAGGTTTCTTTTCACCCCCAGGCGGAAAATTTTCAAAAGTCTTCCACGACCCCGCCAACCTGACTACTCCTCTGGGAAATATTTTTCCCTATGGCCCATAGACCCACCCCTGTTGAAAATTTTCTCCCCTGGACCCACAGGCCCACTCTTGGGGAAAATTTTCACCCCAAGGCCCATGGGCCCATAACTTGAGAAATATGAGGAGTTAGGAGGACTTCTTTATATCAATGAAAGGGTGAGGAAATTTCCTATCCAATGGGAATGATTTAGTGAAATCTTAAATGACTTAATTTTGAGAAAAATCAAGTTGAATCTTTAATCGTGTTAAAGAATGGGTATGGTGAGGAATTACCCTTTGAACCTAATTGAACCTTCTAACCCTAAATTTTGGGACCTTTTTATCTCTAATAATTGTTAATAAAAGAAAAGTATATTCCAATGGCTTAGAATTGTTCTGGAACTTGCTAGTGACAACTATTGTCTTGTAACCTGGTTGTGGACTCTTTTAAATAAAAAAAATTATTCCATAATTTTGCTAACTGATCCTAGGTTATTTTGGTATCAAGTGGGTTGTTTTTTGCGGGCATTACAGACATGGTCAAACTATATATGAAGTAAGTAGAACTAATACTTTGTTAGCATCCTAGTGGACTACCAAGTCTTACAAAGTTAGATCTAGAAATTAACTTCATCATCATATGAGTTCCTTATGGGATCTAGAGAACACAAATGGAGCTAGTGAAATAGTTGTACTATGACTTAAACTCTTTTTAATGACCTCTTTAGTTCCATACAGCTAAATGTGTTACCTTGGCTAGTGGCGATATAGTAGCTTGGTCATTTTTGGAGGCTTTATAGGGTAAATATGTTTTCCACACCTTAATCTGATCTATAATTGGGTGTAGAGCCATGAGTGCATAATTGAATTAAAATAAACCTTAATTGGTTAGGAGGTTAACTTGTGGTTCGTGTGTATTTATAATGTTTCCAATCATGTACTTCTTTAAGATGTTCGACAAATGCTTTTGTAAGTGTTTTTTTATAAAGTGATGCCAATAAAATACCTAAGAAACAATGTTAATGAGATGAAAAAATAGAGAATATACAATAATGGTTTAGGAACAAAATTTCACTTGAATTCCTTATGGTTTATTTAAGTATTGACTTTTATTAAGAATGGATACAAATATTTCTTGGTGGGACTAGGCATTTGAGCCAATATAGAGTCCGTCAAAAATAAAATCAAATAAAAATCATGATGGGTAAATTGTTAATTGACTAAAACTAACTTTGTAACTAAAACAACCATAGTATGAGAACAAACATGCTTCTAATGGACACGAGTTCTTAGGAAAGGACAACTTGAAGCTTCATCTCGTTTGAATCGTATTATTTTCCCTCAATAACTTCAGGTTGGTTCCCTTGCATAATGAGGGTAAAATTAAATGTCAACTAAACATGTTTTGAGAAAAAAACCTTTAACGTAAGAATTAGTTATTGGGAGACTCATAGTCTCTTAAAATTGACTTTAATTAACAAATGATCTATGGATAATTATTGGAACTTGATACAGGAATCAATTGTGCATTCTCCTTTAAAGACCATTGCCTTGCATAGTAATTGAAGATTGTAACATAAGAAAATTTAAAACTTATGTGTTTACTTCTCTTGAAAACTATAACTTCATACAATTGAAACATAAATCTAATGAATATGTAAGCCATAAAAAGACCATGTCGTGGAGTACGCCTACCTAGTGTTTCATTCTATAGTTGGGTAATTGTCATGGTTTATGTCATTTGAGTATGACATTGATGGGTATGCTATGTTATTCTATTATATGGTTTGGTTCATGCTTATGTAAGTGTCTTATGTGTTGTTGAGTTTCTCTACTTGGAGCCCTTGTGGTGTTGTGTAGTGAGAAATGTAAGTCAAAAAAACCTTATTCTTGATATCTTTACTATTGTATTTGTGTGTGTAGAATGTGGGCATTACATTTGGTATTCGAGTGCAGGTTCATGATATCGAACCTCTGGGACAGATTGGAGTAGTGATGATTTTGTAATGGTGGTGGTGGATATTGAAAGAGTAATGTGATATATGTTTTGATGTGAACAACATGAATCTTGATATTATGAATGCACATGTTGCGCATGTCACTTTGTGAGTAATTGTTATCATGTTGATGTGCTTATGGTGAAATTATTGGATCTCCTTTTTGTGGAATCAATAAGGAGTTGCACGTGTGATGTGTTACCTTATTATGTGTGAAACGAAATGTTGTTTTGGATTGTGCCAGTGTTGGAGTGTCTTTTTATTCTATGATATATAGGTGTGCTGATTTGTTGTATGGAAAAGATTGGTGTATAGTAAATTGGATTGTATCATAATGTCACTACCGTATTTTTATGAATCACGTGTGTCACCATTATTGTATTTAGGATTCACTATATGTTGTAATGTTATTCATTGTGTTCGTCATACAATTTAATTTATGTGATGGTTCATCATCGGGAATTTGAGGCATATGTGATCGTATGACCCCTATTATGTAATACTTGCTCCTTGGGTGTATTATATGGAAATGTGATGTATCATAACCCATGAACATAATGATTTTGTTGTGCCTTCTATATATATACCATGCGTAATATGCTATGATTAATGTGCTGTGAATCACCATTGTGTTAGTAATGTAGACATGTGTTATGTTGTGAACCTTACACTAGATGAACCTAAGGGGAAACAATTGTTAAGAGTCTATATTAATTTGGAAAGAGGAGGCATGGACTAGGCTTTCATAATATTGAGCTAAAGATTATGACTATGGAAGTGGAGTCTTATATAGGCTGAAAACCCACTTCTACCTATTTAGTATAATTAGAGCTTGCTCAACATATTATGGATGTGCACCACCTTAGGCTCAACTGTATGCAAACTAGTGTCCCCTGCTCTCTCCTATTGGGCTATTCCATCGAACAATCCTATGCGATTTTGACTATGTTGAGCCTTGTGGGAGTATGGAGGGATGATTTAGTTACAAGATGACGAAAATTATTTTATTAGATATGTTATTTTAAGAGCCGAGGCTTGATGTCCGAGTGCCAATAACTCCTTGAGTACACCTTTGGTGGACTTATAAGGCCACATACTTATTGTGATGTACTATTTCTCTATACGTATTTTATTCATAAATTGAACATTTTCCCTTTTCTTGAGCTAAGAACAAATAGTTTTCTTGATTGATGCCATGTTCTTATATTTTGGGAATTTTATTTGGTTGTTGTACTAACATGCAGATTTTTGACCTAACTATGCTTATTTGGTCATTTACTTTGCTTATATTTAAAATTTATTTTCATGTTTAAAGGTTTTATAGCCTAGCCCAAGGATTTGGATATTTTCCACTTGGCATTTGAAATGGATTTTTATGTTGGTTCTAATGTCCTAATGTGTGGAATAGGGTCATGGGATGCACCATGGAGCGGTTGAACCTATGGACCCACTTCATTGTATGGGGGTACTGCCTAAGGAGTTAGAGATAACTAACAGGTTGTTGATCCATGAGTTATTATGTCACTTGGGTTAGGGATGTTTGGACTCTATGAGCCTAGGGCCATAGGGTGACTGACCCCTTTGAGGGAGGTATAAGAGAATTAAGGGAGGTATAAGAGAATTGAGGGAGGCATAAAAGAATTGAGGGAGGCATAAGAGACTTTAGGAAGGCATAAGATGGTACTATGAGGAATACATACGAGGCTTAAGGGAGGCATAAAATACTTGAGGGAGGCATAAGAGACTTGAGGGAGACATAAGAGACTTGTGTGTGATGTGTGTGATTAGTGCACTTGGAGTTTCATTTTTATGTTTTTTAAAAATTGGGATGCATATGTAGTTGTTGGTGATGCTTTGGGAGGTATATGGACCTATTGTTTCGTGATGTTTTGGGAGGTGTATGGTGTTGGTGTTATGATTTATGTGTACTCTCCAATTTGAGTCTAGTTATGTCACTTTGTCATGTTGCAGGATTGCATGATCTGGATTAATTAGTATGATGTTGTTTCCATCTTGACCCTATATAGCAGATTTACAGTGATATGGGTTTGAGTACAACATGAAACCCCTCTATGTGTACATGTTGGGAATTGCATGTTGGTGTATCTATGCTTATGCTATGAGTGCATTTGTGTCAGAAGCACATTTGTTCACAAGTAATCATGCTATTAGATCTTTGTATGTCTATGTCCATGGTCTCACTTGAGTTCGTGTGCTGTGACATAGTCCTGAAAGTACATATCATGATGTCGGGTGAACTATTAGTGTTGTGTAAAGCTTTGATGTGTTATTTTTATGTTAGTTATGTTGGGAAATTCTCAAACATAAGACATTTACAATATTAGTGAACAATGAAACACTAAGAGTTGAGATTAATAAATAATTTAAAGAAAAAACTAAGTAATCAAGTTAAAAGAGAACTACCACATCTTCAAAAAACATTAAAGTCTAAGATATTCTCAAAATTAGTTGTTTCCATGTGGCAGGATTTTTACGGATGAGTTGTTTTTTTAGTGACATGTGTCATTATTTATTTTCTTTCTTACGTATTCCTTGAGTATTGGTGTTGTGTCACATCGAAGATCATGCTCTTTATAAGGGAGGGAAATGGAGTGCCCACCATATTTAAAAACAATAATAATAAACAAAAGGAAAAAGAACATTTGGACCCAAATAATTTTTAGTGGTAGTAGGTAAGATATAATTTATTTTATAGTGATATGAATGGATTAGGTTACCCCCCATGTGAAGGCACATGAACATCCTTAATGGAACTGTAGACCTATGATTTTCCTGGAAGAAAATAATAAACACACTTTTTTTGAGATCCGTAGGATTTGACCATGGTGAAACCAAGTTAACATTATAAATTTAGCAATGCTAGATAGCTTCAGTAATTATTAGATTGCCAATCTGTGTTGAAAAGAGTTCTTTCCCATTGCCATCCAAAAACATCCCTACACATAGGATAAATTTATACCGTAGATATATCCTCATTTTATTTTATACAAAATATTTGATTTGAGTCTGTATCTGCAGACAAAGCGGGTTCGATGTCTTGTAGAGGACTTTCTATTGTCACTGTTTTGTTTGTTGTATGCAGAGGATAAGAATAAGATTGAGGATTAGGAGGAACACATTATTTGACTCTTGTTTTGGTTTCTTTTTCTTCTATGTACACATGTTGTGTGCATCATAAATTTTACAACACCATTCTCATGATAGGTGAATGACACCTCCTTTCTTTCCTGCCCCTTTATCTTTTATTTCGAGTAGAATTTGCATTTATTAAGAATTAAAAAATATCTCACCTTGTCCTTCATAATTCACGTACTGTAGTTTTACATTTCTAACGAAATAAGTATAAAATCTTGGAGTATCTCACATTAAATTATTTTATATAATTTTTTTTGCAAAAAATTAAAATGAAATATGACACTTATGCAACCCAAATAGCACTTTCTATCTAAGCATAAACTTAACCCTCCTAAGGACATAATCTTGAAAACTTCGTAACAAGACTATTAACCTAAAACAACAAAACTCCTCCTTATCTCTTACATTATTGACTTGTAATTTAATCATCATTCATGGTTGAAACCAAAACCTTATGCACTAATAGACCCAGGGTATAAAAATTTGGTGCTCGTGTCTATTGGAATTGGTGAGAGATAGATTAGTCATTAACTAAAACAACCTTTCTGTCTACCTTGCAAAGTTAGAAAAACATAATTTCCAGATAGTTACAAAATAACACTACGAGCCCCATAAAAGATATTTCGAACATCATATGTGTTCCTTGTTATGTAGAGATTCTCTTAAAGCATTATCTCAACCTCATTTGAACATTTGCACTCTCTTCACTGCTTCTATAGGATCAGTGTTACTTCATTTTGTACTTTTAAGGAGCGGTTAAAACTGAAAAGATGGATTTTGTTTTTACCCATAATTTGGTTCCTGAAAAAGGAAATTCTTGTTCGCCTTCACAAACCTCTATTATTTTTACCATAAAATTACCTGGAACCTTTAGTAATGGAAAATCACACTCTTTATTAGATTCGAAATGGCATTTTTTAGGCCTTTGGTCACAGTTTTGACTAGGTCAAATTGGACCAATTATGACGGATGGTTCTGGAAAACCCATTTCCATTTGAAACTCATTTGTCAGTTCTCAGTCTTGTAATATTTCATGAATTTTGAATATATAGGGGAAATTTTAGTAAATTTCTTATTTTCCATTTGACCATCGAATGCTAGTTGTGGATGTGGTTTTCTGAGCCATCAAGCTAACTTTTTATCATTTGCGATTAGGACAATTATGACAGATGGGCTTGGAAAACTAGATGCCTATCTTAAACTATTTTCCCGTTCTAAATTCTATCACTTTTTGTGAATTTCTTGTGTATATAAGGACACATATAAATTTACCAGTGGTGTGTTTGTTCATTGGAAGACAACATTTGAAAGTGGTTTCTTAGCCTCTGAGCCTAAATTGAATGCTTTTACAACTAGTAGTAAAACGTAAAACTAAAGTTGTAGGACGTTAGTCTATTTACCAAACCATCATGGAAACTTGTTGAAACTTGTAAGAAATATTTTGAAACTCTATCATGTGACTTTTTGTGTGAAATTGAACTTCTATAAAAGTAGTGTTTCTCTCTCACCCTATCTCTTTCTCTCTATTTGGTTAAGAAATAAAGTGAAATGAAATGAAAAAATACATGTCTCTAACCCTATCCTTTCGAATGCAAATTATTATTATTACGTAAATGGAAAATAAAAATGTTAATTATGTTAGATATAAGTGGATAACCTGTAGTTGATTTATCACTAATTTAATGCTCACATGGTTTTACAGGATGTAATAAAGAAGGCGAAAAGACGTGGTGTAATTCATTGTCTATTATTGTAATTTATGTAGGTCATTCTAAAAATTATATACGTATATTGTATTTCCATGTTACAAAAAGGTTTATATTTGATATTTTGTAATATGTATGAGATTTTAGGTTTAGGGATGCCTTGGGAAATGTGCATTTAATCATTGATGCAATTTTAATTCGGATTTACGTATTGTAAAAATGTTTGATATATATGTTAAATGAATTTGAATTTAATATATTATAGCGCATTTTTAGTGTGCAATAGTTGATTTAATAATTAGTGTGTTGTATTTTGTACCTCTATTGTTTAATAAAGAAATCTAACCACAATAGGAAACCTTAGTTTAAAACTAGTGCATATCTACCCTTGTCGCATGCTCTTTCTTAGCATAGAAGAAATTGAAACTTTAGAATGAACGTAAACTTTTCTCTCGATTGCACCTTCTATATTAGGTAAATAAGAGGCCAAGATTTAGTTTATCTTCATAGTCAGTATGTTTAGTGACATTGTCGTAAACCTGATGATTAGGAATGACATGGTAAAACTATATATGAAGTAAGAAGAACTAACACTTCGTTAGTATCCTAGTGGACTACCAAGTCTTAAGAATTTAGATCTAGAAATTAACTTCATCATAGAATGAATTCCTTGTGGGATCTAGATGACACAATTGGAGCTAGTGAAATATTTGTACTGTGACTTAAACTCTTGTTAATTATCTCTTTACTTCATCACAACTAAATGTGTTACCTTGGCTAGTGGCGATATAATGCCTTGGTGTTTTCGGAGGCTTTAAAGGGTAAATATATTTTCACACCTTAATTTTATCTATAATCGGGCATAGAGCCCTGAGTGCATATTTTAATTAAACTAAACCTCAGTTGATTAGGAGGTTAACTTGTGGTTCATGTGTAGTTATCATTCTTCCAATCATGTACTTCTTGAAGACGTTAGACAAGTACTTTTGTAACTCTCTTTTTTTGTAAAGTGATGCCAATAAGATACATAAGGAAAAATGTAAACAAGATAAAAAACAACAGTATATGTGATAATGGTTGATGAACAAAATTTTACTTGAAGTCCTTATGGTTTATTTAAGCATTGAATTTTTTAAAGAATGGATATAAATTTTTCTTGGTGGGACTAGGAATTTGATCCAATATAGAGTCCACCAAGAGTAAAAATAATTAAAAATTATGAATTTAATTACTTGATTGACTCAAACTAAATTTAGAACTAAAACGACCATAGTATTAGAATAAGCATGCTTCTAATGGGAATAAGGTCATAAGAAAGGATAATTCGAACCTTCATCTCCTTTGAATCGTATTATTTTCCCTAGATAACTTCAGGATGGTTCTCTTGCATAATCAGTGTAAAATTAAAAGTCAACTAAACATATTTTGAGAAACAAACCTTTAACGTAAGAATAAGTTATTAGGAGACTCATAGTCTCTTAAAATTGAATTTAATTAACAAATGATCTATGGATAATCAATGTGATTTGTTAAACGAATCACTCATGCATTCTCCTTTGAAGAGCATTTCCCTACAATCTAATTGAATATTGTAATGTAGGAATTTTAAACCTTATGTGTTTCATTCTCTTCAAAACTATAAGGTCATACAATACAAACCTAAATTTAATGAAAATGTGAACCATAAAAAGGCCATGTAGTGGAGTATGCCTACCCAGTGTTTCTTACTATTGTTGGTTCATTTTCATGGTTTGTGTCATTTGAGTATGACATTGATGGGTACCCTATGTTATCCTATTATATGAGTGGGTTCATATTTATGTAAGTGTCTTATGTGTTGTTGAGTTTCTCTACTTGGAACCCTTGTGGTGTTGTGTAGTGAGCAATGTAAGTCCCAAAAAAAATTTATTTTGGTATTTTTACTGTGTTGTTTGTGTGTGTAAAATGTGGGTGTTATACAACAATAGTGGTCATGGGTCTTGAAAATCTAATTTGGGAATATAAGTGGTGATGGCTAGCAGTGTCGTTCGGGAGCACAAAAATTGTCCATGCAGTCATAGAGTGGACACATGGAGTCCAAGACATTGACATTATTGGAAGAAGTAGATTTGGATTTGTATTTCTTCTTTTTTATTAAAATTACCACATTCTTAGTTGTTTCCTTTATGCCCACACTTTAAACACACAATTACAATAGTAAACATACCAAAATAATGTTTTTCTTACTTACATTGCTTGATACATGATAACACAAGGGATCACTTAATCAAACACACAACACATGATATGTTTTCACACACATTAATCCACGTAGATGACATTGTAACACCCACAATTTACACACACAATTACAACACTAAAAATACCAGAACAAATTTTTGTTCTTACTTACATTGCTATTTACACGACATAGCATGACAACGTAAGGTATCTCTTAGAAAAATGGATAACAAATGCGATGCTTGCACAAACCTTATCCCATATAGATAACATGAATAGTACATAATGAACATCGAGGCGAAACTTTCATAAACAATAATACACAACACAATGATGTAACTACATTAAATGACTCTCTTATAGGCACCATCCATGACAACACTTTCTCATTTTACATATTTATTATATTTATATTTCGATATTGTCCTTATTTGCTTGGAAATCACTTCTCAATTATTTTATAACTAGACTGTATTATCTTTAATTTATTTAAAATTTCACTTGTAGTTCTCCCACCTATTTTTTCTTGATTCCCTCATCACACAAGAATGATGTATCCTGGTTTATTGGTATTAAGATATTTACCTACATGATCCTTTTTGTGTTTGTTCCAAGGATTCATTTTCTAAGTTGAATGATCGATTAGATCTTTCATTCATCTTAGTTGCAACAAGGGAGGTTCTCATGAACTAATGAAAGTCTATTGATTCAAGAGTAGATAGATTATGCATTCTTTCAAATTAGCATTTAAGTTCTAAGGCTAGTCTATTTATTTTTACGTTATTACAACTAACCATATATCCCATCTACCTCACTTAATTTATTATTCATCAAGGTACAAACGAGTATGCCTTCACACTCCAACAGGTTTGAATTCCTAGAAAATTATGTATTAGATGTGTGTTATGAGGATACATTCAATTATAAATTTTACACACCCTACTATGGTCACAACTAGAGTGATTAAAAACCCTTATCTCTAACAATCATCATGTAACTCTACGTACATTTGATACATCCTGTCAAGCCAGAAATCTTGTTTGAGTGGGGTTTATAGGGGTTCACACTCTATATTCTCTTATGTTGTTAACTAAAACATTGGATCCACTCAAATCATTTTAATTCATCTTAAAATTGTTTCATCTAATTTGATTTAATTACTTTTTAAAAAAAAAAATTGTTGAGTAACCAATTTAATTAATAGGGACATTGGTATGCTCATCAGACTAATAGTCCTTTCCCTAGTGGTTCGTGTCAAGAACATGATTACATGATTTCAAACTATACAATCAATGCAAAAATAGGACAAGGGGATAATAAGAGGCAATATTTCTTCATTAAAAATGTTAACCTTCCCATTAAAGTCCACGCAAAGTGGATTCCATTCTCACCATAAGATGGTATAAACGTGTTATAAGAATGATACACATTTCAACTTTCTTTAAGGACATCATCTTATGGTACATTTTCACAAAGTAATCGTAACTTAAAATGTGGTTAAATTTCACAATTCACTCTTAGCATTGCACCATAGAAGTCAAATGATAATATAAATGGGGTATCAAGTTCATTTATGATTCCAACTCATTCATGGGACTTCCAAGGTTAGTTAGTGATCTTCACCCCCTACAGTTTTCACTTAAATGTGTGCCTAACCAAGAGGATCTTACATTATGTCGGGGTTTGGTTACCCATAGAGTACTACATTAAGAAAATCACATTCTCCTTACGACACATGATTTTCAAACCTAGGAGGGGAAACCGATACTCTACATAATGTTTGACCACATTGTTCCTATTCGTTAGGTTCACAACAATGCCACTAAACATATAGGTCACAATGAAAAAACTCAAACTAGGGATCTCATGTACTTATTCTAGTAGCTGTCATTGCATGTGAATAGTTAAGTTCATCCTAAGGTTTTAGTTTTCTATGCTACAAGAATCACATATGAAGAGTAGTTATGCATGGATTTTATACTAGAGTGGACTGGTTGGTTAGATTCCTTTATTACAATTTCAAAGTAAGAAACACAACACTAAATATTTATTCATCAATTACACACTATAATTTCACTATAAGCTATTAAGTTTAATTTCGTTTAACAAAATATCAAACTTTTACAATAGCTAACTTGGAATCAAATAACACTCATATTTAGATGAAATTTTCCCTTAAACACTAGCATCTTATAAATAATGTTACAAAATTTCACTAATAAACCCTTAAATACTTCACAAAATATTGAGCAATCCTCTACCATTTCACTTAACATGTATATCAAACCTCCCTTTTTACCATATGTAATTTTAAATCAAAAGAACACCTATAGTTAAATGCACAATTCTCAAAGTACCCCTAAAACAGCTAGCATCTCATACATATTACAAAATTTCAGTAACAAGTCTTTAATGTAACATAGAAATGTATATATATATATATATATATATATATTTCATTAACATACATAAAATACAATAATACAAAATGAGTTACAACCACGTCATTTTGCCATACTACTTACATCCTGCAAAACCATGTGAGCATGAAATCAGTTATAAATCATTGGCATGGAGTCCACCTAGATCTAGCATACTTAACATGTTTAGTTTCTTGTTTACATTATAATAATAATTTGCATATGAAAGAAGAGGTTTAAAGACACATATTGATTCCATTTCATTTCACTTCATTTCTTCCCCAAGGAGAGAGAAAGAGATAGGGAAGAGAGAGAAAAAATATTTTTCGGAAAGTCCAATTCCATGCAATAAGTCATAACATATAGTTACAAACAATTATTTACAGGTGTTAATAAGTTTCCATGATGGTTTTCTAACTTTCCTAGGGTCCTAGAATGTTCCTTTATATTTTCCTGTTAGTTGCAAAAACGTTCAATTCAAGCTCGGACGCTAAGAAACCGCTTTCAAATGTTGTCTATCAGTGAGAAAACACACCACAAGTAAGTTTATACATGACCTCTTATACAACAATAATTCACAAGAACTGATGGAATTTAGAATTGGTGAATGATTTATGATTGAAAACCACTTTTCCAAGGCCATCAATCATAATTGACCTAGTTTTAAATGATCAAAACTTAGTTTGAGGGCTCAACAAACTATGCCAAAAACTGACATTCAATGTACGAACATACAACGAGAAAATTCCTACAAGTTCACCTATATATGGAGAATTCACCAGAATCAATGGCGTTGAGAACTAGCAAATGATTTTCAAATGGCAATAGGTTTTCTAGAGCCGCTACTCATAATTGATCCAGTTTGAACTAGTCAGAATTTGACCACAAGCCTACAAAATGCCTTTTCCAACCTATCCAGATGATTTATTTTTCCAAATTGATGGTTCTAGGAAAATTTCCAGTAGAAATACTAAAGGTTTGCAAAGGTGGAAAAGTGTTTCATTTCTCATGGTCTAAATGACGAGCCATTACAAAACTCAACTTTTCAGGTTTTAACAATATTCTTAAAGGTTTTATTGTTGCTCAAAATAGTCTCGCCCCATTTTTCCTTCAAAAATTTTCCTTTTACGACCTCTATCATATTTTATCCCCCCCGTGTTATGCCTGGGAAGTCTCTACTTTCCTTTGGCTGCCATAATTAATATTTCCTTGAGCGGATGATCATGTATGTGTCCATATTTATCTCCTTTTTTTATCTGATCCTCTGAGGGTATCTATAATTTGGGTTTCCCATTTTCTGTTCTTTCAAAAGCTCGGGCATTCCCGTTATTTCCTTTTTCCACAGTCAGGATTTGTTGCCCTTGTCATTTTTGCCCTGAATACTTGAAGGAAAATTAATGGATGTAGATTTGAAGAGCATATTTGAGCCTTGTAACATTTCTAAATCCTCTATCCTCGGAGAAATTTTCATCTCCGAGCTCAAATGGTCATTTTTCTATATTTTACGGTTTGACGGGTGTTTCTCCAGGTCAAATTTGCATCCTTGCATTGACAAGGAACATGACCTCTTTTGGTTGGTCAGGGGATGGCGGACAAATGCTTTAACTTATTACTTTTTAGTTTTTTGACAAAAAGTAAAATTTGATCCCGTGGCTCCACTCAATTCTTATTGGTTCTTTTGGTGCTTATGTGGCTTCTCTTGATTGGATGGGGCATGACGGGTTTGTATTTGAAACTTGTTCTTTTTGGCTACTATGGTAAAAGGTTTGAAATCACCACACGGACCTGATAGGTTCTTAATAAAGAAAATTAAAGTGGCCTAGAAAATTTCTTATCTTCACCCCAAGGGTGTCCACGTGTTAATTTTTTATTTGACGTGGCTCAATGGGTCACTCCTAAACTTTGTGGAAAATTTTAGCACAAAACATGTCCACGTGGAGGAAGGACGCTCATTTGAAGATCTAATCTTTGGTTTGGCCTTGGAGTAGCGAAAGGAGGACACGTGGAGGTTTCTGTTACTTTGCCTGGCCTTAGACAAATTTTTATGCAGCTGAATAAAGTTTGACAGAGCAGAGACACGTTGCAAGCCCGCGCTCATTCAGGGTCTCCGATTTGGGCACCATTTTGAAATTACTCCATGAAGACACATGGAGGCTTCTGCTGGGTCTTCCCATACTTAGTTTTTTGTTCAAAAGGTTTTTTGAGATCTGGGACACGTGGAATAACCGCACATGTTTGGGGACTGGCCCTTAAGTTTTGTCTTAAAAAGTTTCCAGGAGGACACATGGAGGCCTCCGCTCACTTTATATTTTGGTTCGACTTTTCAACGGCCAAAGGAGACTTCCTCAGAGCATAACACATGGTGCCTTCTGCTAAGCTTCAAGCCTTTAGACAATTTTTTTCGGGCCAGGACACGTGGTGAGCCCCTGCTCTTTCAAAGTCTCAAATTTTTTTAACCATCTAAAGATGCACCATTGTGACACGTGGTAATTAGAAAAGTCAAAAGGGGCAGGGAAGCGGACCATTGGAGGTAACTTAGAATTTTTTCCTCTTATTCTCAAAAGGGTTAAAATAACAAACATGGCCCGCAAGCTTGAAAAAGGATCAGTCAAAGTTTGTTTCAATTCAAAAGCAGCATGGAGGCGGACCATCGGGGGTAACTTGGATTTTTGATCCCCTAATAGTCAAAAGATTAAAAAATCAAAATGGACTGCAAGCCCGTTAAAGGAAAGGTGAAAGCTTTCTCTAGTTAATGGCAAACGTGCGGACTTTCGGGGGAAATTTGGAAAAAATTCCCTTTTGAGTAGAAAAGAGTTAAAAGTAAGGAAGGAAGCATAGTTCCACTGGGACCCACATTAGGACACGTGTCAAGCCTTTTTTTCAAGGGCGGAGCTGCGGGGAAAACTTAGAAAATTTTCCCTTTTCCAAAAGGGAGGTGAAATGGTAGAATTTGGCCGTGGTTCTATTGGTACCCACCTTAGGACACGTGTAAGGCTCATTTCTCAAAGGTGGATGTGCAGAGCAAAATGTATTTTTTTTTCCATTTTCTCAAAAGGTTGTAAAAATTCAAAGGAAACCCTTGAGCCTATTTTTGAAATTGAATCCTCCACGTGGATGGCTGAAATTCAAAGTGAAGATCAATGACATCTGTGTGTCTGAATCTTATTTTCCCCCCATTTTACTAAAACAAGCTAGGAAGTGTGATTCTTCATGATTTCTTGGTATTTCCTGCATGCCAAATAGAGAGGAGAGTTAATTTTGATATCTAAGTTTGGTGGATAAGATCTTGAGATGTCTTTTGCCATTAAAATGGTCTAACTATCAGGCTCGATATGATTTTCCATTTTTCTTCTCCCGAGCACGCAAGGAACCAGATTTGACAGATTAGGGGTGGAAGTGGTTGGAAAGTTAAAGGAAGGTTGATCTACCAGAGGAAGGAGTTGAATGTGGGAGATTTTCGAAGAGATCTACCCCCTGAGCACCTGAAATTTTTTTACATATCTGATTCTGAGAATCACGTAATCGTGATCATGGCGAGCACTGGTACACTTAAATGTCTTTTTTTTGGGGGAAAAGGGCTCTCTTGTAAATGTTATAAATGGCACAAATTTTTCATGCAAATGGATGGAGTGGATTATTAGAGGTTGAAGAAAATTCCTAAGAGGAAAATTTGACAAAGCCTGTCTTTTGAGAAGCCATCTGAGAAGCTTGTATATCTCTTTTGTATTAAGTTTGATCATGTCAAGGTGGTTGCGAAGTGTACAACCATTGAAAAGCTCTGATATTTTCTAAAAACTTTCCCCTGCTGATAAATTTAATCAAACTTGAGTTATTCTGTGTTGATCTTGAGAAAAATGTGTTTGTTTCATTTCTGAATGTCTGCAAATAGTTTTTCTTGTTCTTGTTGCAATCTTGTATCAAAATCTGTCTAAATCACATAGGTCTCAATCCTTGTGATAGTTTAGTGGCATCTACAATTTCATTTCTCAGAAGAGATTTCATCTGGGAGTGAAATAAATGATTTAAAATCACTTTTCTTTCATTTGTTGACAGAGATTGTTTGTAAGCCTCTAGGTGTACCTCAGGATGTGATTGATCTCAGATCTTGATGTTTTATTGAGTCTTCTAACTTGAGCCTTCGTGTTAAATCTCATAGATTGTGTGAAAAAGTGCTAATTTGGGCCTCCATTGAAGCACATATTCTAGTTAAAGGAACATTTTAGCTATTCTAAAGCATTATGTTGTCTAGACTATCCATTTTGCAAGATTTCTTACAGATTTGGCAAATCAAGTTCATTCTGCCTTCACCTCCCACCAAAATTTCATTTAAAACAACCAATCCTACCCATACTACCCCTATTTTTCATGTGTGTATACAAATTCATAAATTTTACTACCAAAACATGCAGAAACAATCAGGATTCCAAATTTCTTTAGTAGCTTGAACCTTTCTTAGAGAATATCTCCTCTATCTAGAGTGACAACTCGTGAGAGTTAGATTTTGTTGCATTGATCATATTTTCTTCAAGGTCTCCTTAACAACTTCATTAGGAAGGATATCTCCATATCCTCCATAAACAACAGGCTACAAAAAGGTTCTCTTACCTTGGTTGAAAGGCACAACCTAAAATAGTGAGGATAGATCAAATCCTCTTGAGGGTGCTATCCATTTCTCCACATCTGAGTGACTAAGGGCCAGTTAGATCCCATCTCTGGATACAAAATGGCTCATCAAGATCTATTTGTCTCTAAGTTTCCTGCTAAACATGTGATGCTTCTCAAACTTTCAAGGGGAATCAATTTGGGTACCAACACCTTAAGTGGACACCTTACACCATTTCTAGGGAATATAGTTCATATTCAGACCCTGGTAAAACACTTCTTGTATGCTCCAATTGTGTGCAATTCTTTCAATTTTCTACAAGTTTTTGCACTAGATTTCATTGATAAATCTAGGTAAAGAAAGGTTAGATTCTTTCCATTTTCAGTTTCTAGTGTTAACAACATTTGAAAGATTGTATTTAGTGCATTTGCACCACTAAGGTGGAAATCCTTAGTGGCGAACTCCCTGTTGATCTGATTCTTAATGAATACCAGTGTCTTAACCTCTGTCAAGTGAGATTTATTACTAACCTTTGCAAAGATGGAAGGAAGAAGATCTTTCTTTGCTAGGGATCCTCTAGGACATTATTTCCAGAGCTAGGAAAAGCAAAATCAGAAGGAAGAAAATCCTAGAGAGCTTTGGGAAATCAGCAGACAAGAAAGGGGATCTCCATTGATGAAAGTGACTAGCCTATTATTAAAGACTGTAATTCAAGCACTTCTAAATCAGGTAGCCTCTTTGTGGAATTTAATTCTCCAACTGGACAAGGGCCTTCATTTGATTTTGAAAAGTTTGCTTCTCATTCTGTCCCTGTCTTTTCATAAGTTGATAGGGATTTCCAAGAAACTAGGCCTTTATGGGATATCTAGTTTGAAAGTTACACCCCTGTGTTTTAAAGACCTTCTGCCCCTCATCAATTTTTCTCCCCTCCAGGGTCACCCCCTCAAAACAACATGGCCCTTCCCCCACCCAGACCTCCATTTGTTGTGAATACCTTTGGACCTATAAATTTTGTAGGGATGGACTTGTTATCCAAATGCAATTCCTCAAGAAGTAAGGAACAAACTGTCAAAGTTCCAAGGAAACAATGCTATAACTAGTGATCAAAATTTAAATCTTTTTATCCATATGATGGAATACTTTGATATTGAACATGAATATGTGTATATCAATTTTTTTATCCATACTTTGGAAGAGGATACAAGGGATTGGTATAAGGATTTTCCAGATAATTCCATTGATTCTTGGACAGAGATGAGCAATGCATTTAAATTGTAGTATTGTGATAGAACTGACCCTAGGTTTCTTCTGACAGAATTTGAAAACATAAAAAAGAATCCTAATGAGTCAGTACATGATTTCAACACAAGGTTTAATAAGACCTTGAGGATATTTCCTATTAGGATAAGGCCATGTGATGAATCATGTTTGATCAAATATTCAGATGCATTTGATAAAAAGGTTGATTACTACTTGAGGAACAAAAACCCTGCTAATTTGAGGCAGGCCTTCACTATGGCTTTGCAAATTGAAAAAATATCAAGGCAATTGGAAAGCCTAAGAGGGATGGTGTGAAGCTGGTTAACCCAGAAAAACCCTAAACAAGCAAGGCTACAGATTTGGAAGAAGTTGTGAAGACTTTGACAGGGGCTGTCAAAGAAATTTCCTACAAACTAGCCCAGGCTGAGAAAGGAATTGGGCAAAGTTCAAAAGGACAACACAAGCAGTAAAGCCAAGATAAGTTCACAAATCACCAAAGATCTGATGACAGAGGCAAGGGACCTGTTTGATTTGGAAATAGACAATCCCAAGGCAGGGAAAACAAAATGGTGCCTGATTCTTTGGCTGCCAAAGTTGCTGTGGTGGAGGAGACATATTTCATTGATTGGTGTGACAGATGTTTCATGCCCCATGCTCCTTGTGAAGAAGATCAACAAGAATAATAAGAATTTGATGCTGATAATGATGATGATGTCTGCATGATGGGTTATTCCACGAGCTCACAACAAGGGGCAACTTTAACTGAGGTGATAAGTGCTCAGACTACTGCCACCTTTTGGGACTGCATTCATACGGTACTTATTCTTCATCCTTATCATACTTTAGAAGTAGATACTGTACAAGATTTTTAATTTCCCAATAATTAATTTGAATATTTAAGGGCTTTAATGATAAAGAAGTATGATGGAGGAATCCCATGTAAGGAAGATAGACAATTATTGATGAATGTCATTGTTGCTCAAGAGAAGGAATATAACACAAGAAGTAAGGATGTCAAAGGGGTAGGGCCTCAAGCCAAGCCAAAATCCCCCTTACTTTCAAACATTCCTAAAGAGGCTCCTAAGAAATATGCATCTACCAAAATCCCTGTTGTCCCAAACAAAAAACATACCCCTCCTCATGCCCAAGTTGTCAAAAATCATGTGCCATCTAATGAGTGTGTCAACCCTCCTTCTAATGCTGCCTTGCCAAAGAATGTCCCATATGACATTTCTCAAGTTTTAAGTCAAATCAAAGTCTCTGTTCCAATTTTTGAGTTTCTTAGGATTCTTGAGCACAAGAAGAGAGCATTTGAATACTTTGGATTGAAAGAAGAGATGACTGCCCTAGGTAGAAATGTAAACATTGTGGAGACTACGCCAATAATTGAAGAGGTACAAAAACCACTAGCATTGGAAGAATTAGGTGAACCACCTAAGGTCTATTTGGGACATCCTTGGTGGAATCTCAGCTAAATGTGGATCCACTCTTCATCACTTTAATCATTAAGGACAAACTGCTGCACAACTACATGTTTGACTCAGGGACATCATGCAATGTCATGCCTTTGGAAGTCATGAATGAGTTGGATATAAGGATACAACAACATATGGGAAGTGTATTGCTATGGACTCCAAAGAGGTTCCAGTGGTGGGATGTGTGAAGGGTTTCGTGGTGCATCTTGCAGCTTACCCAGGTAAAAATTTAAAACTTGATGTTGTCATTATTGACTGCCCAGCCAAGTGGGGCATGCTACTGTCTAGAAAATGGGCTGAAAGTTTTCGTGGGAGTGTCCAAATGGACATGTCCTATGCCACCATCCTAGTTGAGTTAAGCCTTGTTAGGTTGTATGGGGAAAAGAAGATGTTGCACCTTATTGAAGATCCCAACAATGCATCCTATGAGGTATTGTACACAAGTGTTGATGCTGATAACTTTGTAGGATTTGCTGATGGAAAGAGCACAAGATTGAAGAATGCAAATGTGTTGAGAAAATGGGCTTTCCTTGGAATCTATTGTTTGATGGAGCTTGCTCCAAGTTTGGGAATGGTGCTGGTATTGTTCTGCTTTCTCCAGTTCAAGAAACATTTGTCTTTTCCTTCAAACTTAACTTTGAGTGCACTAACAACATTGTAGTTGAGTATTTCCTTAGAAATATGGTGTCAAAGACATCATTATCAAAGGAGACTCAGAATTAATAGTAAAACAAGTCAGAAAACTGTATGCCACAAAGAATCAACGAATGAAACAATACAAGCATGTAGTTTGGGATTTCATTGAGATGTTTGACTCATTTAACATTGTGCATCACATGATAGGAAGTTCAATTACTTGGTAGAAAAAAATTGTAGTGTTGGGGTCTTGTTTTGACAATTGTGTAGTTCCCCATATTGTGAATATGATGTGGAAGTATTGACAAGACCCTCTGTCCCTAAAAACATTAAACACTGACAGGAATTTGATGATGATGTTCAGATCAGACGATTTTTACAGAACAAGGGAGATTTTGTTCGATCAATGCATTGATTTGGAACCAATGGTATGTTCTAAAGAGGGGAAGGAAACCTTATTTGGCAAGGGCATCATCCAACTAAAGACTAATACCATTCCTAGAGGGCTATTTGCTCTTGAGTCCAATTTTGATAATGCTAATCACATTGTTAATAGATATATGGCAGACTCAAGGGATGTTAAGGAGAATGATCTTGGTATAAGGGAGAAGCCAAGGAAAATTTGGTTAGGCAGTAATCTCAGCAATGAGGAGAAGCAGTCATACATCTAATTGTTGACTAAAAGATATCAGCAGAATTGGATGGTTTGGACCTATCCAAATGTTAACTAAAAGCATATAGAGAGGACCTGTTTCAACATGACATTCCCTTGGAGGTCTAATGAAAATCAATTTGTCAATCCACTCTTATCTCTTAAAATGCAAGAGGAACTAAAGAAGCTAAGAGATGGAGGGATTATTGTAAGCCCACAAGGTATTCTTGTAGAATGATGCAAACCTAGTACCTATGCAAGAAACCACCTGACTTTGGTAATTTTGCATAAACATGCATCAACCATTATTTTTGCTCCCAAGGATAATTATACTTTCAATCCTATGGAAAACATATGTTTCTAGGATTCAAGGAATTCATCTACAAGGGCTCCCCTGTCCAAGATGAAGAGAGCAAGTTCTGAGACCAAATGCTGAAAAAATTGCAAAATACAAGCACAGCCAGAAAAAATTTATGAAAAATGGCTAAGTCCTAGATGGCAAATCGTTGGGATGAATGGGACATTCAGTGAACCTGCCGAAAGGCCACCAAATGTAGATGTGAGTAGCATTTGGGACATTTGGGTTAAAGTTACGCAATAATAGGACGCAAAATCCCTTAACTGGCCGAAAAGTTGAAACCAAATTGACTAACTGTTGAAATGAAACAGTCTAGGAGGATCTGAGACAGTTAGTACGCGAATACCGGACGAATTTCGGAGTAATCTGAAATTTCTTGATGGGCCGAAATTGCTAGTAGTGTTGGGATCGGCTGAAATGGAACAAAAGTACAGTTGGGCAGAGTAACGGCCACCGGGCGAAGTGGGAAAATTTGTCCCAGACTATCCAAAAGCAAATGGGAATCTTTTCGCAAGGGAGTGCGAATGGATAGCCTAGTTCGGCTGAAACAGGCAATCCTGTCAGTTGTACTGGGGCAAAAGGGACAAAGGGACGCGTGGGATTGCGGATAGCCCAAGGAGCCGAAAGCCAATAGATCACGCCAAGTGTCAAGAAAAGAGTGATGGAAGCCCATTTCGGGAATTTGGAAGGATTTGTCATGCGCTAAGCATTTGGGAAAAAATGGACAAAGGGAATGGACACGAAAAGCCAAGAGCCGAAGAAGAGAAGAAAAACTTTGACCCGTTGAACTTCAAACGGCCATAACTTTTGACTCCGAGCTCCGAATCACATAAAATTGGACTTTCTTAATTTTCATGATGATGGGTAGTGTATCTCGTTACAAGATAAGAGAAATCTGTTCGGCTCCAGTCAGTAAATGCTCTTTCCCGTCAAATGACAGAAAACGCCTGCCAAATTTCCAAAATAGCTGCCCGCACTCAGAAGGCCATAACTTTTGCATTTCTCAACGAAATCGCACAAAATTGGTACCGTTGGAATCGTTGAAGCTCCGATCCTCAAAGAAATCAAGAAATTCCAGATTTTATCAAAATTGATTCAATTTTTTAAGAAAACGTGGCCGGGTTCAGAACAGTGTTTTATTTGGTAGCTGGGAGTGCAATTAAGAGGCATGGTCATCATTCTTTCTCTGCTGCAGCACATGGGACAGTATGGGGAGCCTTTTGCAAGTAATATGTATAACCATTTCACTCAATTTAATGCCTCTTACAGGTGGTTGAAGGACAGATTTGGATTTCCATTTTCCCTTCTCTTTTCCTTCTCATTTTTCTATAAATTGGAGTGTTGGGCTCATTGTAAAGGGGAGAGTTTTTGGGTAGCAAAGCTCTGCCAAAATTTGCTTTGTGAAGCTAGTGTGTTGCAGGCCCTTGTAGTGGACTCCTTGCATGGTGATCTAGGCCCTTATCTTGTAATGGGACTGAACTGTGCATACATCATGAAGCAATAAAATACCATTTTGTGGATGTATCTTCCCCTGCTGTGTTTTCTTGCAATCTTCTTGCCCCTTTAATCTTTCTACAAGAATATTGTGTGGGAGTTTATTATGTTCTTGCAGGGATTCATTATCATTGTGTATGCTTGGAATATTGTTGTGAATGCATTTTGCTAAATTATGGTGAACTGTCATCACCTCTTCTAGTGTGCACTTTGCCTCTGTATTTCACAATTTGGAGGATTACTCTATACATCCTCCTGTTTCTGGTGTATCACCGCTTTAGTGTAGGCTTTGATTTTATGCATTCTCTTCTCCCTGGTCCCTTGAAAATTTAGATTAGAACATTAGCCTATCCTGCAGTTAGAGTAGTATTGTGGTAGAAGTAGTTTAGGAGCAAGAATCCAGCTTTCTCTAGAGGTCTATCTCAAGTAGCAAGTCCCACAACTTGGAGATAGTACCCATGTTATCCAATCACAAGCTCAGGTATATCTTCTAGGGGTGGAAATTCAGTGATAGTACCAGTAAGAAAGAATAATGGTGATATCAGGCTGTGTGAAGACTTCAGGAATATAAATAGAGCATCAATGAAGGATAATTATCCTTTACCAAATATGGAAAACATGCTACAGTTAGTGACTAGATCTGAATTGCTCTCCACCCTAGATGGTTTCTCTGGTTATAACCAAGTTTTGGTGAAGGAATTAGAAAGGATCAAGACAACCTTTACTACTCCTTGGGGGATGTATGTGCATGTTAGGATGCCCTTTAGTTTGATGAATGTTGGAGCCACCTTTCCAAGAGCAATGGATGTTGCTTTTGTTGGTTACATCAATGAGTTTATTGCAGTTTATCAAGATGATGTAACTATATTTTTTAGGAAGAGAAGTGATCACTTGCTGCACTTGGAGAAGATGTTGATAAGATGTAGAGAATATGACATCTCACTCAATCCAAAGAAGTGTCATTTTAGAGTGCAGAAGGAAAATTTTCTTGGTCACATTATGTCACAAGAAGGGGTGATGATTGATCCAAAAAGGGTAGAGGCCATCAACAAGTCCCAATTCCAAGAACCAATAAGGGTATTCAATATTTTTTGGGCAGATAAACTTCATCAGGAGATTCATATCAAACTTTGTTTTGTTGACCATTCCAATCACTTCCATGTTAAAGAAGGACCAGGTCATTAAGTGGGAGGAGGCTTCCATCCAAGATTTCAATGGGATCAAAGAGGCAATAAATCTTACACCTATTCTAACAGCTCCAAATTATAAAAATCCCTTTCAACTGTTCTCTTTTGCTTCAGAAAACACTATTGCTTTTGTCCTACTACAGAAGGATGATGAAGGGGCTGAGAGGCCAATTGCCAGTAAGGCATTGTAGGGGGTTGAGATGAAATACACTATTATGGAGAAACAAGCATTTTCCTTGGTAAAAGTAACAAAGGTTTTCAGGCCTTACATTTTGAGTTCTAAGATTGTTACTTATGTTCCCCACACCATGGTGAAAGACATCTTATCAGAGATGGAAGTCTCAAGAAAAAGGTGTAGGTGGGTGAACAAGTTGCAAGAATATGACATGGATATCCAAACAATGAAGTTGGTGAGAGGTTTGGGCCTGGCTAAGCTCATGGCTAAGAGAAACTTGCAAACTATTGAGGTAAATGAGGTAGAAGAAGATAGGGTAGATGTTGTTAAAACATTGATGAGTTCTGAGTGGTACAGAGATGTAATTTTTTATCTCAGACATCTGAATTTCCCTGAGTATTTAAGTAAGAACCAGAAAAGAACCCTTAAGTTGGCTTCTCAGAAATATGTTATTACTGATTATGGGCTACCTTGGAAGAATCCAGATGGAGTCCTCTTAAGGTGCATTACTGAAGAAGAAGCCCCCAAGATAATTGATGATCTCCATGGAGGATATTGTGGGGGAATTTTTCTGCAAGAGTCACAACACACAAGATCCTGAGGGCTGGTTATTTGTGGTCAACTCTCTTCAAGAATAAAAATATTTTGGTTAGAATATGTGAGAGTTTCCAGCACTTCTCTGGAAGACTAGAAGCTTCAGGCTCCCTTCCTTTGCACCCTGTATCAATTGAAGCCCCATTCAAGTAATGGGGGATGGATTTCATTGGTGATATTTCAAACCCTTCAAGTGCTGGCCATAAGTGGATTCTTGTAGCCACTAATTAATTTACTAAATGGGTGGAGGAAATCCCCACCAAGAAGGCAACACACCAATTTGTTATGGACTTTGTGCTAAACAACATCATCTGCAGGTTTGGGGTGCCAGATAAGATTGTAGCTGATAATGCCATGAGCTTTAGAGCTAAACCTTTGGTAGCAATGTGTAAAGGAATATGGGATCAACTTGACATATGCATCTAATTACAACCCCCAAGGAAATGGAACAAGCTGAGTCTAGTAATAAAAACATGCTGAAGATTATTAGAAGATCCTTGGAGCTGAACAAGAGAAAATGGGGTGAACAGTTGAAGTTTGTTGTTTGGGCTGATAGAATCACTGTTAAAAGAGCCATTAGAAAGAGTCCATTTGAGTTGGTGTATGGAACTTAGGACCTTCTGCCCCTGCATATGCAATTATCCTCATAGCAGTTCATTCAACAACTGGTGGATCAAGAAGTAAGTCCTTATGATGCTCGCACTAACCAGATTGTTGAACTTGATGAAGAAAGGAGGGCATCCCACCAGAGGGATGTAAAGTTTAGAGAATAGCTAAAGAAGTTATTTGACAAGAAGGTCACTCCCAGATCTTTCAATGTTGGAGATCTTGTGCTGCTATGGGATAGCAGGCAAGAAGATATGGGCAAGCATGGAAAATTTGACTCATTTTGGATGGACCCTTATTCCATGAATATCAGGATTGTTGAACATACCTTAGTCTTGAAGGATTTGGATGGTAAATTTCTTGAATTACCTGTTAATGGCAGGCATTTGAAGCATCTCTTGGATTGATTCCCTAGAGTCAAGGTAAACATATTTTGTATAGTGTATAGCTGCTTGTTTGTTTCCTGTTTTTGTGTTTTTTTCTTGTTTTGGTCCTTAGTGACCTATTTTTGTTGGTTTCTCTGTTTTTTTTGGGAAGATGGCTTTGTTTCTTTACTCTGCAAGTTGACTCCTTTACCCAATGGATATTTTTGAATCTTGGTCTAGCGTTGTTCTTGTGGCACTCAAAGGGAGTGCCCATCCCCGAGTTATTGCCAATGTTGGTGCTCAAAATAGTCTCACCCCATTTTGTCCTTTGAAATTTGTCCTTTTACGACCTCTTTCGTATTTAATCCCCCCCATGTTGTTCCTGGGAAGACTCTACTTTTCTTTGGCTTCCATAATTAATCTTTCCTTGAGTTGATGATCATGTATGGGTTCATATTTATCTCCTTATTTTATTTGATCCTTTGAGGGCGTCTATAATTTGGGTTTCCCATTCTCTGTTCATTAGAAAGATCAGGCTTTCCCATTCTTTCCATTTTCCACAGTCAGGATTTGCTGCCCTTCTCATTTTTTCCCTGAATACTTGAAGTAAAATGAATGGATGTAGCTTTGAAGAGTGTATTTGAGCCTTGTAACAATTATGAATCCTCTGTCCTTGGAGACATTTTCATCTTCGAGCTCAAATGGTCATTTTTCTACATTTTACGGTTTAACGGGTGTTTCTCCTGGTCAAATTTGTGTTCTTGCATCGATAGGGAATGTGGCCTCTTTTGGTTGGTTAGGGGATGGCGGAAAAATGCTTTAACTTATCACTTTTTTCTTTTTTAGCAAAAAGGAAAATTTGTTCCCATAGCTCCACTCAATTCTTATTGGTTCTTTTGGTGCTTACGTGGCTTCTCTTGATTAGATGGGGCATGCGATGGTTTTGTATTTGAAACTTGTTATTTTTGGCATTAGACATACTTTGGAAATAAGTTTGAACTCACCCCGCAGCCCCACTAGGTTCTTAATAAAGACAAATTTAAGTAGTGGGGAAACTTTCTTATTTTCACCCTGAGGGTGTCCACGTTTTCATTTTTGATTTGATGTGGCTCAGCAGGTCACTCGTAAACTTTGTGGAAAATTTTAGCCCAAAACTTGTCCACGTGGAGGAATGACACTCATTTGAAGATCTATTCTTTGGTTTGGCCTTGGAGTAGCACCGGGAGGACACGTGGAGGTTTCCACTACTTTTCCTGGACTTAGACAAATTTTTATGTAGCTAATACAGTTTGGCAGAGCAGAGACAGGTGGCGAGCCATTGCTCATTCAGGGTCTTTACTTTGGGCACCATTTTGAAATTGCACCATGAAGACATGTGGAGGTTTACACTGGGTCTTCCCATACTTAGTTTTTTGTTCAAAAGGTTTTTTGAGATCTGGGATACGTGGAAGAACCGCGCATGTTTGGGGACCTCCCCTTAAGTTTCATCTTAAAGAAGCGCCAGGAGGACACGAGGAGGCCATCTGCTTACTTTGCATTTTTCTTGGAATTTTCAATGCCCAAAGGAGACTACCTCGGAGCATGACACATGACACCTGCCACCGAGCTTCAAGCCTTCAGACAATTTTTTTTTGGGCCAGGACACGTGGTGAGCCCGCGCTCTTTCAAAGTCTCAAATTTTGGGAACCATCTCAAGATGCGCCATTGTGACGCGTGGACAATTTGAAAAGTCAAAAGGGACGGGGAAGCAGACCATCGGGGGAAACTTATAATTTTTTCCTCTTATTCTCAAAAGGGTTAAAATATCAAAAAAGGCCGGTAAGCCCGACAAAGGATCAATCAAATTTTGTTTCAAGTCAAAAGGGGTAGGGAGGCGGACCATCAGGGGTAACATGGATTTTTTTCCCCCTAACATTCATATGATTAAAATATCAAAACTACCCTCAAGCTCGATAAAGGAAAGGTCAAAGCTTGCTCCAGTCAACGGTGGAGGTGCAGAATTTTGGGGGAAATTTGGAAAAAATTCCTTTTGGGAGAAAATAGTTAAAAGTAAAGAAGGAAGCACGGTTCCACTCAGACCCAGATTAGGACACGTGTCAGGCCCATTTTTAAAGGGTGGAGCTATAGGGAAAACTTGGAAAATTTTTCCTTTTCCAAAAAGGAGGTGAAGTGGCAGAATTTGGCCACGGTTCCGTTGGAACCCAACTTAGGACATATTTTAGGCTCATTTCTCAAAGGCGGAGGTGCGGATAAAAATGGATTTTTTTTTCATTTTTTGAAAAGGTTGTAAAAAGTAAAAGGAAACCCCCGAGCATGTTTTTGAAATTGAATCCTCCATGGACGGCTGAAATTCAAAGTGAAGATCAATGAAATCTATGTGTCTAAATTTGCTTTTCCCCCCATTTTACTGAAACACGGCTGGAAGTGTGAGTCTTCATGATTTCTTGGTATTTCCTACACGCCAAACAGAGAGGAGAGTTAATTTTTATATCTAAGTTTGGTGGAGAAAATCTTGAGACGTCTTTTTCCATTAAAATAGTTTGACTCTCGGGCTCGATATTATTTTCTGCTTATATTCTCCCGAGCATGCAAGGAACCATATTTAACAGATTAGGGGTGGAAGTGGTTGACGAGTTGAACGAGGGGTGTTGTAATAGATGAAGGAGTTGAATGCTGAGATTTTTTAAGAGATCTGCCCCTTGAGCACTTGACAAATTTTTATAGATCTGATTCTAAGAATCACAATCAAGATCATGACGAGCACTGGTACATTAAATGTTTTTGTCTTTTGGGGAAAAAGGGGCTCTATTTAAAATGTTATAAATGACACAAAGTTTTCATGCAAATGGTTGGAGGTTGGAGTATTAGAGGTCAAAGAAAATTCGTAAGAGGAAAATTTGACAAAGCCTGTCTTTTGAGAAGCCATCTGAGAATCCTGTATATCTCTTTTGTATTAAGTTTGATCATGTCAAGGTGGTTGCAAGTGTATAGCCATTAACAAGCTTTGATATTATTCTAGAAAATTTCCCCTGCTGATAAATTTAATCAAACTTGAGTTATTATGTGTTGATCTTAAGCAAAATGTGTTTGTTTCATTTCTGAATTCTATAAATAGTATTTCTTGTTCTTATTACAATCTTGTATCAAAATCTATCTAAATCACACAAGTCTCAATCCTTGTGATAGTTTAGTGGCATTTGTAATCTCATTTCTCAGAAGATTTTTCATCTGCGAGTGAAATAAATGATTTAAAATCACTTTTATTTTATTTGTTGATAGAGCTTTTTTGTAGGCCTCTAGGTGTATTTCAGCCATGATTGATCTTAGATTTTGATGTTTTATTGAGCCTTCTAACTCGAGCCTCCATGTTAAATATCATAGATTGTGTGAAAAAGTGCTGATTTGGGCCTCCATTGAAGTAAATATTCTAGTTAAAGGAACATTTTAGCTATTCTAAAGTATTATGTTGTCTAGACTATCCATTTTGGAAAAGTTCTTAGAGATTTGGAAAATCAAGTTCATTCTGCCTTGCCTCCCACAAAAATTTATTTAAAACAACCAATCTTACCCATACTACCCCTGTTTGTCATGTGTGTATGCAAATGCATAAATTTTACTACCAAAACATGTAAAAACAATTAGGACTCCAAATGTCTTTAGTAGCTTGAACGCTTGCATAGAGAATATCTCCACTATCTAGAGTGATAACTCGTGAGATTTATATTTTTTTGCATTGATCATATTTTCTTCAAGGTCTCCTTAATAAATTCATTAGGAAGGATATCTCCATCTCCTCCATAAACAACAAGCTACAAAAGGGTTCTCTTACCTTGGTTGAAAGGCACAACCTAAAATAGTGAGGATAGACCAAATCCTGTTGAGGGTGCTATCCATTTCTCCATGTTTGAGTGACTAAGGGCCAGTTAGATCCCATCCCCAGCTACAAAATGACTCATCATGATCTATCTGCCTCTAAGCTTCCTTCCAAAACCTAGTGATGCTGCTCAGACTTTGAAGGAGAATCAATTTTGATACCAACACCTTAGTGGCGTCATTGCCAAGGAATATAGTTCATATTCATACCCTAGTGTTGTATGTAATTTTGGACTAACAGTGAATATGCTAACAAAAATTAACTGATAGGGTCTAATACCTATACCCAAACATTTTTTGAGATGACACGTGGTTGTTGAGAGTTTCTTAAGTTTTTCTCATAGAGTCTAAAAGGATCATAAAAAGACATCCTAGATACAACCATCATACTCACTACTGCCAACATTCCCATAACAACCCCGCTTCCATTCTACAAGAAAAACCTAGTTAAATGCACATAGAATTTTATTCATTAATTCCCAGTAATTCCCTTCTCTATAATATATATATATATATATATATATATATATATATATATATATATATATGTATGTATGTATATATATATATATATATATATATATATATATGTATGTATGTATGTATATATATATATATATATATATATGTATGTATGTATATATGTATATATATGTATGTATATATATGTATGTATATATATATATATATATATATATATATATATATATATATATATATATAGATTTTATAGCCAATACAACTGTAGTGAAGCTTACATAGGTCATCACCTAATGACAAGAACATATCACCCATTCTAATCATTTTCTCAACAAAATACATCCCTTGTAATTTCCTAAAACACACTAGAATCCTTGGAGTAGAGAGTAGCCTACCAAATCCACTTATTTTGAAGTTATTAAAGCCTTTTCAACAAACCCATTTCATGCATATCCTGATATAAAGGCATTCCATAAAACTACACTTTTTTCCTAATACATTTTGTCAAGAGATTCCTGGGTCTATTTATAATTCCACATTCTTAGATACACATCTACTCAGGGTGATGGAAACTGCAACATCTAGAAAAATTTGTGTCTTTTGATTTGGTGGATGTCCATACCCTATTCTAGGCTCATATTTTTGCACAAGCTGGGAGTGCATGGCAATGTGAGTTATGTTAGACAACTATTTTTTACATATATGGAATACTGTTACTATCTTGTGTGGAAACCCATGTCTTCTGTGCATTTCCGACAATCATGGTGTCCAAGAAAACCCTCCCTGCCCCCATTGAAATTATCCAAAATTCTTAAATTTACAATTTTAACTAGGTTTCAACCTGATGAATGACTTTGGATATGTAAGCAAGTGATTGTATTATGATGCAAGGAAAAATGAAAGGTATTTAGGTTGAATAGGATGCCCTTACCTATTTAAAGCTCGTGATTTGACACAAGATGGGATGATGCATGTTGAAAGGGAGATAGTTATTTTTTTTATTTTTTTCTTTGTTTTACATATCTAACACCTATATAGCTTCACATCTATTACACGCGTTCTTCTGCCAAACTCCACCACACTCCAATTCCATCCTTTTATTCATTTTAATTTATTGTTTGATTTTATATTTTATTTTTTAGGAAATGTAGACATGAAACCACGTGATGCACATAAAGGACCTTTTTTTTAGATGATTAGGTACAACATAACAATTCAACAATAGTATAATCTTATAGATAGGGTCTTCCCATGACATGATACTTTTAGAAGTTCACAGTTATTACAATGATGATTCAATATTTAACTTAAGTTCTAGAAAGGCTCATACTATATGAATCACACATTCCTTTTCCCATTTCTAGATTTCCTTTTATACTATTTAACATTTAACTTATGGTGTAACTCATTGAATAAGGATTATCTACATTATTTCAATTACTTTTTTAATTCACTCATTTGTTAATAGGGTATTTAGTTACACACAAGGCTATTTACATACACATAAGGCTACCATCCATGGCACCAAATTTTCCTAATTTACAATTTCATTACTGTTATCTTTTCTTATTGTCCTTAATTGTTGAAAATAACTTATCATATGATCGTTTATTCTTCTTAAAACTAAACTATGTTATCCTTACTTTACTTAACATTTCACTTGTAGTTACTCCCTTTAATTTTTATTGTTTCCCCTATCGAAATAGAAAGATATGTTCTTATTATTTAAAGGAACATATACTCCCACATGAGCCACTGGTGTTTGTTCTAAGGGTTTGTCTTTCTAGTTGCATGTTTGTTTGGTTTCACAATTTATCTCAGTTTCCACAAGGAAGGTTCACATCAAATAAGTGAGGTTTATTAGTTCAAGAGTGAATATATTACATGTTCTTTTCATATTAGCATTTAATTACTAAGGTTACTTAATTCACATTTAAATTAATTACTACTAAGCGTGTATCCTATGTTCTTTATTTAAATGCTCAGTAAGTAAGGTCCTAATGAGTATGATTGACACTCAACTAAGGTTGGATTCCTAGAAAATTAATTATTGGATTTGTGTTACAAGGAGGCATTAAATTATAATTTTTACACACCTTAATAAGGTCAAAACTAGAGTGATTGATCACCCTTATCCCCAAAATCATCTTGTAACTCTAGGTACATTGGATAATTATTGTCAAGCTGACACTCTTGTTTTAGAGGGGTTAAAAAGGATTCACACTTAGTATTCTCATGTTTAGGTAACTAAAACATAGGACCCGCTCGAATCATTTACATTCATATAAAAATGATTTCACTTAATTTCATTTAAAAAGTGTTTTGAAATTTGTTTAGTAATGCATTTATTAATAAAGATATTTGCATGCTCATCATACTACTAGCTCTCATTCTAGGGAAAATCCTTAAGAACATGATTACTTAGTTTCATAATGAACATTCATTAGGCAATAGGAGAAGTGGGAAATAAGGGGGGAATAATCCTTTGTTTAAAGTATTACAGTTCACACTGAGGATTACATGTCATCGATTTAGTTCGTCACCAAAGAATGGTTTAGACACATTATATGAATGATATAATATTCACTTTTCTCCTAGCACACCATATTATGGTTACATTACAAAAAACTAATCATAAATTAAAATGTTGTTAAGTCTAACAATTAACTCTTAGGATTGTACGATAGAACCCAAAATGATAATAGAAATTGGGTAGTGAGTTCATTTATGATCCCAACTCTTAAAGGTGACTCCCTAGGGTAGTTGGAAATCTTTGCTACCTACCACTCTTCACTCTATGTGTGTGCTCGACAAAGAGGTTTTTACAATATGTTGGGTTTTTCTACCCATAGAGTACTACCTTAATGAAATCACATTCTCCTTAGTACACTCACAATTGTCAATCCTAGGATGGGACCAAATACCCAAGAAAAAATGTAACCATGTCATTCCTAACTATTGGTTTCATGAAAATGTCGCTAAGCATATACGCTATGATGAAAAACTCAAACTTGAGATCAAAATAACACCCATGTTTAGATGAACATTTCCTTAAACACTAGCATCTTAAAATGATAGAAAACTTGACTAATAAACATTTCAATACTTTGCAAAATGTTGAACTATCCTCTACAATATTAGTTAACATATATATTCAACCCCCTTATTACCATATGTACATCTGAATCAAAATAACACCTATAGGTTAATGCACATTTCCTAAAGAATGCCTAAAAGTAACATCTCTTTCATATTGCCAAATTTCAATAATAAGTCTTCACGGTAACATAATAATACATACATACATACACACACACACAAACACACACACACACAAACACACACACACACACACACACACACACACACACACACACACACACACACACAAAAAAAAACACACAAACACACACACACAAACACACATACACACACACATATATATCATATATGAATTACAATAACGCACAATAGATTACAACCACGTTGTTTTATCATCTTACTTGCATCCTGAAAAACCATATGACCATGAAATCAATGATAAATCGATGGAATGACATCCACCTAAATCTAGAATAATTAACATTTTTAGTTTCCCATTTACATAGTAATGATAATAATTTGCATTTGAAAGGACAGGGTTAGAGACATACATTCATTTCATTTCACTTCATTTCTTAACTAAGGTGAGAGAAAGACATAGGGAAGAGAGAGAAACACTATTTTTTAAAAATTCACATCCCACACCATAATCCACATGAAAGCGTTTCATAAAATTACTTATACATTTCAAAAAAAATTTGCAATGGTTTAGCGTCTTGCCTATGGTTTTGTGACATTATTCTACATTTTTCTACTAGTTGTGAGAATGTCTTGTTTTGGCTCGGAAGATAAGAAACCATATTAGAAAAATTTATTCCGATGAGAAAAAACAATGGGTAAATTTCTCCGTGTCCTCCTATATATCAAGAATTTAGAGGAACTGACGGAATTCAAAACCGGCAAACGGTTTACAATTGGCAGCTAGTTTTCTGGGGCCATCGATCGTAATTGGGCTAGTTGCAAAAAAACCAATTTTAGGTCGAGGGATAACAAAATTTTATCAAAAACTAACCTTTGATAGATGAAAATACAAGGTAAATTTTTGTACATACTCTCCTTTATATCGGTAATTCACCGGAGTCGACAGAACTTAGAATTGGAAAATGGATTTAAAATAGTGATGCATTTTCTGGAGCCAGGTCGTAGTTGAGCCAGTTTTACCTAGTAAAAAATCAACCCGAGGCCTACAAAATGTCTTTGCCAAACTATCTAGAAGAGTGTTTCTCCCTAAAATAAATGTTACAAATTATTGAAAATTATAAATTCTAGAGGTTTGCTAAGGTGGATAAGCATTTCATTGTTCAGGGTTCAAATGGTGAGCTGAAAAAGAAACCAAAATTTTTAGTTTTAATAACTTCCTAAAATTGAAAAATGAGGTAACCGGGCTCCTAGAAGGGAGAAAAAGATAGCATCAACAATCAATTAGGGGAAATCTAAGGTTTAATATTACTCCCCACATAATAAGGAACACAGACAAAAGATGACATCTCCTTTCAAGGGTTCTAAAGGTTATTTTGTGAGTATCTAAAAATTTCGTTTTTCTAACATTACCTCTTAGATAAAAATGGTTTTTTTATTTGAGGAAATCAATTAACTCTCACCAATACAAGGTAGACATCAGTGCAAAAATATTACACTTTGCGTTAACAATGTATGAGGTTGCGGAATAAATCTTGGTTGATGGTCAAGGTGCAACATGGTTACGCAAATCACAAGGTGGTGTTTTGTTGTTTTAAACTATGTATTTTTGTTAAATATCATAAAATATAATTAAACACTAGTTTACTATTTCTAGTATATCACAAATGAATAACTTGTTGACAAATTTTGCACTCGTGTAAAAATGGGAAACTTGAAACTTCATTATGATGGATGGCATTGGTGAAGTGAACCTAAGTTAGGGGAGATTGTTTTAGTTTAATATTTGTTCTATTGGATTAATTAATGACTACATGTAATTTAAATCTATGTGTGGTGTTACAAAATGTAACAGATCACATAGTCTATAATTTCATGTTTGTCTTCAGAAAAAGAAAACAAAGGACCCGAAAGACAGATTTGTTATCTTAATAAAAATATAAAAATATAGAATAGATGAAGTGTTAAGTTTTAATACAGTAATCAGAGTTATAGACCGTAGTATTAGCTTTCATTACTAAGGTTATATATATTTTAAATTTCTTTCCTTCATGATTAAATACATTCAATTATGTTATTGAGTTGTTTAATTCACTATACAATTCATATACAAAGCTGAAATGTAGAAGGAAGTAGACAAATCAGTTTCAAAATTCAATGTTTTATTCATAACGAATTTCAAATACTTCCCACACAATCCATGGGATGTGACTCAAGTAAACATCATAACTACTGAAATAGAAGGTGCATGTGCATGAAAAAAAAGCAAAAGAATATGAAGGAATCCATCATTTCCTTATTTCTTTTGTCCTGCTGCTCCATATCCGCTCTATCTTTTGTTCCATCTTCATCCTTGTTATTCAACACTGGACTGTACCTAAAAAACAAATAGGAAAAGAGACCGTTAGTCACGAGCTCAGGATTAATTCATATTCTTATATTTTCTATCTTCGTGCAAATGAATCCCCTGATATCAGGAGGTATGATTATAGAAAAGATAAATGCATATCAGACAAGAAACAATATTCTACATCAGTACATATGATTCTCACAATCATTTCAAAGAGAAAAGATAACGAGAAAAACTATGGAACAAAGGAGAGGGAAAAAAGCCTAATGTTTTCTAACTAGTTTATCTAAATGTGAAGATACAGGTAATAAGAAGGAAGTATTACATTCTGTAACTTGAATCAGAAAAGTACATTTATTTCATTTCATACTAAAGGATGAAATACACAAAGATATGCCTGTAGTAATCAATACAAAAAATGCAGGTTTAATGCTGTAGATTCTAACAAATGGAATGAGATAAAATTGCAGCTGAAACATAATGGAAAAGGAAATCTAATAAAAATTTGATAGGTATTTTCCATGTAAAATGGACATCTTACATCTTTCCATCATGATTTTTTACAATTAATACATGCTTAAAATCCGTGAAAAAAGATAAAGTACTGTACTAATCAAATAGTATGCAAGAAAGGAGAGAATACATTGTATAGTCAAAGCTACAAATTTAGATAAATACAGGTTACTTCACAATAAAGAACAAATTCATTTATAGTACAACTAAGGATACAAAGGGTAATTCATGATGAAGATATATAGTACACAATGCAACCAACTCAAGTACAAGGCTAATATTCTCAACTAAGCAAATTGGAAGTAATGAGCACATTTCAGATTTCAAAGTTTTCATTATTACATGGGTATGATTTTAGTATTGCAAAAAATAAGAATGATAGTACAAAATAAGATAATGTGTTAAACATTTAATAGATGCAGGTTATTTCAAGATCATCATAACACACTAAAAGCTACATACCATAGACCACAAAAAGTGCTTCTGAAAATAACATTTTCACTTATGATCAAATTTAGAGATAGGTGTTGGAAACTATCATACTACAAGCTCAAATAAAAAAGTTATAGTTCACAACATCTTTATAGTACAAATCTAGGGGCTCAACATTGAAGATGTCATCTCAAGATTTTAAATGAATGTTTCTACAATGAAATAAGGGTTTTGGAACATCCTTGTGATTGTCATAGATGAACAAGCTTGAATGAAATAAGAAACTATGATGCAGCCAAGAGAGAGAAAGAGAGTTATGTTAATCTTTACTTGAATAAAGGAAAGAGTCCTTTAATCTACATATACAAGTGCATTACAGGTTGTTATTCTTATCTAAATAAGATGAAAAGGAGAATGTCTAGAAACATTTCAACATACATAAGGTATATCTTTTCATTATCAACAGAAATTAAGAAGAAAATTACAAGAGTAGATTGATGGAATTGATATATGAAAAGAGATTATATTAAACTATGTAAAAGTGCATCAAAACTCTATAGGACTATCCTCTATTTTCTTTTTAATCATCAAGTTCTATTTTTGAAAATTTCAATATACTGAGAAATAAAACATAAGAGAACATGCACATTATTTTCCATATCTTTTGTCAAGAAAAAAATAAAATTTCTTTCATCAAGCCAAGTCATCAAAAAAATTAAGAGTTCATCACAATATGTACTATTTTGGCAATAAAATTACATATTTTGACATTTGCTATATGGAATGCTCTAGTATACAAGATTCTATATACTCAGAAAAATGTAAGGAAATGGGAAGAATCATTTCTTCCATGGACGAATATCCAGTATAAAATAATACCCAAATATGGGTATCTCGAGCAAGGTGCCACTTCAAAGTTCTTTAAAAGTATCAAAGTATTACAATCTAAAATGAATCAGAACTCAATCAATCCACAGGTGTCTACAAGATGAACATAGGGCTAAAAAATATGAAATCAAAGCTTGAGAACCTTATAAATGATGTCGAGGTTACACCTAGATGAAGTTTTTCAGATCGAGCTCTTATAGAATAATACAAAGAAACCTAGGTTTGCACAAGAAAAGGCAGAAGAAGAAATTAAGGAGTATGAAATTAAAACCACAAAATATTATAATAGACAAAGTTCCAAATCCATGGATTTTTAGAGGAGAATAAGAGTACCTAGTTGAAAATTACTAGTTTAATTTAAATTTGAGTAAATTCTTGGAGTAAGGTCACAAATTCAAAGACCCAGAAAGCTTTTTCTTAAACAAATCCATAGTGTCATGGAATCAAGAAAATCACTACTAGAAGGAAAATTCAAAGCTCACGAATGGATCAAAAATGATAACCATAGTCAAGGAAAGCATTTAAAGTTCATAATTTAAACCTTCACAAATAAATGGCTATAAAATGCCTTAGAGTTTGAAACAGAAATACACACATTTAGAGTAAAGAGAATGATGAAGCTGAAAAATCAAATACCCACGTCAACAAATTTATAGATCTACTGAGAATTTTCATGAATAATCGAAATATAATAAACTTACCAGTATAATATGATCAAAGAGACAAAATCCTTGTTAATATCAAGTGTAGAATAAAAAAAGAAGACCCTAATGATTTTTGAGCTCAGAGATCAACTTTGCACAATAAAATGTAGATAAATACAAGGGTTTCGAGATGTTATTGCTAAAAAATCCAAACTGACTGAAAGAAACATGTTACAACCCAAGAACTAGAGGCTCACCATCATAAAATAGCCTCCATTAGAGTTTACATCATTTTTATAAGTCCACAGAAGAACAATAACTCAAAATTCCAGCAAAGAAACTAGAAAAACCTTCAGAACTAGCTTGAAAGAAGTTCAATGGTGGTCACTTCATAAAAATATGAACATATAACTCACAGATTCCTTCTCTACAAAGAATATGAGCTCAAAAATCCACTATTGGCAGCCAAGATATTACAGAGAATAAACAAATCCATGCAAAAAACCTCACAAGAGTTAACATAATGTAAGGCACCGAGTGCGAGGATAAACAATAGAACATAATCAAATCACACTCAGAAAAATCCAAACAGAGAAAAAAAAAAATACAGATGCACGAGAGCTGAGAAGACTGATTTGTACAGGAACCTAACTCAAGAAAGAACAACAATGGCTTCTTGGAGCAATTTTTCCATGGCTTGGCCACTCAGAATGAGAAAATCATAATGACCAAGTGATAAGCTTGACGAGATTTTAATACAAACCTAACTAACTTGAGTTAAAGATTTCGGCACTAAACCAACAGTACAAAAATTAACGGGTATCAGATGATCACCCAAGCCAACCACTATGCCAATCAGCAATTTAAAGATCCATGGTGGAGAAGATCACTGTACATAAGATGAAAATCTGCAGAGCAGTTGCCAAGATCAATTTAAATCTGTGAAGATATATGGTTTGAAATCGATAGGTACCACAGATCGACAGTTCACAAAATCAACATATTCAACAAAATCTACCACAATAAATCATTACTCAACCATAGTCAAAATAAATACACTTGTCAAGCTCTAGAGAAACCCTAACTTGACCTGAGTTAGTAATGCCACCGACAAAATGCAAAGGGGTGAGTCATTGTGGGAGGGGCAGCCCACATCATTTAAAATAATCATTGCATTGATCTTGGTTTAGGGCTCATAATAATATGCCAAAATACTATAATACCGACAACAAATTACTATGTCAATGATAATAAAAAAGGTGGCCTAGTGTTATAGTGTGGCAATGTTTCAAAAATGACCCCATGATATTTTAAATCATAATAATATGCAAAGTCAACTAAGGAGGTCAAAATCAGGATGAAGACAAAGTGTTCACATCACAGGTGGTCCCCATAGTGGGGGGTTTTAGAAGGCAAACAATAGCGTTGTGTGCACAAGTGCAATTCTTTATGTGAGCACTAGAAGATAAGAAGAGGTCAATATCAGAGTACAAGGAGCCTTTTTTAGGCCTATTACCTTATTTTCCACAAAAATAAGAGTATTATTTTATTGCACATGTGCTCACAGTGGTCCACACAATGGGTGATATGGAATTGAATAAATCTTTTCTAAGTGTAAAAGACAAGACATTATTTTTACTTATAGGGAAATTAATTTTTGCATCTACTATTTTTGCAATTGCAAGTGGATCAAGTTGCAGATGCTACATCATCAGCTAGAAGACTAAATTGCATGCATTGGAGAAGACTTACTCATCAAGAAAATCCTATTATTAGCTAAATTATTCATCCAACTTCTTTAAAAATAGAACAGTCAACTGCAGTTTGATTGAGTTGTATTTTTGTAAACAAGGCTATTAATGCCTTATTGTATTAGCATGCTTATTTTTTATTCCTTTATTTATTCATGATAAAGGATAAAAATAGGATGCATGGGTGAGTAAAATTTTAGTCTATTTTTAGGAAGGGTGGGATGAATAATTTATCTATATATTGTGTGCATTGGCAAAGCACAAGAGAGGACTTTTTAGATACAAGAGTGCTGAAGCCATTTTTTGCCAGTTTTTCCCTTTGAATGAGAATTGATTTCTACCTTTTCAATTATTTATAGCTTCATGTATACTTTATTATTTCTTGTGAATCAAAATTCCTTGATTGATCATCTTACCTTGCTGCAAAAATTTAGTAATTTCTGCATAATATTAGTGTGCATGTTTATCTTAAACAATATTTTTTGAATCATTCCCTCAATACATCAAATGTTTTTCCTTAATATTCTATTGAAAAACATTTGTTTGTGCACTCATAATCCATTCTCAAATATTTGTGCATGTACTCAGTTCAAATCCCTCAAAAAATTTGGTGTATCACGTAATTTTTCAATTCATTTATAGATCATATTTTTACCCTTAAAACACCAAAAAAAATAGTTTAGAATACATCAAGAAGGAACTGACCTTGATACCAGAGACTCACCTCAATAATAGGTATACCCACAGACCTGAGGTGTTTCCATTTTATCTACGAAAGAGAGAGATATAGAGTAATCTTAGAACCCCTACAGTCATCTCTCTACAGGATGCACTTTTGAGAGATAAAAGTTTTTGACACGCCCGGTGGGACAACGAATCAGATTTGGGAGTAAATTACAGAAATTTACAACAGATTCACAACAAAGAAAACGTTACTTTCTGAGAAACAAGCTGCAACAATTTATTCTAAAGATTAAAATATTTATTTGGTGACTCTTGTAAGGCTAATTTCAGACTAGTTTTGCAGCATGTTCCATGCCTAAAGTGACTACAAGATCATCAGTAAGAGGAATTCCTTCTGATTTTATTTCTTTACCTTTGAATTCTTCAAGAAGAAGAAGAGTTGGTAACACCCTACCTTATAATAGGTCTGGTTTTAACAACCCTCCTCCTCCTAATCCTCCTTCACCACGTATCAATTTATTTGTATTCAGATCTTAGTTTTTCCAATGGCTATTCAACCACCGTAGGAATTTTGTGACCTTTACTAATGGCAGCCCATTAGTAATTCTAGTTTATCATGATATTCCTAATGCTGCCATGAAAATTTTACCTTCATTCATTGGTGAAAATTAGGTTACACCTATAGAGCACATAAAATATGTTGCAGCACTATGTGCAGTCCATAATATTACTCATCAAGATGTAGCTTTAAGACTTTTAGCTGCATCCTTTAAAGGCAAAAGCCTTGCAATGGTATAGTAATTTAGAGATTGGAAGCATAAGAACTTGGGATGAGTTTGGTGGTAAATTGCTGAAACAATTTCAAGATAATTCAAATCATTTATCCCTCATAGAACAATTGTCTACAATTAAAGGATCCCCTCATGAATTATGGCTAATTTTAATATCTATTTTTCTAGAACTTGGGAAAGAATTCCAGCAAGTGTCAAGCCTCAAGATGACCATGCTTTTCTTTATTATCTTAGAGCCCTGAAAAATGATATTTCAACTATGATTTAGTCTATGGGAGGAGAGACACTCCCAGTAGCTTATGATATTGCTATCCAAGATGAAAATAGTCTTATTCAAGCTGTAAAATTAGCACCAAGGCCTTCAATTCCTTTTTAAAATATTTGGCACATATCCCACAACCTATCACCATTATAGATCTGGTTATTGCAGCCCCACTAGATGATGTGTTTAAAGCTTTAAAAACTATGAGAAACAAGATAAATTTGATTGAAAATAGACTTGCATTACCTGACAGACCTTATCAGCAAAACCAACAAAATAGGAAGCCTTATCAAAAAAATTAGAACTATAGATAGCCATATCAGCAAAGGTAGTTTGACCCAAAGGCTCCTAGTACATCTAACGATTTAGTCCCAGTTAATATGGCTACAGAAGAATGGTGTCAACCTTGTAATCAACCTCATACAGGTGTGAACTAACCAAATGCATTACTGAATATAAGCCTTGTTGCACAACCTAAACTTGAGACATTGTTCATGCCTCAAATGGAGGGTGGGAAGCAAGAAAATCATGTTTAGAAAGAACCTGAATAGAACTTGGTCAGTTTTAGTGAAGATGATTTTATTGTAGTTACTACTAGGGCCCAAGAAAAGGTCCAAGAAAGTCAAAAGTTTCAAAATAGACCTGTTTTTCCCACAGTCAAAGATAAAAAAAACTACAGGCCAAAAATTAGCTAACAATTCTATTGTTCCTGACAAAAAATAAGGTGTTTTAGGTGGTAAAGAACAACAAAAATAGTTACAACTAGATCTAAGAAGATTGTTTATACCTCAGATATCAAAAACAACTGAAGCAGAGTAAATTTTTTCCAAAGCCTATGCTAAGACAGTAGAATCTATTTCCAAAACTATTTCTTCTTTTAGTATTGTTGATGTAATGAAAAATCATAATGTTAATATCTCAATGTGGGATGCTCTAAGTATTCCAGGACAAGAAGGAGTTGCTTTCTCATGAACTTTCTAAGCTGTAGATTTCTTCAAAAACAACAGAAAAGGAAGTTCAAAAACTAGACATGGTCCTTGGAATAGTGGAACAAGACCCATTAAAAATTCAAATCGATGTTTCAAAAGGTATTAAATTCTCATGATATCAAGAATCCACCACCATTTTACTTATCTCTGATTATTGGTGATCATTTAGTTCATAACTGCATGGTTGATAGTGGTGCAAGTAGTAGAATTATGCCAAAAGAAATCACAAAAATGTTGGGTTTGCAGTATGAGCCTATAGATAAAAGCATGTTACAAATAGATGAGATAACAACTAATACGGTTGGTTTTATCAGAAACCTGGAGGTAACTTTACATGCTTGTCCCAATGTTACAATTCTACAAGATGTAACTGTTGTAGATTTGCCTCCTTATTTTTCCTTATGTTTATCACGAGATTTTATAGCAAAAATAGGAGGTTATATTTCCTCAGATTTGTCATTTTTGTTCTTTACTACACGTAGTATGGAACTAAGGTTACATGAAATTCAAAGCCTCTAGCTAGATTTCATATTGAGCCTCATGCTTCAAATCTTGCAGCAAATTATTCTATTCTAGATCAGTCTGATTTCAATGTTACAACTCATGTTTTCACACTTGATGGTGTTTCTAATATGTTTATGGATGAAAAGACTCAATAATAACATGTCTATGACCCTTTTAAGGAAGTGGAAGAAGATTTGTTTGGTGTTTATTGTTTGCATGAAGAAAATGCACCAATTCCCTTGTTGTCCAAAACAGAAGAAACAACAAAAGGGCTATGAAAGCTTCACTTCGATGGAGCCAAAAATAAGAAAGGATAAGGTATAGGTTTAATGCTTACTTCCCCTTCAAATGAAAGGTAATTTTCAGCTTTGAGATTGCAGTTTTCTTGTACTTGTAATGTAGCTGAATACAAAGCGTTAATTCATGGCTTGCAATGGGCTAGAAAGAGAGGTATCAACACTTTACAAGTTTTCAGAGATTCAGAATTAGTTATTAATCAAGTGAAAAACTTTAATGTTTGTAAGAATTCATTACTGAACTCTTACAAACATAGAGTTTCAGACTTAATGGATGATTTTGATACTATTAACATTCAATCTATCCCAAGAACTAAAAATAAGCATACAAACAGACTTGCAATAGTTGGTGCTAGCTTTGATGTATTAGAGTAGATCAAAAACAGCAAGGTACAACCACATATTAAATTAATTATCAGACCTTCAATGCTTGAAAATGGAGAGAATTTGTCAGGTTTTTCAAAGATGATAAACAAATTTGTAGTTTTTTTATAGTAAGAGGTTGAATTTTCTGCAGTAAATTAGGAAAAACTACAACACTTCTATGGTGATCAGATTGCTCAGTTAAAGACAAATAGGTTGCCTCAGGGATTAGTCACTCTAGAAGACATTTTCAGTTCTGATGATCAGTTAAGAAAAGACAAAGGTAAGATTTTAATTCACACGGATAACTATGAAGAAATCTTGGTGGATGATGACAAGAAGCTACTTATTGGAAAGGTATGTTCTTTAGCTGAAAAGTAGTCATTTATCAAATTATGTAAAGAATTCAGAGATGTTTTTTCCTGGAAGTACCAATATTTGAGAGGGTTTGATCCAATTTTAGCTCATCATACAATTGAGTTGCAGCCAAATTCCAATTCAGTTAGGCAGAAGCAAAGGCCTGTAAATCCAAAAAATTGAGCCATTAATTAGAAAAGAGTTATCTAAGTTAATAAAATCAGGAAATATTTTTCTAGTCAAGCATTCAAGTTGGGTAGCTAACCTTGTTCTTGTTTGGAAAAAGAATGGATAAACTAGATTATGTGTAGATTTAGAGATCTTAACAAGGCTTCATTGAAAGATCATTTATCCACTACCTGACATTGATGAAATTTTGAGAACAGGTTATGGTTCTAGTAGAATATCTCTTTTAGATGGTTATAGTGGATACAATCAGATTCTATTCTGAGAAGAAGATAGATACAAAACAACTTTTACCACCAAGTGGGGTACTTATTCTTACAAAAGAATGCCTTTTGGCCTTTCGAATGTTGGTGCAATGTTTCAACGTGCAATGGACATGGATTTTTCATAGCTTATTAAATAAATGCATACTGGTTTATTTGGATGATGTTACTGTATTTTCAATAAATTACGATGAACATCTAATACATTTAAGGCATACTTTTTAGTTATGCAGATAGTTTGGAATATCATTGAATCCCAAAAATTCTATCTTTTTAGTACATCAAGTTAAATTGTTTGGTCATATTGTTTCTAAACAAGGTTTAAGCAATTGACCCTTTTAGAATTAAATCCATATCACAACTATCATTTCCTTATCAAAAGAAGTCATTACAGAGCTTTTTGGGAAAAATCAACTTTGTTAGAAGATTTTTCCCATATTTTTTACCATTGGTTAAACCATTGACAACTATGTTAAAGAAAGAGAAGACTTTCTCTTAGACCAGAAAAGGGAGAGAAGGGTTTGAAGCCATTTAAAAATCTATTTCTCAAGCTCCTACTCTTACAAATCCTAATTTTGATAAATATTTTACAATGTATGCACTTGCAGGAGATGAAATAATTTCAGCCATATTAACTCAAGTTAATGATGAAAACATTGAGTATACAATTTCTTTCTTTGGAAAAAGTTTGCATGACTATGAGACAAGGTACACTTTTCTTGGAAAGCAATTACTTTAAGTAGTCAGAGGACTAAAGAATTTTAAGACAAGATTTCAAACAATAAGATACATGTTCTTGTTTCTCATCCAAGCATAAAATCTTTCTTGTTAAATAAATAATTGAATGAGAAGAGAGCAGGCTGGATAATGAAGGTTATGGAATATGATGTCAATATTCATGTTGAAAAAATAGTTTGAGGTAAAGGTTTGTGTGAGAATATAATTTCTGATATGGAAAAATTGTAGGCTATAGAATCAGAAGATCTAGAGAAATATTCTAAAGTTACGTATCAGCAATCAGGTATCATGGTGCAACAAGGAAATCAACAACCTAAGCTTATTCAAGAAGTTCAGGAATCAAGATGGATGACTGATTTAGTTAATTATTCATAGCATGGCACTTATCCGGAAGGTATGGACAAGAAAAAATCAAGGTATTTAAGGTTACAAGTTGTACATTATGTTTTTCATTGATGGTGTGTTATTCAAAAGAGATATAAACAAAATTTTGCTATGATGTGTTGATTATGATAGAATTCAACAATTATTATCTGAATTCCATTATGGACCTAAAGGAGGTAATTTTTTAGCATGTACGACAACCTTAAATATTATGAAATATGGTTACGATTGGCCCAACATATTCAAATACTATTTTGAATGGATCAAGAAGTCTAAGAAATGTAATTTCTTTGTTGGAAAAGAATGTTTAGCTTCATTTCCCCTACAACCTATTTCAGTGGATCAACCATTTATGTAGTGGGGTCTTGATTTTATTGGCATTATAAATCCACCTTCTTCATAAGGACACAAGTGGATTTTGACTACTACAGATTACTTTACACGTTGGACTGAAGAAATATATTTGAAAGATGTTAACAAAAACTTTGATACTATCCTTTTATGAAAGTATAATTTGAAGATTTGGTGTTTCAACAACTATCATTTCAAATAATTCCTTAGTGTTTCTTGGTGTAAAGGTAATAGATTGGGCTATAAAGCACAAAATTTATTTAAGTACGTCATCTAATTATTACCCATAAGGTATTAAGTTAGTTGAAAGTAATAATAAGAATGTTTTAAGGATCATCAGAAGAACACTCAAAGATAACCATAGAGCTTGGCATCTAATGTTGAATTCAACACTTTGGGCTGACAGAGTGACTCCTAAAATATCAGTTGGAAATTTACTGTACAAGATCGTTTATGGAAGAAAGGAATAATGTCCATCTCAGTTGAGTTGCCTAATTTAGATTTGCTACATCAGATGGAGCTACTCGAGAATGAACCATTGTAGGTTCGTTATGTAGAGTTCATGGAATTACAAGAGCCTGAGAGATCAAGCTCATTAAACATGGAAAAGAATAAAAAACAAATGAAGAAAACTTTTGATAAGAAAGCTAAGTTCAAAATCTTCAATGAAGGAGACATTGTGTTGAAATGGGATGTTGATCGTGCAAAGCTAGGAAACCACACAAAATTTGACACACTTTGGAGTGGTCCTTATATGATTTCAGCTTGCAAGGAACATAATGCTTTTCAACTTTCAAGGCTGAATGGAGAGGAACTTCCCATTGCTGTGAATGGTATGTTTCTCAAACACTGTTATTGAAAATCCTACAGTGTCTATTTAGAGTAGTGATTTATCTTTCAATAAGTGTAGTTCCTGCACATTGTAATGTTTTTAAAATCAATAAAGTGCATTTTGCACATGGTCTTAGTTTACCATATCCTTTCCCATTTTTAGTTCACTTTTGGAAGGGTTGGACCATCAGAAAGGCATATTTTGATTACATGCTTTGGAATCCATGCCCAATGGACAAGAGCAAGGCACTGGTCTATAAGCTAGCAGGCAAGCTTTCCCACAGGATCGCCAGAAATGTTGAAAATTTTTGTACTCATGCAAAAATGGGCAACTAGAAACTTTGTTACGATGGATGGCATTGGTGAAGTGAACCTAAGCTAGGGGATATTATTTCAGTTTAATATTTGTTCTGTTGGATTAATTAATGACTACATGTAATTTGCAGCTATGTGTGCTGTTACAAAATGTAACAAATCACATAGTCTTAATTTCATGTTTGTCTTCAGCAAAAGAACACAAATGCCCCAAAAGATAGATGTGTTATCTTGATAAAGATTGAAAACATATAGAATAGATGAAGTGTTAAGTTTTGGAACAATAATCTAGAGTTACAGATTAAACCAGTATCAAAGTTCATTACTAAGGTTACAAGTATTTTAAAGTTATTTCCTTCATGATTAAATACATTTAATTATGTTATTGAGTTGTTTAATTCATTATAAAATCCATATACAAAGCTGAAATGCAGAAGGAAGTACACAACTCAGTTTCAAAATTCAATGTTTTATTCATAAGGAATTTCAAATGCTTCCCACACAAGCCATGGGATGTGACTCAAGTAAACATCATAACTACTAAAATAGAAGGTGCATGTGCATGAAAATAAAACCAAAAGAATATGAAGGAATCCATCATTGCCTTATTTATTTTTTCCTGTTTCTCCATCCACTGCTCCATCTTTTGTTCCATCTTCATCCTTGTTATTCAACATTGCACTGTACCTGAAAAACAAACAAGAAAAGAGACCGTCAGTCATGAGATCAGGATTAAATCATATTATTATACTATTTATCTTCATGCAAATGAATCTCCTGATATCAGGAGGTATGATTACAGAAATGATAAATACATAGCAGACAACCAACAATATTCTACATTCAGTACATATGATTCTCACAATCATTTCAGAGAGAAAAGATAAAGAGAAAAACTATGGAACAGAAGAGAGGCCAAAAAGCCTAATATTTTCTAACTAATTTATCTAAATGTGTAGGTACATGTAAGAAGAAATAAGTATTACATTTTTTAACTTGAACCAGAAAAGTACATTTATTTTAGTTCAGACTAAAGGCTGAAATACACAAAGATTTTCCTGTACTAATCCATAAAATAAATGCAGGTTTAATGTTGCAGATTCTAACAAATGGAATGAGATAAAATTGTAGCTGAAACATAATGGAAAAGGAAATCTGAGAAAAATTTGACAGGGCTTCGCCATGTAAAATGGACATTTTACATCTTTCCATCATGTTATTTCAAAACTAATACATGCTTAAAAGTTGTGACAAAAGATAAACTTCTGTACTAATCAAATAGTATGCAAGAAAGGAGAGAATACATTGTATAGTCAAAGCTACAGATTCAGATAAATACAGGTTACTTCATGATAAAGAACAACTTCAGTTATAGTAAAACTAAGGATACAGAGGGTAATTCATGAATGAAGAGATATAGTACACAATGTAACCAGCTCAAGTACAGGCTAATATTCTCAACTGAGAAAATTGGAATTAATGAGCACATTTCAGATTTCAAGGTTTTCATTATTACACATGTCTCATTTCAGTATTGCAAAAGAGAAGAATGATAGTACAGAATAAAGAAAAATGTTCAACATTTAATAGATGCAAGGTTGTTTCTAGATCATCATAACACACTAAAAGCTACATACTATAGACCATAGAAAGTGATCTTCTGAAAATAAAATTTTCACTTATGATCAAATTTAGAGATAGGTGTTGGAAATTATCATAATACAAGCTCTAATAAAAGAGTTACAGTTCACAACATTTTAACAGTACAACTCCAAGAGCTCAGTATTGAAGATGTCATCTCAAGAATTTAAAGGAATGTTTCTACAGTGAAACAAGGGTTTTGGAACATCCTTGTGACTGTTCAAAGATGAACAAGATTGAATGAAAGAAGAAACTATGATGTAGCCAACCAACTATTAACACAAATTTCGAAGCATTGTTCAATAGAGAGAGAGAGAGAGAGTCACGTTCATCTTCACTTGAATAAAGGAAAGAGTCCTTTAATCTACATATACAAGTACAGTACATGTTGTTGTTCTTAACTGAATAAGCTAAAAAGGAGAGTGTATAGAAACATTTCAACATACAGAAGGTATATCATTTCATTATCAATAGAATCAGGAAGAAAATTACAAGAAACAAGTAGATTGATGGAATTGATATATGAAAAGAGATTCTATTAAACTGTGTAAAAGTGCATCAAAACTCTACATGACTGTCCATTGTTTTGTTTTAATCATCAAGTTCTAGTTTTAAAAATTTCAAGATACTGAGAAACAAAACATGAAAGAACATGCACATTAATTTCCCTAACTTTTTTCCATAAAATAAATACAATTTCCAGCATCAATCCAAGTCATCAAAGGAATTCAGAGTTCATCACAGTATGTACTATTTTGGCAAGAAAATTATATATTTTGACATATGCTATATGGAATGCTCCAGTATACAAGATTATATATACTCAGAAAAACATAAGGAAATGGGAAGAATCATAGCTTACATGGCCAAATATCAAGTATAAAATAAGACCCAAATATGGGTATCTCGAGAAAGGTGCCACTTCAAAGTTCTTTAAAAGTATCAAAGTATTATAGTCTAAAATGAATCAGAGCTCAAAAAAACCTCAACAATGATGTCTACAAGCTAAACATGAAGGCTACAAAAATAAGATAATCAGAGCTCAGGAGCCTTATGAATGGTGCCTAAGTTACACCTAGATGAAGTTATTTCAGATCCAATATCTTATCAGAAGAATATAGAGATATAACCTAGATTTGCACAAGAAAAGGAAGAACATGAATTTAAGGAGTATGAACTCAAAACCACAAAATATTACAACATAACACAGTGCCAAATCCATCCATTTTCGGAGGAAAATAAGAGTACCTAGTTAAAACTTACTAGTTTAATTTAAATTTGAGTAAAATTCTTAGAGTAAGGTCGTAAAATCAAAGAACAAAAAAAACTTTTGCTCATAAAGATCCATAGTGCCATGGAATTATGAAAAATCACTACGAGAAGGAAAATTAAAAGCTCGAGAATAGATCAGAAACATGGGTGACCACAGCCAAAGAGAAGCATACGCAGCTAACAATTTAAAGCTTCACGAATACCCATAGTTAGCCAAATGCCTTAGATTTAAAAACTGAAAAATGCACATTCAGGGTAAAGAAAATGCTTTACGTTAGAGAATCAAGTAACCATGGGGAAGGATATATAGATCTACTGACAATTTGCATGAATAATCAAAATGATTTTGGTTTCCAACAGTACAATATGATCAAAGCCACAAAATCCTCATTAATAACAAGTGTAGAATAAAATGATGAATACCGCAATGATTTTCAAGCTCAGAGATCAAATTTTCACAAGAAAATGTAAACAAACACAAGGGTTTTGAGGTGTTAGTGCTAAAAAAGAAAACTGACTGAGAGAAACAAGTTACAACCCAAGGAATCAAAGGCTCACCTTTTAAAAATGGAATCCATTAGAGTTTATATAGTTTTTCTAAGTCCACAAAAGCAGAGTGACTCAAAAATCCAGCAAAGAAACTAGAAAAGCCTTCAGAACTAGCTTGAAAGAAGTTCAATGGTGGCCACTTCAGAAAAATATGAACACAGATCTTGCAGATACTTTCTCTACAAAGAAGATGAGCTCCAAAAATCCACTATTGGCATCCAAGATATTTTAGAGAATAAACAAATCCATTCAAAAAACCTCATAAGAGTTAACAAAATGCAAGGCACCGAGATTGAGGATCAACAATGGTGGCCAACGTAATCAAATCACACTCAGAAATCTCCAAAAAGAGTGAAAAAATTTGAAAATAGAGATGTAAGAGAGCTCAGAAGAGGGATTTGCAAAGGAACCAAGCTCAGGAAAGGACAACAATGACTTCCTGGAGCAATTTTAAGATGGCCAAGTGATGAGAAAATGATAAAGACCAAGTGATAAGATTAACGATATTTTAAAACAAACCTAACCCACTTGACTTAAAGATTGACGACACTAAACCAACAATACCGAAATCAACGGTATCAAATGATCACCCAAGCCAACCACTATGCCAATCAAGGATTATAAGGTCCACGGTGGAGAAGATCATATTACACAAGATCAACATCCACAGACCACTTGTCAAGATTAATGAAAATCCGTGAAGATCAACAGTGTGAAATCGACAGGTACCAAATATCGATGGTTCGTAGCAGTGCAATATATTCAATGCAAAATCTACCACAATAAATCATTACTTAACCATAGTAAAAAATAATAGACTTTCCAAGCTCCAGAGAAACCCTAACTCTACCAAAGTTAGTAATGCCACCAACAAATGCAAAGGGGTGAGTCACCATGGGAGGGGGCCAACCCACATCATTTAAAAGAAATCATTGCATTGACCTTGGTTTAGGTATCAAATAATAATATGCCAAAATCCTATAATATTAACAACAAATTACTATGGCAATCATAATAAACAAGGTGGCTGAGTGTTATAGTGTGGAAATGTTTCAAAAACGACCCCATGATTATTTTAAATCATAATAATATGCCAAGTCAACTAAGGACTACGAGGTCAAAATCTAGAAAGAAGATAAAGTGTTCACATCACATGTGGTCCCCACGGTGGGGGATATTAGAAGCCAAACAATATCATGGTGTGCACAAGTGCAATTCTTCATGTGACCACTAGAAGACAGGTAAATGTCAACATCAAAGTACAAGGAGCCCTTTTTTAGGCCTATTACCTTACTTTCCACAAAAATAAGAGTATTATTTTATCTGCACATGTGCTCAAAGTGGTCCCCACAATGGGTGACATTGAATTGAATAAATTTTTGTGAAGTTTAAAATACAAGGCATTATTTTTATTTACATGGAGATTAATTTTTGCATGTGCATCCAAGGGACAGTGTAAAATGGTATTTTTGGAATTGCATGTGGATCAAGTTGCAAATTCCACATCATCATATAGAATACATAAATTACATGCATTGGAGAATACTTTCTCTTCAAGAAAAGCTTATTATTAGCCAAATTATTCATAAAACTTATTTTAAAATAGAATAGTCAACTACACTTTGACTGAGTTGTATTTTTGTAAACAAGGCTATTAATGCCTTATTGTATTAACATGCTTATTTTTATTTCTTTAATTATTCATGATAAAGGATAAAAATAGGATGCATGGGTGAGTACAATTTTAGTCTATTTTTAGGAAGAGTGGGATGAATAATTTTGTTATATATTGTGTGCATTGGCAAATAAACGGGAGAGGGATTTTTAGATACATGAGTGTTTGAAGCAGTTTTTAACCAGTTTTTCTCTTTGAATGAGAATTGATTTCTACCTTTCCAATTATTTTCAACTGTCATGTATACTTTATTATTTCTTGTGAATGTAAAAATTCCCTAATTGATCATCTTAACTTGCTGCAAATAATTATTAATTTCTTCATAATATTAGTGTGCATGCTTATCTTAAACAGTATTGTTTTGAATCATTCCCTCAATACATCAAGTGTTTTGCCTTAATATTTTGTTGAAAACTATTGGTTTGTGTACCCAGAATCCATTTTCAAATATTTTTGCATGTACTCAGTCAAATCCCCTCAACAAGTTTTGTGTATCACCCGAGTTTTCAATTCATTTACAGTCATCATTTTACCCTCAAAACACGAAAAAAATTAGTTTAGGATACATCAAGAAGGAACCGGCCTTGATACCAGAGACTCACTTCAACAATAGGTATACCCATAGACCTGAGGTGTTTCCATTGTATCTATGAAAGAGATAGATCCAGAGAAAGCTTAGAACCCCTGTAGTGATCTCTCTATAGGGTGTACTTTCGAGAGAGAATAGAACTGAAATATGAAAATTATAAAAGACCTAGGTAAGAAGACCATGCCTTCTTTAAGCTAGAATCATAACATCACATTTGATGGGACCCCATGTCCTTTTCATTTTGTTAAAAAGATCACGGACTTTGAATAATATTCCACACTTTGCATAATGGTCTACCACAGAATAAGTAGATATAACATCTAACAATGTTTCTCTAACCTTATCCATGTATGGAATGCCCATATCCTGAAATCCCCTCAATACATCGATTACATTTCTTTCAGGCATTTTATAAAATATTTTTTTAATCTTTGATACACTCCCACATTTAACATACAACTCTGCGAGCATATTTGTAGCTAAAACATTTAACAATGATATTATCTCCATAATTCACTAATTCATAGTTCCCATTTGGCAAATGGTGAAAGAAATAAAGGCATCCAAGTGGAATGGAGTGGGTTCGATCCCTATCAATACCTTGTACTCAACAAACTTACAGCCAAAACAAGACATGACAATGATTTCAAAGCTCTTATTTTGGTATAGGCATCTAAAGGGGGGAAGGCGGGGAGGAGAATTTATAAGGTATCCATCCATTTTTTGTAAACTACCTAATTGATGGTACCTATACCCTACTCTAAGCTCCCATTTAAAGATGATTTCCAACCCATTTAAATGGATTTCCATTTTCCAATATTACATGATCTAGGGTTATCTTATCCACTAACGATGGATTTAAACCTTCATTTACCTTTGAAATAGGCATGTATTTGATGTTCGTCTTACCATTAGTCTGATGGTGTGATGTAGGAATTTTCTAAAAATGTTCCACCCAATGTCCACTCATATGAAAATGAGTGCTAAAATTCCACTTATTCTTTATTTTTAGATGAGGAAACATGATTTACATTTCTCTCCTTTGAATAATGAGGTTTATCTTCTTCTTATGCCTTGTTCTTGATGAAAGGCACTAACTTCTTTAAAAATGTCCTTCTCTTCCATCAACTCACAATAGAATGGTTATAAAATCCACCAAAATTACAATGAAAAGCATTCCACATTTTAAGAATATGATAGCCAAATTTCTTAAATGAAAAGAGAGGATTAGAAGTTTTATAATTTATTTTTTGATTATGATAAGAATGAGGAGGTGGTATTTCGATATCTCCTCTATTTTATCTCATAATAAATCCATCCTAGTGTACTAGTGGGGTATTAACTTTTCTATGAGAAAATTGTATTCCTTCAGTGCATTTGATGCTTTTCCTAATATCCATTCCCACACTAGGAAAACTCTAACCTACAAAATGAGGATGATCCTCAACCTGCATTGGGTTAGAAATACCTTTTCAATTTTTACATATGCCTCTTCCATAAAATCACATTTTCATCAATAATTGTTATTTTATGCCTTTAGTATGTTTTTAAAAAAGAACCAAAATCATAATTACCTAAATCCAAATTCAAGTGGGATGAAGAAGAGGAATAATATGGTGAACAAATTACTATGCACTCATCAGTCATGGTTTTTGCATCTTAATTTGAAGGAAATTATTTTATCAGTTCACCACATTGTAATAGAATCAAGAGATCATCCTTGGGTTCGAGCTTGGGTCTTGAACATGAAACTTGTTCTTCTAGTGCATAGATCTTTCATCTTAATAAAGTATTTTCTTCATGAAATTTCTTGTGTATAATTTCCTACTCTTATAACCTTTGTCTCTTCAATGCCTTGCACATATCTATCTACAAACATCATGTACTTCCACAACACTGTAATTTCAAAAATTTAAGATCAAGCCACAAATTCAACAAAATATGATGGATTAGAAAATCAAAGCTGATATAAAAATGAAACTGAAAGTAATCACTGAATCATTCAACTTTCATACCAAATTATGATGCATAAACACCAGAATAAATCTATCACTTCTTAAATCTTAACAAAAATCTTCTAAACTTTTTATTTTATAATCTTTTTATCAAATGAATCTAATTAAAAATATTTTTTTCATATGATCCAAATGTTTTTAAATAATTATTTCAAACAAAAATTAATCATTCACTTAAGTTATCCATTCAAACTATATAGATTTCCAATTTACTTGAATTTATCAATTTATAACAAAGTATCATGCAAATTTAAATTTTCTTACAAAGCTAAAATACAAATAATATGAGATTGGAAGCAAAAATAAGAATAACACGATGAAAGAATTATTCAGGTAGTTAATAAATTCCTATGTACCTAGGTTCAGTTTGAATCAATCCATTAATGTTCATATTTAAAAGTATATATAAAAACTTTTTAAAAAATTAATCTCATAAACCTTCTAGAAGACTATGGGAACTTGTGAGCTTTGAAAAACATTAGTGTTCACTCTCCATGTTTGTTCACGTCTCTGCAAGGAAAACTTACCTTAAGATTTTTATCTTCTAGTAAATTATATTGTGAAAAATAACATCACAAAGACTCCAAATTAGTACAATAAATATGCCACTAATTTTTTCTCTGAATTTTGAGCATTTTCTCAGTTTACACTGAGACCTAGTTTTGTAGTTAAGTACTGCAAAAATGTAGATTTTAAAAACTACCTCCTTATTAGTATTATCATAGTCATTGGACAAAGCTTATTGAAATATATTTTTGTACCTTTTAAAACTTATAAACTACCAATAATATAGTAGAAGGGTTAAAAATTTCTAATCTAAATGTGTGGGGGTCGAGCTACTGTAACCATCTCTATCTCTTTGTTAATAAAAATGGTTAAAAATCCCACATTGCTCAGGTTATGTGAGATTGGATTATTTATGTCAAGTAAATATGATGGTTAAAGTGGCTATTGGCCTAATTTTTTTAGCTTGATGTGGTAAATAGGGTATGTGTTGGATTTTTTTCCAAGTGAAGGTGCCATGTATATAGTGGTTAAGGGATCTATTGGGCTACATTTTGTCACCTGAACTATGTTTGGATGACTGGTGAGTTATTTGGGTGATTATTGTGCTTCATTAGCTTGGAAAATCATGGGTAAGGGTGAGTTGTTCCCGAGGGATGAGTTTAGTGATGCGTCATCTTACCAACCTCAAATGTTTTACAATAATGAAACTTAAATCCCCATGAATTCAAATTCTTTGCAATATAATTCTGGAATGCATCCTTCAAATACAATGTAAAGCAAATATATAAAATATTTTGGCATATATAAATTAAGTAATGAAGGAAAATAACCACTAATAAAAATGTATGTTGAGCTTGACTAAGGGGCCCAAAAGGTAAAATAACATGATGCACCAATGCAAAAATGAGATTCGAAGATCGCAGTCATAAAACCATTATTTATTTCCTTTTTCTCGATTTAATTTTACTACTTGTCGTAGCGTGATTAGCTAGTTGCTCCTATTTTTTCATCCTACTCAAATATTTTGCAGATGATAAGTTGCTCCAATAGAATCTATTTTAGACATTCAAAAAATCAAAGGAAAGCTCTCTGATTTTTTTACCATACTGTAATGATATTGGGATATTTAGGGAAAACCTTTCTACTGATTTGATCTTTGGGTCAAGTTCTCTTATGAAATAATCTAAGTCATAGATCTCTAAACGTCTACTAGTTGAGATGATTACTCATATACAAGAACTTCTTATGACTGCAATAGACTCTGCAACATCAAATATATGTTATATGTGACAACATAGACTTGTACATCTAAATACATCATTAATGTGTTTGATGTCATGCCTACTAAATGAAATGAAATCACAATAACCCCAACAATTTTTTTAACTAGACCCACCATCGCTACACTATCTTTAACATCTAACACAATGTCTAGGATCTCATGGTGGGCATTCTTGACTAAAGACTACCACTTCATCATATTTTCTTCAAAAACTAAAACAAGCACATATGACTAATAATATCAAATATTTCTATCAAAATAATCTAAGTAACATACTATAACTCATGCTTGTATACCCTGTCATTTTGACGATAGTCTCATCATCTCCTTGGCCATCCAAAAATTCTACCTCAACATCACACCAAGTTCTATCTCTTAGATATTGAGAAAAAATATCTAAGGGCATCAAGATCATATCTCCTTCACACTATGGTCTAGGTCTCTGTCTAAATTTTATGAAAATATATACCCTAATTGGCATATGAAATCCTCCTCTAGGTCATTACATATAATGCTCTCTAAGACATGGTGCATGTTGTCTAGATCCCCCTGATATGGTACTTGGAATTACTCAGTCATGCAACTCTATATCCAAAAATACTCCATCAGATCCCTCCTTTGAACCAATTATGAATAGAATATATGTTGGGACCTAAGTATCTACACCTAGCCTCTACTTCTTTTGACCATGTGTGCCTAGTCATCATATCCTATGGGTTGAAGTGCTAGCACCCTGACCTTACTCCTGCAAACTCTCTAGCATAATGGTTCTTAAAGGGTGGAAATGGTTATATCACCATTGATGATAGTTTCCATAACTATTTTCAGACCATTCTTAGTACATGGGTATCCACCTAAAATCCCTCCCAAATGCATTTTTTCCTAAGCTACCCCATGATGCAAGTTTCACTAACTTTAACACAATAACTACTACAAGGAAAATTTCAAGTGACCCACCTGAAAATTTTATTTAAATCATGACCAAAATGACCGAACACGATTCTCTACATTTACAAATTGTATTAAATTAGTGTTCATCACATTGGTGAAATAGGATATTTTTTTTTAAGGAAACTATGGATGGGGTGGTGAATGAAGCATAATTCATTAGCACGAAGGATATATCTTGCACAAAATGCATTTTAAGTCAAAATGGAGGTCTACAACTCGTAAATGCATTTTCCACTTGTGCACCTAACTTTCACTCTTCCTTATCTCACCAATGACCCAAAAATTTATTTAATTGGTTCACTCCAAGGTCTTGGAGACCAGGGAATTCCTTTACATTTAAGAGGCTGGAAATCATGCCATGTGTCCACCAATTACTTATTTCCTAGCTTCGGAGATCCTTTACAATACCTTTACACTCATGTTCCCGGAATGGGTGAAACTTAGCAAATCCTCATTTACTAAAACTTATCAAAAGGTTTAGAAACTTCCTAAGTAGTTAGGAGAGTCTTTTAAATTTTGCGGGTCTTCTAGATTTATGTATATGTATATGTATATGTATATTTATATGTATATGTATATATATTTGACGAATTTAATCAATTTTTTTAAAAAATACCAAATGAAAATGAAGTTTCTATATATTTATTTGTAATCCAATAATTTTCAAAAACCTAGCCTCTCGATGATGTGGATTTCAATAAAAGATATACGTTGACATTGGACATCTGTTGGCTATTTGCATGGGACAAAGTATTGATTATGGAATTTTTGGTAAAAATGTAGTCACTTTCGTGGTCATAAAAATAGAAAATTCATGTTCCATAATTCTTGTTTTTCACCTTATTATTAATATTTACCACTATTTTTTCCTATGAATGACTCCAAAATGTCAAAAATACTAAATAACTGCTAATCTACTCTAAAATTTAAAAGCGTTGACTTACCTGTGATTGCTCCTCGCAGTGTGCTCCACCTCAATTTCCATCATCACCACCTTATAGTCATGTCATTTCATCAAAATACACCCAAATTTTTAATTATGAAGCTCAGTTCTCTCACTTCTAAAAACAGTAATAGGAAAATCAAAATCAAAATATCTATATAAAACCCAAAATTTCTATTCAAACTTATTCCTAATCAACCCAAATCTTAAAATGACTGGTATTTTCAATCCGGAACTCCGCAACACATTTGATTTGTTACATTACGACCATGATCTTAGGCCATTTATTTCTATATATTACATGACTACTTTTTATGATATTCAATTTTCACCCATTTTGACTTCATATCATCAACACAATATCTCGACATCTCGACATCTCGACATGACATCCATTCTATGGGCCCCTAGTAAGGTTATTTATGTATTATTTTACTAATGATTGTTTAGTGTTTCCTTTTAATTTTTATTCTCAGGGGTTATTGCTGCATTGTGCCTGCAGATGAAAGGAAAAGTGACACTAAAAGGTACATATTGGCGGGTATATTTAATTTCAACTAGTCCTTTTAGCATTCTTTCAACATCAACTTTCAATATCAGTGTTATGGACTATTCCATTCCATTAACCACCCCATGTTTCTCTATTGAGATATGTAGTGATCAACAACTGGGGCATATATATAGACCTAATTTTTCACTTTTAATATTACATACATGTTACTAAAAATTTCCATTGTGAAGATAAGGGTCACTGATAGATCTACTTCTAGAGATAGTACATGGATATATTTTAACTATTCATTCTCATCCTTAATTTTCCATGCACTAGGTATCATTGTGTTCATAGATCTCATGTACATAACATTCATAATTTCTTTCTTGGCTCTCTTCACTTAGCACATTGTTTATCTATAGTAATGATCTATTACACAATATTTTAAATTTTTGTGATACCTTACCTCTTTTTAACATATTTAGCTGACACAATTCCTTGTGAACGAAGAATGGTGTTGTATTTCCTCAAGGCTGATGCCGTCACTTACACGAAATTGAATCCTATATAAACCTTTACCTCATTTGAAATTAATTAAAAATTAACCTAGAATCATTTAAATTTTCATTAGATCTTCTCTTTTGCATCATCTTCATATGTAGTCACCTATCTCTTGGTTCATCTTCCATATTTCTTATATTGGATTGGATACTCTTCTTCTTGGATGGTTTCTTACACTATTAAGTAACCTATATAAAGTATTGCACATGAAAAATATTCCCCTCACCCACCTATTAACAATTATCTCTCGATGTGTTCCATCTTTGGAGTGATAAGTGCATCAGTTACCACCCAAGAAGTACAATGTGAGTGTTACAACCAACTCTTTTCATTCAACATAGGTAATTTAATTTCCTTCTTCATTGTGCTATGTTATCTTTGTATTTGATATTTTTATATTCTTGTTAGTAAAGTACTATTATCCATTATCATATTCTTATATATGATCACTTTCATTATATTTTTATTATTGATTTATACCTCTCCAAAACCAACTATCGATATCTTAGTAGGGTTCGTTCATCTACGTTGACTGTGGGCCATGAAAATCCTTGGTTGACCTAGAATAGGGTTTACTTCCCTCTATATATGAAAACATAGAAATCATTCTAGCCCATTTTAGTATACCCATTATATTCTGGTACATGTGTACTACCCACTTGTTGCCTTGATATGCTTTTCGAACGGATGATTTAATAGTTCAAAATAATGAAACACATCTTTATCATGCATACACATGGATCTATATTCAAGTATAAAGAGTGGATTATTGCAAAAGGATATTCTTCATTAAACATAATTGGCTAGAAGGATACATTGTTACCCAATCTGAGGGTTTGTACTATTATCATATTTATGTGCACTAGCAACACAAGAAGAATGGAAACTTCAATATATGGATGTACAAAGTGATTCCTTTAATGATGATATTAAAAAAGCACCATATATGACCAAATCATAAGGTATTTTCAATGAGCAACATCATAATAAGATACATCATTAAATTAAGTATCTTTATGGAAAAAAACAAGAACCCAAGCCATGGTACATTTAAATATATGATCACCTATTACATCATGGATTCACCCATAGACCCTATGATTTAAATTTATATATTACTAAGATAGGTATAAATATGTTAATTCTTGTTTTGTATTTGGATGATCTTATGATCATAGGGATCTCAATTTTTTTTCTCAAATATCTAAAGAATGATCTCAACAAATCCTTAAATATGAAATATATGGGGTACTTCATTACTTTCTTATATTTTAGATATGACTTAAGATGAATCACATTTTTATCTCACAGATGAAATATGTTAAGACACTACTATAAAAGTAAGGAATGCCTAATTATAAACTCGTGTCCACTCCAATGGAGAAAGGTTTGTAACTTTCTAGATTCAAAGATTCACCTCAAGTAGTTGCTAATCACTAGAGGTAATTTGTTTGGAGTCTCATTTACTTGACATATTTCATACTAGATCTTTTCTTTTCTTTTATCTATTTTTTCATGTTCATTCAAGAACATAAAATTTTTCATTGAGCATTTTCAAAGCATGTTATTAAATATTTCTGAGGTATAGTCGATTGTTGTTTGCAATATAAGAAGTAATCTAAGTTTCTTGTACAAGGATATACCTACTCATACTATGATGGATTTCTTAATTATAGGAAATCAACATCAAGATATGTTTTTCATCTCAAATCTGGACCTTTCTCATTGATAAGCAAAAAGAAAACTATTTTTACTCTCTCATCCATTGAGGTACAATATCCTACCATACAAGGACTTGTGCACAAAGAAATTTGTTATGTCACATTATGAATGATATGAACATTCCTGAACATAAGTCACCTATCATTGATTACAAAAGCATGTGTGTGTGAAAACTTGTTAGTGAATTTATTTTTCACTGAGAAATTTCTTATGTATCTATACACCCATTTGCATATCAAATAATCATTGAATCATTCCACTTCTCATGTATTATAAAAAACCTAAAAAATTCACAAGAATAAAGTAAATTTCTATGTATGATATCGATCTCTCTTCACATATATTATCTACCATATGCTTCTCCTTGATTCAATAAAATCTAATAATTTAATAAAAATCTGAAATGTACAAATGTGATAAATGACATACAATGGAATATAGACACTAAGTAATTTATTTAATATTATAAATGAAATAAAATGAAAGGGGAGAGGGAATTATTTGAATTTGACTTACCTCACAGTGATGTTAGACTATGAAATGTGATGAAACAACAAAATAGAGCGTCACAATGAAACTTACAAAATTACAACGGAGGAAGATTCGGCCAGACTGGGTTGCTTGGGTAAGGATGAGGGTGCCTAGGATTACCCAGTCTAAAATCTAGACTTCCTGGTCTTTGGAACAACTTGGAATCTGATTCTGATATCATTGGTAGGTCTTCATAATACTTCAGCTTTGGTCGTGTGAATGTCGCACATGGTTTTTCGGGGTACTTGCAGATCCATAATCAATAAAGCACCTATAAAACCCTAAAATCACATCAAACCCTAAAATGAAAGATGTAGAATGAGGGGTTAGAGTGTTCTCAGTTGCCACAATCTTGGACTTACAATTGAGAATTGCAATAAATCTGAATCCCAATGTATTTTTGTGTGCCCGTGTGTGCAATAATGTTCCTAGGTCTCCATAGCACCAACGAAAAAGAGATAGCGGGGAAGAGCTGGGTAAAATGTAAAATTATGGATGTAATAGAATAAACTCCCATTCCTATGTTGTTTGTGATGTAGAAGAATTCCCAAATGCAATCCTTTTCACTATGCAAATAGCTAGAAATAGAAAATAATAGTTTTCCCATAAGTTAGTATGTATGTTGTGTTTATATAGGGATCTCTTGTTTGAATTTCAAAACTAATGACCCGACATGTCGACTAGTACCTTAGGAGAAAATGTGAAAATAGAAAATTACGACCTCAAGTGTGAAGATAAAAATCAAATACAAAGTAGACAAAGGCACCTAGGATGGACATGGGTGTCTAGAACTCCCATCCAAGCTAAAGTGTTATTGTTAAGAGACTAGAGATGAGAACTGAGTGAGAAATAACAGAGAGGGATCCCTTAGAATTGACTAAAAGTGACTTGATGAGAGACAAATGTGTAACAAAAATAACAATAAAGGCCAAAAAAACAGGTGATTGGACTATAAAATGTGTCATTAATTACTACAAAACAACATACCTTAGACACAAAATTATGCACTTTACACATAATTTACCGTGATCTTATACTACTATTTAGAAGGTTGTAAAGTGGTTAAAGTACTAATTAATCCCACCTTTTCGCCATATGGATATTATAATTTATTTTATACTTCCTATGTATTTTCTATCACATACCCGCCCATTTCACAACTTCCTTGTCATTGTAGCTCATATTCAGGGCACCCCAGCCTACCCCAAGTCACCTCGGTCCCACTTTTGGGCACCCTGGTCTATGCACATCCTTTTCCCACTTCTTTTTAGGTATTTTCTAGTTTTTTGTTGTCTTTATCTTTTCCTCAGTCAGCTTTGTTGGGATTAATTACAAAATTAGACACGAGAACCCTATAAATATAAAGCTTATAAGACTATAACGAACGCCCTAGCTCACATATTACTATCACTCCATCTAGAGCTACATCCATTACATCACTTACATCCATTACTGGCTTGCATCAAGGCTTGGAGATATACATCACGCACACTAAATAGGGGGAAGGATTCTATTATATTCCATGCACACATTATACTTAAATTTTCTATAGTTACTATTACTCATTAATTCAAAAATTGCAACTGGAACGAGAGCACCTAGAGCATGACATGCACACACACAAGAACCACATCCGGGTCTGAAATGTATTGTAGCACTCAATGTTAAGACTACTAGTTTGGCGGCTGAGGTCAGTCTGACCCATTCATATACATCTTTTATTTTTCTAGGATTTTGATACCTCTCTTTATATTTCAGGTCATTTTCCAGTTCATCTGATAGATCTAGTGCCACAAATTGGTAGGGTTTTAGACCAAGTTACGATACTTCAAATATCATGTTTTAATATTTTACAGTGTTTAGAGCACCCATGTTGCAGACCACACCATCCAGAGGCACCCCAGTACACTCCTAGGAACCTCACACATCTCAAATTCATAATATCTAACCTTTGCAGGGTCCATGTTAGTGCAAAATCACAACACCCCCAAATGGCTTGATTATGAGGTGGGGCATCCGGTGTGATTGCATAACATGGGACCATCTCTCAAGCTATGGGACTCATAAAAATTGAGATGGACCTCTGGAGAAAGCCAGTTCTTGCTTCCTAATCTATCTGCCACAAGTTACTCCATCGTAGGAAGAACTTATTCTATCCTAGATTAACCATTCGAAGGGGGCAGAGAGATAGAGAGAGAAAGGGTGAAAGAGCCTACACTAAGCATTGATACACTAGAAAAGGAAGAGGATGATAATAGGCCTAACTAAATGAAGTGGAGAGAGGTGAGTAGCTTAGAGAGGGTGGACAAGATGCACCATAGACAAGAGATAGATTTCAAACAGAAACCTCTTCGAAACCCATTAAACACAACTCGCAAGACCTGCAAAAATAATCAAAATATGCACTGTGTATGCTGCACCGATGAGAGGTAAGAAGAGATAATGAAATAAGCCAAGAATGGGCAGATGCATCACAAAACAGATTCTATTGCTCCAAAACATTACATGGTACATTGTTATTTGGAGATAGGTAAGAAACACCATTACAGAAACATGGGAGGAGGCCTAGACTCCGCATTATACCTTAAGGAATAAAGAGAGAGGGGGGAATAAGTGAAACAACCACCAACATTTGAATATGCCCCTCTTTTACAATATATAGAAAGAATAAGAGAGAGATGAGGGAAAAATTATAATCCTGCATTAACCACCTTGAGATACATTAAATCCTATTTTGAAAGCTCAACCACCATCAATCAACTATTCTCTCAAATCTACCTACAATCGGTTGATTCTTGTTCCCTATGATTCTCAACTTGCCAAGGAAGAAGAATGATAGATAAAATAAAACTCGATCTAGTTGTTTGAGCAAATAGATTCTGCATTAATGGCCTCAAATATGTTTTCCCATTTTTTACCTACTAAAGCATATTAAGAAAGATATTTTATCTTTCCATGGCATAGAGGGTGTTGAAATGTTTCCAAAATGTCTTCTCCCACCTAAATCCGAGTTTCAGTGAAAATATATGGCCATTTGAATATTTGGGTCACAGGTGCACAATTTTGAAAGAATCTATCATACCGGGTCCACGTGGCAGCCTCACACATCTTGGAGATTCATCCCCTACCTTTAACTTCTGAAATAACGTTGGATTGACACATGGTGGATTCCACGAGCTCCACAGTGCCCCTTTGTATTTTTCCTGAGTCCTTTGCTTGGAGGAGCCAAAATTCTATCCCTAGACACGTGGCAACTTAGCGCTCGTTAGAAAAAATCCCCTAAATTTTACCTTTGAAGTTGCGCAGTAGAGACAGGTGGAAGCCTACACTTGATTTTTTAATTTTCAATAGTCGATGCACCTCTTCGGACTCTGGGACACGTGGTGGGTTGGCGCTCATTTTGAAACCCGCTCGAAATTTTACTTTTGAAAGAGTGTCATGTTGACACTTAGCTCCTTCCACTAGCTTGCTTCTGTTTTGACTGTTCAACCCTGACTCTATACCTTTTTAGACTCTGGAAACGTGGAAGTCCTGTGCTCATTTGAAAACCACTCAATATTTTACCTTTGATGGAGCATTGTTAAGACACGTGGCACCTTCCATCTACACCTTTATACTTGGCCATTTTGGGCCCACTCTCTTTTTGACCTCTATTGACAATTAGCTATGTGGAGGGATCACACAAGTTTGAATCTTCGCTCAAGATCCCACTTTTGAATGTGTGTCATTCCGACACTTGCCACCTTCTGCTCAGTCAAATAATTTACAACAGATGGTGTTAATTTTGGGGCTCTAGACATGTGGAGGCTTGGCACTTTTTTAATGACTGCCTTTTGGATTTAACCTTTGGAGATGTGCTGCTTGGCCACTTGGAAGCTTCTGTTGTCTCCTCCATACCTAGAAATTTTTGGGCCTCGTTCTGAGTCATTTTCAGATCCTGGAGACTTTGATCCTTCACCATTTTTTTTCCTTTGAGCCTCTATATCTTTGACACTATTTGATCCTTCCCGTTCCCTACTATTCCATTTTAGAAACGGCATGTAACTTGTCTATTTGATATTAAGCATGGGCTGGTTTGACGGAACCGTTTCTTGAATTTATTTTCTACATGGCGTCATTTGGTCTGCTACTCCCTTTTGAAGTCCCTGTGTTACCTGATTGTAGGATTTAAACATGATTTCTCTGGTTTCTTCTATGCATGGTTGTGGCTGACCAATTTTGCTTGGGGGAAAAATTGGGATAACAATTTGGTGACTCGTAAGGGAATCTACTTGCTAGATGAAGGGACCTGTAGCCTTGAAGCATTCATTAGGTGTGGAGTCAAGAATGATGACCTGATACTGATCCTACCTTGGATATGCGAGCCTGACCGTTTGCACTTGGTGACCCTAAACCTTTCCTAGAAATGGACTACCTCAAAAAACATTTTTTAGTTGCTTTACATTTGTTTTATTTTGAAATTAGGAACTGTTACAGGAAACTATGGGTCTTTTGCCATTAATAGTGAAGGGCATGACCTCATCACCTCTGGAGCAATACGAACAAAACTTATGTATAAAGACAAAATAATACATGCCTCAAATGAGACATGCAGAGTTTGCACAAGAACTTCTTCTGCTGAAAAAAAAGTCTACTCCTACTCCTATACTAACTAGAGAGAAAGAAGAGCTTAAAAAAATCCTACCACAAGAAGGGAGAAATAGCTTCCCTTTCTCAAAACGGGCAGCCATGCAAATGATTTAACACTAAATATAGCTACCTATATGAGTCAAAAATTGACTATAAACCAGTCGTCCACCCAAATCATCAAGGTGTTAGGTGGAAACAAGACAAATTCCTCTTTTAGTTTCTCTTAATTTGGATTGAAGTGGTATTGCATCTGATCCTTGGTACTTTGATACTCATCCTCATGCCCTAAAGTATGCATGAATGGTTTTGGATTTTCCCTTGGCTCCAATGAATCCAAGTATCTGATTGGGAAAGGTCTAATCCTTTGAATGTGCCCTTTGCTCTAAAATTTAACTCCCAAAATGGATTCCTTTTGTGGACCTTCTTGGATGGATGGTGTGAGAGAAATGATGACATCCTCCTTCCTTTTCTCTTCCTTTTCTTGTGAGGAACATGAAAGACTCATATCTTCCAACCTTGGTTTTAGAGAGCTATTGTGAGGCATATGATGTTGTTCTTGAATTCCCTCCTTTATGGAAATAGGCTCATATTCTTGGAAGGTGGATGATAGAGGACTAAATGATGTAATTTCCTTAGGCTCCTCTCTATATAAGAAATTATCCAAGTTAGATAGATAATCTACCTCCTTGTTGTCCTATTGTATTTTCTCTACCTCCTCCACGGTGTCCTCCTGATCTGCAACTAGCTCACCATGGTTCCCTTCATCATCAAACATGAATTTTGAAAGATCAAACTCTTCTTCAACATCATATCTTGGAGGGGATGAAGTGGGAGGAAGAACTAAAAGTTCTTCTGTGCCATGCTCCACACTTGGGGCCTCTAAAACTGTGTGATCTTCCTCCATCATGGGTTCATCAATTATATCAAGCCCTTGAAACCAAAGAAAAAAATATTCAATCATGCTTTCTTTATTGAGTGGCTTTAACTCTAATTTGATCTCTCCTAGCTGCTTCTCTTCAATGGGACTTGCAGCTGATTATTCTTCTTCCTCAACTGGTTGTGTAGCTTAGATCAGATCAACATCATCTTTAGACTAAGTGCCATTAGTGACACTGCATTCAAAGTAGAAAGACTACTGATGTTCTTCTTCTTCTTCTTGTTCTTCTTTTGCTACAAACTTAGCCTCAGCCATCACTGGCTCTTCAAATCTGATCTCCTGTATTCGCTTAACCATCAAGGGGATCTTTGTAAACCCAAATTTGGCAGCCCAACACTTCATATTTTCTATCATTTCTTCTTTTTTGGGATTCCCTTCTTGCTATTTTTCTTGACTAGATTCTTGAGTCTCTTCCCAACATGGACTTAGGAAAGTAAGAGGAGTGGTAGTTTAGGGTTCAACTAGCTTTATGATTGTTTATGGTGGGGAGGGAATTGGAACCTCAATTTTTCTTTAGAGGGAATGAGTGCTTGGTAAATAAAATGGGATAAGAATTGAAATGGGGTGGAAGATCAAGAGATGGAGAAGAGAAATCAACACTTGGGGTAGTAACTGAGGGGCTTGACTCTTGATCAGGATGAAATGATAAAGTTTGAGAAAGAGAAAATGAAGGACATGGAGCTGGTGATTTACTTACCCATTGACAAGGTTGTCTCACACTTTTCTCATAAGCCTCAATGTCCTCAATCCATTGTGTAAGGTGAGGCAAAACATCAACCATGAAGTCAAGTTTCTCATGATGGCTATAATGTCTTGGAAAAGAACTTCCCTATGGACAAGGTGCCATGTAACCAATCTTGAATGCCTTCATTTGTGCCATGCCCCTTGACTGAACCATACCAGCCTCCATTTTTTTAATCTTCTTAAGAAAACCAACATTCTCCACATAGTTGTCACCATTGTATGCATTCCCTTGTTCTTGATAAGCTCCATGGCCAAACTAAATTGGACCCTGCTCATATGGGTAAGCATAATGGTCCTATATTTGATTATAATGCTGATTTGGAGGAGTTAGGAAATTCACTGGAGGTTGATTGCATTGTTGTTATAAGTTTGAGTTCCATAAAGGGAATATAGTCATGATTGCACAACTTCATGGAATGGGAGAAAATGAAAGAGATGGAAGAATAAAATGGATGAAAATTAGTGGAAATGGATGAAAAAGGTCTTAGAAATAGAGAATGGGTTATTGACCAGATGGAGTTGCCATATTTGCTTTGAATGTGCCTAAAAAGGCTGAGTCTCACCAAGAACACATCTACTTAGTGAAATGAAGTGGTAAGGTACTTCAGACCTGTCCCACCGGGCATGCCAAAATATTTAGTAAAAAATCACATCACCCCTAAATGGCCAGACTGTGAGGTGGGGCATCCGGTGTGATTGCACAATATGGGACCATCTCTCAAGCTATGGGACTTGCAAAACTTGAGATGGACCCCCGGAGAAAGTTGATTCTTACTTCCTAATCTACCTTCCATAAGCTACTCTAGTGTAGGAAGAACCTATTCTATCCTAATCTAACCATTCCAATGGGATAGAGAGATAGGGTGAAATATTCTACACTAAGCGGTGATACACTAGAAAAGAAAGTAGATGATCATAGACCTGACTGCCTGAAGTGGAGAGAGGTGAGCATAGGAGAGGGTGGACAAGATGCACCATGAACCAGAGATAGATTTCACATAGACACCACTTCAAAACCCATTAAACACAGCTCCCAGGACCTATAAAAAACATCAGAATATGCATAGTGTCTCCTACAACAATGAGAGGTAAGAAGAGACAACAAAATAATCCAAGGATCGATATATGAATCACGAAGCAGATTCTATTTCTCTAAAAAGTTACACGGTACATAGTGGGAAAGAGGTAAGAAATGCATTTATAGAGCCATGGGGGGAGGCTTAGACTCTGTATTCTATGCTAAGGAAGATAGAGAGAGGGGAGCAGAAGAGAAACAACCACCAACATTTGAATATGCCCCTCTTTTACAATATATAAGAAGAATAAGAGAGAGATGAGGGAAAAATTTGAATCCTGCTTTAACCACCTTGAGATACATTGAATCCTATTCATAAAGCTCAACCACAGTCAATTAATTCCACTCTCAAATATTCCCATAATCTATTGATTTTGGTTCCCTATGTGTACTTGGCATGCCAAGGAAAAAACCAACGAATAAAATAAAACTTGATTTGGTTGTTAGAGCACATAGATTTTGCATTAATGCCCTGGAATATTTTTTCCCATTTTTCACCCACAAAAGCCTATTGATAATGATATTTTATTTTTTCATGGCATATAAGGTATCGAGATGTTTCTAAATAGTATTCTCCCACCAAAATATGATTTTCTAGTCAAAAGATATGGCGATTTGATATTTGGGTCGTGGGCACGCAATATTGGAAAGAGTCTATTGTACCAACTCCACGTGGCATCGTCCCACATCTTAGAGATTTTGCCCCTACCTTTCACTTTGGAAATAGCATTGGAATGAAACGTGGTGGCTTCCACGGGCTCCCCGGTGCCCCTTTGTATTTTTCATGAGTCCTTTTCTTAGATAAGCCAAAAGTCTAACGCTAGACACATGGAGGCTTGGCGCTCGTTTGAAAACAATGTCTAGATTTTAACTTTGAAGTTGTGCAGTCAAGACATGTGGAGGCCTCTCCTTTCGTTTGGAAATTTCAATGGTCAAGTACACCTCTTCAGACTCTAGGACACGTGGTAGTTTAGCACTCGTTCGGAAACTTGCCCCAAATTTTACTTTAGAAAGAGAACCTTCTTGACACTTGGCTCTTTCCACTGGACTACTTCTACTTTGACTATTCAACCCTAACTCTATCCCTTTTTGGACTCTGAGACATGTGGAAGGCATGCACTCATTTGAAAACCTGATCAGTATTTTACCTTTGAAGTAGCATCATTAAGACATGTGGCACCTTCCGCGTGCACCTTTATACTTAGTCATTTTGGGCCCACTCTCCTTTTGACCTTTATTGACCATTAACTACATGGAGGGTTGGTAAAATTTTGAGTCTCCACTGAGGATCCCACTTTTAAATGTGCATCATTTGGACACTTGGCACCTTCCACTGAGTCAAAGACTTTTCAATGGCCAGTGAAAATTTTGGGGCTCTGGATGCATGGTGGCTTGGCGCTTGTTTGAGGACTGCCTTTTGGATTTAGCATTTGGAGATGCGCCGCTTGAACACTTGGCAACATCCCATGTCTCCTCCATACTTAAACAATTTTGGGCCTTCTTCAAAGTCATTTCTAGAGCCCTAATACTTTGAGCCTTCACCATTTATTTTCCTTTGAGCCTCTGGCTCTTTGAAACTGTTTCTTCTTCCTTGACACTTTTATTCCATTTTAGAAAATGCCTATAACTTTTATGTTGGATTTGAAGCATGGGCTCGTTCGACATAACCATTTTTTGAATTTATTTCCTGCACAAGTTAATTTGGTCTTTCGTAGGTCCTACCACTCCACTGTAGATTCCATCTGTTGCTTGATTGTAGGATCCAAACGTTATTTATCTAGTTTCTAATGTGTGGGGTTGTGGTTCACCAATTTTACCCGGGGAAAATATTGGGATAAAAGTCCCTACGTGTTTGTCTACACATCTATATTTTTTAATCAAACCTGCACATTGGGATAACCGCCTCTCACCAAAAGTTTTCTCCTTGAGAGGTTTTGTTCTTTTGATTAACTTTGTCACACCCTTAAGCTCTGTGAATCTAAGCTCATATCTATTGGAAAACTTAAGTATCACATCAAACCCTCCTCCTTTACTTGGATCCAAGATAATAAACCATTCAAACCCTCATCATATAAACCCATCGATACTAAATTGAATTTCAATGCCATTATCCCTTCTAAGGAATTTTCTTCCAAACCACCTAAGCTTACATTCACCAACCTCCATATGGCACCGCACCTCATATTACAAAACATCATCTATAGCAACATCCTCACCCATGCTCCAACACTCAAGTTAAACACATCACGACCCAAAGGATGCTATTAGAATGAAAAAGTTCATTATGATTATCATCATTGTGTAGTTGACTCTACCAATTGTTGTATGAAACTTCATGTAGCTATCCAAGATCTAATCGATAATGACCAACTAGAATTCTGAGAACATACTAGCCCTCCTCCCAATAAGGATAAGGGTAAATTCAAACTTTTTAACAAAGAATCCATACAATCTCTAGCTAACCATATGTACCATGCCACACCACCTCCAGATGTTGGAGCACTCGAATTCTTGTTCTCCAATATTGATATAAACCCACATGTTATTTCTTTTTCTAACAATGGCTACATTCACATTTAACCATTTATACATACAGGCCTTTATCTCCTCAAATCCTATTAACAACACTAAGGTTGATCCATCTTCTCCTATTAGTTCATGTTCATTATCTTTCTTACGATCTATTAGCTTCCCTCCCTTGCAAATTCAATTTCAATTAAAAATACCTTATAGTTTCATTAAGTTTCCTATCCAAGTCAATCCTCTCACTCTTCTCATCCCTTACCTTATTAATCAAGAAGCTAACCAGTGTGACTTTCTTCTAGGTTTAAATTGGATCCGTAAATCCTAGGCTATTGTCTCCATCAATCACTTGTGCCTTAAGTTAATCTACGACAACCGAGTTATCTCCATTGATTGTATTCCTCATTCACCTCCATCATCTTCGTATTTTAGTATCGCTACTCCTACACCTATGCCTCTCTGTCACACAACTCCTCTGACATCACATACACTGCAGACTATTCCTTCCCCAATGTCTCAAGCAACCCCTATGATCCAACTCCATTCTATTATTACTATACACCGTTATAAGCCTATCCTTAGGACTATTATTTCCTCCCACCGAAGGTCACCACCTTGCTTTATTATAAATGGCTTGTTTACTTCTACATGTATGATCCTACATGTCTTGACATCACCCACACAATTTACTGTACCTCGATATTGGTGTTATGTACACCCATCACATTCATATTGTCTTCATTCCCCCATGCATCATTTGTCTCACATACCACACTTGCTAGAACGTCATCTTAAGGTATCATCATCCTCACCATAAATTTTTGGACCTCCATCCCTAAACTTTATTGGTTAACCCCTCCTATATAACATGTTCAAGGGGCATAGTATTTAACCCTCCCATTCTAGCATCTACATCTATCACACATCTTAAATAAACATCTTACTTCAATAATTTTCCCTCCCTCATTTCCCGATGATGGAATCTTGTGCTTTGGTTCACACTTGACTGTTGAGGGATTACCATTACACTTAACCCCACACAAAATAAATTATCCTATACATACCTCATCTACTAGTAATTTTTACATCATCTATATCATACACGCTACACTAGTCGTCATATCACCCGCGTCTAGTTTTGTATCTCTTTCATACATTTTCTATATTTACGCTAGGTCACATTATCTGTGGGGATAGCTTTACATTGTATAACTACATATTATATTTCTATCTACACCTATCATCACACTTTCTACACTTTTTAGCACATTTACACATACTATTAACCATTTGGTCACCTGCGCTGAATCATTCTATGTTGCACTCACCACCCTATGACACACTCTAGTTCTTAGATCCATAGTCAACTGTCGAGGGTTTACCAATAAAATAGACCTTACCTATATGTGATATGTCATCATAACACATTCATCTTACTACTGACCAATTCTATAGACTATATCTTCACCCAAACATATTATCACATATTCTAGTGGTATACTCCTTAGGTTACGTCAACACTCTTTTAATCAATTTTTCATTAGCTTCTTATATCCTATCATCACCTATTCTATTTTCCTATTCTAATTAATTCTTATACATAATCATCTATCCCACTCTTCACTTAGTGTTATACACTTTAGGATAAATCACCACCTCTATCTTATTCATCACATAATATTCTAGGCTTCGTACTAAGTCACCACTTTCCGCTATTCACAACATACATGTATACACTTCATATACCTTCATCACTCATCTCGTAGTGACATAGGATATAAGATAAATACTCAACTTCTTCTTCCGTCATGTAGTGACATACGCTTAGGGTAAAATCATCACTCACCCATTCAAAAAGTCATGATATATGCTTCAGCTATATGGTTCACGCACATTCGCTATACAATCACACACATCATCACTTACTACTACTCATCCCATAGGTAGATACGCTTAGGGATAAATCATCACTCATCCATTCAAAAAATTCATGGTATATGCTTACTCTATAAGGTCCAAACACATCTTGTCCCCAAGTCACATTTCATCATTATTACATATAAACACTTATCATAGTGCGTTGGACATAACCAACACTACCCGACCATTTCCCGATGACGCACTCGTTTATTTTTCCTTCTTGAATGTTGAAGGACAAAAAAAATTGAGCATCACTTCATACACTTCCATACACTTGGGGGCATGTCGCTCATATAATTACATCTTCCATTCCATTCCATCCATCCACAACATATTGTTTTGTCTTGGGGGCATTTACTTTTGCTTACTAGTGTTTATCATGTTCACATTACTACACATGTTATATTGATTTCTTATATGTCATTATCATAGACACATGTGTGATCATGCTTTTTGTTTAGTGTGATCATAGATGCAAGACATTTACATGCGACATGGATGCTCATATTCTACCCTTAGTATACTTGTCACTAGGAACAACCACATTCGTCTCATACCGTTGTTATTGTTTCATTTTGTAGTTAGCATATTATAATACTTGTTTAGACATGTTTTTGACATATCATTTATCAATCTAACATGCTAATGGGTGTTCCATGTGCAACATTTATTTTGCAGTATTACATGTTTCCATGAATCCTTATTTGTTTCTACTTATCTGATATGTTTTATATTATATGCAGGCTTTACCGTTTTCTTGTGTACACACTTTTCTACTATTTGCAGCCATGATGGACTTGAGTTTCTTATGACATCATGAATTATATCCCTTTCTTGTAACCTACTTTGTGCATTCTTCTTGTTGTTTCTTGTGTGTTTACACTACTGTGCTTGGTAGTTTTTCTACACTATTTCTATTTTTTATACTGATTACATACATATGCTTAAAGAATAACACTTGTTTTGGCAAGTGATCCCCTTTTATGTGCACCTTTGCATCTACCAAATGCTTTCCCTTTTCCCCTGCAATAATGATTTGGTTATAAATTAGAGTGTGGTTGGTCCTCTTTTGGAGCCATATTTTCATTTTTTGGTCATTAGATATGCCCCCAAAGAGGAAGCACATAATTGTGGGTGGTTTTCTACTAAGACAAGGTATTTACACTGGTTCAGACGCAATGAGTGAGTTTAGACAAGTCTACAAAATCCATACACAATGGGTATAATAGGGCATAGTGTCCTTCGGCAATTTTGTAGATCAGTTACAAGCTTGGGGGTAACAGTGGGTGTGCCTCTATACACTTCTCTATCTAGTGGCATCTGATGGACCAAAAACCAATGCAATATAGAGATATATTTTAAAATAATTAGTAGAAGTGGTGAGAGTTGGACGACACCAAGAATTTCCTCCCTACAGTTCTTCAGGTAGGGTGGCGTGAGATCACAAGAAAAATTCATGAAAATGTTGGTGTTAGTGTAAATCAGCAGCACCCCCTGGATGTTTTCTTAGATTTCTAGTTTGATAATGGACATCCAGTGTGATTGCATAACATTGAATCTTTTCCCCAAGTGTGGGACTTACAAAATGGGAAAAAAATCTCCAGATTAGAGGTTGGTTCCTCAACTCCTATGATTAGATGTATGCTTGCAAATTACAGAGGTTTAATGCCAGAATCCTATTATAAATTCCAAGGGGACAGATGTAGAGGATGCAAAAGAAATAAAAATAAGACTAATAAGGTGATACACCGAAGGAGTGGTGAACATTTATTTCTGCAAATTGACGCAAATTAAAAGAATGCAACAAAAATCATATACAAAATACTAAATTGTAATGAAAGACCAGAAATGAAGAAAACAACAAAAGAAGAGGATTGAAACTCATTCACAGATCTTGTACTATAATTTCCATTCAAAAATACATTCATTACAACAGTAGAGAGGTATAAAGCAGGTTGCAATCCTGAAAGAGGTCTGATATTCCACAAAATCAATTTCTAGGGTGAAGAAGGGAGTCTGCAAAACATAAAAATGTCTAACCCTTACAAAATGAGAAAAATATGGCTTTTAACAATGAACATTCGAGCCCAGGAAGGAGAAAATGCGGGAAAGCATCCAACCACCAACCAAACTCCTCTAATGGGCCTATAAGATGATTTGTTTCCATTAAAAATCCCATACTTCATAGTACATTGCTTTACAAAGCAAAACAGAGGCCCATACTTCATTAATGTTGGTGGTTGGAGTCATTTTTTTTTTGTTCCTTGCATGCCAGAGACGTTTTTCCAATTTTCTCCCACCAAACACCATAAAAACACAAAAATTAAGATTTCATCATGTATATAATTGTGACACCTTTCCAATAACACAAAAAATGTGAAAATCTAAGCTTTGGATCGAAAGATATGCCCTTTTGAAGATTTAGGGGAAAAAAGCACAAAAATTGGGTTAGCGGGCCGAAAGTTTAAAATTTTCCCTCTTTTTTGAAATTTGGGAAAATTTCCCCAAAATTCTCTGCCCCCCACCACTCCGATGCCACATGGCATGTTTTTATTGGTCCGTGGGTCTTCCTGGTCCCTTTACGCCCTTTTTGGAATTTGGAAAATTTTCCATTGGTGCCCCGCTCTCTACCTCTTCGATGCCACGTGGTGCCTTTTGATTGGGCGTCGGGGGCGCGCTTCCAATTTTTCCCTTGTCTCCGACCATCTCCTCGAATGGGACATGTGGTGCCCTTTCATTGGCATGGGCCTAAACTAGCTCTTTTCCCTCTTCGCACCCACCTTAAGATTTTTTCCAGCCACATGGACACGTGGTAGCTTCCAATTGGCGCTGGCCATCGGGGGCCGAGTTTCATTGCATTATTTTCCATATTTTGGCAAAAGTGCAAATTTCCTTTAGCACCTCAACCTCCTGATGCTCTGAGGACACATGGCAGGTTTTGATTGGCTGGCGGGCCTTCGGGCCGAAAAATTCCTTTTGCACCAAGTTTGGAAAATTTTCCCAACTTTCTCCTACCGCTCCGATATCCGATGGCCCATTGGACACGTGGCCGCTTCCTATGGGCTGGCGGGCCTTTGGGCTAAAAAATTTATTTTGTGGGCCCTACCAATACTTGGTGAAATTTTCTAAGTTATCCTCACCAATCCACCATTCTGCTGCTGACGTGGCACATTTTGATTTGCCGGCGGACCTCTCATGGCAAAATTTCCCTCCAAAACTCCACCGAGCCATAACTTGAAAAATACAAAGAGTTAGAGGAAAAAATTTATCTTTCTAGAAAGCTGAGAAGATTCTCTATCTAATGAAGCCATTTCCAGAAAATTTCAAGTGCCTGTAAAATAAAAAAATGACTGAGGCACAAGGAAGGAAGAAAGAAATGGGAGTTAAACAAAAATAAGAATGGAGCTTATTTTGGATAACAATTTTGGCGACTAGAGGGGTCATCTTCCTACTAGATGAAGTTACAAGTTGTTTGAAGCAATCCATTGGGCATGGAGTCATCAAATTTTCTGCTTGGTACCCCCAACTAATTAGAAAATTACAAGGAGGAATATTGTGAAAGTCGAACATCACCTGATCTAGAACATGGCCTACAAAATGCATCCCTAGGATAGTAAGCTTGTGCCAAAGCACTTAGGGAAAGTAAAACTAAACTACAACAAAACAATGTGCACAAGCACTTAGAGGAATGAAAATCTAAGCTAATTTCGAGAGCTTCCCTTCTAGTAGCAATGCTTTAGATGGATTCAATTAACTGGAATCTATAGTTTTTCACCATCCAATGTAGACAATTGGAAGGTATTGTTGTTCTTACATTTTGTGAGTATGTAGGGGCCACTCCAAATGGCATCAAAATTTTAATGCCTTCCTTTCTTTGCTCGATCCGCATTCCATTTCAACACTAGATCTCGAACTTGGAAGGTCCTAACCTTAGCCTTCCTATCAAAGGTCTTCTTGATCAAAGATTGATCCTTCTCCATTGCTTAGGCTGCATGATCTTTGATATCTTAGAGCTCCATCGGTTCTACATATCTAACCTCCATGGGTTCAAACTACAAAAACTCTAATTTCTTCATGAGTTCCAACGTTGGCAACTCAAGTGACATGGGAAAAATTGCCTCTCTTCCATAGAAAAGCTTGAATGGAGAGTTACCTGTGGATCTCTTTGGGAGTTATCCTATCGGCCTAGAAGGCTGACTTCAGTTTAGTATGCTAAGTCCTTTGATTTTCATCAAGAGTCCTCTTGATGATCCTTAACAAGTTCTTGTTGGTAGACTCAGGTTGGACATTACCTTGAGGGTAATAATTTGATGAAGTGCTGAGATAAATCCCGTTTTTGACAGCCCATTCAGTTACATTTTATCTAATGAATGCCAAAGCATTATCTAATATTATAGTGGAAAGTATACCAAATCTGGTTGATATCCCCTCATAGAATTCTAGAATGCTAGATTCATTTAGTTCTTTGAGTGCCACTACCTCAATCCATTTGGTGAAGTAATCTGTTGCTGTTAGAATCCACTTGTGACGTTGGCTTAAGTTTGGGTTAATGACTTCAATGAAGTCCAAACTCCATTGCATGAATGGCTAGTCAACTTAAATTGGGTGCAATGGAAGAGCTACTATCTTTCTTTTCCTGTGAAGAATGCACAATTATTGCACCTTTTCATCCATGCATAAGAATCACCAAATACCTTGGGCCAATAATAGCCAGCCTTCAAGATCTTGAGGGCTGTCACTCTTGGAGAAAAGTGACCCCCATCTTATCCACCATGGAAATCTTCTAGCATTCTATTAATTTGGTTTATCCCAATACATCTCAGCAACACTCCATTTACATCTTTCTTGAACAAAACACCATCAACAAGTGCATATGGGACAGCTTGCAATATTAAGTGTCTTCTCTTGGTTTTATTCATCCCTGGAGGGCATAGGCCTATTTCTAGGAAATGCATTATGTCTTGGGTCCAGCAAGGAGTGAGTACACCATCATTCTCTTCTTGAATGCTTCTTGTTTCTTGGTTGTCTTACAATGCCAAAACAACATCCTTCTCATTTTTTGCTTCCATTGATTTTCTCAAGACTAGCTGCTCACATAATCATTTTCCTCAGACCATCTTGGTGACTTTGATCTCAGTGTCATACTCCATGACATGAGTAATCCACCCTGCACATTTTTCCCCTAAGTCTTTGTTGAGGAGGAAGTCTTTAACTCCCACATGAGAAACCAACAGTTGAACCTTGTTGTTTGAAACGAGATGCTTAAATTTCTTCAAGCTCCTAATCACTGAAAGAACGTGCTTCTCAATGAAGGAATACATCACCTCATATTCCTCTAGGATTTGGCTAAAGAAGGCAATTGGCTGCTCCGCATTTTATTTGTTCTGCTATACTAAAATTGCAGAGATTGTATCATCACCTCCAAATGCATAAAGGATAAAATCCTTAGATAAATCCGGGTTAATGAGAGTTGGAGCTTGTGAGATAGCCTCCTTGATTGCCTCAAAACTTGCCTTACCTTCAGCTGTCCATTTGAAAGCCATAATTTTCTTCAACATCATGGTTATTGGCTTGACAAGGGCTGAAAAATCTAGAAAAAACCTCCGAACAAAATTGATTCTTCCTAAGAAAATTTGAAGGGCCTTCTTATGACTTGGTAGTGGCAGTGATTTTATTGCTTTAACCCTATCTAGATCAATTGCTAATCCTTCTTTGGAAACAATGTGGCCTAGGAGCTTTCCCTCATGAGCTAGAAAAATACATTTTTTGGGATTCAAGGATGCCCCAAATCTTCTACATATTTGGAACACTTGTCTCAAATGAAAGATATGATCTGTTGTACTTATAGAAAAAATAGTAATATCATCTAAATATATCAGCACCATTTTGTTGATCAATCCCCTAAACACCAAATCCATTTCCCTTTGGAAAGTATCTCAAGTGTTGGACAACCTAAATGGCATTTTTCTATATGCATAAGTTCCCCATTAGGTGGTGAAGGATGTTTTGAAGTGATGATATTCCTTTACCATGATCTAATTGTATCCTGAATAACCATATAGCATTGAAAACCTCTCAGAGACATCAACAACTTGCAAAATCTACTCCATATAAGGAAGTGGGTAATGATCCTTGAGAGATTCTCTATTCAAATCTCTAAAGTCTACACACAATATGATTTCTCCACTCTTATTTCTAACTAGAACCAAGATTACTACCCAACTAGAATGCTTGATGGGAAATATGATACTTGCCTCTTCAATTCCCTCTTCATGAGAGGCTCCATGTGTGGATTGACTGGACTTTGTTTTTTCTTGATGGGCTTAACACTTGGATCCAATTCAATTGTATGTTGAGAAAGCTTGGGGTTGAAACCCTTCCAATATTCATATCTCCAAGAAAATATATCTGGGAACTCTTGGAAAAGTTTTATGAACTCATACCTTTCTTGCTTGGTTCTCACTTTACCAATTTGAAGTGACTTGCCTTCTCCAACCAAGATGGGCACTGAATCTTCTCCCTTGACCTGGATATTTTCTTTCTCTTTCTTAAATTGATCATTGGGATTAAAAATGGACTCAAAAGTGACAAGTCCCTTTGGTAGTTTTTTGATTCCCAGCTGTACCACCTGATCACCATACCATTGTTCTAATTTTTCCTGATTTTCGGTAAAGAACTCAGCTTCTTCTTATAAGAAATTGATGATTTGTTGATAATTTTCAAACATTTTCCAACTTACATTATTGTCTGGAACTAATGGCCTCACAATCACATGAATGCTTGGTTGTACTTTATCTTCCTTGATGCTTTCAACAACATCAAAGGCTTCCCTAACTGGTGCAAGTCTGTCAGCTACATCGTTTTCTTTCCTACGGATGGAATTGATGCCAAAGCCCTCAAAATATTCAATGAGTCCCACACCCTATTTTTATAACACTTGTGTTGACAATTTTCGCACCTGTGCAAAAAATGGGCAACTTGAAACTTCGTTACAACAGACAGATTTGGTGAAGTATACCTAAGCTAAGGGATTTACGTCAGATTATTTTTGTTATTGTTGGTTTGTGAAAAGGATTAAGTGAAATCTGAAGATATGTGTACTGTTACAAAGTGTAACAACTCACATAGTCTGAAATCTAATGAATATCTTCAGCAAGAGAACATAAGCCCTGAAGGACATCTGTGTTATCTCGATGAAGACACCGGATTGTAGAATATGTAAGGTGTATAGTTTTGAAACAACATACATAGTGATAGTTTTAAGACAGTCATATTCACGATTATTATCTTGATGCCTATTAGTTTTATTGATCTATGTTCATTAAAGTTGTTATGATTTATAAGTCTGCATTTACCTATGCTGCCATAAAATATTACAATTGATTCCTTTCGTGCTACTTCCATCAAGAAAATATTGACAAACAAAAAAGTGACAATAATGTCCAAATGGAGATATCAGAAAGGAGTCAAAACGAAGAATGGAAGCTAAGATAATGACATGGCTTACAAAGAGACACATTTCATTCAATGATTATCCACTGGAGTTATAGGTATTCACTTCAAGTTATCCCTTATGTTAATTCATTTCATTGAGATATTGAGTTACCTACATCATTGTACAACCAAAAGAAAACTGAATGCAGAAAGAGATAATCAACTCATTATTTCAATTTAATGTTTTGTTCATAAGAGATCATAAGCTTTCCCACACAATCCATGGGATATGACTAAGTGACTCATCATATACATGGAAATGAGAATACCACGTGTGCTAAAGAACAAGAGAAGAGGAGTAAAAAGGAACCCATCATTGCCTTTTCTATCTTTTGTCTCCACTCCTCATCCTTTCAATCTCCATCTCAACTCCTCCATCTTCTGCTTCCATCTCCATTTCTTAACACCTACAAGACAAAGAGAAGAATCTGTCAAATTGAGCTCAGGGTACAATGTTATTCCAATATTCATCATGCTACAACTATTAAAAGTTCATTTTAATTTCCAAATTTAAGTGTGAATCAAAAGGCAACTACTTCACAATTTTAAGAAGATGCATTGAATCAAGTAAAGATAACATGGAAATCTTTATTCAAGTGATAAAAAAAGCAAGAAAGATGTTCATATCCTTTTAGAATGGTCAAATCATAAGAATCTGGAGAGAAAAGGATTCTAAAAAAAAAAATTAGCAGAGTTTCCCCTTGTAGAATGGACTTTTCAAGAAAAACAGAAAAGATATTTTAATGAAAAATTTGAAATATAATTGCTATCATGAATTTTGAAAAGGAAAAAGTCATTACAAAAAATGAAACTAAGTATTTCCTTCATTTTTTAGTAAAGGAGAATTTATTTCATTATACAGAATGGAAGGCAATCATGTTTGCAACAAAGGAACAATATACAACTTCTAAAAAGTCATTATTCTGAGTGAAAATGTTAAAGCTACAGAACACATAAGCTGGTAGTCACCTTCAAAACTAAAGAAGTGAACTACAGAGCTTAACAATATCAAATAAACATTTGCAGTCAAGGCTACAATAGGTCAACTACTGCAAACAAAATGGAGAACTTATTTTTCAAGCCTACAAATGTCTAGTTGGAATTTACTATTCTGCAAAGAAATGAAAATGATTTACAAAATGCCAAGAATGGAGTGAATATCCAGATAGAGTCCAACACAAATCAAAATATGCATCTACAGAAAAATAAAACGAGATAGGTTGGCAAAGCGAGAGCATTAAAATCCAAGCTCAGAAGTGAAAGTTTTCATTCATTACATCAGAAAGGGAAATGAACCACAAGAGAAGTGGACTACTAGTGCCAGGTATTCATCTACAAATATGGCTCAACAATATCCAACGATAAGTCAAGTATACATCTATAAAAGGAAGAATAAATGTGACAGTCCTGCAAAGAAGGAGTACCAAAAACTAATGCTAAGAAGTGAGGTTCCTCCCACAACATCTTCAAACATAGTTAGAAAACTACCAAGCATATGTTTACTACATGAAGAAACAGAACTCGTATATCAAAAACAAAGAACGAAAACAAGAAACACTTCCAAGTACCAGGTCGGTCTACAAGTGAAATACCAAAACATCAGCACAGAAAGAGTTCTTCTATAAGTGTTAGTGGCCTGTGAAGCTCGAAAATTCATTCAACAGAAAGATGAACTTCATACACACATAAATAGTTCATTACCAAACAAATAACTAGATATCTCTACATTTCCTTTAGGGGTACAGAGGTTAATCTCAAATTTGAAAAGGAGAAGCTATGATAAGAAAATGGTTAAAGAACTCACCGTGCCTAAGGACAAAGACAAAACAAAAAAGCAAAATGATGGCGGCACTTCCCTCTTCTAGCTCATTTTTAAACGCATTAGCTATTGAATCAAAAAACCAGATAGAAAACCAGAAGCAAGATAGTCATTTAAATGGCCTACAAAGGATATACAACAAGTAAATAGATTAAATGGTCTTTAGATCATACTTAGAGAATATAAGCCAAGCTACAAATCGAGCTATAGGAAATTAAATACAAAAGAATACCTTCGAGTTCCTAAAAAATGCACACCCAATCATAATCGAATGGCATCAAAGGTCTCTAAAATGAAAATATAGGCTCAAAGACCTCCAAGATCTCCATGCTTTCATAAAAAAATCCAAAGAAGGAAAAAATTTGCCAAGGCTTCACCCACGAAGTAAAAATCAAATGAAATGAACAGGTGCAAGCTCGAAATGTTTTAACCTTCCATTGAGACTAGGGTTCCAAAACTCTAACCCATGATTAGAGATCAATGGCCTAGAAATTCCCAAGTACAAGATTAAATGGTGATTGGTCTACAAAGGGTTCGAAGTGATAAGCCCGAATTAAACACCACCAACCAAATAAATGCCAGGGACAGATCCTAAACCATGCTAAAGAATCAATGGTGGCAGAGAAACCAAGGATGAAGATAAAGGGCCGTAAGAGGTCGCAAAAACCAAGTTAGCCAAGCCCGGTTAGGGTTACCACCGCCTAACACTGCAAGGGTCGAGTCATCATGGAGGGGGCCAGCCCACGTGGACAGAGCAATAATCATTTTCCAAGACTTTAAAAGGTCTAAACTATGCATGCCCAAAAAATAAATCAAGATGTCATTATATGCCAAAAGCACCAAAAAAGGTAAAGTTTGTATTACGTGCCAAACCAAAGGTGGCAGATCAAACTCATGGTGGGCTAGCCAAAGGGTGGTCCCCTTTTAATCAAATACACATACAATTTCCTAAGTCCACAAGGTTGTAGCTTCCAAACATCAGAAGCCAAAGGTGGTCCCCACTTCAATTTTATTGTGCAAATATTGCTAAAGGTTACATCCTTTTGCCTACACATGGGAGATGATATTTTGCATGCCTTCACAACAGGATAGAACAATGAAGATGATGAGTTTACATGTGCAAAGAAAGAAGACTTGCCTAGCAAGCAATTTGTAATTTTAGCAAATTGTTCACGTTTCTTTTTTAAAAATAGAATAGTCAACTTCAGTTTGACTAAATTATATCTGAGGCTGTTAATGCCTATTTTTATCATGTACTTTAGTTTGTAATATTTTATTCCATTATTTATTATTAAATAAAGGATAAATTTAGGATACATGGGTGACTACAGCCTAGAGGATATTTTTAGGAAGTAGAGTGAAATTTTGCTATATATTGTGTGCTCTTGCAAAGCACGAAGGGGGGGGGAATTTTTCAGAGATTTTTCCCAGAAGAGATTTTGATATGAGTACTGAAGCAATTTATGCCAGTTTTACCGTCTGAGTGTTGAATTACTCTTGCCTTTCCAAGTTTTTCTACATTTTTGTGTATGCCAGTATTAATCTTGTGAATCAATATTCCTTGATTAGTCACTTTAGGCTGCTACAGATCTACTATTTTCTACTAAATTTCATTGTGCATGTTAGCTTACTAGTACTGTTGTGATTTTACCCCAGTACAAATTAAGTGTTTTTTCCCTTACATTCTGTAAAAAGTAAAATTGGTTCATGCACACAAAGAATTCTTCACGAGTTAGTTGTGTATCCCAGTCAAGTCAAGTTCTCCACTCAAATTTGGTGTATCACCTTCATAATTTTTTTTTTTGGTAACTTCCTAACCTTAAAACTCCTAGAAAGTAGTCTAGTGAACACCAATAAGGAACCGACCTTTTAACCCCGGAGGTTCTCCTCAAAATAGGTATACCCACAGACCTGAGGTGTCCCCATCATATCTACGAGAGAGAGAGATATTTTGCAGACTTAAAACACCTGCTGCCATCTCTCTGTTAGGTGCACTTTTGAGAGATAATAGTTTTTTGGCACGCCTGGTGGGACCACGAATCAGATCTGCATGAAAATTTCAAATTCTATAGCAGATCAAAAGCAAATTTACAACAAATAAAAGTTACTTTTAGGAGCAAATCTGTAGCAAATTAATTGTAAATATTCTATGATCTTTTGGCGACTCCGTTGAACTAATTTTAGACTAGTATTGCAGCATGTTCATGCCTAAAGTGACTACAAGATCATCGGTAAGAGGTATTCCTCCTGAGTTTGTTTCGTTACCTTTGAAATCTGCTAGAAGAAGAAGGGTTGGTAATACTTTGCCTTATAACAGACCTAGTTTTGAAAACCCTCATGATATTCCTTCACCATGAATAAATTTTTCAATCAATAGCCCAGTTTTTCCAATGGCTATTCAACCACCCAGAAATTTTTCAGCCTTTACTAATGGAAGCCCATTAGTAATTACAGTATATCATGACATACCTAGTGTTGCATTGAAAATTCTGCCATCATTTACTGGTGAAAATCAAGTTACACCAACTTAACACATCAAATATGTTGCAGCCATATGTGCAGTCCACAATATTACTCATGAAGACATAGATTTAAGACTTTTACCTGCATCTTTTAAAGGACAAGCCTTGCAATGGTATAGGAACCTAGAAATTGGAAGAAGAAGAACTTGGGATGGATTAGGAGAGAAATTACTGGAATATTTCCAAGACAATTCAGATCATTTGTCCCTAATAGAACAACTATCTACTATCAAGATAGCCCCTTATGAATATTTGTCTAGTTTCAGCATTCGTTTTGCTAGAACTTGGGAAAGAATCCCAACAAGTGTTAAGCCTCAAGTTGATCATGTTTTCCTTTGTTACCTTAGATCATTGAATAGTGATATTACAACTATGATTCGATCCATGGGAACTTTTACTCTTCCAGGGGCTTATGACACTACCATAAAAGCTTAAAATAGCCTTATTCAGGCTGGAAAGTTAACACCAAGGCCAACAATGCCATTTTTAGTAGATTTAGCTCCTATCCCACAGCATATAATAATCGCAAAGCCTACTATTGTAGCCCCATCCCCAGATATGTTTAAAGCCTTGGAAACTATGGGAAATAAACTGACGTCAATTGAAAATAAACTTATATTGCCCAATAGGCCATATCAAACTCCTTACCAGCAAAACCAACAGAATAGGTAGCCTTACCAACAAAATCAAAATTACAGGCAACCTTATCAACAAAGGCAGTTTGATTCTAATGTTCCTAGTACATCTAACACTTTGGTTCCTATTAATATGGCTATAAAAGAGTGGTGCCAACCTTGTAATTAACCTCATCAAACTGAAAATTGCCGAAATGCATTCCTAAACCTGAATCTTGTTGCGCAACCTCAATCTGAAGCATTATTCATACCTCAAATGGAGGGTGGGCAAAAAGAAAGTCATGTCCAGAAAACACCTGAACAAAATTTGGTCAGATTTAAAGAGCAGGATTTCATTTCTGTTACCACTAGAGCTCAAGAGAAAGCTACCGAAAACAAAAAATAATAAAATAGACTTGTGCTGCTAACTATTACTGATATATCAACATCTATAGTCTCGAAATTAGCCAGCAGTCCTGTTGCCCCTAAGAAAAAAACAAGTGTTGCACCTGGTAAAGAGAAAAAAAAATATCTTCAGCCTAATCCAAGAAGATTGTTTATCCCTCAGATATCCAAGGTTGCCGAAGCAGAGTCAGTTTTTGCTAAATCTTATGCTAAAATGGTCGAATCTATCTCTAAGACTGTTGCTTATTTCAATATTATTGATGTGATGAAGAAGCACAATGTTAACATCTCAATGTGGGATGCCTTGAGCATTCCAGGACAACAGGATTTACTCTCTCATGAACTAGCTAAAATGTAGATTTCTTCAAAAACAACAGTAAAGGAGGTCCAAAATACAGATATGGTCCTTGGAATGCTTGATCAAGATCGCATAAAATATGTTGGATGGATGGTTCAAAAGGTTCTAAATTTTCATGACATAAAGAAGCCACCACCCTTTTACCTATTTTGATCATTGGAGAAAATTTAGTTCATAACTGTATGGTGGACAGTGGTGCAAGTAGTACAGTCATGCCTAAGTCAATTGCTGAAAAATTAAGCCTGCAATATGAACCTATAGAAAGGAGTGTTCTACAACTTGATGGGAATGCAACCAATACAATTGGAGTAATCAAAAATTTGGAGGTAATGTTACATGCTTGCCCAAATGTTTCCATTTTACCAGATGTTACTGTTGTGGATTTATCTCCATATTTTTCCTTGTGCCTATCTAGAGACTTTACAACAAAAATAGGAGACTACCTCTCTTCTTATTGGTCTTTCTTATTTTTCACTACACATTATGGCACTAAGGTTACCATAATTTTTGAGCCATTGGCTAGATTTCATATTGAGCCTCATTCACCAAATGTAGTATCGAATTATTTAGCTTTAGATCAATCTAATTTTGATGATGTAGCTCAGATTTTAGCACTAGAAGGTGTTTCTAACATGTTCATGGATGAGAAAATAGTTGAAGAACATCTTTTTAGTGTTTATTGTATGCACGAAGAAAGTGCAAAGGTTCCCTTTTTGTCCAAAATAGAAAATGAAACAGAAGGGATTTGGAAGCTTGATTTTGATGGAGCTAAGAATAAGAGAGGACAGGGAGCAGGTATGATGCTCACTTCCCCAACAAACAAAAGGTATTTTACAGCTCTGAGTCTTCAATTTTTGTGCACTTGTAATGTAGCTGAGTACGAAGCGTTAATTCATAAATTACTTTGAGTCAAAAAAAGAGGGATCAACACGTTATAGGTTTTTGGTGATTTTGAGTTAGTAATAAATCAAGTAAAAAACTTAAATGTATGTAAGGATACATTAATGAAGTCTTACAGGCATAGAGTTTCAAACTTAATGGAATATTTTGATGCCATTAATATTCAATCTATTCCTAGAGCTGAAAATAAACATGCTGATAGACTGGCGACAATTGGTGGTAGTATCGAAGTGCTGGAACAAATAGAAAGTAGAAAAGTTCAGCCTCATGTTAATTTTATTGTCTGACTTTCTATACCTAATAATGAATCTAATTGGTAGGTGTTTGAGAATGATGATCAAATCTATAGATTTTTGCAACAAGAAGCTGAATTTTCTGCAGTGAATCAGGATAAATTACAGCATCTATATGGTGACCAAATTGTTCAGTTAAAGACAAACAAGTTTCCTCAAGGAATTTTCACATTGGAAGACATCTTTAGCACCGATGACCAGTTAAGAAAGGACAAAGATAATATATCTACTCATGCTGATAATTACGAAGAGGTTTCAATTGATGAAGGAAAGAACTTATTTCTTGGAAAGGTATGTTCATTATCTGAAAAATAGTCTTTTATTAAGCTTTGCACTTAATTTAAAGATGTTTTCGCTTGGAGATACCAAGAATTGAAAGGGTTTGAACCCATTCTAGAACAACATATGACTGAATTATAACCAAATTGTAAACCTATTAGGTAGAAACAAAGGCCTATAAATCCCAGAATAGAACCTCTTATGAGGAGAGAATTATCAAAATTGATTGAATCAAGAATTATTTTCCTAGTTAAACATTCAAGTTGGGTAGCCAATCTCATTCCAGTGAAGAAAAAGAATGGAGAAATCAGATTATGTGTGGATTTTAGAGATCTTAACAAAGCATCATTAAAAGATCATTATCCACCACCGAACATGGATCAAATTTTGAGAACATTTTCAGGATCAGATAGACTATCCCTTCTATATGGTTACAATGGATATAATCAGATTTTAGTCAGAGGAGAGGATAGATATAAAACAAATTTTACCACCAAGTGGGGTACTTACGCTTATAAAAGAATGTGTTTTGGTCTTTTAAATGTCGGTGCAATGTTTCAACGTGCAATGTACATGGTTTTTCGTAGCCTACTAAATAAATGCATACTTGTTTATTTAGACGATATCACTGTATTCTCAAAAGATTCTGATGAACATATTATGCATTTGAGACAGACCTTCCAGATCTGCAGGCAGTTTGGAATATATTTGAATCCCAAAAAGTCTATCTTTTAAGTACATATGACAACTATCATTACCTCATCACAAGAAGGCCTTATAGAGATTTCTAGGAAAAATCAACTTTGTCAGAAGATTTGTCCCAGATTTTGTAGCTTTGGTTAAACCATAGACAGCCATGCTAAGGAAGGAGAAAACATTCTCTTGGACCAGCGAAGGGAGAGAAGGTTTCGAGGCTATTAAAACAACTATTTACCATGCTCCTACTCTTGCAAATCCAAATTTTGACAAATATTTTATAATGTATGCACTTACATGAGCTGAAACAATCTCAGCTATTCTAATTCAGGTCAATGATGAAAATATTGAACAGCCAATTTCTTTCTTTGGACAGAGCTTGCACGATTACGAAACAAGGTACACATTCCTTGAAAAACAAGTACTTTCCATAATCAGAGAACTAAAGAATTTTAGGTATATGCTTTCGAACAATAGAATTCATGTTCTTGTTTCTCATCCAAATGTGAAAGTTTTCTTGTTGAACAAAGAGTTGAATGAGAAAAGAGCAGGCTAGATAACGAAGTTTATGGAATATGTTGTTGATATACGAGTTTCAAAGACAGTTTAAGGTAAGGGTTCATGTGAGTACTTAATTGCTGATATGGAAAAAATCATGCTGCAGAACTGGAAGATTCAGAACAACATGCTGAAACCATGTATCAACAATCAAATGTTATGTTACAACCAGGAGATCAGCAACCTAAACTTCCTTAAGAAATTCAGGAATCAAGATGGATGACTGATTTGGTTAACTATCTACAACACGGCACCTATCCAGAAGTTATGGATAAGAATAAACAAAGATATTTCAGATTACAAGCTATTCCTTATCTTTTCATGGATAGTGTATTGTTTAAAAGAGATATAAATGGAATCTTGCTACAATGTGTCGATTATGACAAAATTCAGAAGATATTATCAGAATTTCATGAAGGACCTGTAAGAGGTCACTTCTCAGCATGAACTACAGCTTTGAAAATCATGAAAGTGGTTTACTATTGGCATAGTGTATTCAGGGATTGTTTTGAATGGATCAGAAAGTGCAAGAAATGTGCTTTCTTTGTCGGAAAAAAATGTTTAGCTTCACTGCCTTTCCAACCTATTTCAGCCGATCAACCCTTTATGAAGTGGGGTCTTGACTTTATCGGAATGATTAACCCTCCTTCTTCACAAGGACATAAATGGATTCTAACTGCTACAGATTACTTTACAAGATGGACTAAAGCAGTAGCCTTGAAGGATGCTAATGAAGCTTCAATAATAGCCTTCTATGAAGGTATAGTCTATAGATTTGGTGTTCCAGCAACTATCATATCAAATAATGCCTTAGTGTTTCTCGATGCTAAGGTAATAGATTGGGCCATTAGCCATGGAATCTACTTGATCTCTTCATCTAATTATTACCCACAAGGTAATGGATTAGCTGAAAGCACTAACAATAATTTTTTGAGAATCATCAGAAGAACACTCAAGGACAATCAAAGAGCTTGGCATCTAATGTTGAATTCAGCACTTTGGGTTGATAGGGTGACCCCTAAGAGATCAGTTGGAAATTCACCATACAAGCTTGTGTATGGGAAAGAAGCGAGAATGCCAATTTCAGTTGAATTACCTGCATTAGATTTACTACATCAGATAGAATTACTTGAGAATGAACCATTGCATTTCCATTACGTAGAATTGATGGAATTACAAGAACTAAGAGATCAAGCTCATTCAAACATGGAGAATAATTAGAATAAGATGAAGAAGAATTTTGATAAGAAATCCAAATTCAGAATATTCAATGAAGGAGATATTGTCTTAAAATGGGATGTTGATCGTGTTAAGCCAAGAAGACACTCAAAGTCTGATACACTTTGGAGTGGTCCTTATATGATATCATCTTGCAAAGAACACAATGCTATTCAGCTTTCCAAGCTGAATGGAGAAGAAATTCCCATTCCTGTGAATGGTATGTTTCTCAAACACTGTTATTGAAAATCTTACAGTGATTGGTTAGAATAGGATTTCCCTTTCTATAAGTGCAGTTCTGCACATTGCATCGTTCTTTATTTTCAATAAGTCCATTCATGCACATGGCCTAATTTGCAAGATATTTTCCCATCTTTAGTCATTTTGAAAGGTTTGGACCTTTCGGAAAAGGGCAGAGTTTGTTTTCAGATTTGGACTCCATACCCAATAGACAAGAGTAAGGCACTAGTCTACAAGCTAGCAGGTAACTTTCCCCATAGGATCGACAGAAATGTTGACAATTTTTACACCTGTGCAAAAATGGGCAACTCAAAACTTCGTTACGATGAACAGCTTTGGTGAAGTATACCTAAGCTAAGGGATTTACGTCAGATTATTTTGTTATTGTTGGTTTGTGAAAATGATTAAGTGAAATCTGAAGATATGTGTGCTGTTACAAAGTGTAACAACTCACATAGTCTGAAATCTCATGAATATCCTCAGCAAGAGAACATAAGCCCCGAAGGACATCTGTGTTATCCCGATGAAGACACCGGATTGTAGAATATGTAAGGTGTATAGTTTTGAAACAACATACATAGTGACAGTTTTAAGACAGTCAGATTCATAGTTATTATCTTGATGCCTATCCAGTTTTATTGCTCTATGTTCATTAAAGTTGTTATGATTTATAAGTCTACATTTACCTATGCTGCCATAAAATATTACAATTGATTCCTTTCGTGCTACTTCCATCAAGAAAATATTGACAAACAAACAGTGACAATAATGTCCAAATGGAGATATCAGAAAGGAGTCAAAACGAAGAATGGAAGCTAAGATAATCACATGGCTTACAAAGAGACACATTTCATTCAATGATTATCCACTGGAGTTACATGTATTCACTTCAAGTTATCCCTTATGTTAATTCATTTCATTGAGATATTGAGTTACCTACATCATTGTACAACCAAAAGAAAACTGAATGCAGAAAGAGATAATCAACTCATTATTTCAATTTAATGTTTTGTTCATAAGAGATCATAAGCTTTCCCACACAAGCCATGGGATATGACTAAGTGACTCATCATATACATGGAAATGAGAATACCACGTGTGCTAAAGAACAAGAGAAGAGGAGTAAAAAGGAACCCATCATTTCCTATTTCTTCTTCTATCTCCACTCCTCATCCTTTCAATCTCCATCTCAACTCCTCCATCTTCCGCTTCCATCTCCATTTCTTAACACCTACAAGACAAAGAGAAGAATCTGTCAAATTGAGCTCAGGGTACAATGTTATTCCAATACTCATGTTCTAAAGCAAATACATATTCTAAGTTCAATGTATCTAATGGTACTTAAATGAATGAAATACAAAAATGCATGACACAGGATAAGAAAGAAATATAGATAGGATGGCAGCAAAGGAAAAGTAGAGTACATAAAGTGAAATGAATGGCAAGAGAAAATCAAAGAAGCTAAGGATTGGGTTAGAAAAGGTAGAATCTGAAGAAGTTTTAAAAGAAAAGACGTGGAGATAGCACATGAAGGAATTTTGCAGAAATAACTTGCAGAAGAAGGAAAGAATAAGAAATAAACCACATGGATACAAGAGAGGCCAAAAAGCCTATTTATTTCTAACTTATTTCTGAATTTTGCAGGAGCAGTTTGCAACATTGAATAAAATCATTTTAACTGGTTAAGAAGAAAGTAGTGACTAAAAGAGAATAAGCATCAGTTTCAGATGATTTGCAGGAATCATCAAGCATCAGAATCGGTCAAGAAAGATGTATTTTTGCAAATCAGAGTTCGAAATATGGAAAAGGAGAGAGAAAATAGGATTTTTGGAAAAAAATTTGCCAGATTCTCCCCTTGTATAATTGACTTTTTATTTAAAACAAAATTGAAATACATGGGTTTAAAGCTATTACATGCTTTATAAGCTATCATGAGCTTCAAAAGGAACAAAAAACAGTCAACAAAGGTACATGTTTCATCATTTTTTATAGTTGATATCATGAACAAATGAAACATATAGGTAATCCAAAATTTTATCATGCTACCCGCTATTAAAATTTACATTTAATTTCAAAATTTAAGTGTGAATCAAAAGGCAACTACTTCACAATTTTAAGAAGATGCATTGAATCAAGTAAAGCTAACATGGACAGATTTATTCAAGTGATCAGACAAGCAAGAAAGATGTTCATATCCTTTTAGCATGGTCAAATCATAAGAATCTGGAGAGAAAAGGATTCTAAAAAATAAAAATTTGGCAGAGTTTCCCCTTGCAGAATAGACTTTTCCAAAAAAAAAAAAAGTTATTTTTAATGCAAAATTTGAAGTATAATTACTATCATGACTTCTGAAAAGGAAAAATTCATTACAGAAAATGAAACTAAGTATTTCCTTCATTTTTCAGTAAAGGAGAATTTATTTGATTATATATAATGGAATGCAATCATGTTTGCAACAAAGGAACAATTTACAACTTCCAAAATGTCATTATTCTGAGTGAAAATGTTAAAGCTACAGAACACATAAGATGGTAGTCACCTTCTAAACTAAAGAAGTGAACTACAGAGCTTAACAATATCAAATAAACATTTGCAGTCAAGGCTAAAACAAGTCAACTACTGCAAACAAAATGGAGAACTTATTTTTCAAGCCTACAAATCTCTAGTTGGAATTTACTAGTCTACAAAGGAATGAAAATGATTTACAAAATGCCAAGAATGGAGTGAATATCCAGATGGATTTCAACACAAATCAAAATATGCATCTACAGAAAAATAAAATGAGACAGGTAAAGGCAAAGCTGAGAGCATCAAAATCCAAGCTCAGAAGTGAAATTTTTCATTCATTACATCAGAAAGGGAAATGAATCACAAGAGAAGTGGACTACTGGTGGCAAGTATTCATCTACAAATATGGCTCAGCAATATCCAATGACAAGTCAAGTATACATGTACAAAAGGAAGAACAAATGTGACAACCCTGTAAAGAAGGAATACCAAAAACCAATGCTAAGAAGTGAGGTTCCTCCCACAACATCTTCAGACATAGTTAGAAAAATACCAAGCATACGTCTACTACATGAAGAAACAGAACTCGTATATCGAAAACAAAGAACCAAAACAAGAAACACTTCCAAGTACCAAGCAAGTCTATAAGTGAAATACCAAAACATCAACACAGAAAGAGTTCTTCTACAAGTGTCAGTCGATTTTCAAGCTCGAAAATTCATTGAACAGAAAGATGAACTTCATACACACAGAAATAGTTCATTATCAAACGAATAACCAGAGATCTCTACGTTTCCTTTAGGGGTATAGAGGTTAAGCTCGAATTCGAAAAGGAGAAGCTATGATAAGAAAATGGTTAAAGAACTCACCATGCCCAAGGATGAAGACAAAAAAAACATGAAAAATGATGGCGGCAATTCCCTCTGCTAGCTCGTTTTTGAGCTCATTAGCAACTGAATCGAAAAACTAGAAGCAAGGTAGTCATTCGAATGGTCTACAAAGGATAAACAACAAGTAAATAGATTAAATGATCTTTAGATCATACTCAGAGAAGAAAATCCAAGCTACAAGTCAAGCTACAGGAAACGAAATACAAAAGAATACCTTCGAGTTCCTAAAAAAATGCACACCCAGTCATAAGGGAATGGCATCAAAGGTCTCCAAAATGAAAATACAAGCTCAAATACCTCCAAGATCTCCATGATTTCATCAAAAAATCCAGAGCAAGAAATTTTTTTTCCTAGGCTTCGCCCACGAGGTAAAAACAGAATGAAATGACTAGGTGCGAGCTCGAAATGTTTTAACCTTCCATTAAGACTAGGGTTCCAAAACTCTAACCCATGATTAGAGATCAATAGCCCAGAAATGCCCAAGTACAAGATCAAATGGTGACCAGTCTACAAAGGGTTCGAAGTGATAAGCCCAAATTAAATGCCACCAACCAAATAAATGCCAGGGATAGATCCTAAACCATGGTAAAGAATCAACGGTGGTATAGAAACCAAGGATGAAGATCAAGGGCCATAAGAGCTCACAAAAACCAAGTTAACCAAGCCCAGTTAGGGTTACCACCGCCTAAGACCACAAGGGTTGAGTCATAATGGAGGGGGCCAGCCCACGTGGACAGAGCAATAATCATTTTCCAAGACTTTAAAATGTCTAAACTATGCATACCCGCAAAAAAAGGAAGACATCATTATATGCCAAAAGCACCGAAAAAGGTAAAGTTTGTATTATGTGCCAAACCAAAGGTGGCAGATCAAACTCATGGTGGGCTAGCCAAAGGGTGGTCCCCTTTTAATGAAATACACATACAATTTCGTAAGTCCACAAGGTGGCAACTTCCAAACTTCACAAGCCAAAGGTGGTCCCCACATCAATTTTATTGTGCAAATATTGCTAAAGGTTGCATCCTTTTGCCTACACATGGGAGATGATATTTTGCATGCCTTCACAATAGGACAGAATAGAGAAGATGATGAGTTTACATGTGCAAAGAAAGAAGACTTGCCTAGCAAGCAATTTGTAATTTTAGCAAATTGTTCACCTTTCTTTCTTAAAAATAGAATAGTCAACTTCAATTTGACTAAATTGTATCTGAGGCTGTTAATACCTATTTTTATCATGTACTTTAGTTTGTATTATTTTATTCCTTTATTTATTATTAAATAAAGGATAAAATTAGGATACATGGATGAGTACAGCCTAGAGGCTATTTTTAGGAAGTAGAGTGAACTTTTGCTATATATTGTGTGCTCTTGCAAAGCACAAAGGGGGGTGGATTTTTAAGAGATTTTTCCCAGAAGAGCTTTTGATATGAGTACTGAAGCAATTTCTGCCAGTTTTACCCTCTGAGTGTTGAATTACTCTTGTCTTTCCAAGTTTTTCTATAGTTTTGTGTATGCCAGTATTAATCTTGTGAATCAATATTCCCTGATTAGTCACTTTACCCTGCTGCAGATCTACTATTTTTTGCTAAATTTCATTGTGCATGTTAGCTTACTAGTACTGTTGTGATTTTCCCCCAGTACAAATTAAGTTTTTTTTTCCCTTACATTCTACAGAAAGTAAAATTGGTTCGTGCACACAAAGAATTCTTCACGAGTCAGTTGTGTATCCAACTCAAGTCGAGTTCTCCACTCAAATTTGGTGTATCACCTTCATAATTATTTCATTTTTTTGTCACTTCCCAACCCTAAAAATTCCAGAAAGTTGTCTAGTGAACACCAATAAGGAACTATCCTTTTAACCCTAGAGTTTCACCTCAAAATAGGTATACCCACATACCTGAGGTGTCCCCATTGTATCTACGAGAGAGAGAGAGATCTTTTGCAGACTTAGAACACTTGCTTCCATCTCTCTTCTGGGTGCACTTTTGAGAGATAACAACTTGAGAAGATCATTTTTGGCAGCATGCTGCCCTTTAACCTTATTAACAATAAGCTCACTGTCACCAAAGACTTGTAAGATTTTTATACCTCTCTTGATTGACCAATGAAATCCTTGTATCAAAGCTTCATATTCAGCAGTGTTGTTAGAACATGCAAACTGAAATCTAAAAGCTCGATAATATTTAATGCCTTGAGGTGAAACAAGCATAGCTCCCCCTTCTGCACCTTGTCTACTTCTTGATCCATAAAAAAAAAGCTACCATACTTCATTGTCATCCTTATGGTCTAGCTTGGTGATGCTAGGAATAGGCTGATTTTCTTCATGTATGCAATAGACTCCTAGCTCAGATTCTTCTATTTATTTGTAGGGGTCAAAAGCATGTACCTTTCTTGCCCATTGATCAAGAGTCAAATATGGGATGCTTCCAACTTTGGTGGCAACTTCATCTATGTTTGGATAATCTTCTTGATCAAAAGTTGAACAGTTGGCATTGATTGGGATTGGAGTATGTGGCTCAATGTGAAAGTTTGCAATAGGTTCAGATATGATTGTTTCCTTGGTTCCATATCTTGTTCTAAACAACATGTGTGACCAATCAGCAGATAAGAAGCCTCCAATTCTAGCTGTGAAATCTCTTGACAAACATAGGGCAAAGAGTGGTGGCAAATCTATCACTGACACATCTTGCAACACAATGACATTGGGGCATGCATGCAAAGTAAGGCTCAAATATTTAATTACTCCCACTATTTTTAATGTTGTCCCATCCAGTTGCACTACCCCTTTGGATATGACTTCATATTGGAGGTCCAGCTGATCAGCTATTTTCTTGGGCATTACAGAACTACTTGCCCCATAATCAATCATACAATTGTGTACTAGTTTAAACCCAATGGCCAATGAAACATATAATGGAGGGGGTTTCAATACTTTACCTTATTGTCCCCTAAGCTTCCCCTCATGTTGAGAAGCATTTGTGAGTACCTTCTCTTGCATATGAACTTGTTGATTTGAAGTTGACCAATTCTTCATGGTAGCTTGTAGTAGATCCCTTTGGCCTGGGATGGATAATGATTCCCACATTGATATATTCACATTTTTCTTATTCATCTGATCAATGATGCTAAATGGGGATGAAACATATCTTTGTTTGCCCCTTCATCTCCACATTCTTTTCTTGTACATGGGATGCAACAGCTGGCATTTGAGCTGGTCTAGAAGGTGGCTTGGGCTGTCCTTGCATGTTTTGAACTACATTTTGCTTGTCAGCACTTTGTGGAGTGGTGGAAGGTTGTGGATCACCCAGATTTAATGACTTCCCTTCACAAATATTCCTCTTTTTTGACCTTGTCTTGGCTGCTACATTCTGAGACATTGCTTGATTCATAGCACAAAATATCCTCAGCCTCCTAATTCACTAGTGTAGTCTCATTTAGAGCTGCATTTTGTTGGGATGTTCCTTGTTGTTGGTTTGTTTCCTAGCTCACCTCACCCTCTACACAAGTTGTTGTTACCATCAAATCTTGGTTTAAGGCACCATTGAAACACATGGACTAGTTGTGAGGTTCATTGCATGGAAAACATCAATCATACTCTTGAGCCATATTGTTTTGTATTGGCACTAAGGCTTTAGAGGTAGATGTAGCATTGGGATTATAGGGCTGAAATGGTCTATTGGCAGGAGGCCTTGCTTGATTTTGATTTACAGCTAGATTGGGTGGCCTATTAGGATGATATGGTTACCTATTACATTGATTTTGAGGCTGATAAGAAGGTCTGAAACTTTGGGTCTGCTACCTCTTGAGTGTAACCAGCTCATTGCCTAAATTTTGTAATTATTTCATGACTTCTTGAAGCTCATTTGAGGCACTAGAGGATGAAGTAGAAGTCTCATTTGAACTCTAATTTCTAGGAGTGGGGATAGGAGCTATAGTAGGTTCTTGACTAGTGCTTGGATTTTCTAAATTTGGATACAAGGGCATGGGAGGCCTAGGAGCTAGCTTACCAGCTTGAATCAGATAATTTTCAGTTCTAATGGCAATGCTATAAGCTGTAGGTATAGTTGTACCTCCCATGGATTGAGTTAACATAGAAATATCAGAATTTAAAGCTTTGAGATAGTATAGAAAAGCACCTTCAGCTGTTGGCCTTACTTCCATTGGAATTATATCCCAAGTCCTTTGAAATCTGAAGTTGAAGTCTGTTAGTTGCTCATTCGGAGCTCTCTTGATAGTTGTCAATTGTTCTAGTAGAGACAAATTATCTCCCTTTTCTCCAAACTGCTCATGGAGAGCTATGCATAACTAGTTCCAATTTTGGATAGAACCTGCCCCAAGGCCTCTGAACCATTGCAAGGCTTTTCCTTTGTATGAAGATGCCAACAATTTGACAGCAATTTACATCTCAACAATCTCATGGATTGCACAAACATTAGCAATGTCTTTGACATGGTCACCAGGAGTATGAATGCACAAGATGACTCATTAATCATTTATTAAATCTCTTTATTACATTTACAAAGTATGAATGCGCAAGATGACTCATTAATCATTTATTGAACACTAAATATGCACTACCAGATATTACTTCAAATTCATTTACCTTATATAAATATCAAACCTTCTTACTAGGTGTACTATAAATCAAATTGACCTATGATTAAATGCACATTTCCTAGATGTCCTTGAAACCAACATTTCATAAATAACAAAAAATTATCAAATATAACCTTCTATAACATGAGACTACATTATACATTTATTCATTTAACAATGAACTATATAAATTACAATGATAATTAATGAATTACACATCACCTTTTTTGTTGTCATTGTTTCATCCTGCAAAAACCAAGTGAGCATGATATCAGTGATAAATCTCTGGCATGGCATCCACCCTAATCTAAAATAATTATCATTTTTTAGTTTCCCATTTACATATGATAATAATTACAATTTGCAATCGAAAAAAAAAGGTTTAGAGACATGTATTCATTACATTTCATTTTACTTAATTTTGTAACCGAGGAGAGAGAAAGAGAAGGGAAGAGAGAGAAAAAACCATTTGTCAAAATTTCTATTTCACACAACAAGTTAGACTATAGTGTTTTAAACAGTTATTTACATGTTTCATAAGTATCTACGGTGGTTTGGCATCCCGACAAGGGTCCCACCACTTTCTATTTTTTACATTTTCTTACTACCTAAAAAACGTTCAAAACGGGTTCAGAGGCTAAGAAATCACTTCCAAAAGTTTTCTTTTGATGAGAACACACACCACGATTAAATGTATATGTGTCCACCTATATACCAAGAGTTCATAGCAACTGATAGAATTTGGAAATAGTGAATGGTTTACGTTTGGCGGCTAGTTTTCCAGGGCCACTAGTCGTAGTTGACCCAGTTACAAATGAACAAAAGTTAGCTCAAGGGCTCAGAAAACCACTTCCAAAATTGATGTTTTATGGAATTCACATCCTACAAATTTCCCTATACACAGAGAATTCAACAGAGTCGACGGAATTTAGAACTAGAAAATAGTCTTCAAACGGCGACAAGTATTCTTAAGCCACCGGTCCTAATTGGTCCAGTTTGACCTTGTCAAACTGGGACCAGAGGCCTACAAAATGTCATCGTCAAAATATCCAGAAAGGTTTTTTTCCCTAAAATGAAGGTTCAATGCAATTGTCTAGTATAAACACTAGAGGTTTGCCAAGACGGGAAATAATTTCTCTATCCAAGTTTCAAATGGCGGTTCAAAATGAAAGCCAACTTTCTAGATTTAACAACTTTCTACTACTGTAAAACAGTGTAACAAGGCTCCTATAAGAGCATCAAAAAGATCTCATATGTTTGTTTGGGGTCAATCCAAAGGTCAAGGTGACTCCTCACATACCAAGGTAAATGAATGAAGCTTAACATCTTGTTTTCAAAGTTACGAAGGGTACTTAATTAATCTCTGAAAAATGCAAAAATTAACTATTTAAACAGGAGAAGGTAAACATTATTACTAGGAAGTCAATCTCGTCTTGTCAATAAACCAATATTGTAGTGATCTATATGGGTAGGAAGTTTTCTAAATCACCTCAGAATGAGGGTGGAAGTTCATGTTTTAATGCAACGAGTTATTTTGACTTTGTGAGTTATGACATGACATTTCATTGTTTTGCAACGAGTTGAAATAAACAATTAACTATATTATAATCCTAATATTTTAAAATTATATTAAGTTACAAATGAAAAACTAAAATATGAGAGTTATGAAAGATGAGGGGAGGTGAACCATGCTTGGAGGAATGAAGTCTGATCAAACTAGCAGGATTCGGTTCAGCATCTCGCTTGGCACTTCGTCAACCAGTTCACAAGCATTCACAGCTCCACCATTTTACATACACGTCTATCATAAAATTTGTAACTAAAAATTTGAAACCATTCTTCTACTCTTTATACTTTGAAGGATGTCCATAATGTGTTCCACAACTCGCAACTAGCACAGGATGGGAGATGTCTAGCAAAAGTTATGGAAACTAGCTTTAGATCTGCCAGTTATGGTTTCTCAGAAGAATCTAAATCCTTTTCAACAAACCCATTTCATTGATAACCTACAGCTGCTGCAGATCATGAACCCACATTTCTCTCAGAAGTTGTTTTTGTTTAAAACTTTACATTCCCTTCTTATGCTTCAACAAGTTGCAGGTAGGTCTGTCAGGGCACTCACAAGTACAAAAAAAACTGGTACAGATCTCCATTTTGGCGCTGGCTGGGAAAACATGGCAAATATTAAATGATCAAGTTGGAGGCCTGAAATGGAGCAGCTTCATACGTCTAACAAAGCATTTACAACTACAACATCTGACAAAACCCCTCTATCTTTTTATATGTTGTTAGATGTCCACGCAGGTCAAGGGTTTCCCCATTTTTGGTGCAGATTGGGAGGAGCTAGCAAAGTGAAAAAAAATAGATTTCCAATATGCTTTGATGGATTTCCATACCCTATCCCAGAGCTCATATTTTGGCACAGGCCAAGAGTGCGCTGGAAAATGTAAACTCATCAGGTTGGAGACCTGTTTGTTTCATGGATGAAACAGTGTGACTGTCTCCTAAGGAAACCCCATGTCTTCTATACACTTCCGTAATTATACTCCATGAGAAGCTGTCTCATTTTTTCATTTGGTCAAACATTGTAACAACATCCATGTTCTGTGAGATGCCACGCAAGTCCCAGGGTTCGATGTTTGACACAGGATGAGAGTACACTATTCAAAGGAGACTCCAATGCCTTTTCCCTTGGTTTCACGCACTGCCTCCCCTCACACCTTCTTCAGTAGCCTGGTGGGTGCCCAAAAATAGGTCTGAAGCTTCCTTCCCATGGAGGTGGTGGCTACTTGACTTCATTCAACAATAAGACAAAAAAATACCATAAGGAGCCCCCTTTTCCCTAACCGCCCCAAAATTTCATGAGCTTTTAAAATTTTATTTCTTTTATTTTATTTATTTTTTATTTTTAAAATAAAAAATGTTTTTTCCTGATCGGCACTACTCCCAACATTTTTATTTGTTTTCTTGCACCAGTCCTAACGTAATTAATCTCTCCTCTCTGTTGTCTTTATCTTCTAAACACAGTCGAATGTTCTTCAAATTCCTCAATGGCCTTGTTCGTTTTGCCTCTCAACTCTTTGTCTAGCTTGCAAACTCTTTCCACAATATTTTTGTATTTTACAGCATACTTCGACTCTTATTTTCTCCCTCAAAACCTTGTTCACCACTACCTCCAATATGAGGCATCTACAAAGTTGATTGTTTGGCCAAAGTCCTCATACAATGCCTTGGCATTCACGACTATTTTATTTTTTGTAGCCTAATCAATCTCCACAACCGGCACCAGTTCTTGTAACTCCTTCGTAAACTTCACTTTTTTGTGTTAGGATATATGCGCAATTTATCCAATGGTGTCACATCCGTCACATATACTTCATTTCCAATCTTAGGTTTGTCTATCCAGAGGAAATTTGAAATATCGGAAGTTCCCTATTTCTCCCTAACTTAGTTGCATGTGGAAGATCTCTTCAGCAGTTTCCCGATGCCTTTTGAATGAGGTGAAATAAACGTTATACGTAGGAGATACCATCCACGCAAGCTCAGGTGAAAGAGGTCAAAATAGAAGGAATTGCTGCAATGACAAGTGACACTAGATTTTCCCCCCCTTATAAGTGCATTTTCCTCGATGCGACACAACACCAAGGGTACAAAAAGGCATAAGAAATGAAGGAAGTTAGTGATGACAAGTTCCATCTAAATAAAATATCTATTTTCATATAACGCGACCAAAGGAAGGTCAAGAAATTTTAACAATTTCTTAAACTCTTAATGTTTTGTGAAGATTGGTAGTTCCATTTTACCTTATTACTTAATTAGCATTCTCTTTTACAATATTTGTTATCTCAAGATTTATAATATTCATTTTTAAGATTTTTTCAGTTGTCTTATGTTCATGGGTTCCCAACAATAACTAACATCAAGATGTCACACAAAACTTAACACAACACAAACAACCCACGAGACATCTTGCTACCTACTTTCATGATTGTATCATATCACAGGGTCTTTTAATTCCTCCATGGAATGACAACAAGTAGACCACTTAGCAAGGGATTTCTGACAATTATTTTGTAAACATAGGTCTAGCACACACATATGACTGACAACCATAATCATCACACTGATACATATACAACGAGTATCACAAGACCCAAAGAAATCCATGATTGTACCGACGTAGTGCCAGGACAATATCCAATATTCCATACCAACCAAGGGAAGAGGCAAGCCTCAAACATAACAAGGTGTCAAAAAGACTCACAAGGGTACACATAACTCACTATAATAACTCCACACATCTCAAAATATAAAGAAATAACTCCATATATCTCCTAAAGCATCATAAAACAACTCCATATACCTCCCAAACCATCACCAAATAACTCCATATACCTCCCAAGGAGAAATAATCATAGTGCCAAATCCAAGTTGGGTCACTCAACCATAGAGCCCCATCAAGAATATCAGGTCACTCAACCATAGAGTGCTATAAAGAATATCAGGTCACTCAACCATTAAGGCCCATCTCCTTTCTCCTTTTAATGAGGATGGGTCACCCTATGGCTTTGGGCACACAGAGCCCTGTCGCCCCAAACCCAAGTGACATAATAACTCGTAGTTCAACAATCCGCTAGTTATCTATAACTCCTTGGAGGGTACCCCCATAGAATGAAGTGGGACCATAGGTTCAACCACTCCATGGTTAATCCCATTACCCTATTCCAACACATTACGGACATTAGAACCAAACATAACAATCCATTCAAATGCCAATTGGCAAAAATTATAAGCCTGGGCTAGGCTACAAAACTTTTAAATATGAAAATAATGTTTTTAAACTAAGAAAAACAAATGGCTAATTAGCCATGGTTAGTGAAAAATGTGAATGTGAATGTTAATGCAACAACTGAATAAATGCCCAAAACATAAGAACATGTCAATCAAGAAAATGACTGGTTCTAGCTAAAAGAGATAATGATCAATTTACGAATAAAAATACGTATAGAGAAATAGCACATTATAATCACTATGTGGCCTCATACCACCACAGAAAGGGGTACTCATTGATTTGTTGGCACTCGGACATCAAGCCTTAGCTTGTAGAAATATACATGTAACTAGAAGTGAGTTTATCAAATAATGTAACTGTCATCATCTCTACCTGAATCATTCCTCCATACTCCCACAAGGATCAACATAGTCAAAATTACATAGGATTGTCCAATGAATAATCCAATAAGAAAGAGCAGGGAACTCTAGTTACATAAGTTGAGCCTAAGGTGGTGCACACCCACAATATACTGAGCAAGCTTGAAGTATACTAAACAGATAGAAGTGGGTTTTCAGTCTATATAAGACTCCACTTCCTCACTCATACTCAGCTCAAGATTATGAAAACCTAGTCCACACCTCCTCTCTCTACACATAAAATATTGATAGTTTATCCCCTTAGGGTCATCTAGTGTAAGGTTAACAACATACACATAACTACATCACTAACACAATGGTGATTCACACATATTAACCATAACACCTTACACATGGTATATATATATATAGGGTATAATGGAATCATTACTTTCATGGGTTATGATACATCACATTACCACATCCTACACCCAAAGTGCAATCATTGTACACTAGGGATCATACTCACCAGTATGCCCCTAAATCACAACATGAACCATCACATATTACATGAATTATATGTATGAGTAACACCATGTCTAACCTTACCACATATAGTCAATTGCAATACAACATGACGATGCACACAACTCAGCACAATACGGTGACTGACATCACGATAAAAGTCCATTCACTTTACACCAATTTTTTCATGCAATACATCAATACACCTTCACATCACATAAAGCCAAAATGTTCTAACCCTCAGTAATCCACAATAACATTTCGTTCACAAACAAAAAGGCAGTACATTACAGTAGAATCCCCCATTGAATCAACAACATAGAGAGTGAATACTCTCATCACAAGCACATCAATCATATCACCAAATATGCACTAAGTGACATACACAACATGTGCGTTCACAATTTCACAATTAAGACATAGTTCACATCACGCATATATAACATTACTCTTCCAATATCCACCACCATCATGCAGAATCATCACAACTCCAATCCATCCCAGAGGTTCGAGAGCATGAACCTCCACTCTGATACCATATGTAGTGCCCACATTCTACACACACAATTACAAGAGTAAAATACTAGGATACATTTTTTTTTTGACTTACATTGCTCACTACACACAACATAGCAAGGGCTCTAAGTACAGAACTTGACTCGCATACAAAAATTTCATAATTCATCGAATCACATAGACACATGAAAATAACATAGGCATGTTGATGCCACACTTTTCCCACTGAATGGTTACTAGTAATGACCCAACCAAAAGAAAAATGACTTCAAGAATGGAAAACCCAAAGCACATCATTTCTTTAATTATATTTTAGTTACGATTAACATTCCAAGAACATTATTGTGCAAGGATTAAATTTCCCGATTGTCTACCTACAGATTCTTAAGTTCATTCCGCGGTTGAATTACCATTCGACCCTTTTTAAGTTGGCTTCTTATTCTTTACAAAATTTTCCATAACTTACACACTTATTTGGCATAATTCAAACGCATATTAGTACTTAATTATCTTGTTCTTATTTTAAGAATATTCCACCCAAACATATACTCAGTGTCTACCTTTTTTTTTTACTCTTATGACTCAAGTGAATGAGACTTGGTGTCAATATAGAGATATTAGGATTTAACGGAGATTTAAATACAAGATAGCTTTTTACCACAAAACATTCCTCGATCACGGTATAGTTATTTCCCTACCATACTTATTCTAATCCAATGACTTGTGAAATTCCATTTTGTTTTATATATGTATTTGGTTTTCTCAAAGGTTGATTACACCAAGACAATTCATATTATTTGAAACAGATGCATTTCTTTAGTTGAGTTATAAGCTCTTCAAGAGTGACATTATTTCAAACCTCAAATCTTGTTTCTACTCTTATATGCTTTATTTTCTACATCACAAAATGGGCTTATTATTAGCATTGTCTTTTAAAAGGAGTTACGAAGTGTGTTTCTAACCTCTTGAAGAAATAAATGATTAAAAGAATTGAAGCTACACACGAACCCTAAGTTAACATCCAAATCAACTGAGGTTTAGATTAATTCCAACTTCACCTAAGGTTTACCCCTCAAGTATATAAGTGTTTTAAGGAAGAGGACATATTTATGCTAAACCACCTTCAGAAAGGACCAAGTTGTAATGTTGAGAGAAACCAAGGTAGCACATTCAGCTGAGCGGAGCTAAGGAGTTCATTAACAAGAGTTTAAGACCTAGAACAACTAAGTCACAACCTCCATCTATGTCGTCTGGATCCAACAGATATTGCATTCGATGAAGAAAATAAATTTTAGTTTTATCTTCAGAAGAAAAGGTAGTTTGATAGGCTATGAAGGAGGAGTTAGCTCTACAAACTCCAAATAAAGTTTGGTTGTGTCGCTCCTATCTACCAGGTTTATGACAATGTCACTAGCCATACTGACTAAGATGATAAACCCAATCTTGGGATCTTGTTTACTCAAAATAGGATATTTCCATTGAGTGTGGGGTTTAAGTTCACTCTACGTTTTTCAATGTCTTCTATGGTAAGGAGTATCACACATGAAAACAAGTTATGCTCTGATATTGTGTAAGGGTAGAGTGTTTCGATTAAATCTCTTTATTACATTTACAAAGTATGAATGCACAAGATGACTCATTAATCATTTATTGAACACTAAATATGCACTACCAAATATTACTTCAAATTCATTTACCTTATATGAATATCAAACCTTTTTACCAGGTGTACTATAAATCAAATTGACCTATGATTAAATGCACATTTCCTAGATGTCCTTGAAACTAGCATCTCATACATAACATTTTTTTTATGAAATATAACCTTATGTAACATAAGACTACATTATACATTTATTAATTTAACAATGAACTATATAAATTACAATGATAATTAATGAATTACACATCACCTTTTTCGTAGTCATTGTTTCATCCTGTTAAAACCACGTGAGCATGATATCAACGATAAATTATTGGCATGGCATCCACCCTAATCTAACATAATTATCATTTTTTAGTTTCTGATTTATATATGATAATAATTACAATTTGGAATCGAAAAAAAAAGGTTTAGATACATGTATTCATTACATTTCATTTTACTTCATTTTGTAACTCGGGAGAGAGAAAGAGAAGGGAAGTAGGAGAAAACACCATTTGTAAACAGTTCTATTTCACACAAAAAGTTACACTATAGAGATTTAAATAGTTATTTACATGTGTCATAAGTATCTACGGTGGTTTGGCAACCCGACGAGGGTCCCACCATTTTCTATTTTTACATTTTGTTACTAGCTACAAAATGTTCAAAATGGGTTCGGAGGCTAAGAAATTGCTTCCAAAATTTGTCTTCCTATGAGAACACACACCACGATTAAATGTATATGTCTCCACCTATATACCAAGAGTTCATTGCACCTGACGTAATTTGGAAATTGACGAACGATTTATGTTTGGTGGCTAGTTTTCCAGGGCCACTGGTTGTAGTTGACCCAATTGCAAATGAAAAAAAGTTAGCTCGAGGGCTTAGAAAATCATGTCCAAAATTGATGTTTGATGGATGAACATGAAACAAGAAAATTCCTACAAATTTCCCTATATACAGAATTCAATAGAGTCAATGGAATTCAGAACTAGAAAACAGTCTTCAAACCGTGACAAGTTTTCTGAAGCCATCGGTCCTAATTGGTCTAGTTTGACCTTGTCAAACTGTGACCAGAGGCCTACAAAATGTCATCATCAAAATATCCAGAAAGATGTTTCTCCCTAAACTGAAGGTTCCATGCAATTTTTTAGTATAAACACTAGAGTTTTGTGAAAACGGGAAATAATTTCTCTATCCAGGTTTCAAATGGCGGTTCAAAATGAAAGAAAACTTTCTAGATTTAAAAACTTTCTACTACTGTAGAACAGTGTAACAGAGCTACTATAAGAGCGTCAAAAAGATCTTATATGTTCATTCGGGGTCAATCGAAAGGTCAAGGTGACTCCTTGCATACCAAGGTACATGAATGAAGCTTAACATCTAGTTTTCAGAGTTACGAAGGGTACTTAATGAGTCTCCAAAAAATGCAAAACTTAACTATTTAAATAAGGAGAAGGTCAACATTATTATTGGGAAGTCAATATTTTCTTTTCGATAAACCAATATTGTAGTGATCTAGATGGGTAGGAATTTTTCTAAATCATCTCAGAATGAGGGTGGAAGTTCATGTTTTAATGCAATGAGTTATTTTGACTTTGTGAGTTACTACACGATATTTTATTGTTTTGCGACGAGTTGAAATAAACAATTAACTGTATTATAATCTTAATATTTTAAAACTACATTAAGTTGCAAATGAAAAACTAAAATATGAGAGTTATGAAAGATGAGGGGAGGTGAACCATTCTTGGCAGAACGAAGTCGATCAAACCAGTAGGATTCTGTTCAACATCTCGCTTTGCACTTCGTCAACCAGTTCACTAGCATTCACAGCTCCAGCATTTTACATACATGTCTATCATAAAATTTGTAACTGTAGATTTGAAACCATTCCTCTACTCTTTATACTTTGAAGGATGTCCATAATGTGTTCCACAACTCACAACTGGCACAGGACGGGAGATGCTAACAAAATTTATGGAAACTATCTTTAGATCTGCTAGTTATGGTTTCTCAGAAGAATCTAAAGCCTTTTCAATGGACCCATTTCATTGATAACCTACAAATGCTACAGATCAAAAACCCACATTTATTTCAGAAGTTGTTTTTGTTTAAAATTTTACATGCCCTTCTTATGCTTCCACAAATTACAGGAAGGTCTGTCAAGGCACTCACAACTACAAAAATAAATATGGTGTAGATCTCTATTTTGGCGCTAGATGGGAAAACGTGGAAAATATGAACTGATCAGGATGGAGGCCTAAAATTTAGTAGCTTCATACGTCCACCAAAGAATTTGCAACTACAACATCTGATAAAACCCTTCTATCTTTTTATAAGTTGTTATATGTCCACGCAGGTCAAGGGTTTCCCCATTTTTTGGCACAGATTGGGAGGAGCTAGTAAAGTGAAAAAAAAAAGATTTCCAATATGATTTGATGGATGTCCATACCCTTACCCAAAGCTCATATTTTTTCACAGGCTAGGAGTGCACTGGAAAATTTAAACTCATCAAGTTGGAGACCTGTTTGTTGCATGGATGAAACAGTGTGACTGTCTCCTAAGGAAACCCCACGTCTTCTGTACACTACCGTAATCATACTCCATGAGAATTTGTCTCATTTTTTAATTTAGTCAAAAACTGTAACAACTTTCATGTTCTGTGAGATGCCACGTAGGTCCTAGGGTTCATGTTTGACACATGATGAGAGTACATTGTTCAAAGGAGACTGCAATTCCTTTTCCCTTGGTTTCACGCACTACCTCCCCTCATGCCTTCTTCAGCAGCTTGGTGGGTGCGAAAAAATAGGTATGAAGCTTCCTTCGAATGGTGGCGGTGGCTGCTTGCCTTCATTAAACAATAAGACAGAAAAATCCTATAAGGAGCCCCCTTTTCCCTAACCGCTCCAAAATTTCATAGGCTTTTTTCAATTTTAATTCTTTTATTTTTATTTTTATTTTTTTAACATTAAAAACATTTTGTCCTGATCGCCACTACTCCCAACATTTTTATCTATTTTCTTACCCTAGTACTAATGTAATTTATCTCTCCACTATGTTGTGTTTATCATCTAAATACATCTGAATGTTCTTCAAATTCCTCAATGGCCTTGTTCTTTTTACCTCTTAACTCTTTCTCTATCTTGCAAAATCTTTCCAAAATAATCTTATATTTTTTGTGGTACTTCAATTCTTATTTTCTCCTTGAAAACCTTGTTCACCACTACCTCCAATATAAGGCATATACAAAGTTTATTGTTTGTCAAAATTCCTCATACACTGCCTTGGAATTCACGGCTACTTTCTTTGTTGTAGCCTCATCAATCTCCACAACCGACACCCGTTCTTGTAACTCCTTCGTAAACTTAACTTTTTTTGTGTTTGGATATATGCACAATTTATACAATGGTGTCACATCCATCACATATACTTCATTTCCAATCTTAGGTTCATTGATCTGGAGGAAATTTGACATATCAGAAGTTCCCTATTTCTCCCTAACTCAGTTGCATGCAGAAATATCTTGTCAGCAGTTTCCTGACGGCTTTTAAATGAGGCAAAAACAAATGTTGTATGTAGGAGATACCATCCATACAAGATCAAGTGCAAGAGGTCAAAATAGAAGGCACTGGTGTAATGAAAAGTGGCACTACAAAAAATCACCACTTGAGTCGGGAAATGAATCTTTCTTCAAGGATAGAGAATTTGGAAATTTTATAAGGCTCAAATATGATCCTTTGAGATACATCCAATCATGTTTCTATAGGTATTTGGGAAAAAAATGACAGTGACAAACAAAACATGACTGTGGAAAACACAAGTAAAGGAAAAACCTGAGTTTTACACCCAAGTTATAGACTCTTTCACACAGACAGAAGAACAAAAAAAATTTCTAGATTTTTAAGTGATACTCGACCAAGGAAGGGACTTATCATGGAAAGCTAAATGGAGGAAAGATTCTTCGAGAATCAATGCGGGGAGATAAAAAACATTAAAGAGGCCCAAAAATTGAGGAATTTCAATGAAAAATAGGGCGAGACTAATTTGAGCACAAACAGACAATACAAGATATCCTTCTACACCCTTCTTCTCGACATGGATGAAGTGCACATTTTTAATTTACAATTTTTCTATCCTATTTTACTAATGCAAAAATGATCATGTTTTTATCTACCTCGATCTCGGACCCCTATAGGCATTAATTTTTTTTTCCAAAATCACCCCCTTTAAATCAACTTAAAAGCAATGCAAGAATCTAATCATACTGCAAAACATGTTGATATAGAAGTTTAGAAAAATGTGTATGTCTATGGGTTCATTAATAGAACCGATATATTATCAACTTCAATGACTGTAACAATTAATATAATCTAGCATGATAATATTGAATACAAAAGAACATGAATCTTTATACCAAGTAGCTACCCTGGTAGATTCGATCTTGTATTATATTAGTGAATACCTCTTCACCTCCATTGCATGGTGCCATGTATTCTCCTTCCTGGTACAATTCATCATGGCTCCTTAATCAGTCTTCGAGACGATAATACAATGCCCATTAGCTCCCTAGATGGTCTTCTAGACATTCCATACTTTGAAGTTATGGATTAATAAGCCTTATCTCCATTTCGATGATAATAATAATTGGTCATAAATGAAAATGATGAAACAATATATTTGATATAGGTCTTATCTCTCCATTATATCTCCATTAAAAATCAATGTGCTCGTCTTCGAACTTCACCAGTTATTCACCATGTCTCAGACTCAAAGTACAACTTTACGGAGAGAGTGTGGAGCTTAATTTTTACGTATTTCCTATATAAATAGGTTTTCCATGTCCATAATGTGCCCATGATCACCATCAAACTTCACCAGTCTTCCTTCTCGTCTTTGGCTTAGAGTTTTGTCTTCTCGGAGAGAATTCAGAGCTAAAAAATAAGATTTCATCTATTAAAAAAATAGGACTTAAAAAAAATAATAATGCCTATAATGATAGGGCTTACATATTTACATGCCTATAATAATAGGCCTTAGCTCCGGAACATATACCTATCTTAAAATATAGGTATTTCAAAGTAATAATGCCTACAAATAATATGGGTCTTAAATAATATAATGATTATGCCTATTAAAATAGAGCTTATAAATTATTTTCTCAACTCCACCATATTTTGTAATCCTTGGGATTGCTATCAAAATGCATTGCATTTGGTTTTTTCTTTAAGGAGAGAGAGAGAGAGATCCAAAAATGAGCTTGTCCCAAGGAGAGGGGTGTCAACGGCCTTTTATAGGCTAAAATGACCACATATGGCTCTCAAATACCATATAATCAACCTCTTATCCAAAACAACTCACTGGCCGAGTTGACTGGGCCACTCCAATCACTATGGGGAGGTCACAGGTTCTAATACCCACTGCCTATGACTACGTAGACCATTTTTACGCCTACGACCGCAATAAACTGTGTCCACATTGAGCTATGGCCGATCGTGACCACCATGTGTCCTCTGATCCATGCCGTTCACTGTTCGTCACGACCCATCCATCCACTTTCCCCCCTTACTTCGTTGTCCCACACAACACTCCCACCATCCATGTAACCAAACGGTCGAGGTGGAGTTATTTTTCCCTGGCTCGATCGAGTCTTCTTTCTTGTCAATGTGCATGTGGATTATCCAAATTTTATGGTTATTACAATGTGGGAAGGCTTAATATAGCCTGAGGACATATTCAATATGTTATGGCTTAGGCCATAAGTCCCATTTTGTCAGCAGTTATAACTAAAATAACTCGCTGAGTTATTTAGATACCAAAAATACCCCAATACAAAGAATAGCTTGATTTTAAGTTGATGTCAACTTGCCATATAGATTGCAACGTAGGTCGATGGATAAGATCTGAATCACCATTTGTAACTCAATCTTAGTCTAATATGGAAATGTCATGGTAGGCCACGTGGTAGATTGAGGACCCACCACATGGAAAATATTGTTTCGATTGTGTAAAAAGACGAAGAAGATGTCGAATGATGAAGAAAAAAGGTATAAACACGGAAACATCACCTTCACATGATCATTCTGGTCACTACTTCATGACTCGTTCAGTTGACCTAGTCCCACCTAAGGTTTACCTGAACTTTGACCAGCCACCAAATGTGAATACGAACTCCATTTTTGACATTCAAATAGTTGTCAGAAAGCTCTCAGGGTCATATTTTGTACTATAGTGATCATGGGAGATTAAATAAAATTATTTCCTTCGTAATGTCCTCTAGATCACACCTCCCATTTTTGTCCCAAAAATATTTTGAACTCCAAATCACCTTGCTGAGAATAGATCATCAGTGTATTCTACCAACTCCATATTCAAAAAATGATGGTTTAAAATCTAGGACATGTGGAACTTTGGCTCATTAACTCCTGTTATGCCACTTTGATATCTTAATAAGACCTCCATGCCATTGTTGTGTAGTGCTCCACTTCTAGATCCGTGACAACAAGGATCTTATTTGACTCTATAACAAAGTTCCTGGCTCCTAGTTGATTCCACAGAATCCAAACTGGTTTGAAGGAAATCCCTATTACTTAGAGCTATGATTGATCTGATGTCGGTGATGGATAATGAATTTTCAAGTACCATCCTGCTACAGGGTGATAAGAGACTCTACACAGAATGAAGTTGTAACCTAATGTCACGTCCCTTTCCAGACTTCAATGCCTCCAATGCACGATGTTAAACCTATTTCAATACCTAAAGCCTCCAATGCATAATGCTAGTATGATGATCAGATAACATTATATTGAATAGTCACAATGCCTCTAAACATAATGATTATCCCATCTGATTTATCATGAGCTCAAAAATGGTTACTCCAACCCTACTGTAGGGCTCCTTCCTCTACAATGTACAAAGCCTCCTATCGATGATGACTATCAGGTACCACTCTGCTGCACAGTCACAATGCCTCTACACAGAATGAATTTCTGACCTGTTGTCAGATGCTAATGGTTTTTAGCTACCATTTTGCTATACAGTCACAATGCCTCTGTACAGAATGAAGTTCTGAGCTGACACCTGCAAGCTCCATTGTCTACACATATGGATGAAAAATCTCCAAACTCATAGATATGAGTACCCAACTCTAATGGTAACTAAAACATTTGATTAGGAGATATGTTCCCTTAACAGGGTCTTCTTATCACCAAAAAATAGCACCCTCTGATTTTTCATGACTGTGTGAATGAGCAACTGGTGTTTTTAGGTAACATTGGACCATCTCTCAAGTTGTGGGACTTTATACTTGAGATGGACCTCCAACGAAAGCTGGTTCTTACTCCTAAACTACTTACCACAATCTAATCTAATGTAGGAAAAACCAAATAATCCTAATCTAACTTTCCAAGGGACCAGAGAGAGAGAATTCATGAAAACAAAGCCTACACTAAATCAGTGATACACCAGAAAAGAAGGATGAAATATCCTCTTGAGGGAGAATATAGAAAGAAAATGGAGTAGAGAGAGGCCAAACCAATGTGACACAAACCTAGATCTTCATTTACCACTAAATCTCCATGAAACACAACATCGTTGCACCATCAAATGAGACATACATGCACACAAAAAATACAATATAAATAGAGGGGCAAGGAGATACAACAAAAGAATGCAAGGGTTGAAAGAACACCACGAACACAATTTTATTACTCTTAGAATATGTATAGTCCATTACATTGTTGAAATAGAGGCACAAAATACACTTTCTAGACCCATGAGAGGGTTTGCAACTCAATGGTGTTGAGAAACAAACTTTGTAGAGTTTCTCTACATCCCAGAATATATCCTTTTACAATGATCCCAGCATACTAATTTATAGAATGTTGAGCAGAAAGAGAGGGAAATAAAAATTGAAATCCCAAAAATCTCAATTCCTACCACTTGCAAGATGTCAAAATGGATTGGAATGATGGCATGTTACTTGAAAAATTTCCAACCATGTTGTCCTATAACGTGCAGCAGTGAGAAAAGTCCACCCATCCTTTATTTAGTGCACCCATAATATAAAAACATGTTGTTCAGATATTGTCCATGTTTTCATTAAAATCACTAAATACTCTTCATTGAGCCCCAAATTTCTTGATCTCTGTGAATCTGGTTCAAAAACATGGTCCTAACTATGGTTATTTTACGTGATTTCATTGAGAAATGCAAAAGATATGGCATTCTGAGTGGAGATAGTTGTTTGGGGTCCACCAAGCATTTTTGTCTTTTTTCGGGACTGGATATTTAATTGAGTGGAGTCGAATATATTTCTTTTATTTTTATAAATCTATCCTCATCAAAATTAAGAAATCCAATTGTGGTGCAGAGGACATCGTGCCCATTTTTAAAAGTCCAATTTTGTGAAAATCGGAGCTCTGGATCGAAAGTTATGGCATTTTGAAGTTCGGGAGTCAGGCGTGAGGCACAGAAGGGAAATGGAGGGAAGGCATGCACGTAGGTGCATGAGGGGATAGAAAATAAGGCACGTGCATAGAGAGAAGGGAAGAAAGGAGGTGCACGGGAGGAAGATGCACAAGGGGGAAATGCAAGGGGAGTAGAATGTGAAGGAAGAAACAAGAACGCACGTGAGGGCGTGCGGACACATTATAGAAAGGAAGCGAGGCACACAAAAATATGAAAGCACGTGAGAGGAAATCAGAGAGAATTCACATGCGTAGGTTCATGCACCGTAGAAAAGAACGCATACTTGTGAAAAACAAGTATGGAAGTAGGGCATGAATATCCAATTGAGGAAGGGTATATGGGGAAAAAAAGAAAAGAGGGCACATGACAAGAAGCCCCAAAACTTATCCAATTTGGAAGGCATCTATAGAGGGGTGAGTGGAATAATTGCATGTCACAGGGATCACGCATACATATTGCAGCCTATACAAAGTGCCAAATGAGCAAGCTTGCGGGCGCTTAACCTAAAATGTCAAACATCAAATCCCGAATGAAAGTAAAAGTCATCCAAATAGCTAGGAGAGTTATTTGGATAACATGTCTTTATACAACTTTCAAATACAATTGTAAGGAAATTATATCCTAAGACATCATGAAAATTAGTTGTAAAAATTCTCCTTTTTTGCGTTCTTGGTACTAAACTTAGTTACCAATTTTATAGTAAAATAATTTCACATGATAAACCTGTCGCGAAAATTTCTCCTACTCGGTGGCTTATGTACTTGGTCTTCCCACTGCATCATAATCATGGTTTAACCTCATTTGTCTCTTTCTTACTGGACAAACAACTCAACAAGGACCAAAAAGTACTGCATCTCCTAGTATTAGCAATTTACTAGAATAATTTCCCTCTAAGGGGTCTTACTAATTTAAGTATAACATAGTACAAACATTACCCAGAATTGGGTCTTGACTAATGTGTTATGTGGATCATCAAATGATCTATCATCTGCACATGAGTCATGATAAACTTTTCCCTTAGTCTATCCTACCAATTTGGACTCCACAAGTATAAGCTTGATGCCATAACTATAAACTTAGCCTGCACTGATCAACCTGCTTAGAGAACAACAGGTTTGCAAGTGTGATAACCTGCTCTGATACCAACTAGATCTGAAAATTATCAAGTTTTTATCTACCTTGATCTCAACCCCTATAGGCATTAAATTATTTTCCAAAATCACCCCATTAAAATAAACTTAAAAATCAATGTAATAATATAATCATACTGCAAAATAGGTTGATAACGGAAATTGGCAGAATGCCTACATTTCTAGGTTCATTAATAGAACCACTATATTATAAACATCAATTACTGTAACAATTAATATAATCTAGCATGATAATACTGAATACAAAAGAACATGAATCTTTATACCAAGTAGCTACCCTGGTAGATTCTATCTTGTATACTATCTATGAAAACCTCTTCACCTCTGTTGCACGGTGCCAAGTATTCTCCTTCCTGGTACAATGGCATGTGGCTCCTTGATCGGTCTTCAAGATGATAATACAACACCTTTTGGCTCCCTGGACGGTCTTCCAGACATTCCGTACTCTAAAGTTGTTGCTTAATAAGCCTTACCTCCATTTTTCCGATAATAATAATTGGTCATCAATGAAGACAATGAAATTTCCTATAAGATATATGTCTTATCTCTCCAATATATCTCCATTAAAAATCTCAGCACTCATCTTCAAACTTCACCAGTTGTTCGCCACGTCTTAGGCTCAGAGTAAAGCTTTATGGAGAGAGTGTGGAGCTTCATTTTTACATATTGCCTTTATAAATAGGTTACACACCTCCATAATGTCACCAAGGTTGCCATCGAACTTCATCAGTCGTCCTTCTTGGCTTTAGCTTGGAGTCCTATCTTCTCAGAGAAAATTTAGAGCTACAAAATAATATTTCACCTATTAAAAATAATAAGACTTAAAAATAATACTAATGCCTATAATCACAGGGCTTACATATTTGCATGCCTATAATAATAGGCCTTAGCTTTGGAACATATACCTATATTAAAATATACGTATTTCAAAATAATAATGCCTATAAATAATATAGGTCTCAAATAATATAATAATTATGCCTATTAAAATAGGACTTATAAATTATTTTCTCAACTCCACCATATTATTTACTCCTTCGGCTTGCCTTCAAAATGCATTGCATTTGGTATTTTCTTGGAAAGAGAGAGAGAGAGCTCCAAAAATGAGTTTGTCCCAATGAGAGGGATGTAGAGGGCCTTTTATATGCTAAAGCGACCGCATATGGCGCTCAAATACCATTTCTTCCAAATATTATCCCAACCAAATCGTTGTCCACGTTGGTTGGGCTGCTCTAATATCTACAGAAAAGTAAGAGGTTCAAATCCCACTCCCTATGACAACATAGGCCATTTTTATGCTACCACCAACCACTATTCCATGTGGACGTAAAAACCCCAATGAACTACATCCACGTCGAGATATGGCCTACCACAACCACCGCGTGTCTTCCCATCCACACTGTTCACAGTTACTCACTACCCATCCTTTCACGTTCCCCCCTTGTTTCGTTGTCCAACACAACACTCCCACATTCCATGTCACCAAATGGTTGGGGTGGAGTCATTTTTCCAAGCCTCAGCCGATTCTTCTTCCTTATCCATGAACATGTGGATTATCCCAATTTTATGGGGATTACAATGTGGGAAAGATTAATATAGCCCGAGACATATTGAATATGTTATGGCATATGCCACAAGTCCCATTTTGTTAGTGGTTATAACTCAAATAACTTTCCCAGTTATTTAGATACCCAAATTCGCCCAATACAAAGCATAGCTCGATTGAATGTCAATGTCAACTCGCCATATATCTTCCAACATAGATCGATGGATAATAATTGACTCGCCATTACTTACTCAATCTCAGTCAAAAATGGAAATGAGGGTGGCAAGCCACATGGTGCCCTGAGGACCCACAACATGGAAATATTTTGTCGATTGTGTACGAAGATGAAGATGATGTTGAATTACGAAGACCAGAGGTACAAACCTAAAAACATCACCTTCGGAAAATCATTCTTGTCACTACTTCGTGATTCACCAATTGACCCGGTCCCACCTAAGGTTGATCTAAACTTTGAGTAGCCACAAAATGTGCATTTGAACTCTATTTTTGACCTTGAAATACTCTTCTGAAAGATCTCAGAGTCATCTTCTACACTGTATTTATCCTAGGAGATTCAAGAAACTTATGTCCTTCGTAATTTCCTATAGATTATTCACATTTTTATGTTTTACACATTTCTATTTACAAGCATATTTGGCTACTTGATCGTTTTCTCCTTATAGGTATGCCATTTGAGAAATAAGTAGACAAATTGGGAAAAACAACAACAATGATGATGATAGTGACAAAAAAATGAAAATGGAAACACAACACTACAGGAATTTGCCTTTTCTAACCATGCAGGTACACTACAGACAGCAATAGCTACACACGTGTTCCACCCTAAGTTCACTCTTATCAATTTTTATGTGCATTTTTCATCTTTATAATATGCACTCCTCAATATTTTTATTGTTTTCATTCCACACTTGAGTATAGTCCATATGAACTTCTTCTCTTACACTCTATATGGGTATCAGGTACGCATGTTTATCTACTTTATGTTATAGAGCTTTCAACTCACCAAGATTAAGTGGGAAGAAATGTAGACAATAAATTATGCACTTTACACATAATTTAGTCTGGTCTTAGACTCCTACTTATAAGGTTCTCAATTGGTTAAACTAAAAATTAATCCCATCTTTTGGCCATATTTGTTTTATATTTTATTTCATACTTCCCATGTATATTCTAGCACGTACTCACCCATTTCGAAACTAGCCCATCATTCTAGCCAAAATTCAGGATTCCCTAGCCTATACTGGGGTGCCCCGATCCCACTTATGGGTGCCTTGGTCCCACTTATTGGGCACCCCGGTCTATGCCCATCCTTTTCCTTCTTCTTTTTGGGGCTTTTATAGTCATTTTTTTGTCTTTATGTTTTCCTCAACCGGCCTTGTTGGGATTAATTACAAAATAAGACTTGAGATCCCTTCAAATATAAATCTTATAAGACCATAATAAGGGCCCTAGCATCACATATTACTATAACTCCTTCTAGAGCTACATCCATTGTGTCACTTACATCTATTAGTGCCATGCATCAAGGGTAGGAGATTTGCATCACACTCACTGCATAAGGGGAGGGATTCTATTCTATTTAATGCACACATTCTACTTAAATTTTTTATAGTTACTATTTCTCGCTACTTATCTTTCCATAGTAGGTCATTTTCAAGTTCATTTGATAGATGTAGCACGAAAAACATGAAGGGTTTGAAACTAAGCTATGACACTCCAAAACTCAATTTTTAATCTTTTATAGTGTTCAGAATGCCTAGATTGTGACTAGGGCACCCTGGGGCACCCCAATACCTTCTCAGGTACCTCAGAGATCTCAAATTCATTAGATCTACCCTTCGGAGGGTCCTTGAATGTTCGTATAAACTTCTATATTTTTTTATTAAACATGTGCCAACCTGTAACCATATTTGACAATCAACTAAGACATTTCCTTTCCTTTGCTTACATACTCAAGGTTTCATTTTACTTAGAATAATTAGTTACAATTATTTCATACTATTTTAGTTCATTTATACAACGTTTTAGTCCTCCTAATATAGATTAATAATTAATACCCTAATACCCCATTTAAATCACTTAGGTGCCATATTTTGTTAATCACATACTTGGAAGTATAATAATAGTAGCAAGTGGCAGTATATCATACTTGGTGAGAAAAATCTTGGTAACACAAATTAGTTAGAGATGCGTACCTAAGAGAAGTCTATAGAATCCCATGCTATAGAAGAACACGCACATGTGGTAGAAGAGAAATCTGAATGAGAGCATATAGCGTGAAGACCCATGGATCAATGCATTGATCCATGTAGTGTAACGAGATACGTGATACTGTGATGAAGTGTACTAAATGAGAGTGATGATTGTGATGTTGAATGATTGATGATTTCAAATTTTGTATAAAAATGATGTGTTGGGGTAGCGAGTTATTAGTTCCCAATCTAATTATGTGTGTATGTAAGACCAGAGGATTTTGACGTCCTATTGCTAGAGGAAGAGTGTATGGAGAAATATGTGTTATTCTCCAACCTTTAACTATATCCTCAAAATATCTATCTACTGTATACGGACACAGATCAAATTTTTAGTGATTTTGGATCCAAATATTTTGATCAAATCTAATGACCCATCTAGGAGAACTATAGGAAAGAAAATGACTATTCATTGCCCCCACTCCAATGGTTTCACCGCAATGTATGTGATTGCTTCCAAGTTAGGTCATATAGAAGAAAACGTTGAATGTAGACTAACTTCCCAAGTTAGGTCATGTGGGAGGAAAAAATTAACTCCTAAGTTAGGTCATGCGGGACAGTTGGGACGTCAGGACGCACGGGACGCGAAAAGCAGAAACGGCCGAAAGCAAGGAAAATCGTTAGGTTTTTGTTTCACGCGGTTTTGGGACAGTCGGAACAAAAGTACGCGCGGGATGCGAATCGGCCGATTTGCCGACAGACAGTCCATTTCGAGCGGTTCAGAGTTATTTGTCCCAGGCAGTCCGGGACAGTTGGGACAAAAGTACGCGAGGGACGCGTGGGACGCGAAAAGGCAAAAAAGCCGCAAACAGGAACAAGGAAGCCCGAATCGGCCAAAGTAGGAGATTTTCATCTGGCACAATTGGGACAAAGGTACGCGAGGGATGCGAGGGATGCACAAATCGGAAGCGACCGAAGGCAAAGAAGAAAAGTCAACGTTTGACCCGTGAACTTCAAACGGCCATAAATTTTGACTCTGAGCTCCGATTTTCACAAAATTGGACTTTCTGGAACGAGCATGACGTCCTCATTTGGATCCAGTCAGTTGATGCTCATTCTCGTCAAATGACAGAAAACACCTGCCAGACCCAAAATATCTACCCGCACTCAGAAGGCCATAACTTTTGCATTTCTCAATGAAATCGCACAAAATTGGTACCATTGGAATTGGTCGAGATTTAAATAAAACATGGCTGGGTTCATAACAGTGTTTTATTTGGTGGTTGGGAGTGCAATTAAGAGGCATGGTCATCATTCTTTCTCTGTTGCAGCACCTTGGACAGTATGGGGAGCCTTTTTCAAGTAATATACAATCATTTTACTCAATTTAATGCCTCTTACAAGTGGTTGGAGGACAAATTTTGGGATTTCCATTTTCCCTTCTCTCTCTCTTCTCATTTTTTCTATAAATTGGAGTGTTGGGCTCATTATAAAGAGGAGGTCATTTTTGTAGCAAAGCTCTGCTAAAATTGCTTTGTGAAGCCAATGTGTTGCAGGCCCTTGTTATGGACTCCTTGCATGGTGATCCAGGCCCTTATCTTGTAATAGACTGAACTATACATATCATGAAGCAATAAAATATAAGTTTGTGGATGTATCTTCCCCTACTATGTTTTCTTGCATTCTTCTTGCCCCTTCAACCTCTTCTTTACAAGAATATTGTGTCTATTATTATGTTAATGTAGGGATCCATTATCATTGTGTATGTTCGAGGTATTTTTGTGAATGCATTTTGTTAGATTGTGGAGAACTGTCATCACCCCTTCTAGTGTGCACTTTGCTTCTGCATCTCACGCATTTGAAAACTACTCTCACACCCTCCTTTTCTAGTGTATCACCGCTTTTGTGTAGGCTTTCATTTTATGCATTCTCTCTCCCTAGTCCCTTGGAAATTTAGATTAGAATAGTTAGTTTCCCCTGCATTAGAGTAGATTGTGGCAGGTAGTTTAGGAGCAAGAACCAACTTTCTCTGGAGGTCTATCTCAAGTAACAAGTCCCACAACTTGGAGATAGTACCCATGTTATCCAATCACACCGTAAGTTCAAGTATATGCACTTCTGGAAACATAAGGGTGTTGTGTTTGGTGATAACAGTTAGACCATTAAGGGTAATCGATAGAAAGTGATGAAATGTCGTATGGTGTATTAGTAAATGTGTGAAAATGTAGAATGATCACATAGTGTGGTAAAGGGGATTTATAGGATGACCCCAATTGTATGATCCCCTTTCGGCGAAAGGGGAAGTGGTGATGAGAACTAACATGGATCCTGAAAGCAAACACATGTTAGAAAGTATATGATAGATATCGCTAAAAATATTTTTAGATTGAGTGAAATAAAATGTCACAGAGAAATGTTGTGTTTGACATGCATATGATATGATGGTAGGAATAATTTTAAAGATAATTCCACATATGGGATAAAAATAAGAGTATAAATATTTGAGAAATTAGAAAAAATTGGTGACGTATATTAGATGAGTAAGGAATGTGAAGTATGACCATAGTAGAGTGAATAATGAAAAATGACTATAAATAGTAAAGTGAAAAAGTTATTAGTCAACTCATTTGTCTTTTACGTAAGTGTGAGAGTGAGATCCTAGTGTTTAAGGATGTCAAAAGTTGGAGAACCATGAGTTAGTCATTTTGAGATATCCTCGTGGCATCACTATGATGACTACGTTGGTAAGAGCAATTTTTTTGAAAAATGCACTTGTAGTAGTCATTTTTGGTTAATTTTTAGAAATTATTATTTTAGTTTTTCTAGGCATTTTTTACCTTGGAAAAAGTGGTGAAGGCGCTAGTGACCTTTCAAGACAGGAGTTCCTAGACATGGGCGCTAGTGTCCTACTCCCAAGAGTCATGGTCTATTTCTGGGTGCCAATGTGGAGAAAGTGTCATTTTTTTCTAGACTGATGTAGACATGAAATTTGATGTGTAGTGATGTTGTAAGTAATAATATGTGTATTTTTATGGTGTTCTAATGCTTTACATAATTTATTTTGGTGGTTTGTACAAGGATATCCATTAGAGGAAGTTTTGTGGTGGTCGCCACATGAGTACATTTCTCTGGCTGGATTTACCAGATGAATATTTGGAGGTTATGGACCATGTTGGCATATCGAACATAGTGAGGATGGAGGATGTGCTCCATAATATGCCTATGATGAAAAATTTGTGTGAGAGATGGTGTGCAAACACTTGCATGTTTTGGTTACCTATAGCTGAGATGACATTCACATTAGAGGATGTATATCGCATATTGTGATTAATTATTATTGGAGATAGGGTACAATACATGAAGGTAGAGGATTTCAAGAAATAGATGAAGGGCGCTACAAGGTATTTCATGGGTAATAAAGTTCCTACCGAGTCTTATATTAGTTTAGATATGATTTTGAGATTAAGAGTTCCATGTTTATGAAAGTTCATAATTGTGGTTATTGCACCGTCGATTGCATTGGAGGGTGGTGGTGTGGGCATATTATATAAGATGTATGATATTTACCACTGAATAGAGGAGGAGAGTACTAGGTATGTTGGGGCACGATGTGTGTTGGCTCACATGTATAGATATATTTACATATTTATATAGGAGGAGCACGAAGGTGGGATTAGAGTGAAAAATTTTCTACATGTATGGGCCTATGATTTTATAGCACTACTGAGCTTAGTTGGTGGTCCAAGAGAAAATTTGGTGAGGCTAAACATATTTTCTAGGAGATGGGTTGGTGTGCATGGGTGGAAGATGGGTACTGACCCCTATAGATCATTGATAGATCGAATGGGATAAGAGGTAGTGATATGGAGCCCATACCAAAAATATGGAGCATGGCCATAGGATGCAGTAAAGATATGATGAATACAAAGGATGATGTGGTTTGTGGATTAGTTTCCATGGGTGATTGAGTTATTTAAAGTGGAGAGGGTTTCTAAATATTTTTGTATATGTTGGGATGTGCCCAAAGAGCCATATGTATGGGTTAGAGATGATAGAGAATTGAAGAGTGTTGGACCTATACTAGGGTGTATAGGAGATTATCTAGTAGCTCCGAGGATAGATGAGGTTGATGCAGCAATAGAGATGATAGACGCAGATGATATGGGGTGTACGTAGGAATATCGTGTATTGTTGGAAGAGAATCAATGGGCGTTTTTGTTTTCAGTGTTTGCAGATGTGGAAGGATTACCATATATCATATCCAATATACTTAATGTATGTCGTCATCCTGACACTCCTAATGGTGTAGTTAGTTCCATTGAAAAGAGCCGACCTAGTCATGGAGAGACAAGTTTGTGCTTTATTATTGTCCATATTTTGTGTAAGAAGTATCTCATTCAAGTGGTTAGAATTTCTTCAAAAGGTACCTACTACGATAAAAATTTATAAACACTTAGGAACTGAGATGGGAGGGGTGAATTATTTCCTTTTACAAATTCTAAAAATCAAATTAAGTTATTAATATAACATTCATTCATCATCCTTTTAAAATAATGAACTGAAAAAACCATGCAATCATAGTGAGAGAAAGAAAAAACACACAAGGACACATGAATTTAAGGTGGGAAACCAAATAAGGGAGAAATACTCATTGAAATAAGAGAATGATAAGGGACAAATGTCTTATAACAATTATAATGATTTTACTGTGTGTTGAGCACCCACTCCAGTGCAATGGTAAAAACCTACTCGATAATTTTTCAAGCGCCTATTTGTAAAGAAAGCACCCACTCTCAAATTTATGAAAAACAACACATACTTTTAATTAAATAAATTGATCACCTTCATCACTTATTTTCTTACATTAACACATTGCAATCATTTTTGAGATCTTCACTTCATTTGTTCATATCTCTATAAATCAACACACTTTCACAACTCTTTGTATAACAAGCAAGATTCAAACACCATGGACAATATTTATACCCAAGGATACCTCTATTTCATGTATCTTACACTTCACATTATATGACTTCCTTCTCCTTTCAACATTAATCAAGGAGACCAAAGGACATGACACAACCTGCCATAAAAGGAAATCAGTTCCTCTATCTTATCAAAATCAAAATCACTTCCTCATCTCTACTTTCATAATCCCTTATGCACCTATAGGAGACAATAATTATACTTTAACATATTGATAATCAGTAACATGCTCAAGAATATTGGATATAACTTTGTAGATGTCTGAAATGGTGGCTAAAGTAGTTTTTGTCTTCTAATGTTACGAGTAAATTTTTGTCTTCTAGTAACTTTTGATGTTAATCCAACTATCATATTATTTTTTGAACATTGCGGGACCTCTGTTATTTACTTCCATCAACTTACTAGGTCTTTTAACTCACCATTTTTATCACAAGTCTTCCTTTGAGTTCCTAGGTAAGCTAGGACTAACACCTTAAAACTATAGTTTGCAACATGGATATCGATAACAAAATTTTAGACATTACCACTTTTCCAAAATAGGAAAGATAAGTTATTAGGAATTATACTAACTCTTTACCTATTTTTTGTGGTGCATGTTATGATATGAAGGTATTTATCAAATCCATATTAAGACCATGTTCATAGAGGTCAAAAGGTCTCAAGAACTAGTTTTAGTTTAAGATGCCTCCATCCATTAAAAAAAAATTCATACTTTCCAATCATTTTGAATATCTCATGATCGACATGGCACACCATATCAAACACTCATATGCCTAGGTTATTTAGAGAAAACTCCATTTGAGGATGAGGTTCAGACCACCATCTTGAGAGACCTAGTTGAGTAGACTAGGCCAATAGGTTATAGCTATACCAACACACCAATAAGTAATTATATGGGCTCTAAAATGTTTCAATATGTCTGTAGAGAGTGTCCATAAACTTCTTATACTTCAGTCAACATCATTTACCAAAGAACTCTTCCAACCTACAATGATTGGTTAATGCATGAATAAGCTTCTAGGGGTAGGAAGTAGAAATACATATTTATATAATATTTTTCTAACACAACTTACTTAGAAAACATTGTGAGAATTTATAGGGAACTATGAGCTATTTGGATCAATAAGAATTTCTTCATGAAACATCTAGCACACACATTTACCTAAAAACTTCATCAAAACCAATGATTTTTGTATCTTATGGTCCTACCTGTAGCTGAAAAATTTGTTTTTCTTGACCCTTGTAGATTCCTTTGATTTCCTTAGACATTAAAATATCTTTTACAATAAATTTTTTGGCCATAAGTTTCTCATTTATCCTAATACTCAAGATGAGGGTTCTGGATGGTTTGAAACCAGTTCAGAAAAAAATAATACATTTATCTTTTATTTCATAGGAATTTGATCTCATACCTTTTACATTAGATTGTTATTCCAATATTCTATAAAATGATTTATTAATATTTATCCTAATAATCCCTGTTAATTTATAAAAAATGATAAGAAGCTGAGATGTTCAATTTACGATTCTCAAAAACCCAGTCTTGAAAAATGTAACTCCACATTCTTAATTCTCACTTCCTGGCCCTGAAACATTTCTCACACCATGATAACTAATACCTCAAACATATCCCATTGTTAATTTATCATGATGCACTCTCAAATTTATTTTCCCATGTCATTTCCCTGTGAGTATTAGGCATGCATTGAACACTGCATTTACACTTGACCAACTTTAGGATCCAAATCCTTGGTTTATGTTGTTTTTCATTTACATATGGATTGTAAAATTATTCTCCACACATCATCAATTTATAATATCCTTATCAAACTTACAAACCATCATACACCAAGACCTAGTAGGAGTAGGAATTAAAATTATACTTAGTTTATCTTGATTCCACCATATAGAACCAAGTCTAACTGTTGACCATTTTCTTCACTTATTTGAAAGGGTAAAAATATTTCACTATTGCTTAGTTTTTTACATATTAGAGGATGACATAAAATCAAATCAGTATCTTAAATATTGTTCTAGAATGTCATGCCTCATAGATGTAATCATCCAAGTTATTTCCTTAATCAAGAATGTGAATAAAAAATTAAAGACCAATGTAGGTTATTGATGAAGGTGGGAAGGGAAACATATATCAGAAATGGAATATATACACTACAATCAAGTTTCACATTTGAAGTGATAAGGTACAATGTAGTTTACAATCAATTGTGTTGACTTGTGTTTTGGTTGATTCAATCAAGTTACAATTAATTCATTCTCTTATGATTATGGGAAATTAAATTTTTTTTTTGAGTTTTAAATGGTTATCTTAAAATCATATTAATGAAAATAAATGCAAAGGAAAAATTTACAACTCATCACATTAAGTAATTTTAATTTATTTATAAAAAAAGAGTACAATGATCCCACACAAGTAATGGGATATGGCTAGCAATGGAAAAGAAACACATATAAATATAAATCAGAAAATATAAGAGGTAAGAAACCCATCATTTATTGATTCAAACGCCACTTCAAGTATCCTTTATATTTATCCAGGTAGTTGCTCCATTGTATCTGTAAAACATGATTAGAGTATGTTATATCTCAGGGTCTCTAACTTCTTATCTTACAAGTTTTATATACATATGAATCATCATAAATAAAGTATAGGTAAACAAAATGGATACCAAAGAAAAAATAAAAATAAAACATTCTCATCCATGCAAATAAAAGTGATGTTCAAGCATATATTACAATGCAAAAGATGTTGAGAAATAAGCTTCAACCATACAGGTGCTACAATGCATATTTGAGGAAACAGAATAAGGATTTCTTTATACAATGTATAAAAGTAAGAAAAACTTTGAATTTAGGAAAAAAAGACATCTACAGTAGATTAGATTGCATAAGAAGCTACAAATTTAAACTCTGAATGGAATTTTAAAAGCTAAGAGAATACCTTCATCAACATTGCTCAAAATTGGAATCATCTCATTAAGCTACAACCATATGAAGATATCATGAAGCATTAATGACATGGTAGGATAAGTTAACAAATCTTCATCAAGTATTCATAAAAGGAAGTGTAGTGCCCACTTCCCTTTGAATTTTTTTTGCTTTGATTTTGATACTGTAGACTACACTTATGGACATTGCTATAGATTTTTGATTTAGCATGATACTAAATGTTAGATATGTTGGACTGTTGTTTATTTCGATTCATATATGATGCATGTGGATTGTTAGAGACATTTTATATTGATGTTGATACATTGTGGACATGGTTATTTATATACATATTTTGACATGCGATATACTTTCTTCACCATGAGTAGGTGTTGATAATTGAATTAATGTTGCGATAATTTTGACATGGGTGAAACGTTGGATAGAAATGTTACTAGAAATTTGTAAATGATATTGTAATTTCCTAGGTGATATTTGATTCGTATATAGATGATTTTTGGATTTATATGGTATATTTTATCATAGATGTCAATAATGTGGCCATGAGGCCAAAGGAGGTATTTTGGTATTTTTCAAGTAAAATTATTCACAACAAACATCAGGGGGATTGGAGACCAACCACATTTGAATTCTAGATGAATTCAACAAGGGTCACCACGGCAACATGTTATTGTTTGTGTGTGTTAGGATTATTTGGCTAAGGGGGAAATTGTGACCAAGGGGGTCATGTGTTTCCTTTTATTAGTTCCTTTAATTGATGATAGTATGTGGTTCTTTTAGTTATGTAATTTACTTGTTTTAATTATTTAGATTTTTATGTATGTTCTGCCCCTTTATCTTAAGGGGCCAAAGTGTCTTATTAATTAAATAAATCTTGTCCTAAACTAATTATAGATGTGACCAAAGGAAGATCATTTATTAGACTTGATTTTCTCTTGGAGTTTGTGTTATGTGTTGAATGCTTGAGATCTTGAGTGTTGTACACTCTACCCTTCATAGGAAACTCGAATTTGTCCTTAAGGGCCAATTTTAAAGGCTTGTGGTACAAGTTAAACTTGTCCCGAACCTCTTAAATTTCTATACCAACCCTACCTATGGGTTGGGGGGGTAAAAATTAGACCCCATTAGGTGTTTTGGGAAGATAAGAAGGGAAATGCTTATTGCACTTTCTTTCAAGTAATTAAGTTTTTCCTTAGGGAGTATGGGCTTAGATTGTTTGTGTAAGTAACTTGTCATTCCTCTCACCCACCAATTTATTGTGCATTGGGGTTGAGGTTTGAATTCTTAGGTGGAGTTGAGGATGAGTGATGTGTCATCCTACATGGAGCCACCTCATCCTCCTTTCTACCTTTTCTATTTATTGAATATTTTTTTTCTTGTTTTGGGGTTACTTCATTATTTTGTGCTCAGGTATTTTTGAAGAGTTGAAGAATTGTTGAGAGTTCTTGTGGATTGTTGGAGCTTCTGGATGCTTTCTTAGTTTTGAGGAGCTTTGAGACTTACTCTTGGAACAAGCTCTATTATGGAAAGGTAGGAGCTTTACCTTGCTTATGTTATGCTTTATTTTGTGTTTACATGCTTGTGTTGAGTATTGTTTTCTTTGGAATGTTTGTTGGGTCTGGGTAGAATTCCTGAGTTTGGAGTAAGACGATACCATGGGGAGATTTCATGTAGGGAGGCATAAGAGTTTACCATTTTGTTTTGAGGGATTTTGGGTTGGGTTCCCCACCTTGTACAGAAAATACTAATATTGCTTTCATGTTTCTTTTATGAGGGAGGCATAAGAGATTGAGGGAGGCATATGAGTATGTGGGAGGTATAAGTGGTACTTGAGGTAGGCATAAGAGTATGTAGGGGATTTGAGATTTTCATTAGAGGATTTAATGTGGGAACCCATTCCCATTGAGAGGCATAAGTGGCCTCCCCATAGGTCTTGCTCCTTTGGCTTTAATTTTAAGCCTTGTTTTTGTTGTTTTGTTGTTCTTATTTCTTGTGTTGTAGTGATTTTTTAATGTGGTTTAAATGATTGTGAAATATATGTTTGTGTTATGGAATATTTTTGTTTCCATGTGCTGTAATTATCTTCCTTTGTAATGTGGTTGGGGCTCGGGAGCTAATGGAAAGGATGGCTTCTCCTCTTCATTGGATATCTTGGTTGGGTGGAGAGCATTTCCTCTCCCCCCATTTTGTTGAGAATCAAACAAATCTTGGAGGTGCTATCTTGTTGGAGTTGTGAAGCTTGAAATTTTCTTGGAGACCTTGTGAAACTTTCTTTGTGTTGTTCCTACTTAGATTGGAGAAACTTGTAATATTGTATTCTATTATTAGCTTTATTCTTGTATGATTTCTGAATTTAAGTGGAGGACATTGTATTGAACTTGTGAAGGAAAATTGCATTCCATTGTTGGTTATGAAAGTTATATTATATATTGAAAAAGAGAAGAAAGATTTATGTTATAAAGTTAGTATTTTGAAATAGAAAATAAAGTAATTCCATTTATTTGGATTTTGGTTGTTGTGTGAAAGGAAGTTCTTTGTTTCAAAAGAAATGGGTTATACTCAATGGAAAAATGAAAGTTTACTTTAATTCTGAAGTTATTTTATTGTAAATTGAAAATAAGGAAATATAGAAGTTGTAAGATGTTAAAATGCATGCATAGTAAACTTGAATGTAAAAGAAATTTGTTGTAGTTATTTTGGATATTTGAGTTGTATTCAAAATGAAAGTGACAACAAGTTTGAAATAAGGATTTTTCGTATTTTGTATTAGAAAAATAAAAATGTGGAAATAGATATAATTCCTTTAATTTTGCTCTTAGAATTCAAAGAAAATTAGTTGAACAAAATGGAATAGATCTTGTAGTTATTACTGTTACTATTAGTTTTCAAAATGCTTAAAATGAGTAATTTTTTTACTAACAAATGAACTAATGAAATGAAATCCCAAAAATAGAAACTTGAGGAGTATAAAATCAAGATCATAATGTATTTTAGAACTTTGTAGTAAAATTTGGTTTTGTGGAAATCTCTGATTTTAAGTTCTATTTCTAAGAAAAAGGATAGCCACCCTGTGCAAAGCGGTGGTCCCGTAACCACCGCTCAGGCTAAGGCGGCGGCTTCAAAACCACTACTTAGTAGGGTGGTGCTCTATCGTTTATCACCTAGGTAGGGTGACGGTCCCACGACTGTCAATCTGCTTTAGGTGGCGGTTATGGCACTTAAGACAAAACTCCTCGGATCTAGGCCTGTTCAAAAATTTTAATTAGATTATACCATTTTATAAGTTATAAAATTTGACTCATAACTACTAGCATGCAAATAATAAATAATCCTATGGATTTGAGTAATAAAACATACAAATGAAATATTTAAAACATATTTCTTCATATATAACAATGCGGGTAGGGTTTTCCCCAAATCAGAAAGCCCCAAATACACTTAATTTTGAAACTAAACCAGATTAGGAAAGGGAACTCCTCCCAATCCTTGAATGGAAGTAATAACAACAATAAAACTACAACTAAACTAATCTTAACTAATTCTCCTTCTAGATCCTCCATAGGTATTCCTGTTTTGTTCCCATGGCTTCCTCCTCTCCAACCTGAAATTTTTAACAAAAGAAATAGACTAAATGAGGAGAATAAAATGAAGGAAAGGTTTTAATACAAATTCATAAGGAAATTTAGGGCTAGTTTGGTACCCTAGGATCTAGTGGCCAATATTGTTTTTATCTAAGGGTGGGGGTTTCACCCTTCTTTTGTTTGGTAGAAATGTAATTTAAATGTTTACATTAAATCTTGAAGGGTGTGTGTAATTGGGGAGTGGGGCCATTTAATTTCCTTCTAGTGTTAAAACTTTATTATTCCTTAGCAAGCCTTAGGAGTCAATGGAAATGAATCTAAGTTAATAGGATAATTAATTTAACTAAATTAACACAAGGTTAACCTTTCTAGGTTTGAATAATAACTAATGAGAAGAAAAAAATAGTAATGTAAATTAATCTATGGTACCTTCCTAGCTGACTTTTAATTAATGGACCTTAGAGGTAAAATTTTTTTAATGTGTTACCTTTATCTAGACCAAGTCTATCAATCTCAAATTAGAGTTTAGTGATGTACGTTAAATTAATGAACACAAAGGGTCAAACACCCTTGTAACCTTTTTATAACTTAAACAAAAAAAAATTAGTTACAATTTTTTGGTTAAGTGTTAGGTTGTAGTGAGCTCTTAGAATGTCATTTTTGCAAGCGCTACACTTGGTATCAGAGCCATGGGTTGAAATCTTGGACCTCTGGGAACACTTAGAAAACATGAAATATGAACATTTAACCTACTGAAAATTGGTTTCTTTTAACCTAGAAAGCCACAATGTTTGATAATTGTATTATTAGGAAACATAGAAAACTAAAACAAGACCTAGAAAAATTAACTAACTCTCACCTTAATCTATGTAATAGGTGCAGATTAGATGAGGGGTATTTCGACATAGACCTAGATATACCACCTCTAGAGAAGGTTGTAGGAGCCATTCTACCTTAGATTCTACAAACGCTTCAGGTTGTGAATGCTGATGTACACGGAGGGTCCCTAGGAGGAAGACATGCTAGATAGGATATGGAACCATCAGTTGAGGCTAGGGATTCTCCTCGATACAACTAGGAGCATGGGGTAGAGAATTTACATGTGGAGTCAGCCAAAGAAGAGTCACCACAGAGAGGGCATGGAGATAGGATTTCAGGACATAGGGACAGATCTCGGAGCTCTAGACAGAGGGAGGAGCACGTAGAGAGACCTAGGGCTAGTCAGTCATCGGCTATAGACCATATCAGGGAGATGTTAAAGCTATGGCCATCTCACTATACTGGTGATACAGGAGGTTTTTAGGTAGAGGACTGGTTAATGAGATTGAGCGAATGCTTCAAGCTCTACCATTTTATTAGTAAAATGAAAGATCGTGTTCCGATCCACCTTCTGAGGGATGGAGCAGGAGTCTGGTGGAGGACTGAGGAGCAGAAGCTCCATGTTGACTCAGAGACAGTTACCTTAGAGCATTTTAAGGAGCTTTTCTAGAGAAGGTATTTTCCCATAATGTTTATTTAGCAATGGATATACAAGTTTCACGATCTTTGCTAGGCATCTATGACCATAGCTGAGTATGAGAGTTGATTTCTGGACCTACTTCAGTATGTCGACTACATGTAGGATGAGAAGGTATGGATTCACAGGTTCATCCGAGGCCTAAATTTGGATTTGGGTGGTGCAGTGGACATTCATTGCCCACAGACATTAGTTGAGGTCGTGGAGAAGGCCTATATTATAGAGGAGACATGGGGAAAGACATAGCACGCTAGAGATAGACTTTGGAGCCATATCCAGTAGATGCAAAATAATAGATCGAGGGGGTTAATTCCTCTTCGTCATGGTAGACAAAGTCTAGGAAAGTCTTCCTTCAGGCCACCTCAGCAGCAACAGAAGACTCGCCCACCTTATAGACCTTCTCAGAGATTTGACACACAGACGGGGCGGAGTATGGGGCCTCCTCCTAGGGATCCCATCAAGACACATGGTGTATAGAGAACTCAATCATGAAGAGATCGTAAGTAGATACCTCAGCAGTATATAGGCAGGTCATCAGGATCCACATCACAAACATCTAGAGTATTGGATGGGGCTGTATCCCACTGGAGAGGACTAGGAACCTGCTATGGTTATGGTGTTACTAGACACCATTAAAGAGAGTGCCCACATAACCCTAGCAACAAGGGTAAGATGTAGATCTCAGAGCCTACTGTTAGAGATATGGCACAGAGTCATCAGATCTACGCAATGGTTGACAACCTGCCAAGCTGAGCACCAGAGTACCGTGATAGAGATGACATGTAGTATTGGTGGTAATTCCACCTCTATATTATTTGATTCTAGTTCATATGATTCCTTTATTACACCATCCTTAGTAGAGAATTACAGGCTAGTGGCAGTTAGGTAAGGTCATAGTTGGGACATTAAGATGGCTTTGGGAGCCAAAGTTTATGTAGAATCCTTAGTTAAGGAGTGTGTAGTGGATTTGGGACCCTTCACCACTACCTTGGACCTTCATATCCTTCATTGGGGTTGTTATAGTGTCATCTTGGAGGTGGACTGGTTATCTACAAGAAGAGCTAGAGTGGACTATTACCATAAGACTATCACTTGTACAAATGATCTAGGAGTGGGGTAAGTGATAACAGGGGTTAGAATACCCGTTTATATTTTCACCATCTTTGCTATGTAGCTTAAATGGTGTGTGCGATGGGGTTTCCAGATGTATGTTGTTACGGTTAGTGACAGATCTGAGGATGAGTCTAGTGAACCATCCCATCTTGAGGGATTTTTCTGATGTTTTTTTAGGGAAGCTACCGGGGTTACCTTCCCCACGTGAGATATATTTTCACATAGATCTTGTTTCAGGTGTAGAGCGTATCTCATGAGTACCTTATCGAATGACTACTCTTGAGCTATATGAGCTCAAGTTGCAGCTTGAGGGCCTTCTAGAGAAAGTCGTAATCCATCTGGTGTATCCCCTTGGGGTGAACCGATGATCTTTGTGAAGAAGTAGGATGGATCTCTGTGGTTGTGTATTGATTACCGCTAACTGAACAAAGTAACGATCAAGAATCGTTACCCCCTTCCACGCATTGATGATTTATTTAATCAGATGAAGGGGGATATAGTTTATTGCAAGATAGATCTTAAGTTAGGGTATCATCTTCTCAAGATCACAGAGACATATATTCATAAGACCACCTTCCGTATAAGGTATGGCCACTACGAGTTCATAGTGGTACCTTTTGGTCTTATAAATTCCCCCGTAGTGTTCATGAGCTTAATGAATGGGGTATTCCGGAAGTTTCTTGATCACTTCGTGCTCATCTTCCTTAATGACATTTTTATTTACTCACGTATGCGTGAGGAGCACAAGGAGTACCTTTGCCAGGTTCCTCAGTGTCTTCAAGAGAAGCATATTTACTGGAACCTAGAGAAGTGTGCATTCTTTCAGAGAGAGGTGTAGTATTTAGGCCACATCATTTATGGAGAAGGTGTCACAGTTAATCCTTCAAATATTTGAGCTATCATGGATTGGAAAGTGTGCACTGGTGTGAAAGAGGTGCACAAATTCATGGGTTTAACAGGTTATTACAGGAGATTCGTTAAAGAATTTTCTCATATTATGCACCCCATCACTTCCCTTCAACAGAAAGGGAAGAAGTTTGTATGGTAAGATAGATGTGAGCAGGACTTCAAGACACTGAAGGAATGCCTCATGATAGTGCCTATTCTAGCAGTTCAAGATCCTCAAGGTGAGTTCTACATTTACACAGATGCTTCTTTGGCAACACTTGGAGGTGTGTTGAAGCATGAGGGTGGAGTAGTTTCTTTTAAGTCTCACAAACTCAAGGATTATGAGATCAATTATCCAACTCATGATCTTGAGCTTGCAGCATTTGTGCATGCCTTACTGAAGTGGAGACATTTCATTCTTGGCCAGAGATTTACACTCATGACTAATCACTTGATTCTTCACCACCTCTGCATGTAACCTAATCTCAATGCTCATCATTGGCATAGGATGTAGTCACTTTGTGAGTACGATATGGACATAGAGCATGTGAACGGGAAGGAGAACATGGTTACAGATTCCTTAAGTAGATGGAGACATGTGGCAATGGCTACTTTAGTAGTTAAAGATTTGTGGAGTATGATTTTTTAGCAGCTTCCTCATGACAACTTCTACCTTGCAGCCAGAGCAGACATTGAGTCTTTGAGGCCCCTTGAGGGGATATTTGATGTATTTTAATTAGAGGCAGATGGTTTTCTCAGAAACAAATGTCGGATATATTTTCCTAGAGATGGATGCTTGAGATAGTCATTTTGACAGAGGCTCATCATGCACCATATTCAGCCCATTCTGGGGTGAAGAATATGCATGCCACTTCGAGACATTTATACCATTGGAGAGCAATTCAGAGAGACATGGCTCAGTTTGTGTCACACTATTTAGAGTGTTAAAGGGTGAAGGTCGAGCATCAACATCTAGCTAGCTTTATTTTTCGCCACGCCATACCAGAGTGGAAGTGGAACACCATTTCCATAGACTTCATTGTTGGGTTACCAACGTTGAGATACCATCATGATGCCATCATGGCCATAGTGGATGAATTGATGAAAGTAACCCATTTTTATCCAGTGAAGACAAACTATACATCTAGTGTAGTGGACTGGGTATATCTTGATGAGATCATCAGATTACACGGGATTTCACAGAAGATAATTTGTGACCATGATCATTTGTACACTTCTCACTTCTGAACCACAATGAAGCATGCTCTCGGGACAAGGATCATTTTCAGCATGGCATATCACCCTGAGATAGATGGAAAAACTAAACAGGTGATTCAGATCCTGGAAAACATGCTTAGGATGTATGTTACGGATCACCATTCTAGATGGGAGGAGTATCTGTACTTGGTGGAGTTTTCCTACACTAATAGTTTTCAAAGTTTGATAGGCATGGCTCCTTTTCAGGAACTTTATGGTAGAGAGTGCAAGACACCTCTTAGTTGGGAAAGGTTAGAGGAAAGAGTTTATCTAGGGCTAGCCTTATTAGAAGACATGGTAGTAGCAGGTTGTTTTTATTAGACAGAGATTGTAGGAAGTGTAGGAAAGACAAAATAAGTTTGCGGATCATCATATATCAGATCGCAGTTATGAGGTGGGCACGAAGGTGTTCCTTCATGTTAGACTGCATAATAGCCCTATCCATTATTTGAAAGGTTCTAATCTTTCTCTTAGGTTTGTGGGTCCCTTTGAGATCTTGGAGCCCATAGGTCCCTTGGCCTATCATCTAGCATTTCCACCTAGCTTGTCTCACATCCATGATGTGTTTCACATTTTTGTGCTTAGGATATATGTTTTGGATCCTTCTCACATATTAGATTGGACCGCATTGTAGGTACAGAATAAGGGGTAGTCGATCATGGAGCCCATCCACATTATAGAGTGCAAGACCCTGGGCCTTCGCGGAAGAGAGATTGACCAGGTTCTTGTCCAGTGGGACAGGTATGACGAAACTACTGCTACATGGGAGGATGCTACTTTACTACGGGTTTAGTTTCCACACCTGTTCTAATCACTTCTAGGAGGAAGTTGAGTCTAAGTGGAGGGGGATGTAGTGCTCACTTCCCTTCAACACTTTTTTTCTTTGATTTTTATACTGTCGACTACACTTATGGACATTGTTGTAGCTTTTTGATTTAGCATGATACTAGATGTTAGAGATGTTAGACTGTTGTTGATTTTGATTCATATTTGATGCATGTGGATTGTTAGAGAAATTTTATATTGATGCTGATATGTTGTGGACATGGATATTTATATAAATATTCTAACATGCAATATACTTTCATCACCATGAGTAGGCTTTGATAATTGAATTAATTTTGTGATCATTTTGACATGGGTGAAACGTTGGATATAAAGGTTGCTAGAAATTTTTAAATGATATCATAATTTGCTAAGTGATATTTGATTCATATATAGATTATTTTTGGATTTATATCATATATTTTATCATAGATGTCTTTAATGTGGCGACGGGGCTGAAGGAGGTACTTTTGTGTTTTGCAGGTAAAATTATTCACAACAAACATTAGGAGGATTGGAGACCAACCACATTGGAATGCTAGATGAATTCAACAAGGGTCACTATGGCAACATGTTATTCTATGTGTGTTAGTATTATTTAGTTAGGGGGAAATTGTGACCAAGGGGGTCATGTGTTGCCTTTTATTAGTTCCTTTAATTGATGATAGTATGTGGTTCTTTTAGTGATGTAATTTACTTGTTTTAATTATTTAGATTTTTATGTATGTTCTTCCCCTTTATCTTAAGGGGCCTAAGTGTCTTATTAATTAAATGAATCAAGTCATAAACTAATTATAGATGTGACCAAAGGAAGATCATTTATTAGAATGGATTTTCTCTTCGAGTTTGTGTTGTGTGTTGAATGCTTGAGATCTTGAGGTTTCTACACTCTACCCTTCATGGGAAACTCGAATTTTTCCTTAAGGGAAATTTTTGAAGGCTTGTGCGACAAGTTAAACTTGTCCCACACCTCTTAAATTGCTATACCAACCCTGGCTATGGGTTGGGGGGGTCAAATTTAGACCCCATTAGGTGTTTTGGGAAGATAACAAGGGAAATGTTTATTGCACTTTCTTTCAAGTAATTAATTTTGTCCTTAGGGGGTATGGGCTTAGATTGTTTGTGTAAGTAACTTGTCATTCCTCTCACCCACCAATTTATGGTGCATTGGGGTTGAGGTTTGACTTCTTAGGTGGAGTTGAGGATGAGTGATGTTGGATCCTACATAGAGCCACCTCATCCTCCTCTGTTCCTTTTCTATTTATTGAAGTTCTTTTGCTTGTTTGCGGGTTACTTCATTATTTTGTGCTCTGGTATTTTTGGAGAGCTAGAGAATTGTTGAGATTGCTTGTGGATTGTTGTATCTTGTGGATGCTTGCTTAGTTTTGAGGATCTTTGAGACTTACTCTTGGAATAAGATCTACTATGGAAAGGTAGGAGCTTTACCTTGCTTATGTTATGCTTTATTTTGTGTTTATGTGCTTGTGTTGAGTATTGTTTTCTTTTGAATGTTTTTTGGTTGTGGGAGATTGCCTATGTTTGGAATAGGAGGAGACCATGGGGAGATTTTATGTAGGGAGGCATAAGAGTTTACCCTTTTGTTTGGAGGGATTTTGGGTTGGGTGCCCCACCTTGTAGAAGGTATACTTGTATTTCTTTCTTGTTTCTTTTATGAGGGAGGCATAAGAGATTGAGGGAGGCATAAGAGTATGAGGGAGGTATAAGGGGTACTTGAGGGAGGAATAAGAGTATGTAGGGGATTTGAGATATGCATTGGAGGCTTTAAGGTGGGCACCCATTCCCATAGGGAGGCATAAGTGGCCTCCACATAGGTCTTGCTCCTTTGGCTTTAATTTTAAGCCTTATTTTTGTTGTTTTGTTGTTCTTCTTTCTTGTGTTGTAGTGATTTTTGAATGTGGTTGAAATGATTTTGAAATATAAGTTTGTGTTGTGGAAGCTTTTTTTTGCATTGTGTTGGAAATATCTTCCATTGTAATATGGTTGGGGCTCGGGGCCAAATGGAGAGGATGGATTCTCCTCTTCATTGGATATCTTAGTTGGGTGGAGAGTGTTGCCTCACCCCCCATTTTTTTGTGAATCAAAAAAATCTTAAAGGTGTTATCTTGTTGGAGTTGTGAAGCTTGGAGTTTTGTTTGAGACCTTTTGAAACTTCCTTTGTGTTGTTCCTACTTAGAGTGGAGAAACTTGTAATATTGTATTCTATTATTACCTTTATTCTTGTATGATTTCCCACTTTAAGTGGAGGACAATACATTGAACTTGTGAAGTATAATTGCATTTCATTGTTGGTTATGAAAGTTGAATTATATATTGAAAAAGAGAAGAAAGATTTATGTTGTAAATTTAGTATTGTGAAATAGAAAAGAAAGTAATTCCCTTTATTTGGAATTTGGTTTTTGTGTGAAAGGAAGTTCCTTGTTTCAAAAGAAATGGGTTATACTCAATGGAAAAAATAAATTTTACTTTCATTGTGAATTTGTTTTATTGTAAATGGGAAATAAGGAAATATAGAATTTGTAAGATGTTAAAATGCATGCATAGTAAACTGGAATGTAAAAGAAAGTTGTTGTAGTTATTTTGGATATTTGAGTTGTAGTGAAAATGAAAGGGACAAGTTTGAAATAGGGAGTTGTTGCATTTTGTATTAGAAAAATATGCATGTGGAAATATATATAAATCTTTTAATTTTGCTCTTGGAAATCAAAGAAAATTAGTTTAACAAAATGGAATAGATCTTCTAGTTATTATTGTTACTATTGGTTTTCAAAATGCTTAAAATGAGTAATTTTTTACTAACAAATGAACTAATGAAATGAAATCCCAAAACTGGAAACTTGAGGAGTATAAAATCAAGATCAGAATGTATTTTAGAACTTTGTAGTAAAATTTGGTTTTGTGAAAATCTCATATTTTAGGTTTTGTTTCTAAGAAACAAGACTTTTGCCCTATGCAAAGCGGCAGTCCTGTAACCGCTGCTCAGGGTAAGGTGACAGTCTCAAAACCTCTTCTTACTAGGGTGGCAGTCCTTGGTTTATCACCCAGGAAAGGCGGTGGTCCCATGTCCTCTAGTCTACTATGGGTGTTGGTTATGTCACTTACGACAGAAATCCTGGGATCCGTGCATGTGCATAAATTTTTACTAGTTTATACCGATTTATAAGTTGTTAAATTTGACTCATAACTACCAGCATGCAAACAATGACTAATATCATGGATTTGAGCAATAAAACATACAAATGAAAGATTCAAAACATCTCTCTTCATATATAACAATGGGGGTAGGGTTTTCCCCAGACTAGAAATTCCCAAATACACTTAGTGTTGAAACTAAACCAGATTGGGAAAGGAAACCCCTCCCAATCATTGAATGGAAGTAATAACAATAATAAAACTACAACTAAAATAATCTTAACTAATTCTCCTTTTAGAATCCTCAGTAGTTCTTCCTCGTTTTCTCTCATGGCTTCTTCCTCTCCAACCTACAGTTTTTAACAAAATAAATAGACTAAATGAGGCGAATAAAATGAAGTAAATGTTTTAATAGAAATTCATAAGGAAATTTAGGGCTAGTTTGGAACCCAAGGATCTAGTGGCCAAGATTTTTTTGATCTAAGGGTGGGGGTTTCACCCTACTTTTGTTTGGTAGAAATTTAATTTAAATGCTTTAATTAAATCCTTAAGGGTATGTGTAATTGGTGAGTGGGGCCATTTAATTGCCTTAGAGTGCTAAAAATCTTATTTTTTAGTTCTTAACAAGCCTTAGGAGTTGATGGAAAGGACTCTAAGTTAATAGGATAATAAATTTAAATAAATTAACACAAAGTTAACCTTTCTAGGTTTTAATATTAACTAATGACAAGAAAACATTTAGCTATGTAAATTAATCTATGGTACCTTCCTAGCTGAATTTCAATTAATGGAGCTTAGAGGTAAAACTATTTTAAACTGTAACCTTTATTTAGACCGGGTCTATCGATCTCAAGTTTGAGTTTAGTGATGTACGTTAAATTAATGAACCCTAAGGGTCAAACACCCTTGTAACCTTTTTATAACTTAAACAAAAAAAATTAGTCGCAATTTTTGGGTTAAGTGTTAGGTTGTAGCTAGTTCTTAGAATGTCATTTTTGTGGGCGTTATAGGAAGAACACAAATTATAATCTACCAAATGAGAAAATATTCAAGTCAGTTTATAGTTTCTTCAAAATAGAACAACAAAAATGCATTACAACAATACATCATATAATATCATGGAAGGCACTATTTTGTGGAAAATACAAACTACTCAAATCTAACTAAATATAGAAACGTAGTGAGTTCATGTAAATTGAGACAAGATAAATCTAGGAAATATTCTAGAGAATAATAAAGGAAAATTAGTGGAAAGTAACAATTTTAAAAGTACACATCACAACAGACTAAATTTTTTAAGATCACGTCAGCACATAAACTACAACAATTTTACAAAAGACTACAAATTGTAATACAAGCATATAACATAAAGTGTAAGAACAAAAGATTAAACTACAACCAAACATCATAAAGTATATTTTATAGGAGTACATTTTTAGTATATTACCAATTCTTCAGTTTCCATGGTATATTTCACACAAGCTATAACAATATAGTCATGAGTCATAAAGCCATCTAAGAATATGTAGCGCAAAAAAAATATCTAAAAATAGACATCTTCAAGGGAATATTTTAATAGTTTCTTTACAAGATAGAGAAGGTGGAATACACACCGAGATAATGGTACACTCATATCGAGCTATAAATGCATTCACAGGGATAAGTATACAACCGAGATGCTTAAATAAAATCATTTGTAAAGCAAAGCAATCAACTAAGAAACCAATATACGATGAACATAATAAGCAATGTTGTATTGAGATAAAAAATGCAGCAAAGTTGCATGTAAATAATATGAATCCTAACCAACTTTGATGAGATATTTTATAGAACGAATCAGGGAATATAAATAAATAGCTCATATAGATAAGCAACTAAAACATTCCAGACAACTGAGACTAAGCTAAATTCATAGTCGAGTAACAAATGGCATGGTTGGAATCATGATAACATCCCATCTTGGAATAAGACTCACACCATCAAAGATGAAGCATAAAAATACATTGCAAGCAATTTTGTAAATGGCCTAGAAAACAAGAGCACAATAGATTGTAATCAGACCAAAAACCCTTTTAATGGCAACAAAGATATCATCTCGAATTCAGAGCTAAAGCATTAAAAAAAGTGGTAGGAATGATAACATATATTTGGGGGGAAAAATGAATGACGAGTCTTAAATAGGTACATATGTAGCTCGGTGGAAATGTAGAGCTCATTTTATAATCAAAAATGGAAGTGAAGAGTAAAGAAGGGCCTGAACAAAGCTCGGGTAACTCAAGTCAATTTTAAGAAACCTCAATATCAAAAATGCACAGCTCAATTGTGGCAGGAGATTAACTTCAAATAAAGTGAAACAAATGACCAAATTGAGTTCAAAAATATTTTAATAAGCAAGAAAGCTCATTTTAGAGAAAACCCATTAAGAAGGATCTACAAATATAAAAACCAAATTCATGCGATTACCTTGAATACTTATATGCATAAGTAAAGAGTCCAAAAGGAGCAGTGAACCACTAAGCCATAAAAACTCTAGAAAGGAAAATATATCAGTTTTAATTCAATGGCAATCTCATCCATGCATAGAGACTGTTGACAATACTAAATAGATCTGAGTCTTCACAATGTTTCCCAAGCCAAGAAAAGTGATAAACGAGCTCTCCATAAGTAACCATAAAGCTAGGTCAAAAGCCATTACACAATGAGTTGAAAATATAGCTCAGATAATGATAATAGCCACTCTATGCATAATGAATACTAAAGTAGAGTAAAAAAAAAAATCGAAACCACATATGCAAAGCTCAGAAAATAAAAATGGCAACCATGAAAAATTTGGCAGAGTAACTATACAATAAACAAAAGACTCACGAGAATTCGAAATATAAAAAATGACAAAGCAGAATACAATTTAGGGTTCATAACATAACTAATCACGAGACCATAGTAATCATTGACCACTGTTAACTAACCTGAGATGGCCAATTGGTTCATGCCCACATAATCAAGTTTGGTTATTGATAGTATTTGATATTATTAATTCGCTTCATGTAATACAATGAGTGATCATATACTTAGCAAGTTCAAATTAATTTACTAGCACCATTCAAAGGTTCCAAAAAGGGAAAAACATGATTAGATTTTACATAACAAAAAGGGAGAAATTATAAGCCAAAAACAGAAGATCAAAGATGAAACCATCCATGCATGTGCCAAGAAAATAACTCTAAAATAGCTTTTGGATAGGACAAAACTGACCTAGCTTATTTTTCTAAAAATTACCTTAATTCATGATAAAATGGTCATACATATTCCTTAAACCTTGCAAAAGAGTGATGGATCAATTCATCATGATATTTGACTAAGATAAATTAGACCATGCAAGCTATTTTTATCCTTGTTATTATTGAAATTGTATGTTTACAAGTAAGACTAAAATTGTGCATGTAAAGCTAATAATGGACTTGTCTCCAATTAGCTTGGATAATTTTGGGGTGGGTGAGCTATTTTTTGGAGTGAAGGGTGTGTAACTTTAATTATTTATATCTTACTTCTTACTGGGGAAAGGTGAGACTTATTTATCATTTTGCAGTCTTGTATGTAGAACCATGTACTTGTGCACCTTCTTCATCAATCTTTCTAAAGTGTACTACAACATGTTGTTTTGTGTGTGTAAGTGAATGATTATTTTATTCTGCATGCTAATAACTTTCCAATACCTCCACTAAGTTGTTTTGTAAGTTTTGTATGTCATTCAAGTGTGTGTTAACACCTTTTGTGAGTGTAAAATATGTCAAACGATAGTTGTATGAAAGCTTATCAATTCTTTTACCAGCCATTAAGCATTTTTTTATGTAATCGTAAGTCTTAAAGAATTGGTATATCCCTATTTTATTTCCCTTTTTTGAGTTTAAGTTATTTTTATCCCTCAACCCCCACTAGATAAGTAGCTTTAGGTGATTCATCAAGGGAACCAATCCACTCTGGAGTTTCTCCTCATTTTTAGGCATCCACAACTCGGAGGAGATCCCATTGTACTAACCAAAGTCAGAACTCAAATTTATTACAAAATAAAAGTGTGAACTTTAGAGTGATAATATTTATTTTGGCACATGGGTGGGACCAAAAACTAGGTTTTAAGTGTTATTTCCAGCATGCAGATGAAGATGGTGTTTTCTCATGGTTGTTCCTCAACGTTTAGATGAAGATGGTGTTTTCTCATGGTTGTTCCTCAACGTTTAGTTTCTCCAAATCAACAAGATGATATATTTTTCATATGAATCATCATCACACAAGAGGACATAAACCTATATTTATGATTTGCAATCAACAAAGTACAACACAACCAATTTCAACTACTTGCTACCTTGACTATTCTAGACAAGGATTTTGACACATCTGCACTATTTTAGCGATGATTAGCTACTTCTATAAAGGTCTAATTGAATATTTATCCATGTTCCATGCCTAAAGTGAAAACCTGGTTAGAAACAAAACGTATTCCATCTTTATTTTCTCAATTACCTTTATATTTTGTTAAAAGAAGAAGGATTGCAAATACTACACCTTATAACAGGCCCAATATTCCCAATCCCCCATCTCCAAATAAAAATTTCTTAATTCAAAATACTATCTTATCAATGGAAATAAATCAACCTTTTTTGACCTTTACCAATGGAATCCCTTTGTTAATTGGTGTTTATCATGATCTACAGTTGTTTCTCTAAAATGCCTTTCCTTTTTATGTGTTTAAAACCAAGTTACCCCTATTGATCTTATTAAGGATGTTGCATCCCTATGTTCTATTCATAGTATCACTGATGAAGATGCACTATGAGGTTATTAGCTTCCTAATTTAATTCTTGGGATGATTTAATGTCATCATTTTGCAAACAGTTTGAGGAAAAATTGGAATCATTTATCCCTCATAAAAAAATTTACAACCATCAAAAGGGAACCCCAAGAGTTCATGAAAAACTTTAACATGAGATTTAATAGAACTTGTGAAAGAATATGAGTAGAAGTTAATCCCTAATCCGAAGATGCATTTCTATATTATTTGTGTACATTAAATAGTGATATTGTTGTTATGATTTTGTGTATGGGTAGCACTACTCTTCCCATAACCTTTGACAATGCAAAAGGTGTAGAAAACAACCTCATATATGCTAGGAAATTTGACAATAGACCTTATGTGCCCATTTTTCTTGAGATAGCTCCTATTCCACCTGCTGAAAACCCACCACTACCTCCAATGTTTAGCTTAGTGTCATAGATGACTTGCAAGGGGATTTTAAAACATTAATAAATGAAGTAGTTTATCTAAAATGAAATCAATATCAAGAAAATAGTCCATATCAACCACCTTTTCAACCTTTCAATAATTATAGGCATCCTGCTCAAGGTTATAGGCCTCTAAAATAAGCTCAACCAACCATCATAGCAATAAAACCACTTGCAATTGCTGATCCTATAACCCTACTACAACCTCAAGATCTTTAGTTCCAATAAAAACAAACATGATGTTGGATCCTAATATGCATCCTAGTGAGTCAAGTACAGTCCTATAGATGATACCACAAGGTGTTAGAGTACCATACATGACTTAAGAGGAGGCATATTATCATGTTAAACAAAGTGTTTATCTTGTAGCACAAAGAGATCCAAAATTTAGGCACAACAAGCTAGATGAAACTATGGTAAACTTTGAAGTTGGTGATCTTGTTGATTTGAATTATGAGGTTGTTAGTAAGGAAAGAGATGAGTTTTTTGCAGTTGTTAAAAGATCAAGAAAGATGTGTATGGAAGCCAAATTAGGTGATCAAACTATTATATCAGCTCAATAAAATTGGAGTCCTACTACTAGTATGAATTTTCTTCAACTCAAGTTCATGAGAAAGCTGTTCTTTTACTAAATAAAATTAAGGTAGGAGCTATCCCATTCAATATAGTTAATCATATGAAGAAATATCACGTTACTATGAGCATGTGCGACATGGTATACATTCTAGGAAAAATAGATATGTTTGTTAATGATTTTTTCAGTCTAAAATCATCACCATAACATCAAGAAAAATGCACAAAACATAGCCAACATGGTCATGGAAAATGCAGAACATCAAGGTAAAAACACAAAACAACAAGTATCTAATGAGGTAAAAGTAGATGTTAAAGAGGTAAATTTGGTTAAACCACCTCCTTTCTAGCTTTCGTTGATTATTGGAGACTCATTAGTTCATAATTGGATGGTGGATAGTGGAGCTAGTAATATTGTTATGCCAAAGTTAGTTGGTGAAAAGTTGGGTCTTAATTAGTAATAAAGTGACAAAAATGTTTTACAGCTAAATGGTTCACCAACTAAGACCACAAGCATGATTAAGAATCTAAAAATGACTTTTCATGATTTCCCAAGTGTCGCAATATTTTTGGATGTGATGGTGGTGTATTTTTGAACTTATTTTTCTGTGTTTATCAAGAGACCTCACGTATAAGATTGGAGGTTACCTTTCAGCTGAATGGACTTATCATTTTTTTAAAACCAAGTATGGAACTAAATTAACCATCAATTCTAAGCCTTTGGTTAAATTTTAAGATTTATCCTTATACACCTAGTGCCATAAATGTAAATAATGTTATTAGTGAAGAGTAGATAAGTATGATTGAATCAAAAAACTCCTTATATAGCATATGACATTCCTGATTTGGTTAAGGATGAAATGACTAAAAAAGTGTATGAGAATGACCCTTAAAGAGGTATTAAAGAACATGGCCTTGGATTTTTTTGTATTTATGAAGATAACACTGAAATTCTATCCATGGAAAAGAAAAATCACCAAGATGATGGTTTATGGAAACTATATTTTGATGGCCCTTAAAATCAACATGGTTCAAGAACTAGTTTGATGTATATTTCATCCTTAAAAAAGAGGTATTAATTCTCAGTAGTTAAGTTTCAATTTGGCTATTACAACAATGTATTAGATTATAAGGTGTTTATTCAAAGTTTGGAGTGGAAAAAAAAGGAAATAAATAATGTATAGGTTTATAGTGGAAACAAGGTTGTTGAACATTAGGTAAGAAGTTCTAGTACTTGAGTTTCTAACCTTGTACCGGTACGGAAGAAAATTGTCAGATCAGGTGATGTGTTAATTTTTGTGATTTCAATAAGAGTTCTCTCAAGTATCACTATCCTCTACCTTTCATGGAGCACATAATTTAGTTGTTTCCTTGTTTAGAAAGATATTATTTGTATGACAGGTGTAACACCCACAATTATCTATGCTCAAATCAAAATAAAACCTATCAATTCAATAGGGAAAAATTACGCTAATTTTTTTTTCATTTTAAAGGGATACAAGGGTGGAAATTATTCACATTTTAATTTATTTCTTGGTTAAGGTTTCTACATAATATTGTGGGAGTTGGAATTAAATTAATAATTAAATATTATTAATTTACTTCCTAAAAATATTTACAGTTTAACAGAATTTTCCAAGTTCCATTACATTATTTAATTACCATGCACCAAGTTTATTGTATTAACTATTACAAAAGTTTATCTACTTTGTCTAGCCACTAAGTGGCCCCATTCACCACACTACCCATAAATTTCAAATTTAATTTGCATTCCCATCAAAATGCCACCCACTTAAGTGATGTAGAGTTTAATCTGATCCATTAGATTAAATCTATCATGGCCATTGGATCTAGATCGCCCTAACTTTCCTTATTAGTTACTTTTATTTCCATTTTACCCTAATTTCTCATTCATTTTTTCATTCTTGTTTGCACATTTGGAGGGAGAGGAGAAGGAGAAGTCATAGAGGTCATTTCAAAGGGTTTACAAACACCGTTTTTTTTGTAGTTTTGTGGTAAAATCATAGATCTACCCATTTTCCTTTGTGGGTATTATTTATACTTCTTTATTTGTGTTTATTTGAAGTTTCTCTTACAGGTTTAGTGTATATACATTATGTATATACCTACTTTAGGAGAAAATATATGAAACCCTAGCTGTATATTATATTTATACATAGATTTATATACATATATGTATATATATCTAAATATATATGTGGATTTATATATTTAAATAAAAAATTGATTTAGCAACTATGTATATATACATATATATATTTGTAAATATAAGTTTAGCCTGAGAGAAAATGGTCAGGACCTGATATAATAGTCATCGTATCAATTTTAAGGTTGCTCTTTTTTTTGTATGCATTTAAGTTTTTTTTTGGGGGGGGGGAGGGGTCCCCACTCTAATATATAATAGTGTGGGGGAAGGGTTCGCCCCCCCTCCCCCCCATCCACACATTAATTTATTAAAATAAATATGTGCCCCCCACCCCAATGTTAAAAATAAAGGTTTTTAAAGGGTTTATAACAAAGGCCGATTTCTATGTATATGGTCTTTTTTAATATTACACACACACACACACACACATGTTACAGACACACAATGTTTTTTTTAAAGGGATTTATAACAAAGGCCGATTTCTATTCTTTTCTAATATTATTTCTACACACACACACACATATAATATATGTACATTAACAACATATGTGTATATTATTTAAGTTGTTCCTTTTATTGTATGAGGTTGCAGATTGTATAAGTATGTATTTTTTTTTTTGAAAATATAAATTTATATAAGTATGGGTATTTATACTCATATTTATGTTTTGAGTTTTTCTATATTAAAAAAAAATATCAATTCAAAATCATTCATACAACAACTATAAAGGTATATATAATTTGTGATAAATGTTTAACACTTTCTCTTGTAACAGTGTCAAATTTCATAATGAAATTAACTCAATTCATTCATTTTCATTTATATATTTAAGTTGCCAACAATACAAAGAAAATGAGCATATCCTTTCCATAATATAACACCATCCTTTCAAAATAATTTCTATAATTCATTGAGCTAGTTCTTACAATAAAATGAGAAGGTTTATCTTTTTCCTTTCTTGCAATAAAATCATATGTTTACAAATTAGGAATTGCAACAAATGACAATATAGTTTCTTCTCAATAATCATAGTTCTCTTTCCTTACAGATAAAATAGTCCTTGTTTACAAATATTTCAAAAGAACAATTTACAAGATATGAACATCCACTTTACGACAAAAAGGAATATTACAAGAGTGAAATTTTTACTCCAAAAGGGCATAGCTCCTTCAACTTATTTTTTCTCTCTTCCACCTCTTCAAATTCTTCAAATCATATATCACATTCCAAAGAAAGGGGTATAGGCGATGCTCTCCGCCCACCCTATATTCCAATAAGAGGAGAATACATCCACTTATTGGCCCCTGAGCCCCAACAAAAGAACAATAAGGGGTATTATGCAAAATTTGACAACTTTCACAAAATGCTTCCACAACATGCATTTCAAAAAATAACACATTCACATAAAACATTCAAACAATACACTCAAATAATATACTTAAACAATGTTACAACTTTCCCAACAAGCACAAAGGATTGACAACAACTAGCCAAGAAGGATCAATGGAATATGGGAACCACATAATTTTTTCTCCCAAGTGATATAGGAGTTCGACCTAAATCCACCATGTGACACAACTCAAAACATAATCAAATCCTTATTCATACACTTGCAAGTATGCAAAATATATCCATGTTATCATTTTCACTTCGCATAGCTGGAACTCAAAATCACACTCCCTCCACAATGCATGCCTCATGTCTCCCTTTTCCCTCTCCAATGGTCCCATAAATCCATCTCCCACACCCAACTTAAGGAAAACTACCCAACCAAAATAAAAATAAAATCACAACACTCGTGCAATATGTAAAAAAGCACAATTTGTACATCAAATACATTAATAAAAAAAGACAAGAAGAGGAGATCCTACCTCTTTATTAAGCTTCCAATTTTTTTACTCCACAAGCTTTGAATCCATCACACCAAGCTCAATTCAAGATGTAAATCAAAAAATAAACTCTAATTATGAAAACAAAGACCAATTTTGGAAAATGCAAGAGAAGTAAATAAGGAAAGTGACCAAAAATCCATCAAATTCTTCCAATAAATAGAAAAAGTGATGTGAGAATGATGAGGTGGGTCTAGGTAGGATGTCATTTCATCATCCCTCCCTTCCAACATAAAATTCAAGCACCAAACACAAAGAAATTAAATTCACATGTAGTACTTATGACATGCCTTCCCTACACACAAACAAACACTCCATGCTTATCAAGGAAAAAAATAAATGTGTTAAGTAAATAAATGTAATTATTTACACTTTTACACTCAATAATGCATTAAAATTGTAAAAAATTTCCCCATACTTCATAAGTAGGGTTGTTAGAAGAGTTTGAGATGTGAGGAACAAGGTTAACTTGTTCCTCAAGTCTCTAAAAGCATCCAACAAGGAAAACTTAGAATTTGGGAAGGATGGTGGAGTAAACACCACCTAAATGCTTTTAATTCAATTTACACCATGTACCAAAAGTAGGGCTATCTACACAATTTATTTCCCAAATGTATTAGCTACCCTTTTTCGTGTAAATTTAAGGCAAATTAGTTATTTAAAAAACATTAGCATGTGTTAATAAAGTGTCTAGATTTCCTAATAATTAAACGCATGCGCAACAAATTAAAACAAACAAAACTAAAAGAAAGGAAACACATTACATCCATGGCCACATAAATGAAGCTACCCCCCTATGCGAACAACTTAGAAAAGCATGCAATAACACAAGATAACATTATACACAAGTTGTCAAATTTGGAAATGTTGCACAACATCCGACATTATTTTGTGGTTGGTCCCATATCCCATTTCGATGTATATAATACAATGTCACTTCAACAAAAAAAAAACATCTCCCACCTTACGGCTGCATCAACAACATCAATAATACTATACATATAAAAATCAATAATTGTAATCCAAAATTAGCAATTCTACCATCTATCATCATATTAATTAATTTGATTATAACATTCAAAAAATCATAATTCTACTCAAAACATCTAACATAGGCAATGCATCCATAATATGACATGTTAGTATAAAATTAAGACACTACAAATCAGCATATATGACTGTCACTGAGTGTCATCTAGTGCATCATAATCAAAATTTAAATCAAAACATGTCAACACTCCAAATATTTGTATAGTCTATCATCTACTGATCAAGATATAATAATAAAAATGTTTATGTATCAATCCAACATCAATAAAATCTTAGTGAAATAGTGTTGAAGAGGAGTGAGAACTACCTCCCCCTCCCCTAGAATCGACTTCCTCCTGGAAGTCACTGAGATAGGTGTTGGAACTGAGCCCATAAAAAAGTAGCATCCTCAATGTGGTTGGCGTCTCATCATACCTATCCCATTGGGCTCACACCTGGTCAATCTTACAGCCTTGAAGGCCCAAGGTCTTGCATTCTATGATACACATGGGCTCCACAGTCACATGCCCTTGCTCCTACACCTACAATGTATTACAATCCAATATATAAGAGGGATCTGGAATGTATCTCCTAAGAAGAGAAACATGAAATACATCGTGTACATGAGACAATCTTGGTGGCAACACTAAATGATAAGCCAAGGGATAAATCCACTACAATATCTCAAATGGATCGATAAATCTAGGAGCTAACTTAGATCCTTTTCCTTAATGGACAGGGTTATTACGAGGTCTAACACAAAGAAACACCTTCGTACCCACCTCATAACTGTGGTCAACTCTCATCTAATATGCATATTTTTTCTATTTATATTGTGCCTTGTGTAGTCTTTGTCTGATCAAAGCAACATACTTCTCAATTTCCTATAACAAAGCTAGCCCAATAGATACTCTGTCCTCCATCCTGTTCCAACTCAGTGGTGTCCTAGACTCCGTACCATAAAGTGCCTGAAATGGAGCCATACTAATAGAAATATGAAAGTTGTTATGATAAGTAAACTCCACAAAGTACAAATACTCCCATATCGACTGAAGGTACATGACATACATATTATGCACGTCCTCTAAAATATGATTCACCTGCTAAGTCTGTCCATTTGTTTCACGATGATATGTTGGTGTTAAACTTAATGCTCAACCTAAGGGCATGTTGCATGGTAGTCCCAAAATGAGAGGTGTATAAGGGATCAAGGTCACAAATAATCTTCCGTAGAATACCATGTATCCTAACACTCTCATTTAAGTACACTCACACTACTACACAATATTTATAGGTGATCTTTACTAGATAAAGATGATATACGTTCATCAGTCTATCCACCATGACCATGATGGCATCATAGTGATATCTCGACATAGGGAGCCCTACTATGAAATCCATGGAAATGGTGTCCCATGTACACTCTGGTATAGCATGTGGGTTAAGAAGGCAAGCTAGATGTTTATTGTCAGCTATTACCCTATGACACTCAAAACATTGAGATAAAAAATTGAGCTACATCTCTCTGAAGTCCTCTCCAATGATACAATTGTCTCAATTTGGCATGCATCTTCTTCACCCCTTGATGGGCTAAATATGGTGCATGAGAGCCTATTCAAAAATATCATGTCTCAAACCTCCATCCCTAGGTGCATAGATCCATCCTCTATTTCTTATAATTCCATTTAGCTCTAGTGTGAATCTGTTAAACTTCCCCTCTAGGAGTCTCTAAGATTCAATCTCTACTCTAGTTGGAAGGTAGAAACTGTCATGTGGAATTTGTCACAAGATCTTGCTCCCTAAGTTTGTACCCACTGAATTACCTATAACAAAATTCTTCTAACAGCTCAAATCATCTGTAACCATATTTTCTTTCTCATTAACGTGATCTATTTCCATGCCAAACTCACATAGAAACTCCATCCAACACCATTGACGAGCATTGAGATTGGGTTATGTGAAGAGGTGTCGTAAGCTCAAATGATTTGTCCTAAGAATAAACCTCCAACCTAAAATGAAATGTCACCAACACACCAATGTATGGACCATTATCATAAGCTCAAGGACATAAGTCAGATAATTTAGCTCATAATTATTGAGTTTGTGAGACTCAAAGGTTAATACATGGCCATCCTACATAAAAAAAACTCTTAATCTTGTCAAAGAAGAATGTATACACATGAAGAAGTCCCTCTGAGGATATGGTAATCCAACAATAGGTCCTCTAGTAAGGAATTTTTTCCGTGTACTAAAGGAATACTCACGTCTATATGACCAAACAAACATCTTCCCTTTCCGCTTAAGGGAAGTGATGGGGTGTGCAATGCAATAAAATTCTTAAATAAATCTCTTGTAATAACCAACCAATCCCATGAAATTGAACACCTTGGTCACATTGCTTAGCACGGTCCAATCCATAATAGCTCTAATCTTGGAAGGATCGAGTACGATACCTTCCCCAGAAATAATATGACCTAAGTAATGAACCTCTGTCACAAAAAATGCACACTTTTCTAGGTTCTTGTATAGATATTGCTCTCAAAGACACTACATAACCTATCAAAGGTGCTCCTCAGGATCCTCACACATGCGTGTGTATATCAATATGTCATCTAAAAACAAGAGAATGGATCGGTCTAAGAGTGTCCTGAATACCCTGTCGACACTAAAATTTTCCTCCATAATTTCTATTTCATTAATGTATGTATTAGGAATAGGATGTTGTTAAGTATAATTAGTAGTAGCGTCTGATAGAAGATAACGGTGCTGTCAATACGGGTGCCGCCAATAATGCGGAGTACGGTAACAGTCAAAGTACAATAGGAATGTTGTAAAAAGTAAATATTTGTTATAAGTGGTCCGGTAATGTTAAAATGTCAAAGTTTGGGTAATTAGAGAAGTAGGGTTTACAGATTAGGAATTAGAAATATTATATTGGTAATAAGGACAAGGAGTGAGGTCATAAATATTTTGTGTATTTTATTTGTAAAAAGTCTAAAAATGTGGAACGCATGTAAAAATGATAAGGTTTATCTTATCTTAAAAGATAAGCTTACATGTACAGATAAGAGTTAAGGTATGGAATATGATTTGTCAGAGTGGATTTCTTATCCTATCTTAGAGATAGGATGGATAAGCTTGGAATTTCTATAAATAGAGAGGCCACCCCCCTCATTTAGCATAGAAGGAAGTAGTGAGAAATATTTTAGGAAGTGTGCGAAGGAAGCCATCAGTTTAAAGGTGTGTTGAAGAAGCCATTAAGAGGTGTAATTGTAAAGTTTCTCCCATAGTCTTGGTGAAAGTCAAGTGAAGTCAATAACACTTGAAGTATCTCATGGGTGAGATTGTAACAATTTCATGTTAATATTATAATTTACTTTGATATTTCAGATTTGTCATCATTCCATCTTATCATAGTCGATGGTATTCTTGTGTTATGTTGTTGTTTTGTTTCCAGATTACATCCACCAAACTAAAGGTTGTGCATTAGTAAATAATCATAGCACGAGGAGTTCCCGGTGAAGAATTATCATAGTTCCGGATTGGTGTTGACATTTTGGTTTCCGTTGCCGGGACCATTCCTTGTTGGTGGATTTTCTGGAGAGATATTCCCACTTAGTCAAAAATCAATTGGAGGGTAACCTTGTTTTTACTGTGCATAGTAGTTACCATGTTAAAGTAATTTTTGCCATGAATAGTAGTTACCCTGGTAAAATCATTTTTGCTGGGAATAGTATTTACCGCAGTAAAGTCACTTTTTACCGTGAATAGTATTTACCGCAGTAACTTCACTTTTTACCGTGAATAGTGTTTACCACAGTAAAGTCAGTTTTTACCGCAGTAAGTCAAGTTTTACCATAGGTTATCATGGTCATTTCTATAGTGATTCCAATTATTTGTGTACATAAGTCGTTGTTGATTGTACTTGTGGGTTGGTATTTCATGGTGGTTACTTTTGAAAATGGGAAAGATTCCTATTTTTTTCAGCTCAATCTAATGAAGATGCTTCTTCTTTCATTCAAGAGTTTAAGCGATCTTGTATTTGTAATGGCCTTATAAGAAGGGAACAATGGACTTAATTTTTTTCTACCTTTTTGGATGATTGAACACTTAGGTGGTTTGAAAAACTAGGTGATAATGTGAAAAATTCATGGGATTTATTAACTAAAAGTTTTCTTGAAGAATTTGGGTGAACAACAAAAATATGCAGATCTCATGATCGAGATCACAAAGCTATCCCAAGGAGAGAAGAAGAAGATAAGGGATTACCATGCTCGTGTTCTAGAGCTAAGGAGGAAGCTCGATGCCCAGATCTGGAAGGAAGGATTAGCGGATGGGTTGATGAATGGCGTGGATAATCTCCTCTGTAAACACTTCATTCTTGGGATGAAGCCAGAGATCAAACAACGAGTGAAGTATGACCACCCAGCTACCATTGAACAAGCAAAGGAGATTGCAAGAAGGCAAGAAGAAAGCATGGAAGAGGAGCCCAACGAAATTGTTGCTAAAGTAGAACCTACACCAGCACCTTTGGTCCAGAATCCACAACCACTCCCGTGTGAGCACAAATATTTCTCCTAGTACATCTACTGAGTATGAAAGATTTTCCCAAAAATATGGGTCAGTTAACTATTAATCTTCTTCAAGGAAAAGAATTTATTTCTCAGGGAGGAGATAGAGGTCCAAAAAGAAATATTTCTGAAGTTGTATGTTATGGTTGTTATAAAAAGGGTCATTATAAGTATAATTGTCCAGATAGAGCTTCTACATCTGGTAAAGGAGATAATGATAAAGGAAAAGCACCGGTGAATTCTTTTGATGTAGTAGATAAGAGCAGAAATAATGAAGTAGATGTGTTTGTAACAAAAAGAAAGAAAGAAAAAGATAATCAAGATGGAAATGATCCTAAGAAGATGAAAGAAGAAACTAGTAAGAAACATAGGAGAAGAAAGTTGGGTGTGTAGGATTTTCTGATTTCACAGGGGCAAGGACCATACTCCATCTTGGAAGATTTGTCCAAAATGCCTGCAAATATTACATATGGTCAACTCTTGGCTATGTCTTCTGAGAAGAGGTGGGAGTTGCGAGGTGGACTCAATGCTCAATGAAGGAAGGAGGTTGAGGGTCCCTGTTTTGGAGGCAGAGGTGGATCCCTATGCTCCACAAGCTGAGGTATTATGTAATGATATTTTAATTCATGATGTCTTAGTTGATGGAGGTGTTGCAGTTAATGTAATGACTGAGTCTGTAATGAATATGTTGGGTTTAAAAATTGATCGCCCTTCAACACTTATGTTAAGGTCATTAAATAAAGGAAAAACTAAACCAGAAGGTGTAGTTTCAAATGTGGCAATATCTGTTATGGGTGTTGTATGTGTGGTAGACTTTCAGGTGATGAAAAATGGTACTGTTGCGTACCCAATGCTGCGGGGAAGACCATGGCTAAGGAGAATTCATGCAAGAAACTACTGGAATGAAGGTTTCATGACACTTGGACGTGGTACAGAGAGGGTGAAGATAAACATGATTCCTCGACATCATAAAGCAGAACCTGTGGATTCAAGTGATGAAACTGATGATTGGACATCCTCTAATTACTCTAGTACCAGTGAAGTGGACACTGAAGATGAAGAAAGCGAGGTGGATGTTTCAGTCATGGATATCCTTCCAGTCACACCAACTCATGACCCCATAAAATTATCTGAAGAAGAAGTTGATGATTGTCTTCAACAAATAAAGATTGGTGATGCTGTGATGGAGAGTGAGAAGGAATCCTACCTCCAACTCTTTTGAAGGTACATACACCTATTCACTTTTGATTACAAGGAACTCCATCAAGTAAGTTGGGTAGAACATTGTATTGAGCTGGTAGGATGTGCTAAGCCCATAAAGCAAATGCCATATAGAATGAATCCTAATTTTTCCAAGACTATAAAAGAAGAAATAGATAAGTTGCTTGATACAGGATTCATATTTGTTGTGGAGAATTCAGAATGGGTTTCTCCCATTGTGATCTCAATAAAAAAGAATGGGAAGCTACACATTTGTGTTGATTACAGGAAGCTCAATAAGGAAACAAAGAAGGATCATTACCCTCTTCCATTTTCAGATCAGATCTTGGACGAAGTAGCTGGCCAGGAGTGCTATAGTTTTGCTGATGGATATAGTGGCTACAACCAAGTTCGTATAGCAGGGAAAGATCAGCTAAAGACCACGTTCACCACTCCTTGGGGAACGTTTGCTTATAGAGTTATGCCTTTTGGGTTGTGTAATGCTCCGACAACATTCCAGCGTTTGATGAATAGGGTGTTTGAACCCTACATTGGGACCTTCATCAGAGTATTTCTGGATGATTTTTACATCTATGGGAGCAAGTTGGACCACCTTCACCAAATGGAGACAACATTTCAAAGGTTAGATGAAGCACAAGCCTCACTAAACCCTAAAAAGTGTGTCTTTGGATGTTTTAAAGGCGTTTTGTTAGGGCATGTTATATCCAGAGATGGTATTGGTACTGATCCTAATAAAGTTTCAAAAATCAAAGATTTACCATTTCCTATAAATAGAAGTAAGTTGAGATCATTTTTAGGCCATGTGGGTCACTATAGAAGGTTCATCAAGAATTTCTCAAAGATTGCACAGCCACTAACCCAGTTCTTGAAGAAGGATGTTACTTATGAACCAGGAAATAAGGCGCATGAAGCTTTTGGACAACTGAAGGAAGCCCTGGTGTCTTCACCTGTTTTGAAGAATCCAAATTGGAGCAAGCCATTCATTATGTACACTGATGCCTCAGATGCAGCACTAGAAAGTACTTTGAGCCAAAAGGATGAAAATGGGAATGAACATCCAATTTACTTTGGGAGTAGGAAAATGAGCAGTGCTGAGGTAAATTATACTGTAACTGAAAAAAAGGCTCTGGCTATCATTTTTGCTGTAAATAAGTTTAGAAATTACTTGCTAGGGCAAAAATTTCTAGTTGTAACAGATCATCAGGATCTAAAATATATTATAAATAAGCCTAACCCATCAGGGAGGATAGCAAGATGGATAATTTTGCTACAAGAATTTGAATTTGATATTATAGATAGGCTAGGAAAGAACCATGTCAATGCAGATGCACTCTGTCGAGCCTATGATGGTTTAGGATCATCTTGTGATGATGATGATTTCCCTGATGCAGCATTGTTATCCCTTGATACAATCCCTAGTGAATACATAGATATTTAGAATTATCTGAATGAATTCAAGTTTCCTGATGGTGCCAATGCAAAGACTAAGAGAAAGATTACTCAAGCCAGTCGTCCATATTCTATTTTGCATGGAGTATTATTTCGAATAAGACCTGATGGACAGTACAAGAGGGCAGTTGGACGTGATCAAGGGAAGGAACTGCTAGAAGAATTCCACAATGGTACATGTGGAGGGCACTTCTCTGGACAACTTACAGCAAGAAGGATCTTGGATGCAGGTTATCACTGGCCCACTCTTTTTAAAGATTGTTATAATTATTGTAAGACATGTGATATTTGTCAAACACATGGTAACCGTAAGACTTCATCAACTCCATTATGTCCTATTCTTCCCCTTAGTCCCTTTGAAAAGTGGGGAATAGACATTGTAGGTCCACTTCCAACTACATCATGCCAAAATAAGTATATTGTAGTTGCCACAGATTATTTAACCAAGTGGGTTGAAGCTAGGCCATTGAAAACAACTTCCATGTATGAAGTGGCAAGGTTCATATATGAACGCATTTTCACCAAATTTGGTTGCCCATTAGAAATTGTAACAGATCAAGGAAGCCACTTCATTAATGAGGTGGTAGAATCCCTAGTCAATAAGTTTTCTATTAAGCACATGAAGGCAACAACATACAAGCCAAGCACAAATGGACAGGTGGAACGAACAAATTTTGTGTTGTGTCAAATTCTAACAAAAGATGTAGCCTTGCAGGTACATAAATGGGATAAAAGGATTCATGCAGCATTGTGGGCATATAGGGAAACATCAAAGTCAGCAACAAGATACTCTCCATTTCAGTTGGCCTATGGAATTGATCCAGTTCTTCCTATTGAGTTTGATATTCCCACTGTGAGAGTTATGAAAAATGAAAGGATGGATGAAAGTGATTCAGCAAAAGAAAGGTTGGTACATCTTCATTTGCTGGAGGAAATGAGAGAAATAGCAAAGGATACAAGCCATAAGAAGAAAATGAAGCAGAAGGAATACTTTGATCAAAATATCCGGTGGTCTCCATTTCACGTGAATGACTTGGTTCTAGTATATGATTCCAGATACAAAAAAAAAAGACAGAGAAAATTTCTTCCAAAATGGATGGGGCCCTAAAAAATAGCAGCTGTGCATGAAAATGGTACGTACCGACTGGAGGAATTGGATGACACTCCTATTACGAAATGGGTCAACCACGACAAGTTGAAGATTTTCTAAGCACCAGAATAGTCTACTCCGAGGACGGAGTAGAAGCTAGGAAGGGGGAAGATGTCGACACTAAAAGTTTCTTCCATAATTTCTATTTCATTAATGTATGTATTAGGAATAGGATGTTGTTAAGTATAATTAGTAGTAGCGTCTGATAGAAGATAACGACACTGTCAGTACGGTGCCGCCAATAATGTGGAGTACGGTAATAGTCAAAGTACAATAGGAATGTTGTAAAAAGTAAATATTTTTCGTAAGTGGTCCGGTAATGTTAAAATGTCAAAGTTTGGGTAATTAGAGAAGTAGGGTCTACAGATTAGGAATTAGAAATATTATATTGGTAATAAGGACAAGGAGTGAGGTCATAAATATTTTGTGTATTTTATTTGTAAAAAGTCTAAAAATGTGGAACCCATGTAAAACGATAAGGTTTATCTTATCTTAAAAGATAAGCTTACATGTACAGATAAGAGTTAAGGTATGGAATATGATTCGTCAAAGTGGATTTCTTATCCTATCTTAGAGATAGGATGGATAAGCTTGGAAGTTCTATAAATAGAGAGGCCACCCCCCTCATTTAGCATAGAAGGAAGTAGTGATAAATATTGTAGGAAGTGTGTGAAGGAAGCCATTAAGAGGTGTAATTGTAAAGTTTCTCCCATATTCTTGGTGAAAGTCAAGTGAAGTCAATAACACTTGAAGTACCTCATGGGTGAAATTGTAACAATTGCATGTTAATATTATAATTTACTTTGATATTTCAGATTTGTCATCATTCTGTCTTATCATAGTCGATGGTATTCTTGTGTTATGTTGTTGTTTTGTTTCCAGATTACATCCACCAAACTAAAGGCTGTGCATTAGTAAATAATCATAGCACGAGGAGTTCCCGGTGAAGAATTATCATAGTCCCAGATTGGTGTTGACCTGAATACCCCATTCCTCAAACTCATAAATAATGCAGGGGCATTCATCAAACCAAATGACACTACTGTGAGCTCGTAGAGGCCGTATCTCATGTAGAAAGTTATCTTATGGATACCTTCCTTTCTAATCCTCAAGTGATGGTATCTTGTCTTAAAATATATATTAGAAAACATAGTGGCCACTTCATTTGATAAAATAAATAATTTATACATTGAAGGGCATAACGATTCTTAACTGTTAATTTATTCAGTAGCCTGTAGTTCTCACACAAATGTAAATAGTTGTTGTTCTTATTCAGAAAAATCACTGGTGGAACCCAAGGAGATACACTAGGAAATATTAGGCCTTTCTCAACAAGGCCCTATAATTACAACTTGATCTCACATATATTAGAGGTAGTCATCATACATAGTGCGCATGAGATAAGATCCACTCCAGGAACCAAATAAATATGAAAGTCTATCTCACATGGGAGAGGTAACCCTGACAAATTACTAGGAAAAGAATTTGAAAATTCCTATAAAATGGGGGTGGTAATCAAGTGATGGTCCATGAGTCTAATCCTCTGATCAGTCACTTTATATGATGGCATATAACTGAAAACCCCATCACACACACTGCTTTAGACGCATAGCGGATATGGTGCAAATAGAAATGGGTCTCCTAACTCAAACTATTACTAACTAAACTCCCAAATTATATACATAAGATATAACCTTGTTGTAACAATCAACTCTAGCTCTATGTACAGACAAATAAACCATGCCCAAAATAAATCCATATGAACCCAAGGGAAGGATATAAAGATCCAAAGTTGCAGTGAAGGGTCTTAGGTCCATAGCACACTACTTAACTAAGAAGTCCACTAAGATTTTGGCGCTAGAAACCATCTCAACATCCAAACTAAGGCCCTTCCTAACTGCCACCATCCTGCATCACTCTAATAATGATGGAGAAATAAAAGAATCAGAAGATCTTAAATCACATATAGGAGTAGAAATACCATCTTGCCCTAGTTCTCTTCCTACCAGATTCTCAACCGCTGAATAAATCTTGTGGCTCTTGGCCATGTCACCATTTGTATGCTATGAAATAGGTGTCTTACCCTTATTAGTAAGGTTCTGTGGGCACTCTCTCCATTGATGTCCATGTACAGATCTCACCCATAGAAACTATCTTGTCCTCTCCATTAAGTAGATACTCCTCCAAGTGGCTCAGTAGTCCATGTTGTAGAACTTATTGGTGTTCAAAATTGTCTCACCCCATTTGTGCCTTTGAAAACTTACTAATTTACGACACCTATCATTTTATCCTTCCCCGTATTGTTCCTAATTAATCTTTATGGCCCTTTTTAATTTGTTCCTGGGTTGTAAATCACATAAAAGTCTATATTTTGAGTCCCCAATCCTCTATTCCTTCAAATACTCGGGTTACCCCATGTGTTATATTCTCCACGGTTGGGATTTTTCTTCTTTATCATTTATGCCTTAAGTATTTGAAGAAAATGAATGGATGTATCCCTGAAAAATCACTATTTGAGCCCTGTAACATTTCTAAACTTTTTGTCCTTGAAGAAAATTTCATTCCTAGGCTCAAATGGTCATTTTTCTATATTTTATGGTTTGACGGGCGTTTCTCCTGGTCAAATTTTTATCCTTGTATCTACAAGGGACATGGAAACTTTTGTTTGGACACAGCTCAGCTAAGTACTTAGAAAAATTAATTAAAGGTGTCAACTCAAAATCTTTCCACGTGGAGGCACGGTGCTCATTTGAAGATCTATTTTTTGGGTTTTCCTTTGAGTAGCGCAGGGATGACAAGTGGAGGTTTTCGATTCTTGGCCCAGACTTAGACAAATTTTTATGCAGTTGGAGTAGTTTGGCAGGGCAGGACACATGGCGAGCTCTCGTTCATTCAGGGTCTCCACTTTAGGCACCATCTTGAAGTTGTGCCATGAAGACATGTGGATGCTTCTTCTTGCTTTGCATTTTACTTAGAATTTTCAATGACCAAAATGATAATGCCTCAGAGCATGACATGTGGCGCCTTCCGCTAAACTTCAAGAATTTAGTTTTACTTTACTGGAATAGGACACGTGACAAGCCCGTGCTCGTTTAAGGTATCAAATTTTAGGGACCGCCTTAAGGTGCGCCATGGTGACACGTGGTAGTTTGAAAAGTCAAAGAGACGGGGAGGTGGGCCATTGGAGGAAACATGGATTTTCCCCCCTTAAGGATTAAAATTTCAAAATGGCTTGCAAGCCCATTCAAGGAAAAGGTCAATGTTTTTCCCTAGTCAATGGTGGAGATGCGAGGCTCTTAGGGGAAATTTGAAAAAATTTCCTTTTGAGAAAAAAGGTTTAAAAATAAAATTGGAAATGCAGCCCTGTTCCAATCACATTTGGACACATGTCAGGCTCATTCCCGAGGGCGGAGCTGTGGGAAAAATTTGGAAAATTTTCCCTTTTCCAAAATGATAGCAAAATGGCAGAATCTAGCTGTGGATGTGCTCCACTCATATTTGGACATGTGTCAAGCTCATTCCCTGAAGGCGAAGGTGTGGAGAAAAATGATTTTTTTTTCCATTTTTCCAAAAAGTTGTAAAAAGTCAAGGGAAGCCCCCAAGTTTGTTCTAAAGTTTGAATATGCCACATGGACGACCCAAATTCAAAGTAAAGGTCAACGGCTGTTGTGAGTGTAAATCAGATTTCCCCCCCCCCCCCCCCATTTCTATGAAACACATCTAGAAGTGCGAGTATCTATGATTTCTTGGTATTTTATACATGCCAAGTAGAGAAGGAAGTTAATGTTGATATTTGAAGTTTGGTGGGAAGATCTAGAGGACATCTTTTGCCATTAAAATGGTTTGACTTTCATGCCCAATCAGATTTTGCATTTTTCTTCTCCTCGAGCACGTAAGAGGTCAGATTCGATAGATTAGGGGTAGAAGTGGTTGGGAAATTGAAGGAAGAGTGATCTACCAGAGCAAGGAGTTGAATGAGGGAGATATTCGATGAAATATGCCCCCTCGAGCACCTAGAGACTTTTACAGATCTAATTCTGTGAATCACGAAAGAATCATGGTGAACACTGGTGCATTAAACGTCTTTATCTTTTTAGAAGGAAGAGGCTCTGTTGTAAATGCTATAAATGGCACAAATTTTTCATGCAAATGGTTGGGAATTTTTTGGAAAGGTCAGAGACTGATTTTTCCAACAAAAAAAGCTTGACAGAGCCCATCCTTTTAAGAAGCTTTTTAAGAAGCCTTTATATCTCTCTTTGTGTCAAATTTAATCGTGTCAAGGTGGTTACAAGTGTACAACCATTGAAAATCTTTGAGATTGTTTTGGAAACATTCCCTTTCTGATAAATTTGATCAAACTTGAGTTATTATGTGTTAATCTTGAGCAAAGTGTATTTATTTCATCTCTGAATGTATGCAAGTATTTTTTCTTGTTTCTATTGCAATATTGTACCAAAATATAGTCCAATCACACAGGTCTCAATCCTTTTTATGGTTTAGTGGCATCTGTAATTTCATTTCTCAGGAGAACCTTCATCTGGTAGTGAGATAAACAGTTTAAAATCACTTTTATTTCATTTTGTTGACAGAGATTATCTATAATCCTTTGGGTGTACCTCAGGTGTGGTTTGGTTTGAATCTTGGTGCTTTATTGGGTTCTCTGACTTGAGCCTTCGTGAAAAAATCCCATAGGCTGTATGAAAAAGTGCCAATATGGGCCTCCATTGAAGCACATATTTTAGTTGAAGAAACATTTTTAACTTTTGTGGCATTTTGTTGTCTGAATATTTCCATTTTGCATAAGCTCTCAAGAATCTTGTGAGTCAAGTGCATCTTGTCTCCCCTCCCACCAAAATTTCATTTAACAACAACCAATCCTACCCATACTACCCTTTTTTTTCATGTGTGTACACAAATGCACAATCCTCATCACTTAAACATGCAGAAGTAGGAAGGGTCTCAAATGTCTTTACTAACCTTTACCTTGTTGTGATAGTATCTCCATGATCTGGAAGTGAAAACTCATGAGAGTCAAATCTGGTGTGTTGATCATATTTTCCCCAAGGTCTTCTCTATAAAAATTTTACAAAAGAAAGGTACCTGTATCTACTTTCAATATAACAATGGTTACAAAATAGGTTCTCTTACCTTGGTTGAAAGGCACAACCTAAAATAGTTAGGATCAGGTCTCATCCTTTTAAGGTGCTACCCACTCCCTTCAAATCCTGAGTGCCAACAAGTCAGATACATTGCTTCCCCAACTACAAAATGACATACATGATTATCTATCTACCTCTGAGTATCCTGTCAAAATCCATGATGCTGCTTGGTCTTTGAAGGAGATTAAATTTGGGTACCAACATCAGTGGCGCCGTTGCCGAGGATTTATTAAATATGGAGTTTCATTGAGAGATTGATTTGTTGATTCATTTTCAGTCCATATCTATTTATCCCACCAACAACACCAACATCAGTGGCTCCGTTTCCAGGGATTCTCAGTTCAAAATCAAGAACATGGTAAAACACTTCTTATATGCTCCAAGTGCTATGTGCAGTTACTTTAGTTTTCACATCCAGTGCACTAGCTTTTATTTGATAAATCTTGGTAAAGAAAGGTCAAAATCTTTTCATTTCTAGTTCCTAGCATTGATAGACATTTGACCAGGGATAATTTTAGTGGTGAATATTCGTAATATGGTGAAAAAATCATTTTAAGAAAATTTGAAAAGGTGATTTTTTCGGAGCGGGTCAGTGTCCTATTCACCTAAAATATATAGTATATTTTTTTGGGGGTCAACTTTTCCTTCATTTGAAAAAATATACTATAAAAACCTATGTGATTCACTAGGTAGTATACCTTAAGTAGCTTACCAAATTACCAATACCATGAAGTTTGAACTCACATACTCTTAAGCACCAAATATTGTTGTTAGCCTGTTAGGGTTAGATGTTGACGTGCGACAGGGATATAGTTGACACATGAAAAAGAGGTATTGCAGACACGTGACAAGGAGATATTGTAGATGCACAAAAAAGGGGTAAGTATTTGACATGTGAGAGGAATAGATTTGATGCATGACAGAGAGAGTTGAAGCGCGATAAGGCTTAGGCAGTTGACATGCGACAAGGGAAGAGTTGACTCATGACAGATACCTCAGAAAGTGGATGCCTTCGTGACGCGCGACAGTTTTAGTTGACACCTTGCTAACACCTGACAGGGATTATTGATGTGCTATTGATGTGCGAAAAAGGGTTAGTTGTTGACGCACAACAGGAAGTCACTACTTAGTTCTTTTGCTAACACAAGACTCTCTTCAAGAATAATGGAAGGTGCATAGTCCTAAGAATGTGAAGACCCTAAAAGTAAGTAAGAAATCTCAGAAATTGCTGTTCAAGTATTTTGGAAACTCTGTGGATACAAATATTTAAAATACCAACCATATAGATGCCACCACAAAGAATCAGAATACTGACTGTGTGGAAGGTATTATTGAGGTGAACATGCATTCTGCACAGTATCAAACAAATGACACCTATGATAATATGATGGATCTTGAAGATATTGTTCCTATTGGGGTGTAACCAGAAGTGTATCAAGATATCACACATACAAATACTCAGCAAAATGGAACACAGAAATCAAAGTCAAATTCCAGTCCAAGAAAGAGGAAACCAGGTGATTGTGATATTGCTGAAAATTCTACTCAAAAAAGTAAAACATTGAAAACGAACAAGAATATGTGGACCATTGGCAGGTCATACAAGTTTTATTGGGAAGCTAAATTTTTGTTTATCAAACCTGTACAATCATCTAATTCTGAAGAGATCCCATCTGAATGTACATGTACAATATGTACGTGGAAATTGGGAAAGCAACAAAAAATGCAAATGAAGCTGGACACTATAGAAAAACATTGTGGAAAACAATATTTGACTATAACGGGGGTGGATGGCTAGAAAATCAAAACACACAGGTGGAAAACTATAAAATAATGCATGCATGTTAGATACGCGGTGGAATATGAGGCAAAGAAGAAAAAACACAAACATCTCTTGGAAAAGGGAGAACGATCACATCACATATTGGTAAGATGAATCAAACAAATCTACATGCAAAACTCATACAATTCTCTACTCTAATTCACATACTAAAAAAAGGAAGACCGATTTTGGATTTCCTTGGTTTCAAAGTTTTGTATCAATATAATGGAATGTTAAACGTACCTTAGTTTCATTGGTCTGAAAGTAGTGGATGGGAGATGACAAAATTCCTTTCGATGATAGAGAAGGAAGATTTGAAAGAGAATGTAAAAAATAAAAGTTTATCTCTCTTTCAATTGATGAAGTGACAACAGTCGACAACATTGCATGGGTATGTATCCACGTCTATACTTTAGAAAATCATATAAGGACACCTCATCTGTTGGGTGTTATGAAAATGGTTGAAAATTGTAATGCCAAAAAACCTACATAAAATAGTTGTTTCTCATTTGAAAGATATTGCTGGAAAGACAAATTATGAAATTTCTATGAAGTTGGTATGCGTTGGAGCAGATGGTGCATCTAAGTCATGCAGGGTCACCAAACAGGGTTTTGTGTTAGATTACAAACAACAGTGGCCCCATATATGCTACCAATTCACTGTATGGCTCACAGAATGAATTTAGCGTATAAAATGGTAAGCAACCACGAAAATGTTTGCTAAATTAGAAGACCTTATAAGAGAACTTCATGCCTATATGTCAAGCAGCCCAAAGTGATTTCTTGAGTTCTAAAAATTTGCAATTGGAATTACAGATGGCAAAAAACTTCTGAAAGATGTTGAGACTAGATGGATCTCCTTGTATGAACCTGCATGCAAAGTTTGTGAGGAGTATCCTTCATTGGTTGGTTTCATGCACAAATACCGTCATGAAGTTGATAGGCCGAGGGACTTGTTGTTCCATTTAACTAATTTGGAGACATTACTTACATTGGTTGGTATTGTTCCAATGTTGCAGCAGATCAATATACTGATGAAGCATGCATAGGGAAGATTAATCTATATTGTGGATTTTATACGCATGAGACAAATGGTATGTCAATGTCTTGATATCTTGTATTGTTCCCAAGATAGATTTGATACACCTGTTTTTGAGAATTGGAAAGCTTTATTAGATCTTAAAAATACCAGTAACTATTTGAGATTTAATATCCACGATCACCTCTGCATCACTATTGATGGGAGGGACATACCACTGCACATTGTGTAAACAAGTCAAGATATTACAGGATCGGAATGAGAAGATGTTCCTGTGACAAGTAATCTCTTTGAGTCTGTTATAGTTGAAACAAGAATAAAGCTTAAGAAAATTTCAGAATCCTTATCATCAGAAATAGAGAATGTTTCTCCAAAGATAAAATTCTTGAAGCCATGGGTGTGATGAATCCTAATTTTTGGAATACTAAAGGTGGTTGTGCTGACTTTGCAAGAAAGCATTTCCATAAATCCATGGGTACAATAATGGAACATTTGGCAAAGACTTTAGAGTTCAAGGGTATGGAAATCAACGGTATATTGAATGTCGATTTATTAAAATTTCAATCAAAAAAATTTTCAACAACAATGAGGAACCACTATAAAAATTTAGACGAACCTTCTGAAAGTGGTGTTATTACAAGGCTGTGGTGAGGAATCTATCAAATTTCTATCTTACAAGAAGATATCAGTGAATATTTCAGATTATATGATTTATGCCAAACAATGATTTTTGGGGTCTATGGAGGATGAAAGGGTTTTCAGTGCACTATCATTTATAAAATCAAAACTAAGAAACAAGTTGGATAAAAATCTAGAAATTTGCATGAGGTGTTATGTTTCTCGATACTCCATGGAAACCTTTCCTTTCAATAGAGCATTTCTACATTGTAATTCCCTTTGCGAAAGAAGAGGTGTGAATAATACAACTACAAGAATAATTGTTCCCAACGTTGAGAGTGGAATTGGCGCATCGTCACACTCTTCAAAAGAGAACATCGAGTTTGAAGAAGCTAATGATAATGAATTGTTTCAACTTTAAATAGGTATCTTCTTCACCTTAATCTTATTGTTTGTCACTTTACATTTTTTTCAGCTCTAGTATCATTAAAGATATTACAGGTCTATATATTTACATTTATTTAAATACAATCTTTTTTTTTTCAAAAAACATGGGTTGACATCCATCCGAGGAAGCTGGTACTTCTCAGGACTGACAACGTTAGGAAACTCACCCATCTATCTACTAATCCATTTCTCGTGTTGAGTTTTCTTAAAACAAAGATCTAGCACATTACCAGTGATGATTTCATAGCAATCTAAAACACTAGAGGTAAGTTAAACCCTATCATATCATCTTTCTTGATTTCTTACAATTATGTTTAATTTATTTTTTATATTTGCAAAATGCTTTGATATATTTTTAAAACTTTGTGGAATAAAATGACACAATTAAATTTTACAGAGGAAGATATTTCCATACTATACAATTCATAATCCATGATACATTATCCAATTTATAATAAACGTCCACATAAAATTCATCATCATCCATATATATCATATCATCACCATATCATTATCATAATCCTGAGTCCTGATACTACAATTATTATTAAAACAATTATTTATCTAATTTAAATTTATTAAAACAATTCCATTTTTTAAAAACAATTCATAATCATATCATTACAAGTATATCCGTTCTAATGCCATCTATATCCATTCTAATGTCGTCTATATCCATTTTAACACATTCCATTTATTTATCATCTATATCCATTCTAATGACATCATGATCATATCATTACAAGTATAGAGAAGAAGAATTATCTTAAAACAAGTTTAAATGTCTAGAGAAGAAAAATTATCATGCTTGAAGCTAAATCTATGTCCACATAAAATTGATCATCATCCATATATATCATATCATTATCATCATTCATCATTCCATTTTTTAAAAATAATTATCCATTATCATCATTCATCATCATCTATATCCATTTTAATGTCTAGAGAAGAAGAATTATCATGCTTGAAGCTAAATCTACGTCCACATACAATTCATGATAATCCAAGTCAAACAAGAAACATACGTCATCATGGTTCATCCCTATCTAATGCAATCACCATTAAGAGTAAACCAAAAATCATAAACTTCATATACAATCTAAAAATTCTATCAAATCCATATGCAATCAAAATTAAAGATTATATAGTATTTCAAATTTTAAAAGGCTATCAAATCCAGATAATAAAATTCAAATACCATGACCACAACATTCAATGTTACAAATTTTCAAATATAGACTCAATATTTAAAGTTTCCACACTCAATAATAAAAAATTTCAACCCTCTTTTTCTATATCGTTTTCAACTCCTGTGCTCCTTTCCCCAATGGTTTCTTCACCTGTGGATGTACCCCTTTCCCCAATGGTAGAAATAACCCCAGAACTTATAAGATCTTCCGTAGCACTGTCAAGATTTTTTAAAATTCTTTCTGATTGCTTTGTCGCATCTTCATGGGACAACAAATTTGGATCAACTATTGCCTTAGCTTTGAATAATATTTCAGGGTCAAATTCGTGCTCTTTAATTATCCACTTTAGTGTATTGTTTTGTTTGTTAACCAAAAGAATATTTTCCTTCAAATTCTTCGCTGTGGATAAATTATTCTTCATTGTTTCCAAGTGAACTTGGAATACCTTTGCTTGACTCTTCAAATTTTCATATTTCAACTACACAAAAAAATTAATGTCAATTCAACATATTACTAAAAAATGAAAATTTCAAATTAACAAGAAAAAATGTTTGAAAGTGATAGTACTTACAACCGCTCTATCTCTCTCAAAATTTTCAACTGCTACCAGATCCTTGTCCTTAGACCATTTGTTAAAATATGTTTGGGCCTCAACACTAATATTTTCCAATTTTTTTAATGTCTTATCCAAAATGTCATTTTTATAGTTTTTGTTATACGTGACAGTCTAACTTCTTACTTGGATAAGTAAGGAATATATCTTTGCAGGTTGATTTTGGACTGTAGCATATAAACTATCTCTTTACCAATAATTTTCATAACAACTAATAATCTCATTGATAATAACTTTAGCCCTTCTCTCCCATTCTATGATCTGATTGATATGAGGTAGAATAAACTCAATGATATGGGATTGACAATCATAACCAATTAAGTTCTCTAAAGGAAAAGGTAGCAACTGGTCACCATTTGTATCTGATGAAGATGATTTTGCTGGAGAAGTATGGGGGCTTTCAGGATGATCAACTCCTACTTTTTTCTGCCTTTGAGTGGCCTGATCTTGTTTGTGATAAAATTAATCAAGATTCAGATAAATAAATTTAAATTTAAATGTAATTCAGTATTCTAAAGCATGTTGAAATTGAAGTATACCTACTAGCCTTGAATCATCTCACGGGTATTGAAATTACCAGTTGGGTCATTGCTATTTGTTCCCAAATAGTCTTCATCTAAATTTATATTATTCAAAACTGATATGCCCGTTGCAATGGGAAAGCCACCAAGTGAGAGGGTTGGAATTCAAAAGGAGGAGGCAATGTTTAGTGTCTCGCTAGGGGCCGGAGCAATTGGCATGCGTTTACCAATGTTATTTTTCCTCGTTGCTCTAGTTGGCATTTTAAAAATTATTGGTTGAGGGGGGGTTGGTGCCGCTTTTTGAACTGAAGGATTGTAATGTGCTGAAAAATTCAAGAAAAAACATGAAAAACTAGAAAACAATCCAAAAAGGCAAAAACTACAAAATTAAACGTAGTATTCAAAAGTTGTACCTTGTTGTCGAGGGGTAGTTTTTCATGGTGCTAAGGGTGGCCGTGTAGGACTAGTATTTGGTAGTTGTTGAGAAGATACGAATGCATGTGACTATACGGAGTGAGTTGGGGAAGAAGGTTAAGTTTCCGAAACACGCATATGGTCCAAAGTCCCTGCAATGTCATCAAAATTGAATGTTATGTCAATTCAATTGGTTAAAATTTAAATTTTAAAATAAAAATAAAAAATTTGAATTTGTAAATAATATTTGAGAAGGTATTACTTCTCTGGCATTTAACGAGTTCAAAATGTTCAGGGTTCATAGAGGACTGAGCTTCCATTTCAGATTGGGAATATCCCAAAGCATCAGTGTGTTGTTGGCCTCTTCCTCTTGATAACACCTTTTTTCAGTGAAGGGCTTCAATAAATCTTCTCTACAAACCATAAATTGTTAATAACTGTGCAATGTAATGTCAAAAATTTAAATACAAACTAAATAGTTTATACCTGTTGTTCTTCAAATGGAATTTCCAACTTCATCAACTCCTCGTCAATGCAAGTAGGAATTGGTTTGTCTTTTAAATTTAAAAGTGCCTCGTAATAAAGGCCAAGGAGATAGTTTATGGAATAAATGACAGGTTTTTCTGAAAGCTTTGAATTTGTTATGTCAGTTCTTATCTTTTTTATAGATAGGTGCACCAATTAAATTTTTGTTTTGAGATAGTGCCAACTATGTATGCAATGGGCCAATTTGGTATATTTATTTGCCGACCCTGTAAAACTATTCCGGATTGAAAAAATGAAATCATTGCAGTAAGAAAGTGGTGTGCAATTACTTGCGTATCCACACCATGCCTGGATTTATTGACATGAGATGCAAAATCCAAACAGTGGGAATTAATATAAATTTATAACACTAAATTGTATCACAATAAAAAATAGAATAAAAAATGATGAATGAAAATGAATTATACGTACAATCAACATGGAAACCGAATGTTGATTCAAGATATTTCTTGTCATCTTCCACGAGTGTTGCCTTTGTTGTAATAATTGGTAAATTTCTGAATGGAAGGCCCATAAACCGATGGATGTCATTTGCTTCGATACCGAATTGAAACATTCGACCATCATTTGGAGTAACATAAAAAAGGCCATCCTCTATATTGTATGACGAGAGAAGGTAATTCAAAATATCTGGGTTTGTTTCGAAATGGGGCATGTCAACGAGGCACCTAAACTCACATGCATCGATTAAATATTTATATTCGAAAGACATTTTTAAAACAGTATGGATGTGGGGGCACAAAGGATTCCTATAGATGATCTTTCCCATGGATTCTCTTCTTGATTTTTTTCTTGAGCTTGCGGTTAGGAAGCACTTGAAGATTTTAGTTGTGTTTGCATCTTTGACAATGATGGATTCCCTGTAAAAAAAATCAAGAGCCGAAAAGTGTAAACAAGAAAATGACCAGTGAGAGGGTATTTATAGGCCAAATAAAGCGTTAATGGCCTCTGTTGACGCATGTGTCAATGGCCTCTATTGACACGCATCAATGGCTTCTATTAACACGTTTCAATGGTCTCTATTGACACGCATCAATAGGGGTCATTGACACGCGCGTTAATAGAGGCCATTGACGTGCACGTCAACAGAGGCTATTGAATCGCGTCAATAATGGCCATTGACGCGCATTAATAGGGTCCATTGATGTGCACGTCAACAAGGTCCATTGACGTGCATCAGCAGGGGCATTGACATGCGTCAACAAGAGTCATTTACATGCATCAACAAGAGTCATTGATGCATGTCAATAGAGACCTTTGACACGCTTCAACAAAAATGTGTTGACGCACGTCAATGGTCCCTTTTGACGCGCATCATTGACCCTTGTTAACGCGCATCAATGCCTCTGCTGACACACGTCAAATGAGTTCAATTGACGTTGTGTTGACGCACGTCAATGAGGTTTATTGATGTCATGTTATTGCGTGCATCAAAGGTGCATTAGTATCTGAAACTCCATGGTTTCTCTGGCTCAAAAAACCTGGCAAATATTTGGTTTTGGAATACTGTCAAATTTTCCTTTCACTAAAACTAGTTCTGGGGATATTCATCAGGTATTTTCCACCTACAATTTTCTAGAGGTGTCTTAAAATGAACCCTGCATTTGACATATCATATTTAGTGCATTTGCATAACTAAGGCTGAAATCCTTAGTGGCGACTCCTTGTTGATCTGATTCTTAATAAGTACCAGTGTCTTAAAAATCTATCAAAATCAGATTTGTTACTAATATTTGCAAATATGGAAGGAAGAAGATCTTTCTTTGCTAGGGATCCTACTAGGACATTGTTTCCAGAGTTAGGAAAAGAAAAATTAGAAGGATGAAAATATTGGAGAGTTGTTGGAGGAAAGAAGACAAGAAGAGGGATCTCCGTTGATGAAAGTGAATGGCTTATCGTTGAAGATTTCCATTCAAGTGACTCTGAATCAGGTAGCCTCTTTATGGAATTTAACTCTTCAACTGGAGATGGGCCTTCATTTTATTTTGAAAGGTTTGGTTCACACTCTACACTTTTCTTTTTTGAAGTTAATAGGGTTTTCCAAGAGACAAGGCCTTTGGGAGATTTCCATTTTGAAAATTATACTCCTGTGTTCCAAGGACTTTTAGCCCCTCATTAATTTATCACCCCTCAAGGGTCACCTCCTCCAAGGAACATGCCCTAGCCCCCACCCAGGCCCCCATTTGTTTTAAAGACCTTTGGACCTATAAATTTCATGGGAATGGCTGGCTACCCAAATAAAGTGCCTCAAGATGTAAGGAATAGAATGCCAAAGTTCTAGGGAGATAATGCTATTACTAGGGATCAACATCTAAAGCATTTTATAAATATGATGGAAGATTTTGAGATTGAACATGAAGATGTATACATCAAGCTATTTATCCATACCTTGTAAGACAATTCTAAGGACTGGTATAAAGCATTGCTAGATAACTCTATTGATTCTCGGAATGAGATGAGTAATGCATTCATATTGCAGTATTGTGATATGACTAACCCTAAGTTTATTTTGATAGAATTTGAAAACATCAAGAAGAACCCTAATGAGTTAGTACATGATTTCAACACAAGGTTTAATAAGGCCTTCAGGATATTACCTATCAGGATAAGGCCTTGTGATGAGTCATGCTTGATAAAGTATATTAATTCATTTGATAAAAGGCTACATATTACTTAAGAGAAAAAAACCCAAAAAATTTGAGGTAGGCCTTCACCATGACTTTGAAAATAGAGAACAATATCAAGGCAATTGGAAAGCCTCCAAAGAGGGAAGGCGTAAAGATGGTTAACCCATAAAAACCCCAAACAAGTAAGGTTGCTGATTTGGAAGAAGTTGTGAAGACTTTGGCAGGGGCTATCAAAGAAATTTCCTACAAAATAGCCTGGATAAGAAGGGAATTGGGTAGAGCTCACAAGGTCAACACAATCAGCAAGGCCAAGACAGGCTCACAAATCACCAACGATCTGATGATAGAGGTAAGGGACATGTTGGATTTGGAAATAGGCAGCCCTCAGGTAGAGAGATTAGAATGGTACCTGATCCTTTGGCTGCTAGAGTTGTTATTGTGGAGGAGTCAGATGTCATTGATTGGTGTGAAAAATGTTTCATGCCTCATGCTCCTTGTGAATAAGATCAGCAAGAAGAAAAATGAGATGATAATGATAATGATGATGATGTTTTCATAATGGGTTGTTCCACCAGCTCACAACAAGGGGCAAATTCAACTGAGGTGATAAGTGCTAGAATTGCTGCCACTTTTTGGGACTGCATTCATAGGGTACCTATTCTTCCTCTCTCTCATACTTTAGAAGTAGATGATGTACAATATTTTGAATTTTCCAATAATGAATTTGAATATTTAAGGGCTTTAATGTTCAAAAAGTATGATGGAGGAATCCCATCTGAGGAAGATAGAAAGTTGTTGATGAATGTTGTTTTTTCTCAAGAAAGGGAATTTAACACAAGAAGTAAGCCTATCAAAGGGGAAAGGCCTCAAGCCAAGCTGAAAGCTCCCTTACTTTCTAATATTCCTAAAGAGGCTCCTAAGAAAGATGCATTTTCTAGAAGCCCTGCAGTTCCAAACAAAAATCATACCTCTCCTCATGCCCAAGTTGTCAAAAATCCTGTACCACCTAATGAATGTGTTGGATTTCCTTCCAATACCACCTTGCCAAAAAATGTCCCATATGATATTTCCCAAGTGTTGAGTCAAATCAAAATCTTTGTCCCAATTTTTAAGTTGTTTAGGATTCCTGAGCACAAAAATAGAGCATTTGAATACTTAGGGTTGAAAGAAGAGAAGTCTACCCTAGGAAGAAATGTAAATATTATGTAGACTCCTCCAATCATTGAAGAACCGGAAGCACCACCAGCATCAGAATATCTAGACGAACCACCTGAGGTCTATTTGGTAACATACTTGGTGGATTTTCAAATGAATGTGGATCCATTCTTCACCACTTGGATCATAAAGGATAGATTGCTACAAAACTGCATGTTTGACTCAGGGGCATCAATGTAATGTAATGCCTTTAGAAGTCATTAATGAGATAAACATCAAAGTGACAATAGCATATGGAAAGTGCACTACCATGGACTCTAGATAGGTGTCAGTTGTGGGATGCGTGAAGGGTTTAGTGGTGCAGCTTGCGGCTTACCCAAGTAAAAATTTAAAACTTGATGTTGTCATTGTTGACTGCCCATCCAAGTTGGGCATACTACTATTAGTGGGAGTGTCAAAATGTATATGTATTATGCTACCATTCCAGATGAGGTAAGCTTTGTCAAATTGTATGGAGAAAATAAAATGCTACACGTTATTGAGGATCCCAACAATGCATCTTATGAGGTATTGTACACAAATGTTGATGCAGACAAATTTGTGAGATTTGCTAATGGGAAGGAGCACAAGATTGAAGAATGAAAATGCCTTGAAAAAACAATCTCTCCCTGGAATCTAGTGTTTGATGGAGCTTGCTCCAAATTTTGGAATGGTGCTAGTGTTGTTCAACTTTCTCTAGGTCAGGAAAAAAAAAAATTCCTTAAAACTCAACTTTGAATGCACCAACAACATTACTGAGTATGAGGCACTATTGTTGGGTTTAAGAATTGCTTGGAAATATGGTGTCAAGGACATCATTGTTAAATAAGACTCAAAATTAATTGTGAAACAAGTTAGAAAATTGTATGCCACAAAGAACTAGCGAATGCCGTAGTACAAGCATGTAGTTTGAGACTTTATTAAGATGTTCGATTCATTTAACATACTGCATCATGATAGGAAGTTCAATGACTTGGCAGACATGCTTGCAGTGTTGGGGTCTTGATTTGACAATTTCACAATGTCCTCATATTGTGAATATGAGGTTGAGGTATTGACAAGACCTTTTGTTCCTGACAACATCAAGCAGTGGCAAGTTTTTGATGATGATACTCAGATCAGAAGATTCCTAAAAAACAAGGGAGAATTTATTGATCAAAGTATTGATTGGGAGCCAATGGTTTGTGTAACAGAAGGAAAAGAAACCTTGTTTGGAAAGGATATCATCCAGCTAAAAACAAATACCATTCCTAGAGGGCTGGTTGCTCTTAAGTCCAATTTTGATAATGTTGATTGCATTGTTAATAGATGCATGGAAACCTCAAGGAATATTAAGGAGCATGATCTTGGTACAAAGGAGAAGCCAAGGAAAATTTTGTTAGGCAGTAATCTAAGCAAGGAGGAGAAGCAGTCATACATCCATCTATTGAAAAAATACCAAGATTGTATTGCTTGGACCTATTCTGAACTAAAGGCATACAGAGAGGACCTGTTTCAAAATGAGATCACCTTGGTGTCTAATGTAAAGCCATTTAGGCAAAAACAGAGGCCCATCAATCCACTCTTATCCCTCAAAATGCAAGAAGAATTGAAGAAGCTAAGTGATGGAGGGATTATCCAGCCCACAAGATATTCTTCTTGGGTTGCATACCTAGTGCCAGTAAGAAAGAAAAATGGTGACATCAAGCTTTGTGTGGATTCCAAGAATCTAAACAGAGCATCAATGAAGGATAATTATCATTTACCAAATATGGAGAACATGTTGCAGTTAGTGACTGGTTCTGAGTTGTTTTCCACCTTGGATGGTTTTTGTTGTAACAACCAAGTTGTGGTGAAGGAATCATAAAGGATAAAGACAACCTTCACTACTCTTTGGGGGACCTATGTCTATGTTAGGATTCCCTTTGGTGTGATGAATGTTGGAGACACCTTTCAAAGATCAATGGATGTTGCTTTCGCTGGTTACATCAATGAATTTATTGCATTATATCAAGATGATGCAACTGTATTTTCTAGAAAGAGAAGTGACCACTTGCTGCACTCGGAGAAGATGCTGATAAGATATAGAGAATATGGCATCTCACTTCACCCAAAGAAATACCATTTTGGAGTGCAGAAGGCAAAGTTTCTTGGTCACATAGTGTCACAAGAAGGAGTGATGATTGATCTAGAAAGAGTAGAGGCCATCAACAAGTTCCCAATCCTAAAGACTTAGAAAGGAATTCAGTCCTTCTTTGGGCAGATAAACCTCATTACAATATTCATATCAAACTTTTTTGAACTGACCATTCCAATCACTTCCATGTTGAAGAAAGACTAGGTCATCAAATGGGAGGAGGCTACCATCCAAGATTTTAATGGGATTAAAGAGGCACTCAAGCATGCACCTATACTAGCAGCTCCATATTATGAGAAGCCCTTTCAACTATTCTCTTTTACTTTAGAGAAAACTATTGCTTCTATCCTACTGCAGAAGGATGATGAAGGGGCTGAGAGACAATTTCCTTTTTCAGTAAGGCATTGCAGGGGGCAGAACTAAGGTATACCATTATGGAAAAGCAAGCATTTTCCTTGGTAAAGGAAAAAAATGTTTTCAAGCCTTATATTCTAAGTTCAAAGGTTGTTACTTATGTTCCTTATACCATGGCGAAGAACATATTTTCAGAGATGGAGGTCTCACGCAAAAGATGTAGATGGGTGAAAAGAATTGCAAGAATATGATATGGACATCCAAACCATGAAGCTGGTGAGAGGTTTGGTCTTGGTTAAGCTTATGGCTAAGAGAAAATTGCAAAATATTGAGGTAAATGAGGTAGAAGAAGAAAGGGCACATGTATTTGAAATATTGATGAATTTTGAGTGGTATAAAGATGTAATATTTTATCTCAGACACCTGAGCTTCGCTAAGCACTTAAGTAGGAACCAGAAGAGAGCCCCTATGTTGGATTTCCAAAAATATGTCATCACTGGTTATGGGTTAGCTTGGAATAACCTAGAGGGATTCCTCTTAAGGTGCATTACTGAAGAAGAAGCCCCCAAGATAATTATTGATCTCCATGGAGGAGTTTGTGGGGGGAACTTTACTGCAAGAGTCACATCACATAAGATCCTAAGTGCTGGTTATTGGTGGCAAAATATTTTCAAGGATACAACCTTATTGGTTAGAAGATGTGAAAGATACCAATGCTTCTCTGGTAGACTGAAAGCTTCAGGATCCCTCCCTTTGCAGCTTGTATAAATTGAAGCCCCATTTAGGCAATGGGGGATGGATTTCATTGGTGAGATTTTAGACCCTTCAAGTGCTAGGCACAGATGAATTCTTGTAGCATTTGATTATTTTAGTAAATGGGTGGAGGCAATCCCCACTAAGTAGGAAACACACCAAGTTGTCATGGATTTTGTGTTAAACAACATCATCTACAGGTTTGGGGTACCAGTCAAGATTGTAGCTGATAATGCCATAAGCTTTAGAGCTAAACCTTTGGTGGCAATGTGCAAGGACTATGGAATCAACTATGACATATGCCTCAAAATACAATACCAAAGGAAATGGATAAGATGAGTCTAGTACTAAATTTTTTTTGAAGATCATCAGAAGAATATTGGAGCAGAACAAGAGAAAGTGGGGTGAATAGTTGAGGTTTGTTGTGTGGTTAGATAGGATGAATGTCAAGAAGAGTCAATAGAAAGATTCCATTTGAGTTTGTATATGGGACTCAGGCCCTACTTCCTCTTCATATGCAACTATCTTCATATAAATTTATGCAACAACTATAATATCAGGAGTAGGCCCATATGATTCCCACATTAATCAAATTATTGAGCTTGATGAAGAGAGGAGGCCATCCCACCAGAGGCATATAAATTTTAGAGAGAAACTGAAGAAGTTATTTGACAAAAAGGTCACTCCCAGAGCCTTGAATATTGGAGATCTTATGCTGCTATGGGCTAGCAGACATGAGGATAAGGGAAAGCATGGAAAGTTTGACTCATTATGGATGTGTCCTTAATCTATTGATATCATAATTGGGGAGCATACCTTCTTCCTCAAGGGCTTGGATGGTGAATTGCTCGAGTTCCTTGTTAATGGAAGGCATTTGAAGAATTTCTTAGATTGATGATTTTGGATCGAGAGAGTCTTTTGTACAGTGTATACTTTGTTGTTTGTTTCTTGTATTTTGTATTTTTTCTCTCTCTGGTCCTTGGTGATCTATTTTTACTGGTTTCTCTATCTACTTTTTGAAGATGGCTTTGTTTCTCTCCTCTGCAAGTTGAATTTGTTACCCAATCGATATTTTTGGCACTTGGTATACTTTTTTTCTTGTGTCACTCGCAAGGAGTGCCCATCCCCAATTCGTAGATGATGTTGGTGCTCAAAATAATCTTGCCCCATTTATGCCCTTGAAAACTTACTGATTTATGGCCTCTATCATTTTCTCCTTCCTCGTATTGAGCCTGATTAATCTTTATGGCCATTTTTAATTTGTTCCTAGGTGGTAAATCACATAAAAGTCTATATTTTGAGTCCCCATGCTCTATTTCTTCAAATACACGGGTTCCCCCATGTGTTATGTTCTCCACAGTCGAGATTTTTCTTCCTTATCATTTCTGCCCTAAGTAGTTAAAGAAAATGAATGGATGTATCCCTAAAAAATGACTATTTGAGCCTTGTAACATTTCTAAACTTTTTTTCCTTGAATAAAATTTCATTCTCAGGCTCAAATGGTTGTTTTGCTGTATTTTACAGTTTGACGGGTGTTTCTCCCTATCAAATTTACATCCTTGTATCTATAGGGGACGTGGCACCTTTTGGTTGGACATGGCTCAACTGGGTACTTAGAAAAATTCATGAAAATCCTCAACTCAAAATGTGTCCACGTGGAGGCACGACACTCATTTGAAGATCTAATTTTTAGTTTTGCCTTGGAGTAGTTCCGTGAGGACACATGGAGGTTTCCACTGCTTGGCTCAGAATTAGACAAATTTTTATGCAGTTGGAACTGTTTCACAGGGCAGAACACGTGGCGAGCTCTCACTCATTCAGGGTCTCCACTTTGGGAATCATCTTGAAGTTGCGCCATGAAGACACATGGAGGCTTCCGCTTGCTTTGAATTTTACTTAGACTTTTCAAAGATAAAAAGGAGACTGCCTCGGAGCATGACACGTGCCACCTTTTGTTGAGCTTCAAGCATTCAATTAGACTTTGTCAGAATAGGACACATGGCGAGCCCATGCTCGTTTAAGGTATCAAATGTTTGGGACCACCTCAAGGTGTGCCGTGGAGACACGTGGTAGTTTGAAAAGTCAAAGAGGTGGGGAGATAGGCCATCGAAGGTAATTTGGATTTTTTTCCCCTTAAGGATTAAAATTTCAAAATGGCCCGCAAGCCTGATGAGGGAAAAGGTCAATGTTTTTCCCCGGTCAATGGCAAAGGTGCGGGCTCTCAGGGGAAATTTGGAAAATTTTCCTTTTGAAAAAAAAGGGTTAAAAGTAAAATTGGAAGTGTTGCCCCATTCTAATCACATTTGGACATGTGTCAGGCTCGTTCCCGAGGGCAGAGCTGTGGCGAAAATTTTGAAAGTTTTCCCTTTTCCAAAAATAGAGTAAAATGGAAAAATCTAGCCGTGGTTCTGCTCCACTCATATTTATACACATGTCAGGCTCGTTCCCCAAGGGCCGAGGTGTGGAGTAAAATGGATTTTTTTTCCATTTTTCCAAAAATTTGTAAAAAGTCCAGGGAAGCCCCCGGGTCTGTTCTAAAGTTTGAATTTAGCCACGTGGACGACCCAAATTCAAAGTAAAGATCAACGGCTATTGTGAGTCTAAATCTGATTTTCACCCCCATTTCTCTAAAACATGTCTAGAAGTGCAAGTGTCCATGATTTCTTCATCTTTTATACACACCAAGTAGAGAAGGAAGTTAATGTTGATATCTTAATTTGGTGGGAGGATCTGGAGGACATCTTTCACCATTAAAATGGTCTGTCTTTCATGCCCGATCATATTTTTCTTTTTTCTTGTCCCGAGCATGCAAGAGGTCAGATTTGACAGATTAGTGGTGGACCTGGTTGGAAAATTTAAGGAAGAGTGATCTACCAGAGCAAGGAGTTGAATGTGGGAGGTATTTGATGAAATCTAGTCCCTTGAGCACCTGGAGACTTTTGCAGATCTGATTCTGTGAATCACAAAAGAATCATGGAAAACACTGGTGCATTAAACGTCTTTGTCTTTTTAGGTGGAAGAGGCTCTGTTGTAAATGATATAAATGGCACACATTTTTTGTGTATATGGTTGGGAGTTTTTTGAAAAGGTTAGAGACTAATTTTTTTAGCAGGAAAAGCTCTGCAGATCCCATCCTTTTGAAAAGTTGTTTAAGAATCATGTATATCTCTCTTTCTGCCAAATTTAATAGTGTCAAGGTGGTTGCAAGTGTACAACCATTAACAAGCTTTAATATTGTTATGGAAACTTTACCTTTCTGATAGATTTTATCAAACATGAGTTATTCTGTGTTAATCTTGAGCAAAGTATATTTATTTCATCTATGAATGTATACAAGTAGTTTTTCTTGTTTCTATTGCAATCTTGTACCAAAATCTGGTCCAATCACACAGGTATCAATCCTTGTGATGGTTTAGTGGCATCTACAATTTCATTTCTCAAGAGAGCCTTCATCTGAGAGTGAGATAAACGGTTTAAAATCACTTTTCTTTCATTTTGTTGATATATATTATCTGTAATCCTTTGGGTGTACCTCAGGTGTGGTTTGGTTTGAATCTTGGTGCTTTATTGGGTTCTCTAACTTGATCCTTTGTGACAAAATCCCATGGGCTGTATGAGAAAGTGCCAATATGGGCCTCCATTAAAGCACATATTCTAGTTGAAGAAACATTTTTAACTTTTGTGGCATTTTGTTATCTGAATCTTTCCCCTTTGTATAAGCTCTCAAGGATCTCGTGAGTCAAGTGCATGTTGTCTCCCTTCCTACCAAAATTTCATTTAATAACAACCAATCCTACCCATACTACCCCCGTTTTTCATGTGTGTACACAAATTCACAATCCTCATCACTTAAATGTCTCAAATGTCTTTAGTGGCCTTTGCCTTGTTGTGAAAGTATCTCCATGATTGGGAAGTGACAACTCGTGAGAGTCAGATCTGGTTTGTTGATCATATTTTCCCCAAGGTCTTCTCTATAAAATTTATACAAAAGAAAGGTACCTGTATATCCTTTCAATATAACAGAGGTTACAAAATAGGTTCTCTTACCTTGGATGAAAGGAAAAACCTAAAATAGTTAGGATCAGGTCACATCCTTTTAAGGTGCTACCCACTCCCTCCAAATCCTAAGTGCCAACAAGTAAGATAGATTACTTCCCCAGCTACAAAATAACATACATGATTATCTATCTACCTCTAAGTATCCTGTCAAAATCCAAGATGTTGCTCAGTATTTGAAGGAGATTAAATTTGGGTACCAACATAACCTGAAAATCCTGCCATAGATTTTTTTAGACATTGTGGTGGGCATACTCCTACTAACTGTTCTCAAGGTGGAATGTGTACCCCATTGGGACCACTAGCTATAGGTCACATATTATGCCCTATCTGAGCATCATTACACTGTGGAGGTCGAAAGGGTGATAAAGTCTACTGTTGCTACTAAGGAGGCCTAAAAGAAGACTGTGCTAAAGTGTTTCCACCATGAGGAGGAATATTTGATCCCCTTAACCTACTATCCTGCATCTGTTGTATATGGATCCTCAGCCTTTCTCTAGCCTTCGGATTCTTACCCTTGGTTTCCTCTACGATGTAGGCCTTCTCGAAGTCCTCTACAAGAGTCTACAGATAGTGAATGCACATTGCCCATGCTAAATCAAAGTTCAAGTCCATGATGAACCTATGTATCCAGACTGTCTCATCTTGCATGTACTCAAGATACTATAACAAGTCCATGGAATGACCCTCTTACTCAGTTATTGTCATGGATGCCTATCACAGATCATGAAACTCATTGATTCGTTGTTGGACGAATCTCCTAGATATGTATCTACTCCTAAATCGATCCTCAAAGAGCTCCAAAGTAACTGTCTTTGATTCTACATGGAGCATCTGATCCTCAATCCATAAAACTCTAGCTCCATCTCTCAAAAAGTGAATGACAACACAAGCTTTCATGGTACTAGTACAAAGACATAGCTTGAAGCATATACTCTAGATAACCATCCATGCCTCAGCCTAAAATACTCTTATATCTCTAGTAAAATCAAGCATGAGTAACTTCAGTATATCTTTGATGTGATATGTTACCGTTGAATGTCATCACCTAGGTATCTCTACATGGTCATCCCTCCACCTAGGGCTCCTAGGGCTGTCTCTGTGTCTTGGATCTCTATCTCTGTACTCTCTCGGTGGTGACTCATGTCTAACCAACTTCACATGGGAGTTTTCTCCCCTATCCTAAACACTATGACATGAAGATACAAAATCCTCCACTAACGGCTTTATGTCATGTCTTCTAGGTCACCCTCCTAAATATCGTCCACATATAAGGACATTAACATCCTATAGTGTCTGTAGTATCTGAGGCACTATAGTTGCTATAACCTAATCTGGGGGTGGTAAATCTAGGTCCACGTATAGGAACCGTTTTTTTTGGTCTATGCCTCTTACATAGACCAAATCAAGAGTTAGTTCACTTTCATCTAGGTTGTTTGAGTTTTCTACTTTTTTCTACGTTTTAAAATATCATACCATGTTTTGTGTTCTAGGTGTAGTTTGTACTAGGTTTACATTTTTATGTTTTGTGTTTACCTAGGGTCCAAGTGGTGAACCCACAACTCTCATATCAAGTGTAACGCCCATAATTATCTACACTCAAATAAAAATAGAACATATTAATTTAATAGGGAAAAATTACGGTAAATTTTTGTTTTTTTAAAAGGGATACAAGGGTGGACATTATTCACATTTTAATTTATCTCTTTGTTAAGGTTTCTACACAATCTTGTGGGAGCTGTAATTAAATTAATGATTAAATATTATTAATTTACTTCTTAAGAATATTTACGGTTTAAAAATACTTTCCAAGTTCCATTAGTATATTTAATTACCATGCACCAAGCTTACTCTATTTCCTATTAAAAAAGTTCATCAACTTTATCTAGACATTAAGTGGCCCCATTTACCCCATTACCGATGCATTTATAAGTTATTTCTCATTCCCATCAAAATGCCTCCCACTTAAGTGATGAAGTGTTTTGTATGAGCCAATAGGTTAAATCTATCATGATCATTGGTTCAAGGTTGCCCTGACTTTCCTTATAAGTTAGTTTTATTTCCATTTTGCCCTAGTTTCTCATTCATTTGTTCATTAAAATAAATATGGGGGAACACCCCCCCCCCCCCCCCCCCCCCCGTCCCCAACATTATAAAATTTCTTGTTTTTTTAAAGGGCTTTATAACACAAGCTGATTTATATATATATGGTCTTTTTAAATATTATTTCTAATTATAATATATATATATATATATATATATATAGTTAATCTATATATTTATGTTAAATATTTTGGATATATTAATATATATTTTTAATATAATATACATTAATAACATATGTGTATATTCATTAAGTTGTTCCATTTATTGTATGAGCTTGCAAATTGTATAAGTATATAAATTAATGTTTTTTGAAAACAAAAATTCATAGAATTTAAATTTATATAAGTATGGGTATTTATAATCATATTTATGTTTCAAGTCTTGCTCTATTCAAAACAAATATCAATTCAAACTCATTCATACAACAACTATAAGGGCATATGTAATTTGTGATAAATTTATATACTTGTAACACTTTCTCTTATAACAGGGTTTAATTTGAATATGAAATCAACTTAATTAATTCCTTTTCCTTTCTAGATTTTAGTTTACAATGATTACAAATAAAATAAACATATCCTTTCCATAATACAACACCATCCTTTTAAAATGAATGTCCAAAATGTAAATTTTAAATAATTTTAACAATTCAATGAGATATTTCTTACAATAAAATGAGAAGGTTTCTCTTTTTCCATTCTTCCAATGAAATCATATGTTTACAAATTAGGAATTATATAAAATAACAATATAATTTCTTCTCAATGATCATAGTTCTCTTTCCTTACAATAAAATAGTCATTTTCAACAATTTAAAATATATCAACACCCACTTTACAACAAAGGGAAATATTACAACAGTGACATTTTTGCTCCAAAATAACATAAACCCTTCAAATTAATTTTTCTCTCTTCCACCTCTTCAAATTATTTAAATCATAGATCACATTACAAATAAAGTGGTATAGGTGACGCTCTCCACCCAAATTATAATCCAATAAGAGGAGAATCCATCCCCTTATTGGTCCCTGAGCCCCAACCAAAGAACAATAAGGGATATTATGCAACATTTGACAAATTTCACAACAGGCTTCCACAACATGCATTCCACAAAATAAAACATTCACAGAACACATTCAAACAATACACTCAAACAATGTTACAACTTTCCCAACAAGCACAAAGGCTTGATAAGAACAAGCCAACAAGGAGCAATGGAATATGGGAACAACCTCATTTTTTATCCCAAGTGATGTACGAGTTCCACCTAAAGCCACCATGTGCACAACTCAAAACATAATAAAATCCTTATTTCTACACTTGCAAGTATGAAACATATTTCCATGTTATCCTTTTCACTCCCCATAGGTGGAACTAAAACTCACACTCCCTCCAAAATTCATTCCTTACATCTCCATTTCCCCTCCCCAATGGTCCCATAAATCCATCTCCACACCTAACTTAAGGAAAACTACACAACTACATTAAATAAAATCACAACACTCATGGAGTATAAAAATAAACACAATTTCTACATCAAATACATTAATAAAACAATGACAACAAGAGGAGAGCCTACCTATCATCAAGCTTCCAATTTATTTACTCCACAAGCATTGAATCCTTCACACCAAGCTCAATCTAAGGTGCAAATCAAAAAATAAACTCCAAATATGAAAACCAAGACCAATTTTTGAAAATGCAAGAGAAGAAAATAAGGTAAGTAACGTAAAATCCATCAAATTCATCCAATAAATAGAAAAGGGATGTGATGACGATGAGGTTTCTCCATGTAGGTAGTCACTTCATCATCCCTCTCTTCCGACATAGAAGTCAAACACCAAACCCAAAGCAATTAAATACACATGTAAGACTTATCACATGTCTTCCCTACACTCAAACAAACATTCCATACTTATCAAAGAAAAACTTAAATGTGGTAAGTAAACAAGTGCATTTATTTACCTTTTTACACTAAATAATTCATTAAAATATCAAAAATATGACCCATACTCCGTAAATAGGGTTGGTAGAAGAGTTTGGGATTTGAGGGACAAGGTTAACTTGTCCCTCAAGTCTCTAAAAGTGGCCAACAAGACCAAATTCGAATTTAGGAAGTATGGTGGAGTACAAACCACCTAAATGCATTTAATTCTATTTACATCATACACCAAAACAAGGAATATCTACCCAATTTATTATCCACATGTCATATCTTCCCTTTTTTAGTTTAAACTTAAGCTAAATTGGTTAATTAAGATACATTAGTAAGTGTTAATAAGGTGACTAAATTTCCCAACAATTAAATACATGCAAAAAAAAATAAAACAAAAATATTAAAAGAAATAAAAACATTACACCCATGGCCACATAAATGAGGTTACCTCCGATGGGATCCTTCTAGAAAAGCATGCAACAATACAACATAACATTATACACAAGTTGTCAAATTGGGCCAGGTTACACAACACCTGACATCCAATGGTTTGTCCCCTATCCCCTTTCGATGTATATAATATAATGTCCCTTGCAACACAACAAAATCCTATCTAGGCTTATGTCAACATCAACAACATCAAAAATAATATACATATAAAAATCAATAATAGTCATCCAAAATTATCAATTCTTACATATATCATCATATTAATTAATTCGATTCTAACATCCATAAAATCATAATTGTACTCAAAACGTCCAACATAGGAAAGACATCCAGAATATGACATGTTTGTATAAAATCATAATACTACAAATCAACATATATGATTTTCCATCAGTGTCATCTGGTGTATCATAATCAGAATGTAAATCACAACATGTTAATAGTACAAATATCTACATAGTCTATCATCTACTGATCAAGATATAATAGTCAAAATGTCTAAGTATCAATCCAACAGCTATAACATTATAATAAAATAGTGTCAAAGAGAAGCGAGCACTACAATAGGTATAGTGGTTATAACAAAATATTTTCCAAGGAAGAGGATCAACTAAAAACAACATTCACAACTGAGTGGGGAACCTATGCATATAGAAAGGTTTCATTTGGATTGTTTAATAGGGATGAAAAATTTCAAAAATACATGGACATGGCATTTTAATGTATCATTAACAAGTTTTTTTCATCTATTTTGATGATATCAAAGTGTTTTCAAATCTTACAAGTGATCATTTAATGTAACTGAAAGAAGTGTTTGAAAGATGTAGAGGATATAGTGTGTCACTTAATCGTAAAAAGTGTGTGTTTTATATTCATTAGAATAAAATTCTTTGTCATATTATCTGAAAACATTGGATGAAGATTGATTCAGAAAGAATAAGTTTTATTCATACTTTATCATTTCAAAAACATAAGAAGCACCTCAAAGTTTCCTTGGAAAAGTTAGTTTTATTAGAAGGTACATTGTCGATTTTAGTTATTTATCAATGCCATTAAGAAACATGCTCAATAAATATTATAATTTCACATGATCAAAAGAAGCAGTGAGTAGTTTTGAAGCCATCAAACAAGTTATTGTCTAATCCCCAATGCTCATAAATCCTGATTTTTCAAAAGATTTCATTTTTTATGCATATGCTAATGTTGATACTATTTCAATAATGTTAACACAATAGAATAAAGAAGTTTTGGAGCACCCAAATTTCTTTTTACGTCAAATTTTGATTTAGTATGAAACAAGTTACTATTTATTGAGAAACATATCCTTTCAATGGTTAGATCACTGAAAAGGATCATGACTTTTCTCTCTAACAACATAATTCACTTAAAGATTTCTCATCCAAGTATCAATGAATTTTTATTAGAGAAGGACATAAGTGAGGAGAGGCAAGCTTAGATCAAGAATCAATACTTGCAAGAGAAAAAGGAATCTGTTTTATCACTGCAAAATGAGCCTAAAAATGTAGAAAATCAGTAACCTTTAGATTGGATTTTTGACATGACAATGTACCTTCAGCATGATATATATCGTAAAAATTTAGAACATCTCAAAAATTATGTATTTCAGATTATAATCTATACCTTTCTTGCTAGTTGATAGTGTTCTATTCAAGAAAGATATTAATGGTGTGTTTCTAAGATGTGTTGGACTAAACCAAGTTTAGGGGGTGCTTGAACAGTGTCATGATGGAAAATTAGGAGGGTATTATTTAGCAAATACCTATAAGCCCTCAAATCTCGAAAGGGGGATATTATTGGCATACACTCTTCAAATACAACCAAGCATAGTTAAGAAGGTGTCAAAAGTCTGCATTCTTTCTAGGAAAAAGAAGCTTGATACCTTACCATGCCAGACAAATACAATTGAAAATCCATTTTTAAAATAGGATTTTCAATTCATATGTTTCATAAACCCACCTTCAAGCTTGGGGTATATATGGATACTCACCGCAAATGATTATTTTACACAATGGTTTGAAGCGGTTACTTTAAAAGAAGCTAATGAAACAAGCATCTTGGACTTATACGAATGTATGATAACAAGGTTTGGTGTTCCTTATACCATCATTACAAATAATCTAGAAAAAATTGTTTGTTGTAAGATTGCTTATTGGGTTGTTGAAAATGGTATTTATCTTAGTACTTCTTCCAATTACTATCCACAAGTAAATGGGCTTGTTAAATCAAATAACACGAATCTTTTGAGGATAATTAGAAGAACTATAAATTAAATTTTGTGAAATTGGCATACAAAATTGAAGGAATCCTTGGGGACTGATAGAATAACTCATAATAGATCAATTTCCAACTCACCCTTGAAGTTTTTTTTGGTCTTGAAGAAAAACTACCTATTTCACTTGATCTTCCATCCTTGGAATTGATGCATCAAGTTGAATTAAGTAAGAATGACCCAATGGAAGTAACATATGCATAGCTCATGGAAATTGAAAAAGTTATAAATGATGCAATGTTATCAATGGAGTTGAATCAAGATAGGATTAAGATGACATTTGATAGGAAGGCTACAAGAAGAATCTTCACTAAAGGTTATTTAGTGTTGAAATGGGATGAGGATAGAGAGAAACTAGGTTATCACACAAATTTTGACTTATTGTGGAGAAGACCTTATATGATCATACGTTGTAAGCCTCATAATGCATTCCTGTTGGCAAGGATAGATGGAAACGAGCTTCTAATCCTATTCAATGGGATTCATTTGAATCATTTTATGTAAAAGATATAAGTTCACATTTTACATTAGTTTCCCATGCTTTCCTCTAAGTGTTTTATACACATGTTTCTGGATTTCCTTCTTTCAATAAACGGCTGATATTTTAGTTGTCATGCCTCATAGGAGTTTATCTTTCCTGTAACTAAAGTAGTACACATGATTACGTTGATATTTTTTTAGTTTTCTTGGAGAATTTTAAGCCTTTATCATTTTTTTTTCATCCTTGGGTAGGCATGCTCAAGATTATATTAAGATTTCATATTTATTTCATGGTAAAAAAGAGTAGTTTCGGGGGTTCTAGTTGATTAGTAGGTAACCAGTTCAACAAAATTGCCAAATATGCTGACCATTTTGCTCAATCATCGGAGGGGGGTACAATTTTTTTAACTATTGCATAGTTTTGGAGAGATTACGGGATGACATAATATCATATCAGTAGATAAAGTGTTGTTCTAAAATATCATGCCTCATAGATGTAGCCATTTCAATTTGTCACCTTCATCAAGACCATGCATCAACCATTGAAGATGGATGCAGGGCCTTGATGAAGGTAGGAAGGGAAGTATATATCAAAAATGGCATACACAAACTAAAATCAAGTTAAAACTTGACATGATAAGGTACAATATAGTTTACAATCAGTTGTGTTGACTTGTGTTTTGGTTGATTTAATCAAGGTACAATTAATTCATTTCCTTATGATTATGGGAAATTTAATTAATGTGTTGAGTTGCAAATGGTTAATTTAACATCATGTTAATGAAAATAAATGCAAAGGAAACATGTAAAACTCATCACATTAAGTAATTATCATTTATTCACAAAGAAAGAGTACATTGATCCCACACAAGCAATGGGATATGGCTAGCAATGGAAAAGAAATGTATATAAATATAAAACAAAAAATGGAAGTGGTAAAAAACCCATCATTTCCCGAGTCAAACGCCACTTCAAAGATCCTCGAGATTGCTCTAGGTAGCTGCTCCATTGTACCTGAAAAAATATATTAGATTATGTTAGAGCTTGGGGTCTCTAACTATTTATCTTACTAGTTTTATATACATATGCATCATCATAAATCAAGTACAGGTCAAAAAAATGGATATCAAAGAAAAAATAAAGATAAAATCATCTCAACCATGCAAATAAAAGTGATGTTCAGGCATATATTCCAATTCACAAGATACACAAAAAGAAGCTTCAACCATATAGGTGCTACAATGCAGATTTAAAGAAACAGAATAAAGAGTTCTTTACACAATGTATACAAGAAAGAATAACTTTGCATTTAGGATGAGCAGACATCCACAGTCCATTAGAGTGCACAAAAGGCACAAATTTGTACTATGAAATGAATTTCAAAATCTAAGAGAATACCTTCATCAAATTTTCTTAAAATGGAAATCATCTCATTAAGCTACCCAAATATGAAGATCTCATCAAGCATTAATGAAAGGGTAGGAGAAGTTGGCAAATCTTCATCAAGTATTCATATAAGGAAGAGCACCAATGATAAGATATCAAATAACCAAATCTTCAAGTTAGTTTATAGTTTCTTCAAAATAGAAAAAAAAATGCATTACAACAATACATCATATAACATCATGGCATGTACTATTTTGCGGAAAATATAAATTCCTCAAATCTTTTTAAAGCTAGCAACGTGGTGAGTTCATGCAAATTCAGAGAATCCAAATCTAGGCCAAGCATCCATAAGTAGATTTTGTAGGAGAACATTTTCAGTATATTATCAATTCTTAAGTTTTCGGGGTATATTTCGCAGAAGATATGACAATATAGTCATGAATCATAAAGCCATTTAACAATATATAGTGTAAAGCAAGAATATTAAAATATGCATCTTCAGTGGAAGATTTTAACAGTTTCCTTACAAGAGAGATCAAGATGAAATAGGCACCGAGTGAATGTTACACTTACAATGAGATACAAATGCATCCAAAGGGATAAGTATACAGCAAAGGTGCTTAAAAAAAACCATTTACGAAGGGAAGAAGCAAACCCCGAAACCAATATAAAGTGAAAACATTAAGAAATATTGCATCGAGCTAAAAATAAAGGAAGAGAGTTACATGGAAATCATACCAAGTAAAACCCACTTTGACGAGAGAATCTATAGCACGAATCTGGGTGTATAAATAACTAGCTCTTATAGATAAGTCATTAAAATATTACAGATAAAAGAGAACGAGCTAAATGCAGAGTTGATTAAAAAATGACATGGCTCGAATCATGATAAAATCCCAAATCAGAATGAGACTTATACCCTCTAAGATGAAGCGGTAAAAGCCATTGGAGGCAAGTATTGAAATGGCCGAGTAACAAAGAGCACAACATATTGTAAGCGGACAACAAACCATTTTAATGGAAAGAGATAGATCATCTCGAATAAATCACAAAGCATCGAAATAAAAAAGTGGGAGGAATCATAACATAGATATGGGTGAGAAAACGAATGGTTAGTCTTAAATAGGTACATACCCATATCGATGGCAAAGCAGAGATCATTTTATAATCAAACATGGACGTGAGCGGTAAAGAAGGGCATCAAAAGAGCTACGGAAATTCGAGTCGGGTTTAAGAAACCTCACAGTCAGCAATGCACTGATAAATGACGACACAAGCTTAACTTCAAAGAAAGTGAAACAAAGAACCAAGTCGAGTTCAGATAGATTTTAATAAGCAAGAAAGCTCATTTTAAAGAAAACCCATTAAAGGGAATCTACAGAGCTAAAAACCAAATGCATGAGCTTACCTTGAAAACCGAGATGAAGAAGTAAAGTGGCCAGCCAGAGAAGCAAACCACCCAGCCATAAAAACTCAACAAAAGGAAAGAGTTGGGTTTGAATTCCACACCAATCTCATCCATGCGCAGATCCAGTTGACAATACTTAACAGATCCGAGTCTTCACAGTGTATCTCGAGACAAGAAATGAGATAACCGAACTCTCCATACATCATAAGGCTATTTCAAAATCCATTGCATAATAAGTTGAAAACAAAGCGCAAATAATGATTATGGAGACTCTATTCACAATGAATACTAAATTAGATTCAGAAAAATATCAAACCAATGGATTTGAAGCTCAGATAATGAATAATGGCTGCCATGAAAAAATTTGGCAGAGTAACCCTACAGAAAACAAAATCCTCTAGAAGCTTCGAAATATCAAAATGACCATGTAGAATGCAATTTAGGGTTCAAGCCCTAACCAATCACAAGACCAGAGAAATCATTGACCACAGTCAACCAACCCAAGTTGGCACATTGGTTCATGACCACGTAATCAAGTGGGGTTATTGTAGACACAAGATCACCCAATTTGGGTGATTATGTAGTCTTGATTGTATACTACTTTTAATTTGATTCCTAAGTAAGAAAAGTAATGATTAACCCATGTCTTTGGTCATCTTGTCTTCTTTCTATTGTCACCTCTAGTATTTCACTCCTTGCTACAGTATGTATTTTTAGACCTTGGCATTTCTAATTTTGGACACCAGCGCCCATCGAAGAAGCCAACACCACGCGCTCCGATCCCTTATGGGTGCCTTTGACCTCTTTGTACTTTACTCACATCTTTTGCATCATTTCTAGTTGTTTGAACATCTTATCTTTTTTGTAGTCATCCTTTTCGAGGTAAATTACAAAATTTAAGCAAGTTAATCATATAAATTTAAAATTTTGTGATTATAATGAGGGACCAAGCACTAAGCATTAGCTATCACCACCGAAAGTTGCATCCAAAGTCTATTCAAGAGCATCAAAGAATCCACTCTAGCATCCACTAAAGGGAAATGGACTACATTATTCTGCACACACTTCATAGGAAGGGAGTATATTCAACTCCATGCACACTTCTATTACATTTCTTTACATGTACCTATTTTCTCACTATCCAAGTGCAACATGCACAAGAGCCACCTAGGGCGTGATTCTGTACACACACACAAAACTAAATTGGGTTTGAGATGCAGTGTAAAACTCAATCGTGAGATCACCATTGTGACAGCTGAGGACAATCTAGCCCATCATTTTGCATCTTTTTTTAGGATTTGAGGTTTTTCGCAGGTTGATACCTCATTTTAGGTTTCCAGAAATATCGGCAATCATTGGGCGATCTCATAATGACCAAATGATAAGGAAAGAAAACAACTTGCGAACTAGAAAAACTGATTTTATGAGGTTTTTCGTAGTGACAGGTGCCTTTTGTAGTCTATAGCAATCGTGGATTCCCTTTCCCCTTCGTGGGTGCCCCTGTCCAGCTTGTTCCTCTGGATCTACATTTTTATAGGTCTCTGTGTGACACTACTGTGTTTTTGTTCACCTAGTTAGCACTTCAGCACGGTCCAATTTTAACTATGAATCATTTAATTCCCTCATTCTTCTCCTTGTAACCAAGGTTTCACATTTTATTGCTTAGTTTTGTTGACTTAATTTCTATACCTAATTATTATTTGTTTACTACTACAATTGTGTTAATCATTTTAGTGAACCTAAACTCAATTTGAATGCTCTTAGGATCCTTATAATTCCATTTCTCGTATCTTTCTAAGATCTCTCCATCATGAGTATCTCTATTAGTTATTTTGTTCCCATCAATCCTAAATTAAGAGATCAAATCAAATATCTCCTAGGTACCACTCACATTCATGCTAATATTCATCTAGACACAATATATCAAATATTTGTAGATGTATTCTCTAAACATATTACTTTTCCATTTAATCCTAATTTTTATCTTTCTATTTTCGATAATGACCCACCTTTCCACATGATGATTTGCATTTATAATGTGGCTATCAAATGCACTCTGATTGATGATGGATCTGAAATTAATCTTTTTCCTATGTCATTCCTTGAAAAGATTTGTTTGTTTTCTTCTAATGTTAGTCAATCATATCTTTCTCTTCGTGCATAACATGGCTCTTTTTTCTCATGCCTAGGTCATATTAATCTACCTATCATGGTTATCCCAAAAACTCTTAACATATTTTTCTTTGTCATTGAATTCATAGTTTAATAAATTTGTTTACTTGGTAGAACATGGATTCATTCCATGCAATTGGTTCCCTCTACAGTTCATCACTACATTAAATTCATACACGATGGCATAGAGTATAAATTTCCTTGTAATCATCACCCATTCAAATATTGTGACCATGTTAACAATACTACACTTCCTACTCCAAGAACTGATACTATTAATGAACCGCAACCTATGGATACTCTACCTCATTTTCAACCACTTGAAGTTGTTATTTTCATGATGGATACCATTTCATCTACACCATCACCTCCACCTTCTTATGCTACTACTATGAATCTTTATTATGTTCCTTTCTAATCAATGGACAGTGTTTCATCCCCTGCAACTTCACATGAGCAACCTCCACTAGCACGCCCTCCATTTACATGTACACTTTCAATGAATGAATCTTATTCAGAACATATTCCATTCAATCCTACATCATTTGAATCTATATGCACACATGTTTGATTGACTTAGCTAGGATTTACTGTTAATGAAATTTCACCTTCATCTCATGATTATCATCTTTAGTATTGATCTATCTCCATTTATACTTCATATGGTCCTCTGTCTTCTTGCACATGTTCCTCCCTCTTCTCTACTTACACTCAGTTAGTCTTGGGTTGACTACATTGGGGGCATGTTAGATCCCAATCGTATTGATATATCATTCCCCATGCCATTTGGTCATGTCTTCATTTGCAATAACCCATTTCTAGGATATTCACAAAACCTCACTCATTAGTATGTACAATTTTTTCCATTACCTCTTTTCACTGATAAAGAATATGTTATGGGCATGTACAACATACACATAAATGGCATTTTACTTGACCAACCTAACAATATTGGTTATCAAGTTTCAGATACTTCACCAATTGGTTTTTACCATGAAAATGATGACCTTTAAGATGAGATTACTTGATCATTCTTTTCAACACACACATGGGTGGGGGTGGGGAGTGGTGGGGCATCACACTTATTTGCCCTAGTATTGAGATGAGTCTTATTATCTCGTCACATCCCATTTAGATCTGTACACACAATTTACACATCTTGATACACTCTAGTATCATCATTAATCAATGACACACTCTTTTTCTTTGGTTCACAATTGATTGTTGAGGGAATCCTATACACATGAACGTCACACACTACAAATTACAACACAAATTCATCACTTTAAAATCAACATACCTGTGACATATTCTTCATATCACACATATTCAACACCTAGACAATACATAGTTCTCACATATACTCATCAATACCAACTAACATAACAACAAGTGACACATTATTCTCACATTATTGACACAACAGACAACACACTCGATGTGTGTTTAAAAATTTGAAAAATATCTATTATACATCACACACTATACATCCCCTACATCACATAACACATTTATCTTTTGTGCAATCAACTTACCACACAACATGTCTGGTACACTCATCACCTATAATGAACGTAGTGCTTTTCATGACATATATCCTCTACATCACCTACCTCTCTCATATTACATGATACATATCCTATGCACAACCAACACAAACATCTTACACAATTTACACATCTACACCATATTACACATCCAACACTTACACATATCGAAAATATACATCACACACCCAATGTGTCTACAATCAATATCTATGATCAAACAATCAACATCACATATTGAACATATCCCTAAGACAACAAACTTGACACATTTCCCTATGACGCACTCTAGTTCCACAATCCATACTTGACTCTTGAGGGTATAATTCTCAAATGGAGCTCACCAAACTTGCACATTAAAATCATCTCACTCATTCACTAACAATTTTACTCTCTATGCTTTACGCTTTTATGATCACATCTTTCAACTACACACAAATTCAAACCATTTCCTGATGACAAACTCTTGTTTATGGTTCACTATTTACTGCTAAGGGGGCATAACCAAATGAACCTCACCTCATTTCATACCTATCCATTCACATTCACTCAGGGGGAACATGGCCCCTATCACACTCACTCTACATTCCATTCAATCTCATCCATACATAGCATGATGTATCCATTCATCGCATTTAGTCTTACTTACATTTACCTGTTACATGTACATCTTATTACACATGTTAGATAGATATATTGTATGCCATTATATTTATAATACACACATTCGTGTCCACTTAATTTCTATTTCTGATCACATATTCTATAAATCGATACACTCAGCATAGATTCTTGTCACAATAGCTATTACCAATCCCACAGTGGCTCCTTGGGGCATCAAATTTAATACACTACAGGTGTTTTTGTTTCATTTTTGTTTCATAGCACACTAATATATCTAATTATACATGATTTGGCATCCTTTTTATATTTCTAACTTTCTAATAGGTGCTCCATGTGCACCATTTAGTTTACAGGACTATTTACTTCTATGGTTGTCTTTCATATTACATGTCATTGTTTGCATAGTTCGCGGGCTTTTCCCTTTGTCTTATGTGTACACTTGTCTAATTTCATCCAAGTCGGATATGATTGTCTCGAGACATCGTGAGTGATGTCCCATTTTTACAACCCACTCTTCACATTCTACATTGTCTTCTTACGTGTTGTCTTCTTGCATCTTAGATTATAGATTGTCTTAGATAACACATTGTCTGCTTGTCTACTAGCTCATATTTTAGATGCATGTTTGATTGTACTAACACTTGTATCCTAGCCACTTGTTTTTATGTGCCTTTATTTCTTCCAAGCACACTCCCTCCCCCCTTTAGGGTAGAGTTTCAACACAGCAATCGGTCCTCCTTTAAGACATATACTCCTCTAGCGACATCACATGATCCCCAAAAGATGGGGGAATCAGTTGGGTGAATCAATCACCCCACACAGTAGTTCACAATCAAATTTCATCATAGCATATTCTAAATACAACATAGTTGTCAGCATAAAACAAGGCTCAAATATTAACTTGGGTCCTTCACATAGCACAGATACTAGTGCCTACACCTAGATAATAGTGCATGGGAGCCCCTAACCCTTCCTGGATGCCGATGACTAGGGGGATGTTAAACACATTTCTTCAGTGTAACATAGCTTACACCAATTTACATTGTAGCTTTTATTATGGTAGATAGTCCTTTAGTTCTCAACATTCATACATTACAGCTTCTTTTCCCATCCATATTGTTGTATTGTAAATGTTCAAACTCGACTGGATTTTGGCACACCATCTACTATGGTGTTCTACATTGTGGGAAGAAGTTAAAGGTTGGAGGATAAAACAAGAAATTTCTCCCTACACTTCTTTCATTTCATTGGTGTGAGATCACTTGAAAAACTAAGAGCCAGAAGAAATGTTGTGAGATCGCCAAAACAAGTTAATCGTCAACAACATCTACATGATCCTTCCGAAACTCTTTCCTCATCACATATCAGGTGCACATGTGCCTTTTCAAATTTTCATCTTTATCATACTTATTTACTTACTTCTATACATATACATGCATATTTAACTACTTTTTCTTTATTCTCTTTTACAGCTCCATCCGTATGGGAAGAAGTAGTCAATATCAGTCGATATCAACAACAACCTCCATAACATCACACACATCAGTAATCAAAATAAAAAAAGGTACATCGACAACAATCTGTAGTATGCCTTTCCACCTTAGGGTAATCATCTCATCACTTTTTGAAATTTCTGATCTCTACACTCTACACTCCATATTTTTATCACTCTACACTTTTCCTTGTCTCTCGGCATGCTTTTCACCATTGATCTACATGGTTACGAGTTACGCATTTCTATTTACTTTATGTTATCAATATTTCTCTCTACAACATAAAGTTGAGGCAAATGTAGAAACAAGATCACACACTTTGGATAATTATCTAGTCCTTATTGCATACTACTATTCATCAGATTCCTAAGTAAGAAAAGTACTTATTAACCCATGTATTTGGCCATATTTATATTTTTTCTATTGTTATTCCTTGTCTTTTACTCCTTGTTAATTATGTATTTTCATACCTCGATATTTATCATTCTGAACACCAACGCCTAGCCAAGACATCAATGCCAGGTGTTCCTGTCCCATCTGCGCACCCATAATCTCTTTGCACTTTACTCACATCTATTGGGTGACTTCTATCCATTTGAGCATCTTATCTTTTTTCGTAGTCAGCCTTTACATGGTTAATTATGAAATTCAAGCAAGCGAATTATATAAATATAAAGTTATATGATCATAATAAAGGACCAAGCACTAAACATTAGCTATCACCACATAAGGTTGCATCTAAAGGCTATTAAAGAGCATCAAAGTGTCCATTCTAGCATCCATTATAGAGCAAGTAACTGCATTATTCTAGATACACTTCATAGGAGGGGATTTTATTCTATTCCATGCACACATCCATTACATTTCTTTACATCTATCTATTTTTTGGCTATCTAAGTGCGAACTACACATTCGATGTAGAGAAACTCTCATCAGAGCCACCTAAGGAATCTTTGATATCTATTTGATTTTGATACTTCATTGCACACACACATCTTATAACACACATACAAGAAAATGGGTTCTATATCCACAATTTTTTACAAATTTATTGTGGATATCTTATCTTGAATTGTGAATCCAAAGACTCCACCCACAATTATTTTGTGGAAACATCAAGAAAAAAAATTGTGGAAAAATCACATAAGAAATAATTGTGAGAATTCCACATTTTAAGATTGTAGTAATTTTTACAATTAAAATTATTGTGGCATTTTTCACAATTAAAATTATTGTGACAATTTCTCACAATTTTGAAAATGTGATGGATCCACAATATTAAAATTGTGGCATGTGTTATAACAACAATTTTGTAACTATATACACATTTTTATATTCTAAATATTTGCACAAATTTTATTTTTTTAAGAATTCAATTTTAAATATTATGTATAATATTTTATTAAAAATGTTTACAATATTTACAATTTTAAATAGTAAACTCTTCAAATTTTAATTGATTATAATATAATTTAACATTTTCCCTTAAGTTTATGTCCAATCAATTATAATACAAGCTATATTTATAATATTTATTTATATTATTTAATAGATTTTTAATTTTTTCTATATAGTTAAATTATAATACTTTAAATATTGATGTACGATAGATCAAAAAATAGCCTTTAAATAAAAACATTAAAAGAAATTTTACACTTAAAAAACCTATTATATTAAGTTTCAAACGATAATAATTTTTACAAAAACTAATAATTATATTTTTATAAAATATTTGTAACTATCTTTATGAAAAGATACGTGCAATGATAAAAATTATTTAATTTACTAAAATTGGAGTCTAAAAATTTAAATATAAATATCTTCCCGAAGATTTATTTTTAAATTATACATGCATGTACAAGAAAAATAGAAGATTTTACAACTGTTGATAAGATTTTTCTATTTAACATAAATGATAAACAATTTATTTTCGGTCCAAATTGGCTACAAATTATTTTGAGTGTTTTTATTTGTATTGTAGTATTTTAGTCACAGCTGAAATTTTTGTGGGTATGAATGCTGGTTACAAAGTTTCATTTCTTGTTTTTTGTTCTCCGTCAATGTTTATTTTCGTCAAGGTATTTCAGTCTTCCCTTTCTCTCAATTCTTTAATTTCTACAGAAAATATAGTAAGTTTATAAGTTGTCAAATAAAAATTAGAAACTAATATGAGAATAAGTAATGAAAAAGATTATATCGTTGGAAAAAGAACAAACAAAAACTGTCTTAACACAACATCCTCTCTAGAATCTCTCCTTTTTTTTTTTTGCAAGTACCATTAATTGACCTGGACACTGTTCTTCTACAATTACATTACTATTTTTTTATTAGAGATCTGTAAGGTGCTCGATCAATCAAACCTTCATTACACAGCCAAAACCACTACTTGACCCTTCTTACATAGCCAAAACCAAAAATTCGATCGTTAATCCCCTGAACTCTTTACTTCACATTCCCTTCAGACTGTAAGAGATGAAAAAACTTCGACTCCTCATTAGCTCTTTTTCATGTATAAGCCTTGAACCTTGATAGAAATACAAAATAAAAATAAAAATAATCGATCTTATTATTGTAGGAAATATAATCTTTGTGAGAAATCTTAGGTGCTCGGTGATATCTCCTTCACACCAATATTTATAATAGATGCTTTTTTCCTTCCCACAGATCACCAGCATTTACCGATTGCCAATGATGTGGATGCAATTCACGCAGATCGTTGTCTAATTCACACAGATCACGAGATTTAATTGGCGTAGATCATGGATCAGCATGCATCAAATCGCATTCACGGAGATCACGGGATCTAATTTTGGATATCTGCCACTTATTATGTGGTGGGGTCATGCATGTCTTCCATCTTTTGCCCAAAATTATATTTCAAAAATAAAGAATTATTATTTTCCATACGTAAAGGTCTCTTTAGGTGAATGATGACAATCTAAAATGATTTATATTTACAAAAAAATGTTGGTAAAAGAGCACTTTCCTAAATTCATAATTCAAATTGTATCGTGAACATATTAAAGACAGAAAAAAACTATGTAATATTTTTAAGAGAATATATTTGGGAATATTTTAATGTTGAATTGTGTGTAAAATAAATTAAAGTTATATTGGATGTGAATAATTTACACATTTGCAATATTATTTATAATGAATATAAAATATATTTAATATTTTTTCCAATATAATCTTCAAAAACATTTAAGAGGACAATTTTTAGAAATTAGTACATCTAGAGTTTTTTTCCCATAAGTCGTTATTATGTTATTTTAGGATATAGTCATCCCTTAATCTTATATGTTTTCAATGTAGTTTCAAGATGATGTTGGGCTCATAAACATAATCCTAAAAAAAAAGGTTATGCAATCCATCATGTGGGCAATATAATATAATTTTTTTGATAAATAATGTTTTAATAATAATGGTTTTTTTATGAAAATAAAATGAATTTCAAATTTGAAATATGGTATTTATTATTAATAAAATGCATATTACAATCATACATTTCCATTATAAAATTTATATCGATATAAAAAAATAGTTTAGAACTGATACACATAGTTCTTAAAAGTATTTTTATAAAGATAAATGCAAATATTTATATATGAGATTTTATTTTATAGTTTCTATATATTGTTGCATTAAAGGTTTTATATCTCTTAATAAATCAATTGTCTAGACTCTAAAGTTGTTGATATATAACTTTTATATGGATGTTCGTCAAGTTCATTAGAAAACTTTGGCATCTATTTTAGATTTTGGATAAATGAAAGAACCTCTCTTGATGTATGAAATGGGGGTGAGATTGAGTTTGTTAAATCCTTGGTATTGATCTATATAAATAATAACACTCTATCAATATGTGCACATGACCACTTGTTAAAAGTATCATATGGGTCCATTGGGATTGGAACATGTGTAGAGGATCAAAAATAGTTGATTAAGAGAAAATTGTACTATCCATAAATATAAATAAAACATTAAAGTATCTGCAATCAATATTTTAAACTAGTATTAGTGTGAATTTTCCATAAAATGGTATAGTGTCTAGGATTATGATCAAACAATATCATATAGTTTTTGTTATTATATAAACAATTTATGAACAAATAATTTTTTGTGGTTGTATGAGTTATTTAAATTTTATTTATTTATTTTGTTGATTATTCACTCACAATTTTATATTTTTGGCCAATGTAGATTTTTCATTAGTCATATTTGTTATCTTATATTATTAATAAGTAAAATTAGGTAGTTTAAAATTAGTAGAAAATACATAGTTTCAAATCACAAAATGATATGAAAATTTAATTGGAAGCATGATCCATTATATAGTTTATATTATCAACCAATAAAAAGTCAAGTTATTTACTTAATTATCCACAGTGATTAAATTATTTCATTTTTAGATACTACACGTTAAACAATTTAATGGTGTAAACTTTTTTTTTGAATAGTTTGAATGTTAGAAATGATAGGGAAAATCAGAATAATTGTAATATATATATATTTTGTAGCCTATAAATAATTTAGTTTCTAAAATATAATTGTTGTAATATGAGGAAAAAATGTGATTTTTCCACATTTAAAATTTAAGAATGTGGATATTCAACAAGAATAAACGTATTTTTATGAAATTGTTAGATATTTACATTATATTTTGCAGAAACTATCTATGTATATATATAGTTCACTTTTTTTCTTTGGCTGAAATTGTTTTAGTTTATTCTAATACTGTAGGCTATTGAGAAATACTATTTTGATGGTAGTTATAGAAACACTTGATTTGGATAATCAATTGTCTTAAATGTAAATTATTCATTAATAATTTATCGTTGATTACATGTTAACACAACACAATTTCAAAAATGGGTGATATGTATTATTCACCACTCAGATAGTTTTGATTTTTTCTTTGTTATGTATATTAAACATTAGAAGTGTAGATTATTCACATATATAAAATTAATATTTTATTATATTAATATTATTAAAATTTTGATTTATGTGGTGTATCTACAATGCACACATACAAACATACATACATATAATTTTTTGGATCTCCAGTGAAATATTTTATAATTTTTATTTCAAATCTTACAAGAAGGGTCAAAATTTTAAATTGCTAATACACTAAAGAGTACATTATAAACAGTTGAGTGTATATATAATATTTTTTAAACATTAGAAATCATGCACAAAAAAAAAAACTCTAAGATTTGAATGTGTAGGTTGTTCGTATTTCTATTTTTAAAGATCCAATTTTTATCAAAATATGAGATGAAAATGTGTAATTTTCCACGATGAAATATCAAAAATGTGGATATTTAACAAATTTAGAATGAACTTTTATTAAATTGTGAAAATATTACATTATATTTTATACAAGTTATCCATTTAATGTTGATAATTCACAAGTTTGCTACAAAATGATATAATTGTGGATAACAATGTGGATAAATTACACAGATGCTAATCAAACACCAGGACTCAATCAAAATGAAAGAAATTGAATGAATAGCTTGTTTTGGGTAAAACCATTGCATGTAACAAGGATTGAGCTAAAATATTATATATTATAGTTGTGACTCTTAAATTGAGACATACAATGAAAAGGACCTTGTCTATGATAACCATAAGGAATACCAAGCTAAGAAGCACATCAGAGGTGCTAATCAAACACCATGAATCAATAAGATGAAAGAAATGTTGTTTTTTCCAGGAACTAGCTTCATCAAAGAACCTTTGCAGTCAAGTGAGCAACAATATCATACATTATAATGGAACTCAATGAAATACAATGAGAATGGACCTTTCTTATATAGGCAAGGAATAAAAATCTAAGAAGAAATCAAGGTCGTAGATCAAGCCGTAAATCATGGAAGGAACTAGTCATCAAAGAACTAGTCAAATACATAGATTTATGAGAGAACTAGACATCAAGGATCTAGTCAATACCATAGATCAAGGAAATAACTATACCTAACAACTAGACAATATCTCCTAATATCTAAATAAATAAAAAGAAATATCCACACACATAAGTGGGTGAGGATAAATACAATAAAGGTAAATAATGTACCTAGGTGAACATGAGCTAAGGTAAATACCTACTCTAACACCCCCCCTCAAGTGAAGCTAGGGGCCAAAATAGAAGTGGCATTTCCATAGTATGAGTCCCTGAAACTAGGCCTGGTGAGGTATTCATGTACAATATATCCATGAAGAAATCTCGAACCAAAAGAAGGAAAGAATCCTACTATAAGGAAAGAGAAAGAAGAAGAAGAAGGAAGATGTTCTCATGAACACCCCCCAAGAACAACTTCCGAAACCCTAAGCATTCCACGTAAATCAAGGTAGTGAGGTGATGTAAAAGGCTTCATAAAGATGTCTGCAACCTACTGCTGAGTCGGAAGGTACTTTAAGAAAAGAACTCCATCCTGAATGTGCTACCGAATGAAGTGGATGTGTATCTCGATATGCTTGGTCTGCTGGTGCTCAACTAGGTTACGATAAATGTGAATTGCACTTTGGCTATCACACCAGAGTACAGTTAGTGAATCTTGTGGGAATCCAAACTCTATTAATAATTAGTGAAGCCAAAGAATCTGTTTACTCACTGTAACTACTGACCTATACTCTGCCTCTGAAAATGAAAGTGTAATAACCTATTGTTTTTTTGCATGCCCAAGTAACTAGAGAAGAACCAAGACAGATAAGATAGACAGAAGTAGAATGCATGTCATCAATAGAACCTGCCCAATCTGAATCTGTATACCCAACCAACTGAGTAGAACCCCTAGTGTAGTGTAGGCCTAAAGTGGGAAGTGCCCTGTAAATAGCACAAAATCCTTTTAGCATCCTGCCAATGACTACTATGAGGAGAATGTGCAAACTGAGAAACAAGCCCTTCTACAAATGAAATATCATGGTGAGTATGGCTCAAGTACATGAGACTCCCAATTAACTACCTATATAACATAGGATCACAAATTGGTGTGGTACATGTGGATGTAAGAGTAACCCCAGACTGAAAAGGAGATCGACTTGGCTTGCAATCAGCCATATCAAAGCATCGAAGAAGATCATGGGTGTATTTTTGCTGACTCAAATGAATCCCTGAATCTATCTGAGAAATCTGCAAACCAAGGAAATAATGCAATAACCCAATATCTGTCATGTCAAATTATGTAGAAAGATCCTGTTGAATACTCTGAATGTGAGAAGAAGAGCTGCCATTAAGTAACAGATCATCAACATACAAGACAAGTATCACAATATCCTCACCAACATGTTGGAGATACATTGTATGATTGGAGTGGCAACAAACAAAAAAAGTAGATAGAAGACAAGAATCCATCTTCTCATACCAAGCCCGAGGGGCTTGTTTGAGACCGTAGAGAGACCTTCGGAACCTACAAATAAGAGAAGAATCCTCAACAAATTTAGTTGGTTACTCCATGTATATTTCCTCTTGTAGATCTCCATGTAAGAAGGCACTCTTCATGTCCATCTAGTATATGGGCCACCCCTGCGATGCAATAAGAGAAAGTACAAGGCGTACAGAATCCATTTTGGCAATGGGTGCAAAATTCTTAGAGTAATCAATACCTTCAACTTGTGAGAAACCCTTTGCAACAAGATGAGCCTTATACTTGTCAATGGACCCATCTACTGTGTATTTGGTTTGGTATACCCACTTACACCGAACCATCTTTCTTCCTTTAGGAAGAGATACCAAATCCAAAGTATGATTCTTCATCAAAGAAGAATACTAAGCTATCATCGCATCATCCGACTCTTGTATCCCATGAGCTTTTGAAAAGGATTATGGATCCTCAGAAAATTCCTGACACAAAAGTCCAGAACCAGTAGATTGTGCATGATGATGCCTAGTGGGTGGAAGATTCTCTATGAAAGGTGCTGCCTCAAAAAATGTAGTACGTGACCACTTAGGCATAGTGACTACATCAGTGGGAATAGAATCCTCAATGAAATCTATATCCTCCTCATCAATATCCTCAAAGAAATAATCCTCACTTGATGAGATGAAGAAGAAGAAGGAAACATGGAAGAAGAAGAAGATTAATGAGGAGTGAAGCACTCATCAAACTGAACATGTGTTTGAAAAAGAACATCATGTGTATCAGGATCTAAAAGATGATAAGATCTCATGTCCTCATAATACCCTACAAAGATAAAGGGTTTACTCTTCTTATCCAAATATTTCCTTTTCTTCTTTGGCACAAAGGCCCAAGCATGGCTCCCAAAGACTTAAAAAAATGAGACATCTGGCTTAGTGTTGGACCAAGCTTCCTCTGGAGTCAAATGCTTAAGTTCTCTATGTGGTGTGTGATTCTAAATGTAGTTAGCATAATTAACTACTTTTTCCCAATAGATAGGAGGTATATCTCTAGAATGCATCATACAGTCAGCCATTTCCTTTAAAGTTCTATTCTTCCTTTTTGGTAATCTATTCTATTGTGGAGCATGAGGAACAGAATGTTTGTGAATAACACCTTGAGTTGCCAAAAACTCAGAAAACTCATTGTTGAAGTACTCCCCCCATTATTAGTATGAAGGTTATTTATACAACTAGAAGATTGTTTCTTGACCAAAGCCTTGAAGAATTTGAAGTGTAACAAAATATCACTTTTGTACTTGAGAAAATAAACCCAAGTACGCCTCGATAAATTATCAATAAATGTAAGTGCATACTTAGCTCCATTGAAAGATGGGGTAGGGAAAACCATCAAGTGACTATGCACAAGCTCAAGTGGTGAAGAAGATCTCTTAGACAAATTCTTAGGAAAAGGATCTTGATGTTGTTTCCCTAATGACAATCATGATAAACTACCTCAAGACAAGAAACTCTAGGAAGATGATCTAGCATACCATGAGTGCTCAAATCCCTCAAATATTTGTAATTGAGATGTCCAAATCTTTCATGCCAAAGCTTACTCTTTGAATCTGCATGAGAAACCAATCCTAACCCTATAGAATAAGTGTCATCAAAACCATCAAACTGATATAGTCTAGAACTATGATCAACAATACCCTGAGTAACCAGTGAATGAGGCTCCAAAAAAGTTAATACTTCTTCTCCATGTGGTGTAAAAGTCACTGTTTTCCCTTTACCAGAATGAAAAATTTGATATGCATAAAGAAAATTTGTATTGATGTTAGGAATATATAATGCATCTTGGTTACTACCACCATCAAGTTGCATATCACCTTTTCCCTCAACAGAAAGAAAGGAAGAATCTTGAACCTCAATTTTTGAAATAGAACTCAAACCTAGAGAAACAAAAGACTCCCTGGAAGATTTCATGTGATGAGAGGCACCAGAATCTATAACCCAATTGTCTGCAAGTTGTGACTAAGATCTTCCAACAACATTAAGTGCTTTTCCATGCTGATTAGAAAGAGGTGGAGTGGAGATAGAAATTTTTTATTTCTTCACTGCTCCTCTAAGGCTTGCATTCACTTATAACACCTATGTTCTTCATGATTACTACCCCCACAAAAAGAGCATGAACAGATAGACTTATTCTTGGATTTAGAAGAGACCTTGGGTTTTAAGTTGTTTTCTTTGGGTTTAGGAGCATTTTGAGATGGAGAAGGTGTGGATTTGGTTTTACTATTTGGTTTTCCCTTGCCCTTAGGATTAGATGCAACTAATGCCTTTTGAGAGGTAGAAGACTCAATGTGAGACAATTTAGATTCTTCCCTAGTAATTCTTTCACAAAATGTTTCTAAGTTAGGTATTTTGAATGTGTCACCTAAGGCATCCATGCTAGAGAAAAAGGCAGAAGAAAAAAATTTGAATGGTCCTCTCAACTTGGATAGAATCAAGTAAACACACTCTTCATCTTTCTTATCTCTTCCACTACCCTTCAACTGTGTCAGCAAATGCTTGAACTTGGTAAGATAGTCTAGAATTTTTGGAAAATCTTCAGGATTAAAAGAGGTGATCTAAATTTCAAGTTGCATGACTCTCATATGATCCACCTTACTAAATAAATCCTCCAATTTCTCCCATATTTTGAAAGGAGAGTTACACTTTTCCAAATGAAACGAAATACTGTCACTTACATAAGTTCCTATCAAACCCATACAATCATCAAATTTGCATTGGTACTGAAATTTCTCATATTCTCTAGTGAACACTGGTTGTTCTGAAGAAGTTAAAGCCCATAATCCTTTCCACTTAATTAATGTTTCCATTCTTGGTTTCCATGTGTGGTAATTATGTGTTCTTAATGGCTCAACATGATCTAATGCGGAATTAGATAAATATTCCATCCTAAAAAATCACGAAAAGAAATGCAAGAACTAAACAATGCAACAAGACCCCTAAACAATGCAACAAGAGCCCCCCCTAGATTTTGGAACTTTATAATGAGTGCGTGTTACAACATGGCACTTTATAATTATAATGTGATTCTGAAAATAAATATTTCCAATGGAAAGAGCATAAAAAACACATACTTTTGCAAATAAAGGCACTCAAAATGGAGTTACCGATAAAAAGATACAAGTTTTTCAATAATATGCTCTACTATTTATTTTAGTTTCCACTAAAATAGAATAAAATACTCTTTCCTTCACCACACAAATAAAATTAAAGGGGTCTGGAGTTATTTTAGTAGGAATCACAAGCTTTAAGCCCTCATATGACCATACCATATGACCAGGGGCTAAGGATTTCTCTGCACAACAAAAAGCCAAAAAAAATGACTGCCTCCCGATCCAATGGAAACCTCTGTTTTGCATAAAAAAGCATGTAGCAACAAAATAAGATAAAATACCATATATATTAATATATAAAGAATTTATTTGCAAAATAATACTTACAGATGAATTTCAATAGTAATCTCCTGCTATGATAACATAAAAGGAATGATAACCATATCGTACCAAGCCAAAAACAAATGCTAATCAAACACCACGGTTAATAAGAAGAAAGCAATTCACTAGAATAGCTTTACATAAAACCTTTGCAAACAAAATGAGTAGCAATATCATATATTATAATGGAACTCAATGAAATACAATGAGAATGGACCTTGCTTATATAGGCAAGGAATAACAATCTAAGAAGAAATCAAGGTTGTAGATCAAGCCATAAATCATGGAATGAACTAGTCATCAAAGAACTAGTCAAGTCCATAGATTTATGAGAGAACTAGACATCAAGATCTAGTCAATACCATAAATATAGGAAAGAACTAGTCAATACCATAGATCAAGGAAAGAACTATACCTAACAACTAGATAATATCTCATAGTATCTAAATAAATAAAAACAAATATCCACACACATAAGTGGGTGAGGATAAATACAATAACAATAAATAATGTACCTAGGTGAACATGAGCTAAGGTAAATATCTACTCTAACACAAACATGTGGTGGGTTATCAAAATCATTTTTCAGGGGATCATTTTTTATATCAAAACTTCCCTAAACATCCCTAAATTGTGTCAGTGTAGAAGATCATTTCAAGAGATTTTTGTTGACTATTTGAACATTGAAAAAAAATTCCGTATGTGCAAATGGTGTTTGGTTAAAGATTCGTCAACAGCTGGTCAACGTTGGTCAACTAGAAAAATGAATGATTTTCAAATCATATTAAGTTATAACCATTACATATATCTTTCCAACAACTTCCCGATGCATTTTGAATGGACCAAATCTGATTCCGCATGTGAAAGTTATGACTAGTCAAAGTTTGGTCAATTGGTGGTCAACGAGCAGAGGACGCACCAAGTGGATAAATAATATGGTGACACGTGGCATACCAGTAGATATGAATGTGTATTTGGGCACATGCAATGTGAGGTAATTATTTACCCAAGTAAAAAGGTTTAAAATCTTTTTATATAAAGAAATTAATTTTTTTTAAAAAGGAAAACCACATAGGGTTGGTTAAAAAGATTTAGTGGGATATTACCCACTTTTAAATACATCACGTGGATTTTGGAGGTTTATGTGGGATTTAAACCGCTTAAATTTAGCTGCCCACCATGGGATTTATCCCATTAAAAAATGCAACCCAATTTCTAATCCATCCACAATACGTGGAATTTGTAAAATATGCTAAAAGAGGATTATGTGGGATAACCCACTGAAATATGTATGCCATCCAATATGGGATAATAAATCCATCCACATGCCATGGCTAGACTAATGATAGCCTTGAGATAATTTTTAAATGCATTATTCAAGGACCCTATTTGGGTATAAATAAGGGACCCGTTACATTGTAAAATGACACACAACTTTGGAAGCTCAAAGCGATAGCTTGAGGAATATTTCCCAAGCGAGTGGAGATGAGCATTTTTTTTAAGACGTATTAACAGGCTTATTATAAAGTTGTGAAGACATATTTATTTAAATAGGAATTATTTTATCTTGGAGTTTTTAATACTACCTAGTCGGCCAATAGGGCCACACAAAATTATTATGAAGCTTGGAGTTTTGACAGGAGTGCCATAGGGTGTTAAGAAGTTTCTAGAAGGCCGATTGAGATCTGGATGATTCCAAATAGTGGAGCTGGTGCCATAGATATTTTCGAATACACTAGGAAATGCGAATTCGGGTGCTATATTTCACCATTATAATATGAAGGTATGGTTTTGCTTCTAAGAAAGTTCTTAATAGCTTCCATTAGGTTTTATTGTGAAAGTACTATTGAAACTTAAAATTTTTGACTAGTGGAATGGTTCGATAAGAACCCCGAGATGTAGGCAATTTCTGAACTTCGTAATCAACCCTTTTGTAAAATGTCATAATTATTGTATTATTTTCAGTTTATTTCAATGGGGAAAAAAATTAAATAATAATTTGATAAGCCAACAAGGGTCCAAAGATCGAGTAGATAAATGTTTCGGTCTATTTTCGGATCAAGTTTGGTATCAAAGTTGGTTTAGCTCCATATTTGCTTTCAGTAAATCTGACTAATAGAGTGATTGCTTCAAGTTGGTGTAATTAGTTTAGTTTGTGTGAAAAAGTTACATGTGTACCATGGGCAAGATGTCTAAACAAATAAAGCTCAAGGAAACTAAAGCTTATAATATTTCGATCCATGAAGAGAACTCTCTCCTACGATCAATGTATTACTCCTTGGAAGAGGAGAACACTTGCTTGAAATCAGAACTACAAACCATGGATGAGCTCTTGGAAAGGTTGGAGTGTGGTGATTAAAGAAAGGAAATACCTTCAACTTCAGAAGCAATGACCATGGCAGATGATTGCACTATAACTTGTTCACCACTGGAATCTTCTTCTTCCTGTTATTCAATTTCAGATTTAGGTAATGAAGTCTTTGGTTTGTTTGAAAAGAATACTAGAGGCATTGGATCCAAATTATTAGATAAAAAGGGATTTGATGGAAGAGGCCTTGGTAAAATTGTCCAAGGCATTGCTAACACAATACAGGTCGAGGATCATCCTCATTTTTTATGTTTGTGTTTTTCTGTACGGGAATGGAAATTTGAGAATGCTCAAAAAATGTTGATGGGATTCAAACTTCCAAAAGAAAAGTGAATACCCCACTAGTACTGCAAGAATATTATGAGAAGGAAATTTATGTATCGTCATCATAGGCAGGATGTGGTAAGATAAATCAGCGAAGAGGTAATGAGATTCCACCTCCATTTTCTTAATATAATCATAAGCACACTAAAAAATTTGATCCACTTTTTTTACGTTAAGAAGTATGGTTATGATTTTTAGAATATGTGGAATTCCTTTCCATGTAATTTTTGTGGATTGCATAATCATTCTATGACCAAATGTTGGAAGAGAATGGCATTGATGAAGAATTTTATGTCGTACATTAGGAACAAGGAAAATCAGAAAGACGAATCTTGTCATGCAATGTCGAGAAATGGAAGAAAGAGTTCCTCATCCCAGAAGAAGGAAATTAAGAGGAATTTTTGTGCTCATTGCCAGAGGAATGGGCATCGAGTGGAAAATTGTTGTAAACTACATCCATCTCACCACTAGAGTAATGGAAGGCCATATATGGAATGGAGGCCTATTACAAAGGAAAAGGAGGTTTCTACTCCACCAAAAGTTGATAATTCAACCCAGGACCAGGTAATACCTGTAAGTGAAAGTCCTTTGAAATGGGTAAGTCAACATTTTTTCAATTATATATTGGATAATCTAGATTGATGAATAGTATGCAACATTTATTTAGAGATATGATTTTGTGAGAAAATGCTGAGAGAAAGGTTTACCATACTCAGTGAATTTTCTTTCTTAGAAAAATTTATTAATACTCCAAAAATATCTCCTAATTAGCTTGTGAATACATGTTATAGCTTGGATACAATATTCAACTCATACAAAATTTGGACATTGATCTTCCATTTGTGTGGATAGTAGAGTTCGCAGGAGTTAGCTCGGAACTTCATTATGTGGAGATGCATTGTGATCGTGTAGCATAATGGTAGCTGAATCATAGATTGGCATTGATTTCGGGTTCGGCCATTATGTGTATCTATCAGAATGGTAATTGATATTGCTTGCCAACTAAAGGAGCTCTCAAAAGATTAATACGGAATGTCATTCAGAGTCAAGGCATTGCGACCACAAATTCGAATGATAGCTAATCATCAGACTTATCCCTGCACAACGGAGGCATTGAAGTCTGCAAGAGACTTAGCATTGCACAGCGGAGGCATTGACGTCTGTAAGAGACTTAACACTACACAATGGAGGCATTGAGGTATGTAAGAGACTTAGCACTAAACAACAAAGGTGTTGAGGTCTGCAAGAGACTTAGCATTTTACAACGGAGGCATTGAGGTCTAAAAAAAGGACTAGTCATTGTCCATCATCGACATCAGATCAATCATAGCTCTAAGTAGCATAGAGTTCCTTCGAACTATTTTGGATTCTATGGAATAAACTGGGAGTAAGGAGCTATGTTATAGAGTGAAATAAGATCCTTGTTGTTAGATATCTAGAAGGTTAGCACCATACAGTAGGAACATTGAAGTTTCATTCAAAAAACTTAGCGCCATATAGCGGAGCTGTGGAAGTATTCTTCGGATATCAGAGTGGTGGACCAGAAGCATAGCGGGCCCATAATCCATAGGTTCTAGGATCATAACCAAGTTTTCAAAGTGAGAAGGTTATAGAGGAAAATACTTGAGGATCTACTACATCAGTACTTCCAAGGTGGTAGCAGAATTTCTAGATTCAGGACATGATGGAAAAATGTATCAATATAAGCTTTTTGGGACAAAAAGTCTTTATGAGTGGGGAGGTGTGATCAGGGGATAATTTTTTATAATAAAAATTCCATAAACATCCCTAAATTTTGTTAGTGCAAAATACCATTTCAAGATCTTTCCATTAACTACTTAAACATCGAAAACAAAGTCTGCATGTGCAAATGGTGTCTTGTCAAATATTGGTTAACAACTGGTCAACATTAGTCAATGGAAAAATGTATGATTTTGAAATCATATGAAGTCAGAACCATCGCGTAGATCTCATCAACACATTTCTGATGCATTTTGAATGGACCAAATCCAAGTCCGCATGTAAAAGTTATGACCGGTCAAAATTTGGTCAATTGGTGGTCAACGAGCAAAGGACATGCCAGGTGGATGAATAATATGGTGATACGTGGCATACCAGTAGAGATAAACATGGATTTTGGCACATGGAATGTTTTCTTATGGTTTACCAATGCAAAAAGGTTTATTATAAAGAGAAATTAATTTAAAAAAAGAAAAGAAAAAAGGAAAACCATGTAGGGTTGTTTAAAGCCTTAAAAAAAGGCTAAAGAACATTTATCCTTCCCACCTAACGTGGGATATTACCAACTCTTAAATACATCATGTGGAATTTGAAGGGTTATGTTGGATTTAACACACTTAAATTTACCCGCCCACCATGGGATTTATCCCATTAAAAAATGCAACCCACTTTCTAATCCATCCATTGCATTGTAAAAGGACACACAACTTTGGAAGCTCAAAGCGATAGCTTGAGAAATATTGCCCGAGTGAGTGGGGAAGAATGTTTTTTTATAAGACTTATTTAATTGGCTTATTATAAAGTTGTGAAGACCTATTTATTTAAATAGGCATTATTGTGACTAGGAGTTATTAATACTACCTAGTCAGCCCATAGCACCACACCAAACTATTGTGAAGCCTGGAATATCGTCTGGAGTGCCACAGGGCATTACGAAATGTCTAAAATGTCGATCAATATCTGGAGGATTTCGAATAGTGGAGTTGGGTACACAAAGCTTACAAAATATGCTAAGAAAGAGGAAGTTGGGTGTTATATTTCACCCTTGTCATCTGAAGGTCTTGATATTCTTATAAGCATGTTCTTAATAGTTTCCATTAGGTTTTCTTGTGAAAGTACTAGTATAACTTCCAAGTTTTGACTAGTTGAATGGTTCGATAAGAACCTAGAGATGTAGGCAATTTCCAAACTCCCTAATAAAATGTTTTGGAAAGTGTCATACTTATTACATTATTTTGAGTATATTTTAATGGGGTAAAATTTAAACGGTAATTTTATAATCCGACAAGGGTGTGAAGATCGAGTAGATAAAATTTTCCATCTATTTTCACATCAATCATTGGCACCATTGGTGAAACTAGATCAATTACAAAGTTACAATCAAATTCTCAGGAATGCAAACAAAATATGGGCTAGTGCGGGATGATCTGAACATGCAAACTTTGAGTTTTCAAACATCATGCAGACTCATATGATGGAAAACAAAGAAGTAGTTTAAGACATAAATCAAAATTGGGGTTCTATAGGGGTCCTATCCCATGATGAGGAATTTATATACATATTTGGAAGTAAGGACACAAGAAGAAAAACAATGCTCAGTAATCCCTTACTCCTACTTTGAAATCTCCTCTAATCGGAGGAAGGTTGTTCAACAGCCTGTTCTTCCTCAACATGAATTCATCTGAGCCATGTGTTGCCTGAAAAAATACAACGGACCCCGATATATTTCGGGACCTCACCATATCCATCAATGAATTAACGGTCATTTTGGGACTACCCATGATATTCTCCATCCTGATTTTCTTTTGGTGAGAAGATACCCAATCTGAAAAATCTTAACCACCCATGAAAAAAGTCATCTTCCCTTTCCCCTTGCAAAGAATAAACTTATCAAGAGTAGAATGACAGGAGACTATTATCTGATTTTTCCCCTTAGGAAAAATTTGAATCGTAAAAAATAATTGAGGGATCATTTCGGCCATGGGAGCTCACATTTCAAGATTGAGCCATGCAAGTTGAATTGATGTGGAAGCATTTAGATTTAGCATGAAAAATTTCTGAATCAACAGATTCAAAAGGTTTGAAGGAGGTCAAAGTCCAAAGTCCAAAATTTGGACTTCAGATATTCAGGACTTTAGATTTGGCATCAGGATCAAGCAGTGAACACTTCCAGGTGGGGAGAAAAAGAAGTAAAAAACCTGAAGTCTGAAATTTGGACTATGGGCTTTTAGGATTTTGGAGGTTTCATGTGTTAGGTAGATGAACAAATCCTGAAACCCGAACCCTCGAAATACTGAAACCCCAAACCAAGGAAATCCTTAGACCTAAAAACCATGAAATCATGAAATGTAGACCCCTGAAATCCTGAAACCTTAACCCTCCAAAAGACACAAAGGTCCAAAACCCGAAGTCCAAATTTCAGACTTCGGGGTTTTAGCATTTTGGAACGTTAAAGCTCCAGTGCATGCAAATCATGCCTTGAAGTATGAAACTCGAAATTATAATTTCAGACTACAAAGTTTCGACATTTCAGAGGTTTCATGAGCTCAGAAAGGTGAATACTGATAGAAATCTCTGAAGCTCGAAGCTTTAAATCCTGAAAGTCAAAATTTTCAGATTTTGGAGGGTGTGATGCATTATTGGAGTCTAAAAAAGGTAGATCAACCTATAATATTTATTACAGTATGGCACCCTCATCTTCAAATGGTTATAATTTTTGACTGGGAGCTCAGATTTGAGAAAAATAGGACTTTTTTGAAAGCTCTTAGTCTTTCATTTTGGAGAATTTTTTTAGATTTCTCACCTACCAAAATTATGAGGTATGGGCTTCCTTTATTCCCCAATAAGGAAAGGTACATGGAGGTATGGGTTTTACAGTGGCACCCATCATTGTTACAGAAGATTTTAATGTATTTTTGGGTGGTTAAATAAATATTTTGAATTCCTTCTCCCTCCCTTTCTCTCATTCTTCCTATATATTGTAAGGAGGGGCTCATTTCAAAAGGTAAGACACCTTGTATATGCCCCTCCCTTCTTTCTTGTTTGTAAGAGATTTTTGGAGATTTCAAACTTCCCTACGGGAAATTGTAATGTAAAATATATGTTTTTGTCCCTAAATATGATGTATTGTATGAACTTTAAGAGCAATAAAATCATATCTATGCTTGTTTCACACCGTATTATATGTTATATTACATATTTCTAATATTTCATTTCATGCAAGGCTATTGTGTATTATTTTTGTTTTCATTACAGGGTTCTAGTAGTGCTATGTTTATTATTCAGGTTGTTCAACATCCTTCTTGGTGCATCACCTTCCCTTAGAGTAGGTTTTATTTTCATGCATTTTATCTATCTATGTCTCCTTGGAAATATTATATTAGGGTTAGATCTGCAACTCTCTCCACTTTGGAGTAGTTATCACTAGGATAAGACAACCAAACTTCTCCAGAGGGTTATCTGGATTTTAAAGTCCCACGCTCTGGGATAACTCCATGTTTGAAAAATCACACTGACTAGCTCAACCTATCACTTGCAATAAATCGGGGGTGTTGTGATTTTTCCTTAACAGGGACATCTGGAGTAGCTGGAAGAGAGAATATTACATCTTGGGTGCCGGTGGGACAAGGGATTTTGAGCTAGACTCACCCCGGTGACTCCTCCTAAAATAAGGATAATATTTTGGAAGAGGAACATGTTGGGTTATTGATAATGTTTACTCTATGAGAGAATCATATTGCACTAAGTGAATAGAAGGTTGAAAATTGGACTTACCCTTACCCACCCGGGTGGCAGATAATGATGTTGTGGAACCATGGAGAGATGAAGGTTCTTCTTCTTCCTCATCCAAGATGATAATTTTTGGTTGTGATCTTGAATCCCACCTCTTCTTTCTTGATGATAGTGCTTGTGTGGTTGATGATTATTATGACACAGGTCATACCTGACCATTTTCTAGAGAAATGATTCTTCACTTCAAGTCATCCATTTTGTGATAAATGGCAGGCACAATATCAATGGAAGACTTGTCATACATCATGTAGGACTCCTTGGTAATTTACATTAGCATTAAATTTTCATTACATAGGAAGGGAAAATTATACTCAGTCAGCTCTATCATTGCAGGCCTTCTTTCGATCCAAAATTTCTTCAATTTTTTTGGAGCTTTGTTATCTTCCAACCAAAAAATATATAAGTACATGGATTGGAAGGCTGAGAAGACAAGATTGATCTTGATCAATCTAAAGAGGAGTGAGAGACAAAATTTCTGATAGGTTAGGGGTATGTTATCATCCCCTGGGTCTACGATATCAAACAAATCCCTGACAAAGGCTTCATCTGGACCATACAGGTCGAAGATTTTTTTAAAAATCTTTCGAATAAATTTATTTCAAATTGTTCACTACAACCACATTCGCCATTATACTGATAGAATAATTATAAAAATTCTCCACTTTGAAGGATGGAAAAGAGATGGATATTAATAAGTAATTATAATTGAGTTTATAATGAGGATGGCAGAGATAGGTTGAGTTGAGTGATATCACTGCCATCGTAGATGAAATAATGTTTCTTAGCTCACATGAAGGGAATAAATTTGAGAAAGATTGGCATTATGCGACATTAGTCATTTCATTGATCTGGTATAATCCATGTGAGGAAATAAGTTCTGAGATGCATGAACATAGGTATGCATTGCTCAAGGTAGAATTTCAAAGGTAAAGAGGATTTCATGTCACATCAAGCCATATGGAACCACCTTAGAATTACTAAAAGGATATTTCTTGCACACCAAAGGGAAATAAATGATTAAGACAACTATCAAAAGGCATCGACATGGTGCCCCAATCATATCTGTTAGAAGTAGAAAACGTGGATTGCTCACAACCTTTCCACCTTGGAAAATAGAAAATAATATTCTCTCCAAAGATTTATGTTTTTTGGGGAAAACAGAGGATGAGTGAGCAACATAAATTTTTTATAAATGCAATGAGAATAATCTTGCATAGCGGGGGTTAAAATTTTCTAAAATTTAAGAAGAGAAAGGAGAGAGCTGAGAGAAACCATTTTTCAAGAAATTTTATAAGAATCCTGGTAATTTCTTGAGCATTCAAATCGAATCATGTCAAGATGGTTACAACTGTACAACCATTGACAAACATTGAGACTGTAAATGAAATTTTCCCTCGCTCATAAATTTTATGAGTCCTTAAGTTAATTTTATTAATCATGACAATTGTTGAGTCTACTTTTCTAAAGTTGATTTATTTAAAATATGATAGTCATGTTCCTGTTGCAATCTTATGTTAGGAGTTCTTCAGAAACACACAAGATCTTATCCTTTTGGTAGCATGGTGGTAATTACAATTGTGCTGTGAGAAGAGATTTCATCTCATTGTGTAATACACAGATTTAAATTCATTCTTCTTCTATTTTGTTGTTACAGATTGTTTGTAAGCCTATGAGTGTAACTTAGGAATGATAGATCAGGTAGGAAAAATTTTAAGGGTCCCTCCGAAAAAAATCCTTAGAAAATATTTAGTTGAATATTGGTAAATCCACTCTCACTTGTATGGTGCATTGATGGAAAAGTTGTTTTACACGAGCTAGGTGATTTTATAAAGATGTTTTTTAAGTAACGAGACTATATATAGAATGCTAATAGCTAAGTGCATTATCTATGCTACCACTATGGCATTATCTATGCTACCACAAGTGGAATTAATGTTACCGATCCGGTGGCATTAATGCTACTATCAAGTGGCATCTATGTTATGCTATTAAATGCTACTGACAATAGCATTCTTATGTTATTACCCAGTAACATAAAGAATTCTATGGGCTGGTAGCAGAATATATGCTACCCATCTTTCAACATAAGAATGTTACTACTGGTAGAAAATATAATTCCACTGGCCAGTAGCATCCTTTATGCCACTAGACGGAATCATAGATAATGCTACCAACCGTCAGTGTACAATATGCTAACGAAGCTATCAGTTGGTAGTATTTTTATTTTATGGTCGGTTGCATTCTATCTTGATTCCGGTAGGTGGAATATTAAATGCTTCGGTGGCCTACTTTCACTCCTATAAATATATAAAAGGTGGTAATTTTCACACCACAAAACAGAGAATCTAGAGCTCATTGGATCTGCGAGTATACGAGGAAAAACAAAAGAAGAAACTAGAACGTGAAAGTACATCAGACATACAAAAAGAAACCATTAAGAACGCCAAGCACAACTACAAACAGGAAATTTATAATAGTTTGAACTAATGCCATGAAGAAAGAAGTGTTCTTCTAGAGATCTAAAGATCCTATTTGCTACAACAACTAATATGAAGTTTTTTTGTACAAGAACCTCATTTTTAAAAAAATATAAAAATTTCTTGAGGATCCTAATACGTACTCCCAATGGATTGAAGCAACCAGTTTCACAAGGCTACTCTATAAGCCCCAATTTAAGCAGAGAATATATCACTTAACAATCTTCTACTCCGCTACGACACATCCACTTTCACATTTCATTATACACTCCCATCTTGTGAAGAGTCCTTTGGAATGTCACAAGATGATATTGAGTGTCTCACAGGAATATCACATAGAAAAGTGGATCCTCTTTCGACCAAGGATGTTTTAATGGATGGAGAATGCAAGTTTCTTGAGTCAAATTTTTATTTTTCTATTGATGCAGTGTTGTTGCTTTTTCTTGTAAGTTTAATTTTCTATTTTACAATATTACATTTTTAAAATTTTCAATTTAAAAAAGTTTTTTATGTTCAATAATTACTAAAAAAATGTTTCTCTTTCTTTTATTGATAATTACAACTTCACAAAACCCTTCAAAAAGAGGGATTCATCTCAAGGATTTCAATCACCCATTTCTATAGGCCATTGTGTAGTTCTTGCAGGCCACAATCATTTTGCAAGGTTGATATGTGAATATTCCATGGTGGTCATTAGCATATATCATTCATACCTTAAATGGGAAGCAATTTGACTGGTGCAGCTACTTATCCTCTAGGATAAGAGATGATTTAGAAAATATCCATTTGAATTAGAATGTTACCATCATTTCCACAAATTTTATTCTTGCTTTATATTATGAGTCTCTATATAATTTACACAACACCCCTCCTCCGACAGTAATGCATTCAAAGCTAACAAATTTGAATTTAACACTAACAATTGAAGAGCAAGACCTGAGTCCTAATTTTTTATTAGATGTTTTTTAATTTTTGTTTTTCATATTGTAATTATTAATATATAACATTAAAATTTAATATTTTAAATGAATTAACATTTTACTATTAAATTATAACATGAGGTGGTAGCTATGACTGCATCACAAAGGGATGCTCATATAAGAGGTCACTTGATACCAGATTATGGAGATACTATTACTATTTCTGATGATCAGCAAATAGAGAAGGACACCCCACCACCTACTAAAAAGATGAGGAGTTTCATAAACCCTCATACCTAATAAATGAAAAACCCACAATAATTAATCACAAGTATTTTAATTCATAATGTATATATATTTCAATTTTTTAAATAAATGTTATTAATTATATAAAACTTGTATATGTTTCAAAATTTCATGTATTTTTTTTTTCTTTTCTACGGAAACTACCAGGAGAGCAAGGTATCATCAGCCTCAAAAGAATAACGTAGAAATTTCTTCAATACCTCAGTCTGTTGCCCTAGGTTTGAATCACTTGTTTTATAGATGTTTACTCATTATTGATGATAGATATTTAATTGATATAAAATTCAACACTCTTAAGACTGATAGATCTTTAATTGATAATTCTAAATTATATTTTAAATCACATCTACCAGTCTTTCCAGTCTACTTCCTATAGAGAAACATCATCCACATAATAATAATTCAGTTCCACCTCAACAACATTCCTCTTATCAAATAATTTTAATTTTTAATAATGTTATATGAATTAATTTACTTTTACTTTCTATTATGTTTGAATTTTTAAATTTTTCATATTATTAACAAAGTTACAATCCAATGTCTTAGGGCCTCCATTACAATGTCCACCATAAATGCACATGTCACCTCTGCCACCCCCACCAAGAAATATGAGGACAATGTTCACTGGTAAGAATATTTCATTTTTTGGCCAATTGCAAGCAGGGGCACACTTAATTTTGCCTCTAAATATCAAACATTTTCAGTTGTCAATTTTCCTACTGGACAAGGTGTTTCTGTCTTGAACAATATTGAGATAGATTATGAGTATCTTGGGATTTAAAGAAGACTTCAGGAGCATTGAACATTCAATCCCCAAGATATGATTCATGTGGTAAGAAGTCTTCTCCAGGAAGATAGGATAGATCAAAAAAACCATCTCCTGTACAGGATGTATCTATTTTAACTGATGACCAAAAAACTAATTTTCCACTTGGTATTCTTTTGGGTAATAACACGGAAGCCAATACTTATATTATTTTGAAGGAGGTTGAAGAATTGAAAATATTGGAGTTTAGGGCCAAGGTTATGATAAAAGAAATAAATTCACAATATAAAAATCAAAACCAAAACATATTTTGTATTCTTCACATCAAAACAAGTCTTGAAATAAAGATATATTGTTGAATCAGGATGTGTCTATTTCTGTAACATTTGTTAATAATTATGAGATGAAGTGTTGAACATTTTGTTGAAATGAGTACAGAATTTAAATGTAGAAGCACAAGCCTACCAAAATATGTGGTCATGAGACAAGGGCCTTGTAGTTATAACAAATGTGGAACGAGATAAGGAATTGGTAAGTCTTACTAAATTTTCAAGTATTATTTTTAATTTTTTAAATTTTCCTAATAATTTTTCTCTTGTGTAATGCAATCAAAGTATTAAAAATTGAAGAATGAGGCTAGTGTTCTTAATTTGCACTTATAAAGTGCAAGGAAAAGTGTAAATGCAACAATTGAATTAAAAGAGAAGATTGCTAGCCTAAATAAGTAGAATAATACATTGAGAAGAATTATAAAGGAAAATGCAATGGATCAAGACTTACTATTAAAGAAGCAAGATGAAGATGATCAAACATTACAGTCTGCTGGTGAAGTTGTAAATCAAGAAAATGTGATTCATTCGAATATTGAAGTTGTTGCAAAGGATTTGGTTCAATTTGGTGTTGTGAAAGAAAGTTTATTAGTTTAGGAGAGAGAAGAAAAACAAGGATAATTTTCTCAAAGTTGAATCTACAAAAAATAATATGAAATTATTATTGTTGTTGTTTAATCTTTTTATAAAACAGTTTCACTTTATATTGCAATATGAAAGTTTCAAACTTTAATCAATGTGGATTATGTCATTTTTTTTTACTTTTGTTATATTGTCAGTGTTTTTCTATTCAAACTGATTCTAAATTTGATTGCTAATATCGATTATATTCGTTCTATTTATTGCATGTTAAAATTCTTATTATTGTTATTTTAAAATACTTTGTTGACATAGAGAAGAATATTCTCAAAGTTGAATCTGCAAAATACATAATGAAATAATAATTATTGTTGAATCTTCTTATCAAAATTGTTTCTGATTATATGACAATATTGAAAGTTTCAAACTTGAGTCAATGTGGATAATGTTGAATGTTTTAATCAAAACTATTTCTACTTATGATTTTACAATACTTTGTTGACATAGAGAATAATATTCTTATCATTATGAAATTATAATTGTTTTTGAGTGTTCTTATCAAAATTGTTTCAGATTATATAACAACATTGAAATTTACAACCTTTAATAAATGTGGATTGTTGAATTTTACATATAGTTTAGTTATAATATATTGTTAATTGTGCATGTTTTGCTATTCAAACTGATTTTTACGGTGATTTTTAGTCTTGACTATGTTTGTTATATTTATTACATGGTAAATATATTTTTATTATCATTATACACTACTCTGTTGAGTCCCGAAAGGACAGTGAACTATAAGTAGCATTAATATTTAAACGAACAAAAATGGAAATTATCTAAAACAGTGAAAATTCTCTAATTATGTCATTTCATTTTTTAATTCAAAGGAGAACAAAACAATAAGTATGACACATTTTTTAAAACTTCAATAGTAAACACATTTCAACTTTGAAAATAATATTAAAAAATGTACATTGTAATTTAAAAATGTACAAAAATAACATTATAAATAATTATAATAAGAATCTTGTTACGAATATTTCTTTCCAGAGTACAAATATACATGAAATCTTGTTTATTCAATATTAGCTAGATCAAATTCAAAGTTATGCTGAAGAGATTGTTTTCCAACACTTTTATCTAATCTTTGGTTATGAGTTTTAGTCACTGATTCATTGTTATCTGCACTCCCTGTATTACTATTACCGATCCCTCTCCTCTCTACAAGATAACTCCATGCAGCCATTACCCATTCGTAAGGAAAGGTATCCAAATCATATCTTGAAACGTACATCCTCAACTAGGTCTTAAGATATTTATCAATCATGTTCCTATATTTTGATTTTATAAATGTTAATGCACAGAAAACTCTTTCATATTCAACTGATCCCAATATCATTGTCTGACACAGTTCATACTATCTAAAATAATAACTTATGCTTTTACGAAGGATTGAACTAGGATAAATCCTTTTCCATAGATCTGTTATTTATCCCTTCTTTGTTGGATCTTTCAGTTCATCATATTATTCCTTCATTACCTGTCTGAATTGATTTGATTGCAATGTAAGAGTTTCCTTTTGAAGAATACCATTAATATGAAACACATTACATTTAACTGATTGTGATAAATGTTTAATTATAGTACCCATGTATATTTTAAATGTATCAGTAGAACTGCCACCTAGAGGATTCCAAAAGTTAGGATCGACAACTCTCATGGCCTACAGAATCTCTCCCTTTTTTATACGATCTCTGATATCATTTGACAAGCATTGGGAGATTTTATGAAATGTTTTCCTTATTTCAGATATAATAGAATCATATAAATTATGTGTAATAGGTACTTCTTCCATTTTAGCTCCAACAATATCAACTCACTTTTCAAATGTGTGCATTTTAATCTCTTCCCCGTTAACAAAGATACACAGATGACCAGATAAATTGGATCTAAAGTAGTTACTAGGATCTTTTAAATATGTCAGATATTTGTAGTGACTGAAAAAAATTTCTTTAAATAAGTCATCAAAGTTATATAACATATCTAGAGTCTAACACACTCTTTTTCTTAACCTATATAAATTATATATATATACATATATATAGACACACACACACACACACATATACATATATACATATATATATATATATTGACCATTCTTGTGCAAGTTTTGTTATGCAATTCATCTCATGCAACATTGGAAGAATCACACAAAGTGTTACTAATGTTTTAAAGTCTATAAGTCATAAAGAAAATATTTAGCCCTCTCAACCTGCCTATGGTTCTTATGCATGAACCAGTTAAAGATTGATATTCCTAAAAAACTCAGCGCGCAGTTTCATACATAGAAATACATCTAGTATCAACATATTTAAAAAAGTTTCTTACCATATGTGACCCCAAGTTAACACTTATGAAAATCTAGAAATATTTTTGGACTGTGTGACAGATAGGTATGGAATTCATAGATAATCTCTTCAACTTTATTAACACATTCGAATTTGCTTACTATTCTATATGCAAGGTTTTTATTGTAAGCCATGCAATGAGTATGAATCATGAAAGGAGCAACATATGTTTGGAGATGCGCACATAGACCATTTTTGTGACCTTGCATTATTGATGCATCATCAACACCAGAAAAAATCAGCTTTATGGCTATAGAATAATTTTCCATTCTTGATATGTCCTTCAAATTAGATAACACCAGTTTGGAAAGATTTTCAACATTGGATTTTTCTTGCATTTTATGAACTAATAGTAGATGAGGTGTTTTGGTGTGGTTTTGGAATGTATATGCATGCATGCACACCTAGGAAGTGTTTTCAACGACAAAAAATTCATCAATTAAAAGGGAGATGAAACTTTCTTTACATTTTCTTTCAGATCTTCTATTTTAATCATCGCAAGACATCTTGCCATTTCCCATGCACTGCTCTCTTACGAATGATAATTTAGAAGGTTTGGAAACCCATTGAACTTGAACAATTTTTTATATTTTTAAAAGTCTGAAATTGGTCTACCCATTTCAAAAATAAATAAAATGGTTGAAAACTGTGAGTTTTTATCCTTCAGATTTTCATTTGCAACTTTTCCAAAATTTGCAATTATAGTACCTCCTTTCTCCTGAAATTTTTTTGTGTGTTTCATTTTATCATCATACTCCTCCTTATATCTTATATGCATGCACTCCTAAGTTGCAGTTTTCCATCTATGAGTCTTTTTTTATTCCCATCTTTGTTAGTGACTATGTAATAGATTTTTCCACAATGTTTCTCTATAGTGTCCAATTTACACTGTATTTTATGTTCTTTACCCAATTTCCAAGTACAAATAGTACATCTACATTCTTTGGGAGTATCTCTACAATTATATTGTTGTATAGGATCAATAAATGGGAATTTAGTTGCCCCATCTACTGGAAAGGACCTTCCAATTGTCCAAGATGTTTTCTTCTTTCTACTAGACTATTTTTTTGAAGGTTTCTATCATTATCATCTTCTACTTGAAGTTTTTCATTTTAAATTTCATCTCATAAATGCATTTGGAAATTGGGAAAATCTTCAAGCTCTAGCATGTCTAGGTAAATAGAATCTTCATCTACTGAAATAATTATTTCCTTAGGGTTTGTGTTTTTTTACTGTTTCTTTTTGAATAAATTAAACAGAATGGGTTTCTATTTTCAAAAAGAATTTTTTTTTACCATTACAAAATTGTTAAAAACTTTTAACTGTACTGATTAAAAACTTAAAATAGGAAAATGCCAAATAGTTATGATAGTCAGTTACAACTAGCCAGTAGGAATATCTTTGAGCTCTGGCATGTCTGGGTCTGTATAATCTTCATCTATTGAAGTTATGGTAGCGAACTGGGTGGTATAACCATTTGTATTCAGAAAGATGTAGCCGGTAACATCCAGAATGCCTCTGTTGGTAGCATTAATCATGTAGCTAGTCGATAACATTAAGAATGCTACCAACTAGTGCCATGTTAAATGCTACTTTCTGGTAACATAATTTATGATGTCGGCTAAACAGTATGCCAAAAACATGCTACAACTACAAAACAAACCCATTACTAAAGAACCTTGAAAGTAGAAGGGAAATATTTTCCTCTTCTCACCAGTCCTTCAATTTTGAATGTTGAAATCCTTGATAAAATATTTGGTAATCACAAATTTACAAAGGTTCAAAAGTTCATTTAGAACTGTGTGTTATGTCAGAATTACAACACCCCCATATTTTCTCTCTATTTTTGTGGGGCAATCGGTGTAATTCTGCTAACATGGGGTTATCCCTCAAGTTGTGGGACTTGAAAACTTGAGATAACACTCTAGAGAAGGCCGACTTCCTCTACCTAATCTGAATTCTACAACTAATCCTAATGCAATAAAAATTCCTAGCTAAGCCTACACTAACACATCCAAGGAGACAAGGAGAGAGAAAGTGCATGAAAAAGGGGAAATCCTATACTAAGGGGGTGATACCACTAGAAAAATGGGTGAGATACTCTGTTGAGGGATGATGAAATAGGGAAAAGGGGGGCTGAGGGATGTTAGACAAAAGGTGACACAGAACTAGATCCTAGTCTGCCATCAAAACTCCATGTAACACAACATCATAAACCTGTAAGTAAAAGAAAATGCACAAAATACAACAACAATAATGGAAAGGCATGAAAATACAATAAAATAAGCTAGTGTTGAAGAAACGCTACAAAACACAATTTTATTGCTTAAAAATATGCACAGATTATTACATTTGATGCACAAAGGCATAATTACATTGTTCGGCCTACGAGAAAGCTCACAACAAAAAATGGAGTTGAGGGAAAATTTTGCAAGAGTTTTCCTAGCTCCCAAAATGTCTCTCTTTTAAAAATGACGGGGTCAAATACATTATATAGAAAATTTGTCTCACCTACTGATAGCACTCATTAATTACATGTATGGAGGTATGGAAACCATACCAGTCCACTTTCCAATGGTACTTTTCTATCAAAAAATACATAGGCACCATGCTTCATTAAACTGGTTGTTGAGCTAACTTGTACATTATCATTAATGTCTATCTGTATCTAAAACACTTGTTTTCTCTTGACTGAAACAACTAGTTGACACATGAAAAGAAGGAAAGATTCACTGCTAACGAGGTAAAGACTTATCATATGATAAGAAGAAATGTTATCGCATGCCAGCAAGGGAAGGTTGAAGCATGACAAAAAAAAGAGGTTTACATTCTACAGTGAGTAAATGTTGATACGAGACCACGAGGGGAGGTTGACACATGAAAAGAAGAGGTATGATTGATGAGCAACAAGAAGAAGTGTCATTGTCTCACGAGAGGAAGAGGTGACATTGTCACACATCAGGAGAAGGAGTTGTCACACGATAGGAAGAGGGCCTTCTCATGTGACAAGGAGAACGCATTAACATGTGTCAATAAGGAGAAGGCATTAATGCACGTCAACAAGGTGACAATCCATACTTTTTTCCATTTGACCATTAATGAAAATCCTACTCCAAAACTTCACCGCAGCGAGAAAGCTCACCGCGAGATACCTTGTAAACTACTCCCATTAACAATCAATGCCTATACCTGGAGGTTGATCCATTCTGTAAGGGATTGCAAAACATGGATAACACTATGAATAATAAACTATAAGTAATTACATAGATTATATATATATCAGGAAAATTTAACATATTTTAATTTTGCTATAAGGGAATTTTTAATGATAACAGTCGATTGTCAATGGAAACTCCTAGGTGAACCAACCCCTAACATTAACTTATACCCAAAACATTTTTGCGACCCAGTCCCTATTCATACCTGAAAAATTTGGCAATTTCAAATTTTGAAATCAGGAATATTCATAAATTATTGAAGATTCTCCACTAACATTTTCTCTGAGATTAGGGATTCTTTATGTTTGATTGAGTCTTTATCATGTTCTTTTATGTTTAAATTCTCAAAGAATGTGTGTAACCATGTATCTTTGGGATTCAATGGATGTACATCTTCTAGTTGAAGGTTCATTGTTTATTATTTGAAGTGTTTTCATCATCTCATCTGGAAAATCTATTAACATTTGTTAAGAGTTCCCAAGGATCTGGTATAATCAAATTTATCATGATTAATTCCTCAACAAAATTCATCCAAAACAGATAAATCTTACAAGAACCACCCCTGTTTGCACTATTTATCCATAAATGTTGAGGAGATTCATTGAATTTGTCCATCCTTTACTCAAAATATGCAAGAGCAAGCTGGTTTTATTGTTGTCTTTAGTAACCTGAACCTTATCTAGAAGGAATCTACATGTTTTAGGGTCATAAATCATGAGAGTTAGATTATGTTGCATTGACCATGTCTTCTCAAACATTATTTCTCAATGTCTTAAAAGGGAGAGTCAAATATTGTTAATCCATTCATTTACCTTGCAAATGCACGTTACAAAACATGTCCTCTCACCCTCGTTGAAGGAAAAACCTAAAGTAGTAGGGTAGGTCAAACCCTTAGCATGGTGTTATCCAAATTTTCCAATCTGAGTGACAAAGAGTCAGTTAGATCCTTCCCCGGCTACCAAATGACTAAAATTATAATCTATCCTTCTCTAAGCATCCTACTCAGCCTGTTGATGCTACTCGACTTCAGAAGGAGAACCGATTTGGGTACCAACCTGCTCTTGTGTTGTTACTTGGGACATATCAACCTCAGGTAACATGTAAAATATATCTGAATGCAAATCTATGATCTATCTTCAATACTTTATCCAGAATTACAAAAAATGAGCTAAATCACAATTTAGTTTCTTGATATTTTCCTTGTTGGAGGAGGATTTGCATTAAATCTTGGTCAACTAGGAGTAAATGTTGATAAAGAATGATGAAATTTGCTAAGATTTATTGAAATAAATGTTCAGATTCAATTATCCAGTTGTTTCAAGTTGATTATAAATTTAAGATACAAGATCTTATTGGAAAATTTGTTCATCCTAGAGGCATTTGGTAAATACCATTAGTTTAAGTTTCTATTTCTGAGAATTTATTGAAAATTTTGTAGAACTTGAAGGAAGAAGGTCTTTCTTCAAGTCGGATCCGACTAGAAAATTGTTTCCATAATTAGTGAAAATAATTTAAGTAGAAAAATATGGAAACTATTATGTGGGCAAGGGATAGAAAGAAAATAAATCCCTACCCCTGATTTAGATCAACCATTAGTTGAAAACTATTCTAGTGTATCTGATCATTTTGAAATGTATAACCCTAGAGGTAACTATAATACTTTTGTTGGTGAGGGAACTTCCTCTGTAAATCACTAAGGTATTTTTCAATCCCCCTTTCTGTTGTTTCAATATAGTAAGGTTCATTGTGATAGGGATTTATTAAGGGATTTATCCTTTGGGGATCCTATTCTATTATCCCAAAAGCCAGAAGCTACTACAAACATTGTTAACCCCATTGTTGTCTATATCCCCATCAATAACATGGCTCAACATCCACCTAGACCCCTGTTTTTTGTAAATATATATCGACCCAGAAATTTTTAGGGGATGGTGGGATATCGAAATGTAGTACCAAACAATCTAAGAAATAGGTTACCAAAATTGATAGGAAACAATCCTAAGAGTGGTGACCAGCATCTCAGGTGCTTTGTTAACATCATGGAAATTTTGAGATCGAACATGAGGATATCTATGTGAAAATGTTTATCGATACTTTAGAAGAAGATTCCCGAGATTGGTGTAAATCGTTTTTGGATAACTCTATTAATTCTTGGCTCACATTAAAAAATGATGTTAAGGAACAATATGGTGATTAAACTAGTCCCAGGTTTCTTCTATCTGAACTCGAGAATATTAAGGAAAACCATAATGAACTAGTTTAGGACTTTAACACCAGATTTTAAAAAACTTTAAATAGACTACCTATAATATTCAAACCAAGTGATGAGTCTTTCTTGATTAAATATTGTGATGCCTTTGATAAGAAGGAAACATATTATCTAAGGGACAAGGACTCTACAAATCTGAGGCAATCCTTCCAAATGGTGGTACAAATTGAGAATAATATCAAGGATGTAGGAAAGCCTCCCAAGAAGGAGTGTGTTAAATTGGTCAATCCTGAAAATCCTCGAGCAAGTAAGGTAGTGGATCTAGAAGAAGTTGTTAAAACCTTGGCAAGGGAAGTAAAAGAAATTTCATACAAAATTTCTAGGGTGGAGAAGGGAATAAGACAAAGTTCTTCGGGTCATAATCAGCCTTAAGGGATGAATGGATTTTGTCTTCATTCAAGAGACGAGCTTAGAAATGAAGATATAGGAAATGGAGATATGGGGTCAGGAACTAAACAATAACCTCAGAGAGAAAATAAAATTGTCCTAGATTCATTGACTACAAGAGTGTCTATGGTTGAAGAAGATCATGTCATTGACATGTGTGACAAAAGTTTCTTGCCCCACCCTTCATCTGATCCATGTTAAGGGGGTGAAGAGCCTGAGGATGAACCCACTTTTGGAGATGTCTATATGATGAAGTGTCCTAATGATTCAAGGTGTGGGATTTCCTCCACTGAATTAATATGTTTTGGGACTATTGATTATTTTTGGGACTGCATTTTTTGGGTATCTCCTCTTCCTTCCATGGATGATGTTGAGATTGATATGGTTCAGATATTCGAACTCCCTAATCATGAATTTGAGTACTTAAGGGCTCCGATGATTAATAATTATGATGGGGGAATTCTTTCTAAGGAGGAACGAAAACATATGATTAATGCGGTAGTGGATCAATAAAAGGAGTAAAATCTCAAGATTAGAATTGTCAAAGGTGGAGTTGCACAACTCAAACCTAAAAATCCATTCTCACTAATATCTTGAAACATCCTCCCAAGAAGGATGTTCCTAACAAAGCTCCATCTATTCCCAATAAATGTTATACCCATGTCCATGCCCAAGTCATGAAGAGTCTCATACCGCAAGAATACGCAGTTACCATCTCTCCCAACACATTATTACCAAAATATATCCCCCTATGATATTGCCCAGATTTTGAGTCAAATAAAAATCACTATACCTATTATTGAATTTATTAGGATTCCTAAGCATAGGAAAAGTGCATTTGACTATTTAGGGTTCAAAGAGGAGGTAGTGTCCCCAGGAAAGGAAGTAAATAGTGTGGATCTCCCCCCTCGATTGAGAGTTGGAGGTGCTAGAAGCTTTAGAAGACTTGGGTGAATATACTGAAGTATATTTGGGTACATCCCTTATTGAATATCAGCTTGATGTTGATAATTTTTATACCATTTTAATCAATGACATACTCATGTATAATTGTATGTTCCATTCAGGGGATTCATGTAATGTGATGCCTCTTAAATTAATGAATGAATTGAATATCAAGGTAACAATGACCTTTGGAAAGTGTACTCTATCGATTCCAGAGAAGTGTCAGTTATTGGGTATGTGAAAGGCCTAGTGGTGCAATTTGACCTGTTTATCACTAATTTTTTTCTAAAATCCGTGGGCACTGCTATTTTTCCTATTTTTCCCTAACCATGGAAGCTCAAGAATGACCAATTTATATTTTCTTGTTTTTCCTTTGAAAATCAAAATCCATGTTCAAAAAGATTCTCGAAAAGAAACATGATTCACTTGGTTTTGTTTCAAAAAAAAATCATCCTTAGCAAAAAAATATGGTTCTGGGCATGAATGGTGAATTTATGTGTTTTTTATGGTCTGGAGGGTGTCTTTTTCCTTTCAAAATTATTCCTTAGCATTCAGTGGTCACGTGGCTTCTTTTGGATGGTTAGGGGATGGTGGGAAAATGCTTTAACTTATCGCTTTTTGCTTTTTTGGAAAAAAGGCAAATTTGGTCCCGTAGCTCCACTCAATTTTGATTGGTTCTTTTGATGCTTACGTGGCTTCTTCATATTGGATGGGGCATGGAGGGTTTGTTTTTGAACTTGTTCTTTTTGGGTACTTTGGCAAAAAGTTTGAACCCGCCTCGCGGCCCTGCCAGGCTTTGATTAAAGCAAATTTTAAGTGACAGGGAAAAATTCTTACTTTGACCTTGTAGAAGGACACGTGGCAAAGTTAAGGGCAGAGATACGGGCCTTCAAAGGCAACTTGGAATTTTTATAATTTTGGTAAAATGGAGTAAAACTCTAAAATGGAAGCGTGCCCCCACCAAATTATTTTTAAACCTTAAGGTTTTTGAAGTTGCGCCATAACAACACATGGTGATCCTGCACTCATTCAAGGTGTCAAATTTTGGGGACCATCTCAAGATGTGCCATTGTGACACGTAGTATTTTGAAAATTCAAAGGGGTAGGGATGTGGGCCTTCGGAGGCAACTTGGATATTTTTCTCTTGCCATAAAAAGGAATAAAATCTCAAAATGGCCCGCAATCCCAACAAGAAGGAGATCAAGGTTGGCTTTGAAAATGTAAAGAGGTAGGGACGCAGGCCAGCGGTCGAAAATTGGATTTTTTTTCCCCCTGATATTCAAATGACTAAAATCATCAAAAAAACCTACGGGCCTGACTGAGAAAAGTCTAAAATTTCTCCAGTCAATGGTGGAGGTGTGGAACTTTGGAGGAGAATTGGAAATTTTTCCTTTTGTGGAAAAAAGATTTCAAAGTGAAAAAGGAAGTGGGGTTCCAATGGGAACCACATTGGGACATGTGACAGGCCCATTTTTCAAGGGCAGAGCTGCGGGGAAAACTTGGAAAATTTTCTCATTTCCAAAAAAGAGGTGAAATAGTATAATTTGGCCACGGTTATTTTTGGATCCACCTTAGGACACGTGTCAGGCTCATTTCTCAAGGGTGGAGCTATAAAGAAAAATGTGAAAATTTTACATTTTTAAAAAAAAGTGTAAAAGGAAAAAAGGAACCCGCAGACCCATTTTGTAGTAGATCTCCCACGTGTAAGGTCCAAATTAAAAATAGAAATCAACGGAAGTTGTGCATCCGTATCTGATTTTTCCACCATTTTCACTCCAGATCTCCTAGAAGTGCAAGTCTTCATGATTTCTTTATATTTCTTGCACGCCAAACATGAAGGGGAGTTAATTTGATATCTGAGTTTGGTGAGGAAGATCTATGGAAATCATTTTCCATTAAGATGAGATCTAACATTTGGGCTCAATGTGATCTTCCATTTTTCCTTCCCAAGTATGCAAAGCAAAAGATTTGATAGATTAGGGGTGGAAGTGGTTGGTGAGTAGAGGGAAAAGTGATCTACCAGAAGGAGTTGAATGCAAGAGATAGTCGAAGAGATTCACCCCCTGACCACCTGAAAATTTTTTTATAGATCTGATTCTGGGAATCACAATCGAGATCATGGTGAGAACTGGTGCATTCAATTCTTATATTTTAGGGGGAAAAATCTATTGTAAATGAAGTATTATAAATTATAAGAATTTTTTGTGCAAAGGGTTGAAGGTTAGAGGTTGGAGATTGGAATGTTGGAGTGTTAGAGGTCAGAACTAATTTTCTAAGAAAAAAATTGATAGAGCCCATCTTTCTGAGGGACTGTTTGATAAACTTGTATATCTCTTGTGTTAAACTTGATTGTGCCAAGGTGGTTACAAGTGTACAACCATTGAAAAGTTCTAAGAATTTTCTAGAAACTTTCCCTTGGTGATAATTTTAATCAAATTTGAGTTATTCTGTGTTGACTTTGAGAAATTAGTGTCTACTTTGTTTCAGAATGTTTGCAAATAGTTCTATTTGTTCCTATTGCAATCTTATACTAAAATTTTAGTGAAATCACAAAGGATCTCGTCCCTGTGATAGTTTAATGGTATTTACAATTTCATTTCAAGAAGAGGCTTTATCTTGGATGAGATAAATAGATTTAAAATCAATTCACTGTCATTTGTTGATAAATATTATTTGTAAGTCTTCGGGTGTACCTTAGGTGTGGTTAATAAAAAACTATAGTGTTTAATTGATTTTTCCAATTCGAGCCTTCGTATTGGAGTCTTAAAGATTATGTGAAAACATGTTGATTTTGGCCTCCATCAAAGCACACCTTCTGGTTGAAGGAATATCTTGACTGTTTTGATGCTTTCTGTTGTGAAGTTGCTCATTATTGTAAAGTCCCTCCAAATATCTTGTATAATCAACTTTATCCTACTTCACCTCCCACAAAAATTCATTTAAAAAAAACAATCATACCCATAATACCCCTGTTTGTCATGTGTGTATACAAATGCATAATTTATACTACCAAAACATGCAGAAAGAAATCAGGTTTTCATTATCTTTAGTGGCTTGAACCTTTCTTAGAAAATATCTCCATTATTTAGAGTGACAACTCGTGAGAGTTAGATTTTTTTGCATTTATCATATTTTCTTCAAGGTCTTGTTAATAATTTCACAAGGATTTCTCTATCTCCTCCACAAATAGCAGGCTGCAAAAAGGGTCCTCTCACCCCAGTTGAAAGGCACAACCATAAAGTACTGAGGATAGGTAAAATACTCTTGAGGGTGCTACCCATTTCTCCATAGCTTAGTGACAAAGAGCAAGCTGCATTTCATCCCCAACTATAAAATGACACACTACATGCTTAGCTTTCCTCTAAGCTTCCTGCCAAACCCGTGATGTTACTCAGCTTCTGCAGGAGAATCAATTTGGGTACCAACAAGAAGAAGTGTGCAAATTACTATTTCATATGCCACCATACCAGTAGAAGGGAACCTTGTCAAGTTCAATGGTGAGAAAAATATGTTTCATCTTATTGAAGACCCTTGCAGTGTTTATTACGAAGTATTATATGTGGATGTATATATTAACAATTTTGTTAGCTATGTGGAATTTGAGGAATACAACATTAATGAGAGTGAGAGTCTTGAAACATTTGGTATTCCCTAGTCTTTGATGTTTGATGGAGCTTGCTCCAACTTGGGAAACTGTGTTAGAGTTTTTCTTATGTATCCCAAGTCAAAAAATATTTAACTTCTCCTTCGAGGTTAAATTTGAGTGCACAAAAAATATTGCAGAGTATGAGGCACTACTTTTGGGTTTGAGGATTGCATGGAGATATGGTATCAAGGACATAGTTTTTAAATAAGACTCGTATTTGGTAGTCAAACAAGTTAGAATATTATATTCCACTAATAATCAAAGGATGCTACAATATAAGCATGCGGTTATGTATTTTATTGAATTTTTTTACTCCTTCAACATATTGTATCATGATAGAACCAAGAAAGTTGCAACAAATAAGTTGGCAGTGATTGGATCCAAGTTTGAAAATTATATCATGTCTCCTTAATATGACTATGATATAGAAGTGTTGTTAAGACCATTTGTCCCTGACAATGTAAAACATTGGAAAGTATTTGATGATAATTCCAAAGTTCATATGTTCTTGCAAAATGAACGAGAGTTTACTTATTAGTGCATTGACTGGGAACCGATGGTCACAGTATGCGACGGTAAAGAGACCATGTTTGGTAAGGACATAATCGAATTGAAAACAAACATGATCCCCAAAGGATTAATGGCTTTAGAATCAAAATTTCATAATTTTTATAGGTTAATTCAAAGACATATCTCTGCTTCAATATACGTGGAATAGAATAATCTACGAACTAAAGAAAAACCTAGGAAATTATTTCTAGGTAGTAATCTGAGTAAGCAAGAAAAGTTTTCCTACATTGAGATGCAAAAAAAGTACCAAGAATGCTTGGCATGGCCTTACTCAGAATTGAAAGCGTATAGGGAGGATCTTTTTCAAAATGAGAGACTACTCGACCCTAATGAAAATCCATTTAGGAAAAATACAAGGATGATTAATCCACATCTTTCCCTCAAAATGCAAGAAGAATTGAAAAACTTAAGGGATGAAGGGATAATACAACCAAAGAGACATTCTTCATGGGTAGGAAACTTGGTGCCAGTAAGAAATAAAAATGCATACAAAAGGTTGTGTGTCTATTTCAGGAACTTGAGCATGGCCTCAATTAAATATAACTATCTATTACCTAATATGGATAACATGTTTCAAATGGTCACTGGATCTGAGTTTTTTCCATGTTAGATGAATTCTCAGGGTATAACTAGGTGGTGGTATAGAAATAAAAAATAATCAAAATCAATTTTACTACTCCATGGGGTATGTATGTATATGTGAGGATGTCATTTGGTCTGATGAATGTTGGTGTCATGTTTCAAAGGGAAATGGATGTCACGTTCTTAGGTTACATAAATGATTTGATTACACTTTATCAATATGATGTCACATTATTCTCCAAAAAAAGAATTATTCACTTGAGTCATGTAGAGAACATGTTGATTAGATGAAGGGAATATGGCATCTCATTGAATTTGAAAAAGTGACATTTTAGGGTTCTCAAGGAAAAATTTCTTGGACATATTATGTCAAAAGATGGGGTCATGATTGACCTAGAAAAAGTGGATGCAATTGGTAAAGTTCCTGTCCCAAAATTTGGGAAAGGAATTAAATATTTGTTTGGCCAGATAAATTTTATTAGGAGATTCATTTCTCGTTTTAATGAATTTACTATCCCTATAACAAGAATATCAAAGAAGGATGAGATTAAAAAATTGTAGGAAAGATCTCTCCAAGCTTTCACTGGAATTAAAGAAGCATTGCAAAGTACTCCAATAGCAGCAACAGTTGATTACAATAATGCTTTTCAGATATTTTACTTTACATATGAAAACACTATTGCATCTGTACTATAGAAAAATGATGAAGAAGGAAATGAAAAGCCCATTTTTTTTTTAGTAAAGCATTGCAAGGGGCTGAATTGAAGTATACCATTATTGAAAAGCAGACCATTTATGTAGTAAGAGAAACTAATATTTTTAGGCCTTATATCTTGAGCTCTAAGATTTTCACCTATGTTCCCCACACTATGGTCAAGGAAATTTTATCAAAAATGGAGTTTTCCAATAAAATATTTCTCTATGTGAACAAGTAACAAGAGTAGGATATGGAAATATGAACCACCAAATTGGTTAGAGGTCTGTGATTTGCAAGATTAATGGAAGAGAGAAATCTGCAAGTATTGGAATTTAATGTGATTGAGGAAGAAATATGGATGTCCATGAGAAGTTAATCAACTGCACATGTTATGAGGACATAATATTCTACTTCATAAATTTGGAGTATCCAGGACATCATGATGAGAATCAAGAAGGACGCTAAAATTAGCCTCTTAGAAATATATCATCACTTATTATAGGTTAACTTGGAAGAACCCTAAAGGGATTCTTTTGAGGTGTATCACTGAGGATGAAGCTCCCGAATTGATTTCAAAACTTCATGGGGGAGGGTTTGGATGCCATTTTTTCGAAAGAGTGACTGCCCATAAGATCTTAAGGGTAGGTTATTGGTGGCCTATAATTTTCAAATATGCAGGTTTGTTGATTATAAAATTTGAAATTTGTCATAGGTTCTTAGGAAGAATGAAAGCTTCATGTTCTCTACCCATGAAACTAGTATCAATAGAGGCTCCTTTTAAACAATGGGGCACAGATTCTATTGGAGAGATCTCAAATCCCTCAAGTGCAAGGCATAAATGGATACTGGTGGCTATTGATTATTTTACCAAATGGGTTGAAGCAATCCATATAAAAAAATTAAATTCATCAAATTGTCATGGATTTTATCCTGAATAATATAATTTGTACGTTGTTAGTACCTACAAAGATAGTTGTTGACAATGTAATGAGTTTTATAGATAATCCATTTGTAAATATGTGTCATGAATATGGGATAAATATGGCATATACATCAAAATAAAATCCTCAAGAGAATAGTCAAGTTGAATCAAGAAATAAATTTTATCTTAAAATCATTAGGAGAACATTGGTGGTTAACAAAATAAAATGGGGTGAGTGGTTGAAGTTTTATTTATGGACAGATAGAATCACTACCAAAAGAACCACTGGAAAAGAGCCCATTTGAATTGGTTTATGGAGTCTGGGATATTCTACCCTTACATATGAAATTGTCCTGTTATCAGTTCATACAGTAGCTTTGAGATGAAGAAGTGAGTCTCTACAAAGCTAGCATTAATCAAATAGTTGAGTTAGATGAAGAAAGAAGGAATTCTCACAAAAGACACTTAAGGTTCAGAGAAAAACTAAAGAAACTATTTGATAAAAAAGTATCTACCAGGACTTTCAATGTTGGAGATGTTGTTTTATTATGGGATAACTGACATGAAGATAAAGGGAAACACGGGAAATTTGATGCTTTGTGGATGGTTGCTTATTCCATCGACATAATAAGTGGTGAGCATACCTTTTTCTTGAAGTACCTAGATGGAGACTTTCTTTAATTGCCTATTAATAGTAAGCACCTGAAACACTTCTTGGATTGATCCAGACAAGGTACACATTCATGTACAGTGTATAGTCTTTCTGTTTTTTTTTTCTGTCGCTTTTGTTTCCCTTTTTTCTTTCTTGGTCTATAGTGACATGTTTCCTCGATTTCTCGGTAAATTCTTGTGAAATGTGTTTTTGTATTTGGACTTTTCAATGATTTAATTGACTTCATAGCCCAATTGATTTAGGCACTTGGTCTGTTTTGTGTTTTCCTTTTATGGTTCTTGTGGCACCCACAGGGGGTACCCATCCCAACATCAGATCTAGTATTAGTATTGTTTTTGGTCTCCCCCTCTTATCTAGTGTCTATCCCCAAAAGGGTCACTTTGACTAGTTTTTTCATGTGGAAAAGCATATGCTCAAAGATAGGACCATGTTGAAAACAAATGTGAGTCTTGTGTTTAGGGCATAAATCCTATTTTTTGGTCAGGGAATGCAATAGTTGTTTTTCCCCTATAAATCCTGTGAAAAATGGCCCCTTTTTATCCTCTTGATATTCTTTTGTGTTTCGTGCGACTCAAATTTACTGAAGGATTGGAACAAAATGCAAAAGGTGTCCAGGTTTCCCTCTTGCATATCTTCGGAAAGGCATAAATATTCAAAAATTCTCATGAAACGAGGGTCAGGCATGTGGGGAAGTGCAGCAAGACAACCCAAGTACAGTTAAAAGTGAAAAAATGAGGAAGGAAGACTCTCGAGCATCCACGTGTCACCCGGGTTCTTATTCAAAAAATAGAGAAATAAGGAAGACCCAAATATTTGTGGGGCCTCCACGTGTCATGCGAAGTGTCCACCACCAGTGAGAAGAACCAAACAAATAGGTGTATGACTTAGTGTTCAAAAAAATTGAATGTTGTTTTTTGTGCCGAGGCATGCATTTGAAGGTGTGTCTAAAATTTAGAGTTGACATTCCTAAATAGAGACAGATAGGAGGTGGGTTAATGAAATCATGGGCACCATTGATGAAGCTAGAGGAATTGTAGAGTTACAATCAAATCTCTAAGAATGCAAACAAAAGATGGGCTAGTGCAAGGTGATATAAACATGCAAAATTTGAGTTTTGAAACATCATGTAGACTCATATGATAGAAGATAAAGAAGCAATTTTATACATAAATAAAAATTGGGGTTATTTAGGGGCCCCAACCCATGATGAAAAAAGTTTTATACATATTTAGAAGAAAAAAAATAAGAAGAGAAACAACGCTTAGTTATCCCTTACTTCTAATTTTAAATCTCTTCCAAGTGGAGGAAGTTTGTTGAATAGCCTATTCTTCCTCAACATGAATTCATATGAGTCTTGTGTTGTCTGAACAAATACAATCGACCCCACTAGATTATGATACATCCCCATATCTATTAATGACTCAAGGGTCATTCTAGTACCATCCATGATATTCACCATCTCAATATTATTATTGTGAGAAGACAACCAATCCAGAAGATCTGAATCACCCATGAAAAATATCATCTTTCCTTTCACCTTGCAATGAGTAAACTTATCAGGAGTAGGCCGAGGAGGAACATCTAGAGTAGCTGGAAGAGTGAGTATTACATCCTGGCTTCCCGGTGGGACAAAGCATTTACAGATAGACTCACCCTGGTGACTCCTCATGAAAGGAGGATGCTCTCTTCAAAGTGGAAAAATTCAGGGTCCTGATAATGTAAGTTCCATCATGGAATTCTATCGCACTTAATGAATGGAAGGTTAAAAATTGGACTTACGCTTACCCTCCTGGGTGACAGATAATGATGTTATGGAATGATGGATAGATGAAGGTTCTTATCCCTACTCATCGAAGAGAATAATTACGGGTTTGGAGATTGATTCGCCCCTCTTATTTCTTTAATATTGTGATTATGTGGTGGAATGCTGTGATGGCACAGGTCTTGACTTACCTTTCTCAAGAGAAATGATTCTCCACTCCAATTCATCCATATTATGATAAGTTGCAGGTAATGTATCAATGGAATAATTTTCATGTAGCACATTGGACTTCTTAAGAATCTCCATCAGCCCAAATTTTTCATTACATAGGAAGTTACATTTATAGTCAGTCATCCCTATCATGACAGGGCTCCTTTCGATCAATTTTTTTTTTCAAATCCTTTGGACATTTATGATGTTCCCAACAAAAAAGATAGAAGTAGATAGATTAAAAGGATAAGAAGACAGGATTGATCTTGATCAATCTTAGGAAGAGTGAGGGGAAAATATGATGTTAGGTTAGGGTTCCTTTAGCATCCCCTAGGTCTACGATATAAAAAAATCCTTGGAAAAGGATTCATCTTTACCATGTACATCGAAGATTTGGTTTAAATATTTCGAAGAAATTTCTTTCAGACTATTCACTACAGCCACATTTGTCATTATGCTAATAAAAGCTCTTTAAAAATTCTTGAATTTCAAGGATGGAAAAGGGATGCATATTGGTAAGAAAGTTGAATGGAGTTATAATTAGGATGGCACAGATAGGTTGAGTCGATTGAAATCACCGCCATCAGATGAAAGAATATATTTTCTCAGCTCACATGAAGGGAATAAATTTCAGAAAGATTGGCATTATTCGATAGAATTCGTTTGATTGATGTGATATAATAAACACAAGGACACTCATTTCTTAGAGGAAAAAATATAGGTATGCATTGTTCAAGGTATATTTTTAAAGGTGGAGAGGATTTCATGTCACATCAAGCCATATTGAACAACTTAGGAAATACTAAAAGGAAGTTTCTTATGCATTAAAGGAAAATAAATTATTAAGAAAACTATCAAAAGGAAGCTACATGGTGCCCCAATTATATCTGATGGAAGTAGAAAATGTGAAAGGCTCATAACCATTCCACCTGGAAAAATAGAAAATAATATTCACTCTAAAGATTTCTGGTTTTTTTTTTCTTGGGGGGGACAGAGGATGAATGAGCAAGTGAAATTGTATAAATACAATAAGAATACTCTTGCATAGGTGGGGCTTAATTTTTTTTTATATTTTATAAGAGAAAGGCGAGAGTCGAGAGAAACGATTATCCCAAGAACTTGTCTGAGAAGTTTGTTAATTTATTGAGCATTAAAATTGAATCATGTCAAGATGGTTGCAAGTTTATTGCCATTGACAACCATTGAGAATGTAAATGAAAATTCCGCTTGTTGAAAAATTTGACGAGCTTTGAGTTAATTGTTTTAATCATGGCTACTAATGTGTCATATTTTGTAATGTGCATATGTTTCAAATAGTTATTCATGTTCCTATTACAATATTATGTTAGGATTTCATTATAATCACACAAGATATTATCCTTTTGGTAGTATTGTGGTAACTACAATTGTGTTGTGAGAAGATGTTTCATATCATTATGTAATAGATAGTTTTAAATCCATTCTCCTTCCATTTTGTTGATACAAATTATTTGTTAGCCTATGAGTGTATCTTAGGTGTGGTAGATCAGGGGTTCTTAATATTTAATTGAGTCTTTATCATGAAATTTTATGTTTAAAATCTTAAAGAATGTGTGAAATGGTGTATCTTTAGGCTTCCATGGATGCACATATTTTGGTTAAAGGTTCATTGTTGGTTATTTGAATTTTTTCATCATTTCATTTTTCAGATCTTACAACATTTGTTAAGATTTCCCAAGGATCTGGCATGATCAACTTTATCCTTCTTAATTCACCAATAAAATACATCCACAACTGATAAATCCAAAAAAAACACCCCTGTTTCCACTGCCTACACATAAATTTATTAAGGAGATTTGTTGAATTTTTCCATCCTTTACTCAAAATATGCAGGAGCAAGCTGGTTTAATTGTTAGCTTTAGTAACCTAAACCTTATCTAGAAGGAATCTACATTTTCTAGGGTGAGAACTTGTGAGAATTAGATTATGTCGCATTGACCATGTCTTCTCAAGGATTATTTATCAATATCTTAAAAGTGAGAGTCAAATATTGTTGATCTATTCATTTACCTTGCAAATACATGTTACAAAACATGTCCTCTCACCCTTGTTGAAGGAAAAACCTAAAGAAGTAGGCTAGGTCAAACCCTTAGCATGGTCCTATCCAAATTTTCCAATCTCTAGTGATAAAGAGTCAGTTAGATCCTTCCCCAACTACAAAATGACTTAAATTTTAAGCTATTTTTCTCTAAGAATATTTCTCAGTCTATTAATGCTTCTTGACTTGACAAGGAGAAGCGATTTGGGTACCAACACACTATGAATTAGCTAAGTCACTCTTTCTCCTGCTTGCAACTAGGGTTTCACATTTTATGTTTTACTTTACTTGAGTTAATTTTTTTACTTACTTTTTATTTATTTATTTTTACAATAGAAATTAGATTAATTAGATTTTTTCCACATTTCACTTAATCATTTAGGTGAACCCAAACTCAATTTGAATGCTCTTATGATCCTCATAGTTCCATTTCTCCTATATTTCTAGGATCTCTCCATCATGATTATCTATATTAATGATTTCTTTTTCATCAATCCTTAATTAAGATATAGAATCAAATATCTCATACCTATCACTCGCATTCTTGTTAATATCCATCCAGACACAATATTTCAAAAAAAATTAGATGTGTTATCTTAGCATATTGATTTTCCATCTAATCCTAATTTTGATCTTTCTATTTTTGATAATGAGCCACCTTGCCACATCTTGATTTGTATTTATAATATGGGTGTAAAACACACTCTCATCAGTAATGGATCTAAAATTAATCTTTTTGCTTTGTCATTCCTTGAAAATATTGGTATTTTTACTGCTAATGTTAGTCCATCATGTATTTTTCTTTGTCCATATGATGCCTCTATTTTTCAATGTATAGCTCAAATTACTCTAACTAACACCATCGGACCAAAAAATATTAACATGGTTTTATTTTTCATTCACTTCCAAGTTTCATAAAAAAATTTACGTGGTAGAGCATGGATTCTTTCCATGAAAACAGTTCCCTGTATAGTACTGTTGACCAAAATAAGATGACACTTATTTTGGGTCAACTGACATCATTTTACCCTTATGTGCTTCAATCTAAATTTTTACATATTTTAAGCACTTAAGGCCCCTCAAAGAATTTCCATCAAATAGGAAATTTATCCCCCTTTCCAGATATATAAGGAATTCCTTCTAACTCTTTGTATTTTTTAAGTTACGGGTCGCGGGCCTTAGAGGGAAGAACTTTTGCAATGGAAATTTCAGACTGATGGGGCTGTGCAAGACATTTTGACATTTTTTCCATTTTTCACAAAAATACACAATTATAATTGTGGGCCCGTGGGGATGAGAATAATTACTGTTTATAAAGTGGAAAAAGTGGGGCGGAGGGCCTGAAGATTTCTTTTTACCCAAAATAGGAAAATGCGGACCGGCAAGCCCGAGGATGACTTTTTACCAAAAGCGGGTCTGCGGGGCTAGGGAGGAAATTTTTCCCAATTCTAAATGCAGGCTAGCGAGTCTGTAGGGGACTTTGAAACCTTTTTTACTTTTCACATAATGGCGCAGTTTCAAGTGCGGGATTACGAGCCCGCCGAGTCTTATCGGTAGTTGGAAAGTCAGAATGGGGCAAACCGATCGGAATCCTCCACGTGTCTCACTGGAGCACCTTCAAGGGTCAAAGCCAAAACAGGAGACTCAAACAAGCATCAGGATTCCATGTGTCCCAAGCACGAAAAGGGATGAGGTTCGAATCGGCTAAGTACAAAAGCTAAGTAAGAGCCTTCATGTGCCTCATCAATGCAATTTCAAAAGGAAAATCCAGAGGCAGTCACCAAACATGCACCAGTGGACCCGCCACATGTCAAAAGCCAGAGCAAAAAAAGGTAGAAGAAAACGGAGTCATGTGAAAATTCAAAGTTTCCAAACAAGTGTGAGATAGGCCAGTGGAAAGAACCACGTGTCTCATCAGTGTAATTTCAAAGGCGCGTCCCAAAAACCAGTTCCCAAATTAGCACAGATTTGGGCGGAAGAATATTTTTTTGAAAGAACCCTCCACATGTCCCATAGTTTGAAGAGGTAAAGTTGGTTGTTGAAAATTCCAAAAGCAAACGGAGGCCTCCATGTGTCTCGAAGGTTACAGGCGTTTTAAAATTTCGGGTTCAAAGGTAAAATCGTTGGTGCAGTTTCCAAACAAAGTGTGAAGCCTCCATCAAGTGTCTTGGGTTAGGCACATTGTCTTCGGCAATAGGAGAGACTCAGGGAGAATACAAATAACATAGAGGAGCCCGCGAAATCTACCATGTGTCACTTTTGACTCCAACACCATTTCTGGAAAGAGTGATAGGAAAGATAAAAGAAAATATTCGGCTTCAAGATGTATGAGTCTTCCACATGGACCCAGTATGGACAGCCCAATGGAAAAAAATCTTTTAAGTATTACACGTCTGCGACAGTGTTTATTTGGTGGTTGGGAGTGCCTGATCTTGCTGCAGACAGCCTTTTTCCATATCTTTTGACTGAAGGGAAACATTTTTTTCTATAAATTAGATTTGGGCGGAAGAGGATTTTTTTGAAATAATTGCATTGGTGCCTTCTTCTCACCTGCCTCCATTAATGATTCAACCCACTAATTTCTAGTGTGGGGATTTCAAGTCTATCACATGCCTCCATGATGAAAATGGGCCTCTTTTTTTATCCTAGTAAGGAAAAGTGATAGGGCATGGGTGTTACAGCGAGACACTTCATTGTGGCAGGTGGAATTCAATGCATATCTTAAGGTGGTTGAAGGAGGATTCCAATTTTCCCTCTCTCCTTCTCTCTTTCAGTAGATGGATTAAATGAATTGAAGGGGTGGTTGGAATAGAGTTCAATTTTCCCTCTCTCTTTCTCTCTCATTCTTCTATATATTGTAAAGGAGGGGAATTTTCAAATGGTTTTTCATTGTTTCCTTTTGTCCCCTCTCTCTTTCTCCCTTAAGGTAGAATGCATAATCTATGCCTCATTTCATGTCTCTGTAATGGCATTCTCTTTCCCATTTCCCTCTAATGATGTACTGTGTGAATTTTTGGAGCAATTAAATTTATTTTGTGATGCATTTGTCCATCCTTTGCTCATTTTACTGTCTCTTCTCACCTCTCATCGTTGCAGGGTATACTATGCATACTCTTATTTTTATTGTAGGTTCTGGGATTTGTGCTTAATGGGTTTTGAAGTGGTGTTCCATGTGAAATATACCTTTGGTTCATGGTGCATCTTTTCCACCCTCTCCTCTGCTCACCTCTCTCAACTTTAGGCAGTTTGGGTCTGTGATCAATCACTTCCTTTTCTGGTGTATCACCGCTTAGTGTAGGATCACTTTCACCCTTTCTCTCTCTCCCTTCCTCCTTGGAATGGTTAGATTAGGATTTGAATATATTCTTCTTGCACTGGAGTAGCTTTTCGTAGGTAGATTAGGAAGCAAGAACCTACTTTCTTTGAAAATCCATCTCAAGTTTTGCAAGTCCCACAGCTTCAGAGATGGTCCAATGTTGTGCAATCATACCAAATGCCCCATTTAAGACTTAGGACATTTGGGGATGTTATAATTTTGCACTAACTATTTTGGAACACCTGGTGGGACACTGAGATTAGATTCTCTCATCTTTCCAAGGTGTCTCATTATCCAACAGTAAATCCTAAGCCACCATGCGATCACACTAACATTTTTGGCACACCCGGTGGGACAGGTCTGAAGCACCTTACCACTTCATATTAGCAGGTTGGTGTGTTATTTTTAAGATTCAGCCTTTTGAGGCACATATAAAGCACATCTAGTGACTTCATATGGTGAAGAACCTATTCTCTGAGTTGCAGACCTTTTCCATCAATTTCCACCCATCTTAATTCATATTCCTTTCCACATCTCCCATTTTATTCCATTCCACGATGTTGTGCAATCATGACTTTATTTCCATCTTGGAACTCAAACTTGCAGCAACAACAGTGCAGTCCACCTCCAATGCATTTCTCAACTCCTCCAAATCAGCATTATGATCCAATTCATAACCATTATGCTTACCCATATGAGCAGTGTCAAAGCCAGTTTGGCTATGGAGCTTATCAAGAACAAGGGGATGCATATAATGGTTACAGCTACACAGAGAATGCAGGTTTTTTGGAGAAGATCAAAAGAATAGAGGATAGCATGGTGCAGTCTAGGACTTAAGGTCAGTTTTTCACTCATCCAAGCAGCCATATTCAGTGACAAATCATTCACATGACTGCCCCTCTTGAGGAAGGGAAGCTACTTCTCCCTATTAGTTGTAGGATTTTTTTGATTCCCCTTTCTCTCTGGTTAGCATAGAGTAGAAGTGGGTTTATTTTAAATATAATAAGTGCTTTTGCACACTCTGCATGTTCCACTTGGAGCATGTATGATTTCTAGTTTTGTACATAGTGTGTCGTGGTGTTTCATTGCTTCAAGGTTGTATCACTATGTGGATCAGTGTGCCTACAGTCCATTTCTAGAATAGGTAAAATCCCTAGATAAAGAAAATTTTCTACTCTCAGATATCTAATCTCCATGATTTTCTTAAAAATAGAGAGTGCGAATAGTGGGGCAAGTTCATGGTCAGCTCCGATTCCAGCAGTTTCAAGGTGGCTCAGGCATCAAATTTTCAAAGTTCAGGGAATAGATTTCTATTAACCACACATACTACATGCCCAATGGATGCTTCAAGGCCAATTATCTTTTCACCTAGCAGGAAGTTGATCCCCATGAGTTGCCAAATTGTTGACCAAAATAAGCTCACACTTATTTGGGGCTAACTGACACCATTTTCCCCTTCTGTGCTTAAATATACATTTTTACATATTTTCAACACTTAAGGCCCCTCAAAGAATTTCCATCAGATAGTAAATTTATTCCCCTTTCCAGAGATATATGGACATCCTTCTAACTCTTCATATTTTTTAAGTTACGGGCCGATGAGCCTTAGAAGGAGTTTTTGCCAAAAGAGGGCCAGATGGGCCTAGGGATGAATTTTTGCAGTGGAAATTGTGGACTGGGGGGGTGGCGGGAGACATTTTGACATTTTTTCCATTTTTCACAAAAAGACACAAGTATAATTATGGGCCCATGAGGCTGAGAAGAAATAATTTCTGGGAAGTGGAAAAAACATGGCGGCAGGCCCGAAGATGTCTTTTTGCCCAAAATAGGAAAATGCGGATTGGCGGACCTGAGAATGAATTTTTGCCAAATGCGGGTCTACGGGGCCAAGGAGGAAATTTTTCCCAAGTCTAAATACAGGCTGGCGGGTCTACGGGGGACTTTGAAACTATTTTTACTTTTTGCATAATGACGTAGTTTCAAGTACATGCCTGTGAGCCCACAGAGTCTTATTGGCAGTTGAAAAGTCAAAATGAGGTAGATCTGGTGGAAGCCTCCACATGTCTCATCGGCACACCTTCAAGGGTCGAAGCCAAATCTAGAGACTCAAATAAGTGCCAAGCTTCCACATGTCCCAGGCTTGAAAAGGTAGTAGGCTTGAATCGGCTAAGTACAAAAGGTAAGCGGAAGCCTCCATGTGCCTCATCGGCATAATTTTAAAAGTAAAATCTGGAGGCAATCCCAAAACAAGTCCAACCCGCCATATGTCCCAGAGCCTGAAAAGATAGAAGTGGTCATTCAGAAGTCAAAGTAGAGATAAGCCAGTGGAAAGAAACACATGTCTCATCAGTGCAATTTCAAAGGCACGTCCCAAAAGGTAGTTCCCAAATGAGTGCCAATCCTCCACGTGTCCCAGAGTTTGAAGAGGTAAAGTTCACCATTGAAAATTCCAAAAGAAAATGTATGGATCCACATGTCTCGACAACGCAACTTCAAATATAAAATCTGGGGTCAGTTTCTAAACAAGCGCGAAGCCTCCACGTGTCTCGGATTAGGCACACTGTCTCCGCCAATAGGAGAGACTCAGGCAGAATATAAAGAACAAAGAGGAGCCTGCGGAAGCCACCACGTGTTAGTCTGATGTGATTTCAAGAGTGAAATAAAGGAGTCCAAATATTCAAGATGCGTGAGGATGCCACATGGACCCAGTACAGAAAAATTCTTTTAAATATTGTGTACTCACGACCATGATCTTCAGATAGCCATATCTTTCGTCTGGAAACTCAAATTTGGGCAGGAGAGGATTTTTATTAAAGATATCAACGTTGTCTTCTCACCTTCCTCCATTAATGTTTCTGACCAATAATTTTGGGGGCTATCAAGTCTCTCACATGCCGCCATGATGAAGAATGGGCATCTTTCTTTCCTAGTAAGGAACAACTATAGGGCATGGGTGTTGCACCGAGACTCTTCATTTTGGTAGGTGAAATTCAATGTATATCTTAAGGTGGTTGAAGTAGGATTCATATTTTCCCTCTCTCCTTCTCTCTTTCAGTAGGTGGATTCAATGCATTGTAGGGGTGGTTGGAACAAAGTTCATTTCTCCCTCTCTCTTTCTCTCTCATGTTCTTCTATATATTGTAAAGGAGGGGCATTTTCAAAGGGTTGGTAACTGTTTCCTTCTCCGCCCTCCCTCTTTTTCCCTTAGGTTAGAATGTAAAGTCTACACCTCCTTTCATGGCTCTATAATGCCATTCTCTTGCCTCTTTACCACTAACGATGTACTGTGAATTTTTGGAGCAATAAAATCTATTTTACGATGCATCTGTCCATCCTTTGTTCATTTTATTTTCTCTTCTCGCCTCTCATCATTGTAGGGTATATTGTGCATGCTCCAATGTTTATTTTAGGTTATGGGAGCTGTGCTTAATGGGTTTTGAAGTGGTGTTCCATGTGAAATCTACCTCTAGTCCATGGTGCATCTTGTCCACCCTCTCTTCTACTCACCTCTCTCCACTTTAGGTAGTTTGGGTCTATGATCAACCACTTCCTTTTCTGGTGTATCAGTGCTTAGGGTAAGCTCTCTTTCACCGTTTCTCTCTCCCTGTCTCCTTGGAACTATTAGATTAGGATTAGAATAGATTCTTCCTGCACTCGAGTAGCTTGTGGTAGGTAGATTAGGAAGCAAGAACCAACTTTCTCTGGAGGCCCATCTCAAGTTTTACAAGTCCCAAAGCTTGAGAGATGGTCCAATGTTGTGCAATCAGACCAGATGCCCCATTTTAGACTCAAGACATTTGGTGGTGTTGTGATTCTGCACTAACAAGTACATCACTATGTTAAATTCATACCTTAAGGAATAGAGTGTAAGATTCTTCATGATCATCACCCATTATAATATTACAACCATTATCCCAACATTACACTTCCTACTCCAAGAACTGATACTACTCATGAACCGCAACCTATGGATACTTCATCCTTATTTTTCCACATCTTGAAGGTACTATTTGCATGATGGATTTCATTTTATGTACACCATCACCTCTACTTGCTTCTACTACTGCTATGATTCTTTATTAGGTGCCTTTCATATCAATGGATTTCGATACATCCCTTGCACCTCCACATGAGAAACCTCCTCTAGCATTCCCTCCATTTACGTGTACAATTTTCATGAATGAATTTTATTGTGAGCATATTCCATTTGATCCTAATACATCTGAATCTATATGCTAACATTATGGATTGACTAAGATAGGGTTTACGGTTGACAACATTTCACCTTCATCCCATGATTCTCATATTTACTATTTATCTATCTCCATTACCACTGCCAATGGTCTTCACATTTTCTATCTCATGTTATATCTTGCACGTTTTCCTCATTCTTGTCTACTTATACTCGGTCATTATTGGCTTGACTACATTGTGGGCACATTAGATTCCAAACATATTGATATATCATTCCCCATGCCATTTGGTCATGTCTTCATTTGCAATAACTCATTTCTAGGATATTCACAATGCCTCACTCATTGGTACACACATGGTTGTACATTATCTCCTTTCACTGATGAATAATATGCTATGGGTATGAACAATTTATTCCTAAATGGCATTTTACTTGACCAGCCTAAGAGTATTGGTTATCAAGTTTGAGATGCTTCACCATTTGGTTTTGACCGTGAAAATGATGACCGTTTAGATAAAATTACTTGATCATTCTTATCATCACACACATGGGGGGTATCACACTTATTTCACCCTAGTATAGACATGAATCTTGTTTCTCATCAAATATCATCTACATATTTACACACAACATGCACATGTTGATACACCAGAGTATCATCAATAGCCGATGACACACTCTTTTGCTTTAGTTCACAATTGATTATTGAGGGCATATTTTACACATGAACCTCACACATTACAAATTACACACAAATTCATCATCCTAAAATCAATGTGCTTGTGACATATTCTTCATATCACACATATTCAACACCTTAATAATCAATAGCTCTCGCACCTACTCATCAATAAGAACTCAATAAAAAACAAGAAACATATACCTTCCTTGCATCATCGACACAATACACATCATACTTAGTGTGGTTAGTACTTTCACAAATATATATCATTCATCACATACTATACATCACATAACACATTTTTCTTACATGCAATCAACTTACTACACACAATGATTGGTAAACTCATCACCTACAACACACGTAGTGCTTTTCATGACATATCCCCTCAACATCACCTATGTCTCTCATATTACATGATACATCTCTTTTATGAGTAATCAACACAAACATCTTACACAATCAACACATATACAACATATTACACATCCAACTCTTAAACATCTAGACAATCAACATGACATATTCAACATATCCCTCACACACAACACATTCCCTATGATGCACTCTAGTTCTACGGTCCATACTCGACTGGTGAGGGTTTACATCTTAAATTGACCTCACCAAACTTGCGCATTAAATCAAATCACTCATTCACACACACAATTTCTCTCTATGCTTTACACTTTGACGATCACATCTTTCTCCTACACAAAAATTCAAAACATTTCCTAATGATGCACTCTTGTTTATAGTTAATTATTGACTTCAGAGGGGGCATAAATAAATGAACCTCACCTCATTTCATACCCATCCATTCACATTCACTCGGGGGGCACGTGGTCACTATCACACTCACTCTCCATTACAATCCACCTCATCCATCCACAACATGTTGCATATCTTTACTGCATTTAGTCTTTCTTACATTTACTTGTTACGTGTACATCTTATTACAAATTATAGAAAGATATTATGTATGTAATTATCTTTATAATAAAAACATTCATGTTCAATAGCTTTCTATTTCTTATCACAAACTCTACAGATCAATACATGCAACCCGGATGCTTGACACAATACCTATTACTAGTCTAACTACAGCTCCTATGAGCATCCACTTTCGTACACTACTGGTGCTATTCTTTAATTTTTTCATAACATAATATTATATCTAATTATACACACTTTGACATACTTTATATCTTTCTAACATGCTAATGGGTGCTCTATGTGAAAAAATTAATTTTCAAGATTGTTTCCTTCCATGGTTATTTTTCACATTACTTTTCATTGCTTATCATTGTTTTCCACTATTTGTGGGCTTCAACCTCTGTCTTGTGTTTCCACTGGTCTACTATTTGCATATTCATCTTTTTTTGTCTTGTGACATCATGAGTGATGTCCCATGTTTGTATCCAACTTTTCTTGGTTTGCATTGTCTTCTTGCATCTTAGATTACACATTGTTGGCTTGTCTACTAGTTCATATTTTACATGCATGTTTGATTGTACTAACACTTGTCTCCTAGCAACTTGTTTTCGTGTGTCTTTGCTTCTACCAAGAACACACCCTCCCTCTTGTTGGGATGTGTTTTAGCACAATGGTCAGTCCTTATTTGGGTCGTATACTCCTCTAATGACATTGCATGCACCGCAAACAAGGGGTAATCATTTGGGTGAATCATTCACTTGATACAACAGTTCACAATCACCATTCACAAAAACAAATAACTGACACAACACAGTTATCAGCATTATACAAGGCTCAGATCTTGACTTCGGTCCTTGACACATCACATACACCAGCACCCAGAACCAAATAGTAGCGCTTGGGTACCCCTGACCCTTCCTAGTTGAATGTGATAAGGAGAAGTTACCCATATTTCTTCAGTAGAACACAACCTACAACACTTTAAATAAAAAAAATTATAGGGAAGATAGTCCTTTAGCTCTCACCATTCATACATTACAACTTCTTTTCCCATCCAAATCAATGGATTGAAAATGGTTGAATTGGACTAGAATTTTACACACCATTTTTAGTGGTCTTCTAAATTGAAAGAATCAGTTAAAGGTTGGAGGATGACACTAGAGTTTTCTCCCTACACTTCTTCAAATTGATTTGCGTGAGATCGCTCGAACAAATCATAGCCGACAGAAATGGCATGAGATTGCCCAAAAAACTCGATCATCAATAAAACCTACATGATCCTTTCTACAATCTTTCCATATCACATATGAGGTGTACATGTTCCTTTTAACATTTTCATCTTTTACATACTTCTTTAGATAATATTTATATATACATGCATATTTCACTAGTTCTTCATTATTGTCTTTTGCAGGTCCGTCCATATAGGAAGTAGACTAGCAGTAGTCAATATCACTTGATATGAAGAAAAACCTCCATAACATCACACACATCAATAATTTACATCAAGAAAAAGTACATCGACAACAATATACAACATGATTTTCCTCCCTAAGGTCATCATCTCATCATTTTTTGCACTTTCTCATCTGGACTTCACACTCCATGTTTTAATCACTTCACACTTTTCCTTGTCTCTTGGCATGATTTTCTCCATTTATCTAAATGGTTATCAATTAACCATCTATATCAAATTTATTTTATCTATATTTCACTAAACAACATAAAGTGTGGGAAAATTTAGACACAATATCACACACTTGAGATAATTATCCAGTCCTAATTAGATATTACTATTAATACGATTCCTATGTAAAATAAAAAATTATTAACCCATGTATTTGGCCATCTTTATATTCTTTCTATTTCTACTTCTTCTCTTTCACTCCTTCTTTCTCAGTCTGTATTTTCATATCTCATCATTTCTCATTCTGGACACTACCACCTAGCCAGGACGCCACCGGTAGCGCTCCCATCCGCTCTGAGATCTGATAAAATCTTTGCACTTTACTCATATTTTTTGGTTAATTTCTATCCTTTTAATCATCTTATCTTTTTGGTAGTCGGCATTTTTAGGGTTAATAACAAAATATAAAGTTATGTGATCATAATAAAGGACCAAGCACTAAGCATTAGCTATCACCACCTAAGGTTGCATCCAAAGGCTATTCAAGAGAATTCTATCATCAATTCAAAGGCAAGGGACTGCATTATTCTCCATACACTTCATAAGAGGGGTATATATTCTACTCCATGTACACATATATTACATTTCTTTACATCTATCTATTTTCCCACTATCCAAGTGCGGCACGCGCAAGAGCCACCTCGGGCACAATTACTCACACACACATAGAACTACATTGGGTTTGAGATGTAGTAAAATGCTCAGCCGTAAGATCACCATTGGTACACCTAAAGATAGTTTTTCCCCTTATTTTCCATCTTTAATTTTTACGATTTGATGTATATTCGATGGTTTTGTAGGTCAATACTTCATTGCATGTTTCTAGATAGCTTAGTGATTATTGTGCAACCTCATATTTTACAAGTCAAAAATAGGTTTTGGATAAGACAGAGCTTCTCTACCTTAGTTTTCTCAAAATCACCTTAATTCATGCTAAAATGCTTGTACAAATTCCTTAAACCTTGCAAAAGAGTGATGGATCAATTCAACAGAAGATTTTACCAAGAGAAATTAGACCATGCGAGCTTTTTTTTATCCTTGTTATTATTGAAATTATATTTTTGTAAGTAAGACTAAAATTGGTCATGTAAATCTAATATTATATTTATCTCAAGTCATTTTGGCTTAGTTTTGTTTTGGTGAGCCATTTTTTAAGTGAAGGGTGTACAACTTTTATTAGTTATACCTTTTTTGTTGTTGGGTAAAAGGGGTGTGCTTAATTGTCATTTTGTAGTCTTGTATGCAAAACCATTTTACTTATACACGTTCTTGATCAATAAAAGACTATTTTACTCTAATTTAAATAATTTTTAAGTGTATTACAACAAATTGTTTTAGTGTTTAATTGAATTATTATTTTGCTTTACATGCTAACAACTTCTTGATACCTTATGGAAATGATTTAATGTGCAAGGGGGATGGTGGAATCGGGTCTCCGGGCCTTATGTCGTTTAATGGGAAGCTTGAAGTTCTCATTGGGCCAGTGGTGGAGCTTGTGAGGCCTCCTTCCTCAAGTTATGTGGGTTGGGTGGAGGTCCAACGTAAAAATATTGTTACTCGTAGTCAATCTCATTCGACTGGTGGTGGTGAGCATTTGTAATCCTATGTTAAGTCAAGTCTTTTTTTTTTCTAGGGTTCTGTGTTCTTGCTTTCCTGGTTTTGTCTTCTCTTCCTATTATTGGGTGTGGTATTTCAAGTCTCTGGGAGCCTCATTCCCTTTTCTGGTTTTTCTCTTTTTGGCCATGGACCAATTATTGTTGTTTTCCTCTCTTCTAGGCTTTGAAGCTTATATTTTGTTCAAGGTTCTTGATTCCTTCAAAATCTATTTTTTTACCTAATCTAATAAAAACATTCTTGATACCTCTCCTAAGATGTTTCATAAATTTGACAAGCCATTCATGTGTGTGTTAACACCTTTTGTGAGTGAAAAATATGTCAAAAAGTAGTTGTAGTGAAGCTTATCAGTTCATTTACCAGTCATTAACTATGTTTTTGAAAGCGTAAGTCCTAAAGCATTGGTGTATCACCCTTTTATTTTATTTTTGTTGAGTTTAAGTTATTTATATCCCTCAACCCCAACTTTATTAGTATTTTTATGTGATTCCATAAGGCAACCAACCAGCTCTTGAGGTTCTCGTCATTCAGAGGCACCCCTAACTTGGAGTAGATCCCATTGTACCAACTGAAGTCAAAAGTCATATTTCTTACCAAATCAAAGTTTGCATTTTGTACTGATAACATGAACCTAGAAATATTCATGGAGTATTATTTACATATCAGAGACACCTGCTAGAGCATATAAGAAATAATTTTGTTCATACCAAATAACTGAAGGCAATGCAAATGCTTAAACATTCAAAACTATGAGTTGACTTCTTAAGGTACCAACTACACTCACCAAGCCAATGCACATACAAACCTTTGGAGACACAAGACAAACATTGAGACTTATTTATCTAACCCAGCTAACATGATAAATGCATTTACAATTCTTCACAACACTTATGGTCATGCATGACATTGTGAGACCCCACATATATGATTGACCACGCACAAGGACTCACTTAGCACATTGAAAGAGTGAATGAAAGGATAAGATACACACCATAACAATAATGAAGACTATATCAATGAAAGTTTTACACTCCTTGCCACTTTACCATCACTACACATGGTTCAACAAGCTAAAGTTAGAGTAAAATTTGTACATCATGTGTAACTAGTTCTATTACTTTAATTTTCTAGGTGAGCCATTATAAATATTGTAGGATTGTGAATTTATAACAAAAGAGTTATCAATGAGATATATTTGAAAAAGAAAGATAAACAAAAGATTAAAATAATCACATAATCTAAGAAATATGTAACCTTATAAGAAAACAAAGACACTCGTATTTAATATAATTTTAAAATAACCTAAACACATTTTAAATAGGTTTAAATAAGATATAGCTTATTGAATAATACAATCTTACAAGTTAATATATTTAAACAAAATAAATTAAAAAATGAAACACTTATGGAAATATATGTTTAGAGTCATTCTTGTTTACTGGTAATTGAGGAGACAATTGAATGCGAAATATATACTAGAAAATATGTATCGAAGTCGAGGCTAATAAAACCTTAAAACTTCTATCCTTAATTGAAATCTTAATGTATGTACATTACATTCATAAATTAAAACAAAAATGAAGGGACTTGATGGAGATACATGTTATCCCTTCATTTATTGATTTGAGTTAAAAAAAGGGTACATAAGTTTAATGATTTATTTCGAAATATAATCTTCTAAATACCTTAATAAATGCAATTAATATAAATTAAATATTATTCTCTAAATTTGTAATTTTTTTATTTTTACAATTAAATGTTTTTCTAATAAATAAAATTTATTTATTTATTAAATAAAATAATTATTTATTCCTTAATATATTTATATATTAGGGATCTTTTTAAATTTAAAATACAAAATGGATTAGAAAAGATGATAAATAAATATTACATACCTTAAAACACACAAATGAAAGAACAAAAAGGCCTAATAAAAAAGTGTTGAAATTTTATAATTCTAACATATCATAATGAGTTCTAGTCAAACAAAAATAATAATAAATTGTTACAATCATAAGGGCAACACCAAGAACACATATTAATAAAAATTTAATTAATTAACTTATAAGAAGTTGGGAAAAAAATCATGTCTTAGCCTTATGTTGTAAATTTTTTATCTTATCTAAATAACTCGGCAATAATATTTAAAATTTGAATAATTTAATATTAGACAAAAAGAGAAAATTTTATTTATATATCAGGGTTCTATAGGCCACCTCCTTCGATCCACGTACATTGCCTTGCAGAAAATATATCCACAGCTTTAAAGAATATTATCTCAATTACACCCATTACAGCCACAATACATTGGCGTGAAAGTGCAGTTATTGTTCTCGTAATTACATACAATTTCGTAACAACAAGATGTTTTAACGCAAGGTTTTTGTCCTGCATTGCAGCATGTACAAGCCGAACATTTTTTGAACGGCTTTCCAGGTTTATTTGTATGTATCAATTCGATTTCATTTGAAGGGAATAACTGAAGCTCGTAATCCTCCTTCACCGTTGTAGCTGCGTAACAAATCTCCGTTCCTGCAAAACGTAGACTAAAAGAGGATTTATACCAGTTGTATTTAAATAAATTCAAGAAACTTGTTAAGAACCAGGGCATAAAAAATAATTCAATGATTAGGAAATGTTAAGCAAATTCATTGAATGTAAAACGTTGCCAAATTATAAATTTTAAAAGATATACAAAATATTGTCTCTAAAAAGAACTTCAATCACAAAAACAGAAGCTTATCAATTACCTAGTAACGAAATAACCACACATAAACCCAACAAAAGAAGCCATTTCATTTTATTCATGTCTTCTGATACTCGGGCCTAAACGTTGATACAATCAGGACTCTGTTAGCTACACGCTCGCCAAGAGCAGATTTATAAATGGTAAAATTAGGCAGATTTTTGTTGTTTTCCGGACATTAGGCAGATTATCCGGTTTGGCTATTGCAAATTAAGGTCATTGCGATCAGTTTGTTATACAAATTGAGTAAAATTCCAGTTCAAATCATGAATTCTTTTTTATTGGTGAATGTAATACTAATATCAAAAATTATATAAAAATGGAATATATATAACTCGATAATTCCCTAATAAAAAAATTGTTTTACTTAATTTACAATATAAATTAAATATTTCAAGTCAATCGAAATCTCTAATTTAAAACAAAAATATTTTTTGAAAATAATTTATACAAAGTCATGATATGGTTTATCCTGTAAGATTTGTTAAAATTGTATGGGTTGTTAATAGAAAAGACCATATATGCCGAGAGGTATATATTACATGTATTTATATATTATATAAATATATAGGTGCCTTGTGAACTTCACCTCTCGGCATATTTTACATACATATAGAACATCAACCAAAACATGATATGTAAAATATGCCGAGAGGTGAAGTTCACAAGGCACCTACATATTTATATAATATATAAATATATGTAATATATACCTTTCGGCATATATTACATATATTTATATAAATATAGGTATGCTAGTAGCAACCACTGGAGTTGTAGAAAATAATACCTAAAATAAAGTACGGAAAATAAGGGGGAATTTTGTTCGTGCATTAATAAAATCAAATATCTTACAAGGAAAATCATAAATGCATTTAAAGGAGGAACCATATCTCTTAAGAGAATGAGTATGTGCAAAAAAAGGAAGGTCTATAATACACAAAGGTCTTATGGATTTTATTACTAACCGTATTAACGGATTTTATTAGTAACCGTATTATCAAGTTAAAAAAATACAATCTTTTTTCATATGAATTGACATGCGTAATGTACATCACATGTAATGAAAAATTCATAGAATGAAATGTGTGTTACACATGGTACATTATTTATATTCCAAGGACATAAGTCTTTTTTACTCAGTATTCCATTTCGAAAGTAGTTTTCCGTTCTTCATCTTTGCATAGCGCTCATATGAAAATGGCAGAGATATTTTTAGACTCTGCAATGAGTTCACTCGAGATATAGCCACAAATGTTAACCCCATTGTTTCTCTTTCTTCAATATCAATTGTAGCCTTGCAAAGAGTCAAACCTTGCGATTTATGTATCGTCAATGCCCATGCCAACCATAATGGTAATTTTTGTGTGCGTCCCCTCTGTATTGGTGTAATTGGGATGGTACAAGGAGTTCTATATTCAAATGGTATTCTGAAGTAACTATCAAATTCAACCATTACATACGTTGGCAGGTTCGGTGGACCACTATAAGGTGCATATACTATGCTTCGAATATATCCTAGAGCTCCATTTACAAGACCTGCTTCTATCCAAAGATTGGATGTTAGCATAACCCTTGCATCATTAGAAATTAATAATTCTAAATAAAGTTCATCATTTAGACCTCCTGCCAGTGTGTTGGCGGTACTTTTTCTAGTTGCAATGCTACATGCGACAGGTCTTTTTAATGAATGCATTTTATTTTTGTTGTGGTTATTCACGTTAATCTTTATCGCCATAAAGTGAATATTCTTATAGAATTCTTCGTTGCTATTTTTGTCTAATGCAGAACTTGTTCTACTCATTAATAACATCCAATCATCTAGTGTTGGATTCACATCTCTGAGATTTTCCAGAAGTTGTCGAAAACATTTTTGGTCTTCATCATCTCCTCCTTGCCTAAATACCTTATCCAATGTAACAACTGTTCCGAATGCTTCCCATAACAACTTTGCGTGTCTATTACTATCATATGGAGGTTTATCGGTAACAAGAGGAAGTTGCCCCAAATCTCCTACCAAAACCATAGAAACACCACCAAAACTCATGTCTTCTCTTTCAGGGAATGCTTGATGAACTCAGGAGTCCATGTTTTCTAGAAAACTTTGTCCAATGAAGCTCATTTCATCAATCAATACATATTTTATGTGGCAGATCTCTTATTGGAATGTTGCAAGTCTCGATCATTCCAATTCTATAAAATCTATAACAGGGATTCAAAGTTGTGAATGGATCATCGAGGTGCCAATATTAAAAGTTACAACTCTTGTTGGTGCAAGCAGTAGAAGAGGAGAACACTCTGGGAATGATGCATCAAAAAGTGCTTGACAAATTGCACCAATAAAATAGTAGTTTCCTGTTCCTGCTGTTCCTTAAACTATCATGAGAAATGGAATGTTATTTTGACATTGATTATAATGTGTTATTATATCAAGTGCTTGTTTTTGTTTAGCACCCAAGGTGTCATAATTTAAATTTGGGGCTAATTCATCGTCTATAAGAAACCCATTTTCTTTCATGTTGCTTATGAATTTGATTGCTTTACTTGTGTATTCTTCACCTCGATATTCATCATTCCATGGTGCTTGTCTATCAATAACTCTCCTTCCCAATATATCTATTTCTGTCACTTGCAAAATTTGACCACGATGAAGCCTACACATGATTTCCCAATCATGTTCTATTGTATTCTGTTGAACATGTTGATGAATTTCCTCTTCAAAATAATTGTTATTTTCAACGTCTTCTACTACAATCCTCCTTTCGACATGTCATGGATTATAATGGAAAAATTCCCAGTTTGAAATTATTGAATCAGAATCAAGTCCGATATCTCTCTCTATATCCCAAAACGTCTTGTAAAGCAACAACTATGACCAACAAAAATCAACCAATTTATGAGATTCCTGTGAAGGGACACAGGAAAACCTTGGGAACACTCTCACAATAGCTGTCAAACTCCTAACCTCCTTCTTGTTATCCCATTTTATCCTTGGATTATATGTTCAAAGATCTATTGGCATTAATAAGAGACACACTTTCCATGGAAAAATGCCTATTTTTGTACCCGTCAATGAAACTTATTACATGTTCTTCAGGGTCATCTCCATCAGATGTTACTTTTTTGAACACCTCGCGGGCAACATTCAAATTGACAAATACTCTATTGCTCTCTACCAAAGGGAGATCCAACAACATGTGACATGTTTCTTGTGTGCCAATGACTCTTTCAAAAATTGTTTCGGTTAGAAGTCTCCTATATGTTGTCACTGCCATTTCATCTGGGTTTTCAATGTTTGCAATCCGCATCAACATATGATGATAAGTTTCACATCTTTTCTTGGATTTTGTTGCATACTTTGCAATGCACTTGACTATGACATGCTTGGAAAGAACAGGTTGCTAATCTACATTTGCTCTCCATAATTGTAATATGTAGCGATTATGTGTATTTACCCTATCATCATTTCTTATAGGTTCAAACTTTTTATCTCCCTTCTTTGAGTCTTGATATAACTTTGATCCGTTGAGATTCAATGACCATGGTGCATTATACTTGCAAAATGTAATAATCAATTATTGGTTCTTCCACATGTGATTTTCTATTTAAATTTAATTATTCAAAATTTTGAACATTACCTACAAACCATTTTCCCCCTTGTCTTACGTAGGCAGGAACCCTCTCTACACATTTTATGTCATTCTACATTGTTGAGAATCTCTTCATAGTCACGTTCCATATCGACTTGTGGCAGTTGTCTTGTATTTCAAAGACATGGATGCTACATAAAATTGTGGTAGACCTGTAACATAGAACATGAGAATATTTACGCAATATATTTTGAGAACCTAAAAATTCTATATAAATCACAAATTTGATGAGAATTGATAAATTACCTATATGTTTCACTAGTAAGGGTCCTCCCGAGGATTCCATGCACGGACAATAGAATGGAAGTATTTTTCAGCATTTCCATGTTGAAAATCATCATTCCAATTAAGGTTGTCCATATTCGGCGCACCTTATAACCATATGAATCCATGCACATGTGGTGAACCTCTATGTTACCATTCATATCTAGACCAATAATATTTAACTTTCATTCCTTTTTGTAATATCTCCTTTCGGAAAAGTGTATGTCATAGGTGGATATAATGTGCCACTATATGTGGATATTCAATGAAATTTTTCCTTCACCAATTTTTTGCTTCCCGTGGATTATCTGGCTGATTTCTAGCCATTAATGCATGTAGATCAGGGCAATACATATCAGCTGCGCTTAATGTGAAAAAAATGGTAGGTGATCCAATTTGATGCAACATGTCTATCAATTCACCATGATGCTTTTCCCAATAAGACCTCGTACCCCTCAAAGATGTTCCAAACCACATCAAATGATCAGCTAGATTAGAATGGGGAACATTTTGCATATGCTCACATAACTCATTAATGGTGATTGGCATATCTTGGAGGTTTTTTTTAACAAACACAGTAGATGATTTTTTTGCATGATGTCTCATGAACATGTTCATCATATAATACCTGAATCGAGGATGTCGGCCAAATCGGTGATCCGTATATTGAAATAATTTTTTTACAAATTCATGGAGACGTACTCGTCTTAACCGCAGTTCTAGCTAGTCACAGTTTCCATCGGGAAATAAAGTAGTGAATTCCATATCAAGTAATCCTAATGTCACATACTCATTGATAGGAGACGATCCTATTCCTAGCCAATCAATTAGCACTCCAAGGTCTACGTGAGGGTTATTCACCCATGCATGGATTAATTCCATCTCCCTTGGGGCATTAGGTGTTTTAGACGCCACTAATGTTGTATGAATAATTATGTTTCCTTCATCTGTCTCCATAGTCAGACCTACAAATACAAGTTCATTTGTGTCAGAATCAAACTCCATATGCACTGAGTTCAACTCCTCAAATACATTTTCATCATAAAGAGGTGGAAGTTCATTTAGAGCACATTCATCAATCTGAACATCTGAATAGAACTTATCATGTTCTATTTTATATTTCAGCACATTGTAAACTCACTCTCTATTGACTGTAAAGTTGTAATTTGTTCCATGCTGATCTCTCCTCTGAACAATAATCATCAGAAAATATTTCAATCTATGCAGCAAAAGATTAGTGATTTCTTTTACTTGTTGAGGAAAACTTATCGTGTGACCTTTATATTTATATTGACCTCCTGTCACATGTGTCACTTGTAGGATTGGGTTGACACGGGTTATCAACGTTTCCTCAACTTGAGTTAAGTTTGCAAGTTCTTGTGGTTGTGCCCTGGGATCCATATTGTTTGATGCTGAAAATCAATGATGGTCTTTCTCTTGTCAGCATCTAGTACACATGGGTTGTTTAGGTATTCGAGAAACTTTTATTCCAAGGTAGTATTCTTGACAAATATAACACATGATCGGTGAAACAAGGTTATTAATACCACATCAAAAAATCATTTGGACGGTATTCAAATCTCTCCCAACCATTCCATTGGGATCAATATATTTTTTTCTATCTCAATATGTGATTTTTGCATTCTTCTTCTTCTTCTTCTAGGTTTGTTTGTTGATGCCTCTTGTAAATGATTATTCTGCATTCTTCTTCTTCAAGCTTCTCATGTTTTTTGTAATGTTGTCTCCTCCTACACACCATTATTATGTACATTATCTGTAACATCGACATCTATTGTATCTTGGCCCAAGTTTTCAGGTGTTTGGAGCACGCGATCCACCAATGTTGAATTTCCTTCACCAATGTTGAATTTCCTCCCCCAAAATTGAATTCATCATTACCAACCAATCTATGATAGTGCCTTTGGGATGCTTAGCAGTGAATTTATTTTCTTTGAATTCTTTCTTCTTCTAGAAACTGGTCTAAATGAATATGTATTTGTATATTTTCTCTTGATACATGCGAGTCATCTTGAGATGAGCACGCACAAATTGTTATCATCTTATCTGCATGTTGTTGTCTTTCTACATCTAATGCATCATTTTTCAATTCATTCCTCCATTCTACAAATCTTTTTATATCATCATCATTTCGATGTTTCCTTTGTTCCTCTTGTTGTGCATCTGTCATTTCTTGTTGTCTTCTTCTACGATATTGTCTTTTATATTCTCTGTGATATTCTCTTCTCTCTTCTTCATTTTTTAATTCATTCCTCTGTTCTACAAATGTTTATCCATCATTATCATTTCAATTTTTTCTTTTTTCCTTTTGTTGTGCCTCTGTCATTTCTTGTTGTCTTCTTATGCGATATTGTCTTTGATATTCTCTTTGATATTATATTCTTAAGTCTTCATTTGTTAATTCATTTCTTTGTGTTGCAAGTATTTGTCTATCATTATCATTTTGATGTTTCCTTTGTTCCTCTCATTGTGCACCTGTCATTTCTTGTTGTCTTCTTATGTGATATTGTCTTTGATATTATCTTTGATAAGATCTTGTTTCTTCTTGATTTTCAAAATTTAATCTTGGTCGAGCCATACCTATAAAGTATTTTCAAGAATTTTTTAAATTATTTATATAACTAAAATTTGCACGTACATGTAATAGACAACAATCATATAATATCAATTTTTAAATATTAGGAGTCAACATACAAAACAATTCTACAAAAGTTGGACATGATTTTGTTAGAGAAACATCAAACGATTAATTTTGAGACTTTTAAAAAAATTAATTCATCCCAAAATGGATAAGTTTAACATAAATTAGGGGCACCCTTGTTGCGTTGCTTTAAAATGTTTTTCAAAAACATAGGCTGATGTCCAAATTTGAACGTGATAGGATAGTTTCAAAGGGAAATATCCCATTCAAAAATCCTAGCTCATGGCATCCAAAAAGGCATATGCAACGCTAGATTCTGAGTTGGACAAATGTCCGTAGCTTTTTGTGTAAATGGTCTAGCAATTTTACAGAATTATTTCCAAAATGTAATAAAACAAATCATGAATGAACTGTATATAGATCTATTTAATATTCACAAGGGACCATGATATTCCAATTCATCTAATATTTAAAATCACAATGACATTCAAAATTTCATATCACAGTAAAAAAGACATTACTTCTAAAATTCACACAAAAGCCTAAAATTGAATTCTTCCAATATTTATATCGGCATTAACTATAAAGTACCCTATCATTAATTAATAAAATACCATACACTTTACTTTGTAAAAAGAGATCAATTAATAAAATAAATAAAAGATATTAATTAATAAAGTTTCTGGTTTGTTGTAATGTTTGTGAGCATGTTCATGTTTTTTTTACATAAATTGACATTTCTATTTTGAATGTACTATATTATGCACATGTATATTATTTTCTTATTGTTTTCTAATGTGTATAAGTGAATGTACTGTAATATATTTTATGTGTAATATGTATTGAAAAAAGTAATCAAATTTACAGTGTAATACCCATTTCACTTTATCATTGATTTACTGTGTAATACCCTTTACATTGAAATACCCATTTCACCCTATCATTAATTAATAAAATACCATACCCTTTAATGTGTAAAAATAGATCAATTAATAAAATAAATTAAATTTACGGAAGAAAAAAAATAAACCATTTAATGTGTCCAAAAATTTATACCTCGCAATTCTTGAATAGAAACCAAATAATTCCATTCCACAACCCTTTACTATGTAAAAAGAGAAAATTAATAAAATAAATAAAAGAAATTAAATTTACGGAAGAAAAAATCAATAAACCATTTACTGTGTCCAAAAATTTATACCTCACAATTCTTGAATAGAAACCAAATAAGTCTTTTCCACAATTCCTTGTGATTTGAAAAGTGCACAACGATATCCCTGAACAATCCATATAAATATAAGAATAAAATAATCAATGTGGAAATATCATTTCAAGAAATCAATTAATAAAGGAAATAAAATAAATTAAATTTACCAAAGCAATCAAAAAACCCTTTACTGTGTCCAAAAATTTATACCTCACAATTTTTTAATAGAAAGCAAATAAGTTTGTTCCAACAATTCCTTATGATTTCAAAAGTGCACAATGTTATCCTTGAGCAATCCATATAAACTAAAATTATCAATGTGAAAACATCATTTTATTAAGAAAATTCAAACCAATGCACATACCAGTTAAAAAAAATGTAGGCATATTGTTAAATTAGGTGAAAATAGTGTTACTTACCTTTACCAGAGTCTCTGCAAAAGAGAGAAGAAAAGTAAGGGAAGCACATGCCTAAAATGTTGGGTGCGGGATAGTTTTGTAATTGTTCTTATAATATTTTTTTAATAAAAAAGTGAACTTATATGTATAATAATTTTATTCAATTAATTTTATTCATATGTATTAATAAAAGAAATCAAATTTACGGTGTAATACCCTTTACTATGTAATACTCATTTAACGTTATCATTAATTAATAAAATACAATTGAATTTATTGTGTAATACCTTTAATACCTATTTCACCCTATCATTAATTAAACAAAAGATATTAAATTTACTAAAGCAATCAATTAATAGGTGAAATTAAATTTACCATGTAATACACATTCATTTCACCTTATAATTAATAAATAAAATACACCATTTCACTTAGCATATTTATTTGTCTAATAAAAGAATTGGTTTTTATTTTACGGATTCTTTTTATTTACACAAATAATTATTTACACGGGCACGACATCAGACTCCTCAACTCAATATATATATAAATGAATATGCCTCTCGGCATAACAAGAAAGGATAATTGATGTAAATTCTCTATTTAAGGATATTTATCTCAAACGGTCGTAAAGGTGGCTTTCTTAAATGATTTCATTAAAAAAAATAGTACACTATATGAAATAGTATCTTATATGAAAGAGAGATATTTTCTTAGTAAATGTATTTTACCAAACAAGATATAGAATTTAACAACTAAAATGATAATGCAAGAATAAAGTAAAGAAAAAGACAATTACACACATATATATACAAATTTAAAAATCTTATTAGAGAGAAAATTATGTTTTTGTAATTTCTTTTTTCGAGATGTAGTATTTATAAATGCAATGATATACATGTATTCCAAATGTAAAAACATAGGAAATGATATGGAATTGTTTGAAAAGGTGCTTGAATGAAATGACATTTCATGAAATGCTACTTAATCATATGATATGTAAAAAAGGGCTTGTGGACAAAGCGTTGAATATTTTAATATGAGAAAGTAATAAAATCACACTAGGTATTTAGGTAACTGATTGTTATTTATTCTTACATTTATTTTTTATTTTTTATTGGCCAAAGAAGGAAGGAGCAAGCTAAAAATTGTCCTTTGGGTCCACTTGTGTGTGCAAATTTACATGTGTCTAAGTTTGTATCATTTATGATTATGGAATGCTAAGGGCATATTGCATCAAATTAGACCATATCCTGCTCACTTAATAGAATGTTATTGAAATATGATAATTGAAAAATGTTATTAGAGAAAACCAAAAGAATACAAAGACATGTTTCTCAATTCTCCCATCATGTCCTATATGGAAATCCGTTAGAAAATAATCATAAATAGATTCCTTTCAGTTCCACATATAAATTCGATAATAGACACGTGCAAAATGTCTTGTTATATACTTGAAAAAATATATAGCAACCATAATAGGTTAGTGAATGCTTTTAATGTTATTGATCAAATAACTAACCGATATATATTTTGATGGAATATTATTTTTGTAGCTTATAAAAGGTTTGGGTATCGTGAACAAGAATTTACATTGTTCTATCAAATGTAGAGAAAAACCATCCAATCTTATTAATTTTAATATGGAATCTCTAAAACATGGTTTGTATGTTTATGTGAGAATCAAATTAGGTTCTAATCTCTAAAACATAGTGATTATAGTTCATATTTAGACCCTGGTAAACACTTCTTATATGCTCTAAGTGCTAATACATTTTTTCAAGCATCATCTTGTGTTTAGACCTGTAAGAAGTATTTCAAAGTTGCAAGTGTTGTGTGTAATTGTTTCAGTTTCCATACCTAGTGCACTAGCTTTCATTGATAAATCAAGGTAAAGAAAAGTCAGATCATCCCATTTTCGGTTTCTAGTATTGAAAGACATTTGACATATCATATTTTAGTGCATTTGCACAACTAAGGTGGAAATCCTTAGTGGCAACTCCCTGTTGATTTGATTTTTATGAAGTACCAATGTCTTAACATCTGTCAAGTGAGATTTGTTACTAATATTTTCAAAGCTGGAAGGAAGAAGATCTTTCTTTGCTAGGGATACTACTAGGACATTATTTCCAGAGCTAGGCAAAAAAAAGTTAGAAGGAAGAAAATCCTGGAGAGTTGTTGGAGATCAACAAACAAGAAAAGGGATCTCCATTGATGAAAGTGATCAGCCTATTATTGAATACTTCCATTCAAGTGGTTCTGAATCAGGTAGCCTCTTTGTGGAATTGAATTCTCCAACTAGAGAGGGGCCTTCATTTGATTTTGAAAATTTTTTCTTATCATTTTGCCCCTGTCTTTTCATAAGTTGATAGGGTTTTCCAAGAAACAAGGCCTTTAGGGGATATTCATTTTGAAAGTTATACCCCTGTGTTTCAAACACCCTCTACCCCTTATCAAATTGTCTCCCCTCCAAGGTCACCTACTCAAAACAACATGGCCTTGCCCCCACCCAGACCTCCATTTTTTGTAAACACCTTTGATCCTATAAATTTTACGGGGATGGTTGGCTATCCAAATGCAGTTCCCTAGGATGTAAGAAATAGATTACCAAAGTTCCAAGGAAACAACGCTATAACTGGTGATCAACATCTAAATCTTTTTATCAATATGATGGAAGAATTTGAGATTGAACATGAAGAATGTATATATCAAATTGTTTATCCATTCTTTGGAAGAGGATGTAAGGGACTGGTATAAATCTTTTCCAGATAATTCCATTGATTCTTGGACAGAGATGAACAATGCATTTAGATTGTGATATGGTGATAGAATTGACTCTAGGTTTCTTCTGTCATAATTTGAAAACATCAAGAATAATCCAAATGAGTTAGTACATGATTTCAACACAAGGTTTAACAAGACCTTGAGGAGATTTACTGTCAGCTTAAGGCCTTATGATGAATCATGTCTGATCAAATATTCATATGCATTTGATAAAAAAGTTGCTTACTACTTGAGGGACAAAAACCCTACTGATTTGAGGAAGGCATTCAACATAGCTCTACAAATAGAGATCAACATCAAGGAAATTAGAAAGCCTCCAAAAAGGGAGGCTGTAAAACTAATTAACCGGGAAAAGCCTCAAACAAGTAAGGATGTTGATTTGGAGGAAGTTGTGAAAACTTTGGCAGGGGTTGTCAAAGAAATATCATACAAATTAGCCTGGGAAGAAAAGGGGATTGGACAGAGTTCACAAGGTCAACACAAGAAACAGGGCAAAGACAAGTTTAAAAATCACCAAAGATCTGATGATAGAGGGAAGGGACCTATTGGATTTGGAAATAGGCAGTCCCAGGCCAGGGAAAATAGAATGGTACTTGATCTTTTGGCTATCAAAGTTACTGTTGTTGAGGAGACATACGTCATTGATTGGTGTGACAGATGTTTCATGCCCCATCCTCCATGTGAGGAAGATCAACGGGAAGAAGAAGAAGCTGATGATGATAATGATGATGATGTTTGCATGATGGGTTGCTCCATGAGCTCACAACAAGGAGCAACCTCAACTGAGGTAATAAGTGCTAGAATTACTGCTGATTTTTAGGATTGCATCCATCGAGTACCTATTGTTCCTCCCTCTCACACTTTAGAAGTAGAAACTGTACAATATTTTGAATTACCCAATAATGAGTTTGCATATTTAAGAGCTTTAATGATAAAGAAATATGATGGAGGAATCCCATCTGAGGAGGACAAGCAGTTGTGTATGAACGTTTTTGTTGCCCAAGAGAAGGAGTATAACACAAGGAGTAGTCTTGTCAAAGGGACAAGGCCTCAAGCCAAGCCAAAAACTCCATTGCTTTCAAATATTCCTAAAGAGGCTCCTAAGAAAGATGCATCTGCCAAGGGCATTACTTCCCAAAACAAAACTCATACCCCTCCTCATGCCCAAGATATAAAATATCCTACGCCATCTAATAAGTCAGTCAGCCTTCCTTCCAATGTCACCTTGCCAAAGTCTATCCCTTATGATATTGCCCAAGTCTTGAGTCAGATCAAGATCTCAGCTCCAATTGTTGAGTTGCTTAGGATCCCTGAGCACAAGAAGAGGGCATTGGAGTATTTTGGATTGAAAGAAGAGAAGAGTGCCTCAGGTAGAAATGTAAATATTGTGGAGACTCCTCTAATAATTGAAGAACTAGAAGCACTACTAGCATCAGAAGAGCTAGATGAACCACCTAAGGTTTATTTGGGAACATCCTTGGTATATTCTCAGCTAAATGTGGATACATTCTTCAGCACTCTGATCATTAAGGATAGATTTCTACACAACTGTATGTTTGATTCGGGAGCATCATGTAATGTTATGCCTCTGGAAGTTATGAAAGAACTAAATATCAAAGTAATGAATGCATATGGGAAGTGCACTGCCATGGATTCCAGAGAGGTGCTAGTGGTGGGATGTGTGAAGGGTCTAGTGGTACAACTTGCAACCTATCTAGGAAGGAATTTGAAGCTTGATGTAGTGATTGTTGACTGCCCAGCCAAGTGGGGTATGTTGTTGTCTAGAAAATGGGATGCATGTGTTGGTGGAGTGTTCAAATGGATATGTCCTATGCCACCATCCCAATTTAGGGAAACCTTGTAAAGTTGTATGGGGAAAAGAAGATGTTACACCTTATTTAAGATCCCAACAATGCATCTTATGAAGTATTGTACACAAGTGTTGATGCTGATAACTTTGTAGGATTTGCTGATTGAAAAGAGCACAACATTAAAGAATGCAAGTGTCTTGAATAGGTAGGCTCTCCGTGGACTTTATTATTTGATGGATCTTTCTCCAAGTTCAGAAATGGTGCTAGTGTTTTTCTGATCTCTCCAGGCCAAGAAAAGTTTGTCTTTTCTTTCAAACTCAACTTTGAGTGCACTAATAACATTGTTGAGTATAAGGCATTGTTGTTAGGTCTCAGGATTGCTTGGAAATATGGTGTTAGAGACATGATTGTCAAAGGAGATTCATAATAAATTGTAAAGCAAGTCAGAAAATTATACGCCACAAAAAATAAGCAAATGAAACAATACAAACATGTAGTTTGGGATTACATTGAGATGTTTGATTCATTCAACATTGTGCATCATGATAGGAAGTTCAATTATTTCTCAGAAAAACTTGCAGTATTAGGATCTAGGTTTGATAAGTGTGTAGTGTCCCCATATTGTGAATATGATGTTGAGGTGTTAACATGGCCATATGTACCTGACAATATTAAGAATTGGTAGGTTTTTGATGATGATGCTCAAGCCACAAGATTTCTACAGAATAAAGGAGAGTTTTATGATCAAAATATTTATTGGGAGACAATGGTGTACATAGTAGAGGGTAAAGAAACCTTTTTTTGGAAAAGCCTTCACCCAACTAAAGACTAAAACCATTCCCAGAGGGCTGGTTACTCTTGAGTCCAATTTTGATAATGTTGATCGCATTATTAACAAATGCAAGGTAACGTCAAGGGATTTTCAGGAGCATGACCTTTGCACAAAGGAGAAACCAAGGAATATTTGGTTAGGTAGCAATCTCAGCAAGGAGGAGAAGCAGTCCTCCATCCAATTGCTGAAAATGGATCAAGATTGCATGGCTTGGACTTATTCTGAGCTGAAGGCATACAAAGAGGATCTGTTTCAACATGATATTCCCTTGGAATTTAATGCAAAACCATTCAGGTAGAAGCAGAGGCCAATCAATCTGCTTCTATCTCTAAAAATGCAAGAGGAATTGAAGAAACTGAGGGATGGAGGGATTATTCAGACTAAAAGGTATTCCTCCTAGGTTGTAAACCTAGTACCAGTCAGAAAGAAGAATGATGACATCAGGTTGTGTGTGGATTTTAGAAATTTGAACAGAGCATCAATGAAGGATAATTATCCTTTACCAAACATGGAAAACATGCTGCATCTAGTGATTGGTTCTGAGCTACTTTCTACCCTGGATGGTTTCTCTGGTTATAGCCAAGTTGTGGTGAAGGAATAAAAAAGGATCAAGACAGGATTTACTACTCCTTGGGGAGCTTATGTATATGTCAGGATGCCCTTTGGATTGATGAATGCTGGAAAACTTTTCAAACAGCAATGGATGTTTCTTTTGCTGGTTACATCAATTATTTTATTGCTATCTACCAAGATGATGTAACTGTGTTCTCCAGAAAGAGAATTAATCATTTGCAACACTTGGAGAAATTTTTTATAAGATGTAGAGAATATGGCATTTCACTCAATCCAAATAAGTGCCATTTTGGAGTGCAGAAGTTAAAATTGCTTGGTCACATTATGTCACAAGAGGGGGTGATGATTGATCCAGAAAGGGTAAAGGCCATCAGCAAGGTTCCAATCCCAATAACCAAGAAAGGAATTCAGTCCTTCTTTGGGTAGATAAACTTCATCAAAATATTTATATCGAACTTTGCTAAGTTAACCATTCCAATTAATTCCATGCTAAAGAAGGACTAGACCATCAAATGGGAGGAGAATGTCATTCATTCTTTCAATGGGATCAAAGAGGCATTAAATCATGCACATTTTCAAGCAGCTCCAGATTATAAGAAGCCTTTTCAACTATTTTCTTTTGCTTCATAGAACACTATTGCATATGTCCTATTGTAGAAAGATGATGAAGGGGATGAGAGGAAATTGCCTTTTTCAGTAAGGCATTGTAGGGGGCTGAGATGAAATACACTATTATCGGAGAAACAAGAATTTTCCTTGGTAAAAGAAACAAAGGTTTTCAAGCCTTACATTTTGAGTTCTAAGATTATTGCTTATGTTCCTTAGACCATAGTGAAATTCATCTTATCAAAGAGGGAAGTCTCAAGAAAAACATGTAGATGGGTGAACAAGTTGCAGGAATATGACATTGATATCCAAACCATGAAGTTGGTGAGAGGTTTGGGCTTGGCTAATCTTATGGATAAGAGCAACTTGCAAACTGTTGAGCTGAACGAGGTAGGAGAAGGAAGGGTAGATGTATTTCGAAAAACTAATGAGTTCTGTGTGGTACAAGGATGTGATTTTTTATCTCAGATATTTATACTACTCTGAATATTTGAGTAAGAACCAGAAAAAGGACCTTAAGTTGGCTTCCCAAAAATATGTCATTACTGATTATGGGTTAGCTTGGAAGAACCCTGAGGGATTCCTCTTAAGGTGCATTGCTGAAGATGAATCCCCAAAGATAATTTATGATGCCCATGGAGGAGTTTGTGGGGGGAATTTTTCTAGAAAGGTCACAACACACAAGATCCTGAGGGCTGGTTATTGGTAGCCAAATCTCTTTAAGGATGCAACTATTTTGGTTAGAAGATGTGAGAGTTGTCAGTACTTCTCTGGAAGACTGAAAGCTTTAGGATCCCTTCCTTTGCAACTTGTATTAATTGAAGGTTCGTTTAGGAAATGGGGAATAGATTTCATTGGTAAGATTTTAGACCCTTCAAGTGTTGGCCATAAGTGGATTCTTGTGGCAAAAAATTACTTGACCAAATGGGTGGAGGTAATCCCCACTAAAAGGGAAACACACCAAATTTTCATGGACTTCATGTCGAACCATATCATCTACAGGTTTGGGGTGCCAGTAAAAATTGTTGTTGACAATGCCATGAGCTTCAGAGCTAAATCCTTGGTGGCAATGTGCAAAGAATATGGGATCAATTTGACATTTTCTTCTAATTACAATCCCCAAGGAAATGGACAAGATGAGTCTAGTAATAAAAATTTGCTGAAGATTATCAGAAGAACCTTGGAGCTGAACAAGAGAAAATGGGGTGAGCAGTTCAAGTTTTCTTTCTGGGCAGACTGAATTACTATAAAAAGAGCCATTGGAAAGAGTCCATTTGAGTTGGTGTATGGAAATCAGGCCCTGTTGCCCCTGCATATGCAATTTTCCTTATATCAATTCATGCAACAACTGGAAGATCAAGAAGTAAGTCCATATGATGCCCACATTAACCAAATTGTTGAACCTAATGAAGAAAGGAGGGCATCCCACAAAAGGCATGTAAAGTTCAGAGAAAATTTAAAGAAGTTGTTTGACAAGAAGGTCACCCCAAGAGCTTTCAATGTTGGATATCTTGTGTTGTTATGGGATAAAAGGCATGAAGATAAGGGAAAGCATGGCAAATTTGATGCATTATGGATGGGCCCTTACTCCATTGATATTAGAATTGGTGAACATACCTTCTTTCTGAAAGACTTGGATGGAGTATTGCTAAAATTTCCTATTAATGGTAAGCATTTGAAACATTTATTGGTTTATTTCCCTACATTCAAGGTGAGCATCATCTGTACAGTGTATAGTTTGTTTGTTTGTTTTCTGTCTTTTGTGTTTTTTGTTCGTTCTGACCCCTACTGGCCTGTTTTTGTTGGTTTCTTGGTTCATTTTTTAGGGATGATTATGGTTTTGTGCTCTGCAAGCTGAATCCTTTTCCCAATGGATATTTTTGGAACTTGGTCAACCTTTTCTCTTGTGGCACTCACAGGGAGTGTCAATCCCCGAGTCGGAGCTGATATTGGTGCTCAAAATAGTCTCGCCCCATTTTTCCATAAAAAATCTATCAATTTACGGCCTTTGCTATATTTTATCCCACCATGTTGTTCCTGAGAAGTCTCTGCCTTCCTTTTTTGCCATAACCAATCCTTTCTAGGCTGAGGATCACGTATGGATCCACAATTGTTTCCTTGTTTCTCTATTCATCTGAAAAGTTATGTATTTAGGTGTACAAACTCAGGCTGCCCCGTTCTATTCAGTTTTCTACAGTTGGGATTTTCCATCATTTTCATTTTTGCGTTATATACTTGAATAAAAATGAATGGATGTAGCTCAGAGGAATGTAGTTGAGCCTTTTAACATTTCTAAATTCTCCATCCTTGGAGAAATTTTCATCTCCAGGCTTAAATGGTCATTTTTCCACATTTTACGGTCTGACAGGTGTTTCTCCTGGTCAAATTTAATTCCTTGCATAAATAGGAAACATGGCTTCTTTTGGTTATACGTGACTTAGTGGGGCACTCTAAAAATATATGGATCGCGTTGACCCAAAAAATAGTCCACGTGGAGGAACGACGCTCATTTCAATATTTTTTTTTGGTTTGGCCTTGAAGTTACGCCGAGGGGACACATGGAGGATTCCACAACTTTTCCTAGAATTAGAGAAATTTTTATGTAGCTGGTATAGTTTGGTACAAAAGGGACACGTGGGAAGCCCACTTTCATTCAAGGTCTTTGCTCTTGGGAACCATTTTGAAATTACGCCATGAAGACACGTGGAGGCTTCCGCCTGGTCTTCCCATACTTAGTCTTTTTTCAAAAGATTTTGAGAGGCTTGGGACACGTGGAGGGACCGTGCATGTTTGAGGACCGGCCCTTGAATTTTATTTTAAAGAAGTGCCAGAAGGACACTTGGAGGCCTCCTCTCACTTTTCATTTTTCTTGGAATTTTCAACGGCCAAAAGAGATTGCCTCGGACCCTGACACATGGCACCTTCCTCTGAACTTTAAGCCTTCAAACAATTTTTGTCGGGCCAGGACATGTGGTGATCCCACGCTCATTCAAGATCTCAACTTTTGGGGACCATCTCAAGATGCACCATTGTGACGCATGGTAGTTTGAAAAGTCAATGGGGTGGGGAAGTGGACCATCAGAGGAAACTTGGATTTTTTTCCTCTTGTTATCAAAAGGACTAAAACATCAAAATGGCCCACAATCCCGACAAAAGGGAGGCCAAGGTTGGCTTTGAAAAGTTCAAAGGGGTGGGGAAGTGGACCATTAGAGGTAACTTGGATTTTTTACCTCTTATTATCAAAAGGATTAAAACATAAAAATGACCCGTAGACCCGATAGAGAATAGTCAAAATTTTGCCCCGGTCAATGGCAGAGGTGCGGACTTAAGAGTGAAACTTGGAAAAAAAATTATTTTCCAAAAAGGAGGTGATATAGTAGAATTTGGCCATGGTTCCTTTCCGACCCACCTTAGGACACGTGTCAATCTCATTTCTTAATGATAGAGGTGCAGAGAAAAATGTTAAAATTTAACATTTTTCCAAAAGTTGTAAAAGGAAAAAAGGAACCCGCAGACCCATTTTAAAATGGATCTCCCACATGAACGTTCCAAATTCAAAATAGAAATCAACAACAGTTTTGCATCTATATCTGATTCTTTTGCCATTTTCACTCTAGAGCTCTTGGGGATGCGTATTCTTATTGTTTTTTATCATTTATTTGAGTCTCGTGCACACCAAATGAAGAGGAATATTAATATGGTATCCTAGTTTGGTGGGGAAGGTCTGTAAATGTCTCTCACCATCAATATGCAATCTGGCTATCAGATTCAGCCTGATTTTTCTTTCCTTGGAATGTGAAAGACCTGTTGATATCTAGGTTTGGTGAGAAAAAATCCTGGGACATTTTTTACCATTAAGATGAGTTCTAACATTTAGGCTCGATCTGATCCTCCTTTTTTTCTCCCTGGGCACGTAAAGAACCAGATTTGACAGATTAGGGGTGGAAGTGGTTGGAAAGTAAATGGAAAAGTGATCTACCAGAGGAAGGAGTTTAATGCGTGAGATGTTCAAAGAAATTTACCCCCTGAGCACCTAACAATTTTTTATAGATCGGATTCTGGGAATCGCGATCGGGATCATGGCGAGCATTGGTGCACTCAATGTCTTGATTTTTTTGGGGGAAAAATCTGTTGTAAAATGTTATAAATAGGCATGATTTTGCCATGTAAAGGGTCTGAGGTTGGAATGTTGGGGTGTTAGAGGTCAAAACTGATTTTATAAGAGAAAATCTTGATAGAGCCCGTCTTTCTGAGGGACTGTTTGAGAAATATGTATATCTCTTTTGTGTTAAACTTGATCATGTCAAGGTGGTTGCGAGTTTACAACCATTGAAAAGTTATGAGATTGTTCTAGAAACTTTCCCCTACTAATAAGTTTAATCAAATTTTGAGTTATTCTTTGTTGACTCTGAGAAATTAGTGTCTTCTTTGTTTCAGAATGTCTGCAAATAATTCTATTCATTCCTATTGCAATCTTATACTATTTTTTTTGTGAAATCACATAGGATCTCATCCCTTTGACATTTCAATGGTATTTTAAATTTCATTACAAGAAGAGCCTTCATCTTGGATGAAATAAACAAATCTAAAATCAATTCACTATCATTTGTTGATAAAGATTGTCTGTAAGTATTTGGGTGTACCTTAGGCGTGGTTAATCATAAACTATAGTGTTTAATTGAGTCTTCTAATTTGATCCTTCCTATTTGAGTCTTAAAGATTATGTGAAAACGTGCTGATTTGGGCCTCAATTGAATAACACCTTCTAGTTGAATGAACAGTCTTGACTATTCTGAAGGTTTCTATTGTGAAGTTTATCATTATTGCAAAGTCCCTCCAAAGGTCTGGTCTAATCAAATTTATCCTGCTTCACCTCCCACCAAAAATTCATTTAAAAGTAAGCAATCATACCCATACTAGCCTTGTTTGTCATGTGTGTATACAAATGCATAATGTTTACTACCAAAACATGCAGAAATAATTAGGATTCCCAATGCCTTTAGTAACCTTTGCCTTGTTTTGAAAATATCTCCATAATTTGGAAGTGACAACTCATGAGAGTAATATTTGGTGTGTTGATCATATTTTCCAAAGGTTTTCTCTACAAAATTCATGCAAAAGAAGGATTTACCAGCATTCTTCAATAACAGAGGTTACAAAATAGGTTCTCTTACCTTGGTTAAAAGGCACAACCTAAAATACTTAGGATAAGATCACATCCTTTTTAAGATGCTACCCACTCTTTCCAAATCCTGAGTGCTAAAGATTTAGAGAGACTGCTTCTACAGCTACAAAATGACATACATAGTCATTTCATTTCCTCTTAGTGTCTTGTTAAATCCGATATGTTTCTTGGCCTTTGAAGAAGATTAAATTTGGGTAGAAACAAATACAACAAGATGTGTCTAGAAACAGGAGAAACCTCAGTGTGCTGAGTGTAAATTACATAGATTTCCATAATACAAAACCCATGACAACAGATCATAAAAAGTCTAATCCAACATAGCAACAAGATGAAAACAAATACTCTAAATTTTTTCTCTTTTGGACGTCCATAACCCTAATCCATGGCTTCCCCCTTTCGGTGCAAGCTAGGAAAAGATTGTAGTAGCAAAAAGATTAGATTTCCATTTTTCTTGATGGCTGTCCATGCCCTATTCTAAATGCCCCATTTTTTCATAGGGTGGAGGGTGCTTGCAAAGGATGTCAATCATGGATTTGCATTTGAAAGGTTGCAAGGAATTTTCATAAAACCCATTTTGAGTATATCATGTAGTAGTTGCAGTCCCCTGAACCATGTTTTTCAGGCACTAAGTCGAACATTACACATGCCAAGTGCTTGCTTCCACCTTTTGCATCCATGTTAACCAAGGGACCTGCAAATACTACATCTGATAAAAATTTTGGTTTTATTATACTTTGATGGATATCAATACCCTACTCTTAAGATCCCACTTCAGTACACATGGGGAGGATGTTGGAAAAGGGTGATGGAATCCGACTTTACACTTGACAACTACATTTTCTTAAAATTTCAACAACATTTTCAGCAAACCCATTCTCAGCATATCCTGCAGTCAAAGAATTCCCATAGCTCATGTCTTTCGCTAAGAAATTTAGTCAAATGGTTCATTCAATTCTATGCTTCCACAGTAATCATATACGTGTACTAGAGCATTTGCAGCTATGTAGTGCCCACTTCCCTTTGACACCTTTTGATACTAATCTTGATACTGTTGTTTACATTATGGAAATTATTATATTTTTGATTTAATATGATGTTAGAGGTTGGACCATGGATTATTGTTGATCTTGATTTAGTTATGATGCATGATGATTATTAGAGACACTTCATATGTGGATGATGATATACTATTTGACATGGATATATTATGAATGTTGTTTGGACATGTGATTCCTGGATATTTTGAGTAGACCTAGAAAAGGGACATTATTTGATGATGATATAGTTGTTGATATAAATTGTAAGTGATATTATTGATTACTTTGATGTTGTTGTGATTCATGTGTATAGATGATTTTGTGATTATATTTATATCATGTTGGATGTTTCTGATATGGCCACGAGGCCGAAGGAGGTTTTTGTGTTTTGTAGGTTAAAATATCACAACAGATATCGGGGGATTGGAGACTAAAATTGGAATTCTAGATGAATTCAACAAGGTGACCATGGCAACATGATTTGTGTGTGTGTTGTATTTTGTTAGGGATTCCCATGGGGGGATTACCTTTGAATGTGACCAAGGGGTTATGTGTATTTTATTAATGTGGTTCCTTTTTATTATTGTTTGCATGTGTTTATTTTTTGATGCATTTTCCCCCTTTCATTATTCTTTTAATTGTGGAGTATTAATGTGAGTAATCATATTGTTAAAATAAATAAATCAATCAAATTTGGGATGAAGTTGTTGGCTTTTTTATTAAATGTTGTAAGTATGTGTAAGTGATGTGTAAGTATGTGATTTCTAGATATTGTGAGTAGACCTAGAAAATGGACATTATTTGATGATGATATAGTTGTTGATATAAATTGTAAGTGATATTATTGATTACTTTGATGTTGTTGTGATTCATGTGTATAGATGATTTTGTGATTATATTTATATCATGTTGGATGTTCTGATATGGCCACAAGGCCGAAGGAGGTACTTGTGTTTTGCAGCTTAAAATATCACAACAAACATCAGGGTATTGGAGACCAACCACATTGGAATTCTAGATGAATTCAACAAGGTCACCATGGCAACATGTTTTTGTGTGTGTGTGTGTTGTTTTTTGTTAGGAATTCCAATGGGGGGATTACCTTTGAATGTGACCAATGGGTTATGTGTATTTTATTAATGTGGTTCCTTTTTAATATTGTTTGCATGTGTTTATTTTGTGATGCATTTGCCCTCTTTCATTATTCTCTTTATTGTGGAGTATTAATGTAATTAATCATATTGTTAAAATAAATAAATCAATCAAATTTGGGATATAAGAAAGTAATTATAGAAGTTGTTGGTTTTTTTATTAAATGTTGTAAGTATGTGTAAGTGATGTGTAAGTATCTGTAAGAGTTGTGTAAGTCAGATTTTGGAGTATGAAACACTCCACCTCCTTGGAAATTCGAATTTGTCCTTGGAGGATGATTTTGGAGGCTTGTGGGACAAGTAAAACTTGTCCCATACCTCTTAATTTTATTTACCAACCATACCTATGGTTGGAGGGTTGATTTTAGACCTTTTAAATGTATTTTCATAAGTCAAGTTGCATGTTTTAATAGCACTCTTCTTACATTTTATTAAATTCAATCCTTTGGGGTGTGGGTTGGATTTGAGTGTGAAAGTAAGTTGTAATATTATTGAACCACCTCTTTATTGTGCAATGGAGAATGAATTTGAATTTTGTGTTGGAGTTGAGGATATGTGATGTGGCATCCTACGTGGATCCACCTCATCCTATTCTTTTCCCTCTTCTAAAAAATTATAACTCCTTGCTTTGTTTTGGGTTGTTGAACTTTTTGCATACTTCATTGGGGCTGAATTTTCCTTGGCTGTTTGAAGTTCTTGTTGATTTTGGAGGAGATTGGAGAGCACTTCATACTTGGGTGTTGCTAATTTTGGGACTCTATTTCGATATTGAAAGCGTGTTATATTGGAACAAATTCTACCATGTAGAGGTAGGAGCTTATTTCTTCATATATGATTTTATTTACTTGTATGTTTGTGTGAATGGTGAATGTTTTTAGTGTTTGTTGGCTTGTTGGGTAGATTGCCTAGGAATGGTGTAGGAGAAGGCTATAGGGAATCACTGAGGGGGGTTATAAAAAAAATTTTAGTGGCATCATATTTATTGTGGAAGGAGTTTGGGATTGGGATCCACCATGGAAAAGAAATAGCTTGCATTTCTTACTTTGTGGTGGGCATAAGGAAATTTGTGGGGGGAATAAGCAGGGATTCTGGAGGGCATAAGGATATATGGGAGATGTTTTATATTGGTATTTTGTTACCGGTGGATACCAAATTCACATTGGAAAGCATAAGAAACTTCCCCCATAGTTCTTGCTCCTTTGGCTTGCATGGTGAAGCCTAAGTTTTGTTTGTTGTCTTTCATGTGGTTGGAAAAATGCTGTGTTTTTTTGGGCTATGTTTTAATTAGAAATGTGCATGTTGAAAGATTACTTTTTGATGTGGAAGCCCATTATTTCCATGAGTTGAAATATATTTCTTATTGCATTGTGGTTCGGGCTCGGGGGAAAATGAAGAAGGATGGCTTCTCCTCTTAATTAGATGTCTTGGTTGGGTGGAGAGATTTGCCTTTCCCATATTACTGTTGTGATAAAATTGGATGACTGAGAAGAATGCATGTTGTTGTTCTAGAGCAGAGGTGAAAGACAGTTTGACAGTACCTTGTAAAATAAAATCCCATTGTAACCTTTCCCACTTTGAAGTGGATGAATTTGTAAATGTTTTGAAATGGAAAGATGTTGTAGGGATTATGAAATTTGTAAAGTGAAATGAAAAAGACATAGAATCTATTTTTTCTTTGAAATAATGTGAAGGAAATGAAATCTGTATGATGAATTTTGAAATTTGAATGAAAGAAATTGAAATCTATTATTGCATTCAAGAAATTGAAAGATGTAAAGTTATATATTTGAAATCAATAAAATATTGCACTACCTTTATCAATTTACATAATTGTATTGAAATTGATCATCAAATTGTGATTTGAAATATCTGTTTGGAAAATTGAAATGAGGAATACTTATGAAGGAAATATATGTAAATATGTTCTTTTGAATTATGTTAAAATTGGAAATAAGACTTTGTATTTTCGCTATTAAATGGTTTGTTAAAATAAAATATATATATTAGATTAGAATAGAAATAAATCTCCATATTTGGATGATGAAAAAGGTAGATAGACCCTTTTTAATCTGATCTCTGTTTTAAAATTTAAAATTGACAAATACTTCTTTGAAATGAACATTTCAAACCTGCAAGCAATAAATAACAATGAAATGTTAAATTGAACATGCCAGGGTATAAATGATTTCAATTTTACAAAAAACACTTTAGAGAATATTTTAAAACATTGCAAAAATTAGGCCCAAACCTTTCACATTCTTTTTGTTGTCAGAAGTTTTAAAAATTCAAATTAGAAATCGATCAAGAAAAATTACCTTCCAAATGCATCCTAAATCACTCTTAGAATAATTCTCCATGTCTGTTTGGCATGTTGAGTAAAGGAGAAGATAAAATTGAACCAAATTTATAAGTTAAAATTTACAAGTTTACTTTTAAAAATCCTACAGGATGTTTTCTTAAAATTGAACACATTAACTATATCAAAATGTAAAATTAGTGATCTCAGTGCAAAGAGGACGTTGAGAGCTTTCGAGAAAGTCCTTGTTTGCCAAAAAGTGAGCTACCTATCAAAAATTATGATGCTTTGAAGTTTTTTTTCTTTAGCGAATTTTTTTGGAAAAACATTCCTTGGCGGGCCCTCAGCCTGAATTTTTCCCTTAAAACACTTAGGAAAATTTTTGGAAAAAATTTCAACATTTTCTCCACCACCCTGCTGGCCCACAGTGAATCAGAGGCTTCCATGTGGCACCATGAGGTGACATCGGAGGGGTGGAACCCTTGCAACTTAATCATTTCTAGAAAATAGTTCTTGGAATTTTTTCTATAATTTTCCCCACAGCCCCACCAACAGCCAATAAGGTGTTGTCACGTGGCTCGGCAGAGGCATGGGAGTATTTTGGAACTTCACCTTTTTACCCCCTCTTGGAAATTTTTTTATTAAATCTCTCCACTGACCCACTAGCTCATAGCCAATGAAAGGATGACACATGGCAACCTTAGGCGTCGGCAGAGGAGCACGTAAAATTTTACCCCTTGCACTTTTTGAAGAAAAATAATAAAATTTGTATGTTTCCCCACATGTCCGACTGTCCCCGCGCCAATATAAGCTTGAAACATGTCCTCTTTGGGCCCACAGGAACACAGAGGAAAATCCTACTTTTTCCCTAAAGAGGCAAAAAGGGCTAAAACTCTTCCCCGCTCCGCCGACCCGCACAAGGAAAAATTTTCACCCCTGGGCCCATAGGCCCGCCCTTGGGAAAATTTTCCTCCCAAGGTCTTCCGGCCCATAACTTGAGTTTTATGAGGAGTTAGGAGGACTTATTTATCTCATTGGAAAGGTGAGAAAATTTCCTCTCCAATAAGAATGGTTTAGAAATTTTTGAGTGTGTTAAGTATGAGAAAAATCAAGTTGAATATTTAATCCTTTTAGAGAGTGGTTATGGTGAGGAATTACCCTCTGAACCTAATTGAACCTTTTAACCCTAAATTTTGTACCGTGTGACTCTAATAATTGTTAATAAAAGAAAAGTATATTCTAGTGGATTAGAATTGTTCTGGAACTTGTTCATGACAATTGATGTCTTGTAAACTGGTTGTAGATTCTCTTAATAAAAAAAAATATTCCATTATTTTCTTAACTAACCATAGATTGTTTCTTAGGCCTCAAGTGGGTTGTCTTAATGGGAATTACACTTGTATCAGAGAAGTGGTTTAAAAGCTTGGACCATTGGGCACACTAGAAAACTAGAGATATGAAACTTAAAACTAGCACACTTTTAAATCTAGAACACAATTTAGTTAGAAACTACATATTTTAGTAAACATGGAAACTAAATAAAAATCGGAAAGATGGACTAACTCTCACTTTGGTCTGTGTAGGAGGCATAGATGGGATGAGGGGTCTTTTCACATAGACCTAGACTTACCACGACTAGATCATGTTGTAGCAACCATCCTACCCCAGATTTTGAAGACTCTTCAGGATGTTAATGTCGTTATACATGGAGGATCAGTAGGAGGACGTGTAGCCAGACATGATAGGGAAATTTCCATTGAGGTTCAGGTATCTCCTCAACCTAACGAGGAGCATAGAGGAGAAAACTCCCATGCAGAGTCAGCCATGGTAGTGTCACCACAGAGGGGATAGGGTGACCGAGTTTTAGAGTATAGAGAGGGGTCTCAGATACCTAGGCTTATGGATGAGCATACAAAGAGGCCTAGAGGCCATTAGAACACATCCACATATCACATCAGGGAGATAGTGAAGCTTCGACCATAACATTATTCTGGTGACAGAGGTGGATTTCAGGAAGAGGCCTGACTAGTGAGCTTGAGCAGTTACTTCAAGATTTCTCCTTATTCTAGCAACACAAAAGTTCATGTTACAATCCATCTACTGAGGGATGGAGCAGGAGTATGGTGGAGGACAGAGGAGAAGAAGCTCCATGTTGATTCTGATATAGTTACTTGGGATCTCTTTGAGGAGTGCGGAGCAGATATTTGTCATGAAGGTTCATACAACAGAGGATCGATGAGTTCCATGACCTTCGATAGGCATCTCTTTGAGTAGCAGAGTATGAGAGTAGGTTTTTGGATCTACTCCAGTATGTTGAGTACATTTAGGATGAGCAGGTGTGGCTCTACAAGTTCATTCGAGCCCTGAATCTAGACATCGAAGGTGCGGTTTAGATCCATTATCCACATACATTAGCTAAGGCCATTGAGAAGGCCTATATAGCATAGGAGACTCGAGGAAAGACCCAATAGGATAGAGACTAAGTCTGGAGCCACATACAGTAGATGCAGGAGAACAGATCAAGGGGGTGAGTGCTCCTTCCTCATGGTGGATAGGGTTCAGTATAGTCATCATATAGACCACAAAAGTAGTAGCAATAGTAGTCCCGCCCACCTTATAGACCTCCATAGAGAGTTGATGCACAGAGAGGTTAGAGTATGGGGCCTCCTCCTAGGGGTCCCATCAGGACACAGGGTGGAACTAGAGCTCATTCAATAGGAGATATCAAGTAGATAAATCAGTAGACGATAGTTGGATCATCAAAATCCATGCCACAGACTTCCAGGGCACCTACTCGAGGTGCTACTCATTGGGGAGGATTAGGAGGATGTTTTGGTTGTGGTGTTACTATAAATTTTTTGAGATATTTCCCATAGAACCCTAATAACAAGGGTAAGACACAAATCTTAGAGCTGACTGGTTGTGACATGGGATGCAGCAACAGGATTTATGCAGCGGTTGAGAACCGTCAGGCTAAACATTAGAATAAAATCATTGATACTACAGGTAGCATTGCTGGTATTCCTACCTCCATCTTGTTTGATTCTGGTTCTACTGATTCTTTAATTGCACCATCTTTAGTAGAGAAATGTAGGCTCGTGGTAGTTAGGCAAGTTCATAGTTGGGATGTTGAGATGGCTTCTAGAGCAAAGATCTTTGTAGAATCCTTAGTTAAGGAGTGTGTGGTGGATTTGGGACCTTTCACCACTACCTCAGATCTCTGTATCCTTCCTTTGGGATCCTATGGAGTCATTTTAGGTATGTATTGGTTATCATAACACAAGACCAGAGTGGATTGTTACCACAAGACTATATATTGTGCAAATGATCTAGGAGTGGATTCGGTGATTTCAGGGGTCAAGAGACCCATTTCTATTCTACCATCTCTGCTATGCAGCTTAAGCGGTGTGTGTAACGGGGTTTCTAGATGTATTCTGTTATAATAAGTGACAAATTAGAGGATGGGTCTAGTGGACCATCGCTAGATGATCATCCCATTTATAGAGTGTTTTTAGATGTCTTTCTTGGGGAGCTATCGAGGTTACCACCCCCATGTGAGATTGATTTTCATATAGATATGGTTCCACGAGTAGATCCTATCTCACGAACACCTTATCAGATTACCACCTCAGAGCTATGTGAGCTCAAGTTGTACCTTTAGGGACTTTCAGAGAAGGGCCTTATCTGTCCTAGTGTATCCCCCTAGGGTGCACTGGTGATTTTTGTGAAGAACAAGGATGGATCCTTGTAGTTGTGTATTGATTACCACCAGTTGACTAAGGTAACAATCAAGAATTGTTATCCCCTTCCACACATTGATGATTTGTTTGATCAGAATAAGGGAGCCACGGTTTTCTCTCAGATTGATCTTAAGTCAGGCTACTATTAACGAAGAATTTCAGAGGTGGACATTCATAAGACCACCTTCTTTACGAGATATGGCCATTATGATTTCATAGTGGTGCCTTTTGGTTTGACTAATGCCAACAAAATTTTTATGAGTTTGATGAATGGGGTATTTAGGATATTCTTAGATCACTTCGTGCTCATCTTCCTTGATGACATTTTGATTTACTCACTTATGCATGAGGAGCACGAGGGGCACCTTATATAGTTTTTGAACTTTATTCAAGAGAAGTAGCTTTACGAGAACTTGGAGAAGTGTGCATTCTTTCAGACAGAGGTGCAGTATTTAGGTTATATAATTTCAGGGGAATGTATTGCCATCAATCCTTCAAAGATTAGAGATATTATGGATTAGCCAGCACCCACTACGGTGACTAAGGTGTGTAGCTTCATGGGATTAGTAGTTTACTACATGAGGTTTGTTCAGGACTTCTCTAAGATTGCGCACCCTATCACTTCCCTTCAGAGGAAAGGGAAGAAGTTTTTTTGGTCAGATAGGTGTAAGTAGGTGTTCAGTACACTGAAGGAATGTCTCACCACAACACCTAGTGTTACAGTTTCGGATCCACATGGTGATTTCTTTGTTTGCATGGATGCTTCTTTAGTAGGGCTTGGAGGTGTGTTGATGCAAGAGGGAAAAGTAGTAGGGTTTGAGTCTTGCAAAATCAAGGATTATGAGATCAATTATCCAACTCATGATCTTGAGCTTGTGGCAGTTATGTATGCTTTAGTTTGATGGAGGCACTTTCTGTTTGGTCAGAGATTCACACTCAGGATAGATCACTTGAGCCTTCACCAACTGTTCACACAGCCCAATCTCAATGCTCATTAGCAGTGTTGGATGGAGTTTCTTTGTGAGTATTATATGGAGATAGAGCATGTGAAAGGGAAGGAGAATGTTGTGGCAGATGCTCTTAGTAGATGGATACATGTGGCTATGGCCACCTCAGTGAGCATAGATTTACGGAGAAATATTCTTCAGTAGCTTCCTTTTGACAGCTTCTACATTGCAGTTTGAGCAGAGATCGAGTCTCAGAGACCCCTTGAGGGGAATTTTGATGGTTTTTCTTTAGAGGTAGATGGTATTCTCAGGCACATATACTGGATTTATGTTCCCAGAGATGGAGGCTTGAGGCAGGACATCTTGGCAGAGGCACATCGTGCACCCTATTCAGCCCATCTTGGGGTGATGAAGATGCACGCCACCTTGAGACAATTATAACATTGGAGTGGACTTCATAGAGTCGTGCTCCAGTTCATGTCATGATGTTTAGAGTGCCAGAGAGTTAAGGTCAAGCATCAACATCTAGCTGGCCTTCTTTTTCGTCATTTTGTATCAGAATGGAAGTGGGACACCATTTCCATGGATTTTATTGTTGGGCTACCAATGTCAAAATATCACCATGACGCCATCATGGTCACGGTTGATAAATTGAAAAAAGTGGCTTACTTTTCTCTGGTGAAGACCACTTATATAGCTAGAGCAATGGTATGGGTATATTTGGATGAGATTGTCAGGTTACATGGGATTCCATGGAAAATCATCAGTGATCACGATCCTTTGTACACTTCAAATTTTTAGACTACCGTGTAGTACGCCCTCGGGATGAGAATCAACTTCAGCACAACATATCACCTTGAGATAGGTGGATAGACTTAGTGGGTGAATCAAATTTTAGAGGACATGCTTAGGATGTATGTTCACATGGATTAGCAGTGTAAATGGGAGGAGTACCTGTGCTTAGTGGATTTTTCCTACAATAATAGTTTTCAGAGTTCCATAGGCATGGCTCCTCTTCAGGATTTGTATGGTAGAGATTGGAGGACACCTCTTAGCTGGGACATGCTAGAGGATAGGGTTTTTTTGTATATATCTCCCCCCTAGGTAAATATATACAACACAAAGTGTTGAAATTTGAAAATTCGTGCCCAAGGCGCAGGATGGGGGCACACAACACAAAGTGTCGACATGAGAAAATTTGCACCCAAGGTACAGGCTGGGGGTGCACAACACAAAATATTGACATGAAAAAATTCATGCCCAAGGCACATGTTGGAGGCACACAACATAGAGTGTCGAAATGGAAATTTTTTTGCCCAAGGCGCAGGTGGAGGCACACAAAACAGAGTGTCGACATGACAAAATTCATGCCCAAGGCGCAGGTTGGAGGCGTGCAACACAGAGTGTCGACATGAAAAAATTTGCGCCCAAGGTGCAGGTTGGAGGTGTACAACACAGAGTGTCGACATGGAAAAATTTGTGCCTAAGGAACAGGTTTGAGGTGCACAACACAGAGTGTCAACATGGAAAAATTTGTGCCCAAGGCGCAGGTTGGAGGCACATAACACAGAGTGTCGACATGACAAAATTCACGCCCAAGGCGCAAGTTGGAGGTGCAAAGCACGATATGTCAACATGGAAATTTTAGCTCCTATGGTGTGCTCAAGAGTATGTTGACATGAGGATGGATGCATCGAGGTGCATCTTCACCAGGCGCATCTTCCGGAGGTGTAACATTTTGAGTGTTGACACCCCGATAGAAAGCAAACCCTGGTGTAGATATTCAAATGGCCATAACTTTTCACAGGGAGCTCGGATTCATGTAAGGTTGGACTTTTCGGAAAGGTTACGAGCACTTTAATTGGGTGAGAACAAGTTCTTAAAAAATTCAAAATACAATTCGCCATTTTTTGGGTTTGCTAGTGTCCTCACCTACTGCCATAATGAGATGAATTAAATGCAACTTGGAAGTGGTTGGGGTAGATTTGGAATTCCTCTCTCTTTTATCTCTCATTCTTCCTAGAAATTGTAAGGAGGGGCTTATTTCTAAATATTGGACATTCTTGTTTTGCCCCTCCCTTCTTCTCTTTGGCAGGTGAATTTGTGGAGTCCAAACTTATCATCTAAAACTGTAATGTAACTTTTCCTCTTGGCATTTTGTAGTGTATTGTATCAATCTTTGGAGAAAATAATCCATGTCTATGGATGATTCTCAACCCTCTCTATGTTCATTTGCATCCTTTTGATCTCACTGCAAATCTAGTTATCTATGCATGATCTTACATTGCATTTTAATGGTTTTTGTTTATTGGCAAGACATGTGTTTCTTCATTCCTCAGTGCATCACCTTTGTTAGTTTAGGTTTATTTTTTGTGAATATTCTTACCCTGTCTCCTTGGCAAGTTAGATTATGTTTTTAAGTAAACCCTCTGCATTTTTTTGTGTGCATCTGAACAGAGGAATAGGAACCAGCCTTCATTTGGAGAGCTTTCCCGATTCACAAGGTCCCACACTTGGGAAAAGCTCCATGTTATGCAATCGCACTGAGAGTCTGAACCCATCCAGTTGTAGACATTTATGGGGTGGTGTGATTCACCATCAACAGGTTTCTCTTAGACCAGCTTTGTTGTAGGACTTGGAGTAGCAGGTGGTATTGATCATAAAGAGACTTCAAGAGGCACATGACAGACATAAGAAGTATGCAGATCAGTATAGGAATGACCATAGTTTTGATGTGGGCATGAAGGTGTTCCTTCGTGTCAAGCCATATAAGATCCCTATCCATTATGGAAAATGTTCTATGTTATCTCCTAGATTCATTGGTACTTTTGAGACGTTGGACTGTATTGGCCCTTTGGCCTACCGTCTGGCATTTCCACCCATCTTGTCTCGCATACATGATGTTTTCAATGTTTCAATTCTCAGGAGATATATTACAGATCCTTCTCATGTGTTAAATTAGACATCATTGCAGGTGCAGGATTAGGGGAAGGTGATGGTGGAGCCCATTCGCATCCTAGATCGTAGGACCCTAATCCTTTGAGGCAAAGAGGTTGACCAGGTTTGGGTGTAGTGAGATAGATATGACGAGACTGCAACTACATGGGAGGATTCTACCATATTACGAGTTTGGTTTCCACATTTTTTCTAGTGACTTCCAAGAGGAATTCGAGTCTAAGGGGATGGGAATGTAGTGCCCACTTCCATTTGACACCTTTTGATACTAATCTTGATATTGTTGATTACATTATGGACATTATTATAGTTTTTATTTAGTATTATGATAGAGGTTGGACCATGGATTATTGTTGATCTTGATTTAGTTATGATGCATGATGATTATTAGAGACACTTCATATGTGGATGATGATATACTATTTGACATGGATATATTATGAATGTTGTTTGGACATGTGATTCCTAGATATTTTGAGTAGACCTAGAAAAAGGACATTATATGATGATGATATAGTTGTTGATATAAATTGTAAGTGATATTGTTGATTACCTTGATGTTGTTGTGATTCATGTGTATAGATGATTTTGTGATTATATTTATATCATGTTGGATGTTTTGATATGGCCACAAGGCTGAAGGAGGTTTTTTTGTTTTGTAGGTTAAAATATCACAACAGATATCGAGGGATTGGAGACTATCGACATTGGAATTCTAGATGAATTCAACAAGGTCACCATGGCAACATGATTTTTGTGTGTGTGTTTTTTTTTTTTAGGGATTCCCATGGGGGGATTACCTTTGAATGTGACCAAGGGGTTATGTGTATTTTATTAATGTGGTTCCTTTTTATTATTGTTTGCATGTGTTTATTTTTTGATGCATTTTCCCCCTTTCATTATTCTTTTAATTGTGGAGTATTAATGTGAGTAATCATATTGTTAAAATAAATGAATTAATAAAATTTGGGATATGAGAAAGGAATTATATAAGTTGTTGTATTTTATTAAATGTTGTAAGTATGTGTAAGTGATGTGTAAGTATGTGTAAGAGTTGTGTAAGTCATATATATGAGTTTGAAACACTCCACCTCCTTGGAAATTTGAATTGGTCCTTAGAAGCTGATTTTGGAGGCTTGTGGGACAAGTAAAATTGTTCCCATACCTCTTAATTTTATTTACCAACCATACCTATCTGGACGGTTGATTTTAGACCTTTTTAATGCATTTTTATTAGTCAAGTTGCATGTTTTAGTTGCACTCTTCTTACATTTTATTAAATTTAGTCCTTTGGGCTGTGGGTTGGATTTCAGTGTGGAAGTAAATTGTCATATTATTCACCCACCTCTTTAGTGTGCATTGGATAATGAATTTGACGTTTGTGTTGGAGTTGAGGATGTGTGATGTGGCATCCTACATAGATCAACCTCATTCTCTTCTTTTCCCTCTTCTATAAAATTAGAACATAACTCCTTTCTTTTTTTTGGGTTGTTGAACTTTTTACATACTTCATTGTGGGTGAATTTTCCTTCGCTATTTGGAGATCTTGTTGATTTTGGAGGAGATTGGAGAGTATTTCATACTTGGGAATTACCGATTTAGGGACTGTATTTTGAAATTGAAAGCTTGTTATATTAGAAAAAATTCTACAATGGAGAGGTAGGAGCTTATCTCTTAACATATGTTTTTATTTCTTTTTATGTTTTTGTGAATGGGGAATGTTTTGTGTGTTTGTTGGCTGGTTGGGTAGACTGCCGAAGAATGGTGTAGGAGAAGGCTATGTGGAATCACTGAGGGGGCATAAGGGAATTCCAGTGGCATTAGATTTATTGTGAACGGAGTTTGGGATTAGGATCCACCATGGAAAAGAAATAGCTTGCATTTGTTACTTTGTGGGGGGCATAAGGATATAAGGGAGATGTTTTATATTGGCAATATGTTATAGGTGGATACCTAATTCCCATTGGGAAGCACAAGCAGCTTCCATTTGGCTTGCATGGTGAAGCTTGAGTTTTGTTTGTTGTCTTTCATGTGTTTGCAAAACTACTATTTTGTTTTGGACTATGTTTTTAATTTGAAATGTGCATGTTGAAAGATTGCTTTGTGATGTGGAAGCCCATTGTTTCCATGAGTTGAAATACATTTCTAATTGCATTGTGGTTAGGGCTCGGGGGCCAATTAAGAAGGATGGCTTCTCCTCTTCATTGGATGTCTTGGTTGGGTGGAGAGTGTTTCCTTTCCCCTACTCCTATTGTGATCAAATGGGATGAATGAGAAGAATGCATGTTGTTGTTCTGAAGTAGAGGTGAAAGACAGTTTGACAGTACCTTGTGAAATAAAATCCCATTGTAACCTTTCACACTTTGAAGTGGATGAATTTGTAAATGTTTTGAAATGGAAAGATGTTGTAGGGATTATGAAATTTGTAAAGTGAAATGAAAAAGAGATAGACTCTATTTTTACTTTGAAAGAATATGAAGGAAATGAAACATGTATGATGAATTTTGAAGTTTGAAAGAAAGAAATTGAAATCTGTTATTGCATTCAATAAATTAAAAGATGTAAAGTTGTATATTTGAAATATATAAAAGATTACACTAGATTTATCAATTTACATAATTTTATTGAAATTGATCATCAAATTGTGATTTGAAATCTCTGTTTGGAAAATTGAAATGAGGAATACGTATGAAGGAAATATATGTAACTCTGTTCTTTTGAATTATGTTAAAATTGGAAATCAAACTTTGCATTTTACTTAGTAAATGGTTTTTTTAAATCAATGAAATGTATTAGATTAGAATAGAAATGAATGTCCATATTTGAATGATGAAAAATTTAGATAGACCATTTTGAATTTGATCTCTGTTTTAAAATTTAAAACTTGCAAATACTTCTCTAGAATGAACAGTTCGAACCTGTAAGCATGGAATAACAATGAAACATTAAAATTGAATATGTCAGGGTATAAATGAGTTCAATTTGATAAAAAAAACTTAAGGGAATATTTTAAAACATTGCAAAATTGGGCCCAAACCTTTCACAATATTTTTGCTATCAGAAGCTGTAAAATTTTGGATTGGAAATCAATCAAGCAAAATTAGCTTCCGAATGCATCCTAAATCCTTCTTAGAATAATTATCCATGTATTTTTGGCATGTTGAGTGAAGGAGAAGATCAAATTGAACCAAATTTATAGGGTAAAATTTACCAGTTTTGTTTTAAAAATCCTCTAGGCCGTTTTCTTAAAATTGAACCCTTAAACTTTATAAAAATCTAAAATTAATGATCTCAGTACAAAGATAACATCAAGAGATTTCCATAAAGTCCTCATTTTTCCTAAACGGAGTTCTCTATCAAAAGTTATGGCACTCTGAAGTTTTCCTTCCTTGGTGGAATTTTTGGGGAAAAATTTCCTTGGCGAGCCCGAGGCCCGAATTTTTCCCTTAAAACACTTAGGAAAACTTTTGGGAAAATTTTGAACATTTTCTTTACCACCCCACTGGCCCACAACCAATCAGAGGTTGTCATGTGGCACCATTAGGTGACGGTGGAGGGGCGGAACCCTCGCAACGTAATCATTTCAAGAAAATAGTTTTTGGAAAAAAATTATAATTTTCCCTGTAGTGCCGCCAACCCGTAGTCAATAGGGTGCTGCCACGTGGTTCAGCGGAGGCATGGGAGCATTTTGGAACTTAACCTTTTTAGCCCCTCTTGGATTTTTTTTCTTAAATCTCTCCACTGATCTGCTAGCCCGCAGCCAATGAAAGACTTACACGTGGCAACCTTACGCGCCGACGAAGGCGTGCGTAAAATTTAACCCCTTGCACTTTTGAAGCAAAAGTCTAAAATTTGTATGTTTCCCCGCGTGTCTGGTTGTCTCTGCGCAAATTTGAGCTTGACATGTGTCCTCTTTGGGCGGGCAGGCACATGGAGGAAATTCGCACATTTTCCCTAAAGAGGGGAAAAGCGCTAAAACTCTTCCCTGCTCTATCGACTCGTGCAATGAAAAATTTTCAGCCTTAGGCCCATAGGCCTACCCTTGGGAAAATTTTCCTCCCAAGGTCTGCTAGTCCATAACTTGAGTTTTATGAGGAGTTAGGAGGACTTCTTTATATCATTTGAAAGGTGAGGAAATTTCCTATCCAATGGGAATTATTTAAGGAAATTTTGAATGTGTTAAGTGTGAGAAAAATGAAGTTGAATTTTTGAGTCTGTTAGATAGTGCGTATGATGAGGAATTACCCTCTGAACCTAGTGAAACCTTCTAACCCTAAATTTTGGACCTTGTGACTCTAATAATTGTTAATAAAAGAAAATTATATTTTAGTGGATTAGAATTGTTCTAGAACTTGTTAGTGACAATTGTTGTCTTATAACCTAGTTGTAGATTCTTTTAATAAAAAAACTATTCCATAATTTTCCTAACTAACCCTAGGTTGTTTCTTGGGTCTTCGGTGGGTTGTCTAAATGGGCGTTACAAGCTACAACATCTAACGAAACCCCTCTATCTTTTTTTCTTTGTTGGATGTCCACGCACGTTTCAAAGCTTGTTTTTGACACAGGTTGGGAGTACGTTGGTAAATGTGAACTGACCCATTTTGAAACCTGTTTGCAGTAATGCTGAAATGGTGTGGCTGTCATGTGAGTAAACCCAAGCCTTTTGTGTGCTGCGACTATCCCAATACTCCTAAAATTTACAAAGTTATTCTGGGTTTAGACGTGGGTAAAGTCTTCGGATCTCAAATAAATTGAAATGCATTATTATGCAAGGAAGAAGATAGGTCAAAAATTTGTTTCAAAAGCCCATGTGTTGTCCCATTTCTACCACATTCCACCCAAAATACATGCCAATTCCAATTACTTTTAAAACCAAACGCATTTATTAGCTTATTGTTTTCCATTATTTTTAATTTGTATTTTATGTAGTGCACTACAAATTTGAGTTTAGAAAAAACGGATACACAATTTTAATGATTTATTTCAAAATATAAACTTCTTAATACCTTTATAAATGCAATTAATATAAATTATATATTATTCTCTAAATTTGTAAATTTTTATTTTTACAATTAAAAGTTTCTTTAATAAATAAAATATATTTTTTATAAAATAAAAAAAATATTTTATTAAATACAAGAATTATTTTTTCCTAACATATCATAACCTTAATATATTTAGTCTTTTTAAATTTAAAATACAAAATAAATTAGAAAATATGATAAATAAATATTACATACCTTAAAACACACAAATGAAAGTACAAAAAGGCCCATAAAAAAAGTGTTGAAATGTCATAATTCTAACATATCATAATGAGTTCTTGTCAAACAAAAAGTAATAATAAATTGATACAATCATAAGGACAACACCAAGAAGGCATATTAATAAATATTTAATTAATTAAGTTACAAAAAGTTGGGAAAAAAATTATATATCTTAATTGGTCTTATGTTGTAAATTTTTTATCTTATCTAAATAACTCGGCAATAATATTTAAAATTTGAATAATTTAATATTAAAATGAGAAAGACAAAAGAGACAATTTTATTTATAGTTTGCGGTTCTATAGGCCACCTCCTTCGATCCACATACACTGCCTTGCATTTTGCATCAAATTAGACCATATCCTGCTCACTTAATAGAATGTTATTGAAATATGATAATTGAAAGTGTTACTAGAGAAGACTGAAAGAATACAAAGACATGTTTATCAATTCTTCCATCACATCCTAAATTAGGAGATGTGAAACTAGCTGGTATGGAAATCCATTAGAAAATACTCATAAATAGATTCCTTTCAGTTCTACCTACAAATTCCATAATAGACACGTGCAAAATGTCTTGTTATATACTTGAAAAAATATATGACTACCATAAGAGTTTAGTGAATGCTTTTAATGTTTTTGATCAAATAACTAAGTGATATATATTTTTTTATGGAATATGATTTTTGCAGCTTAAATGGATATCCTGACCAAGAATTCACATTGTTCTATCAAATGTTGAGAAAAACCATCCAATCTTATCAATTTTTAATATGAAAACTCTAAAACATGGTTTGTATATTTATGTGAAAATCAAATTAGGTTCTAATCGTAAACTAATTTGACGGAAAAATGTCTAATGATTTTGTATTTTTGTACCTATTTTGATTACATTGCATCTATATATTTCTCATTAATGAATTCTATGAAAAGTAACATTCTTCTGATTTGCATTGAAAAAGGAGTATCACTTTTATGGTAATAACTTGTAGCTTGCACCTGCCATCATCAACTATTAAGATTATATATACCTAGGTTCCAATTAAAAATGTTAAATAAATAAAATAATTTAGAGTGAAACCATTATAATTGTCAATATAAACTTAACCCATTTGTCAAATTTGAAGTTCATTTATACCATTTTTAAATACCTTTTACAGTTTGATGCATCTAAGCTTTTGGTAGGCTTTTGACATAATTTAATATTTCGTAATGGAAAGTGGCTCTGAAAATCTAAATTTTGAAATGTTTCATTTATTTTTCGAAATAAGAAGTGAAAGTTATCACGATTGTTTTTTAATTAATTCTTAATGGAAAGATACTTTGAACACCCTAATTTTTAAATGTTTCCTGTGTGTGTCAAAATAAGAAGTGAAATTTATCAAGAATATTTCCTAAATACTATGCCACTTTTTTTATATAGTTTTTATATGGTTTTCTCAAATAATTTTTAAGTTGTTTATAAACAAAAGATTCTTTCACAAAATAAAAATCCATCTGGAGACGATTGAACAAATAAAATAAATGTAAATCTAAAATGACATCGCTCAATGTAATAATCTTAATTACTTGCCAATGGATTCCTTGGCCAACATAGTTTTTGATGTAATAAAATAAACCCACTTCAGAATTTAGTGTATAGACAGAAATTCGAATGCATAAAATCATAAATGTCATAAATGTCCTCCCCTTCTGGACCATATATTGTTCGTCAACAGGAGACGGCAAAGCGAGATACTTCCTTGGTTCAGCCTCCTTGATCGGTGTAGACCCACAACCCTAAAAACAAAAACAAAGAAGTTCTTGAGATCTGTCTACCGGTGAACCCAGATGAGAATGTGGATCCTAATGAGGGTGATGCTTGGAAGGTCATGAAAAACAAGAGGAAAGGTAAAATAGGTAATTCTCCTATGAAGATGAGTCTTAGATCTCATCGGTGGAAAGATCATGGTAGTTAAGGCTGCCATTGGTTGGTGGTCAAGTTGTTTTGACTTGTTTTCTATGCAGGGCCCTTTCTCCTTTTGGTTTTTTCTATGTTTGGTCTTTTTTTGGCTTGTTTGGTTGTTTCACTTGTGGCCTCTTTTTCCTTGTTCCTTGGTGTAGCGTCTTTGTGCTTCAATGCCTTATCTTTTGGTTGTAAAGGGTTTTCGATCCCTTGAAAATATGTTTTGTACCATCAAAATCTCTTTTTACCTATTCTAATGAAAATAAATGTCATTGGATCCCAAACACTAACAAAGGAATCTTCTAAGTTTCAATTGAAACAAGAAATAGTATTGCCTCCTTATCTAATGGTCTATGAAATAATGTCTATAGAAAAACATATAATTGTAATAATTACAATTAAATCTTGTAGAAAATTGTTACAAGAAAACTAATTTAAAATGATGTAAGGTCAAAGCATATAAGTGTGTCCTACTTGGTGCCTAACTTTTTAAAAAAATATGACTAATAAATACATAGATAAAAATACTATTAAAACTTAAAAAAATCAGGTAAATTCTTGATGCCCTTCACATTGGTATATTTAAGCTCTTAAAAAATCCCATGTCCAGTCATTTTATATGTGTTTTTTCATTTTATATGTGTTTAGTCATGTTTCGATTGTGGGACATATTTTGTTTAAGGTACGAAAAGTGCAAAAAAAAACTGGACACAATTATATTCTTTGACCTTCCATAGACATGGATATTTAAGATATATAATTATACAAAAACATATTAATATATGACATTAATATATCCTTACATGTAAATAGATCAATACATTTCCTAAATTGTGCTAACGATTGCAAGTAATTGTTTGAGATAAAATTAACTAATCACTCCCACTCACAATTTTATTCATTTGAATATCTTTGTAAAGTTATCACATAATGAAATGCGGTAGTGAGTTATTTTTGACACAATATTGTCCATCTTATTTTTATGTGATTCTTTTGTAAAGATTTAGAGTAGGTGAATTTCATGAAAAAAGTTATGAAATAATTTTCTTAGAAGGGGTATGTACAATATTTTACTTCTTAAAGAAATAAAATTGTAAACAATTTAAAGAAATTATTTAAGTGAATCATAAAAAAGAAAAGTATGTGAAATTGAATTTTTTTTTAAAATTATTTAGAGAAGGGTGTCCATTGTCCCCCTCATTTCATGTGGTTGTTGCTGAAGGGTTTAGTTATCTACTAGCTCATGGTGTTTCTCAAGGTTTAAATAAAGAGATATCTCTACCAAATTTTGATCAATAAGTGATCAATGACCACCTTGTTTGATGATTATTTTCTCATAATTCTTGAAGAGGATCAATCTATTCAGAATGATTTGGATTGCTAGGGTACTTTATGTATAGATTCTAATTCCTCCATTGAATGGGAGAAAACTCAGGGTTTTTGATAGTCCCCATCTCTTATCCCTCCCTGCTTAGATGGCATATAGTTGATTTGGATTAATCTTGGTGTTTAATTCTAATCTCTTGGCATTCCCTTTTCCTTGCATGCCACTTCTGTGCAACTATGGGATTATGTTCCTCAAAGGGTTGAGGATAAGATTTATTTTTGGATTACTAATCCTCTATCTTTGGTAGGTAAGTTTCAAATCATCTCTAAGGTGTTAGTTGTTACTCATGTTTATTACTCTTCAAATTGGTGAGCTCCATCAAACGTTGCATATGCAAACTTGAGAAGTTGTTGTGGGACATTCTGTGGCATAACTATGAGAGGTTTAAGGGGTCCCATAATGTTTCTTGTAATATCTTCTATCGGTCTAAATATGTGGGGGGGCTTAGGCTGCATGACATCAAAATCCAAGGAAATGCTCTCTATTTCAAGTGGTTAATCCATAGCTTCAAAGATAATGACGATTATAATATTTTTCTCTAACATTGTGCTTGTCAAAGAACATGTTTGGGTAGGAAATCCTAAAAAGGTATGAATATATGATTCCTTATTTTCTTCCCTGATTGATTTAAAATTAGGGCTACTTTCATTGATATAGCATCCTAGATTTAATTAAATACATATGTGAAATTATTAAAATCGTTGCGATGAATATTTAATCTGATTTTTATTATTCTTGTCTAATAAAGAATTTTAGGCGATGACTTATCGACTTAATTATATAAATGTATGTATATATGTATATATATAGTTATGTATATATCATTTCATATCGATAAATATGTGTGTGTGTGTGTATACATATACAGTTACATATATGAGTGTTGGTCAAAGACTAATTTTCATATATACGAATCGTTTGAGATATAAAATGATTGGGTGGGGAGTCGGTATATTTTGTAACAATGTTATTTGGTTGATGTGAGTTATGTGGTTTGAAATTTTATTAAAATTTGGATAAATCCTAAGTCACATGCCATATTTAACATTGTTTGAATTGTTTTTTTGAAGCCCTAACATGGCATGATAATTAAGAGATCTATGAATTTATTGTTGACAAAGGCCCTAGAAATCACTAGCCTCATGTTATCATTATGAAATCTACACTTTGACTTGGAAATGTGATTTGACTCTTCACTTAGTTTGGTACAATTGTAGACCTAAAATTACACACTTTGGGTCATATTTAGTCCCGGTGTCATACTACAATTTAGAGGGTTTTTTAGAGAAGAAATTACTAATTAACCCCCATCTCTTGGCCATTTTTAATTGATTTACATTATCATTCCCAAACCCCACCGTACACATGTCCATCCAGTTTCGGTCATCTTGTATCATTTTTGCCTTAAATGGGGTGCCCATGCTAGTATTGGAGTGTCTATGGGCGCCCAAGTCCCACCATAGGTTCTTTGATCTTTTTAAAACTTTCCCGTAACTTTTTAGGGTCTTTCTATCCGTTTGAGGTCTTTATATTTTTAGTAATCAACCATTTCAGGGTTAATTACAAAATTAGATCAAGATAACCATATAAATATAAAGTTATGAGACCATAATGAGGGACCAAACACTATCACTCTAGCTAGAGTTACATCCATCTATTGCATTAGAGATCATTCCTTCCACATAGCTCCATCACAAGGAAAACGATTGAGTCATCTACATCACACACAACATACAGGAAATATTTTATTCTATTCCATAGAATATTTTATTACATTTTTATACACATAGTTAGCTCGCTAGTTCACAAAGTACGATTGGCACAAGAGCAACCTAGGGAATGCACAAAAAAAAAACTATATTTGATTCTGCAATGTAATGTAGTTAGTAAGTCCACGATTGTGGCCTATGAGATTAGTCTTACTTATTCATTTGCCTTTATATTTTTTAGGGATTGATTCTCGTTTATGGTTTTGCACGTCTTTATCTTCACCTTAGATTATTGGTGACATCTGATATGTGGTAGAGAATCTAATGTGAAATATAGTGAGGGTTTCAGACCATCTACCAAACTAGTGAAGATCAGTTTCAAAGATTTTACACAGACCAGGACACCCAGTTTACAGAACAAAGCACCCACAAGCACGCCAGTCCCTTCCCAGGATCTCCAGTCTAGGTAATCAAGTTAGATCCATACTTCTCGGAGCTCCTCCACAATTGTTCATGATTCTTGATGTTCTATTCATCTCTGTGACACAGTCTTGCGACCATCTTTTATTCAACTGAGTTCTTTCATCTTCACTCTCTTGCATATTAGGGTTTTATTTCCATCAGATTAGTTTCTAGATTAATTTACATGCTTTGTTACTGTGTTATATGTTCTCCTAGATTAGATTCACTATAGTCCACTTTATTTCCATTTTTAGTTAATTATTTTGGTGAAGCCCACGTTTAAAAACTTCATTCATATTGTTTCTTCATTCCTCAATTATCATTCTAGTGTTTATTCTCTTTTCAACATGGCTAATTCTCATACATGTTTTACCAAAGAGAATCTTGAGGCCATTAATGATCATCTTGTTGAGCATGGTCAAGATCTAGACTTACTTTTACATGTGGCTCACGAGGAAGCTAATAATTTTGTGGAACTCAACACTTTTGTGGATATAACAACTTATGTTACCACTCAAAAACTTTCTTCAAATCTCCCACCTATCTCTAATATTCTAGTTTTTGTCACTACCCTGACCAATCATTTTACACTGCCATTAATGTCTCACGTACGTCAGTTTTCATCCATTTGCAATCAAGACTTAATCTCTCTTTATCACAACCTTCAAGCTCAAATCTGTAATTTCCAACAAGCCACTTTTCATGCATCAGCATCTTTATATTCCACATTATTGTTTAACACTCCATTCACACTTACCATCTCAACTTGCTCACTTATTTCTATCTTTGTCACTCTTAATCTTCCCATTTTTAATTGGAATGGTGATGCATAGGAGCATCTTAGAGCGTTTAATGTAATATTTAAATATTTTTCTGATGATCATATTATCTTAGCTAAAAAATTTCCCCATAGTCTCCATGAATATGAGATGTGGTGGTTTTATGACCTACCTATTCACTTCATAACTTCCTTCATGCATCTAGCTAATGCCTTTCTTACAAAATTATCCATAAATATCAGCTCTAAAATATGTTACACTCAGCTAACACAATGTAAACAAGGATCCAATGAACACTTAGGTAACTATGTTCTATGATATTAGAATAATCTTGCTAAAAAGAAAAATGTGCTTGTGGACTTTGAGCTTTAGGACTTATTTATTCAAATTATTTTACCGCATCTATAAGAGAGTGTTATTTTTTAGACCTCTCCTTCATTTTATCATCTTTTTCATACTCTTAAGCTCCATAAGACCAAACTTCTATCCATCAGCAAGCTTAAGTATCAAGAACAAGTTGCTTCATCCTCCACTCATTTTCAAAGTAAGGAACCATTCAAGCTATCTACATCTAAGCCAATGAACCTTAAAATATTGATCAATGCAGTTACTCCTTCTAAATAAGTTAATTTGAAACCCCCTAGATGCACGTTTAACAACTTTCCAATGGATCCACATCTTATATTAAAGCAAATCTTGGACAAAAACATTATTACCATTCCTCTACCACTCAAGTTAGATCCATCACAACCCAAAGGTAGGAAATACAATGAGAATTTCTACTCTGATTATCATCGATGTGTGGGAAATTAAAAAAATAGATGTTTCAAACTCCGTACGATTAGCCAAGACCTAATTGATAAGAACAAACTAGAGTTTCAAAAATATGCTAACATTGCACCAAGCAAGGATAAGGGTAAAATCAAGCTCTTTAACAACGTTTAATGCCCAAATTTTACCCAAAAAAAAATCACATGAAAACTTGATAGGTAAATAGGAAACAAATTTATGGAATGAGTTTTTTTAAAAGGTTACTAGGCTTTGGAAAACAATTATCAGCTAAGAAGATTGCCTCGATTCCAAAAATTAATATTACGTTTTAAAAATTTCGCTAACAAGTCTCCAAATTTTTATTTAAATATTCATCGTTAGCTTTTTAAAATCACAACTCTAATACCCTCATCTAAATTAATTTTATTTAAGGTACCAAAACGATTTTAAATGAAATGATACTAGGATAATATTTTACATTGCTGAATACATGCACATTGTTCTAAATTTATTTTCTATAAGTTCAAGGTATGCACCTATTATAAACCCCCTTAGGCCCCCTTTGCTAATACACACCCATATTTTATTTATTTCATTTCCACTTGATACCCCATCACTTAAGTGATGTAGGATTCATTCTACACCACTAGATCTAACCTTTCTCAACCCTTAGATTTAGGGTATACAAAAGTAACCTTAAAAATCCTTATGGATTGAAATATATTCCTTTTTCTAAACGTAATCTCTCATTTAATTTGTTTTCGCTTACAGGTTATAGAAGAAGAGAGGAGAAGGTCAAGCCATGGAGGCCATTAGAGACATGAAAGCTTTCCTTGATTAAAATTTCAGACTTAAAACTTGGATCCATTCATTACCCCTTGTGGGTATTGATTTTCTTTCTTTGGTAATTTGTTATTACAAGTATTTTACTTGCAGATTCAAGGAGTATATTTTATGGGTATACCCATTTGGGTAAAACTATAAATCCCATATATATATATATATATAATAAAAAAAACATGTTTGAATAAATGTATCATTCTCTTAAAATAAAATCCCTTTTTGCACATATGAATTAACAAATATAGATACATATGTATAAATAATATATATATATATATATATATATATATATATATATATATAGACACACACACAAACACAGATATATATATATATATATATATATATAAGCACTGGTCGTGGGAAGAATATGTGCACAGGCCGTAGGCTTAAAGGAATGGCCACTTTTGTTGTCGGGAGGTTGGTATAGGGTTAAGTGGGGGGGAAATTTAGATTTCTCCATGGGTAGGTTTATGTTAATAGGTTAGGGTGTTAGGGCTTAAAGTTTATTTTGGGGGAGGGGCACTGACCCCACCCCAACCACATATAATGTTAATAGGTTAGGGTGTTAGGGCTTAAAGTATATGGGTTAGGGGTGGGGTTGGCGCCCCTCCCACCAACCACATTGTTAATTACACGCCTACACAAGAAGAGGCCGCAACCACACATGGCCAAAACATATAATGTTTTTCTTTTATTTTTTGTTGTTTTAATTTAATAACTAAAAGTTTAACCGTAGTTGAATATAATGCTTTAGCATTTTAATATGAATTTCGAACACTACCATTTATTATTATATATAAACAACTAAATATATATATTATTACATATATGTGTATATATTGATATTTAACAATAAAACATGATTATTAGTATTTGTTAAAATAACATGTTTGAAAACCACGTAATGGTAATGTGGCTTGTGAAAATGACCCTTGTGCATTATCATTATATAACTATTGTATATTAATATTATACATTCATTTAACAAAGTTTTTCTATTCCATTGAAAAGAAAAATTGCAATTAATGTGGAAGGATAAATGTCACATTTTATATGGGTATGATTTACATGAATTAGACAAATAGTAATGCACAATTATGAATTTATAGGGATTTAAAAATGATCACTTTCCATTTCGTTTATACAATCATCTTAAAGGTCTGATTAGTTGTGATTCACTCCTTTACTTTGATCAACCCTATATCCACAAGGTAGAGATTTTATCAATAATTCAATTATGCCTAATCCTTTTACACATCTAGCTTGGATAAGGTGAAGCAAAAAAATATCAAATGAAATTTATTTCAACATTCTAGTAACAAGGATTGTCCACAATGAACTTATTCAACATTTATTTCCCCTCGAAGAGCACAAATCCATAAACAATGAACTCCTAAACACAAATCTATATATGAAACAACTTAATTTCCATTAACAAGATGTTTACAAGACTCGTATTCACATTAAATAATGTAGATTAAAATAATCCATTTCCAAGGATGAATGAGATTACATTAAATGACAATTGATACAATTTACAAGTAGTAGGATCGTAATAGCAAGAGATGCAACTCTACAAGACTTTCTCTAACAATATAACCTTCTCCATTGAACTTACCATCTTCATCAAGCCAAGCACACAAAAAAAAAATGGGGGGAGTAGGAAACACTCTCCACCCAACCAAATTATCCAATGAGGGAGAGAAGCCTTCTTCCTTACTGGTTCCCCGAGCCCTAACAAGGAAGAAATGAGGAAAATTATACAATCATGGCAACTCAAAAATGGATTCCACACACACATTTATTCAAAACCAACAATGAAAAACACAATACCAACTTCTTTAAAACCAACCAACAAATCTCAAAAGTCAAAGGCTTCATGCTAAATCCATGGAGGAGAAAGGAACACGGGGGTTCTTCTTATGCCTCCCAAGGGCTTGGGTGTCCACCTATGAGCCTCTAAAACTCCATCCCAATACACACAAAAACACCTACCTCTTACGTCTCCCTCAAGAAAATAAGATAAACAAAATTCATATTTATCAACAAGGTGGACATCCTAACCCAAATCCCTCCTAAAAGTATGAATTACATTTCTCTTATGCCTCCCTCAATTCTTACCCCCATAGCCATTTCTCCTACAACCTAAGAATCAAGTCTATTTCCAGCAAGCATAACCAATGCAACAATCAACATCTACATATAAGAGCACAAAAAATTAACAAGGTAAAAACAAAGGTAGAGATCTACCTCACAAATGAAGAGTATCAATACACAAAAATATCCAGGCATTCCAAATTCCTAAGCAACCACCATCCACTCCAAGCTCCATTCTCAAGAAATCTCTCCAAAATTACAAACATTCAAAAAATAAAGAGATCAAGTAACCCCCAAATCTTCACACAAAAATAAATAAATAAAAAAGAGGGAGATGGAGATGATGTGGATCCATGTAGGATGTCACATCATTTCTTCTCCATCCCATATCACAAAGGTCAAACCCATACCCCAAAGCATAATAAATTAAAGGTTGCGGAAAAGGCCACCCTCTTACATACTCAACCCAACCCACACCCCTAACGACAACAAGTAATTACCCATGTAATAAAAGTGCAATGAATTTCACTTTTACTTCATTAAAAAACAAAATGCGACCTAAAATAAGTCCCTCACATCATAGGCTAGGTGGGTGGGTAAATATAAGAGTTGTGGGACAAGCTTAACTTGTCCCTCAAGTCACCAAAATGTCTTAGAAGGTCAAAATTAGAATTTCACTTAAGAGATAGAGTAAAAAATACTCTGAAATAAATTTAATTCATTAGAACTCATCCATCAAACATTAAAGATACCAACTCACATTTATTCCCTCATTTTGTGACATCCTAATTAACACCAGTTAAACAATTTTAATTAACTTAAGATGGGGGTGTTAAACAGTAATAATAAGGTGACTCCACATACTAATAAAATACAATACTCACAATTAATAAAATCAACAAGATAAATTTACAAACTTACCCAAGGTCACTATTGAGGTCACCCCCCAATGGGGACCTCCAAACAATCAACAACAATACACAACATACAAATACACGAGTTGCCATGGTGATCTATTGCCAATAGCCCACATTCCTTCGTTGTTGGTATCCTATCCCCCATAGCTTTTTGTGCTATAATTTCCATCACAATCCACCAATACCTTTCTAGCTTTGAGGCCATATTAATGACATCAATATAATAAAACACATGCATGGATACATAAAAATTTACATCATTGAATATCTTAATTAAACCAATGTTAGAATCAAGTAATTCACCAGTTTAATTTTCTAATATTTTGATTCTAACAATCCATCAATTTCTAGTCAGATCAAAACATCAACAATCATCTAGTAATATCCGTAATTCACGTCCTATACATCCATACAGTAGTAATAGTTAGAACATAGAATACTGATATAGGAATCAAGTATACAAATTTACCACAATAATCACATCACGTCACAAGTCTAACATTTATGTATTGTCTATCCAATAAGTAAAACAATTTTATCAATGTCCATATAGAAATGTCTAATCTCTATTACAATATGAAGGTCTAGGGTATCCAATAAAGAGTGGCTGGAGCCAAAACAATATAAAAAATAGTAATGACATAATAATCAATTTTTAAGAAGGAAACTATTCTAGATCATCATCATATCCTTAAATTCCCATCAAGGTCCATAATAAAACCATACAATAAAAAATAATAATCAAAACACAATAGTAATCATGATGTCCTACACATCTTATTAGTATGCTAACTAGAATACAACATCAAGGTTTAAGATTATAGTTAGTTTTAAATTGATAACATGGTTGATTAAGTGTTGAAAAGAAGTGTGCATTACATCCCCCTCCCCTTAGATTTGACTTCCTACCAGAAGTCATAGAGAAAAAGGTATGGAATAATGCAAAAGAAATATGATCACACCCTTAGTGGAATTCCTTTTGTTCAACAAGTGTGGGTCTCCAAAACCAAAGTTTGGTCCAATGCAATTCAACAAGAAGAAGGGAGATTGTAAGGGATGAGTCATAAAATTTCTTCAAGTAAGGTTGCAACCATTTAATTCTATAGAGTACATCTACGTGATCAACCAAGCTACAACACATAGCATCAAAACATGAAATGGTGAGAGGATTCTCAAGAATAACCACCAAGTAAAGTACTAACAAGGAGAATTTTGTGAACTCGATATGACCACATAGTTTCCCATGGATACAACATACAACAATAACAATAGTTAAGGATTTCATTAGCGTTAAGTTTTTCTTTCAAAGCTCATTATTTATACAAGGCTAGCAAATAACAACCATGACCATCAAGAAACATGTCTACTCAAAAGTATTGTTGTTACACCCATGAATGGCCTCAGTTTGAAATGGGGCATTCAGTGTGATTGCACAACATGGGACCATCTCTCAAGTTATGGGACTTGCGGACTTGAGATGGCCCTCCAGAGAAAGATGGATTCTTCTTCCTAAACTACCTTCCATAAGCTACTCCCATGTGCAGGTAAACTAATCTATCCTAATCTAACTGTTCAAGGAGATAGGGAGAGAGAGATAAATTCATGAAAATAGAACCTATAGTAAATCGGTGATACACTAGAAAAGGAAGTGGCTGATCAAAAATCTAACTTCCTGAAATGGAGAGAGGTGAGTGATGGAGAGTATGGATAGATGCATCACATACCAAAGATGAATTTCACAAAGAACACCACTTCAACCCACTAAACACAACTCCCATAACCTGCAACAGACATATGAAGTATTGACAATATAGCCTGCAAGGATGAGAGGCAAGAAGAGAAAATAAAATAAGAAAATGTGGAGAAGATGCATCACAAAATAGATTTTATTGCTCCATAAGTTCACACAGTACATCATTAGTGGGAAAGAGGTAAGAAAATTCCATTACAGAGCCATGAGAGGAGTCTTACACTCCACATACTACCCTAAGGAAGAAAGAGAGAGGTGGGCAAGAGAGAAATAATGACCAACATTTTGAAATATGCCCCTCCTTTACAATATATGGAAGAATGAGAGGAGAGAGGGAAAAATTCAAATCTTGTTCCAACCACCCCTAGAAGAGCATTTAATTTTGCATGCAACAAGGATGGGATTTACTGCAAGACCCATGCCCCATGTGCTATTTTTTCATGGACAGGAAAAGAGGACCATTCTTCATCATGGTGGCAGGTGGGAGACTTGATAGCCTCGAAATGGAAGACTGAAACATAATGGTGGTGGGTGAGAAGTCAGTGCCGAGAGATCTCTAAAATGTCCTTTCCCACTCAAAATCAAGCTCTCCGGTAGAAAGATATGGTTGTCTAAAGATCAGATTCGTGGGCTCATAATATTTAAAAGAGTCTATCCGTGCAAGACCCACGTGGCAGCCTTACATGTTTTGAAGATTCAGACCCCTCCTCTCGCTCATGAAGTTGCACCATACTGACACGTGATGGCTTCCACGGGCTCCTCAATTTCCTCTGTATTCTATCTGAGTCCCTCCTATTGGCGAAGAAACTATGCCCAACCTAAGACACATGGAAGCTTCGTGCTCATTTTGAAACTACTCCCAAATTTTTATTTTGAAGCTGTGTGGATGAGACACATGGAGGCCTCTACAGGATTTTGGACTTTTCAATGGCCGACATTACTGTTTTCAGACTCTGACCATGTGGCAGATTGGTACACATTTGGGCACTACATTTTAGGCCACACCTTTGAAGTTGTGCCAAAGAGACACATGGCACCTTCCGCTGGCTTGAGAATTTTCAATTTCTCAACTCTATTTCCTTTTCAGACCTGATACACATGGAAGCTTTGCGCTTGTTTCGAAACTCCCCTTTGGGTCTAACCCTTGAAGATGCACCATTTGGACATATGGAGGCCTCCCCTATCTCTTCTTTTCTTAATTGATTCAATAGCCGTCACTTCCCCCATTTGGATTTTGACCACGTGGAGAGCCCGCGCTTATTTGGGAACCCACTCTATATTTCACCTCTTAAGTTGTGGCAAGTAGACACGTGGTTCTTTCTGTTGGCCTCATACGTTTCAATGACCGATTCAACATTTTGAGACTCTTTCGATGTGGAGGGTTGGCACTCATTTAGGGTACCCACTTTGGATTCTACCTTTGGCATTGCACTGATGAGGCACCTTGATCCTTCTGTGAGTCCTGTTTCTTTTCCCCCAAGTCGAGTCGTATGCGGCGAAGTCCAAAAACTTTGAACCCTTTCTTTTCACTCTTGTTTCTGCAAGCCTCTAACCTCTTTTAATGTTGTTTTCTCCTTTAGCGGACCCTGATTCTTCCTTATTCGAGCCCACCTACCCCTTGATTAATGGATTTGAATGTGAGCTCATAGGATAGAGCCGACCCTTAGATTTTATTTTGTGAAGGGTCATGTTTCATCAATTTTTCCTCGGGGGGTGAAATTGGGATAACAAGTATCACAATTTTGAGATCACACAAGATGAGGTTTAAAAACAAGGAAGGATGCTTAAGTTAACCAAACATTTACAATCAAGAAAACTATTCATCAGAAGCACTTCTATAACTTGAGGGGGGTAACATTAGATTTTTTATTTTTATTTTTATTAAAAATTTCATGGTAATCCCAAGAAAAATCATGACCACAAGGTTTCCTAAAGCCTGATTTTACACTTAAAATAAAACACGCAACACTAAACTAATTTATAAATGTCAAACATTAAGAAAATATTTCCAATAGAAACTAACATATCAATACAAGAGGCACCACTCACTATAACACAAAGGGATTCATTTATCGTAAATCCTGCTCAAGCTCAAAATAACCATAAAGACAACATATGCATAAATCGTAACACCAACGAGCCTTCAAGGAAGCTAGAGAGAATAACAAGTAACAAGAGGGGTCCAACTACAATCCAAAGGTACATCATTCCAAAAGTGAGTAATAGTTACAGAAACAACTTACACTTTCCTTCCCAATGGAAAAAAGGGGCAAACAAAAACAAAGTGTCACAAGAAAATAATAAGGAAAAGAGGACTTCCCAAATTTATTTCATATCCTTAACATATGTTACCTTAAAATTACAATAACCTAGGTCACCCAGGACTAAATCAACACACAAGGAGGATTCTTTTCTTAAAAAAAAACAAGAGATAAGACCCAATCCTAAAAGGAAAAAACTCACACTCGTCGAGCTATGAGGCAAAAAGGGTATGAATACCAATCTCCTATAAGGTAAAATCACATACACCTATGAACAAGGGATTACTACGCAATTAGAACACATCACTATCAACAAGGTGTTTCACAATTCTGTGTAGGCGGCAGAACTAATGGTTCAACTATACATTGTACTTAATACATAAATCTTACTCATTTTATAAATCATTTTATTAAGTCAAAATTTATAGTTTTTCTTACTAAGCACAATCCTTAGGAGTTTTCTTAATTAAAACTTTCTCCTATTATGACATCACAAGTTTGTGTTATAAGGAGCACCACTAAGGTGGGCATGATATCTCGCCATTCTGTATAGGTGGAAAAAGTATTTATTTTTACTCCTAGGGAAGGTAGATGGAAAAATTTTCCTTTCTATTCTTCTACATAGATTTTATTTCTTCTATTAATCTACCAAGGTTATAGCAAGGACCATTTTCCTTTATCTATGGTCCATTTTATTTGTTAAGTTTCAAGGTCAAATCTCCTCAATTATAGTTTTATAGTATTAAGGTGAGTCATCTTATCAATTAAATTTTAATGGGAAGGAAGAGTCAAACATATCACATTATTAATTTTATGGGAGAGAGATATGAATCAACACATCACATTTTTAATTCTATAGGAACAAGAGACATTCAACATAGAAAACACATCATTAATTTTTTAAGAACTAGGAATCTATCATTCAACATGTATCACACCAATATTTCAAGGGTTTACCAAATAATTACCAACATCATTAAACATTCCTAATGGGTCTCTACAAGTTTCAAAAGAAGTTACAAGGAAGACCCATTAAAGAGGCATATTTACTTTTACGAATTTATGAGGTTTAAAAATGTTTGTTGTTTAGGATCAAACATTTTACTCACATAATAATACAATGAAATGTTTTCAATTCAAAATCCATATTTCCACAAGATACCACCAACTAGCAACAAGATGACAATGAAAATTTTACTCCAAGGACACCACATTCCCATTAGAAAGCATAAAATGCAAGAGGACAATCAACTAATCTATCCAGACCTGGACTCTACGACCAAGAGTTATAGTTTAAAAAGAAGAAGCACAATATAAGCTCCACGATTAAAATATTAAGATCTACCAAACTAACATCTCTAAGAGTAAGGTCCAAAAGACCCAACATCATCCATAAGGGTCTCCACGTAATCCAAAGATTAATAGGTCATAAATTTTTATTCATAACAATCTAAAAGATTAAGAAAAAGGTAGCCTTATTTATAGGTCAATGAGAGAAAAACAAAATAAGCACACTTAATTAAACACATTTCCTGAATGGGATTAATTATATCCATAATTACCAAGATACATACAATCCACAAGTCAATACTTTCTATAAAGAAACATATAAACCATGATAAAACTTAGCATGCCATCATGGAGCATCACTACCAAACAAAAACTTATCCACTTAAAATATACAGTCAACCAAGATTCAAATTGTTCCTAAAACAATCCATAAGCCCATAACCAAACACATCTACTCTGACGAGGATAAAAGCTCTTACCAGGTTGTAAGAGGATCACCACCACCGCTATCAAGCTGCCAACTAGACTACACTACACAACAAACTCTGCAAGATCATAGACACACTCAAGGTTTTGTCTTTCCAAAAGCAAGGCATAACTTAAAGCACCTAAGAAGACATTCCAGGAGCCTAGGGTGTACCCCCATACGACGAAATGTCACAATACAAATAGCGTAGAACCAAGCTAAACAACATGCAAGAAATAATCATGTAACATTTAGCTAAGTAGTCAACAAATAAACAAGTTGAGTCCCCAGTCAAAGTAAAATCCAAGGAATATTGGAAATCAAGGAAAGTGGCTAACTAGCCACATTACAATGTCTAAAAATTCTAGTAAAAATATAAATAACTAAAAGATCCTTCGAGCTTCTCAATCAAATCATAAAATAAGATGTTGTTCCTTGCTAAAATAATACAAGTTTACAAATATAAAATATAAAAAGTCCACATCACAGTCACTTCACAACCCCTTCTTGGACCACCAGTAGGGGTATTATACATTGAGCTCAATTTAAAGAACACATATGCACATCTAGATCAAATGTGACAACATACCTAATACCCACTTACTCATACGAGGATTAAGTCACCAAAGTGGAAACCAAAACTAACTCACCTAACCAGTGAAGGGAAAAGGGGGATTTAGACGACTAGACAACTTCTAATTTTACTCTACCTTACCCCTGAACACAACCACTAATGTCAAACCACAAGAATCACACCATACAATTTATCATTCCAACGAGGAAGATTCTAAAAGGGTTTATCGCATCATATGACTAAAGAAAGGGTTAGGAATCATCAAACAACATATATTTCAAAGTAGAAAAAAAAATTTGCTACACAAGAAGTTCACAAAAATGTCAATCTAATTCAATGTTTTCGGTTAACTGTGTTTGACAAAATGCCAATATGCGAGTACAATAATTCAAACAAATTTATTATTTTATTATTAATTCAATTATGGCAATTCAAATTATGTTAACTAGTTTACGGGTTTCAAAGTCGGCCAAGGGTCCAAACATTGAACCCACGGCTCTGATACCAAATTTAATGCCCACATTTTACCCAATAAGAACTCACGAGAAAACCCAATAGATAAATAAAAAATGAAATTATGGAATAGTTTTTTTTAAAAGGTTACCACAGTTCAGAAAACAATTATAGGCTAAGAATATTTCCCTGATTCCCAAAATTAATATTACATTTTAAAACTTTCACTAACAAGTCTCCAATTTTTTTTAAAATAGTCTTCATTAGCTTTTTAAAAAAATAACTCCATTAGCCTCATCTAAATTCATTTTATTTAAGGTACAAAATGATTTTAAATTAAATCATAGTAGGATAATATTTTACATTGTTAAAGACATGCACATTGTTCTAAATTTATTTTCTATAAGTTCAAGGTATGCAACTATTGTAAACACCCTTAGGCCCCCTTTTCTAACAAAAACCCATCTTTTATTTATTTCATTCCCACCTAAATACCTCATCACTTAAGTGATGTATGGTTCATTCTACACCACTATATCTAACCTTTTTCGACCCTTAGATTTAGGGTATACAAAATTAACCCTAAGAATCCTTATGGATTTTTATATATTTATTTTTCTAAACCTAATCTCTAATTTCTTTTGTTTTCACTTGCAGATTATGGAATAAGAGAGGAGAAGGTCAAGCCATGGAGGCCATTAGAGACATCGAAGCTTTCCTTGATTAAAATTTTGAACTTAAAACTTGGATCTATTCATTTCCCCTTGTGGGTATTGATTTTATTTCCTTTGTAATTTTTTATTACAAGGATTTTACTTGCAGATTCAAGGAGTTTATTTTGTGGGTATACCCATTTGGGTAAAACTATAAATCGCATATATATATATATATATATATATATATATATAAAGAAAAACATGTTTAATAAATGTATATTTCTCTTAAAAGAAAATCCCTTTTTGCTCATACGATTAACAAATATAGATACATACGTGTGTATATACATATATACATATATATATATATAATATATATGTATATATGTATATATGTATATATGTATATGTATGTATGTATGTATGTGTAAATATACATGTATGTGTGTGTACATACATACATACATATATACATACATACATACATACATACATACATACATACATACATATATATATATATATATATATATATATATAAGCACTGGCCGCAAGAGGAAGCTGTGCACATGCCACATGCTTAAAGGAATGAATGCTTTTGTTATAGGGATGTCAGTTTAGGGTTAAATACGCGGGGGTGGGGGGTGTGGTTTAGATTTCTACATGGCGAGGTTTAGGTTAATAGGTTAGTGTGTTGGGGCTTAAAGTTTATTTTTGGGGAAGGGCGTCGATCCCACCCCCACCCCATATACAAGTATATGGGTTGGGGATGGGGTCTGTGCCCATTCCCCCCAACCACATTCATAATTACAAACCTACATAGGAAGAGGCTGCGGCCACACATGACCAAAACATAAAATGTTTTTCTTTTCTTTTTTTGTTTTCATTTTATAATTAAAAGTTTAACCTTATCCAAATATAATGCTTTAGCATTTTAATACGAATTTCCAACACTACCATTTATTATTATATATAAACAACTAAAAATAGATATATTATTACATATATGTTTATATATTAATATTTAACAATAAAACATGATTATTAGTATTTGTTAAAATAACATGTATTAAAATTATATAATGGTAATGTGGCTAGTGAAAATGACCCTTTTACATTATCATTATATAACTATTGTATATTAATATTATACATTCATTTATCAAAGTTTTTATATTCCATTTAAAAGAAAAATTGTGAATAATGTGGAAGGATAAATGTCACATTCTATATGGGTAAGATTTACATGCACTAGGAAAATAGTAGTGCAAAATTGTGTATTTATAGGGATTTAAAACTTATCACTTTCCATTTCATTTATACAATCATCTTAAAGGTCTAATTAGTTGTGATTCAATCCTTTACTTTGATCAGTCTTATATACACAAGGTAGAGATTTTATCAATAAGTCAATCATGCCTAATCCTTTTGCACATCTAGCTTGGACTAAGTGAAGCAAAAAACTATCAAATGAAATTTATTTCAACATTCTAGTAACAAGGATTGTCCACAATGAACTTATTCAACATTTATTTCACCTCAAAGAGTGCAAATCCATAAACAATTAACTCCTAAACACAAATTTAGATGTGAAAGAACTTAATTTCCATTTACAATATGTTTGCAAGACTCATATTCACATGAAATAATATAGATTAAAATAATCCATTTCCAAGGATGAATGAGATTACTTTCAATAACTATTGATACAATTTACAAGTAGTAGGATGGTAATAGAATGAGATGTAACTCTACAAGCCTTTCTCCAACAATAGTACCTTCTCCATTGAACTCATCATCGTCATCAAGCCAAGCACACAACAAAAATGGGGGAGTAGGCAACACTCTCCACCTAACCAAACTATCCAATGAGAGATAGAAGCCTTCTTCCTCATTGGCCCCCACAATCATGGAAACTCAAAAATGGCTTCCACACACACATTTAATCAAGACCAACAATGAAAAACACAATACCAACTTCTTTAAAACCAAACAAAAAATCTCAAAACAGAAAGGCTATCATGCTAAAGCCAGGGAGGAGAAAGTATCATGGGAGTTCTTCTTATGCCTCCCAAGGGCTTGGGTGTCCACCTATGAGCCTCAAAAACTCTATCACAATACACACAACACTCTTATGCCTCCCTAAAAAAGATACACCACTCTTATGCCTCCCTCAAGAAGATAAGATAAACACAATTCATATTTATTAACAAGGTGGAAATCCCAACCCAACTCCCTCCTAAAAATACCCATTGCATTTCTCTTATGCCTCCCTCAAGTTTTACCCCCATTTCCATTTCTCCCACAACCCAAGAATCAAGTTTATTTCCAACAAGCTTTACCAATGCAACAATCAACATTTGCACATAAGAGCACAACAAAGTAACAAGGTAAAAACAAAGGTAGAGATCTACCTCACAAATGAAAAGTATCAATACACAACAAGATCCAAGCCTTCCAAATTCCTAAGAAACCATCATCCACTCCAAGCTCCATTCTCAATCTAAATCTCTCCCAAATTAAAGGCATTCAAAAAAGAAAGAGAGAAAGTAACCCCCAAATATTCACACAAAATGAAATAAATAAAAAAGAGGGATATGGAGATGATGTGGATCCATGTAGGATGCCACATCATTTCTTGTCCATCCCACATCACCAAGGTCAAATGCATACCCCAAAGCATAATAAATTGGTGGTTGGGGAAAATACCACCCTCTTACACACTAATCCCAACTCACACCCCTAAGGACAACAATTAATTACCCATGTAAGAAAAGTGCAATGAATTTCCCTTTTCCTTCATTGGAACACAAAATAGGACCTAAAATAATTCCCTCACATCATAGTCTAGGTGGTTGGGTCAATATAATACGTGTGGGATAAGATTAACTTGTCCCACAAGTCACCAAAATGGCCTAGAAGGTGAAAATCCTAATTTCACTTAAGAGATAGAGTATAAACTAATCCAAAACAAATTAAATTCATTCTCATCCAACACACATTAAAGCTACCAACTCGCATTTATTCCCCCATTTTTTCACATCCTAATTAACACTAGTTAAAAATAATAATTAACTTAAGAGGGGGGTTTTAAACAATAATAATAATGTGAATCCACATACTAATAAAATACAATACTCACAATTAATAAAATCAACAAGAAAAAATCATAAAATTACCTAAGGTCACTTTTGAGGTCACCCTCCGATGGGGACATCCAAACAATCAACAACAATACACAACATACGAATACACGAGTTTCTATGGTGACCTATTGCCAATACCCCACATTCCTTTGTTGTTGGTCTCTTATCCCTCGTAGTTTGTTGTGTTATAATTTCTTTAAAGATCCAACAATACCTTTCCTACTTCATGGCCATATTAATGACGTTGATATAATAAAACACATGCCTGTATACATAAAAATTTACATCATTGAATATTATAATTAAACCAATGTTAGAATCAAGTAATTCACCAGTTGTTTAATTTTCTAATATTTTTATTATAACAATCCATCAATTTCCAGTAAGATCACAACATCAACAATCATCCAGTAATATCCGTAATTCATGTCTAATACATCCATACAGTAGTAATAGTTAGAACATAGAATACTGATATAGGAATGAAGCATATAAACTTACCGCAATAGTCACATCATGTCGCAAGTCTAACATGTATGTATTGTCTATCCAATAAGTAAAACAAGTGTATCAATGTCAATCTAGAAATGTCTAATCTCTATTATGATATAAAGGTCTAGGGATCCAATAAAGAGTGACCAGAGCCAAAACAATATAAACAATAGTAATGACATAATAATCAGTCTGTAATAAGGAAACTATTCTAGATCATCATCGTCATATCCTTAAATTCCCATCAGGTCCACAATACAACCATACAGTTAAAATAATAATCAAAACACAATATTAATCATGATGTCCTCCACATCTTATCAATATGCTATGTAGAATACAAAATCAATTTTAAATATTATAATCAGTTTGAAATTGATAAAATAGTTGATTCAGTTTCTAAGAGAAGTGGGCATTACACAACGACTCTAAAAAACATGAAAATAATACATCCATTTATTCTCATAATCATACATACCACGTGTTACCTCCTCCTGAATTAGGATCTTTGGATTTCTTAGTAGCAAATAGTGACGCTTCGCCACTAATAAGTTTCTTGTCCAATGATGATTATCATGCAAATTTTACATCTAATCATTTACATATCAAGGCATCTATTTGTTCTACCTCCATCAACAATACTAAGGTTGAACCATCCTGGCCCATTAGTGGATGCTATATTTCACTTCTAAGGGGTATCATTTATCCTCCAGTCGCAAATTGAATTTCCTTTCAATAAGCCATATGGTGTTGTCAAATTACACGTCATGGTTTTCCCTCTTACAATTATTGTTCCTTTCCTAATTGGAAACAAAATTTCTCGATGTGACATGCTATTTGTCCTCAATTTGATTCATATCTCTCAGTCTATATATTTTATGAATCATCTATGAATCAATTTTATCCATAATAAACAGTTTATTTCTATTGACGGTGTTCGTCCATCTACTCCATGGTCATTATCTCCTTATACAGTATCCAATGTATCACCTACTTCTTCTAACACATCACATTCTATGTTGCTCAAATAATACTCTACTCCTAGCTCACCTTCTCGAGTAACATCTACACAACCAAATCATTCTATTATTCCTACACACATGTATAGGCCCCTTCTCAGGATAATCAATATATCTTAGTGTCGATCGCTGCCTTGTTTTGTTCCGCATATATATCCATCAACTTTGTACTCCACATCATATAGATCTCCAGCACTGATGAATTTTACTATGCCATTACCTTCATCAAACATTCATCCATCACATGCATATAGACTTTATTCACTAGCGCAATGTTTGCGTACCATATCACCACTACTAGAGAATGGTCCTATGTATTTACCACCACAGACATCAGATGGAGGACCTTCATCCCCCACTATCATTTGTTTTTCTACTCCTTTCTATATACTTAGGGGGGGTATAATATCTAGTAAACTCCCCCTATTCATCATAGTATCTATGCAAATATCATATTTTCACCTTCATATAGGAATATTTCATTACATGTTTTAGCAAGCACAATTACTCGATGACTCACTCTTGTGCTCTGGTGCACACTTGACTATTGAGGGATTACTACTACATTGAACCCCCCACACTAAAATTGGTTGTACATATCGCGTCACTTCACACATCGCACGTTATACACCATACATTCTATAATTTAGTTTGTAACATTTTGGAATTTTCACATTCATACATCACACATCATGCTAGTCTTCATCTTACGTATACTGTACTTGCATCATTTTCACATCTAACATCATATACTATTTACTACATTACTATATTACATATAGATATTACCTTGCACACTATACATTACATTTTATACACACTACACATTCTACATTGCATTTTACATACCGTACATTTCCATAGTATCATCATCAAATGGTCGAATTTCATCATTACATAGACTACATCGTATTCTACACTTTATACTCACATCCCTATGGCACACTTTAGTTCCTTGCTCCATACCTGACTACTGAGGGTTTACAAATAAAATGAACCTTATACTCATCACACGTTTACAATTCAATTTATCATCACACAATGTTTCTAGGATAGTGACATATGATTTAGGCTAAATGGTTACCCATTATATCATTTTTTAGTGGTATACAACTTACATCACCACTACCTCTTTTCAGCTCGTAGTGATATAAACTTAGGGATGAATCATCAATCATCAATAATTTATTCATCTTACAGTTGTTGTGTGTAATTTAATTTTTTTTAAAGTTATGAAGATGGGGTGGGAATATATAAAGAAACCCAAAAGCTTCGAAACAAACAACTCAATAACCATCAAATTAGAGATAAGGAAGAGCTACCTATTTGCATGCATATATATAAAGCTTGAAACAAACAATCAATCTATAAACATGACTATATTAGTTCTCTACTCCATGAAATCTATTGATAAATTAACTTATTAAAGTAATCAATTATGTGTTTATTGATGTCTCAAAAGCTTAAAAATGGAAGATCACCATTAATGTCTTCTCCCATTTACCTAAAGCTTTGAAGGGATTAGAAAATAACAAGAAAATAGCTCAAATAAACTATGAAATGAATCTAAAAAGACTTAAAAATGATCTAAATCAAAAATGAGATGAAAGAGAGAGAGTTGTTAGGAAAGGGTGGGAGGGTTACCCTTCTATTTATAGTTTTTGGTTTGAAGAAAAATTTGTTTTGATGATGCATCTTTGACTAAAAAGGAGTAAAAAAGGTCATTTATAGAAAAGCAAATTGGAAGGTGTGAACTGAATTTGGAAGGCTAAGTGGCTATTTGGAAGGTGATATATTTGTAGAAAGTTGAATTCTCTGTAGAAAGTCAATAAGGGGGTTAACTAACCTAAACAAGGTTAATTAAATAGGATAACAAGCTTATAGAAGCTTGTTATAGAGGGATTAGAAAATTTAGAAAGCTGAGAAGAGGATAGAAAGGGTGTCTTACTAGTGTAGTGTAGTAAATTGACATGAGAATAGGATAGTTAGTATGATCTTAGTAATAAGATCATGTAAACCAAATTATAGGTGCCTAAAATGGTATACGCTTTATGTTCAATCACCACCTTCCTTTATTCAGCTCATAGTGATATACACTGAGGATAAATCATCACTCATCAATTCATCATGTTGTGATATATGTTTTGGCTATAGGGTTCAAATGAATTTTGTCGCTAGGTCACATTTAATCACTACACATACACATCCATCACAACGCATTAGACACAACACACAATGGGACCATTTCCCGAAGATGCACTCTCGTTTATAGTTCATTCTTGACTTCTATGGGGGAAAACTAAATGAGCCTCACCATGTACATTTCCATTCCCTCAGGGGGAACGTGACTCCTATCATTCAATCTTGCCTTCCATTCCATCCATCCAAAACATATTACATTTTCTTGGGGGCATTTAGTCTTTCATAATGGTGTTTTACATGATCACTTTACTATGCATGTTAGATTGATTTCTTATATGTCATTATCTATACTATCCACACATGGGCATTCATGTATTTGTTTAATTTTGATCACAAATATAGATCTTTTACAAACAACATGGAGGCTTGAATTCTACCATTCCTCCACTGGTCAATGAGGGGCACTGACATTCATCTCTTTCAAGTCATATTGTTGTATTTTGTACTTATTACTTCCAGACTTGTCTAAAGTACATTGATTTTCCCAACTAGTTTGACCATTCTCTAACCTGGTCAGGGTCCCTTTCATGTTCATTCCACCGGCTTTGAGGCTGTGCACGACCTCCATGAGTACTTCAGGTGCAAAGTAATTGCTCACGGTTGTGTTTAATCTCATACAGTAATTCATTATGCCAATGTTTCACTTTGCACACTGGGATTATTTTGTGAATGATGGTCCTTCATGACTATGACAGATAACGTGAGTCTGTCACAAATATTGCATCTTGCATGATGCGGCCTGTACTGGTCTTCTTGTGTTTCAAGCAGATCATGTCAAAGAAGAGCGATCTCATTAAAACAAACATTTACACATTGACTTCTAAGTGCGGTACATATGCAATCATAGAAATTGGTATTTTGCTCTTCATCCTGGGTTGTGGAAATACAGGTGCAACCTTGTTTCAATAGCCATGGATTATATTATCCTCCAAAGGATATATCAATGATTTCAATGTCCTCATGTTGGTTACTTAGAAGTGACAGGTAACTAATCCTTCTCAAAAAAGACGTCGACAAATGCACATCACTCAATATTGAGAAAGTCTTTGAGAGAGAAAAAATTTGGGGTATCTCTACAACCCTACATTAAGTGTAACATGTTTATTTTTGCACAAGTTGAATCATTTTGGGCATGTCGGTCTCAACCTTATGCATTTGGGGGTTGATATAGAGTGATTACACGTCTCAAACCATCGTCTAATCTCTTCTTTGACACACAAACAAGAAGCATCCTTACATGACATGGTCGTCTTAGCATTTAGGGGAGACATTAACTTTGGCAGAGGATCCTATGTATTCCTCTGTTTACAAGATTGGTTAGGCCCTCACCGCTCATGGCTGAAGATCAGCGAAAAAACTCGCAGTAGACAACAGATAAAAAGAGTCTTACCCAAGATCAATAATATATTGTGTAAACAGTATGTTGATACACTCAGAGCATCTGATTACTCAATATAGGATGCTTAGGCTCCTTTATGCGGATCTCTATGGAACCCTAAATATTATTTTAAATGTATGTCCTTATACACCCAATGAACTGAACAAGGAAGAAGCAAGTGTCACGTGCTTTATTTCAGTCAAATACTGAAGGTTTACGATTTAAATATATCACATGGAGAAACATGTTACTTTTCCATCATGTGCGCTCTTACATAGCATGTTTCACATATATGGCTCGCACACACACATCACACTCACAGAGGTGTTATTGACCTACTCTAAGATTCGAGAGAATCCTTCCATCATTAGAGTAGATTCAATGAGAACACGCAGATAGAATGAGTGAACAAAATTCATGGGAGTATTATTGCCCAAATATACAAGGCACTAGCTTGTGGTAAGGAAACATGTTATGAAATACCTTCTCTGCCTGATTCACCCATAGCATGATCCGAATGACTACACTTTAGGTTATTCCTTATTCCTAGGATAAGAGCTCTCATTATTTTTTCAGGCTTCACATTGGAGAAAAATGAAGATCCAATGCGTGCGAGTGATGTAGGACTCCATACATTGTATAGTCTTTTGGGGCATACCCTCTCATCAGTCTAGAGAAGCATAAAATAGCTCAACTATCTGATGCCTGGAGTTCTATTCCACTATTTTACTGACTCCACTCCGATGGAATTCTCTTCAAAAGTAACCTTCGATGCAAACTGGAAACCGAAAAACATTAATGGCAAACAAATCCGACAAAGTGTCAGTAACAAAGTCAAATGGATTAAAAAAAAAAAACAAAGGCCCAATGAAAAAAAAAAGTCAAAGGTGGGATTAGCTTCTTGCCTACCTCTTTCTGCATGGGTGCAAAAAGGTCAGAAAATGTAAATATCGTTCTTCATTCTTATAGGACGCAGAAACTACAGTACTTCCCATAAAGGAACTAATTCAAGTGGATCAAACTTGTACCTATGGGGTCTTGACTTCATGAGGCATGATAAATCCACCCCTCAAGAGGCACTTGTTTTATAAAAAAACACGGAAACAAAGAAAAAAAGCCCACCGCCACCCCCCCCACCCCCCCACAGGCAGACACAGGATAAAAAAAAAAAAGAAATAAAAAAAACAAAAAACCCCCCAAAAAAAAAAAAAAAAAAAAAAAAAAAAACACACAAAAAACCCCCCCCCCAAAAAAAACCCCCCCCCCCAAAAAAAAAAAACCCCCCACCCCAAAAAAACCCACCCCACCCCCCCAAAAAAAAAACAAAAACCCCCCCCCCCCCCCGCCCCCCTCAAAAAAAAACCCGAACCCCCCCCCCCCCCCCCCCCCCCACCCCCAAACCCCCCCCCCCCCCCCCCCCCCCCCCCCCCCCCACACCCCCCCACCCCCCCCCCCCGACCACCCCCCCCCCCCCCCCCCCCCCCCCCACCCCCCCCCCCCCCCCCCCCCCCCCCCCCCCCCCCCCCCCCCCACACCCCCCCCCCCCCCCCCCCCCCCCCCCCCCCCCCCCCCCCCCCCAACCCCCCCCCCCCCCCCCCCCCCCCCACCCCCCCCCCCCCCCCGCCCCACCCCCCCCCCCCCCACAGCCTTCCCGTCAGTCCCCCGAGCACACCCCACGACCGACCCAGAAACACAGTCTAAAGCCACGCCACCGGCCCCGACCACACACACCTCTCGCGGCCCCCCGCCCCCCGGAAGGGTAGGGAAAACCAACAAGCCCTCGCCGCACAGCACATCAAACAAACAGGGTTAGAGCGTACGCAGCACACCTGCCAACACAACATCACATCGAAGTCGGCACAACCTAATTGAATACCGTTCCGAAAACATACGCGAGTCTTTCACACCCGGACCCACTCTGGTCGTAACATCGCAATCTATTCCTTACATATTCCATCCGCCGCCATCAATGTAGTTCCCCAACTGCGCGAAGAGGACGATTCAGAGAGTAGTCGAACTTTGGCAATTAAACAAGGTTGTCAAAAACTCCTCTTTCGTGCCCGACTTGTTGCGGTGAACAGTATCATCAGGTTCTTGGTAACACCACAGCGTGCCCCCCTCACAAAATAGCACCCAAACCTTAAAGTCTCCATTACGCGAACCACAGATGAGACCAACCCTCTATATTCTATGTCAACACGGCTCCTACTCGATAGCCAACCACCTCCGGCCCACACCCGTACCTCACTTACACCCCCTCACCGCGTCTCACCACCCCTTTGTTAGCTTGACGCAGTCCACCCCTCCAAGCACTCGACCACTCCACCCGAAACTCCCGACTTTTGGCCCATCCGCAATTCCCACCTGGGGAGCCTTCTCTTCCCACCTCCCATGCCCACCCACGGATAACTTTAACATTTTTAGATCTAGTTTCTCTTATTCATCGGAGTTGTAACCACCTGCCCCATGGACACGGCAACCCTAGGGAAACCCAACAAAACAACTACACCACCCCCAAACGCCTCCCTCCACCTGTGGGTTTTGTCCCTCCTTTTCTTTTTTGCTTAGTTGGTCTTCTCCATTCGTCCTTCCCCCATTTTTCAACCACTCTAGGTCTTCTCAACCCTAATTTCCTTTAACTTTTTCAATTTTTAGGGATGATTCTCTGTTTATGGTGTTTATGTTATTTCATACCATTCACCCCCTTCGCTGACGGCCACATTACTTGTACTGCAGAAGCCCAAATTAGGCGCCAGCCGAAACCTGCTGGTTTCACCCAACAAACCACCCACACCATGTCAAGACGAGTGACAAAGATCAGTTCTAGCTTTACACCGACCCTGGCACCTCAGTTACACAGACTGAAGCCCCGTACGTAGGCACCTATCACCTTCCCACCAGTGCTCCAGTCTTAGGAACTCAAAGCCAGATCATATCACGCGTTTCTCACTTCTCTTCTTCTCCACTTTTAGTCCTCTCTTACGACCATAGTCCCATGAGCCTCTATTATTCCCCCCCGTTGTTTCTTCCGCTTCTCTCTCTGGCCCAATTAGGGCATGATATTTCATTAGATTGTTGGTTTAGATTACATTTATTCCGTCTTTACCCCAACCCCCGACCAAACATTCCTCCTCGCATTAGATAAACTACAGTCCAATTTAGTTCCATTTTTATGTAATCAACAAAGGAACTCTAGGCGTTACGTGTTGTCCCAGATTTAGGATAACCATTATGAGTGGGTCAAGTTCCCTTTGTAAGCACTAATTTTTCTCTTGTAGTGACTGGCGCTGGGCCCCCACAAAAACTAAAGAAAGTGAGGTGAAGAAGGTGATTGCGCAACAAAAATTTCGGGACCTTAATACAAATAATCACAATAATGACTACAAAAATGACTTTAAAAACATTAATACACCTATTATAATCGAATCTGTGTACTGCAACATGCCATTAACTACAATTCTTTTCCCTTTTTGTCAAAATGAAAAATATTTTTGGAAAGTTACAGGAAAGTTATAAGGATTAAGGAGAGAAACTATTCCAAATGCATCCCACACCACATTTCCTGTACCCCACTTCACCAAACAGTCAAAGTAGAGGAATATCATCTTTATTTTCAATGAGTGCACAGTATAATACTTCTGCATACCTAATTTACAGATGGAATCCTCCCCGCTTAAAACACTGCACACTGAAGATATAATATCAAAATCTCCCCCCCACCTTTCTCTCCAACTCAACACAATCTAAACTCATTCATGAATTTTTCCAAGCTGGCTAATTGGAAGACAAATCCAAATTTGGGCATCTGTGCATGGTTGTGTACACATCTTAACAACAACATACATCTTATAATAATAAGCCAAAAAGAATGTTGTATATATTAACTCCAGGGTTTTGAAAGGACAAATTTCTATAAAAATAATGTTTTCATTACTTTTCACTCCTACTTGACGTCAACTATTGGTGATGGTCACAACCTGCTATTGTGACACCACAAGGAAAAGGTAAATGTATGAACCCCTCTTGGAGTGGATTGAGGGCTATATAACTTCCCCTTTACTTTAATCATAAAAGTGAAATAATTGGTTTCTTTTGAGTTATGTATGATGTCTATTTTTACTCTATTAAAGTCTTAAATATGCTGATCAATGTTAATTTGTCTTTAATTGAGATGCATACATGCATTATTATATGCTTTACATACAAAAAGGGTGCCAATTATTGATCATGAATTTGAGAAATTATACCCATTTATCCATCCATATAATGAACTATTAAAAATTAAGTAAAATAAGTCCCTATCTATGATACGTTAGCAATGGATAAGAGTTTTGAGTTTACCATGACCCCTCTGACATAGTTATGGTTAAAGTATACTTCGGTTATTTTCTTTCCTCAATCAATGGTGGTTGTAACACAAAAACCTATCATAATTTTTGCATTTCTTATGTTTTTGAAGTCCTCTAGAATAGGGGTGTAACTCCTATCCAAATTGTGGTCACTATTTTATATGTTCTTTCGAGCTTGTTTTCTACTAGTTGTCAGATAAATAACTCATTTTACATTGTTATTCATTACCACACATTGTGTATCTTGAGTTGGTTAAAACATGGATGACCATAGATTCTTGAAATTCTATGTTTTTTCCTCCATTAATCAGTTTCTGTATTTTAATCAGGGTAATGTTGGAATTTTTCTTTTCAGCTTGTTTTTCTGCGTTGAGCTTATTTTATCATGTTGTGACTCGTTTGAGTTCATTGTGCTCTCACCCTTATTATATGTCATGTTTAAGTTCCCATTTTAGGTTGTCTACTCTATTATTTCTATTTTTTCACAAGTGACTCAACTATCCACTTTACGAACTTAGTTTGCTATGTGTGATAAACTCAAATCTCTTATTGTTTGTGTTGTTGGATCTGTTGCCTTAGTTTACTTAACCAAATAACTATGCTCTATTTTAATGTATGGGAGAAGGTGAGGGTTTCCTTATGAAATCACTAATTGTATATTTTTCCAATTCAATCAAGTGGGTTGGTTTACTATCTAAATTCATAGAGTGATCACTATTTCAACATTATTGTTTCATAGAATGCTATGCAACTCAAGCTAGAATTGTTTCTCCACAATTCCCGCATATAACAATTTTTTCTTTCTTCATGAAATCCTGTTGGATGGTTGTTGATTGTTAAGAACCAACTTCCAAATTTGTTAGTTCAGCTCTTATTTTCATTGATTATTAGTTGTTACAGATGTTGAGATCAGGCCTTGGAAATTTTAGCTCATGGGAAAGGCTAGGTTTTTGGTTTCCATATGGGTGTAGTAACACGAGCCATCCTCTAATTCAAAACAATTCCAATTAAGTCATTTTAGATGTAATAATATATATATGGCCTTGGTCATATTCCTTAGATCCTTTGTGGAGGTTCAAAATTGAGCTATGGGTATGAAAATAGTATTGTATTGATTTTACAGCATTGATAAATAAATAAATTTGAGTACAAGCTCCAAAAATTTGTTGCTGAGAATAGTTGTTTGCAAACAGTGAAAAGAAGAGCCTCGCATATATGTGTATTGAACTTCAAATAAACTACTAAAAATAATTAGCGTAACTAGAGGAAAGAATTACTACAGAATATGAGGTTGATTCTCCAAGGAAAACTAAGACATTTATGTTATAATTGTTGTTTGATTGCATTGGAACATTTGTGTTTCAGGTACCCTATAGACAATTGTGACTTTCTCTATGGGATAATCTTATTCAAAGGACCAATATATGTGGTAAAATGAAGGAAAAAGTACTTATTTTTGAATTCATGAGTGTATGATTCAAACCTCATAATATTTGAAGGTTGAGTTTTAATTATGTTTTATATGTACAAATATTTACATATAGTGAGACATGTGTTCTGAGGGTAAAACAATTAAATTGTGACTTATTCATGTAACTAACAACTATGGGGGAAGCTTGCTAATAATATAGGTGGATCCTCATCCATATTATAGACATAAATCATATAATATTACCTTTGGAAATTACATAAATTCAAATTTGTAGGAAAAAGTGGAGTCTCGGGTCATTACATTCCATTGAACATGAACTAGGGTTTATGAGAAAAAAACTTCTTTCTTCTAGAATATTTCCTAGCCCAAACATATCATAAATTTTTTAAAACCTCTCTAGAAGAGGTTGTGAGAGGGTTAAAAAACAACTAGCCCATTTCCTATCAACACAGGAGAGAGAATTTTTAACAATTTGCATGGTATTCGGGTACGTACGTTGAAAAGAAAGACAGTGGCTTGTTGAAAGAAAATATCTTTTCATGAATTTTCAAAACTGGAGATCCTTAATAAAACATCATAAAACACTCATCCTATTGGGAATCTAATTAATTTTAGCCTAGAAAGACTCAAATCATGAACTAAGTCTTGATAGTTAGGAATAATGTCCTATAAAAAGTCCACAAAGACCTAATTAAGAAATCAAAAAAAAAAAAATTGTGATTAGTAAATTTATCTAAAGTGTAAGAGATGAGACTTTGCATGTTTTAATTCTTATAAAGAGTTATTGAAGCCTATTTTGTCAATGTAAAGAGCTTAGCATTTAGAGGTTGTATGATTTTATATTGGGATCGAGAGCTAAAAGGAAGAGCTAGACCACGAAAGGTGATAGTGAATGAAGTAGGGGTTGATTAGGAATTTCAACAAAAAAACTTTCCCACATCTCACAAACTCTATAAAGATTGCTAGAAAACATTTATAATTCCTTTAGAGGCTTGTATTTTTTTGTATCCAATGTCAGTACATTGACTATGTTCTCAAGACCCGGTCCCAAATTGATTTTTTTTTTCAAAGTAGAGTAATATGATATAAAATTCTGAGCTTCCAAAGGGATTCGATTAAAAGGATGAGATAGGTGGATTTAGAAGTAAAAAACATGGTTTTTGACATTTCATGAGATCATTTAATCCTAAATGTTTAGAATTGCCAAGTTTTGGGTTTTTAAGCTTAGAGAACAAGGTGCATTTTTGTAAGAGTTGAACTAATTTGAAAAAAGTTGGTTGATCTAAATTCTTGCTGTGAGTGTGAAGTCAGTATATGTGAATACATCATTTAACTTGGAACTACAAAGGGAAAAACTCTCTCTAGAATAGATCATTTTTTCACTTTCAGGGAAAGTTAGATACTCCACCAAAACTATTGCATCTTGCATCTTGAAATAGCCTTATGAGTTGATTCCTTGTACTTCATGATACTGAGATTCCTCTACTATTTGAACCATCAAGATTATGCCAATTATTTTATTGAGGAGAAATTCAATTACTATGGGGTTTTAAAAAACTCTTCAATTTTGTATGATTTTGGGATAAATTATTGTAGAAGGAGGTTTGACCTCAATGTTATTTTCTTCCTTTTTACATGTCTCTGGCATTTTCCACTTGTGTTCTTGTCAGGAATGCTTACTATGATCTGTTTTTAACCTGGAAAATTTGTATATGAGTAAGAGTTATAAAAAATTTAACTCTATGTTTGAAGATTGTATGTTTATCTTTCATTCATTTCGAGGTTTGAAAATTTTTTTTTGATGAAATTGTTATGGAAAAATCATAGTACCCCTGAATTCTTGCAAGTGAAGAATGGTTGGGAAATAAGTGTGATTTTCAAATATGGAGCTATCTTAAAATGTTATTCCTGGGCTGTGAAATGGCGGATAGCTCTCCAAAGAAGGCATCCTTCTTTCCTAACCTAGTGTCAACTACTCCAAAGTGCATAGAGTGCTAATCTAACCCTATTATAACTGATTTTCTTAGAGGAAAAGGAGAGAAGTATGCATGAAAATGAAATATAATATAGGGAAGGTGATGCACCAGAAGGGGAGCGTGAGTTGAATAAATCTACACTTCATTGGAATGAAAACACATAAATTTCAAAACGGGTGACCTAGCACCACAAATAAAACTACCTGCTAAAAATCCACTTTCCAATAAATAGAACCTATTTTAAACCTTGCAATTGACATAGGATAGTGCACAAAAATTATAACAAATGAAAAAAACCCAGAAGATTGTACTCCAACATAAAGGAGGGTTGTAACATCCATAGATCTGATTTTATGCTAAATACAATTGATACAGTTCATTTCATAAGATGCAAAGGCCACAAATCTTGTATTTTACAATACTTAAATAGAGAGGTTGTGTTATCTCTCTGAGATTTGATCTTTTCATCTCTCGCTTTTGTAGATCTAATGGAAACACCTCGGGTTTGTGGGTATACCTATTTTGAGGTGAGTCTCCGGTATTAAGGCTTGTTCCTTATTTGATGTATCCTTAACTGATATCTAGGGTTAAGGGTACAAATATGGCTGTAAAAAATTAATTAAAACTAAGGTGACACACCAAACTATATGAGTCTTGACTGAGTACATGCACAATTGATATGGAATGAACTTCTGATGCACAAGACAACCATATTTATTAAGATAATTAAGGGTAAACACTTTTATGTATTGAGTGATTTAATCAAAACAATACTGCTAAGTTACACATACACACATTAATATCATCTAGAGATTACTGAATTTACAATGGTTAAGATTATTAATGAGGGAATTATTTGTACATTCAATAAGATTAATGAAAAACATACACAAGACTACAAATAATTGGAAAGGCAAAAAAAATACTTCACATTCAAAGGGAAAAACTGGAAAGAAAATTAATTCAGCACTCTATATCTAAAAATTTCCTCATTGTGATTTGAAAAAGGCACACAATATAAAGCGAAAATAAAAAATTTACCCTATTCCTTGAAATAGCCTAAGGCTTGTACTCACCCATACATCTTATTTTTATCCTTTATTTAATAATAGATAAAGGAATAAAAATAGAAGATGCAATTACAAAAAGGTATTAATAGCCTTGATTACAATACAGTGAAACTAAAGTTGACTGTTCTATTTTTTAAAAAATAAGGTGAATAATTTGATAATATAATAAGTTTTCTTGCTAGGAAAATCTCCTTCCTTGAGCATGTAACTTTGTCTCCTTGCGTTTTTTTTCCTCTTGTGAAGCATGCAAAAAATCAATTCCCTGTTTTTGAGTAAAATAATTGCAATACTTGCAATATTTGCAAAAAAATAAACATCCACTATGGGGACCACTTATCCATGTGCACATGCTAGGATGTTGACATCCCTTTAGCTTATAATGGTCACAAGGGTGACATACTGCAAATTATCTCTAGCTCCTCCAACAATTGGGACCACCTTTGTGGACTTATCAAACATAAAAGGGTCGACCATTTTTACATTACACTTTCCACTATAGTATCCACCACCTTTTGATTAATACATCCATGTATATACTTTTCGGCCATTGCATATTGGATAATGTATGGTTTTAAAAGATACACCTTTTTCGGTGATCATTGTGGGAATGATTTGGTCAACACTTGAATTATTTGGAGCATACACTATAGTGGGAATTTTGAAAGTCAAAATATACAATGATCATTTGATGACACATGGGCAGGCCCCTTCTACACAATGAGCTGACCCTTGGCATATTGGTAGGTGATATTTTAAACTCAACCCTAACTAGGGTTTCCTATCTTCTTGCCACGTATATGCATCTTGGACTCTGGTTGAGTTAGGGTTTTTGATAGAGAACCATCGATATCTGTCCTCTTGCATTTCTGATAATTGATATTTGACTTTGAATTAGGGTTTTACCCCTGTAATTAATTGCCTGCTAGAGGGAATGACCGTGGTTAATTTCTTTGGATGTGGAGCTCGATCCTTGGCCTTTGATATCTTTCCTTCTGATCTTGAGCCATTTATTATTGACCCTTGGTTAGGGTTAGGTTAAGCCAAAGATCTTGTGGGTGAGTTAAAACAACTCGAACTCATCCATTTTTCCACTTCACATCTGGTTCGTGGGTGAATCCCTTGTAAAAAAATTTGATACCATTGTTGGATCTCTGTTGAGCTTAGATTTCCTCTCAGACTGGTATTATGATGATTTCTTGCCTTTGCATTTGTTATTATCCTCTGTTGAGCTTGGCTATGTTGTTCGTTGGTCTCGATTTATTTTGTTTGCGAGCTCCTTTTTTAACATGGCTATAAGTGTTTTGAAGCTTTGAGCTTGGTTTGTATTGTTTTGGGCCTACAATGTTCTGGGGACTCAAACACTTGTATTTCTTGTCATTTTTATTTACTATTTTTCCTCTCAAAGGAGTTCATGTGCTTGAATTATTTGATTTTCCTTGTGGTTGTATAATGGTCTCCTTTTCTTGATCATTCCTGATCTTCTTTCTGTTTAGCTTCTGAATGTTTTCAAGTTTTTTGAGTGAATCATAGTTTGATGCTGGTCGTCATGAGTGGTTACAGGTAAGTTAATTTTCTATTACATATGTACCCCTCCATTTTCATTTTCTTTGTTGGATATGTCACTAAATCTTTTGAAATTATTGTGGGTTTCGTGATCTGAGCTCCATTCGGTTTCTGAGTTCAAAAATTTTCATGGGTATATGGAATTCTTACTTCATCATCCAGTTGTTCGAAAGTTTCTACTGTTCGATTATAACAATGATTTTCTACTTTTGAATTTGATTTATTGATACCCATTAATGGGTTTTTCGATCAACATTGGAGACTTTAATTTCTTTTCTTGGATCTATAACTTGAAATTGATTTTCGATGGGAATATTGGCTTTTGAAAGAAAACTTTAAAACTCCTTTAACCTGTATGTGTATGTAATTTTGATTCAAGGCTTTCTGTCTAAGTTTGTGATCTAAATGTTAGAGAGTGTTCCTCTTGCTCTGAAATGATTAGGCCTGAAGGCTAATTGATGTGGGTGTTTGTAGCTTCCTTTATTAATACCCTCTATATTGATTCAGTTTAATGCTTGGAGCTATTTCTGTAGGATTTTCTAATTGTAATTTATACTGCATATTTCATCCTTATCTAGTGACTATAAGATCACCTAGAAATACCTGTAGCTCTTTTGTAACTTAGATAAGTTCTAAGATAAATTGTACTTTGGATATTTACCTTCAATGGGGCTTCTATTCATTCATGCTTATTCCACTGTAACTAGATTGAGTCTTGAACTTCCGATGATGAACCTAATGTTAATCTTTTTTTAATTTACTTCCTTTCATAAATAGTTGTACCTATTTGATATGGTAGCATTTTTGATTTTTATCGTTTCTCTATTTGGAAACTTGTAAGTGGCTTTCTAGAAATTGCAATTAGTTCTTCATTTGTTTCTAATACTATTTTCAGGCATAAGCCTTGATTCAGATACTTTGTTAAGATCTCTGTAACTTTCTTATTTTACTTAGATGCTTTATTTCCTTGATAGTAATATTTATGGCATGTTGGAAACATTAAAATGTTGATTTTTCATGGCGAAGCCTTGGCAAAAATTTTCCATAGTTCTTTCTTCCTTCCATTTCCAACAATAGTAGTTGTATTTTTCTGGTTCAGAATATAGAAAGTAACACTTTTTTGTTGAAGCTGATTTGGTAAATAAAATTGAAACATCATAACTGTTTATCTTGATCATGGCATGCTCTTCTTATTTTCTGTATCACTTACTTGATTTAAATAATTCTTTTAAAGCATGTAGTAGTTAAAAACAACATGATGAAAAAATCATTAATGTCTAGTTTACATGGTGAAGCCCTATCAAATTTTTCCTAAAATATTCTTTTCATTTTGTTTCATCTGTAACCCTTTCTTTCCAGTTAAATTCAACTTCTTGAAATCTCGATTCTTCTTCTTTAGTTGTAAACTATAACATGTACTTCTATTTTCTAGTCCCTCTTTTGTACTGTAACTTCTTCCATTTGTAGGATAGTTGTCGAAACATGAGTTACATTCTTCCATCTCTCTAGCATGTACTTAATACTTATCTATTTCTTGTTGGCTACAACCTACACCTACACACTTAAGAACATAGTTTTGAAAATATCTAGGCTTTTTGGCCTCTGTTATGTCCATGGGCTTTTTCTTTTCTTTTCTTTTTCTTTCCTTCTTCTTGACCAAGTAAAGAATATATGCAGTTTATCTTCAAGTAATCTATATATCCTGTTATTAGAGATCTATATGTGAATTCGGATAGTATAGGAATACAAATTGATCCCTGAGCTCGTAACTAAGAGTTCATCTTTTCTTCTCTTTTTAGGTATAGTGGCTTTTACAACAAAGATGAAGAAGCAACAAAAGTTGGAAAAATAGATTCTTCAACCAATGAAGAAAACCCCCAAGGCAATGATGGGTTCACTCATACTCCTTTACTTTATATTTCATGCATGTGTACCTATTATTTCAGTTGATGTACTTTACGTTTCAGTTACATTCCATGGCTTGTGTGGGAAACATTTGAAAATTCCATATGAATAAAACATTAAATTTTGTAAATGATTTGTATATTTCTCTCTTCATTTCAAATTTCTGTATGGATTGTCTGATGAACTAAACAACTCTATAATATAATTGAATGTCTTAATCATGAAGGAAAGAACATTAAGAAAACTTGTAACATCCAACAATAAACTCTTGATTTTTGCAATCTACACTTATGTTTGTTGTTCCAAAACTTAGCATTTCACCTATTCTGTAATTGGATGTCTTGATCAACACAACACAGAAGTCCTTCAGGGATTTGCATTCTTTTAATGAAGATAGTCATGAAATTGTAGACTATGTAATCTGTTACATTTTGTAATAACACACATAGCTGCAGATTTCATGTAATCGTTTAACTAAATCAGTAGTAATGACATAATCTGAAAACTCCCCTGGCTTAGGTATACTTCACCAATGCTATCCATCATAACGAATTTTTGAGTTGCCCATTTTTGGACAAGTGCAAAAAATTTCAACAGTTTATAGCTCAACAAATTTCTCATAGACAAGAAAGAAGTGAGGGGCATATGTAAAGTATCCAACCTCTTGAAATGAGACCCTCTTTACAATTTATAGAAGAATATTCAAGAGAGGAGAGAGAAAATAAATCTAAAATTTCCTCCATTACCCACAAAAAATATATTTTATCCTGCAATGAGTATGCAAAATCCATGCTTGATTAATGAAACTACCTTGTGCAAGAAGAAATGAGCTCTGATTGCACTTGGGTACAACCTCTAGCTCCTACCACTTCATCATTATTTTTCTCCCACCCACCTTAACAATTTTCCATCAATGATCATTTCATGTTGTAGAGATTCAAAATACCTTTCCATCAAATATAATTTCATCAAAATTGTATAAGGGAAGAAAACGTTATTAAAGTTTGAATTTGAGCTATGATTTGGCTCTCCATTCACCCACTGAGCTGCAAAATTGAATGCAACTTTCACCGCCATGCCACCGAGCTGGTTTGGATTGGAGAAAAACTTTCCACCTACCTGTTTTGGTGTCAGGAGCCACCCACAGGGGGTTCACTTAGTAAAATTTTGGTATAACACGTGCGTTCGAAGGGTACTAAAGAATACCCTTAATTCTATTTTTTACCTCTAATTATTCAATTGATAATACCCCCTCCTGCTATATTATTAAAATGAAAACACCCCCTAATTTTTCCATGTACCTTACTTACCCTTTTATCAAGGACAATTTTATTTACCCCTTTTTATTTCTACCCAAATATATTAAAACAGAAAATATATCATATTTCTCACTCAATTTTTTTTAATATGCATTTACTCTCAAAAGATAGTTTGAAGCCATTGAATACCTATTACAAATCACCTTATTAATGTTAAGATTTAATCATTTATCAATAGTTCTTCAATAAATTAAGATGGTGAAATAATATCACTTGTGTTGAAAAACATACTCAATCCTAGTTTTCTACCATCTTATTATTTCTTGGTTAATAATATATTAATTGAGATTTCTTTATTCAAAAAGAGATTATAATTTAACTTTATGTACGCACTCCTTTTGTAATTTTAAGGTATTTACTTTTAAAAACTAGGGTTCAAATGTTTTAGTTTTATATTAAAATTAAACATTCCTTTCCTTTGGCCCACCTCTTTAACCTAACCCCTATACCCGATTCAAAAAATCAATAAATTTAACCCATTCACCCCCTCATGTCTACCGGTATATTGAATTGAATTTTATTAATTTTAATTACCTCAATATGAACCCATGTGCTATGATATTACCTTACTAATGAACCCCCCATGGAGTCAGCTCGACATCCTATGAAAACTCAATGAGCTTTTCCCTTTTGGTTTCAGATTTTAAATGGGTGGGATTTAAGAATTTTTTGTGCCCACAAATCCTCCATCACCTCAGCATTTCTGCATCCAAAAACTCAAAATCAGCTTGCCCCCACCAACTTTAGGTTTCATTTTTATAGGCCTTCTGAGATTCTTAACCCACCACTTTAGAATTTTAGGTCACCATTCTCAAAAACTGACTTTTCTGAAATCCCGAAAGATATGGTCTGTTGACTCATGCCCGTTGATTGGACTTCGAAGGCCCCTAGTTTGGAGTTTGGGCTCTCCCAACCTCATAATAATTTTCAACCTACCGACCTTACAAAATCCAAAGAAATTTTCTCTGAAACTCTGAAGTGCATTTCCCTTTCTATTTTTTTTGGGTGATGACCTTAATTTCACCTGTGCTCGGCCGACATAACCCACTAACTCGTTGAGTGATTTATCGAACTCACCTTCCGATGAGCTAATAAATTCACCATGTTTTTTGTTTGGTGATCTCATGAACTGAGCTATCTCTATTACCTTCATGATCTCACCGCAACCTGTTACTCAGTGCCTCACCCATCATATGGGTCGACCCCTAACGACTCACCTGATTTTAATGTCGAGTGAATTGATGTGGGTACGAGATCCAATCTCCCTACCTCTATGTTACATCCCACTATTTGAGTTAAATTTACTTAGGCCCATACCCTCAAGCCTCTTCTGCACTCTTTGGCCTCCACCAAACTTCTGGATGAGCTGTTCTAGGCCCACCATTCATAAACACTCCACATTGAGCTCACTATCTATCCATTCACAGAGCTTGCTACTCATGTTTCCCAAACCATTCACTTTGAACTGTGCTATCCCTTTTTCACCTTGTCGAGTCCATGGTAATATGTTTTCCATTGAATGTATCACTGGACCTTGAGCCTTTTTTTATACAGAGAGCTGACTCGGCTCCACCAACTAGTTATACAACTCTTCTCACTGAGCTACTTGGTGATACCTCTATTGACTCACTCGTCCAATGCGCAATTCCATCTCAGTGAGCTACTTCTACCTCAGTGGCCTTACATAGGCCTTTTTAGCAAATTTTGAATTTTTCTATATTTCTTGATGAATTTTCCTGGATGTGGAGGCTAAAGGGGAACCAATAGGGTGTCCCAGGGGTCCTTTTTCACCTTCTCACTCCTTTTCCCGTTTTATCTAGATGTGGTCCCATGGAGTCTGCATTTCCTCATTTATCCAAGTTGATCTCAACGGTCGGAACTGAGAAGAGTAAAAAATCCTCCTATGTTTTCAACACTCCCAAAATCTCTGAATGTGCTCCTGAGACCCCAGAAACCACCTGTAACTCAATTTAACCCTTAGGTTCCTTGTCTAGTGCTTGGATTATTCCTAACACTATTGTCTCTCTTGCAAGGGGTGCAAGATGGATAACAATTTGGTGACTTGTAGGGAAATATATTACCTAGATGTTTGTAGACCACTAGCCTGAGGTTTCCATTAAGGGCATGGAGTCACTATCGATGGCTTTTGAAATTAACCTATAAACTATTGAATCTCTTCTTAAAAACTACTTGAAGTATCATTTATTGGATTCCCCAATTTTGTAAGAAAATCTTGAAGTTAAAAATTGTGAGAGTGGAAAATTGTGTTAATCTTGAATTTTCACCCTTTCCTCTCTGCAATCTTAATCTGCGAGACTAAAAATGGGCATTACAAAAAGTATCCTGAAACCTTATTTTGACAAGTATGAGAACATTGAAACCACTGACCATTTGGCATGCATGGATCACTGAAGGGTTTTGAGTAAGACAATTTTTTGGTTTTGGACATCATGAAACTGTATTAAATCTATTTCTTCCTTGTTTTTAATGTTCCACTTGTGACATACCTGTGAAGGTTTCTTTCCGATTTAGCAGTGGTGCTAGAATTTCAACCGTTGACTGATCTAAAGGGACAAGAGAATGAAACTCTTGAAGTGGTCTCTAATGCTGATTTTAGTTTCTCTACATTTGAAACCTTTCGAATTCTGTAATTATTTCCTGTCACTTTGAGCTTACTATTACAAAATTTATTTTGAGAGACACACTGAATTATGCAATGATATAACCAGGTGCAATAAAACATATATTGAAGGTACTTAGGGAAGCTACATTCTAATATACAACAAGATAGTGTGCAGAAGAACTTACAATAATTTAAAATCCTAAACTAATACGAACAAGTGTGATAATTTTCCTTTCAGTAGCAATGCTTGAGATAGATTCCATTGAATGCAATAAAAAACTCTTCTTTATCCAAAGTGGATAGTTCAAAGGTATTACTACTCTTACATCCCATTATCATGTAGGGGTTACTACAAATGGTATCAAACTTGGAATGCCTTTTTTGGTTTATCCCGATTGCATCCCATTTTAGAACTAAGTCCCCTTCCTGAAAGGTCCTCAATTTGGCTTTCTTGTGAAATGACCTCCTGATTATGGCTTGATATGTTTCCATGGTTTGAATTACATGTTCTTTTATTTCTTTCAATTCCACGAGCTTCGGATACCTAGCTTCCATAGGCTTAAACTTGTATAATTCCAACTCCTTCATGAGATCTAATTCCAACAACTCGAGTGATATGGGCAACATTGCTTCTTTCCCATAGATGAAATATTATGGAGAGCTTCCCATTGACCTTTATGGCCTTATTACTATAACCCACAAGGCTGATTTTAGCTTGGTATACCATGTCCTCTTATTTTCATCTAGATTCCTTCTAATGATTCTTAATAAATTCTTATTCATGGACTGTACTTCCCGTTACCCTGGGGGTAATAATTTGAGGAGGTGCTCAAATAAATTCCATTCCTAACATCCCATTCAGTGATCTTTGTTTCAAGGAATGCTAGAGAATTATCTAATATGATGGTGATTGGGACTTTGAACCTTGTCATTTTACCCTTGTAGAAGTCCAATATGCTAGACTCATTCTCATCATTTAGTTCTATTGCTTTAGTCCACTTGGTGAAACAATATGTTACTATGAGAATCTAGTTATGACCTTGGCTCAAATTGAGATTAATGACCCTAATTAAATTCAATCCCCACTACATGAATGTTTGGTCCACAGAGTTTGGATGTAAAGGAAGCGTTGTTAGTCTCTCCTTACTTATGAATAATGCAAACTTCTTACACTTCTTGAACCAATTTTAGCAGTCACTAAACACCCGTTGACCAATAATAACCTGCCTTCATTACATTTAAATTCATTACCCATGAAGTGAAATTACCTTCGGCCTCTCCATAGTGAAAATCATGTAGTACCTTTCTAATTTGACTTGTTCTAATGCACCTAAATAGGAATACTTTTATGACTTTCTTGAAAAAAATTCCATCAAGAAGCACATACAGAATGGCCTGGAGTCTAGAATATCTCCTCTTTTCTTTTCTCATCTCTTAAGGGCATAGATCTATTTGTAGGAAATGCATCATATCCTAAGTCCAATAAATATTAGGCACATTATAATCTTCTTGTTCTTGATTATCCTACAATACCATAAAAGATTATTTTTCATTGTTTGTCTCAACATAGTGACTTTAAGAAAATTTATCACACAATCCCTTTCGACGAACCAATTTAGTAACTTTGATCTCTATCTTTTATTCCATGACACGAGTGATCCATCCCACTCATTTCTCATTCAAATCCCTTTTCTGGAGGAAGTCTTTGACTCTTCCACGGGAAACTACCAAATGGATCCTATTGTTTGAATTCTTTCAAGCTTCTAATAACTGTGAGAAAATGCTTCTCGATGAAAGAGTGCCTAACTTCATAGTCCTCTAAGATTTGATTGAAGAAGGCAGTCGGTTTCTCGAATCCCTCTTTTTTTTGTTGTACTAAGATTACATTAATAATTTCTGAACCATTGAAGGCATAAACCATGAAGTATTTCGAAAATTCCATATTAGTGTTATTCGAATCTTGAGATATAGAATTATTGATATCTTCGAAGCTTTATTTTCACTTTGTTGTCCACTTTAATACTATGCAAGAGTAGTAAAATTCAACACAAATATTAAAAAAAAATCGATCCTCCCCAAGAAAATTTGGACAGCCTTCTTTTGACTTGGTAGTAGAAATTCTCAAATGGCTTCAACCCTTTCATGATCAATTGTTAATTCCTCTTTAGATACAATGTGGCCATAGAGATTTCCTTATTGAGATAAGAATATACACTTCTTTGGGCTTAGAGACACTTGAAACCTCCTGCATCTTTGGAACACTTGCATGAGGTGAAAGAGGAGACTTATTGCATTCTTTGAGAACAAAATGATGTCATATAGATACACAAGAGCTATTTTTTTATCAACCCCTTGAACGCTAGGCCCATAGCCCTCTATAATTTAGCTCTGATGTTTGACAACCCAAATGACATTTTCCTATAGGAATAAGTGTCCCATTTAGTGGTAAAGTTTTCCTTGAATTGCTCCTCTTCCTTCACCATAATTGTATTATAGCCTAAGTAGCCATCTAGGAAAGAAATCCTTTCCCAACTGGCTACCACCTGCAAGAATTTCTCTATAGAAGGAAGCAGATAGTGGTGTTTGAGAGAATTCATGTTTAGGTTTTTAAATTCTACACACAACCTGATTTCATTATTCTCTTTCCTAACCGAAACCTGATTTGCAACCCAAGTTGATTGCTTGATTGGAAAAATAATGCTTTCCTCTACGATATTCTTCAGTTCCTTCATTAAGAGGGGTTTGATATGAGGGTTTCATAGTCTTTGATTTTTCTAGATAGGATTTTCCTCTAGATCAAGTTTAATAGTGTGTTGTGCTGAATTTAGATTGAAACACCTTAAATCCTCTTATCTCCAAGAATAAACATCTAGGAACTCTTGGAAAAGTTGTATGAAATAATATTTTTCTTTTTGAGAACTCACTTTCTAAATTTTTAGTACATTTCCTTATCCAACTGTAATTGGCTCTGAATCCTCCCCTCTAACCTGGATGGTTTCCTTCTCCTTCCAGAATTATTCATTGGGATTGAAGATTGACTCCAATGTCACCAAGAATTTTGGGAGCTTTTTTGTACTTAATTGAACGAATATTTCCCCATATTGTTTCTTTAATTTATCTTGGTTCTTGGTGGATGATTCAGCTTCTTCTTATAGGAAATTGATCATCTTTTTATCTTTCTTGAACACATTTCAGCTGCTGTTGTTATCTGGAACTATTGGTCTCAAAACTACCTTGATATTGGGTTGTGTTTTATCCCTTTTAATACTATTAACCATATCACATGTTGCCCCAATTGCTGGAAGTTTTTCTACAGATTCATTCATCTTACTTGGTATGGAACTGATATTGAATGAATCAAAGTCTTTAACTATATCCCATACCCGCTTTTTGTAGCTCCTTAGGATATCATTTAGAGCAACATTTAATCCTATGACTTGATTCACAATCAATTCACTATTTCCAAACACTTGCAAGTTCTTGTTACCCCTTTTCCTTTTCCACAGAAGTCTATAGATTAGAGCTTCATTCTCAAATGTGTTGTTTGAACATGGAAATTGAAATCGGAAGGCTGAGTAGTACTTGATGTTTTGTGGCGAAATAAACATGGAACCTTCTCTAGCACCTTTCTTGATCCTTGAACCATCAAAAACTAGTTTCCATACCTCATTTTCATCCTTATATTTTAGCTTCGTGATGTTAGGGAGAGGAGGATTCTCTTCATGCAAGCAATATATGCCCAATTTAGCATTTTCAATGTCTTTGTATGGATCAAAAACATGTATTTTGTTTTGCCAATCATCTAATGTTAAATCTGGAATGCATTTTTAACTTTAGTACCCTTATCTGGAGTGTTTGAAAACTTCTCCCGATCAAAATTTTAGCAGTTGGTGCTGATTGAGATTGTCACATGGGGCTCAATGTGAAATTTTGCAATTGGTTCTGACCTGATCGTATCTTTGGCTCCATATCTTATTTTGAAGAGCATGTGAGACCAATCAGATGATAGCAATTCGCCAATCTTAGTCATGAATTTACTTGACAAATACAAGGCAAAACATCGTGGTATGTCAATAACCAATACATCTTGCAAAACTATGACATTAAGGAAAGCATGCAGTCTAATACTTAATCCTTTGATGACTCCAATGGTTCCACTACTGTCCCATCTAGTTTCTCAAATTCTATAAGGATTAGTTCATAATTTAGAAAAAATTGATTTTCTATTTGCTTTTGCATTACTAATTTTCTTTCCCCTGAATCGATCATACAATTGTGCACTCAATTTTTCCTTAAAATCAATGACACATTTAACGGTAGAGGATTAAAAAAATTTATTTGTTGACCTCCTTGTTACACTGCATTAGTGAGAGCATTTTCCTTATTTTTGGATGATCCATTCGAGGCAGAAAAATTATCCATTGCTTCCTACAACAAATCATGTTGTCCTAGTATTTCGAGTGACTTCCACCTGGAAATGTTTACATGTGTTTTCTTCATTTGATCAATAACGTTGAAAGGGGATGGATTATCCTTTTTCTACCCTTTACTTGGCACAATATTTTCTAAATATTGAATGGGCACATTTGTTGCTATAACAAGTACATTGGGCTGATTTTGCGTGTTTGGGGCTGATTTAACAATACTAACTCCCTGTGGTGTAGGATTGGGTTGAGAAACAATATGGCTAGATAACTGCCCCTCCTCTATGTTCCTCTTTGTTGACCTCATGTTAGCAGCTACACATTAGAAATGAGATTGGTTAACTCCGTAAAATTCTTCTATTTGCCAATTTAGTAGTGTGGCTTGAGTTGGAGATGCCTCCTGTGTGCTTGTCTATTCCTAGTTTTCTTTCTCACTCGGTTCTTGGGGCACACCGATGATTTTCACCATTAAGGCCTTATTTAAAGCACTGTTGAAACATGTTTCTTGATTTTAAGGCTGATTTCATGGGAAGCACCACTCATACTAGTATACAATGTTGTTTTGAGTTAGAATCAAGGCCCTTGATGTTGAAACTACATTTGGATTATACGGATAGAATCACCTAGCGAATTGATGTTTTTGTGGACTCTAATTCTGATTTGGAACTTCAGATGGAGATCTATTTGGTTGATATAGAGGTTGGATTGATTGAGCTTGAGGTTGATATGGCCTGGAATTCTATGTTTGCTTCCTTTTAATAGTTACTTGCTCATTTCCCAAGTTTTTTAGTTACTTCATGACCTCTTGATGTTCTTTAGAAGATCTAGAAGAACTGGAGACTTCACTATTGCTCTGATATCTACGAGTTAGAATGGGATTCAACTCAGGTGTTTAAATACTTGTAGGCATTCCCATTTCTTGATATAGAGGCATATGTGGCCTAGGTGTAATCTTTCTTTCCTAAATCAAATAGGTTCCTGCTCTTATGTCTATGTTTGTAGGCTCCTGACAGCATTGTTCCTCCCATTAACTACATCATCATAGCTATGTCAGAATTTAGGGTCTTCAAGAAGTACAAGAACGCACCTTGGGTAGCTAGTCTTATAACCACTTGGATTATATCCAATGTCTTTTTCCAACCATAATTTAAAATCTGTAATCTTCTCATTTAGAGTATCTTAATTGTTTTTAATTATTCCAATAAAAACAAATTGTCTACCCTTTCCTTGAACTAACTATACAGGGATGTGCATAATTGATCCCAATTTTCAATTGACCCTACTATTAAACTCATAAACCATTGCAAAGCATTACCCCTAAAAGAGGAAGCCAATAATATAACTAAAACATCTATTTATTTGACCTCATGAATTACACAAACATTTGCAATGTCTTGAATATTTGTCAACAAGTGCTATATGATTCTCTCTAAGGAAGTAGTGGATTTTTTTAACACTGCAACTGGGATTGTATTCTATGCATTAAGGGAAAGTGGACTAATACCCATGAAGTTGAGAAAGGTTTTTGGTAGCGCATGATGAGCCATCTTGATTGGTCTAAGGACCCAAGTTGTTTGGAGGAAGGATCTTGTTGGTGCTCAATTTGATCTTGCCCTGTTTGTTCTAAAAAATTCTTCAATCTACGGGCTCTGTCATATTTTCAATTTCCCCGACTGGATCCGTGAAAAGTTTTATTTATTTTTATGTTGTTGAAAAATCCTTCTCCATGGTCGTGGATCGCATTTAGGCCTTATATCATTTCCAAATTATTTGTCCTTAAATATAGATTCATTTCTAGGCACAAATGGTGAATTTCCCCTACATATTAGTGTTCGATGGGTGTGTTTTCCCTGTCAAAATTGACCTCTAACATCTACAAATATGTTTTCATTCCTAATTAGATGTGGGTTCATGGGGCATTTAGAAACTTTAAGGTCTACTTCAACTCAAAGCTTGTCCAAGTCGAGGGCTGACGCTCATTTCAGGATCCACCTTTGGTTTGTACCTTAGCAGTTGTGCCAAGGAGACACGTGCTGAGCCCACACTTGTTTAGAGTCTCCGCTTTTAGGCACCATATCTAAATTTCTTCAAAGAGACACGTGGAGGTTTCCCCTAGCCTTGCCAAGACTTAGAAAAAAAATTTCATGTGGAAAGTGCACCTTTGTCAGACCATGGACACATGGAGGGTGGACACTCATTTGAGGATCTACCTCTGAGTCCTACCTTAGAAGTTTTTCTAGGGAGACACGTGAAGGATTCCACTAGCTCCTCTCTATACTTAAAATCTTCAAGAAGTTTTCTATGGCCTGGGACATGTGGAGGGACCTCGCCTATATGAGGACCTGCCCTTGTACTTTACTTTTGAAGAAGAAACCAAGGGACACTTGGAGGTTTTCACTGGATCGTGCCCATACTTAGACTTTTCAATGGCCGATGAAACTTTCTTGCACCCTAGGTGCATGTAACCTTAAAATGGTCCTTAAACTTTTCAACAACTCTGCCGGACTGAGACATGTGGTGAGCTTGCGCTTGTTTAGGGTGTCCGCTTTAGGGAACAATATCAAAGTTGTGCCAAGGAATCACATCGAGGATTTTGCTGGCTCCTTTTTATACTTAAATGTTTTCAAAGGGAAAAAGGCAATTTTCTTGGTCCCATAACAATTGGAAGGACCGTGCTCGTGTGGAAACTTGCCTTTGTACTTCACTTTTGGGGTTGCCCTAAGGAAACACGTGGACGTCTCTAGTCTAAAGTTTAGAAAGGAGATAATCAATGGTTGTTGTTCATTTCATCTAATTTTACCACCATTTTTTATCCAAGACTCCTGGAGATGTGAATACACATCATTTTTTCATCATTTTTTGATGAAACTCCTTGTCATTTTTGTCTGCAAAGTGTAACTGAATGGATTTAAATATAAATTTTTTGAGACTAAGGAATGTAAAGGTTGATATATTGAATTTGGAATTGCTCGGGCACTTGCAAAAAACATGAATTACCAGAGAAGCTGGATGCAGAGCAAAGTTACAGAGGAAAGAATGGGAAAAGGATGAAATGATGGAGGTTACAAATGCAAAGGATGAAAAAAATGTTGCTAGAGGAGATGACTGGGTGCCCCTAGTTAAAACAATGATGGAAATATTTGCAATGATTCACCCTTTTGAATAACTGGAATTTTTTTTTTGTAAGTCTGTTAAATGTCATTTTCTAAAAATCATGATCAAACATGTAACAAATAAGGGTTCCTCAAATATTCTTTTCTTGGGGGGAAATCTTTAATGTAAATGAGTGTTATAAAATGCATGCTTTAGTCATACAAATGGTTGGGGTTTAAATTCTTATGAGAAAATTTGTGAAATCCCATCTTCCTGAGAGACCATATGAGAAACCTATTAATCTCTTATGTTTTAGATTTTATCATGTCAAGTTTGTTCCAAGTGTACAACCATTGACAAGATATGAGACTGTTTAAAGAAAATTTCCTCTGCTGATGAATCTAATCACCTTTGAATTAATATGTGTTAATATTGGGCAAATTTGTGTCTGCTTTATTTAAGAATGTCTGCAAGTAGTTTTTCTCGTTCCTATTGCAATCTTGTGTTAAAGTCACTCTGTATCACACAGGATCTTGTCCTTGTGATAGTTTAGTGGCTTTTTCAATTTCATTACGAGAAGTTCCTTCATCATGTAATGAGATAAACAATTTAAAATCACTTTACTATCATTTTGTTGATAAATATTATCTGTAAGCCTTTGAGTGTAACTTAGGCATGAGGAACTAGGGGTCTTTAATGTTTAATTGAGTATTTGGCTCGGGCCTTCGTGTTAAATTCTTGGAGATTATGTGAAACCGTGTAAATATGGGCCTCCATTGATGCACACCTTTTGGTTGAAGGAATATTTTAGCTATTCTAAAGCACTCTGTCATTTAGTTTTCTAATTTTTTTGAAGGTTCTCAAAGATCTGGAAAAATCAAGTTTATCCTTTTTAATCTCCCACCAAAGTTATTCAAAAACAATGTATCCTACCTGAACTACCCCTGTTTTCCATGTATGTCCACAAATGAATAAATCCTACTACCAAAATATGTAGAAGCAATCAAGATTCCATAATGTCTTTAGTAACCTTAACCCTACTTATAAAATATCACCATTCTTTAGAAGTGAAAAATCGTGAGAGTTAAAATGTGATGCATTGATCATATTTTATCAAGTTTTCCTTTAAAATTTGTGCTTAGAAGTATATCTTCATTCTCCTTCACCAACATAGGTTAAAAAATAGGTCCTCTCACTTGGTCAAGAGACATGCCTAAAGTAGTGAGGATAGATCAAATCATTTAATATGGTGCTATCCATTTCTCCAACATCTGAGTGACAAAGAGCCAGCGTAATCACCTCCCTAGCTACAAAATGACATACATGATGATTTATCTATCTCTAGGATTCTTGCTAAATATTTGATTTTTCTCAACTTGCAAGGGACAATCAATTTGGATACCAACACTAGATTGGCACCATTGTCAGGGATCTTCAAAGGCATTCTTATATTCAGCCCTGGTAATGTTTCTTACATAATCTAAGTGTAAATATGTTTTTTAAACGTCATCCTTTGTTGAGATATGTAATATTTGTGCAAGTTACAAGTTCTATGTGCAATATTTCTAGTTTCTGTTGGTTTTTCCACTAAGTTTACATCTTCAATGTTAAATATGGGTAAAGGAAGGTCATATATGTAAAGCTTTGCATGAATTTAGTGTTGATATATCAATTTTAGTGAATTTTCACAACTAAGGTGAAAATCCTTACTGGCGAATCCATGTTGAATTAATTTTTGCTAAATGTCAGTGTCTTAGCCTTTGTAAATTTAAATTTATTACTAATATTTCTTTGTTAAAGTCCTTGCTAGAAGGTTTTTTCCAGAATTCAAAAAGAAAAATTCTGAAGGAAGAAGAATCTGGAAAGTTGTTGGAGATTAGAAATCAAGAAAGGAGTTATCAATTTTGGAAACTGATAATCCTATTATTGAATATTTCCATACTTCCTCAAGTTTTTCTGAAACAAGTAGCCTTTTTGTAGATCTTAATTCTCTAACTGCAGAGGGTCCTTCTTTTGTATTTGAAAATTTTTTGTCTCATTTTGTCCCTACGTTCTCCAAAGTTGATAGGATCTCGCAAGAGACATTTTTTTTAGAGAACATTCATTCTTAGAATTGAATTCTTGTGCCCCACAAACCCCTCGCTCCCCATCATTATGTTTCTCCCTTAAGATCTCCTCCCCAAAAAAATATAGCCCAGCCCCCACCTAGACCTCCATTTGTTAACAATTTTTGTCATATAGATTTCAGAGGTATCGTTAGATATCCAAATGTTGTGACCCAAGATGTTAGAAATAGACTGCCTAAATTTCAAGGAAATAATGCTATTACTGGTTATCAACACTTAGATATTTTTTTCAATATGACGGAAGACTTTGAGATTGAATTTGAGGATGTGTACATAATTTTTTTTATTCTTACTCTAGAGGAGGATGCACGGGAAAGGTATATAACTTTTCCATACAACTCCACTAATTCATGGAAAGAAATGAAGAATGCTTTTAGATTGCAATATGGAGATAAAATAGACCATAGGTTTCTTTTATCATAACTTGAAAATATTAAAAATAATCCTAATGAGTTTGTTCATGACTTCAATAATCAGTTCAATAAGACCCTAAATAAGCTACCTATAATCCTGAGGCCAAGTGATGTTTCCTGTCTGATAAAATACTTTGATGCTTTTGATAAGAAGGTTTCCTATGTTGTTTTCAAGGAGTATGAAATTGATCAATGTAGATATCCTGAACTGATTGTTTTTCCTGTGACTTTGATGTTTGATGCATCCTTTAAAGATGTTGAAAATCTTGACACAAGCACAAAGGATAAGCCTAAAAAAATATGGCCAGATAGCAACTTTGATGGAAAATAAAAAAAACCATAGGACCAGTTGTTAAAGACATATCATAACTGCTTAGCATGGTCATATATAGAATGGCAAGCACTTGAAAATTTTCCTTGATTGTTTTCTCTGAATTAGGGTACTCACCATTGTATAGTGTATAGTTTTCTGGTTTCATTTTGCTTTCATGTTTTTCTTTTTTTGTTCTTCCTGGTCCCCGGTGACCATTTTTTGTTGGTTTCTCAATTCATCTTGGGGGTGTTGGTTATTGTCTTTCTGTAATATTGTTCTTGACTCTATTTCTCTAAAAAATTCTTCAATCTACGGGTTATGTCCTATTTTCATTTTCCCCGAATGGATGCATGAAAGGTTTTATTCATTTGTATGTTGCTGAATAATCCTTCTCCATGGTAATGGATCACATTTGGGCCTTATATCATTTCAAAATTATTTTTCCTTAAAGAAAGATTCATTTCTAGGTGCAAATGGTGAAGTTCCCCTACATCTTAATGTTTGACGGGTGTGTTTTACCTATCAAAATTTATCTCTAATGTCTACAGATATGTGGTCATTATTGATGGGAATTTTGAAAATTAATGCCTACTTGAACTCAAAGCTTATCCATGTGGAAGGCCGACGCTCATTTGAGAATCCGCCTCTAGGTCCTACCTTAACAGTTGTGCAAAGGAGACACGTGGTGAGCCCGCACTTTTTTAGAGTCTTTGATTTTATGAACCTTATCAAAAGTGCACCAAGAAGACATGTGGAGGCTTTCACTGGCTCCTTTTTATACTGAAATTTTTTCAAAGGGAAAAAGGCAATTTTCTTTGGTGAAGGGCACGTAGAAGGCCTGCGCTTGTTTGGAAACTTGCCTCTATAATTCACATTTGCAGTTACACCAATGAAATAGGTGGAAGGCTCTAATATAAAGTTGAGAAAGGGGAGAATCAATGGTTGTTGTGCATTGCATCTGATTTTACCACTATTTTTGCTCCAAGACTCCTAGAGATGCGAATACGCATTGTTTTTCGTCATTTTCTGATGAAATTCCTTGTCCTTTTTTTCTGCAAAGTGTAATTGAATGGATTTAAACATTAGTTTGTGATTTTAAGGAATGTAAAGGTTGATATCTTGAAGTTTGAATTTATCGGGCACTTGTAAAAAAATGTGAATTATCAAAGAAACAGGATGCAGAGAGGAGTTGTAGAGGAAAGTATGGGAAAAGGATGAAATGATGGAGGTTGCAGGTGCAAATAATGAAAAAGGTGTTTCTAGATAAGATGAATGGGTGCCCCAATTAAAAAAATGATGGAAATATTTTCAATGATTCACCTATTTGAATAACTGGCAACTTTTTGTTGTAAGTCTGTTAAACGTCATTTTCTGAAAATCATGATCAAACATGTAACAAAAAAGGGTTCCTCGAATATTATTTTCTTGGGGGAGAAATATTTAATGTAAATGAGTGTTATAAAATGCATGCTTTAGTCATAGTATGGTCGGGGGTTAAATTCTTATGAGAAAATTCGAGAAATCCCATCTTCCTAAGAGACCATCTGAGAAACCTGTTAATCTCTTATGTTTTAGATTATATATGTCAAGTTGGTTCCAAGTGTACAACCATTGACAAGATCTGAGACTGTTCAAAGAAAATTTCCCCTCCTGATGAATCTAATCAACTTTGAATTAATCTGTGTTAATATTGTGTGAGCTTGTGTTTACTTTATTTTAGAATGTCTGCAAGTAGTTTTTGTTTTTCCTATTACAATATTGTGTTAAATTCCCTCTGAATCACATAGGATCTTTTCCTTGTGATAGTTTAGTGGCATTTTCAATTTCATTACAAGAAGTTCCTTCATCATGTAATGAGATAAACAATTTCAAATCACTTTACTATCACTTTGTTGATAAAGATTGTTTGTAAGCCTTTGAGTGTATCTTAGGCGTGAGGAACCAGTGATCTTTAATGTTCAATTAAGTCTTTAGCTCAAGCCTTTGTGTTAAATTATTTGAGATTATGTGAAACCGTGTAAATATGGGCCTCCATTGATGCACACCTTCTGGTTGAAGGAATATTTTAGCTATTCTGAGGCATTCTGTCATTTATTTTTCTAATTTTTGTTAAGGTTCTCAAAGATCTGGAAAAATCAAGTTTATCCTGCTTAATCTCCCACGAAAATTATTCAAAAACAATGTATCCTACCTGAACTACCCCTCTTTTCCCTGTATGTCCACAAATTAATAAATCCTACTACCAAAATATGCATAAGCAATCAAGATTCCATAATGTCTTTAGTAACCTTAACCTTGTTTAGAATATATCACCATTATTTAGAAGTGAAAACTCGTGAGAGTTAAATTGTGGTGCATTGATCATATTTTCTCAAGGTTTCCTTTCATTTTATTGCTAATAAGGATATCTTCATTCTTCAGTAACAAAGGTTACAAAACGGGTCCTCTCACCCTGGTCAAAAGCAACGACCTAAAGTAGCGAGGATAGATCAAATGATTTTATACAGTGCTATGTATTTGTCCAACATCAAAGACAAAGAGCCACCTAAATCGCCTCCCTGACTACAAAATTATGTACATAATGATTTATTTGTCTCTAGGCTTATTTTTAAATGTTTGATGCTCAGAAACTTGCAAGGGATAATCTATTTGGATGCCAACAGCTCTACTAGGTGGAGGTGCAGAAAAGGTCTTGTTACGTGGAGATGGTGATCTCTTGATTTTTCTTCCTCTCCTTTCTCTGATTCATGGCAATTGCAGGTACACAAACATTCCTTCTTCCCTTGTATTAGATAAGGTTTGAACTCTTCTCATTTAATTGAGCAACCTGTGATCCTACACTACTGATATCTAACCCTGGGATTCACTAGATCTGTTTGGTATGAGCCTCCAAAGGCTACAAAATTTACCGATCACACATCGAAACATGAAAAAAACTTAAAATGGAAACCTTAAAAGGCATAGGTGTTGTTTTTTTTGAAGCTAAAATATTGTCCTGGAATCATAAATCTCAAAAATTCCTAAAATCAAATAGATCCCAAAAATCCCGAAGTAAGTAAACTATGAAATAAAAAATATAGTTCACAGTGGAACCTTTGAAATTCAAAAATTCCAAAATACCTGAATTTATGAAAATTCAGAATTCTGAAACCTGAAATGTCTAAAATTTAAAACATATCAAATCTAAAAGGTTTGAATTCCAAAATTTGGAAAATTATGAAATTCAAAAATCCAAAAATCTGAAATGTTTAAAATCCTGAAATTGTAAAACCAAAAAAATTCTGGAACCCCGAAATCTAAAATTTTGAAATGCAAAAAAAAAAAAAAAATTAGAAATTTGGATTTTTAAGAATAACCTTTTGATCTTAGACCATGATATATCTTTTTGTGTAATTTGGACTTGGTTTCCTAATGAATAACCTCCGAATATTTATTTTGGAACTCTGACCCTGTGGTGAAAACTCTAAAATCAGAAATCTACTTTCTCTGAAGTACGAATTCCTTACAAATGTCTCCAAAGCTTGTAGAAATTAATTTTGTCCCATCGGGCATGCAAAAATTGTTGTGGAAAAATCACATCACCCCTGAATTCTTGCAAGGTAATGGTTGGGAAATAAGTGTGATTTGTCAAAAATGGAGCTATCCTAAAATGTGGGATTTGTGAAAATGGATAGGTCTTCGAAGAAGGTCGTATTCCTTTCCTAACCTAGTTCCAAATAATACGAAGTGTGGAGATTTTATAATCTAACCCTATTCTAATTATTTTCAAAGGGTAAAATGATAGAAGTATTCATGAAAATTAAATCTACTCTAAGGGAAGGTGATGCACCACAAAGGAACATTGATTAAATCTGCACTGCATAGGAATGAAAAAAAAACAAATTTTAAAAGGGTGGCCTAGCACTACAGATCAAAACACCTGCTAAAAATAAAGATTCCAGTAAACACAACCCATTTTAAATCCAACAATACAAGTATGATAGTGTACAATAAACTTATATGTAATGAAAATACTAGAATATAGAATAAAACACAAAGGAGGGTTGCAACATCCACAAGTCTAATTTTATTGCTCCATAAAATTGATATAGTTCATTACAGGAGAGGCCAAAGGCATAAATATTGCATTACAATATTCAAATAGGGGGGTTTGAAGCTCCACAGGTTTCTCATAGAAAATAAATAAGGGAGGGGCATATGCAAAGTATCCAACCTCTTTAAATGAGCCCCTATTTATAATTTATAGAAGAAGATTCAAGAGAGGAGAGAGAGAGAGAGAAAATAAATCCAAAATTTCCTCCATTACCCACAAAACTCATTTTTTATCCCGCAATGAGTATGGAAGATCTTCAAAATCCATGTTTGATTAATGACAGCTACCTTGTCCAATAAGAAATGGGCTTTGATTGCACCTGAGAACAACCTCTAGCTCCTACAACTTCACCATGATTTTTCTCCCACCTGCCTCATTATTTTCCCATCATTGATCTTTTCATACTATACAGCTCCGAAATAACTGTCCATAAATTATAATTTCATAAAAATTGGCCAAGGAAAGAAAATATTATTCAAGTTTGAATTCAGGCCATGATTTGGATTTACATTAACCCACCGAGATACGAAATTGAATGCAAATTTTCCCTCCTTAATACCACAAAGTTGGTTTGTCTCAACTCCTAATGTTCCACGTACTCGCTTCGTTGTTAGGAGATAAATCGATATCCTATGCAAACTTGGTGGGGTTTTCCATTTTGGTTGCAAAGTGGAACTTGGTGGGATTTAAAAAATTTTAACACACCCAACTCATCGTTCACCCCAAATTTTCCACATCCAAAATCCTGAAATCAACTCACCCCCACCAACTTCTAGTTTGAGGTTTTTTGGCCTTTGAAGATTCTTAACCCACAATGTTAGAATTTTAGCTCGCCTTTCTTTGAAACTAACTTTATCGAAACCCTTAATGACGTGGTCTAGTGACTCACACTTGTGGGTTGACCTCTATATCGCCCACTTAAGAGTTCAAGATCTCCTGAATTTTTAAATTATTTGACCCTCCGACCTTAAAAAATTTAAAGTGAGTTTCTTCAATATTACTAAGCACATTTCCCTTATACAGCTAATATTTACGACGACCTCCATTTTACCTATGCTTGGCCGACATAGCACAACAACTCGTCAATTCATTTATCGCGATTACCTCTAGACGAGATACTCACTTTAAGATGATTTTCATTCACTGAGCTCATGAACCAATAAATGTCCATTTCCCTACGTGAGGTCATGCCAACCTCTTACTCAGTACCTCACTCGTCATGCTGGACGACCCCCGACGAATCGCCTGATTATGATACTGAGTCACTTAATGCGGGGAATGAGATCCCACTCTCACTTCCTCTATATTACAACCCTCCATTTAAATTAACTCACTTGGGCCTTGTTATCCCAATTTTCCTTGAAAAAATTGATTAAACACAACCCTGCACAAGAATAAATCAAAGGGTCGGTTAAGTCATGTGAGCCCAAATCTCAAATCCAATAGTCAGGTTGTAGGTAGGACTATACAATTGGAGGAACAAGGTCGATGAAGGAGAAAATGGCATCAAAGGATGCCAGAGACTCTCAGGAGGAAAATGGAGAAAGAATCAAAGTTTTCAGACTTCACATATGATTCAAAGCGGGGCCCATATTGGTTAAGTATAAAAAGACAGGTGGAAGGCACTATGTGTCTCAACGACACACCTTCAAGGTTAAAATCCAATGGTGGGTTACCCAAAACAAGCATGGATCTTCCATGTGTCCCAGAACCCAATAAGGTAGGGTTCAATCCAGGCCTTGAATCACTCGCTCAGGCGTAGTTAACTCACTCGAGCCTTGTTATCCCAATTTCCCCCCCAAAAAAAATTGATCAAACACGACCCCTGCAATGGAAGAAACCGAATGGTTGGTGTAGTTGTGTGAGTCCACATTTAGAATCAAATAGTCAAGTTGCAGGTGGGACTCTACATTGGAGGAATAGGGTCGACAAAGGGGAAAAGAGCATCAAAGGAGGCCAGAGGCTCTCAGGAGGAAAATGGAGAAACACTCAAATTTTTTAGAATTCACATAAAATTTAGAGCGGGCCCATATCGGTTAAGTAAAAAATACCTATGGAAGGTGCCACATGTCTCAATGACGCACCTTCAAGGGTCAAAGCCAAGGGAAGTTCCCCAAATAAGCGTGGATCTTCCATGTGTAACAGAACCTGACGAGGTAGTGTTCACTTGAGGCCTTGAATTAACTAAGTATAGAAGGGTTAGTGGAAGCTTCCACGTGCCTCATCAGAGCATCTCAAAAATTCAAGCCCAAAAGGCAGTCCATAAACAAGCGTAGGGTCCTCCACATTTCCAAAGCCCTAAAAAGTTGCACCAACCATTGAAAAGTCTATGAGCCAGTGGAAGATGTCACGTGTTTCTTTTATGCAACTTTAAATGTAAATACAAAAGCAGGTCTCCAAGTGAGCATGACACTTCCATGTGTCTGAGGTCTGGAAAGGGACAGAGTTGAACATTGAGCAGAAAGAGTCACGTATCATCTCGGCACAATTTTAAAAGTGAGAGCCAAAGGCGGAGACTAAAAATAACGCCAGCACTCCACATAGTAATGGTATAATAGAAGTCAAATAGAAGTGGGTCCAAATAAAATAAGTGTAAGAGGACTAGCAGAAACCACCATGCATCTCAACAATGTAACTTCAAAGCTACAGACCAAAGAAAAGACTCAAATGAGTGCAAGGCTTCAACGTATCCCAAGTCAGAAATGGGGGTAAATATGGTCATTGAATGGGCTAAGGAAAGAAGAGATAGCAGAGGCCTCCATGTGTCTAATCAGTGCATCTTAAAAGTTCATACCCAAAGGCTAGTTCCAAACAAGCACAGGCTCAACACATGTCCAAAAGTCAAAAAAAGGGATAGAGCCGGCCATTTATATTGACTTAGTATAGAAGGGTTAGTGGAATCCTCCACATGCCTTGTCCGCGCAACTTCAAAGGGGAAAATCTAGAGGTAGGTCCCAAATGTGTGCTGAGCTTCCACATGTCCTAGGTCAGACATAAAACCTCCCTCAAATAGAGGGGCTTAGTCAAAACACAAAATTACAGAGCATGCCCACAATGGGACACGTGGCCATGTTTAATGTCAAAGCAAGAAGGCGAGTCATTAGAGGCAATTTGAAATTTTTGGGCTTTTGTTTCAAAAAGGGTGTAAATTATAAAAAGTAAGTTACACCTCCACTGATGCCTAGAGAAGCCACATGTCAGGCCTAAATTACATGCGGGAAGGTGGGCCATGGAAGGATTGTTTTCTTAAAGTGGGTCGGCAGGCTTGGGGGAAGACTTTTTGCCCAATTGGAAAGTGCGGGCCGACAGGCTTCGAGATGAATTTTGGGAAAAAGTGAATTGGAGGGCTATGGGGAATTTTTTGCACTTTTTTAATTTTTGTGCAAAAGGCACAAAGTGAATTTTAGGCCCGCTGACCCGTTTTGCAAAAATGGTTTTTCTCCATTTTTGTATGGATTCGACTCAAGTATTCAAATGGGCATAACTTTCAATATAGTGCTCGAAATTCAACAAATTTGGCATCATTGGAAAGGTCTTGACCTCATCTACACCATGGAAGAATGACACTTTAATTTTGACAAGGTTATATTGGTAAAAAATTTGAAAACATATTTTACGCCATTAATGTATGATCTGATTACTTCAACAACCAAATCAAATTTGATTTGATTCATCATTCTTCCTTCTTCAACACGCCAAACAGACAATTGAGGAAGACTTCACAGATCGTAGGAAAAATTTTAGGGGCATTGATGGCTGGTAGCTGATCTTCCAAATTAGATTACCTGCGTATTTTCTTCTCATCTCTTTGCTTCATCTATTAAGGTAAGATATTGGCTCATTGTAAAGGGTTGGACATTTTGGTTTTGCACCCTCCCTTCTTATCTAGTCTACAGATGATTTCTTGGAGTTAGAACCTTCCATAAAGACTGTAATGTAAGTTTTTTTTTCGTCTTGCCAATTGTAATGTTCTGTATCAATTAGAGAGGTAATAATACATGTCTATGGATGATTTAAACCCTCTCTTGTGTTCATTTCCTTTATCTGATCTTTCATTACAATATTGGTTATCTGTGCCTGGTAGTTGTATTACATTTTAATGGTATGTGTTTGATAGAAAAGTAGGTGTTCAACATTCCTTTGGTGCATCACCTTTGTATTTTTAGGTTTAATTTCTTTCATCTTCTTAACCTTATCCCTTGTGGACAGTTAGAATAGATCCGCTACAAATTTTATGTGTTCACCTAAATAGAGGAATAGGAACCATACTTCATCCAGAGAGCTCTCTCAATTTCAAATTCCAACACTTTGAGATATGCTCCATGTTATGCAATCACACTGAGAGTCTAAGCCCATCTAGTTGCGGACATTTGGGGGTGCTATGATTTTGTTTTAATAGGAACATGCCCTCAAGCCTCTATTGTGCTCTTCAGCCTCCACAAAACTTCCGTCTAATTTGGTCCAAGCCCATCATTGATAAGCACCCCTCCTCGAGCTGAATGTTGATCTATTTGTATATATTTCTATTCATGTGTCCCAAACCATTCATTTTGCAACGCGATATCCCTTGTTCACCTCACCGATTCTATGGTGATTTATTTTCTATGATATGTTTTTCCAGCCATCGAACAAATTTTTATGCACAGATTCAACTGAGGCTTGACCAACCGCTTATACAACTGCTCTCGCCAAGTATATCACCAACATGTTTGATGTGGCCTCTACTGACTTGCTCCTCTAATGCACAATTCCATCTTGGTGAGTTACTTCTACCTTGGTTACGTTGCATAGGCCTTTTTCCAAATTTTTATTTTTTTCTGGATTTCTTGATTAATTTTCTTGGATGTGGAGGTTGAGGAGGAACCAATAGGGTGTCCCATGGGAAATTTTTTCACCTTTTCAATCATTCATTAATTTTATCTAGATGTGGGCACACAAGACCTCTATTTCTTTATTTTCCAAGTTGATCTCAAGGGTCAAAACAAAGAAGAGGAAAATATCATCTTATGTTTTCAACACTCCAAAAATCTCTTAATATGCTCCCAAGACCTTGTAAACCACTTGTAACTCAATTTATCCGTTAGGTTCCTTATCTAGTGCTTTGATTCCTTCTACCCCTATTGTCCATATTTCCCAAGGGCAAGATGGATAATAGAAACATTTTTGAACACTCTTATAACTGCATGATATTTTGAACTTACCCACTCTTACATTTTCTAAGATGTATCATTCTATTCTTTAAATTTGATAAATGTTTTCTCATGTACTTGAGAGATAGTTACCTTCTTCTTTTTGGAGGACACACCGAAACACATGATTTGGAACATACTTTTTCATTTATGTTGTAACATTATATTATCTCTCATTTTTATAGCCTTGTATCCTTAACTAATCATTAAAAATAACTCTCCTTGAAAATTTGATGTGTTATTTATACATGCTTCATATTTGTAGCATTATTAGAGTGTTGGAAATTTCTATTTTTGTACAAACTACCTTATTTTATATGTAAAATCTGTATACATTATTGGATAAATTCTTTGTAAAAATAGGAACATACACCTTGCAAGATCCTCCTATAAATGAATTAAGATCCTTTCATTTGCAACTATTTCAATGATATATTCATTCATTTCTAAAACTTTCATCTAGAATTTATATTTGATAGAAGATGGAAATACAACAGAGTTAATGATCCAAAATCCCTAGTATCTTTTTCTTTCTTCCCTTGTCAGGTACAAAGAAGTATTTTAATAGAGAGGGGGTCCGGTCAATGGGAAATGATAGTTCCCTTATCTCCTTCCCATTTTTTAGTTTTTCATTTATGTTCATGATTTTGTTTTCTAGTTATTCCTCACAAGTTTTGTGATAAAGAAAATATTAAATTTTCTTATGAATATAAATAGATATTTCATGTAATGATTTGTAACGGTACTTTTATCCAATTTTTCCCCTTAGGAAAAATTGATCAAACACGACCTTGCATCAGAGGAAATTGAAGGGTTGGTTTGATAATGCGAGGTCACAGGTGATTTTTGAAATTTAGGTTGCAGATGCAATAATCATAGCAATGTAATAGTGAAAAATCAATGGACAATGGAAATGTCAAAGAATATCAGAGATCAAGAGGAAAACAATGGAGAAAAACTTGAAGTTTTAAAATTTTTGAAATTTCTTAACCTCAGAAAAACATGGCAAAAATGGTTTAAAAGGTTCTGAAATCCTGAAACCTGAATGTCTAGAATTTCAGACTTTTGGGCTTTCTAAGTTTTAGAAATCGTAGGAAAAAAATTGGAAAAAGGAAGGGAAAAATACAAATTTCCAAAGTCTAAAAGTAAAAAATTTAGGAATTTTTGGGTTTGGGAGACCTTGGGAATCATGCCAGAAAAGAAAGAAAAAAACACGAAATCTGAACCTCTGAAATTCTGAAATTTCAGACTTTTGGGTTTCAGACATTCGGAACTCTCGAAGAAACAAATGGAAAAATTTCCACAAAATGTCCAAATTTTGAATTCTAAAAGTCTCAAAGTTTGCACTTTCGGGTTTGGGACTTTCGGAACTTTCAAGCATTTTCGTGGATGAACAGTGTTTTTTCTCCTAAATGAAAATGTCTAAAATTCTGAATTCGGAAAGTTTGAAATTTTAGAATTTTGGAACTCTAAGAGATCAGCAGTCTACCATTTTCACAGAATGCACCTCAACCTTCAGATGTCCTTAACTTTCAACTAGGAGCTCAGATTAGAGCAAAATAGGACTTTTTTGAAAAGTTCATAAAAATGAAAAATATAGTTTGCCATTTTTTTTAGGTGTCTCAGGTTTCTCACCGACCACAATTAATGAGATATGGGCTTCTTTTCTTGCCCAACAAGGAACAATACATGGAGGCATGGGATTTTTCATGGAACCCATCATTGTTGCAGGAAATTTTAATGCATCGTTTGGGGTGGTTGATGGAGGATTTAGGGTTTCTTCTCATATCCTTCTCTCTATCTTCCTATATATTGTAAGGGGGCCAATTTTCTAAAGGTTGGAAAATTTTACCTTGCACCCTCCCTTCTTCTCTAATCTACAAGTGAATTTTTGGAGTTCAAACCTCCCATTTCAAAATGTAATGCAAGTTTGCGCCTCTTGCCCATTGTAGTGTACCATATCAATTTTGGACCAATAATACATGTATGTGGATGATTTTCAACCCTATAAGTGTTCATTGCATTCATTAGATCTATCATTCTAGTTTGGTTATATTTGCATGGTGGTTGTATTGTGGTTTTAATGGTTTGTGTTTAATTATAAAGCATGTGTTCAACATTCCTTTACTGCATCACCCTTGTTATATTAGGTTTATTTCATGCATATTTGTCAACCCTATCTCCTTTGCAAGTTAGAGTAGATCCTCTACAATATGAATGTGTGCATCTAGACAGAGGAATAGGAACTGACCTTCATTCGGAGAGCTTTCCTGATTGCAAAGTCCCACAATTTGGGAAAAGCTCCATGTTATGCAATCACACTGAGAGTTTCAAGCCATTGAGTTGTAGACATTCAGAGGTGTTGTGATTACACATCAAAAAGTACTTTCTTTCTATTTCTTTTAAGTTGCATAACTAAAATGAACATCTAAACTCAATAAAATATAAAACCACATATAATATCAAGTAATTAACAACAATTTACTTTTATATTTTCTATCGGATTGAACTAAAACTTAATGAAAGATCCCTTTGCAATTGTTCATTTCCTTAACAAAAGATTCTTCTACTTGTAAATTGAATACTTGTTGTTCTATAATGCCTGTTTCTGATGTATGATACTTTTCTCATCCTTATAAGGACCCTACAATAGTAATGAGTGGTTGTTTCATGATATTGGAAAAAATGACAACTAGAAAGGCCTCACATGTGAGAATTGGGTATTATGGGACAATGTTTTATCACTTCTTACTGCTTGTGTTGTTATCCAATCTACCACTTAACCAAAGCAACCTGAAAAAAAAAATTACCCCTTTCCGATGATGACCAAAAATGGTCAACATATGTGGCAGATCTATGGAATTCATTTCTTATTAATCATGAAGAACCCCTAAATATTATCACTTTTACCCATGAAAATAATCTGCAATGGTTTTAACAAGCTTGACCAAGCATTCCCAATACTAAGAAAACTGGTCAAAGACTGAAAAATCCTCAAAAATAAATAAAAAATAGTAGTAACAACATCTCAAAAACTTTACCTAAAGGAAAGAAACCACACCTAACAGGAATTAAAAAGATTATACATGCTTCAAGAGGAAGCATATTGTGTGTGCACAAGAACTTATTATGTTTAAAATAAACCTACACTAACCTAATTTAACTAGCTAAAACGTTAAGGTAATAAAATCCTGATACAAGGAGAAAGAAAAAAATTCTTTTTATCATAAAATGGGACCATGAGATCATCTCGACAACTAGATGACATGAAAATATTGAAAACATTATCTGTAGCTTTAACTTGCTCAAAATATCATTCCACAAGTTGAAAAATAGTCGTATTGGATTTGCAATCTATTTTGTGATGTATTGGGGTTGAATTTTAAGAACGTGAATGTCCTTTTTGTGCTCTGAATCAAGCACAATTGTTGGTACTTTTGAAACTATCTCCAAAGCATCCAAGTACTTGACTGGGCATGGTTTTCTCATAGATGGTATATTATCCTTTTTGATCTACTTTCTTTTCTTTTCTTCCTCTTAATTCTTGATGACATTATGAGGCTAATAATATTGTTTTTTCTTCCTCTCTAGATTGCTTTATATTTTCTATGAAAATTGGTGTAGTAAGTGTTATCACTGAATCATAGCACCCTCTGATTTAGACAATTTTGTGTGCTTGAGCTCATGCTGTGACTCGGTAACATGGGAAATACCTCCAAGTTGTGGGACTTGCTACTTGAGATAGACCTCTAGAGAAAGTTGGTTCTTCTTCCTAGTCCTAGTGGAAACTAACTCTACTAAAAGGAAGGTACTAACTATCTTTTTCCTTCAATTTCCAAGGGACCAGGAAGAGGGAAATAACATGCAAATGAAGTAAAAGTATACTATAGAGGTGATGCACCAAAAAATGGAATGAGAATAGATTTCCAATGTGTGAAAAATGGATGCAAATTACGTACTAAAGAGGGTGATAATGGTTCTCCAAATTATAGACACTACATTCACAACAATATTTCATACACACACAATTATAATAAATCCCTGCAAGAGCATAAAATAGACACAATATATTTGTAATGAGGTTAAGGAGGAAAGAAGAATGCAATCAAACATAACAAGGGAAGATACATCCACAATTTTCATCTATTGTTTCATTGATATGCATAGTTCAATCTAATGTATGCCCATGCTTTATTAAATGCATCTCCAGCCACTAATAAAATTATTATTCAGAAATTGGGACAATTTCCATAAATTCATCGTTAGAACTTCATCAATTTAAGTATTTCTTGATTTTGTGTGCATATTTCTTGAAGTCACAATTCCAATGAGACCAATTTTTTTTAAATTCATTAAGAATTACAAAATTTATGGTCTTTTGAGTGTGAGCAACCATTTTGAGTTTGCCAGAGATTTCTTGCATTTCATAGGATTGATCATTTAGTTTTACTTTGGAAATGGAGATGTTTAGTTTTGGCATATAGGATGTAGTGCAATTTCCGAAAAATTATTTTTAAAAAAAATTGGAGTTCTGAATCAAAAATTATGACTGTTTTATGTTTGGGGGTCAGGTGTTCCACTTTTCCTTTAGGTTGCGGGTATTGTAGGTTTTTAGGGGAACTCGCGTCCCTATGGAAATTAGACCACGCAGGCCTCCTTTCTCCATGTCACCTGACTCAGGATTTTCTGTCTCCGCGCATTTGACATTGACTGGGCCAGGTGGGTTGTTGACCTTTGACTTCTCCGCACTACTTTCCTATGGGTATTTCGGGTCCACATGTCCTAGTTTTCACAGACATTTTTCGCCACCATATTTGCACTCCTCTGGCTGTAACTATTTCATCTTTTTGAGGCCCGACTAACTGCATATTCTCGTGTAACCTGGACAAAAGTTTTCAAATTTTTCCACAATATACTAAGCTCCTTCATCGATCAGATACTTTGGCGATGTGGGGAACTAGTGGCCTGACTAAACATGGGTGGCTTGGGATGCTAGAAGTTGACTTAGCTATAAAATACTACCTCCTTAGATTTTCGTGCTTGAACTAGGTATGACAAACCCTGATATGATCCTCAATTGTTTCATCCACACCCCTTAGACCCGATTTGCATTTAAACAGGCCATTGACTTCATTTTTAAAAAAATTACGAAGTTTTCTAACTCCTTGGATTTTTCTTTGGATAGGGAAGTTTGATAAAAGCCAAGGGGTCCCCAAAAATCTAATGTTTTGGAATTTCACCATTTCTGCCCCTCCAAGTCTTAAGAAATTGTGAAATTAATCAAAATTACCCTGGGGGTGAATTTTGGATAATAGTAAGGATATCCACTTCTTGTTCTTCATGGTTATCCGCCATGCAATCAAAAATCTCATCGCTATTCTTCATGAAATCTTGATGCTCTAATTAGTATGTTGTAGTGACTAATGATGTTATTTAATCACTACAAAATTCTAGAAGAGCAAAAATCTCTAAGCATATATAAAAATAAGGATCATTACATTATTTTGTATCATCTTGTTTCTCATCATGAGGCATCTCTAGATCTGTTGATCTTTCTTTAGATTGGATCCGAAAATATTCTTTATTCAAATTTGATCCATCATCACTTATCAGTTAGTTTGTATGGATGTTTAGAAAATTTTCATTATCTATATTAGTAGTATTTACATCAGCATCATGAAAATAAGTATCTTGTAAATAAACAACTATAGTAAAATATGGTACAACATCTATCTTAATAATCTAAATTGAAGGATCCTCTATATGTTTATTCAAAACATCAACTATACCTTATAGCTCAAGATAATGTAGAGAATTTTTCCTACCATTCAATTGATGATCATTATCTTGTTGTTAATCATGAAAGCACTCTTTATCCAAATGTAAAATTTAATTGAACTCAAATTTTGCAACCCAAACCTACATATTTTTTATATAATCATCCATATTGGCTTCTACAGCTAAATTCCCTTATTGGATGATTTTATGATTGTCACTTTCCCAAAGTAGGCATGAGCATGAAGGAAGAGGGGCAGGTTAGGTCTTAATCTGATTTGGAATTGTCTGTACAAAAGGAAAGAGATCAAAATCCACATGTGGGTGAGACAAAGTGGTAATAACAGTAAGAAGAAAGCTTAGAATCTTAAAATTTGTCTTTGATGGTAAACAAGGAAGGTAAGTGATAACTTCCCCTTGACAGTTTTCCTCTAACTTAAGCTTTTTGTCGTTTAATGATTCAAATGTTTGAATCACTGCTTGGGAACATAATAGTCTTTCTCAAGCTTCTGAAACTTGGTAACAAACTCATTGTTAGGCATGTAAATCCTCTCATAACCTTCATAATCTGCAATTTATTCATGTTCCTAAACAACATAAGGATTATAAGGATGACCATATTGATAACAAATATTTTTATGATGGGCATACTCATTTTGATAAGGGTTATAGTACTAATATAGTGGAAAATAATAGTAAAACTGAAGTGGATTTGGATTGTTCAGATCATGGAGAAAGGAATTCCTTTGAGGAGCTTCCTTCATGATTGCATGACCTCATAAAGATGGAGAGAAAAAATAAAAACTAGTTTGCTGAAAATTAAAATGGGATTCTAGGACCAGCAAAGTAACCAAATCTATTCTAAGAAAAAACCTCCGAAAGACTTAAATCTTACCAATCACAAATCAAACTAGAAAAAATTATGTACAATATATGTTAGGACGTATGGAGCCCCTATAGGAAATAGTATGAATTCGTGGTACCACCGGGAGGCCAAAAACTATTATCGGTCAGAAGTGCAAACATGACTTGAAAATGCAATATGAATCTTCAATTTGGCTGGTAAAATGGGAACTCCTATGAGTTTTTAGTCCCTCGGGTTGAGGAGAACCTACAGAGTGGTTTGGTTCCATCTATAGAGCACCTAAACTAGTTCTCTTACAGGATTACGGGAGAGAAAAAATACACAAAATTAATGAGAGTAAATAAGGTGATACACCAATGTTGTGGGACCCATAGTTGCACAAAATCACACTTAATGACTGCAAAAATACTAAAATACTTCACTACAAATGTTGTATTATTTATTTTGCACTCATAAAGGCATTAACACACTCTTAGGTGATTTGCAAAACTTACAAACAGTTAAATGGATGTGTTATAAACTTGTGATCATGCAAAGGAAATAAATATTCACTAAAACATACTACACAAGTTACCATAGCACACTACACAAAACATCAATTTAATAAAAAAATAATCTTTATTGCTTCAATCAAGTACGCAAGTACAAGATTTATGGATAGCAATCTGTAGAATGACATAAGCCTCCCTTAAACATTTACACAATCAAAGCATAAGTATAACAATATCACCCCCACTTGTTTTGAATAATAACACAACCAAACTCATCCTAAATTTGGCCAAGTTGGCTAATTGGAGACAAATCCAATTATAGCCTCATGCATGCTTCTCTTACAAAACTAAAACTTGTAATAATAAGCCAAAATCAATCTGTATAATTAATTGCATGGTTTTGAAAGGCACAATTTGGCTAAAAATAATCTTCTCATGCTTTAGACTCCTCCTTGGTCAATTTTTGTTTATTGTTCAAACTTGTGTTTGCCAGGAATAAGGAAAAAGTATTGACCTCTTTGTTGTTTTTTAGGTAATTTGTTTCATTTTCCTTAGTTCATAAAGGTGAAATAATTGGATGTTTTTTGTTACCTTATATTACATGGGTTAATGGTGTCTATGCTTGGCTCTAGCAAAGGCTTAATCATGTGATCATTGGTTAATGTTTATTTGCTTGACATGCAAACATGAATATCTATTTGCTTTACATGTAAAGTGGGTGCAATTATATGATCATGAGTTTTATAAATACACGCATTCCCCATGCATATAATCAATTATTAAAATAATATAATAAATCCCATCTACCCTATGTTGACAAGGGATAAGGTTTTGAGTTTACGAATGACCCCTCTTTACTTAGCTAAGGTTAGTTGATCCTCGGGTTATCCTTTGCCTTCAGGGTTATACCCCTAAAACCTTCTTTTTCTCATTTTCTTGTCCCTGAAGTATTTTGGATTAGATGTGGGGCAACACTTCCCAAATTTTAGCCACCATGTTTGTTTTTTAGATCTTGTTAAATCCACTAGTTCTTAGCAAAATAGCTCATTTTACATTGTTATGACCAGAATCTTGTGTCTTGAACCAATTCGAAAATCGCCACCATAGATTCTTTCATTTTTGGTTTTTCCTCCATAACCTGGGTGCTCAATATTTTTATGTAGGTCATGTTTAAAGTTTACTTTTGAGCTTTATTTTTGGTTTTGAGCTTGATTTATTCCTGTTGTGACTCTCTTGAGTTTGTTTTACTCTGTCAATGTGATCTCACACTTATTATCTTTGAGCTGGTTCCCATTCTATACTTCTTCTTCCATTGCTACTTTATTGTGCCTTGGCTCAACCTGCTACTTTGTGAACTCAGTTTTCCATATTCCCACAACTCGACATCGTTACATTGTTTGTGTTGATGGATCTTGTTGTCTCAATTCACTATACCAGCTCATTGTTCTTCATTTACATGCATGGTAACACATTTCTTTGTGATATCATTGTTTGTATGTTTTTTCCCACTCGGCCAAGTGGGTTTGGTTAACTCATCTTGAATGCTTAAAGGGCTAACTATTTCAATATTATTGTTTGATAGAATGCGCAGTTTGAGTTGTATTGTTTCTCCAATCTGTTATACAACATTTTTTTCTTTGTTCTCATGACATCCTTTTGGATGATTGGCTTGTTTAATCACAACTCGCATGCTTTTCTGATTAAACTCTATTTTCATTTATTAGATCATTTTTCATACGTTGAGCTTAGACTTTGACATTCATCTCGTTGGGAAAGATCTGTTTTGGGTTTTCATAGGGCTTACTAACTCGAGCTCATGAATCATTTATATGGCATGATTTTCTTTAATATCCTAGTTTCTTGGCATGAATGTGAATATATTGGCTCATTATGGTTCCTTACTAACAACTTTCTATACATCAAGGTAAGGATTTATTTTTGGAAGCATGTTTCAATCTTGTCCATAGTGTATTTATTTCTATTCTGCAATTACATCATATTTACGGTATAATACCTTCCCAGTAGAAATATTAAAAATACGAATTTAACAATTGAATTGAAAAATGAAGAAAAACATATTCTAGCTAGTATGATAAGGAAAAAAGTATCGAAAGATAACCAACATTTAGATCCAGAAAAATTTATCTCACTTACAACAGATTGTGAATAGGAGCATGAAATTTCCCAACAAAACTATGGAAATGATTGAAATTTATTATGAAAAATTTACAGAAGAGGATCAATCCATTCGAAGAGTTTCTCCCATATCTAAGAAATTAACTACTCAAAATATCTAATCCTTTCTTGACCTCACTGAACCATCTGCAACCTTGTGTAAATATCCAAAGAATTGTGTATTGTAACGCCCACATTTTACACACATACATACAACAGTAAAATACTAGGATATATATATATATAATTTTTTTCACTTACATTGCTCACTACACAACGCAACAAAGGCTCTAAGTAAGGAAAACTCAATAGCACATAAAACACTTACATAATCCATCGACCCACATAGACACATGACAACACCATATACATCTTGATGCCACACCTTCCCTAATGAATGGATGTTAGCAATAACCCAACCAAAAGAAAAGGGACTCAAGGATTGGCAACCGAACAACAAATCACTTCGATTATTATGTCTTAGTTATGATTAACATTCCAAGAACATTTTAATACAAAGTTGATTTTATCGATTTTCCACATACAAATTCTGTAATTCATTTCATATTCAAATTATTGTTCGACCATTTAATTTTTATCTTTATCCCTAATGACAATCACCATAACTTACATATTTAAATTCCATATTCCCAATTACCTACAAAGTTCCTAATTCTCTCGTTCTTATGCTAAAGTTTTTTTTTCTCAAAATATGTTTAGTTGACATTTACTTTTACCCTCATTATTCAAGGGGACCATCCAGAAGTTGTTGAGGGAAAATGATACACATAAAACGAGGTGATGGTTCAAGTTTCTCTTTCCTATAAACTTCCTTCCATTTGAAGCACATTTTTTTACACTATGGTTGTTTTAAGTATCAATCTTAGTTTGATTAAGTTAATCATTTACAAGAGATAATTTTATTTTATCTAATTTTTAGTGGATTCCAAACTGGCTCAAAGGCCTAGTCCCACCAAGAATCAATTTGTATCCATTATTAACAAAAATCATGCCTAAATCATCCATAAGGACTTCAAGTGAATTTTTGTTCCTAAACCATTATCACACATACTATTTTTTCTCATTTCATTTACAATGTTTGTTAGGTCTCTTTTTTTTCTGGGTGTAACTTTATAACATAAAGAGTTACGAAAGTAATTATTTACCATTTTGAATAAGTACACGATTGGAAACATTATAACTACACATGAATCCCACGTTAACATCCAAATCAACTGAGGTTTGGTTTAATTCCAACTGCACCTAATGATATACCCCTCAACTAAATATGAGTTTAAGAAAAGAGGACATATATATGCTAAACCACCTTCAAGAAAATACCGAGGTGATATGTTTATAGAAACCAAGGAAACACATTTAACTGAGAGGAACTAAAGATTTCATGAACAAGATTTTAAGATATAGAACAAGTATTTCACGATCTCCAATTATGTCATCTGGATCCAATAGGGATTTCATTCAGTGATGAAGTTAATTTGTAGATATAATCACGTAAGGCCTGGTAATCCAAAAGGATACTAAGGGAGTATTATCTCTACTTACTACACAAATGGTAAGGTTACACTGCATATTCGTTGCGTCAAACAAGCACTCATAAGGTGACTTCCAAGGTGGTCTTGACCACTCAACATGGTGTCGGGCCTAAATAGAAGGAAACCACACACTCTAGATAAAATTGGACCATGTCATTCCTAAAAGACGGGTTCATGAAAATGTTGCTAAACATAACAACTATGACGGTAAAATTCAACTAGGGGTTTTATTTACCTAACCTAGGAGGCGCCATCGAGTATAAGGTTTAAGTTTATTCTATGGTTTCAATTTTTTTCTACACTACAAAGGATCACACACATTAAGATAAGTCATGCAAAGATCTTATACTAGGGTTGAGTGTTTCGATAAAATATCCTTATTACATTTACAAGGTAAGAATACAACACAATAAATAATTAATATTTTATTGAACACTAAAAAATGCCCCACAATGTATTAACAAGAAATTCATTTACTATATATATATATATCAAACCATTTTACCAAATGCAACTGTGAATCAAATTGAACCTGTGATTAAATGCACATTTCCTAAGATATCCCTAAAACTAGCATCCCATACATATTAGCAAATTTCAAATATAAAATTTTTGTAGTATGAGACTACATTATACATACATTCATTTTACAACGACCTATAAAAATTACAATAATAAATAATGAATTACACATCGCCCTTTCTCCATCTTTCTTGCATCCTTCAAAACCACGTGAGCATGAAATCAATGATAAATCATTGACATGGAATCCACCCTACTCTAACATAATTAATGTCTTTAGTTTCCCATTTACATGTAATAATAATTAAAATTTACATTCAAAAGAAAAGGTTTAGAAATATGTATTAAGTTCATTTCATTTCACTTCACTTCATAACCAAGGAAAGAGAAAGAGAAAGGAAGAGAGAGAAACACCATTTTGTCAAAATTTATATTTCACACAATAAGTTACACTATAGAGTTTCAAAAAGTTATTCACATGAATCAAAAGTTTTCACGGTGGTTTGGCAACCCGACAGGGGTCCTAGAACTTTATTTTTACATTTTCCTGCTAGCTACAAAAATGTTGGATTTAGACTTGGAGATGAAGAAACCACTTTGAAATGTTGTCTTCTGATGAGTAAACACACCACAAGTAAGTTTCTTAGTGTCCCCATATCCCCCAAGAATTCACAGGAATTGACGAAACTTAGAATTGGCAAACAATTTACAATTAGAAGTTATTTTTCTGAGGTCTTTGGCCATAGTTCACCTAGTTGCAAATGATCAAAAGTTAGCTCAATGGATCAGAAACACCACGTCCAAAATTGACGTTTGATGGAAGAATGCGCAATGAGAAAATTCCTACAAGTTCCCCTATATATGGAGATTTCACCAGAGTCGATGTGACTCATAACTAGAAAATTGTTTTCAAATGGCACATGATTTCTGAGGCCACTGGTAGTAATTGGTCCAGTTTGACCTAGTCAAGCTGTGACCAGAGGCCTACAAAATGGCTTTGCCAAACTATACAGAAAATAAGTTTTCCCTTAACTAAAGGTTTCATGAAATTGTCTAGTAGAAACACGAAAGGTTTGTGAATACGGATAATAATTTCTCTATCCAGGTTTCAAATGGCGGTTCAAAATGAAAGCTAACTTTTTAGATTTAGTAGCTTCCTACCGCTACAAAAGAATGTTATAGGGCTCCTATAAGGGCGTCAAACAGGTCATAAAATTTCATTTGGGGTCAATCCAAAGATTGAAGTGACACCTCACATAACAAGGTGACATTTTATTATTTTGTAACAAGTTATTACAAAACAATAAAATGTATGATAATCCTAAGATTTTAAAATTATATTTCTTTTCAAAAGAAAAAATAAAGTACAAAAATTATGCAAGATAAGGAGAGATGAACCATTCTTGGAGGAACGAAGTCAGTCAAACCCGTGAGATTCAGTTTGACATCACACTTTTGCATTTCATCAAACATTTTAAAACCATCGATCTATCCTCCACGATGACATAAAAATATTCTTTATCCCATTAAAATTTCAAATAGGATATGTTTCCCATTATGTTTTAACCATTGACTATGGCCTACGCAAGACTCCAAACTGAACATACCCTGCAATCATTAAATTCCATTTTGACCCAAGCTGGGAAGGTGCTCGCAAGGGTTATAGAAATATGGATTTACACCTACCCGCCATATTTTTTTGAGAGTTTCTAAGACTTTTAAACGCACTCAATTTTTTTTATATCTGGCAAAATTTGCAGTCCAAGAGCCACATTTCATTTGTTTAAACAAAAAAATCACCTGTCAATGCATGCTTCCACATTTTTTCATACCTATCTACTAGAGCACCTAAAACTACAACATCTGACACTATTCCTATATCTTCTTTGATTTGAGGGATGTCCATACTCTATCTTGTAGCATGCAACTGGCATGAGACGGGAGATGCTAGCAATGGTTATGAAATCTGGCTTTAAATATGTCTGTAAAATTTGCTCAAAGGTTTCTATAGCCTTTTCAACAAACCCATTTTTTGTAAATCCTACAATCATTACAGGAAGAACTTCCAGGGAACATACAACTACCAAATCTGACAAACAAATTCATTTTTGCGATAACAGGGAGGAGTTGGAATAAATTTATATTTCCATTATGCTTTGATAGACGTCCCTTCCCCTGTTCTGGCACTTGCTTTTCAATGAAGGCTGGGAGTATGTGGCAAAATGGCGATCTGATCAGGTTGGAGGCCTCCCTGTTACAATGAGAACTAGTGTGAAATTCTTTGAAGAAACTATGGCCCCCTCGGCATTCAACCAACTCTTCAAACTTCCAAAAACTTCTAAATTTACAATGTTTCCATGGGTTTGTGCGTGGTCTAAGCCCCTGGATCTCAAATTTAATCAAATTTTTTTTTTTTTGTTAAGGAAATGATCGGTTTGACTGGTTATTATGGTTCCTATATGCCTTCACGTTTGGGGGGTCACCTTACCCCACTCACGCACTTGCTCACCTACCGATGCACCCCCTTTTTTAAAAAAATTACTTCTTTACTTATTTTATATTATATCCTTTTTTTGTAGGTATTACATGTATGCACATCCATAAAAAATCGAAGAAGGGTGTTGCATTCACACAATCCATAAAGAGTATACCATGTGTACAAAAAATGATATGAAATATTTCGATGCTTCCATGGACTAACCTAAAAATGGGTATATATAGTTTATTTTCCTAATAGACATTGTAGGTATTAATAGCGATTTCAATACAATTGGATATTTTATAGATGACTAGATAGTAAAAATAGTATATATGTATTAAAAAAAAGATGATGGGTTTTTGGTAGTAATAGAGACACGATGAAACAAAAGGATGGGACCATACTCTGTTTCAAAAAACACCCATAAATAAATCTAAAGCATAGAAAAGCCGAGTTTCTTTCACAAAAATATTTGAAAGCTTGAGAACTGCTACATGCAAATGATGTCAACTCGATTAAGATGAAACAATAACAAAAACTATCAAATCTTTATTGAATCTACAAACAATATATTAAAGGAATGAGAGAGGAGAGAGGAGAAAAATTAAAGGAATTAGTTTCTATGATAACAAAAATGAATAAATATTTAAATATATATATATATATATATATATATATATATATGTATGTATATTTATTAATGAAATAAAATTTAAAAGGTAGGAGCGGTAGACACATGATAACTATTTGGTCTCTAAATTTAGTCTCTTAATGGCCCTTTTTGTAATGGAAAAATATATGTGCAACATAAAACTATTGGAAACCTCAACATGATGGAAAATAATTTTTCATTCCAAGATTTAAATTTTTTTGATGTTAATTAAAGACTATATAGCTACCCCTTCGAGCCAAAACTTGAGCATGCCCTAAAAATCAATTTGAAGGACAATTGGTTAGTGAAAGTTGTTGGGATGACTACAAAAGGGGATTTTGAGTCAGAATCATATAACGTTTGACCGCAAATCACCTTTCTTTGCCCCATACTTAGAAAAAAAACTCTCAATGTTCTAAAATGGAATTATCAAGATGACTTGAACATTTCAAAATAGACTTGCACACTTTAGAAAATTTTATAGACCCTTAGATCATCACCATCGATGTGAAAGAGACATGGTGGAAAAAACATTCCTCTCCTGAATCAAATTTATTGTTTTGTCACTTGATATACAACTTGGGGTGTTTAGCACGAAATATGTGTTTAAGAACCCTAATCCCCTTCCCATAATGATAAAACCAAAAGGAGCACTTCAGAGCATGTGATTTCCCCTTGTATTTTCATCAAGGTGCAAAGGGACATTTGGAACATACAAGTGAGGTCTCTATGAAGGACTTCTCTACACTACTTTCCCAACACCACATTCACACGTATGGAGTACTAACCATAAAAAAACACTGAACCTCATGTCCCCTTCTTATGAGTAGACCCCTCATGGTGCATTTTTTAGCTGGTGGTGTCTGCTTGTATTGCGCTAATATTAAAAGTGACAAAATGGGAACAAAAATCTGATCCTAGTCCTTCCACTCATAACCAAGACACAAGAACAACAAAAATGTAGCTTCCATAAGCCATTTTCATCCCATGTATCTCCCTCACACTGGACCACAATCATCCACAAGTGTCATCACAATATAAAAAAGAGACTTGTTTTCCATTTTTTGTTCAATTTGAACTAATATCCCCTTTTTTAGAGTGAAATCACATGCTTACCCTCCTTGAAACCTAGTTTAACCTACTAGGTTCAATTTGAGTTAAAATTTAGAAAGAATGTAAATAACTAACAACTCAAAAACCGTTATTCATTGCAAGTATTACAAGATATTTTATTTTTTCTTGAAGAAAACATTTTTTATTAAAGATACTAATAAAAGTTTTCACAACCCTCAAGATCCAAAACATAATTTTTCTCACATCTCAAAATCTTTGAACCTGATTTCCACTAAACGTTTCTAGTGCACTCCTCAAAAAATACCTTCTTTTACTATAATAATAATTTCATGGATGATATGTAGAATTTATATAATCTAATATAAATTAATAGCCTTTGGAGTTTCCTATTCATATAAATGAAAATCATCTAAAAATGTAATAGAAAGTCCCTACAAAAGACATAATTTTTTAGACCAGCTACATTCATATCTGACACATAGAATAACTCCATATAAAAATAGTAACATTTGATAGGTATCGGTTATCTATATATAGTAATTTTAAAAAACACTAAACCTGTAGTGTCCATGTTACTCCAAACAAGTAAAATTTGTTAAAAAGGGACAATGATGAAAAATTACTAAAATGGCCATCCCAGACAAGACCCGCCAAAAATAAAAAGTAATTCAATTAGGAAAATTTACTTATATAAAATTGTATTTCTCCTATCTCATTACACTTTTTAAAAATTACAAGGATAGGAAATTTTCTTATGGTTCAAACAAGAAATAAATCCCTCGCATAATTTCAAAAACATAGCCTTGAGTTGAAATCCAATACTTTAGGTTTAAATCCATGTTAGTAGTCATAGAATAGGGTCATCATGTTTTAATTATATGGGCCATGCAAGGATATATTTAGATAATATAGTCTCTAAAGGTGGGCCCTAATTCTCCATCATCTTCTCGTTATCTGGCATGGGATTTGTTTTGATAAGTATGATGGTGATTATGGATTTTCTTATTTCCTCATTTGTAGTAAAATAAATTTTAAATATGGAAAATTTGAACAAGAGAGTACTTATGTCTCCTTAGGTTAACTATATCAAATAAGAAAATATGTTTTTCACTAAGGTGAATTGTGAAGCTCCAGGTAGTCATTAGGAAGAAAGTGATGATCTCCACATTCCAACTTTGACCTTTAACTCAAATCATTTTCTAAGAGGAAGCACATAATGTGAATAAAACCATGAAAAGGAATAGGGGAGAATGAGCTAGTGTGTGTAAAATATTTCAACTAGAACTGGAGGATATCTACGCACTCAAGGTCATCATTATTACAAGATCAAGTAGTAATCTCAATTCCATAAAGTGCAATGTCTTCTAATAGATTTTATTAAATTTCAATAATTTCCTGGAATGTGTCCACATCTCGCAGAAGGATGAATATCTAGTCTTAATTTTCTAATTCAAAATATATTTGAGGGAAAGGAATTTAATTCAAGGTCCATTTGAAGTGGATTCTTCATTTAAACAAGGCTTTCATTTCAACATATTTTCCATTCTCTCTCCACTTTATCTCTCTCCCCTCTATCTCTCTCTAATATTCTATTTCTTCACTCAGAATGTACTTTTTCACTCTTTTGTTTTATTCACTTAAGGAACATAGTGTTGTATAGTAAAACTACCTTATCAAATATAAGACAAGGACTTAAATTCAATCTCGTTGAATGTGAAAGATCACAAGTTGTGGTGAGATGAAAAACTCCATGGGTGAAAGGTAGAGAAAAAATGTAATCTAAAAAATTGGAATGGATTCTCCATTCCAAATGGTTAGTATTTATTTATGGTTTCAAGTTTTTTATTTCTATTATGACTTAAAGAAATAAAGCTACATTCTTCGATCTCCTTTTTTTTGTTCTTCCATTGTCTCTATTTTCCAATTTTTCGAGTATTTTACTCTTGTAAAACGAAGAAATAACTTTTCGTATTTGATTAGTGAATCCATAAAACTTTTTATCTAATTTTTTAGTCTTATTATTCCTTACATACTTATTTTCTTCTATAAAATGAGGATGTACTCTCGTTATTATTTGTTGGAATATTTTAGTTCTTACTCAAAGCATTAACCCTCTCTCTATCTCTCCCACTCCCCTTTACCTCTCTCTAAACTAATGCCTCTTGCGTACATCGTACAACTAGTTTTTCATATGTTAAGTGTAATATTCCTTTGTAATCATTTTCTTAACAGCCACCCCACAGTTTATTCATTCCTCGCATTCAATAATGGGAGCCTCCATATGCATAAAAAATAAGGAATTATCCCTTTTACCATTGGTGAAACCAAGTAATCTACTTACAAAAAATTGTTTCACAAACATGTCCTGTATTTGAATAATATATACTAGTTTTACTGTTGGAATTTGGTGAGTATAAACTATTTTTATTATTCGTGTAGATTTTTGTTACTAATAATTCACTTCATAAATTAGGTCTTAAAATGAGGAGGTCATTCCTTCCCCTACTCCAATAAAAAATGTTTCCCTTCTTCATTTAGATGTTCAAGACACTAATTCCCTTCATATTCATTTGTCAAAGCTTCAAACACATGTGGATAAGGATAATTTGAAATCATCGTATCGGTCCACATAAATGAAAATGTAAATCTAAACATCGATGTTGGATGGGTTACTGTGAGTAAAAAGAAAAAAAAGATAATTGTTAATTATCCCTATAAGACGCATTTAAGATCACATGGGAGGCGATTCAAAGGGATAAGGTAGTATCTTTTTACTTTTGATTTTGTTTTATTATAAATTTTCTTTCTTTTTGTCATCCCTCTTTTCTGATGGAAGAGGAAGTTGCATTTGATCCTCATTGTGAAATATTTGTCTCAATTGGAACATGTTGTTAGGGGGTAAGGTCCCATCAACCCTTTTTTACCATCTATCAAAAAAACATTTCACTACATATTTATCTCATTATAACATAACATAAGGCATCATTTGAATATAATCCCCAAAAAAAATCATTATTTGGTAGCATAGATCTACAAAGATAAAATTTAATGTTATCCGCCATTTCAAGGTGGGTAAAAGACATAGTGAAACATGGTATATGGATTATCTATAACATGGTCCAGTATTAAATAGATCACTTGAGTGAATATGAGAAAATTCCAACTGAAATATTAAGGCTAGGAGAAACACAAGACAATAATGTTGCCAGAAGACTTCATGACATTGTAGAAATATTTCATAGAATACAAGAAAGATTTATTTTATCATAAAAATAATATGATGAATCATCTTAATGAATGATTTGATTAACGTTTAAGATTACACCCTAGAAAATATTGATGGTAAAGTAGATGAATATCTATATTGTAATTTCATATATAGGATGGTAAAATAATTTAAGGGTCTTATTAGAGGTTACAAAAAATAATGAATGCATTAAAAGAAGAAACACATTGTTCAAATGAGATGCGAGATAAGAGTTAAATACTATGTAGTACAATTATTAATATAATAAGAATAAATATTTTTTTGTATTTATAAATTATTAAGAGAGTGCTTTTCATGTCCATAAGCTTATAGGGTGACTTGGCTAGCAAAAGGAAAAGTATATATTCTATAGATGCAATGTGAAGTGGATATGAATATCACCTAATTTATTAAAAAATATAATATTCGTGGCTTACATATGAATGTATGCAAATTATGTTTACGAATTTATGGAAATTAGGATGAGATATGTCATATTATTGGAGACAAAACAAATTCATATTACAATGAAAAAGGATGGAATTTTTCATAGTTTGAAATGACTAAGGAGAGAATTAAAAATATGTGAAATTGATATGATTATGTCTAAAGAATACAACATATAATAAGATTATATATATACATGTGTATTGATACAATATAATGTTATGAAATAGAGATAAGATCGAGAATTTACATAAATGAAAAGAATATTTATGAAGGAAAAATAATTAATGAGTGTATTTCTTCGTCACAGGACTAACAATATAAATTCTTGTCTAAATATGGGGTATAGTGAACTTACACTAAAGAGAAGTTAATTTGAATAAGAAACACAAAACACACATAAATATAAGAGGTATAATTGAATAGGACATTGAAAATGTGTGGATGAAGAAACTTATAATTTTTGTAGTAGCTTAACTTTCAAAACTTAGATTAATAGCTGGAACTTGAAGGAAAAGTGTCCATGTTGTATTGTAAGAAAGCCACAACCTTATCTAGAGTGGTTGAAGTAGTCAATTTTCCATGTATGAACATGTGTGAGAACCAGTATGAAACATTGTGTTACGAAGAGTACGATATGTAGTAACGTTATTGATCACATATAATCATTAATCAACCATTGATTGTGTTTAAATAGGATATAAAGATAAGTCTAGGAATGCATATTATTGATTAAACCAGGGTATGAATACATAAACTTATATAGTTTCCATATGATAATTTATATTTTTTACTTATCTTTTAAATTCACTTATGTTTTTTTATCTCATCATAGAACTATCATGATCGCCCACGCAACTATGTGTTACTTCATTAATAACATAGAACCCTTGAAATGTCAATAAAATCCTACATGTTATGCCACATACTATTATAAATGATTTCAATTGATAAGACTTACACAAAAATTTTACACATAACATATATCATACATAGTTTCCCATCATGCACAAAAAATATTAAGGATTACGTACATTACATTAGGCCCTATGAATATTATGTAGTTGAATAGTGCACTTGCAATCAAAGGGTGAATCAATTATAAGATTTGTCTTCTTGTGCGATATTTTTTATACTTAGAATTATAATAATTTACCTCAAGTTTCGATTAGTTTCTTATTCAAGGGTAAACATTTTTTGACTGGGGCCCTACCCAGGATTACAAGAAGGCCAAATCCTTGATAAAACAATTAAAATCCAAAAAAAATTAAACAACTACCCAGCAGTGAAAGAAATAGCTATGTAGGAGAAGAGGTATTCTTGAGGATATTTTTTTCTTGTTGTGAACTTTTTTCCACCCTTCTCAAACCTCCTCGATAGTAAGAACAACCTCAATAGCTTCAATTGGTAGATATGAACTTGATTAACTAAAATGTGGAAATATACTATAGTTAATCTAATCTATGAACATATCTAAATGTAGTAATGAAATGCAGTAAATAAGTATGTATATGAACCAATCAAATAAGCTAATGGAATGAAAACACTAATGTGCAAGAGTGAAGAGGAAAGAACTCAACTGAATATAGGATGCTTGAGGGATTGTTTCATAGTCATGACTAGAGAAATAGTAAGTAACAACAACTACGTAGACACCCTGAAAAGGATGGACCTGGGTTGATTCTCCATACAAGAGTGCCTAGAAAGGGACTAGGGTGCCTATAGGTCCTCTAGTATGTAAAATGGGTGCCCTGGTTTGTGAAAAGGGTATAGAATTGATCTTTACAGGTTTAAGAGGTGGTATAAAACTCTCATCATGTGTCACATCAGATTCACTGTACTGTGCTAGGTTTTGTTGCTAATCCAAGATGAAAGGAAGACCTCCAAAATCTAACTAAGCACTATACTACATTCCAGAACCAAATGTAGTTCTATGTGTGTGTGTGTGTGAAATATGCCCTAGATTACCCTTATTCTAGTCACACTTTATGAAGTTGCGAGCTAACTATGTGTAGGAAAATGTAATATATATTGCATGGAATAGAATAGAATCCTCCCCCTATGCTTGTGTGATGCAGATATCCCACTGTTGTGCCTTTGTGATGGAGCTATGTGGATACAAATGATCTCCCGATGCAATATATGGATGCAACTCCAGGTGGCTGATAGTAGTTACTATTTTTTGGTCCCTCATTATGGTCTCATAACTTTATATGTATAGGGTTCTCTCGATGTAATTTCATAATTAACCTCAAAATGGATGACCACCAAAATGATAAAGACCTCAAATGGCTAAAAGGAGCCCAAAAGTGGCGGGAAAGTTTTAAAAGGACCGAGGCACCCCTAGAGGAACCAAGACACCCATGGGCGCCCCAGTCAAAGCTAAAATAATGGAAAATGACAAAATTTTACTAGGCATGTGTCCTGTGGAGGTCAGGAATGACGACAAAAAATCAAATAAAAATGATTATTCACTCAAAAACCCTCTAAATAGTAGTATAATATGGGGAGTAAATGTAACCCAAAATTCATGATTTTGTGTCTACATTTACCCCTACTTTATGTTGGTAATTGAAAATCTTGGTAACATAAAGTAGATAGAGATGCTACCTAATAACCATGTAGATTGATGAAGAAAGCATGCCAAAGGACTAGACAAAAGCATGGAATGAAAAAAATATAATGAGTGTGGAAAATAAAGATGAAAATGAGAAGAAAAAAAAGGTGATCAAAGTGAACCTAGGGTGGAAATGCATGTGTAGTTGTTGATGTGAGTACCAGCATGGTTAGTATGCGAAGTGTGCTACCATGAGGTGTTGTTATTGATGCCATTTTTGTTGTTTTTATTTCATGTTTCTTGTTATTTCCCCCAGTTGAATGATTATTTCTCTTACATCTGGACTTGCAATGAGAAAATGATCAAGTAGTAAAATATGTATGTATGTATGTATGTGTAAAAATGCTATGTAAAAGACGCAAAGAATGCTAATGTAAAATACGTAAATTAGAAATGTACATGGAACAAGTGCACCTTATCCATGTTGGGAGGAATATTTTATAAGGATTTCCTATACTTCAAAGTTTTTTGGAAGATCGAAAGCCATAGGCCAAAGAATTATAGGGAGGAATATTTGTCTCCTCAAACCTTTAATTGTTTCCCTTAATGTGTGTGAAGAGATCTCTGTATCGTCCTAGTTTTTATAGTGATCTGATTCACACTACATATGAAATATTACATTTTCCCAATACACAACACTATCATATACATCATGAAAATAATAAAAATAATATATTCTATTCAAGAAAAATCAATGAAATATACTAAAAAATTACATTGCATTCAAATAACATGTTAATTAAAGAAAATAGTGTCATTTTACTACTCATTTTCTTTGGGTACTTGCAACTATCTTAGGGTCAGTCCTAGAACTAGTATGGAAATCCCGTACACTTAAGCATAAATCCAAAGATTCATCATTTTAAAAAAATTCAATTAAATACAAGAGATAGGAAGAGATAGGGAGGGAAAAGAAAACATAGTTCATTTCTCATACATTCACACTCTAACTTTCGTTTAGAATTAACATTTTGGTACTACAGAGAGAGAGGGAGAGTAAATATGAGAGAGAAAGTAAGGAGAAATATTATCTTCCATTCGAAATATCATAAACATTTTCCTTTCATGTCTATTTAACTGCATTTCAAATGAATCTTCATTTCTGAATTCATTTACATTTTCAAATCAACCAAAGTTTCATAATTGTTTATGGATAGAGAAGAGGATGGAGAGAGGACAAAACACCATATATTTCTAAATCCATTTTTACTATATAAAATATCAAATAATATTCTACATAAAATTATGATGGTATTACGATGTCGTACATGAGGCTAGAATTCAAACGAGACTCTTAGAAGAAGATTCTAGCTTGAGTAGCAAGTTGAGAAAACAGACCAAAACAACAAAAATTCTTACAAACTAGGTCTTAGACACATACATTTTACATTTCATCATGAAGTTATATGATTCCTAATCACTACCCCATAAATAGATATATCATCTTGTCTAATGGAAGTTGATTACGATGAGTAGAGCTCAAGTTAAAAGTAAAAGTCCACAGCCATTTATTGTAATTGCGTCAGAAAATCTTGTCATACAATGACCAATGGGACTCAAAACCCACTTGCAAAATTAGTTTCTGAAGAATTATTCATTGTAATTAAGGTGGGTTATGATTCTCTTATTTATATTCTATAGGTAGCTTGAAATTGTTTTCATTTTAGCTCAAACTAAGTGGAAACCGTAGGATAAAATTGATCACAATTTATTAAAATGAGCACGTTAGTACAAGTGACTAATATGCTAAGTGGGATTAGAAATTCGACTTGCAAGGGAAATAATTAAGTTTAATGAACTTTTTGTGGTTCCCCATTGTCACCCACATTACCAAGGTTCATGTTACAAGTTTCATATTTGCAGTACATCTGGGTGTCGCACTACATGCACATAACATTTAGGGTCATAGTTTTTATGTTTTTAATAGTTTTGGTCGAGATATGATTTAAGATTTATTTGAATTAAATTCTCTACAATTTAAATTTTATTTTTGAAAATTTTAAATGATGAAGTTAAATTTACTGCAAGAGAAAATGGAATAACCATACCCGTATGAGATGTTTGTGTTATCTCTTGAAAGTGCACCCTATAGAGAGATGGCTGCAGGTTTTCTAAGCTTGCAAAATTTGATCTCTCTCTTTCATAGATACAATAGAAATACCTCAGGTCTATGGGTATACCTATTTTGAGGTGAGTCTCTGGTATCAAGGCCGGTTCCTTGTTGATGTATCCTAAATTGATTATGGGTTTTAAGGGTAAAAGATGACTATAAAATAATTAAACTAAGGTGATACACCAAATTTGTATGAGGGATTTGAATGAGTATATGCACAATTGATATGTGAAGGATTTTGTGTGCACGAACCAACAGTTTCTTCTATAGAATATTAAGGGGAAAACACTTGGTGGTATACTGAGGGAGATTATCACAACAATACTGCTAAGCTAAACATGCACATTAATATCATGCAGAAACTACTAAATTTTGCAACAGGGTAAGATGATTAGTCAGGGAATTTATAATTCACAAGACTAATAGAAACATACACAAGACTGCAAATAATTGGTAAGGCAGAAAGTACTTCACACTCAGAAGGAAAAACTGGCAAAAATTGCTTTAGTACTCCTATATCCAAAAAGTCCTCTCATAGCAGTTCCTCCTTTTTGCTTTGCAAAGGCACACAATATATAGCAAAAATAAGGTTCACCCCTTCCTAAAAATAGCCTAAGGCTTGTACTTGCCCATGCATCCTATTTTTATCCTTTATTTAATAATAGATAAAGGAATAAAAATAGAGCATGCAATTACAAATAGGCATTTAATAGCCTTGATTACAATTAGTCAACTGAAGTTGACTGATCTACTTTTAAGAAGAGAAGGGTGAATAATTTGCTAAAAATAAGATTGCTTGCTAGGCAAGTCTCTCTCCATGAACATGCAACTCTGTCTTCATCTCTATTCTATCTTGTTGTGAAGGCATGCAAAAAATAGCAACTCCCTCTTTGTGAGAAAAAATTACAACACTTGCAAAATTCGCAAAATAATCCAGCCACTGTGGGGACTTCTTGCAAAAATGATTGGTACACTTGTCTTCAACTGAGTTTTGGCCATTCTTGTGGACTTAGCATAATACTATGGCCTTTTTAATAATAATACAAGGGTACTTTGAGAAAAGTGTCACTATTATTACATTTGAGCCACACGTGTGGTATATCATAGTCTCTGTAATTCATGTTTTAATTAAATCCACATGACCATGTAATACTTGTTGAAAATTTTGCATTTGAGAGTGTATAGTTTGAAATTTTACCTTTTGGTGATTATTGATGACATAATTTGGTTGGACCCATTTCAAATCTTTTACAAACGGATGCGTGGATAAAAAAAATTTTGAAAATTTTAAGTCCTTTACAGACCTACAGACCTTTTGTGGCTTTTTTTTCGGGCCCCTAGGTCAGAACTTTTTCGGGCACTACAGGCAACTTTGGTGTTTTAAAACTCTTCCGCTATTTGTGAGCCTTAAAGGCAACATTTACTCTGATCTCTCACTCAGGGGAATTGTGGGCCTACACGGGTAACTTGAAGTTTTAACCCTTTATTTTTTTGCAAAAAAGTCACAAATTTCACAAAGCCCTGCCACTCCGTCAATGTTCTATAGAATTGATTTGACTTTTCCCCGTGGCTTTGACTTTCTCATCATGGAAGCTCGGGCTTGCGGGAAATGTTTGGAAATTTTTACATTTTAAAGGTTTGAAAACCTAAGTGAATTCCTGACCTCCATTTTTCCACTTCTGTTGTGATGGTGCCACGTGTACTCTGAGTGGACTTTCAGGCCTGCAGACGGAAATTTTGACACTTTATAAAATTTTGAAAATTATAAGTTGATCTAAATGACCTGCCGTTTCACTTGGACTACTTTTGCATCAATCTTGATGAACTATTTGAGAGCGTTGATCTATGTACTTGTTGATTTTTTATCGTTGACTCCATAAAGCATGATTTTAGGGTTTTCTGACATGTGATTAAATGTGTTTCAAATCTTGACCCATGGTTCGCATTGATTTGTAGAGATCAATCCTTGACCTTTGATCTTTGTACTCGATGAAGCTTGATCGTTGATGTACTAACCATGGTTGAGTTCTTTCTAGCCGCAGTTGAGGTAGGTGAGTTAAAACAACTCGAACATTATTCATTTTCTCCACTTTGAATCTGGTTTTGTGGGTGAAGCCCTGGCAAATTTTCTTGACGCCATTGTTTTGAGATTCTGAAACTCGATTTAAACCGTTTCAATGGCCTTTAAGCATCTGCATCTTCTCTTAGAGATTTTTGAGAAATATTTTGATAGGTTCTTCCATTATTGGAGTTTTCAGAGCTCTATTAGCTCATCCTTCATGAGATCTGGTTGTTTTGGGCTTTGTGTGCAAACCATTTTTTGGGATCTTTGTTAATATTTTTCCGCCATTGGTAATCTTATAGCTTAGCTTCGTTCTGTTACTCTAATGGCTGCCATGGCTTGATTCATTGTTTTGAGAAAGATATTTCTCTGCTTCTTTCTAAGTAAATGAGCTCTTAGTTCTTAAGATCTTTACCTTTTCTCCTTGGCTGCCATTGGAGTTTTTAGAGCTCAGCTCTGTCTTCAAAATGGTCTCTGTGTGATGAGCATCACTATGCTTCGCCATTGTGTTTACTTTTGAACCCGACCCCTTGCATAATGATTCTCTGAGATGGATTGGGTCTGCCATGGAAATTGAATTTGGAGCTCTTTGTATCTTTGATCCTTTGTTCATGCTTTGGACTTGGAGATTGATTTAACCTGACTTTTATGACTGGTAAGTTCATTTCCCCTCATGGGTATTTGGTTTTCTTAAGAAATGGATCATTGTTCTTCTATACTGAAACCTTCGAGCTCATTTTGGGCCTTCAACCTATAGTCGTGACTTGTAGATTTGTGTATCTTGTGTTCTGAGTATCATTTTCTTCTGTGATATGTGCTATATAACTTTATTAAACATTACTTTTAAAAAGATTTTGAACCTCAGATCCTTCTGGATAGGTATACTTCCATTTAAACTTTCTTTCAAAATTGAGTTCTGATATATGTAAAATCCTTTGTATTTGACATTCCAGTATTGTTATTCTTCACCATAGAGTTCCCCTCTATCCACTTTTGATTTTTTATACTGGAACTAGCCCATGGGAATAAGAAAAATACATGAATATCTCTTTTCTTCAATTTACTTTTTGAAATGCCTACTTGTAGTCTGTAGTTGCACTTATACTCTTTGATACCTGCAGTAATTTTAAGCAATTCTTGATCTGTTTTGATGCCATTATCAGGCATAAGCCTTGATTCAGATACTTTTTTCTGTTACTTTTACTGCATTTCTTTGTTTTCAGCTTGATATAGATATTGGAAAAATTGTAAATATCCATTTTACATGGCGAAGCCCTATCAAAATTTTCCCAAAATTCCTTTCCTTTGGCTGAAATCTGGAAAATGTACCTTATCTGCAAGCATATTCTTTGTTCTGTATTGTAACCCTCTTCCATTTGTAGACAATATCTGATTTTCAGTTACATTGGTCCTTCTTTCTAGCATATACATGATTTATTTCTTCTTGGCTGCAACCTGTACCTACACACTTTAAGAAAATAGTTAGAAATAATTAGGATTTTTGGCCTCTCTTGTGTCCATGTTTCTTATTCTCTTTTATATTTCTTCTTTTTGAGTGAGATATGTAGTTTGATCTTCAAGTAATCTATATCTCCTGTTGCTAGAGATCTCATATGCACAAAGTAGGACAATGTAGGAATATGGATTAACCCTGAGCTCTTTATTGATGATTCCTTTCTTTTACTTTTCAGGTACCATGCTTTGAAATGTGAAGACAAAGATGGAACACACTGGAATGGGGACAATCTGCACAATGAAGAATATACAAAGGCAATGATGGGTTCACTCATATTCCTTTGCTTTCTATTTCATGCATGTGTACCTCTTTCTTCAGTAGATGTACTTTACTTTTTAGTCACATCCCACGGCTTGTGTGGGAAACATTTGACCTTCCTTGTGAATAAATCATTGAATTCTGAAATTGAGTTTGTATTTCCTTCTGCATTTCAAGCTTCTTAATGGAGTGTATGATGAAATAAACAACTCAGTCATATAATTGAATTCCTTAAACATGAAGGAAAGAACATTAATGAGAACCTGTAACATTCAGTAATGAACTCTGATTTTTTGATAATCTGCATTTATGTTTGCTACTCCCAAAACTCAACACTTCACCTACTCTGTAATTTTTTGTCTTCATCAAGACAACACATAGCTGTCCTTTAGGGCCTTTTTGTTCTTTTGCAGGAGATATCATGAAATTACAGACTATGTGATCTGTTATGTTTTGTGATAGCACACATAATTGCAAATTTCATTTAATCTTATAATTAATTCAGCAGTAACTAATAACATCAGAACCTCCTTAGCTTAGGTATACTTCACCCATGACTTTCATCGTAATGATGAAGTTTTGAGTTGCCCATTTTTACACAAGTTCAAAAATTGTCAACATTTCTGGTGATCCTATGGGGAAAGTTGCCTGCTAGCTTAAAGACTAGTGCCTTGCTCTTGTCCATTGGGCATGGAGTCCAAAGCATATAACCAAAATCTACCATTTCCGAAAGGTCCAACCCTTCCAAAATGGAACTAAAACTGGTAAAATATCTGGTAAACCAGATCACGTGCACGAATGCACTTATTGAATTGAAAAATGATGAAATGTGTAGGGACTGCACTTATTGAAGGGAAATCCTACTCTAACAATCACTGTAAGATATTCAATAACAATGTTTGAGAAACATACCATTCACAGGAATGGGAAGTTCCTCTCCATTCAGCTTTGAAAGTTGAAAAGCATTGTGTTCCTTGCTAGCTGAAATCATGTAAGGACCACTCCAGAGTGTATAAAACTTTGAGTTTCTTCCTAGCTTTGCATGATCAACATCCCATTTTAACACAATATCTCCTTCATTGAAGACATCTAAATTTGGCTTTCTTGTCAAAAGTCTATTCTTCACTTATTTATGATTCTTTTCCATATTCAAATGAGCTTGATCTCTTAGCTCTTGTAATTCCATTAACTCTGCATAACAAACCTGCTAATGGTTCATTCTCAAGAAGCTCCATTTGATGCAGTAAATCCAATGCTGGTAACTCAACTAAAATAGGCATTCTCGCTTCTTTTCCATACACAAGTTTGTATGGTGAATTGCCAACTAATCTTTTAGGAGTCACTCTGTCAGCCCAAAGTGCTGAATTCAACATCAGATGCCAAGCTCTTTGATTATCTTTAAGTGTTCTTCTAATGATCCTTAACATATTCTTGTTAGTAGTCTCAGCTAAGCCATTACCTTGTGGGTAATAATTAGATGAAGAACTTAGATAGATTCCATGTTTGAAAGCCCAATCTGTTATCTTAGTGCACCAAGAAAAGCTAATGACATTATCTGATATGATAGTTGCTGGAACACCAAATATGTATACTATACCTTCATAAAAGGATAGTATCGAAGCTTCATTTGCATCCTTCAAGGATATTGCTTTAGTCCATCATGTAAAGTAATCTATAGCAGTTAAGATCCACTTATGTCCTTATGATGAGGGTAGGTTTATCATGCTGATAAAGTCAAGACCCCACTACATAAAAGGTTGATCAACTGAAATAGGCTATAAGGGTAGTGAAGCTAAATGTTCTTTACCAACAAAGAAAGCACATTTTCTACACTTTCTAATCCATTCAAAATAGTCCTTGAATATGCTAGGCCAATAGTAACCAGATTTCATAATTTTTAAGGTTGTGGTACATGCTGAGAAATGACCTCCTACAGGTCCTTCGTGGAATTCTGACAATATTTTCTGAATTTTATCATAGTCAACACACCGTAGCAAGATTCCATTTATATCTCTTTTGAACAACACATTATCAATGAAGATATAAGGTACAAATTGTAATCTGAAATACCTTTGTTTATTCTTGTCCATACCTTCTGGATAGGTGTCATGCTGTAGATAATTAACCAAATCAGTCATCCATCTTGATTCTTAAATCTCGTGAGTGAGCTCAGGCTGTTGATTTCCTGGTTGAACCATGATTTTTGATTGCTGATACATGATTTTAGCATGCTCTTTTGAATCATCTAGTTCTGTAACCCGATGTTTTTCCATATCAGCAATTAGATGTTCACATAAACCTTTCCCTCGAATCATCTTAGCAACCTGAATATCAACATCATACTCCATGACCTTCGTTATCTAGTTTTCTCTTTTCTCATTCAACTCCTTATTTAGTAAGAATGCTTTCACACTTGGATGAGAAACAAGAACATGAATTTTATTGTTTGAAAGCATATACTTGTAATTCTTTATTCCTCTGACTACTAAAAGTACCTATTTTTCTAGAAATGTGTACCTTATTTTGTAATCATGCAAGATCTGTCCAAAGAAAGCAATAGGTTGCTCAATATTTTCATCATTGACTTGAGTTAATATAGCTGAGATTGTTTCATCTCCTGCAAGTGCATACATCTGTAAAATCTTTATCAAAATTTGGATTTGCAAGATTTAGGATCTTGAGAGATAGCTACTTTGATTGATTCAAATCCTTCTCTCCCTTCACTGGTCCAAGAGAAATTTTTCTACTTTCTTTAGCATAGCTGTGAGTGGTTTAACAATGCTGCAAAATCTGGAACAAATCTTCTAACAAAGTTGATTTTTCCGAGAAAACTCTGTAATGCCTTCTTATGATGGGGCAATGATAGTTGTGATATGGCTTCATATCCTAAAAGGATCAATTTCTAAACCTTGCTTAGAAACAATATGACCAAGTAGCATTTCCTTGATGTACTGAAAAGATAGACTTCAATGGATTCAAAGATATTCCAAATTATCCTGCACAACTAAAAAGTATGCCTTAAATGCATTAGATGTTCTTCAGAATACTTTTGAAAATATAGTAACATCATCTAAATAAACAAGGATGCCAATTTATTTAATAAGCTGTGAAAATCCATATCCATTGCATGTTGAAATGTTGCACCATAGCATTTGAAAGACCAAATGGCATTCTTTTGTAAGCATAGGTACCCCACTTGGTGGTAAATCATGTTGTTTTATATCTATCCTCTTCCTAGACTAAAATCTGATTATATCCACTGTAACCATCTAGAAGAGATAGTCTATTTGAACCTGAGACTGTTCTCAAATTTTGATCCATATGTGGGAGTGGGTAATGGTCTTTTAATGAAGCCTTATTAAGATCTCTGAAATCTACACATAGTCTGATTTCACCATTCTTATTCCTAACAGGGACAAGATTGGCTACCCAACTTGAATGCTTAACTGGAAAGATAATACCAGATTCAATCAACATAGATAAATCTTTCCTCATTAGAGGTTCTATTTTGGGATTTACAGGCCTCTATTTCTATCTAACAGGTTTAGAATTTGGCTGCAACTCAATTGTATGTTGTGCTAAACTGGGATCAAATATTTTTCAGTCTTGGTATTTCCAAGAAAAAACATCTTTAAACTCTTTGCAAATATTAATAAATGACTATCTTTTCAGTTAAGGAACATACCTTTCCAAGAAATAGCTTTTTCCCTTCATCAATTGAGATCTCTTCTGTAATTATCAGTGTGAGTTGAAATTTTAGTCTTGACCTTTCTTAACTGATCGTATCAGTGTTAAAGATGTCTTCCAATGTGACAAGACCTTAGAGGAAGTTTATTTGTCTTCAACTAAACAATCTAATCACCATATAAGTACTGTAATTTATCTTGATTAACTACAGAAAACTCAGCTTCTTGCTTGCAAAAACCTACAGATTTGATCATCACTTTCAAAAACTTTCCAATTTGAATCATTATCAGGTATTGAGGGCCTGACAATTCACTTTATATGAGGCTGGATTTTGCTATTTTCAATTTGTTCCAGCACTTCAAATCTAGCCCCAACTATTGCAAGTCTGTATGCATGCTTGTTTTCAGCTCTAGGAATAGACTAAATGTTAATAGCATTGAAATCTTCCATTAAGTCTGAAACTCTATGTCTATAGTAAGACTTCATTAATGGATTCTTACAAACATTGAAATTTCTTACTTGATTGATAACCAACTCAAAGTCACCAAAAATTTGTAGCATGTTGATACCTCTCTTTCTGGCCCAAAGCAAGCCATGAATTAAAGCTTTGTATTCAGCTACATTACAAGTACATGAAAATTAGAGACTCAAAGCTGAGAAATACCTTTCATTTCGTTGGGAAGTGAGCATCAAACTTGCTCCCTGTCCTTTCTTGTTCTTAGTTCCATCAAAATGAAGCTTCCAAATCCCTTCTGATGAATCTTCTATTTTGGACAACAAGGGAACTGGTGTATTTTATTCATGCATACAATACACACCAAATAGGTGTTCTTCAACTTCCTTAAAAGGATCATGAGCATGTTCTTCCACTGTCTTTTCAACCATGAACATGTTAGAAACACCATCTAATGCTGAAACATGAGTCTACCTCATCAAAATCAGACTGATCTAGGGCTGAATAATTAGCCACTGCATTTGAAGAGTGAGGCTCAATGTGAAATCTATGCCAATGGCTCTTAATTGATAGTAAATTTAGTACCATAACAATTAGTGAAAAATAAGAAGGATCAATCTGAAGAGAGATAACCTCCTATTTTTGTTGTGAAGTCTCTAGATAAGCATAAAGCAAAGTATTGAGAAAAATCTACAATAGTTACATCTTGTAGAATAGAAACATTTGGGCAAGCATGTAATGTCACCTCTAAATTTTTGATTATACCTACTGTATTAGTTGCAGTTCCATCGAGTTGTAAGTCACTCCTTTTTGTAGGCTCATACTGCAAACCCAATTTTTCTGCAATCACTTTTGGCATAATTGTGCTACTTGCACCACTGTCCACCATGACAATTATGAACTAGATGTTCTCTAATAATCATGATAAATAAAATGATGGTGGTTTCTTGATGTCATGAGCATTCAGAACCTTCTTAACCATCAACTTAACTTATTTAATGTGGTCTTGTTCAAACGTTCCAAGGACCATGTCTGCCTTATGAACTTCCTTTTCTGCTGTATTTGAAGAAATTACAAGTATCTTAGCTAGTTCATGAGAAAGTAAATCTTGTTGTCCTAGAATACTTAGAGTGTCCCACATTGAGATGTTAACATTATGATTTTTTCATTACATAAATAATGTTAAAAGAAGCAACTGTTTTAGATACAAATTCAACTGTCTTAGAGTAGGCCTTAGTGAAAATTTATTCTGGTTCAGCTGCCTTAGATATCTGAAGTATAAATAGTCTTCTTGGATTCAGGCTGTAGCTATTTTTGATGACCTTTATCAACTGGAACACTTGATATTTTTTGCAAGGACAACTAGGAGTTGTTGGTTGAATTTGGAACTATAGATGCTATCTTATCAGTGACAGTAGGAAGGATAGGCCTATTTTGTTGTTTTTGACTTTCAATAGCTTTCCCTTGAGCCCTAGTAGTGACTGCAATGAAATACTCCTCATTAAAACTGATTAAATTTTGTTCAGGTGCTTTCTGAACATGAGTTTCTTGCTTCCCACCCTCCATTTGAGGCCTGAACAATGTTTCTAGATTGAGGTTGTGCAACAAGATTACAGATTCAAAAAAGTATTTGGGCAAGTTGCAGCTTAATGAGGTTGATTGCAAGGTTGACACCACTCTTCTGTAGCCATATTAGCTGAGACTAAAGAATTAGAGGAACTAGGAGCCTTTGGGTCAAAATGCCTTTGCTAGTAAGGCTACCTATAATTTTGATTCTGTTGATAGGGCTTCTATTTTATTGTTGATTTTGTTGATAAGGAACCTGATAGGGTTTACTAGATAATGCAATTTTTCTATCAATCAAATTCAATTTATTTCCCATAGTTTCCAAAGCTTTAAATACATCATTTTATGGAGCTATAAACAATAGGTTTTATGATTATAATAGGCTAAGGAATAGGATACTAAATCTACCGAAAAGGGCATTGAAGGCCTTGGTGCCAATTTTCTATCTTGAATAAGTACTATTTTAAGATCTCGGATAGCGATATCGTATGTTGTTGGGAGTGTCTCTCCCCCCATTGATTGAATCATAGTTGAGATATCACTGTTTAATGCTGTAAGATAATAAAGGAAAGCATGATCAGCTTGAGGCTTGACACTTGCTAGAATTCTTTCCCAGGTTATGGAAAAATGGATATTGAAACTGGACATAAAATCATTGGGAGCTCTTTTAATAGTAGACAATTGTTCAATGAGAGAAAAATGGTTTGAATTATCCTGAGAACTGTTTTAACAATTTTTCACCTAAAGTTATCCCAAGTTCTTATGCTTCCAATTTCTAGGTTTTTATACCATTGCAAGGCCTCCCCTTTAAAATATGCAGCTAAAAGTCTTAAAGCTACATCTTCATGAGTGATATTATGGACTGCACATAGGGCTGTAACATCTTTGATATGTTCAGCAGGTGTAACCTAATTTTCACCCGTGAATGATGGAAAAATTTTCATGGCAGCATTAGGAATGTCATGGTAGAAAGTGGGATTACTAATGGACTGCTCATTAGTAAAGGTCATGAAATTCCTTGGTGGTTGAATAGCCATTTGAAAAATTGGGATGTTAATAGAGAAATTGATACGTGGTGAAGGAATATCAGGAGGAGGGTTATCAAAACAAGAAGTCTATTATAAGGTAAAGTATTACCAACTCTTCTCCTTCTAGCAAAATTCAAGGGTAAAGAAACAAACTCAGGAGGAATTCCTCTTACCGATGATCTTGTAGTCACTTTAGGCATGGAAAATGTTGCAATACTGGTCTGAAAATCAGCTCTATGGAGTCACTCAAATGATGTACAAATCTTTTAAATAAAGGTTTTCTGCAACTTGCTCTAGAAAGTGAATTTGCAACTGCTGTGAATCTGTTATAGATCTGTATGTAGAATTTGTAACTTGCATGCAGATCTGATTTTTTGTCCCACTGGACGTGCCAAAAACTGTTATCTCTCGAAAGTACACCCTATAGAGAGATGGCTATAGGTTTTCTAAGCTTGCAAAATTTGATCTCTCTCTTTCATAGATATAATGGAAACACCTCAGGTCTGTGGGTATACCTATTTTGAGGTGAGTCTCTGGTATCAAGGCTCAATTCCTTATTGATGTATCCTAAATTGATTTTTGGGGTTAAGGGGTAAAAGATGATTGTAAAATGATTAAAACTAAGGTGATACACCAAATTTGTATGATGGATTTTACTGAGTATATGCACAACTAATATGGGAAGAATTTTTTATGCATGAGCCAATATTTTTTCTATAGAATATCTAAGGGCAAAACAATTTGTTATATTGAGGGAGAAAATCACAACATTACTAATAAGTTAACATGCACATTAAAATTATGCAGAAGAATTGAATTTTCCATAGGGTAAGATAATTGGTTAGGGGATTTTAATCCACAAGACTAATATGATGAAACACAAGAATGCAAATAACTTGGAAAGGTAGAAAATACTTCACACTTAGAGGACAAAAATGGAAAAAATTGCTTCAGTACTCCTATATCCAAAAATTCCTCCAATAGTTTCTCCTTCGTGCTTTGCAAAGGCACACAATATACAGCAAAATAAAGTTCATCGCTTCCTAAAAATATCCTAAGGCTTGTAGTCTCCCATATATCCTATTTTTATCCTTTATTTAATAATAGATAAGGAATAAAAATAGAGCATGTAATTTCAAATAGGAATTTAATAGCCTTGATTACAATTGGTCAACTGAAGTTGACTGATCTATTTTTCAGAAAGAAGAGTGAATATTTTGCTAAAAAAAAAGATTTCTTGCTAGGGAATTTTCTCTCCATGAACATGCAACTCTGTCTTCATCTCTATTATGTCCTATTCTAAATTTTGTGAAGGCATGCAACTTTACTCTTTGTGAGTGAGAAAAATTAATTATTTAATAACCATGATTGAATCTGGTGAACTCAGGGCTCAGATTTAGATGCAAAAATATTGTAGACTTAGTCATTTTTGGGTTAATAAATTATTGAGTTCCATTCGAGTTAGCCAAGCTCTGTAAAAAAAAAATTGTGGCCACCATTAACAACTGCTCAAGCTTCCTATGCAAGAAAATAAATTCCACCATTATTGCAGACCTCGAGCTTGAGTGAAGGCTTTTCTGAATAACTCTGTAATTCATTACTTCGAAAAAGACCGTCCATGTAGGAAAAAATTAATCCAAAAACGAGCCTAGAAAATTTTTCTTTATCATTTCTAATAAAAATTATGCATTTTACACTATACATTCAGCCCATTCACTTTTAATCTGGGCCCTGCACGTGTTCGAATGTCACTTCAGTAGAAGCGTAGCTAAAAAACAAGAAATTTTCCACTATTTTAAAAAAAACCTCAAAACCAAAAAAATCCCCGGTGGACCGCTCCTCCAATCATTGTTCTTTGGTGAGATTTCAGGACTACGGGTCTGTTTAGAGCTTTAATTCCACCACATGTCTTCGGGCTTATTTAAAAATTTGAAATTTTGATTGTAAGTCTTAAAGGAAAAAATTCCTCCAACCTTCCGCCTAGGGGAAATGCGGGCGCAGGGGACTACTTGGAATTTTAACCACATTTGCAAAAGGTAAAAAGTTTTAAAAAATCTCGTAGTTCTACCAATGTTCTATGGAATAGATGTTTGACATTTTCCCTGATTTGACTTTCTCATCATGGAAGCTTGGGCTTGCAGAATATTTTCAGAACTTTTAACTTTTGCATTTTTTAAAAAGTTTGAAAACTTAAAGAGGGCCCGACATCAGTTTCTCCGCTTCTATCGTGATGGTACCATGTGTACTCTGTAGACTTTCAGGCCTGTGGAGGAAATTTTTACACTTTCAAAAATTTGAAAATTGACTAAGTTTGACCTCCATTTCTAATGACTTTTTCCTCGATTTTGATGATCCATTTGTGAGCATCAATTGATGTACTTGTTTCTCCTCCACTGTGGATCTCTTAACTCTGATTTGAAATTATGGCTGGATTTTTGACCCTTGGTTAGGGTTTCTAACCTGAAAATTAAATGTGGCACTGTCATTGTACCCATAGATGTTTGCATTGATTTTGGAGATCGATCCTTCACCTTTGATATTTTTACTCGATGAAGCTTGATCATTGATGTACTAACCATGGTTGAGTTCTTTCCAACTACGGTTGAGGTAGCTGAGTTAAAACAACTCAAAGATTATTCATTTTCTTCACTTTACATCTAGTTTTTTGGGCCAAGCCTTGGCAAATTTTCTCAACACCATTGTTCTGAGATTCTGAAACTTGATTTAAACCATTTCAATGGCCTTTAATCATCTGCATCTTATCTTAGAGCTTTCTGAGCAATATTTTGATAGGTTCTTACATTGTTGGAGTTTTTAGAGCTCTGTTAGCTCATCGTTCGTGACATCTGGTTGTTTTGGGTTTTCTATACAAACCTTTTTTTGGAATCTTTGTTAATATTTTTCCGCCATTGGTAATCTTATGCTCGGCTTTGTTCTGTTACTCTGATGGCTTCCATGGCTCGATTCATTGTTTTGAGCAAGATATTTCTCTTCTTCTTTGTAAGTAAATGAGCTCCTGGTTCTTAAGATCTTTACCTTTTTTCCTAGGCTACCATTGGAGTTTTTAGAGGCCGGCTCTATCTTCAAAAAGGTCTCTGTGTGATGAGCATCACTGTGCTTCGTCATTGTGTTTACTTTTGAACCCGACCCCTTGCATAATGATTCTCTTAGCTGGATTGGGTCTACCATGGAAAGTGAATATGGAACTCTTTGTATCTCTGATCCTTTGTTCATGCTTTGGACTTTGAGATCAATTTAACTTGACTTTTATGATTGGTAGGTTCATTTCCCCTCATGGGTATTTGGTTTTCTTAATAAATGGATCACTGTTCTTCTATACTGACACATTCGAGCTCATTTTGGGGCTTAAACCTGTAGTCCTGACTTGTAGATATATTTATCTTGTGTTTCGAGTATCATTTGCTTATGTGATCTTTGCTATATAACTTTCCAAAACATTACTTTTTTAAAAGAGTTTGAACCTCAGATCCTTATGGATAAGTATTGCTTCCATTTACACTTTCTTTCAAAACTGTATTATGATATATGCAAAATCCTTTGGATTTGACATTCCAGTATTGTTATTCTTCAATAGAGTTCCCCTCTATCCACTTTTGATTTTTCTAATTGGAACTAGCCCATGGGAATAAGAAAAATACATGAATGTCTCTTTTCTTCAATTTACCTTTTGAAATGCCTACTTCTAGTCTTTTGTTGCACTTATACTCTTTGATACCTGTAGTAATTTTAAGCAATTATTGATCTGTTTTGATGCCATTATCAGGAAGAAGCCTTGATTCATATAATTTTTTTCTGTTACTTTTACTGCATTACTTTAATTTCAGCTTGATATAGATATTGGAAAAATTGTAAATATCCATTTTACATGGCAAAGCCCTATCAATATTTTCCAAGAATTCCTTTCCTTTGGCTGAAATCTTGAAAATGTACCTTGTCAGCAAACATATACTTTATTTTTTACCGTAACCATCTTCCATTTGTAGATAATATATGAGTTTCAGTTACATTGGTCCTTCTTTCCAGCATATACATGATTTATTTCTTCTTGGCTGCAACCTGTACCTGCACACTTTAAGAAAATAGTTAGAAATAATTAGGTTTTTTTCGACTCTCTTGTTTCCATGTTTCTTATTCTCTTTTCTATTTCTTCTTTCTAAACAAGATATGTATTTTTATCTTCAAGTAATCTATATCTCCTATTACTAGAGATCCATATGCATGAAGTAGGACAGTGTAGGAATATGGATTAACCCAGAGCTCTTTATTGATGATTCCTTTATTTTAATTTTAAGGTACCATGCCTTGAGGATGAAAGGAGCTAACAAGGAGATGCTCTGCAAAATGAAGAATATATAAATGCAATAATGGGTTCACTCATATTCCTTTGCTTTCTATTTCATGTATGTGTACCTATTTTTTCAGTAGATGTACTTTACTTTTTAGTCACATCCCAGAGCTTGTGTGGGAAAGATTTGACCTTCCTTGTGAATAACACATTGAATTCTAAAATTGATTTATGTATTTCCTTCTTCATTTCAAGCTTCTGAATGGAGTATATGATGAACTAAACAACTCAGTAACATAATTGAATGCTTTAATCATGAAGGAAACAACATTAATGAGAACCTAAAACATTCAGTAATGAACTCAGAAAACATTTGCACTTATGTTTGTTGTCCCAAAACTCAACACTTCACCTAATCTGTAATTCAGTGTCTTCATCATCAAGAAAAAATAGTTGTCCTTCGGGGCCTTTGTGTTCTTTTTTTAGAGGTATCAAGAAATCACAGACTATGTGATCTATTACGTTTTGTGACAGCACACATAGCTACAGATTTCACTTAATCCTTAATTTATTCAGCAGTAACGAATAACATCATAACTTCCTTAGCTTAGGTATACTTCACCCATGACTCTAAATGTAACGACGAAGTTTCATGTTGCCCATTTTTTCACAAGTGCAAAAATTTTCAACAATTTCCTGGAGGAAAACAACATGGGGCTTTTCATCCTGAATGTACGTTTGTTGTTTTGAAAATTTGTACAAAAACACAAGCAAAAATTCAAGGGACAACAATCCCTCCTCTTTATGAGAGAGGTTCCCTTATTCACACAATAAAATAAAAAAACCTACTTATTTACAAATAGACAATTTATTAATATTCAATTGAGGATTTTTATGCATTAAATGTATTGGTGCCATTTTTGAGCTAACACCATGTTGCCCTAATTTTCCAAGTCTATATTTGCTCAAAAAACGTTTTACCCTTTGAATTTATGGTTTGAAATTCTTCCCCTCTAGTTTGATGCTTTAAAAATTCTCACAAACTTGTTGTTTTTCCCAAATTTGAAGGAATATTCCAAGTTTGCCCTTTTTGTGCCCTAGTTCTTCCAAATTTGCAAGCTGTCTTTTTCCCTTTGCCAGATCATGGAAAAATTGAAATTAATAAAATCATACTTGTTTGTAATTGAAAATCCTATCCCAAGGTCGAAAATGTTGTCAAATCATGTTTTAGTTGATTCAAAATTGAAAAATCTGCCATCCTTGGTGAAAAAATTGAATTATAGGGCATCCCTAGAATATTTTATGTTTTGACGGTTAGACGCGTGTCATTTGCCAATAAAATTCATCCTCATAAGGTGTTGGCAACATGGCGGGTTTGCATTGGCTATGGAAAGGTGAGGAGGCACTCTAACTTTTCATTTTTCACCTTTTCAAGCAAATGGGGCATTTTTAGGCCCAAAACCTCGTTTTTTCCAAATTGCCTACATTACATGTTTTCATTGGCCGAGGGGATGCAGGTGACAGGAGAACTTAGAGTTTTTTGGATCTAATGTTATAAAGTTTCAAAACCAATTTTTCCCCTACTCCAATAAGAGGATGACACGTGGCAGCACGGTGGCACGGAACAAGTCTGCGGGCCAGCAAAGGGAAAAGGGGATTTTTTCCCTTTTTCACAAAAAGATTAAAGTAAAATGTTTGGACCAAAATCCCATGGCCAATAACGAGTGGACACGTGTAAAATTTTAAGGGTCAAAGGGGGGCCACAGGTCAACGTTGAACTTTTTGAATGTTCAAAAAAAATTGTAAGGGAGGTTTGGAGGAAGAAAGGAAGACTTGGATCTGTAGCGAATAGAAGAGCACCACAAGACAGGGATAGTTTCAGAGGTGTGGGCCCACGGAGACAAAGTGGAAAATTTTCCCTTTGATTAAAGGGAGTAAAATGAAGATTAAGCCAGCAGGTCCTCAGCAAATGAGAGATGGATGCGTGGCAGAGGGCAAGGTGGGTTGGCTGGCCGGCGGAGGTAGGACGGAAATTTTTCCCTTTTGCCAAAAATACTCAAAATCAAAATTTGATGCACTGGCCCGCTAGCAAATCACAAGGAAACACGTGGCATGGGATAAATTAGAGGTGTAGGCCCGTGGGGATAAAAGTGAAAATTTTACAAATTTCCAACAAACCTTCAAAATGCGTAGAATTGAAGCACGATTTCAATGGAACCCACCATGTGCCACGTGTCAGCTTCGAAATTCAAAGGTGGAGAGGCAAAGAAAAAAGTCAAAATTTTCCATTTTTCCAAAAAATGTGGAAAAGTAAAAAATGATCCCAATTTCTGTCCCAATTGTTTTCTGATATGTGGAGGGCCTATATTAAAGGACAAAGATGGATAAGATCAATGGTTGTTGGGCATCCATTTGTTTTGACCACCATGGGAGCTGCAGGAAGCTTGGAATCATGATTTTTGTACCAAAATTCATCTAATTTATAGTGATTTTGTGTCGTCTTGGCCTTCTAGGATCATTGGCATAACTTTCATGGCTTAATTCTTTGATTTGAGGTGTTTTTGAAATATTTTTTTCCCTGACCCAAGAAAACACGTGAAATGACAAAATCAAAAGTTGTAGAGGTAGTATGAAAAGGTAAAAGGCTGAAAATGATGAGTAAGAGGTGTTTGCATGCCTCAATGATGAAAAACATGCCTCCAAGATGGATAATGATCCAGATATTTGTAATAATTTAATCTTTTGGGCACACCTGGCAACATGCGAGTGTTTTTTTTTTATGTCATTTTCATTGAATCATGAAGAATTGTTGTAACAGAATTGATCCCATGGCATATTCTTTTCTTGGGAAAGAAGGATCCAATATGACATAGGGTATATAGTGCATTTTGGAGAAATTGTAAGGGGTTGGAAGTTGAAAATCATGAGCAAATTTTGAGAGAAAACTCATTTTCTCAGAAATCCACCAAAGAACCATGTTAATGTCTCATGTGTTGGAAATTCATGTATGTGAGTTGGTTACAATTGTACAGCCATCACACAGCTCTGAGATTGTTCATGTAACTCTCCCTTGTTGTTGAATCTAACAAGTTTTAAATTATATCTGTGTTTTGTTTAGGCAATATGGTCTCTGTTATCATTTTTTAAATACATGTAAATAGTTTTCTTTGTTCTTGTTGCAGTCTTGCATTGAAATTATTTAGAAATAACAAAGGATATCCATTTATGGTTGATAGTTTAGTGGCATTTGCAATCTCATATTCAGAAGAGCCTTCATCTGATAAGGAGATAAACAAATTTAAAATCACTCTACCTTCCTTGACCGCAGAGATTTCTTGTAAACCTTTGGGGGTACCTTAGGTGTGGTTTGATCAAGGATTTTTGTGTTTAATTGAGTTCTTTACTTCAAGATTTTGTGGTAAGTTCTCAAAGATTGTGTGAAGAGTGTAACCTGGGCTTCCATTTGTGCCTCTTCTAGTTGAAAGAACATCCTGATTATTTGAGGCATTTCATCTGATAGTTGTTCAAATATTGTAGAGATTGTCAAAGATCTAATGTATCCAAATTTTTCTTGTCAATGCCCCACCAAAAATCATCCAAACAACAAAGATCCTATCACTTACTACCCCTGATTTGCATTTTTATACCCACATAAGATCAAATTCCATTTGCAAAAGTATGCATAATAGATCATGATTTCCGATGTCTCTAGTAACCTTTGCCTTGTTTTGGGAACATACCCGTGTTTTGAGAAGTGACAACTTGTGAGAGTTCAGATCTGGGGTTTTGATCATGTTTTCATCAAGGTCTCCATCATATAATTTCAAGAAAAGAGAAGGACATCTTCATCTCCTTCACCATTGCAAGGTTACAAAACAGGTCCTCTTACCTTGGTTGCAAGGCACAACCTAAAACAGCTAGGACAAGATCAAGTCCTATTGGAGTGTTATCAATTTCTCCACAAACCTGAGTGCCATCTAAATCATATTCACCACTACCAATGACATACAACATGGTCTAATATGTCTTCAAGATCCATGACATATCTATGGTGTTGCTCAGATTGAAAAGAAAAAAATTGGATACCAACATGAGTGGCACCATTTCCATGGAGTTCTTGGAATTTCTTAGTATTTGTGAAGTGTTTAAAGAGTTTGAGCATTTTTGTATTCAATTTTTTGAGCTCCTACATTGTTAAAATATCATTCTATGCTTCAGATCTGCAAGTTTTAGGCAAACGTTTCAAGCTCTATCTACCTTTTTTTCATTTCCAAGAGTTTATACACTTTGGTTGCATTGTGATTGATTTATCTATGAAGAAGGTCTGATTTGTTAATTTTGGCAATATTTTCAGTTCTGGTAAATATTTGACAGAAGTATTTTTGTGCATTCTTGCACAACTAAGGTGAAACTCCTTAGTGGTGACTCCATGCTGATTTGATCTTTAAAATACAAGTTGTCTTACCCTTCTTTCATTTACTTTTGTGTTGTTAATCCCTACAAAAATGGAAGGAAGAATATCTCTCTTCATCAACGACTCTGCTAAGAAGTTATTTACAGATTCAAGAAGCTTAGAGCTAGAGGGAAGAAAGGTGTGGAAAGTTGTTGGAGACTTGACTGCAAGAAAGGATATCCCTATTATTGATTTTGAAAGTGAGCATCATGTTATTGAGGACTATAATTCTTCTTCAAGTGGATCTGAGTCAGACAACCCTATTGCTGATTTGAATACCCCATCTGGTGAGGGACCTTCTTGTGCATTTGAAAGGCTTGCTCCTAAATCTGCTCCTGTATTTTCTAAATTTGTTAGAAATCATCAAGAAGGAGAGCCCTTAAGAGAGATCTATTTGGAAGTTTTCATTCCCATTCCCCAAATATCTCTCACTCCTCATCATTTTGTTTCTCCTCCAAGATCACCACCACTAAAACAAATGGCTCAGCCTAGACCTCCATTTGTTTTTAATACCTTTGGTCTTATAAATTTTAGAGGAATGGATGGTTACCCAAATGCTATCCCATAAGATGTCAGAAATAAGTTGCCAAAATTCCAGCGTCACAATGTTATTACTGGTGATCAACATCTCAAACTTTTTCATAATATGATGGAATATTTTGAGATAGAGTTTGAGGATGTATATGTCAAATTTTTTATTCATACACTAGAAGAGGATGCTAGGGATAGGTACAAGGCTCTACCTGATAATTCTATTGATTCATGGACTGAAATGAAAAATGCATTTAGGTTGCAATATCGTGACAAGAATGATCGTAGATTTATTTTATCTAAGTTTGAGAATATCAAGAAGAACCCTAATGAATCAGTCCATGACTTCAACACAAGGTTTAATAAAACTTTGAGAAGGTTTCTTGTTGGTTTGAGGCCTTGTGATGAATCTTGCTTAATCAAATATGCAGATGCATTTGATAAGAAGGCAACCTATTACCTAAGAGACAAGAACCCAACCAATCTAAGAGAACCTTTTACCATCGCACTTAAAATTAAAAATAATATCAAGGATGTTGGGAAACCTCTCAAAAGAGATGGTGTAAAATTGATAAACCCTGAAAAACCTCAAGCTAGTAAAGGTGCTGATTTAGAAGAGGTTGTGAAAAATTTGGAAGGGGATGTCAAAGAAATCTCATACAATTTGGCAAGAGCTGAGAAGGGAATTGGGCAGACTTCACAAGGTCAGCCTAGGTATTAAGCACAAGATAGATTTGGCAATCATCCTAGGGGTGATCAAAGACAAGATGATAGCGGTAAAGGACCTATAGGAGGGGGAAATATAAAACCCTAAGCATGTGAAAGTAGATTGGTTCCTTACCCTGTAACTGCCAAGGTTGTTGTTGTTGATGAAGTTGCTAATATGGATTGGTGTGATAGATGTTTTCTTCCTCATACTCCATGTGAAGTGGAAAAATAGGTTGATGAAGCTGATAATGAGGATGGATCTGATGATGCTATTTGCATGATGGGCTATTCTTCAAGATCACAAGGAGTAACATCTAATGAAGTAATAAGTACTAGGACTGCTACTACCTTTTTGGATTGCATCAAACGGGTAAAAGTATTTCTCCCCCCTTATGCTCTTGAAGTTAATGTAGTGTATAATTTTTAAATTCCTAAGAATTAATTTGAATACTTAATAGCTTTGATGATTAAGAAGTATGATGGTGGTATCCCTTCAGAAGAAAATAGACAATTGTTGATGAATGTTGTTGTAGCTCAAGAGAAAGACTATAACATTAGAAGAAAAGTTGTTTAGGGAGTTGGGCCTTAAGCCAAACCTAAAACACCCTTGCTCACAAGCATTCTAAAAGAGGTTCCTAGGAGAGAAGCACCTGTAAAAAATTTTGTTGTCCCAAACAAAAATTACAGTCATCCTCATGCCCAAGTTGTCAAGAATCCACTGTCATCTAATGAATCTTCTTGTCTCCCTTCTAATGTTGTTTTTCCAAAGAGTGTTCCCTATGACATAGCAAAAGTATGGAGCCAAATTAAATTGAGTGTTCCAATCATTGAGGTTCTTAGAATTCCTGAGCATTTGAGTACTTGGGGTTGAAGGAAGAGAAGATCACTCCAGGCAGAAATGTAAATGGTGTTGAGACTCCTCCTCAAATCATTTCTGACCTTGGAACACCACCAGCAGTAGAATATTTTTTAGAGACACTTGAGGTATATTTGGGGACATCTTTGGTTGATTCCCAATTGAATGTTGATCCATTTTTCACAACTTTTATTATAAAGGATAGGCTACTTCACAATTGTATGTTTGATTCTGGTGCATCATTTAATTTCATGCCTCTAGAAGTGATGAATGAGTTGGATATCAAAGTGAAAGCAGCCTATGAAAAGTGTACTGCTATGGACTCAAGATAAGTGTCGGTAGTTGGTTGTGTAAACGGTTTGGTTGTGCAGCTTGCATCTTATCCTGGGAGGAATTTAAAATTGGATGTTTTGATTATTGATTGTCCTGCCAAATGGGGTATGATTTTGTCAATAAAATGGGCTGCAAGTGTTGGAGGGAGTGTCCAAATGGATATGTCTTTTGCCACCATTCCCATTGAACGTATCCTAGTCAATATCTATGGAGAAAAGATAATGTTGCACCTAATTAAAGATTCCAACAATGCTTCCTATGAAGTGTTGTTTGTTGATGTAGATGCTGAGAATTTCATTAGTTTTTCTAATGAAAAAGAACAAAATATGGATCTTTCAAAGTGCCTTGAACATGTATTTTCTCCTTGGACCTTGCTATTTGATGGAGCTTGCTCCAAATTTGGAAATGGTGCTGGTGTAATTCCGATTTCTCCTAGCTTGGAAGAATTTGTTTTTTCCTTCAAGATTAATTTTGAATGTGCTAACAACATTATTGAGTATGAAGCCTTCTTGTTGGGTCTGAGAATTGCATGGAAGTATGGTGTCAATGGCATCATTGTAAAGGGAGATTCAGAGCTAGTTGTCAAACAAATAATAAAATTGTATGCTACAAAAAATCAGTGGATGAAGCAGTATAAGCATGCAGTTTGGGATCTAGTTGAGATGTTTGATTACTTCAATATTATGCACCATGAAAAAAGTTTGAATGTTGTTTCTAACAATTTGGCATTGTTTGGGTCAATATTTGGAGCTTGCACTATTTCACCTTATTGTGAGTACAATGTTGAAGTGTTGACTAGGCTAGCTGTGCTTGACAACACCAAGCATTGGAAAGTGTTTGATAATGATTCTCAAGTACAAAGGTTCTTGAAAAATCAAGGTGAGTTTGTAGATCATAATATTGATTGGGAACCAATGGTGTGTATGAGTGAAGGAAGAGAGACATTGTTTGGAAAATATATCATCCAATTGAAAACAAACACCATTCCTAGAGGTCTTATTGCACTTGAGTCAATTTTTTACAATGCTGATTGCATCACAAATAGAAACATGTATGCCTCAAGGGATGTGGAAGAGCATGACTTGGGAACAAAGGAAAAACCAAGAAATTTTTTGTTGGGAAGCATTTTAAACAAGGAAGAAAAATAGTCCTACCTCCAATTGTTGAAACAATATCAAGACTGCCTTGTTTGGTGCTATTCCGAGCTAAAAGCGTATAGATAAGAATTGTTTCAACATGATATCCCTCTTAAGACAAATACTAAACCATTTAGATAGAGGCAAAGGCCAATTAATCCACTTCTCTCCATGAAAATGCAAGAGGAGTTAAAGAAGTTGAGAGATGGAGGTATTACTCATCCCACTAGATATTCATTTTGGGTTGCAAACCTTGTGTTAGTCAGAAAGAAGAATGGAGACATCATTATTTTTGTGGATTTTAGAAATCTAAACAAAGCATACATGAAGGACAACTATCACTTGCCAAATATGGAAAATATGTTGTAGCTTGTGACAAGGTCTGAGTTGCTTTCTACAATGGATGGTTTCTCCAGATACAATCAAGTGGTTGTCAAAGAATCAGAAAGACTTAAGACATCATTCACTACTCCTTGGGGAACATATGTTTTTGTTAGGATGTCCTTTGGTTTGATGAATGTTGGTGCCACTTTTCAAAGAGAAATGGATGTTGCTTTTGTTGGTTACATAAATGAGTTCATTGCAATTTACCAAGATGATGTGACTGTGTTTTCAGGGCAGAGAGGTGATCATTTGCAGCACTTCAAGAAGAGGTTGATCAGATGTAGGGAGTATGGCATTTCTCTTAATCTAAAGAAGTGTCATTTTTCTATGCAAAAGGCCAAGCTGCTTGGTCACATTGTGTCAAAAGATGGTGTTATGATAGACCCTGAGAGAGTGGAAGCAATCAACAAAGTACCTATCCCAAGAACCAATAAAGGCATCTAATCTTTCTTTAGTCAAATTAATTTTATTAGAAGGTTTGTTTCCAAATTTGTTGATTTGACTCTTCCATTCACAAGGATGATAAAGAAGGACCAAGTTATCAGGTCGGAGGAGGCTGCCATTCAATATTTTTAAGGAATCAAAGAGGCACTCAAACATGCACTTGTCTTGGCAGCTCCGAATTACAAGAATCCTTTCCAAATATTCTCCTTTGCTTCTAAAAATACTATTGCATCTGTTTTGATCCAAAAGGATGAAGATGGGGCTGAGAGGACTATTTCCTTCTTTAGCAAGGCTTTGCAAGCTGCTAGGTTAAAGTATATAATCATGGAAAACAAGCATTTTCCTTGGTGAAAGCAACAAAAGTTTTCAGGCCTTATATATTTAGTTCAAAAGTTGTTGCTTATGTTCCCCAAACCATGGTGAAAGACATCTTATCAGAGATGGAGGTCTCTAGCAAAATATGTAGATGGGTGAACAAATTGTAGGAGTGTGATATGGACATCGAAACCACAAAGTTGGTAATAGGTTTGGGTCTTGCTAGGCTCATAGTTGAGAGTAAATTGCAGAATTTGGAAGTGAATCAGCTAGGGGAAGAAAGGGTAGATGTGCTTGCAAAGTTGGTAAATTCTAAGTGGTACAAAGATGTGATCTTCTACCTTAGACACCTATGCTACCCTAGTCACTTAAATAAAAATTAGAAAATATCCCTCAAGCTGGCTTCTCAAAATATATCATGACACACCTTGGGTTGGCTTAGAAGAACCCTGAAGAATCTCCCAAGATAGTTGTTGATTTCCATGGGGGAGTTTGTGGAGGGCACTTTGCTGGAAGAGTAACAACACATAATATTTTGAGATCTAGTTATTGGTGGCCTACTCTCTTCAAATATGTAACCCAACTAGTTATAAAATGTGATAGTTACCAACGTTTCTCTGGAAGACTAAAAGATTCAGGCTCCCTTCCTTTGCAGCTTGTATCAATTGAAGCTCCTTTTAAGCAATGGAGGATGGAATTCATTGGTGATATTTATAATCCTTCTAGTGTAGGCCACAAGTGGATTCTTGTAGCCACTGATTATTTTACAAATTTGGTTAAAGCAATCCCATCTAAAAAGGCAACACACCAAGTGGTAATGGACTTCTTGTTGAATCACATCATATGTAGATTTGGAGTCTCAGTCAATATTGTAGTTGATAATGCCATGTGCTTTAGAGAAAAACCTTTAATGGAAATATGCAATGAATATAGAATCAATCTGATTTATTATTCAAACTATAACCCCAAGGGAATGGAAAAACTGAGTTGAGCAATAAGATTTTTTTGAAGATCATTAGAAGAACCTTGGAGCAAAACAGGAAGAAGTGGTGTGAACAATTTAAATTTGCAGTTTGGGCCGATAGGATAACTCCTAAAAGAGCTAATGGTAAAATCCCATTTGAATTTGTGTATGGAACTCAGGCTTTGCTGCCTTTGCACCTACAATTATCTTCATTTCATTTTTCCCAACAGTTGGAAGATCAAGAGCTTGGCCCATATGAATCAAGGATCAATTAGATTATTGAGCTTGATGAGAAGAGAAGAGCATCCCATCAAATTCATGTCAGATTTAGGGAAAAATTGAAGAGATTGCTTGACAAGAAGGTCACTCTTAGAGCCTTCAATGTTGGAGATTTGGTATTGTTGTGGGATAGTACGCATGAAGACAAGGGAAAGCATGGCAAATTTGATGCATTATGGATGGGTCCTTATGCCATTGATATCAGAATTGGTGATCATACCTTTTTTCTCAAAGATTTAGATGGGGAATTGCTTGAATTTCCTATTAATGGTAGGCATCTGAAGCATTTCTTGGAATAATCCCCAAATTCAAGGTAAGCACAGCTTGTACAGTGTATAGTGTTGGTTTTTTGCTATGTTTTTGGTGTTTTGTCAGTTTTGTGGTTTGTCTTGCTGTATGGCAGCCATTTTTGTCGGGTTCTCAGTTGGTTTTTAGTGATTTTGGATCTTGACTCCTTTTCCCAATGGATATCTTTGCACTTGGTCTACGTTTTTTCCTTGTGGCACTCACTGGGAGTGCCCATCCCCAAGAAAGAGCTGATGTTGGGGCCATTTTTGAGCTAACACCATGTTACCCTAATTTTCCAAGTCTATATTTTCTCAAAAAATGTTTTACAATTTGAATTGATGGTCTGAAGTTCTTCCCCTCTAGTTTGGTGCTTTAAAAATGCTCATAAACTTGTTGTTTTTCCCAAATTTGAAAGAATATTCCAAGTTTTCCCTTTTGTGCCCTAGTTCTTCCAATTTTGTAGGTTGTGCCTTTTCCCCTTTTCCAGATCATGGAAAAAATGAAATTAATAAAATCATACTTGTTTGTAATTGAAAATCCTATCCCAAGGTCGAAAAGGTTGTAAAATCATGCTTCAGTTCATTCAAAATAAAAAAAACTGTCATCCTTGGTGAAAAAATTGAATTCTAGGGCATCCCTAGAATTTTTTATGTTTTGACAGTCAGACGAGTGTCATTTTCCCATCAAATTCATCCTCAGAAGGTATTGGCAACGTGGCGTGTTTGCATTGGTTGCGGAAAGGTGGGGAGGCACTCTAACTTTTCATTTTTTGCCTTTTCAAGGAAATGGGGCATTTTCAGGCCCGAGGCCCTATTTTTTCCAAATTGCCTACATGGCATGTTTTCATTGGCCGAGGGGATGTAGGTGGCAGGGGGACTTAAAGTTATTTTAATCTAATTGTATAAAGTTTCAAAACCCATTTTTCCTCCACTCCAATCAGAGGAGGACATATGGCAGCACGGTGGCGTAGAGTGGGTCGGTGGGCCAGTGGATGGAAAAGGGGATTTTTTCCCTTTTTCACAAAAAGGTTAAAGTAAAATTTTTGGCCCGAAAGCCCGTGGTCAATAACGAGTGGACACGTGTAACATTTTAAGTGTCAAAGGGGGGCACGAGTCAACATTGAAGTTTGTGAATTTTCAAAAACATTATAAGGGAGGTTTGAAGGAATAAAGGAAGACTTGGATCCGAAGTGAATAGAAGAGCGCCATGTGGCAGGAATAGTTTCAGAGGTGCGGGCCCATGGAGACAAAGTGGAAAATTTTCCCTTGGCTTGAAGGGGGTAAAATGAAGTTTAAGCCAGCGGGTCCTCAGCGAATGAGAGATAGACATGTCGTAGAGGGCAAGGCGGGTTAGCGGGCCAGTGGAGGAAGGAACAAAATTTTTCCCTTTTGTCGAAAATACTCAAAATCAAAATTTGATGTGGTGGCCCACTAGCAAATAACAAGGAGACACGTGGTAAGGGAAAAAATAGAGGTGCGGGCTTGCGGGACAGAAAGTGAAATTTTTTCCAATTTCCAAAAAAAAGGTCAAAATGTGTAAAATTGAAGCATGATTTCAATGGGACCCACCATGTGCCACATGTCAGCTCTGAAATTCAAAGGCAGAGGGGCGGAGAAAAAAATGAAAATTTTCCATTTTTCTTAAAAATGTTGAAAAGTAAAAAATGATCCCAATTGTTTTTTGACATGTGGAGGGCCTATATTAAAGGACAAAGACTGATAAGGTCAATGGTTGCTATGCATCCATTTGTTTTGACTGCCATGGGAGATCCAAGAAGCTTGGAATCACAATTTTTACATCAAAATTCATCAAATTTATAGTGATTTTGTGTCATCTTGGCCTTCCAGGATCATTGGCATCACTTTCATGGCTTAATTCTTTTATTTGAGGTGTTTTTGAAATTATTTTTGCCCCATCCCAAGCAAACACGTGAAATGAAAAATCAAAAGTTATAGAGGTAGTATCAAAAGGTAAAAGGCTGAAAATGATGAGTAAGAGGTGTTTGCATGCCTCAATGATGAAAAACATGCCTCCATGATAGATAATGATCTAGATATTTGTAAAAATTTAAACTTTTGGGTACACCTGGCAACATGCGAGTGTTTTTCTATTTGATGTCATTTTCAGTGAATCCTGAAGAATTGTTGTAACAGAATTGATCCCATGGCATATTCTTTACTTGGGAAAGAAGGCTCCAATATGGTATAAGTTATATAGTTAATTTTGGAGAAATTGTAAGGGGTTGGGAGTTTAAAATCACGAGAAAATTCTGAGAGAAAGCTTATTTTTTGTTAAATCCACCAAAGAATCAGGTTAATGTCTCATGTGTTGGAAATTCATGTATGTGAGTTGGTTACAAGTGTATAGCCATCACACATCTCTGAGATTGTTCATGTAACTCTCCCCTGCTATTGAATCTAACAAGTTTTGAATTAAATCTGTGTTTCTTTGGGCAATATGGTCTTTGTTATCATTTTTTAAATGCCTGTAAAAAGTTTTCTTTTTTCATGTTACAATTTTGCATTGAAAGTCTTTAGAAATCACACAGGATTTCCATTTTTTTAATATTTTAGTGGCATTTGCAATCTCATATTCAGAAGATCCTTCATCTAATAAGGAGATAAACAAATTTAAAATCACTTTACCTTCCTTGACTACAAAGATTTCTTGTAAGCCTTTGGGGGTACCTTAGGCGTGGTTTTATTAAGGATGTTTTTGTTTAATTGATTTCTTTACTTCAAGAATTTGTGGTAAGTTCTCAAATATTGTGTGAAGAGTGCAACCTGGGCTTCCATTTGTGCCTCTTCTGTTTGAAAGAGCATCCTGATTATTTGAGGCATTTCTTCTTATAGTTGTTCAAATATTGTAGAGATTGTCAAAGATCTGATCTATCCCAGTTTGTCTTGTTAATCCCCAGCAAAAAATCATCTAAACAACAAATATCCTATCATGTACTACCCCTAATTTGTATTTGTATACCCACAGAAGATCAAAATCCATTTACAAAAGTATGCATACTAGATCATGATTTCCAATGTCTCTAGTAACCTTTGCCTTGTTTTGAGAATATACCCATGTTTTGAGAAGTGACAACTTGTAAGGGTTCAGATCTAGGGTGTTTATCATGTTTTCATCAAGGTCTCCATTATAGAATTTCAAAAAAAGATAAGGACATATTAATCTCCTTCACCATTACAAGGTTACAAAATAGGTCCTCTTACCTTGGTTGCAAGGAACAACCTAAAACAGTTAGGACAAGATCAAATCCTACTGGAGTGCTATCCATTTCTCCACTAACCTGAGTGCCATCTAAACCATATCCCTGGCTACTAATGACATACAACATGGTATAATCTTATTCAAGCTCCATGACATATGTATGGTGCTTGCTCAAACTAAAAAGGAGAAAAAAATTGGATACCAAACAAATGTATCCATATTCATTCATTCTCAATATAGAAGAAAAAGAGGTAGAAGAACTAATGATTTGAGGAATGAAAATGGTAGCACTTTCAGATATATAGATTGCATAATAGTATCGTACTTATATATACATGAAATTTAAAGAACACATGAATCTATATATATTTGAATACAAGCCATATATACACTAAAAACAAAGTTCTCAACATCACAACAACTGAATTGAACACAAAGTTTCATATCCAAATATATAAAATCTGAATTTATAGACTAAAGGATAGAAATAGAAAGGATGCAAGAAAACAGAGTGAGGATAGTTTCTTCTATATTGATTCTTTGCATTTCTGTATCGTTTTTTAATTTCAAAACATCAAAATCAAACAATAACCCAGTTTTATAATGACAAAAAGCCTTATAGAGTAATGGTGGATGTAAGTAACATTCCTAGTTCCAAAATATTTTAATTAAGTTTTCAAACTTATCTAATGAAATACAAATTGTTTAGCATTATTTACAATTTCATATCTTTTAAAATAATAAAGCTAACTTTGAATTACATTAACTAGAAAGAAGAACCTAGGAAATAGGAAAAGGAACACTTGTAAAAGGTGTTGTTGGACTCTTCAGTTTGAGTATCTGATTTCAGAATTTAACAAGATCTCCAAAAATCTCCATGCCTCTAGGATAGTGGTTTTTTCCATAGAATTTTTTGAGCTTCCCAAGGAATCCTCCATCTCCTTTCTCATATTTGCATTTTGCACTAATCCTTTGGTTGCTTCTATAACCACATTATGCAGTTCATTGATTTCTTCCATTTTTATTTTTTCACAACTTTAGGATTGAACATGTCTTCCTTGATGAGTTCTTTGAATATTTCTTTGATCTCTTGTGGTTTGTTCCTCTCTCCAAAGTTATCTTTATAAAATTAACACAGAAGGGCTATACATTCACTAAGTAATTAAGATTTGAATTCCTCTCTCTTTTGCACCATATTCTTAAGTTCACCAATTGCCTCTCTAGCACTTTCATTTTGCATTCTACATTGAAAACCAAGTTATGGGAAATATTAATTTTAGAATCATATAAGATCTTATGTGAAAGGATAATTTGTTCATTTGTATCCTTCATGAGTCTAAGAAATTGAATACATTATTACTAAATTTTAAGTTCCTTTTCAGATATAATGATTACTGAGTCAATATAAACTTAGATAAGAGAAATGGTGGCCTATTCTTTGTATCATTCATCAATGAAATTCAAGCCATATATCAATATTCCTTGAACCATTTCTTAATTTTTCTTTCCATACGAAGCATGCTTATGAATGTCTTTAATAGATTGAACTTCTTCATCAGACAGGACAATGTGATTATCCATTGAAGTTATATGGGCAAGATAAGGCACTTTATCGCTTCCAATGAAGCGTTTTATGAAGTCAGAGAGTACTTGTACCTTCTCCTCCATTTTTTCCTATGTTTATTTTCCTTTATCTACCATTTTAATTACCTTGGAGATTGTCTCTTTTAAGTTATGAATCTCCTCTTCAGGAGTAGATTAATCCAATGGAATTCTTGTCAACTACAAGTCAGTAATAGTTAGATCATTTTCATCTTTGTCCACCCTTGGATTTGCTATTTCTAGGTATTTTTTACCTTTTAAATTAAAAACCAATCTTAAAACATTATTGGCTTTCTTGGCAGGGGCAGTGAAATTTGTACCATGCAGGAAATATACAAAATTAAACTTAGAAGAAATGATTTGTGAGGATAAATTCCTTTTCTTGGTATCAATTAGGGGTTTTACCCATGTCAAATAATCACTAGGATGTGGATCCAAAAGAGGGACTAGAGAAAGTGTGTTGAGGTAACCAAGTCTCTGAGAAGAAAATACCTCAAGAGTAGGTGCTCTAGCACTTGAAGAATATTTTTATTTCATAGGTGATTTGAGCTTTGGAATGATCAATACGTCAGACCCAGACTTTGCACTCTTAAATTTGTTTCCTTCATCGTCTTCCTTTTTTGTACTTCCTCCTTCATAGTTTATTTCTTCATGATCCTCTTTCCCCTTTTCTTCTTCCTATTAAAGATCAAAAATTTATTCAATGTTCTGAACCTCCTATATTTTCAATGGAGAGAATGGCTTATTTCCTTTTTCCTTAATTATTTATTTCTCTTTTTCAGTTTTCTTAATCTTCTCTTTCCTTCAAAATATTTTGAATGGATATTCTACATGCCGTGGAGAGGGAGTTAGCATATTTGGCACTTATGTGTGTGAGGTAGAAACTTCCTTATGAGATTTTGATGCTCCATGAGAAGAAGATTAAGTCATACTTTATTTATATGTATTCATCTTTATATAAAACCAGAACTTTTTCCTCACCATAACTAGGTTTTTTATCTTCTAAAGATCATCATTTTCCTTTTCAAACTAGTTGATGGTGATGAGGGGTGTGTGCCGAATAGTCTTATTATATTCAAGAGAATACAAGTCTTCATTATAATTTGGAAATTCCTTTAGCACTTTTTAAATTCCAAAATATTTGATCTACTGCAAGGAAAACTGGCTGAAGTATCCTCTTCTCACCTCATAGTCATTTGAACAATCTTCCCAATAAGCTTCTATGACAGGTGAGTGATAAAAACATGTTCTAAGGTTTTTAGAGATGAAGCCTTTGATGTCAAATCAAAACCTCTTGTGAAATGGATAGAATTTTAATGCAGAGATGGTCCTTTCTACATTCTGAGCGTCTAGTGCTATCCTACAACTATAATTTCCCATAGTGATTGGGAATTGAATACATGTTATCACTGAATCACAGCACCCCTGTACATTTACTTGAACTCACAGTGTGATTGGATAACATGGGTACTATCTCCAAGTTGTGGGACTTGCTACTTGAGATAGACCTCCAGCGAAAGCTGGTTCTTGATCCTAAACTACCTGCCACAATCTACTCTAATGCAGGATAAGCTAACTATTCTAATCTAAATTTTCAAGGGACCAGGGAGAGAGAATACATAAAATGAAATCCTACACTAAAGTGGTGATACACCAGAAAAGGAGGGTGTGAGAGTAGTCTCCAAATGCGTGAAATACAGAGGGAAAGTGCACACTAGAAGAGGTGATGACAGTTCACCATAATCTAGCAAACTGCATTCACAACAATATTCCAAGCATACATAATGATAATGAATCCCTGCAAGAACATAATAAATAGACACAATATTCTTATAGAAAGATCAAAGGGGAAAGAAGAATGCAAGAAAACACAGCAGGGAAAGATACATCCACAAACTGGTATTTTATTGCTTCATGATATGCACAGTTCAATCTATTACAAGATAAGGGCGTGGATCACCATGCAAGGAGTCCACTACAAGGGCCTACAACACACTGGCTTCACAAAGCAATTTTGGCAGTGCTTTGCTACCCAAAAACTCTCTCTTTTACAATGAGCCCAACACTCCAATTTATAGAAAAAATGAGAAGGGGAAGAGAAGGGAAAATGGAAATCCCAAAATCTGTCCTTCAACCACCTGTAAGAGGTATTAAATTGAGTGAAATGGTTATAAATTACTTTCAAAAGGCTCCCCATACTTTCCCATGTGCTGCAGCAGAGAAAGAATGATGACCATGCCTCTTAATTGCACTCCCAGCTACCAAATATAACACTGTTCTGAACCCGGTCACATTTTGCTAAAAATCGCAATCAATATCTCATCAAATCTAGAATTTATTGATTGTTGTACGTTGGGCTTGGAGCCACAATTCCAATGGTACCAACTTTGTGTGATTTCGTTGAGAAATGCAAAAGTTATGGCCTTCTGAGTGCGGGCAACTATTTTGGGTCTGGCAGGCATTTTCTGTCATTTGACGGGAATGAGCATTGACTGACTGGAGCCGAGTATGTTTCTTTTATTTAAATATATCTACCCTCATTAAAAATAAGAAATCCAGTTTTTGTGGCGTAGAGGACGTCGTGCTCGTTCCAGAAAGTCCAATTTTGTGAAAATGAGAGCTCGGAGTCAAAAGTTATGGCCGTTTGAAGTTTCATGGGCCAAATGTTGACTTTTCTTCTCTGCCTTCGGCCGCTTCGACTTTTCGCGTCCCACGCGTCCCTCTGTCCCACTTGGAAAAGTGCTGAAATTTCCCATTTCGGCCGAACCGGCCGGTTCGCGTACTCTTGTCCCGCATGTCCCGGACTGTTTGGGACAAATTTTCCCAATTCGCCCGGTTCGGCCGGTTTGCGCCCTTTTGTCCCAACTGTCCCGGAACGAAAGTTATCATTTCGGCAGATCCGGCCGGTTCGCGTACTTCACGTACCTTCAGCCCAACTCTCCCAGACTGTTTTAAGTCTTTTCGGCCGACTTGCATCCTCCACGTACTAACTATCCAGATGTCCCAGACTGCCTGTTTCAACAGTTAGTCAAATTTTTCCATTTTATGGCCAGTTCGGATTTCCACGTCCCGCGCGCCCCTTTGTTCCAAATGTCCCAAATGCTGCGCAAACCGCCTGGTGGCATTTCGGCCGGTTCACGCCCTTTTGTCCCAACTGTCCCGACTGTTGCGAGGACTAGGACTTAGCCATTTTTCATGATTTTTTCTGGCCCGAGGCTGTTTTTTACAATTTTTCTTACCTTTCCTCAGAACTTGCTCTCTTCTACTTGGAAAAGGGAGTTATAAAAATATGAGGGGACCCTAGAAAGATGAAATTTTTTGCCCTGACTCAATCTATTTGCCTGGGACTTGAGAATTTGATGCATGTTATCAAATTTACCTTGAGGGGTGAATTTTGGATAACAATACCTATTATCTTTTAGTACTTTCATTTTCTATGCAACATATAAATTTTCCTCCAGCATTCTACTAAAGCTAGTTTATCATTGTAGTACATGAGAGGTTTGTTAGGTACACACACAAAACAAGCTAACTTGATTTATGAGAACCTTCTAAATTTGATGAACAAACTGCCATAAGTTGAGACAAATTATTTTCCTTCAACGGATACCATCTTTGTTATGTTTCCTTCCAAGAGTCTGATAATTTGAATTATGAATGCATCATTTAAAATTTTAATTTTTTATTTATTGTTTTAAAGAGTTAATTGTGGGTAATAATCATACACTGGTGTATTCTTCCTTTCATCCACTAGATTAAGATCTAATCATACTATGTATTTTACAATGGTTTACATCAAATATGAGGCCATATATAAATATTTTCTCTCTCATACATTGACTAATTGATCACCTAGGTTCTCAAAAATTATCTCTCCCTAGTTAGGTTTTTGTTTCCCTTCACAAATAATGTTTATATAAGGACGTGCATCCAGAAGTGAAAATCATTGGTTAAGGAAATTCCTATGCTTATAGATAACATATTGAATATATTAGATGGTTCTTCTTTTAAATGAACCCTATACATACTCTTAGGCAGCACGGATGATCATTTCTTTGGAACCTTGAACCAAAATTTAGTTACCATTGTTTTTTTATTTTTCTATATTTGTTCAAGAAGGCCTTGATCCTGTGTTATAGTGAGAGTGTTGGCATTTTAAAAGACATGGAATCTAAAGGCAAAATTAATGAAATTGGTGTTAAGCTTAGCAATCACTTGAGCCTGAGGATCTTTCATTTCTTTTTAATCTTGATTTAAGCAAAAAGCATGGGATAAAACAATATCTACACGTTGAACTAAAATAGGGAAGCCACTGGCATGATAAATCCAAAAATCTTTGATACATTGAGCTATGTGAGTGGGATTTACATCAGAAACATGGGATGAGAAGTCATTTAAGTCAATATGCTACACATCACTATCTCCTATGTTGGTTACTAACATTTAAAGGGAGGAAATATGTTCATAACCCTCATAATGGTACTTCATGATGGCCTTGTTGGGAAACAAACAATTAGACAAATGGAAACTCAATGACAATTTTTCAGAAAAAAGGTATGATACAAAACAAAAGCAATTTGATATCAAAACCTTTGTAGGAAGGTTGAAAATAAATTTCCTAGGGTCTAAGAGAAAAGTAACTTCTCTTAGGATATAAAGCAATTTGAAATTTTAAAAATGGTAAGAGAACACTTAAGATATGGCTAGAACTGGCTTGTAGGGCATACAAACTGGAACACAAGGAATTAACTATAATTTTTTATTTGAGATTGTAAAAAACACCCATTTTACTTCTTTTTAGATTTTCTTGTTAAAAAATGAGGTAATAAATTCTTAAATAGGAAACATAAGCATAATAAAGTCCCTTATGTTTGACGAAGGCTTTACGTCTTACACGGGACACGTGGAGGCTTCTCACTCATTTGGAGACCCTATTTGGACCTAACCTTCGAAGGTGCACCGATTGGACAAGTGGAGAGCTGGCACATGTTTGGGACATCCTTTTTGTTTCACCCCCTGAAATAGCGATGAAGGGACACATGGGGCTTTCCGCTGGTTCTCCTTTCCTTAGTCGATTCAATGGCCGATTCTGTCCCTTTTGAATTTTGTTAGACCCTAGACACGTAGAGAGTTTTCACTTATTTGGGTGACTACCTTTTTCTCAAACCCTTGAAGGTGCACCATTGAGATACGTTGCGCCATCCACTAGCCTTAGAATTTTAAACTACTGGCTCTATTTCCTTTTTAGACTTGAGACACATGGAAGCTCCACGCTCATATGGGAACCCGCTCTTGATTCTTCTTTTGAAGTTGTGATGAGCTAACACATGGTGCCTTCCGCGAGTCCTTTGAATTTCTCTACGGATGATTTCACTTTTTGAGGCTTTGACCATGTGGAGGGTTGGCACATGTTGACTCGCATCCGAAGTCTTAAAACATCAAGCCCTTCCTCCAATTTTGCACGTCTGAGCTCTGATCTCCTTAGACATCATTTTTTCCTTCACCGACCCTATTCTTCCATTGTCGAGCCTTCATGCCCCTTCACTGTTAGATTTGAAATGTTGTCTCACATGACTGAACTGACGCTTTCAAATTTTTTCTATGAGGAGTCATTTTTGATCAATTTTTTTTTGGGGGGGGAAATTGGGATAACAGTTTGGCGACTCATGGGGATCACCTACCTACTAGGTGTAATGATCAGTTTCCTTAAAGCATATATTGGGCATGGAGTTATGAATGATAGCCTGGTACTGATCTTGTCCCTGAAACTATGATCCTGACTGGTTGCGCTTGCTTACCCTGAACCTACCCCATTGTCCATACTCTCAATTTTTTTTATGAATGTCTTAAAGGAAAGGTTTCTGAGAGTAGAAAAGTACATTGACCTGAGGCTTTCACCTGCCCTCCAAATGGACTCCCTCGTAGAATAATATTAGTTGCTCTGTACTTAGATTTATTTTGAAATTAGTGACCATTACAGACAACTACGGGTCTCTTCGTCATAAAATCTGAAGGGCTTGGTGCATTATACCTCTGGAGCAATACAAAAAAATTTATATACAAAGATAAAATCATACATTCCTCAAATGAGACATGCAGAGTGTGTAAAAGCACTTATTCTACTAAAAAGAAACCTACTCCTACTCCTACACTTTCCCTAACAAAGAAAAGCTAAACAAAACCTACAATAGGTAGGGAGAAACAACTTCCCTTTCTCAAAATAGGTAGCCATGTATCTGATTTAGAGCTAATCATGGCTGTCATTATGAGTGAAAAACTGATAAGAGGTCGATCCTCCACCCATATCATCAAGGTAGCAACATCAATCAAATATACCTCCTCAAGTTGATTAACATTGGAATCCTGGAGGTGTTGATGGTGACCCTTGATTCCTTGATACTCATCCTCATGCCCTTGAGTGGGAATGACTATTTTTGGCTTCTCCCTTAGCTCCAATGAAGCCAAGTACCTGATTGGGCACAGTCTGGTCTAATGGATGTGGGAGAGATGGAATCCTCATGCTCTTTTCCTTCCTCCTCCTATGAAGAACATTGAAGATCATGATACTCCAGCCTTGGTTCCATAGAGCTATTGTGAGATTCAGGTTGCTCTCTTTTGATGATGTCCTCCATGGCAACAGACTCATGTGCTTTAAAGGTGGATGATGGAGGAGAAAATGATGTGATCTCCTTGAGCTCCTTACCATCAAAGAAATCCTCCATGTCTGACATACAATCTACCTCCTCATTATCCTACTATGTTTTCTCAACCTCCTCCATGGTGTCCTCTAGATCTATGATTTTTTCACCATGGTTTCCCTCATCTTCAAACATGAATTTTGAAAGCTCAAAATATTGTTTGACACTAGAGATTGAAGGGGATGAAGTGGGAGGAAGAACTAAAGGTTCTTATGTGGATTTCTTTGCACTTGTTGCCTCTAAATTTGTATGGTTCTCCTCTTCAACTATGCCCTCTAAAGGTAACTGATTTTCATCTAGAACAGGTACCTGTTATCTCCGAATCACAACACCCGTGTGCATGTATTTGAACTCACAGTGTGATTGGATAACATGGGTACTATCTCCAAGTTGTGGGACTTGCTACTTGAGATAGACCTCTAGAGAAAGCTGGTTCTTGCTCCTAAACTACCTGCCACAATCTACTCTAATGCAGGATAAGCTAACTATTCTAATCTAAATTTCCAAAGGACCAGGGAGAGAGAATACATAAAATGAAAGCCTACACTAAAGCGGTGATACACCAGAAAAGGAGGGTGTGAGAGTAATCTCCAAATGTGTGAAATACAGAGGGAAAGTGCACACCAGAAGAGGTGATGACAGTTCACCATAATCTAGCAAAATGCATTCACAACAATATTCCAAGCATACACATCGTTAGTGAATTCCTGCAAGAACATAATAATAGACACAATATTCTTGTAGAAAGATAAAAGGGGCAAGAAGAATGCAAGAAAACACAGCAGGGGAAGATACATCCACAAACTTTGTATTTTATTGCTTCTTGGTATGCACAATTCAGTCTATTACAAGATAAGGGCCTGGATCACCATCCAAGGAGTCCACTACAAGGGCCTGCAACACACTAACTTCACAAAGAAATTTTGACAGAGCTTTGCTACCCAAAAACTCTCCTCCTTTTACAATGATCCCAACACTCCAATTTATAGAAAAAATGAGAAGGAGAAGAGAAGGGAAAACGGAAATCCCGAAATCTGTCCTTCAACCACCTGTAAGGGGCATTAAATTGAGTGAAATGGTTATACATTACTTGCAAAAGGCTCCCCATATTGTCCCACGTGCTGCAGCAGAGAAATAATGATGACCATGCCTCTTAATTGCACTCCCAACTACCAAATAAAACACTGTTTTGAACCTGGCCGCGTTTTCTTAAAAAACTCAATCAATTTCTCATCAAATCTATAATTTCTTGATTTCTGTGAGTCGGTCTCGGAGCCACGATTCCAACGGTACCAATTTTGTGTGATTTTGTTCAGAAATACAAAAGTTATGGCCTTTTGAGTACGGGCAGCTATTTTGGGTCTGGCAGGGGTTTTCTGTCATTTGACGGGAATGAACATTAACTGAATGGAGCCAAATATGTTTCTCTTAATTAAATATATCTATCCTCATTAAAAATAAGAAATCCAATTTTTTTGGCGTAGAGGACATCGTGCTCGTTCCAGAAAGTCCAATTTTTTGAAAATCGGAGCTCGGAGTCAAAAGTTATGGCCATTTGAAGTTTCGCAGGTCAAACGTTGACTTTTCCTCTTCTGTCTTCAGCCGATCCGCGCTTTTGCGTCCCACGCGTCCCTCACGTACTTTTCTCCCGGCTGTCCCAGATGAAAAACTCTTCCTTCGGGTGATCCGCGCTTTCGCGTCCCATGCGTCCCTCACATACTTTTGTCCCGGCTGTCCCAGACGAAAAACTCTTCCTTCGGGTGATTCGCGCTTTCGCGTCCCACGCATCCCTCTCATACTTTTGTCCTGGCTGTCCCGGACGATCCTTCGCCCATTTCGCACTTTCACGTCCCACGCGTCCCTCACGTACTTTTGTCCCGGCTGTCTCGGACGATCCTTCGCCCATTTCGCGCTTTCGCGTCGCACGCGTCCCTGGTGATACAATAAAAAATGAAGTGGTTGAATCACATATCTGACTACCTAAAGTGGAGAGAGGTGAGAAGAGGAGAGGGTGGATAGAATACACCACATGATTTTCTCTTTCCATTTTGTTTCGTATGAGTCACACCATTCTTCTACTATCCTGTAGTCATTGAGCATGATGACGTTGGCTAGGGAAGGCACGTTTGTAGGGGTTTTTCATTTATGGTAAAACTAGCCAGAGGGGACTTGAAAGAAAATGGGAGGACAGATACAAAATGGATGGAAGGTGCACTAGATTTTTGAGCCACCATTCCTTCTGCCCACTCCATGATCTAGGGCAACATCTTAATGATGAGGTGCAGATTTTACTAGAGTGCTAATACCAGCATGATACAGGGCCAACCCATGGACACGTGGCCTTGTATCTAACTTCAGTTACCATCATGGAGCCCTTTAATTTGAGTTGCATCATGTCCATCCCTAGATTTTGCACCTGCCTCTCAAAATCAGCTTTGGCCAAGGTGTTTCTGTTAGTGCAGAATCACATCACCACTGAAATGCTTGGGTGTTGAAAGAAGCATTTAGTGTGATTGCACAACATGGGACCCTCTCTCAAGATAAAGGGGGCAAATTGCAAAACTTGAGATGTACCTTCAGAAAAATTTAGTTCCTACTTCCTAGATCTTCCTTCCATAAGCTACTCCAGTGCAGGAAAAACCTATTCTATCCTAATCTAACCATTTTAAGGGGAAAAAGAGAGAGAGAGAGAGAGGGTGAAATATCCTAGACAAAGTGGTGATACACTAAAAAATTGAAGTGGTCCCTTCATTATATCTGACTACCTAAAGTGGAGAGAGGTGAGAAGAGAAGAGGGTAGATAGAATACACCACAGACCAGAGATATTTTTGGCAGAGACAAACACTTTGAGATATGCTATTGAATCTGAACCCCCAGAATTTACAACCAAACATCAAAATATACACAATATACCCTACTGACAAGGAGAGGTAAGAAGAGACAATAAAATGAGCCAAGGATGGACAGATGCATCAAGAAACAAATTTTATTGCTCCAAAAGTTACACGGTACATCATCAGTGTTGAAAGAAGCAAGAAAACAATTAAGATAAAGGGGGCACATTCAAAAGATCGAAGGAGGATTAGACTCCACATTCTACCCTAATGAATTAAGATAAAGGGGGCAGGAGAGAAAATATCAATCCTTTTAATGTGCCCCTTCATTATATTATATAGGAAGAATGAGAGAGAAGGCAGAAGAATTTGAATTTGGCTTCAAACACCTTGAGATATGCATTGAATCCGAATTTGAAAGTTTGACCAAAATAAATCAATTCCCCACTCTTAAATCTTCCTACAATCTAATTATTTTTGTTCCCTACATCTGCTTGATGTGTTGAAGAAGGAAAACGGCAATAGATCGAATAGAATTAGATCAGATCTGGTAGTTAAAGAAATCAGATTCTGTATTAATGGCTTGGAAGATATTTTCCAATTTTTCACCTACTAAAGCCTATTAAGAATGATATTTTAGGTTTCCATGGCTTATAGGTTGTCAAGACATTTCCAAAAAGTCTTCTCCCGTCCAAATCTGAGTTTCAAGTCAAAAGATATGGCCATTCAAAGTTTTAAGTCATGAGAATGCAATATTTAAAGAGTCTATCCATACAGGGTCCACGTGGTGGCCATACGCATCTTGGTGATACTTCTCCTTCCTTTCACTTCTAAAATAGCACCAGACTAACATGTGGCACATTCTGTGGGCTCTATGGTGTTCCTTTGTATTATTCTTGAGTTTCTTTGCTCGGTGGGGCTAAAAGTATGACACTTGACATGTGGAGGCCTTACTCTTATTTGGAAACCCACCCAAAATAGTACTTTTAAAATAGCACCATACTGACATGTGATGTAATCTACGAGCCTATCTCTACTTTGACTATTCAACCCCCCAAATCTGACCCTTTTTGGACCTGCGATGAGGTGAGCCCGCGCTCATTTGAAAACCCACTCACGACTTTACCTTTGAAGGAGCACGTTAAGACACACGGCGCCTTCTGCCTGCACTCTATACTTAGTCATTTTGGGCTCGCTCTCCTTTTGACCTCTATTGACCATTGACAACCTGGAGGGTTGGCACAAGTTTGAATCTCCACCCAAAATCCTACTTTTGAATGTGTGTCGTTTGGACACTTGGCAGCCTCCATTGACTCCCTATACTTAGCCAATTTCGAGCTCATTCTGATTCATTTACAGATCCCAAAGATTTCAAGCCTTTGCAATTTATTTTGCTTTGAGCCTCTAGTTGTTTGACACTATATCTTCTTCCTGACCCTGCTATTCCATTTTAGATCCCGCTTGTAACTTGTCTGTTGGATTATAAGCACGATTTGTTCTACGGGGCCGTTTCTTGAATTTCTTCTTGCACGGGGTTGTTTGATCTTTTGCAAGCCCTTCCAGTCCATTGTAGAGTCCCTCTTTTTACTAATTATAGGATTTGAACATGATTTCTCTTGTTTCTTCTGTGCAGGGTCATGCTTGACTAGTTTTACTTAGGGGGGAAATTTGGGATAACAATTTTGTGAATCACAGGTGCATATACCTGTTAGATGAAGGGACATGTATCCTTGAAGCATCCATTGGGCATGGAGTCAATAATGATGTCCTAATACTGATCTTTCCTCTGATCCATGAGACCAACTGTTTGTACTCTCAATTTTCATAAGAAATATTAAAACAAGGCTTCTGAGAGTAGAAAATTGTTTTGAGCCAGTGTTTTAAAATTTCCCTAAATGGATTGTCTCAAGACAACTTTAGTTGCTCTACACTTGTTTTATTTTTATATTTGCAATTGTTAAATGAAACTATGGGTCTTTTTCCATGAATATTGAACAACATGGCCTTGGTGTCTAGAGCAATATGAACAAAACTTATCTACAAAGATAAAAATCATATATGCTTCAAATGAGACATGTAGAGTGTACACAAGAACTTCTTTTGATGAAAACAAGGTCTTCTTATATTTCTACACTAACTAGAGAAAAGGAGGCTAAATAGAACCTTCTACAGGTAGGGATAAGAATCTTCCTTTTCTCAAAAGGGGCATCCATATGAATGATTTGACACTAAATTTGGCTTCCTGGACAAGTGAAAAGCTAACGAAAAGCCGGGTACTCCACTCAAATCATCAAGGTGTCAGCTAGAAACAAGACAAATGCCTCTTTTATTTTCTATTAATTTTGATTGAAGAGGAATTGTAGTAGATCTTTGGTACAGTGAAGATTATCGTCATGCTTAGAAGCAAGCATGACTAGTTCTGATGTCTCCCTTGGCTCCAATGAAGCCAGGTATCTTACTGGGGAAGGTGTGATCCTTTGGATGGGGCCCTTAATCTGTATTTCAACTCCAAGAATGGATTTTTCTTGCTAACCTTCCTAGATGAATGTCATGAGAGAGATGATGGCATCCTCTTGTTCAATCTCTTGCTTCTCTTGTGAAGAACATGGAAGACTCGTATCTTCCAACCCATGTCCCAGATAGCTATTATGAAGTGCAAGTTGGTGTCCTTGAATGTTCTCCTTCATGGTAGCAAGCTCATGTGCTCAGAAGGTGGAGTATGAAAGATCAAATGATGTAATAACAATGGGTTCTTCTCCATTAAAGAAATCGTCCAAGTCTGACAGACAATTTATCTCCTTGTTGTCCTGTTGCATGTGCTCAACCTCCTCCATGGTGTCATCCTGATATGTAACTTGCTCACCATGGTTCCCTTCATCCTCCAAAATGAAGTTTGAAATTTAAAACTCTTCTTCAACATTATAGCTTGAAGGGGATGAAATGGGAGGAAGAAATGAAGGTTCTTCAGTGGTCTGCTCCACACTTGGAGCCTCTGAAACTATATGTTCCTCCTTCATCATGGGTTCATCATTTAAAATCAAGCCCTTGGAATGGAATAAAAAATATTCAATGATGTTTTCTTGATTAAGTGGCTTCAACTCCAATTTGATCTCTCTCATTTTCTCCTCTTCAATGGTACTTGGAGCTGATTGTTCCTGCTCTTCATCTAGATGTGCAGCTTGGATTAGATCAGAATCTTCTTTAGAAAAAGTTCCATTAGTGATGACTAAATTCATAGTAAACTGACTATTGATCTTCCTGTTATTTTTCTTATTCTTGTTCTCCTACAAAATTAGCCTTAGCCACCACTGGCTCCTCAACCCTGATCTCCTCTATTGGCTTGACCATCAAGGGGATATTTGTAAATCCAAATTTGGCAACCCAACTCATCATATTTTCTATCATTTCTCCTCTATTGGGCTCCACCTCTTGTTGTTTTCCGTGACAGGATTCTTGAGTCTCTTCCCAACATGGGTTTGGGAAAGAAAAAAGGAGTGACAAGTTGGGGTTCAACCACCTTTGTAATTTTTTGTGGTGGGGAGGGAGGTGGAACTTCTTGTTTGTTTAGAGGGGATGAGTGCTTGGAAAAGAAAAGGGGAGAATAATTTAAATGGGGTGGAAGTTTAGGAGATGGAGAAGAGAAATCAACACTTGGGGCAGAAACTAAGGGGCTTGACCCTTGAAAATACTAAAATGATAAAGATTGAGAAAGAGAAAATGAAGTAAAGGGAGTTGGTGACTCACTTACCCATTAACAAGGCTATCTAACATTTTCCTCATAAGCCTCAATATCCTCAATCCACTATTTAAGTTGAAGAAAAACTTCAACCGTGAAGTTAAGCTTCTCTTGATGGATTTAATGTCTTGGAAAAGGGCCTCCCCATGGATAAGGTGTCCTGCAACCAATCTTGAATGCCTTCATTTCTTCTATGAATCTTGACTGAACCATGCCAACATCCATTTTTTAATCTTCTCCACATAATTGAGCTCTTGGATTTGACTGTTTTCATCACATGCATACCCTTGTTATTAATAATCTCCATAGCCAAATTGGTTTTGGGAATGGTCATATGAGTAAGCTTGATTATTTTGGATCTAATAATAATGTTGATATTGGGGAGTTGAGAAATACGTTGGAGGTGGACTGCATTACTACTATAAGTGTGGGTTTCGAGAAGGAAATGAAGTCATGATTGCACAACTTTACGAAATGGAAGAAAATGAAATATGTGGAAAGAAATATGAATGGAAAATGGATGGAAAAGGTATGTAACTCAGAGGATGGGTTATTTGACTACATGAAGTCACCATATGTGCTTGCATGTTCCTCAAACGCTGAACATTACAAGGAACACACCGACTTGCTAAGATGAAGTGGTAAGGTGCTTCAGACCTGTCACACCGGGTGTGGCAAAACTATTATTGGAGAATCATAACACCCGCAAATGAATTGGGTGTGGATTGGGGTATTGAGTGTGATTACACAACATGGGACCTTCTCTCAAGCTGTGGGAATTACAAAACTTGAGATGGACCTCCTGAGAAATCTAGTTTTTGCTTCTTAATCTACCTATCATAAGCTACTCCAGTATAGGCAGAACCTATTCTATCCTAATCTAACCATTCCAAGGGGATAGAGAGATAGGGTGAAAGAGCCTACACTAAGCAGTGATACACTAGAAAAGGAATTTTTTGAATCACAGATCTAACTGCCTAAAGTGGAGAGAGGTGAGCAGAGGAGAGGGTGGATAGAATGCACCATCGACTAGAGATAGTTTTCATATAGATAAAAACTTCAAAACCAATTAAGAACAGCCCCTAGAATGTGTAACAAACATCATAATATGCATAATATACCCTGCAAAAATGAGAGGTAAGAAGAGACAATAAAATTAGCCAGGGATGGATAGATGCATCACGAAAAAAAAATTATTGCTCCAAAAGTTACACGGTACATCTATAGTGGGAAAGAGGCATGAAAAACCATTACAAAGCCATGGTAGGATGCTTAGATTACATATTATACCCAAAGGAATAAATAGAAGGGGGCAGGAGAGAAAATATCAACCCTTTGAATATGTGCCTTCATTACAATATATAGGAAGAATGAGAGAGAGGAGGGAAGATTTTGAATCTGGCTTCAACCACCTGTGAGATATGCATTGAATCCTACTTTGAAATTTCAAACACCATAAAGAAATTCCCTCTCTTAAATCTACTTACAATCTATTGATTCAGGTTCCATATTTCTACTTGACGTCTTGAAGAAGGAAAACAGAGGATCAAATCAAATCAGATCTAGTAGTTGAAGAAATCAGTTTCTGTATTAATGGCCTGGAAGACATTTTCACATTTTTCACCTATTAAAACCTATTAATAATGATATTTTATGCTTCTATGGCTTATATGTTGTCAATACATTTCCAAAAATTCTTCTCCCACCCAAATATGAGTTTCCAGTCAAAAGATATGGCCATTTGAAGTTTCGGGTTGTGGGAGTGCTATATTTAAAGAGTCTGTCCATATAGGGTCCACGTGGTAGCCTTGCCCATCTTGGAGATATGTCTCCATCCTTTCAATTCTAAAATAGCACTGGACTGACATGTGACATATTTTGTGGGCTCCATGTGCTCCTTTGTATTCTTCCTGAGTTTCTTTGCTCGACGGGGACAAAATTCTTACACTAGACAAGTGGAGGCCTGGCGCTTGTTTGGAAACCCACCCCAAATTTTACTTTTGAAATAGTGCCAAACTAACATGTGGTGGATTCCATGGGCCTACCTCTACTTTGACTATTTAACCCCCCAACTCTGTCCCTTTTTGGACCTGGGACATGCAGCGAGCCCGCGCTCATTTGAAAACCCACTTAGGACTTTACCTTTGAATGAGCATCGTTAAGACATGTGGCACCTTTTTCCTACACTCTATAATTATTCATTTTAGGCCCGCTTTCCTTTTTGACCTCTGTTAACTATTGACCACATAGAGGGCTGGCACAATTTTGAGTCTCCACCCAAAATCCAACTTTTGAATGTGCGTCATTTGGACTCGTGGCAACCTCTGCTGAATTTCTATACTTACTCAACTTCAGGCTCATTCTGAGTCATTTACAGATCCCAAACACTTCAAGACTTCGTCATTTCTTTTCCTTTCAGCCTCTTGTTATTTGACATTGTTTCTTCTCACCGACCATGCTATTCCATATTAGATCCCACCTGTAACTTTTCTATTGGATTATAAGCACAACTCGTTATACAAGTTCATGTTTGTTGAATTTCTTATTGCACGGGGTCATTTGATCTTTGGCATTCCCTTCCATTCCATTGTAGAGTCCCTATGTTACCTGATTGTAGGATTTGAACATGATTTATCTTGTTTCTTCTGTGCAGGATCGTGGCTAACAAATTTTACCTGGGGGGAAAATTTGGGATAACAATTTGACGACTCACAGAGGCATCTACCTATTAGATGAAGGGACCAGTAGCCTTGAAGCATACATTAGGCATGGAGTCAATAATGATGGCCTGATATTGATCATGTCTCTGATCTGCGAGACCAACTATTTGCACTCTCAATTTTCATAAGAAATCTTGAAACAAGGCTTCTGAGAGTAGAAAATTGTTTTGACTCGGGGATTTCATCTATACTTAAATGGACTATTTAGAAGAAGGATTTAGTTGCTCTGCATTTGTTTTATTTTGAAATTTGTAAGTGTTACAGGAAATTATGAGTCTTTTTCAATGAATACTGAAGGGCATGACCTTGGCGTTCTGGAGCAATACAAACAAAACTTATGTACAAAGATAAAAATCATACATGCTTCAAATGAGACATGCAGAGTGTGCAAAAGCAATTCTTCTTCTGAAAAAAAATTCTTCTCCTATTGCTACACTAACCTGAGAAAAGAGGCTAAACACATCTTGCTACAAGTAGGGAGAAGTATCTTCCCTTTCTCAAAAGGGGCATCCATAAAAATGATTTAACACTAAATATGGCTTCATGGATGATTGAAAAACTTACCATAAGCCATTCGTCCACCCAAATCATTAAGGTGTTAGCTAGAAACAATAAAAATGCCTCTTTTTGTTGCTCTTAATTTGGATTGAAGATGAATTACAGCTGATGCTTGGTACATTAGAGCTCATCCTCATGCTTAGAAGTAATCATGACCGTTTGTGGCTTCTCCCTTGGCTCCAAAGAAGCAAGGTATCTTATTGGGGAAGGTGTGATCCTTTGGATGTGCCCCTTACTCTTAATTTCATCTCAAAGAATGGATTCTTATTGCTAACCTTCCTTGGTGGATGGTGTGAGAGAGATGATGACATCATCTTACTCTTTCCCTTCCTTCTCTTGTGAAGAACATGGAAGACTCGTATCTTCCAACCTTGTTTCAAGAGAGCTGTTATGAAGTGCAGGTTGTTGTCATTGAATTTCCTCCTTCATGATAGAAGGATCATGTGCTTGGAAGTTGGATGGTGAAGGATCAAATGATGTAATATACATGGGCTCTTCTCCATCAAAGAAATCCTCCAAGTTAGATAGATAATTTGTCTTCTTGGTGTCTTGTTGCATGTGCTTGAACTCCTCCATGGTGTCCTCCTAATCAGAAAATTTCTCACCATGGTTCCCTTCATCCTACAACATGAAGTTAGAAAGTTCAAACTCTTGTTCAACATTATATCTTGAAGGGGATGAAGTGGGAGGAAGAATTGAAGGTTTTTCTATGGCCTGATTCACACTTGGAGCCTCTAAAACTGTATGGTCCTCCTCCATCTTGGGTTCATCAATAAAATAAGGCCCTTGGAATGAAATAAAAAAATATTCAACGATGCTTTCTTCATTGAGTGGCTTCAAGTATGATTTGATCTCTCCCATCTGCTCCTCTTAAATGGGATTTGGAGCTGATTATTCCTCCTCCTCAATTGGTTATGCAACTTGGATCAGATCGTCATCTTCTTCAGAAAAAGTTCCATTAGGGACAATAAATTCATAGTAAACAAATTGTTGATCTTTTTGTTCTTGTTCTTGTTCTTGTTCTTCTATAAACTTAGCCTCAGCCACCACTGGCTCCTCAACCCTGACCTCCTCTATTAGATAGACCGTCAATGGGATATTTGTAAATCTAAATTTGGCAGCCCAACTCTTCAATTTTTCTATCATTTCTCCTTTGTTGGGCTCCACGTGTTGCTATTTTCCTTGAATGGAATCTTGAGTCTCTTCCCAACATGGGCTTGGGAAAGCAAAAGGAGTGACAAGTTGGGGTTTAACTAGATTTGTAATTGTTTGTGGTGAGGAGGGAGGTGGAACTTATTTTTCATTTGGAGGGGATGACTTCTTGGGAACGAAAAGGGGAGGAGAATTGAAATGGGGTGGAATATTAGGAGATGGAGAAGAGAAATCAAAACTTCAGGCAACAACTAAAGGGCTTGACTCTTGACACTACTGAAATGATAAAGATTGAGAAAGACAAAATGAAGGATAGGGAGCTGGTTACTCACTTACCCATTGAAAAGGTTGTCTTACACTTTTCCCATAAGCCTCAATTTCCTTAATCCACTATTTAAGTTGATGCATCACTTGAACCATGAAGTCAAGCTTATCTTGAGGGTTGTAATGTCTTGGAAAAGGGATTCCCTATGGAAAAAGTTTCCTGCAACCAATATTGAATGCCTTCAATTTTTCTATGGCTATTGACTAAACCATGCCAGCATCCATTTTTTGAATGTTCTCCACCATATTGACCTCTTCCATTTGATTGTTATCATCGCATGCATACCCTTGTTCTTAATAAGCTCCATAGCCAAACTAGTTTTTGCAAAGTTCATATGGGTAAGCATGATTATTTTTTATCTAATAATAATGCTGATCTGGAGGAGTTGGGAAATGTGTTGGAGGTGGAATGCATTTCTGATGTAAGTTTGAGTTTCGAGAAGGGAATGAAGTCATGGTTGAACAAATTTATGAAATGGAAGAAAATGAAAGGTTTGGAAAGAAAGATGAATGGAAAATGGATGGTAAAGTTCTGTAACTCGAAGGATGGGTTATTTGATGAAATGGAGTCGCTAGATTTGCTTGCATGTGCCTCAAAGGCCGAAACTTAAAAGAAACACACCGACCTGCTAAAAATAAGTGGTAAGGTGCTTCAAACCTGTCTCACTAGGCATGCCAAAAATATTATTTCAGATTCACAACACCCACAAATGGCTTGGGTGTGGAGTGGCGAATTCGGTGTGATTGCACAACATGGGACCATTTATCAAGTTGTGGGACTTGAAAAACTTGAGATGGACCTCTGGAGAAAGCCAGTTATTACTTCGTAATCTACCTACCATAAGCTACTCCACTGTAGGTAGAACCTATTCTATCCTAATATAACCACTCCAATGGGAGAGAGAGAGAGAGAGAGGGTGAAAGAGCCTACACTAAGCGGTGATGCACCAGAAAAGGAAGTGGATGAATAACAAATTTGACTTCCTGAAGTGGAGAGAGATGAGTAGAGGAGAGAGTGGACAAAATTCACCATAGACCAGAGATAGTTTTCACATAGAGAAACACTTTGAAACCCATTAAGCACAACCCCCATAATTTGTGAAAAACATCAGAATATGCACAATATACCCTGTGATAAAGAGAGGTATGAAGAGATGATAATATGAGCCAAGGATGGACGGATGCATCATGAAACATATTATATTACTCCAAAAGTTACATGGTACATCATCAATGGGAAAGATGTAAGAAAAATCCATTATAGAGCCATGAGAGGAGTCTTAGAATCCATATTCTACCCTAAGGAAGAAAGAGAAGGGGGTAGTATAGAAAATATCAACCCTTTGAATATTCCCCTTCATTACAATATATATGAAGAATGAGAGAGAGGAGGGAGGAATTCGAATATGACTTCAGCCAACTTAAGATATGCATTGAATTATTCTTTGAAATTTCGACCAATATTGTAAATCAATGCCTCCTCTTAAATCTACCTATAAATTTGTAGATTTTGGTTCCCTATGTCTAATAGATGTGTTGATGAAGGAAAATGGTGGATCAAATCAAATCAGATCTGGTAGTTGAAGAAATTGGATTTTGTATTAATGTCCTAGAGGATGTTTTAACATTTTTCACCTACTAAAGTCTGTTAAGAATGATATGTTATGTTTGCATGGCATAGAGGGTGTTGATACATTTCCAAAAAGTCTTCTCCCACCCAAATAGTATTTTCCAAGGAAAATTTATGGCCATTTGAAGTTTCGGGTCGCGGGAGCGCAATATTTAAAGAGTCTATCCATACATGGTCCACGTGGTGGCCTCGTGCATTTTGGAGATATGGTTCCTTCCTTTCACTTCTAAAATAGCATTGGAATGACACGTGGTGGATTCTATAGGCTCCATGTTGTTCCTTTGTATTTTTCCTGAGTTCCTTTGCTCGGTGAGGCCAAAATTCTTACCTTGGACATGTGGAGGCCTGGCTCTTGTTTGGAAACCCGCCCAAAAATTTTCTTTTGAAATGGCGCCAGACTGACACATGGCAGCTTCCACATCTCTACCTCTAATTTGACTATTCAATCCCCTAAAGATATTTCTTTTTGGACCTGGGACACGTGGCAATCCCGCACTCATTTGAAAACCCGCTCAGGACTTTACCTTTGGAGGAGTGTCATTAAGACAGGTGGCGCCTTCCGCCTGCACTCTATACTTAGTCATTTTGGGCCCAATCTCCTTTTTTACCTTTATTGACCATTGGCCATGTGGAGGGTTGGCACAAGTTTGAGTCTTTGCCCTGAATCCCACTTTTGAATGTGTTTCCTTTAGACACTTGGTAGCCTCCGTTGACTCTCAATACTTAGCCAATTTTTGGTTCATTTTAAGTCATTTGTAGAGCCCGAAGACTTTGAGCCTTTTCCATTTATTTTCCTTTGATCATTTGGTTCTTTGACACTATTTCTTCTCTCCGACCCTGATATTCCATTTTAGAGCCTGCCTGTAACTTGTCTATTGGATTTGAAGCACGACTCGTTCTACGTGGCCATTTCTTGAATTTTTTTTTGCACGGGGTCATTTGATCTCTCGCAAGACTTGCTAGTCCATTGTAGAGTCCCTCTATTATCCTATTTGTAGGATTTGAATGTGAATTCTCTAGTTTCTTCTATTTAGGGTTGTAACTAACCAATTTTACCCTGGGGGGAAAAATATGGATAATAGTTTCCACCATCATCTGTATAAAATTTTTCTTCATAAACATATTAGTTAGAAAAAAGTGGGTTGTATGCATTTTAAGGATAATGAAGCTTATAAAACTTATTTGGTGGAGGATTTTGAAACTGTGGGGATCGAGGGAAATAGTTTTGTTGCTGTAAATGAGAATTCCATGGTCAGAAATAAGTCATGATTGCACAACTTCATAGGATGAAAGAAGATGAAAGATGTAGAAATAATAGTGGGTGGAAATGGATGGGAAGAAGGTATGCAGCTTATAGGATGGGTTGTTGACCAGATGGAGTCTCTAGATGTGCTTTTCATGTGCCTCAAAAGGATTAATCTCACCAAGAACACATCAACTTGATGAAATGAAGTGGTAAGGTGCTTTAGACCTGTCTCACTGGGTGTGCCAAAAATGTTGAGTGTGGTCGCACAATGGCTTGACATTTGTTGTTTGATAAAGAGACACCTTGGAAAGATGAGAAAAATATAACCTAACTTTCCCACCGGGCATGCCAAAACTTTTAGTCCAAAATCACACCACCCTCGAATGACCTCAGATTTGAGTAGGGCATCTGGTGTGATGTGCATAACATGTGACCATATCTCAAGCTATGGGACTTGCAGACTTGAGATGTCCCTCCCGAGAAAGTCAGATTCTTCTTCCTAAAATAGCTGCCAAAAGCTACTCCAGTGTAGGAAAAATAACCTATCCTAATTTAACAATTCCAAGGAGACAAAGAGAGAGAGAGAGAATGAAATAAATAATATCCTACACTAAAGCGGTGATACACCTGAAAAGGAAAGAGGCGAGATACTCTACTGAGGGAGGATGAAATAGGGAAAAAGGAGATGAGGGAGGTCAGAAAGAAGTGACACAGACCTAGATCCTAATCAACCATAAAAACTCCATGAAAAATGACATATTACACCTACAAATGTGAAATACATGCACATAAAATAGATCTAAAAGGGAGAAACACGGAGAAACAATAAAACATGAGAAAGGGTTGAAGAATGCAACAAAATCATGAGTATATTGCTCTATAAGGTGCAAACACCATTATGTTTCTGCTAAGAGGCACAAATATGCTTGTCAGGCATAGGAGAAGTTTTACATATCAAATGGATTTTGGAATAAAACTTTACATAGTTTCCCCTTATCCTATAATGTCTCCCCCTTCTCAAATGAGAATTGTTTACAATATATAGACAATGAAAACCTACGAGAAAGAAGAAAACTCAGAATCTACTCTTACCAACAAATAAATTTCATTAAATGGTCTATAAAAGTCATGGGAACCTCTGAAAATCAATTCCCCAATGCACTCAATATTTCTGGAGAAGAAACCAGACCATAGTGCATTAAATTTTTGTTTTTGGGATACCTAGAACTACACTTTTTCAATCTAGAGATGTTTTCCAATATTTCACCTTCCAGAGCTTGCTAAAAATAATAATTTATACATCCATGGCATAGAGGAGGTCGATATCTTTATAATGGTACCAAATTTATTGAATTTAGAGCACTGGATCGAAATTTATGCCCATTTGAATATTTGAATCGAATCCGTACAAAAATGGCAAGAAAACCAGTTTTGCAAAATGGATCTGTGGGCCCAAAATTATAACTTACACCTTTTGCAAAAAAATTACAAAAGTGAAAAATTTCCCTACAGCCCCACAAGCCCGCAACCTCCTCAATTTCCATTTTTCATCCCTGGGACCACTAGCCCGCATTTTCCACTTAGAAAAAGAAATCCTTCCCGAGCTCACGGGCCCGTATTTATAACTTGTGCCTTCTATGAAAAGTTAAAAATGCAAAAATATATCCCGTCGACCCTCTAGTCCCTAATCTTCCCCTTTGGAAAAAATTCTTACCCAGGCTCCCTAGCCCTCTTTTGGCAAAAAATACTTCTAAGGCCTGTCTGCCCGCATTTTACACTTATACTTATTCAATTAAATGACCAGCTCTCTCCCTCTTTCAGACCTTAGACACGTGGAAGACTGGATCTAGTTTAGGGTCTTTCATTCAACCGTGCCTTTAAATATGCACCGATGAGACACTTGGCACCTTCCACAGCTTTGTTCTACCTTCCTTGTGTTCTACCTAAGTCCCTTCTATTTGACGAAGACTTTACATCTAACCTGGGACACGTGGAGGCTCCCCTCTCATTTGGAGATCCTATTTGGATCTAACCTTTAGAGGTGCACCGATTGTACACGTGGAGAGCTTGCACATATTTGGGACCTGGTTTTGGATTCACCCCCTGAAGTAGTGCCAAAGGGACATGTGGGGATTTTCGTTAGTTCTCCTTTCCTTACCCGATTCAATGGTTGGTTCTGCCCCTTTTGACTTCTATTGGACCCTACACACATGGAGAGATGATGCTTGTTTGGGGAACTAACTTTTGCTTCAACCCCTGAAGGTGCACCAATGAGACATGTGGCACCATCCACTGACCTTAGAATTTTCAACTGCTGGCTCTATTTCATTTTCAGATCTAGGACATGTGGAAGCTCCGCACTCATATGGGAACTCACTCTTGATTCTTCTTTTGACATTGCATTGAGCTGACACATGGCACCTTCCGTGAGACCTTTGAGTTTTTCTATGGCCGATTTAAATTTTTGAGGCTCTGACCATGTGAAGGGATAACACAAGTTTGGGGTCTCTCTTTGGGCCATGCATTTTGAATTTACACTGGTTAGGCACATGGCACCTTCCACAAGTCCATTTCTTTTCCCCGAGTTGACTCGCATGTGAAGTCCAAAAAATTTGAGCCCTTGCTCCAATTTTATCCTATTGAGCTCTGATCTCCTTTGACGCCATTTTCTCCTTCGTTGATCCTTCTCCTCCATTTTCAAGCCTTCCCGCCCCTTCATTATTGGATTTGAAATGTGGGCTCGCATGACTGAACTGACCCTTCTGATTTTCTTTTGTTTGGGGTTGCATTTGATCAATTTTTTAGGGGGAAAAAATTGGGATAACAGTATCATTTTTGACATTCAAAACATCAAAATCCAACAACAACCCCTTTTTATAATGAGAGAAAGTCTTATATTGGCATAAGGGAAGTTTTAAATAACTTTCCTAGTTCCAAAATCTTTTAGTTAAGTGTTTCCACTTAAATAATTAATTACACTTTTGTTAGATTTATTTACAATTTCATATCTTTTAAAATAATAAAGTTATCTTTGAACTACATTGATTAGAAAGAAGAACCTGGGAACTAGTAGAAGGAATACTAGTAGAAGGTGTTGTTGGAGCCTTCAATTTGAGTATCTAATTTTTGAATTGAGCCAACAATCTCCATGCCTCTGGGGATAGTGGTGTTTTCCATAGAAAATTCTCCAGGTTCCCATGGAATCTTCCATCTCCTTTCTCGTATATGCATTTTTCACTAAGCCATTGGTTTCTTCTATAACCACATTATGCAGTTCACTAATTTATTAATTTTTTCCTTGGTCACAACTTAAGGCTTGAAAAAGTCTTCCTTGATGAGTGTTTTGAATATTTATTTGATCTCTTGTGTTGTGTGCCTCCTTGCATAATTGTCTTTAAAAATTTGACACTTAAGGGATAGAAATTCAGAAAGTATTAAAGATTTGAAGGACTCTCCCTTTTGTACCATATTATTAAGTTCATCAATTGCCTCTTCTAGCGATTTCCTTTTCCGTTCAACACTAAAAACCAACTTCTTGAAAATACTACTTTTTGAATCATCAAATATATTATGTGCAAGGATAATTTGTTTATTTCTATCATTCATGAGTTGAATACATTCAGACTAAAGTTTGAGTTCCTTTTCAAAGAAAATTATTACTGAGTCAATATGAGCTTGGATAAGAGAAATGGTTTCATAAGTTGTGTTCATCATTAATGAAATTCAAGTAAGATATCAAAATTCCCTTAACTATTACTTCAATTTCCTTTCCATAAGAAGCACTCTTATGAATTTTCTTGATAGCTTGAAATTCTTCATCAAACAAGAAAATAGGAGGAGGAATTATAGTTAGAGGGGTAGGGTTAAGTACTTTACCACTTTCGAGGAGAAAATTTATGAATTAATAGAGGACTTGTACCCAATCCTCAAGATGTTCCTATGTTTTTCTCCTTTTTATACCCTTTCAATGACCTTGGAGGTTGTCTCTTTTATGTTATGAACCTCCCCGTTAGGAGTATATTCACCAAGTGAAATTTTTGTCATCTCCAAGGCAAAAATAGTTATATCCTTTTTATATTTCTCCACCCTTCACTTTTCTATTTCTAGGTATTGATAACCTTTTGAATCAGAAACCAATATTGAAGTAGTGATTGCTTTCTTGGAAGGGGTAGTGGAAGTTGTACCAAAAAGAGGAAGGTACAAAATAAAATTTGGAAGATATGATTTGGGAGGATCAATTTCTTTTCTTGGTATCAATTAGGGGTTGAACCTATATGAAATAATCACTAGAACCTGGAACAACAAGTGTGTACAGAGCAAGTGTGTTGAGGGAACCAAGGTTCTGAGAAATATATACCTCACGATTAGGTGCTCCAGCAATTGAAGAATATATTTATTTCATAGCTGATTTGATCTTGGGAATGATTAATACCAAATACCCTGACTTTGCAATCTTCACATTATTTCATTCATCTTATTTATTCTAAGTACTTCCTCCTTCATAGTTTCTTTCTTCTTGACCCTATTTTCCTTTTTATTCTTATTCTGAAAGATAAAAAAAAAATTCAATCTTCTCAGCCTCCTCTATTTTACTTTGAGAGAGAGAGACTATATGCCTTTTTCCTCAATTATTTCTTCTCCCTTCTCTTTTATTCAAGTCTTCTCTTTCCTTGACTATAATTTGACTGAGGATTGTACATGCAAGGTAGAGGAAGTTGGCTGATTTGGAACTTCTGTGTGTGAGGTAGAAACTTACTTATGAGATGATGATGCTCCATGAGAATAACATTGAGAATAGTTGCTTTATATGCTTTCATTTTTCTATTAAACCAGACCTTGGTCCTCTCTATGAATTGGTTTATTATCTGTTGAAGATCATTAATTTCCTTTTGAAACCAATTGATGAAAACAAGGGGATTTGTGTGGAATAGTATTATTGTATTCAAGAGAATACAATTCTTCATAATCATCTTGTAAGTCTTTTGGAACATTGTAAATTAAAAAATATATTATCTGCTGCAACGAATGGAGGACAAAGTATCTTCTTCTCACCTCATAATCATCTAAAAAATCTTCCCAAAAATATTCTAGGGTAGGTGAGTGATAGAAAACCATTATAAGGATGTTAGAGATGAAGCCTTTGATGTCAAAAAATGAACTATTGTTAAAAGTATAGAAGTAAAATGCAACAATGGTCCTTTTTACATTCTGAGTATATAGTGTTGTCCTGTAAGTATAATTTCCCATAGTGATTAGGAATTGAATACCTGTTATATTTTTATCCTTGCATATTATATGCAACATATCAAGTTACCTACATAATTCCACTATAACCAATTTATCATTGTAGTACATGTGAATATTTTTAGGCACACCTTAAAAATCTTCTAACATTATCTATGAGAAACTTATGAACTGGATGAACAAAATACCATAAGTTGAGATCAATTAGTTTTCTTTAGTAGCTACCCTCTCGAATGTGTTACCCTCTAAGATTATAAAATTGTACATTGTGAATGTATCATTGACCCTTCTAAAATGATGTTTGTTGTTTTAAAGAGTCAATTATGGGTAATAATCATAAATTGGTGATTTATTTAGTTCATCCACTAGAGTAAGACCCAACCAGACTCTATATGTTAAAATGGTGTACATAAAATATTAATTTATTGTTAGTGCAAAATCACGGGCACCCCCAAATGAGTCATGGATCTACTTTTCTAAGGCAGGGTCATTTGGTGTGATTTTCATAACATTGGATCATTCCCCAAGCTGTGGGACTTGCAAATGGGAATGAACCTCTAGAGAAGGTTGGTTCCTCTTCCTAATCTACCTGCAAGAAGATATTCCAGTGTAGGCAAGCTAATCTAATCCTAATCTAACTTCCAAGGAGACAAGGAGAGAAAGAAAATAAGGAAAAACAAAGCCTACAGTGAAATGATGATACACCAGAGAAGGAAAGTGTTGATCATCTACCAAACTACCATTGAACAAAGAGAGGTGAGCACTGGAAAGGATGGACAACAACATCACAGATCATAGATCAGATTCACATAGAAAATTTTCCAAAACCCGATGAACACAACTCTTAGATCTGCAAGTGAACATTCAAAGCATGCACAAATACCCTGCAATTAAGAGAGGCAAGAAGAGAACCAAAAATGAACAAGGATGGATAAATGCATCACAAAATAAATTTTTATTGCTTAAGAGTTTACACAAAGCATCATCTACAAACAAGAGGCAAAAAATACCATCTTACAGAGCATGGGAAGAGGATCTAACTCCAATTCAACCCTGGGGAAGAAAAGAAGGGAGAGGTAGAGAAGAAAAATGAACAACTAATTAACCTCTCGAAATGATGCCTCTGTTACAATGTATAGAAGAATGGGAGAGAGAAGAAGGAAAGAATTGAATCCTACTCCAAGCACTCTAAGATATGCATTGGATCCCATTTCAAAAGGTCAACCATCAAAAATCAATACCTTTTACAATTCTACCCACATTATGTTGCTTTTGGATCTCTAACAGATTGAATCAAATCAGATTTGGTAGTTGAAGAGATTAGATTTTACGTTAATAGCATGAAAGTGTTTTCTTCATTGTTATCCCACCTAACCTCTTCAAAATTAAAGATGAAAACTCTCATGGCATAGATGACATCAAGATCTTTCCAATAGTGTCAAATTTGCAATATTTCAAGACTTGGGTCGAAAGATATGCCCCTTTGAAGTTTTGCATTGATTTTGTACAAATGATCGGGAAAAAATTTTGAAAAATGGGTCCTACTTCTGTTTGGGACATGTGGCAGCCAAATTGGGAGAAAAATTAGGTCCATGGGTCCACAATTACCTTTTGTCTTTTGTGTAAAAAACGTAGAACTTTAAAAAATCCCCACAGCCCTGAAACTTTGCATGGACACGTGGCTCCTTTTGGTTGGCTAGGAAATGTGCTTCCATCTTTTATTTTATGCCTTTTGGAAAAAAGGAAAAATTTCACTTTTTCCCCCAAATCCTTGCATTGGATTTGACTTGGGCTCAAACAATGAATTTTTCCTTTGCGGAGTCACACACCATTTTGCAATTTTTATTCCTTTTGGGGAAAAGGGTAAAAAACTAACTTTTTCCTCGACTCCGACCTTCCCTTGGGACATGCATCAATCTGGCACTTTCTTGGGAACCTTTTCTCTATTTGACCCTTGAATCAATGTTGTTTAGACACTTGGCAGCCTCCACCAACCTGTTTGTGCATTGACTATTCAACTAACTTTGCCCCCATTGGAGGACACGTGGAGGCACCACACTTGCTTGCAAACCCGACCCAAAGTTTGCCTTTGGAAGAGTTTTGCGTTGACACTTGTCAGCCTCCACTACTTTGTGGAATTTTTAATGGTCCCTCTTACTTATTGACTTTGGTCTACATGGTGAGTTTGAACTCACTTGCATCTCTACCTTGGGACCAACTCTTGGAGATGCGCTTCACTAACACTTAGTGCTCTTCGCTTGCACATTCATACTTAGCCAATTTTTTGAGGCCCGCCCTATCTGCCTTTGAACCTATTTGACCATTTGATCCTACCTCTGTTCCATCCTAGGACACGTGGAGATGCAGCACTTGTTTTAGCCTCTCTTTTTGGATCCATCTTTGGTGAAGCAATGCAAGGACACGTGGTATCTTTCACTGCCTCCTCCATACTTACTTGATTTTGGACCCTTTCTTGAACTATTTCGAGCCTGAGAACTTCGAATCTTCACCATTCTTCCTTATTCTTACTTCTAGCTCCTTTGTAGAATCTTCCCTTCTTGTATAACTCTGCTATTTTATAGTTCTTCCTGCCCGTAACTTGGAGAATGGATTTAAGATGTAGAAACGACCCAACAAAATCATTTTCTTTTGTACAGGATCCTTTGATCTCTCTTGGCCTCTATCAATTTGTTGCTGAATCTTTTTGCGACCAATTTACAGGATTTGAATGAGTTTTCTCGGGTTCCTTCTATGTGTGATCATGGTTCAATCCAATATTTAGCTCGGGATTGAAATATGGATAATAGTTATATAGAAATATATTCTTTTTTATACATTGAGTAATTGTTCACTAAAGTTTTCACAAATTATATATCCCCAGTTCAGGTTATTCTTTCCTTCACAAATAATGTTTATATAAGGACACATCTAGAAGTGAAATTCATTGGTTGAGGGAAGGACCATGATCATAGACAAGAAATTTATTATATCATAAAATTATTCTTTGAAATCTGTTGTGTAGATATTCTTAGGCATCCTGGATGCTCCTTTATTTGGAACCTTGAACCAAGATTTAGCTATCATTGTATTATATTTTTCCTTATCTCATTCAAAAAGGCCTTGAGCCTTTGTTATAGTGAAAGTTTTAAAATTTTCAACAAAAGTGATTCTAAAGGAAACATTTATGTAATTGACATCGAGTTTAGCAATCAATTTTCCTTGAGGATCTCTTATTTCTTTTGAATCCTAGTTGAAGCAAGAATTAGAGGATAAAAAAATATATTCACATTAAACTAAAATAGAGAAGCCATCAGCATGATCGATCCCACTATATTTGATACATTGAGGTATGAGAGTGGGATTTTTATCATGAAGTCAATATGCTAGACATTACTATCTCGTATGTTGGGCACTGATGTTTCAAGGGATAAAATATTTTTGAAACCCCCATAATGGTACTTCATGATAGTCTTGTTATGAAAAAAACACTTAGAGGTATGCAAACTAAATGAAAGTTTTATAAAAAAATTGTATGATAGGGCACATAAGTAATTTGATATCAAAAAACTTCATAGGAAGCTTTAAAATCACTTTTATAGGCTATAAGAAGAAAAACACACCTCTTAGGATCATAGAACAATTTGAATTTTTGAAAATGGCTAGAGAACGCTTAAGATATGACAACAAATGGCTTGGAGGGCATGGGAACAGGGATGCATATGACTTAACTATAATTTTGTGATTTGAGATGGTAAAAATGACCCATTTTACTTATTTTTTATAATTTCCCATTTCAAAAGGAGGTAATAAATTATTAATTAGGAAATGACATCGTATTGTTGGAAATGGGAGGGTTGGAAAACATTTTACTAATTTCCTTTTTATTTTGCTTATGACTGAAAAGTGGGGGAAATTATAACACAAGGGAACTAGGGACATGGGGGGCTCAAATCTCTGAAAATCCCATAATACATAGAAAACCAAAGAAAGTGCAGTAGAGTAAAGTCAGCGAGGAACACAAGGCCCATTATAAATGGGGATGAGAGTTCTCTAGAAACCTGCAACGTCTACAATATAAAGAAATACTTAACCAATTTTGATAAAAAAAATTTGCTGATGGGCGATGAGTACGGAGAACATGAGAATGCGGGGAAATGAAGTCCAAGAAGAAAAAGGGCAAAAAAATCTCAAAGAAGCTACAAAATCTATAATATAAAGTATGAATGCAAAGCTTGTGAAAATAAAGCAATTGTGGGAAACAAAAGGATTCGGGGAACCAAGACTTAGACAGAACAACTCACCAACGAACACAAAGACTTGTAACAAAGGACTTAATGTAATGTATCAAAGGTGGGGATGCAGAGAACCTGAGGCCCAAAGGAAATAGGGACATGAGTAAACCCAAAATTTCCACAATGTGAAGGAAAAGACCCAAACATTTAAAATAACAAAAAAGTACACAACTGCTATGATCATTTCTCTTCCACAAGACTTCACAAAAGTAAACAAATTTGTCATAGAAGTCACTTCACCATGTTTTTTTTGAAAAATTACATACACTTTCTAGGTAAGTGACAAAAAGGCCAGTGATTTTCATTCACTTATGAGTTCCCAATTCCCTTTCTATGAATCCATTTATTCATATCCAGCTAGCATAAAATTCCATGAAACCATTTTTTTTCCTCATTTTGACAAACACTTCACATGCTTTGCTTATGTTTCCACAGCTGGCATACATGTCTTACGGTGCACCAGAAAATAAAGCATCTTCTTGAAAAAAAATTATACATATTCCTAGGCATTCAAATCTAGAAACAATTTTTTTAACTCACTAAAGAAGAGTTTCTTTAATAATAATAGTGGCTCAATTTGTTTTTTTTGCTCTCCAAGCACTAATAAACATGTCTTCAAACACATGCACCAGAAACCATATTGTGCATATCTTCTAGAAAAAATGTTACATACTATTCCTAGGCCACATTCAAATCTAGAAACAATGTTTTTAACTCACTAAAGACCAGAGTTATTATCAATAATAATATGGCATGTCTCCTATTGTTCCTTTGTGCTTCCAGAATCTAATCAAACACATGCCAACCTTCTTATGTTACCCTACAAACTGTATACAGACTAAGAGGCCACATTACCATGAGGCACTACCAAAATTTTCACCAATCAGTTCCTGTGTTCCTTTTTTCTAAACAAATCCATATAGTGGCCATGACATATCTTCCCGACTCCAAATCGAAGCACTTGAAATCAGCCCAACAAGACATTGGTGAACCATTTTGAATGTGAAATGAGAAACATAGAGTTCCATGTTAGTGCATAGAGGAATATTACAAGAGATAAATCTATAGAAACATACATGGAATATCAAGAAACAATCCACTTCCAATGTCTTAACAAGAACTGTAAAAACCTTGAAGTATAAGATAAGGAGTTGGAAAGGCTAAGTGGTAGTTGTCATCTACCCATGAATGGCACTGTAAAGGTTACATAACATACAACACAGGTGTTTAGAAGAAGAAGGATCCAAATCAATATGACTTGGCATTACACCCAGTGATGTGCATCCTAATCCTAAATCTTCTTGCGCAAACAAAAAACAAACAAGAGCAGGTAGAAAATCAATCTTTTTAGGGACATTTGAACACGCCTAACATGCAGATACATGTCCATATTAACCAACTTGTTATATAAAAATTAGGAGACATTACGGATACAAATTTATCTCCATGCCGATGGCGTATTTAACCAGGAATGGACTGATTTTAGGACGTATATTAGCAAAGCTCCCTTTAGCATAGTCTCTTTAAATGTTCTGCTTCATTGGAACTAACAAACTACTGTTAAATTTTTAATGTAATTTTGTTTTTACCATGGTTAATACCTCAGGATCTCAAATTAAATGCCTATAGTATTTCACAAGGAAAATGACAAGTCTACAGGACACTTTTGTTGAGTCGCTCTCCATGCCTGCTTGATGACAGACACATTTGGCCCTCGTCTAGCACGCCAAGCCTGCCATCACTCCACCAACCACTACTCGCCAGCCACCAGTACTTCACTTCCACCCACATATTCAATGTTTTTTATTTAATATTCTCTTTTTGGTTTTTTTAATTGGGCACTATAGCTTAGAGCGCACACAAAATCTTTATAAGTGACAATAAATAAAATATCCTCCTTATAGAGTTGTACAACCTTCAATAGAAAATATTTAAACAATATTCTAATATTAATTCCAATAATAATAACTCCCTTTAATATTGAACTTCAAGAGATCCTCCAAAACATAGCCCCAAGATCCAATTTATGTAAGCTCCAAGCACCACCAATAAGAATGATTTAAAACCTCCCATGCATAGGAATGATTACATTCATTTTCTACAAAAAGAGGGCATTCTAACCTCCTCTAAGTCCATGGGAAAGAGTGATAGCATTTCACAAAGAGACTAAGAAAATCAAGGATCCAACAATCTCATAAAGTGTAACACGAGGGAAGAATCAAATTTCATCAAAGCACAAGATGGAAACAACCACCAAGGTATCCAAAAGCAAGGAAATTAGAAGAGGGGAAGAATGGATCCCAAAACCCACAAGTAAAACCCCTAATAACTCCACATTCACCTCATTTCCAAAGAATTTTAAGCCTTGCATGGTTCTTTGACTGTTATAGGAGGGGATTTTTAAACTATATGGAAATTCCTCCTAATTCCTTGAAGGAATAGAGTCATATACCAAATTCCATTATGGTTTCTCCAAAAAGCCATGAGGATAAAATAAATGACCCATTCCCTTTCCCATATCCTGCCAAAATCCAATCACCATTAGGGGTGGATGAACAAAACAAAAGAAAACATAAGAATGGGGAAAACCAAGAAATTTCACTCCCATTCCCAAAACAAAACATCATCAATTCTAACAAATTTTATATGCCTTGCAATAATATCAAAACCAGAAATGGATGAGGTATACCTAATAATCGAGCTAAAATCATCAATATTTCAATGCTCCTATTGACTCCACACAATATCCTTCCAAGTAAGATAATATTCCTCCTTTCAAAATATCTCCCAAATAAAAAACCTCCCAAAAAGGCCCCTTCAAAATACAAAGAGGGAATAAAAATAAAGAAAACTCTACACATACCCAAACCCATGGAAGGGTGACAAGTGTCATCCTTCCTACTAGGTATGTTCTAATCACCCAAGTATCCATCCAAAAGCCAACATTTTAATAACTGAAAAAATAAAAAATATATACATATTGAAATTCCCCAAATGTGTGCTACCCCCATCCCTAGATCAATCACATCAAATAAGCCAAAAGAAAGATGGTGACCTCGGAGAGAATTCGTTAGGGAAAAGGATTTTTGAGTCGAAAAAAAAATCCCTCATCAAGAGGGTAGGTATAGAGGATATTTTTTAAGGAAATGGGGACCCCATATTTTCCATTTAAGTATCCAAATTACAAATTTTTAGTCAAATTCGAGATTTGAAAAAAAATGAGTAATAAAGATTATTGGTGGTCCCTAGAAAAAAATTTAGATGATCCCAAGTATACCACAACCATGCTTAACACACAAAAAAAAAGCACCCACTAACTAAAAACATGACCAAAATATTATTAAGCAATAACAATCCCAAATGATAGTGTTATAATAAAATCAAATTATAAGGTGACCAAAGTTGTAATATTACAAATGGGACCAACACATACAAAGAGGGTGATCATAAACACAAATAATTACAAGGTAAAAATAAGGTAACGATGCATTTGGAATAGGAAGCTTGTGCATTGTAGTAGTGATACCATTGAGTCTCATGCTCTCCTTGCTGCACAAATTGAAGTACTCTAAAATAAAATACATGATCTATCTAAAATAAAATAAAATAACAATGTCAATAGTCATGATCATAAAAAGAAATTGTATCGACCTAATATCGCCATGTCGCATCTACATATCCATCAAAATATAAATAACGATCAAAATCAATTATATATCTAATACAAAACATCACATTCATCTCATCACATAATCATCCATATCATCGTATCTAAATCACATAAATATCCATAACATGAATAACAATAATTGTCATCGAAAATACTCTACTGAGTATAAGAGTATCCAAATTCAACATGATGATAAAAAAATGCAAGTATCTAAGCTATATCAACAAAATAAAGTGTCAAATATTTCCTTATGGAAGAATAAAATTATCAAACTAAGTCAATAGAACATAATAATGATTTAATCTCTAGTTGGCACTATATCCCCCTCCCCTAGAGTTAGGATTTCTCATAGAAGTCACTCAAAGAGGTAGGGATATGACCTATCAAAGGTATCATGTGGTCCCATGTAGTTTTTAGTCACCAATAACATATCCCACTAATTCTAAATTGGTCCTACCTTAAGTAGATCCCTCTTTGAGATAACTTTAATTAAGGAAAACCATAACATCCAATAAATTCAATAACATTATCATCCAAAACCCCTACATGGTCCAACGTAAGTGGATGTTCAGCATAAAGGTCACTTTACAGAACTAATGTCATGTGAGCCAAGGGTGCAATTTTTTTTGTTTCAAAAGGGTTAAAAATTTATGAACACTTGATGTGCATTATCCCCCTCATTAAAACCATCTAAACTCATCGTAAAAATCATATTAGAAGAGAGAAAACTGGATGATTTATTCCCTAGTTCACACTTAACTTTAAAAGATGGAAAACTTCTCCACAAGACTCTTGAAATTAGTCCTAGAATTTTCACTATTTCTTAAGGGCTCAAGGAGGGAGGTTCACACAATACTTACTATAATAAAGGGGTGAGTGGCTTGATTTGACAATTATTTTTGTTCACACAAAGTAAGTATCAATAACTTAAGTAATTTTTTTTCAACCATAAGGTAAAGACAAATTTCTTTGTTTTACCTCAGGGTTCCATATCCTAAACACTATACTCAAGTGTCCTATAACACACTTATAACTTTTGATTTAGGAAATTGCTAAATATAGATCAATTTTTCATTGTTTAAGAGTTTACTAAATATTCTAAGAATGGAAATCCAATTTCCACACTTTCTATACCCTAATAAAAACACTATCACTTATTAGAACATCGAAGAACTATTTTTTTGACTCAAAAAGATATGATAAGTTCATTAAAATTACATTTTGTTTAATACTATAGCCATGACAAAACATGAAGGAGTTACATGGAAAATGTATACAAAAGGAGGCTTCTAAAACCTATCTACATTCAAAGTAAATTTCAAAATTATAAATTTTTCAACATACAACAACTTGCACAATCACACCTTACCCAAGAGGTCAATTGGAAAATAAAAATGACTTCCCAATATCCTTAAACATATTTTAATTTTATCTTTTCAATAACCTAGGTAACCATAGACCCTTTATGTTAATATGAAATTATATATATAGTTCCTAAACTACCTCGTGGATTGGGAAGAATGATAAGGCCAAATTTTGAAGGACATCATAACCACACAACCCCTACCCAATTCTAAAATTCAGATAGCTTTACTAGGGTTTACACCTTTATAAAATGATATCATTACCAAAGGTAGGTGGAATGAACAGATGATTGTCACTTTTAGTCCTTGCAATAAGGGGTTACACTATTTATCTTATAATAAGTTTGTTAGGAAATAAAGGATAAAATATGCGGAACAATCCCACACAGAATCACAATAGTAGAAAGTAATATGCTGAAATATATTACATATATGAAACAAAAGTGTAGAAAATAAAATAACAAAACATAGAGACAACATTTAACGTTGTTCACCAAATTTCGGCTACATTCACTAATAATCACTTGCTCAGATTTTAGTACAAGCTACCTCTTCTCTTAATACAATACCCAGATCTGTTTGGAGTTGTCCTAAAAAAACTCTCCTGAATTCACACTTGAACTCACACACATCTACAATGATATGTCTCCCCTATCAAAATCCCCAAAAGAACATAAATAGGAAAATTGTTAAGCAATTTTAAACTACCATGGGTAGCAAAAACATGGGGAAAAACATCCTCATAAAGATATGGGTAAAAATTCCCATCTATATGATAAGATCATGTTTCACAAGATATCAGGAACATTTTTGGAGAAAAATATTGAGAGTGTACATTACTTTTATTGTACATTCTTAAACACTTCCACACATGAAAACAGGCTCCACAACATCACAATCTCCCACTTGGAGACTTTTTTCTTCTGAGAAAGCTTCTCAACCCTTCATTGTTTTCTGTGAAGACAAACCAAAGCTGAAAAAAACTTAAGATTATCCCTTATTACCACCTTGGTCATCATTTTTATAATATTATGACTGGTATTAATATTCTCTTTCTTTAAATTCTCTTCCTCCAAAGCTATCCTAATGAAATGGTACTTAAACTATATATTCTTCATCCTAGAGTGGAAAGAATATTTCTTATCTAGGTGTCTAGCACTCTAACTATGATTGTGTAACTTCCCTACCTCCTACTTATGCCCCCAGTTCTTAAGAAATTATTCTAACCAAATTATCTCTTTGATTTCCTTTGTGGCAGCAACATACTCAGCCTTTGTGGTTAACAAAGCCACAAAATTCTATAGTCGTGAAATCCATCTCACTCTTGTCCCATGTATAGTGAAAATATAACCTGACATGATCCTTTTATTGTCTACAACTCCAGCCATATATAAATCTATATAACCACATAAAGTGGTGTCCAATCCATTGCAGCACAAATATTTCCCCATGGTCCCTCTCAAGTATCAAAAGATCCACGTTACTACCTGCTAGTGATATTTACCTGGATCACTCATATATCTACTCATGGCTCCCACAACATAGGCAATATCAGGCCTAGTCCACACCATGACATATATAAAAATTCCAATACCATATAAGTAAGGTATCTTTGAAATCTAGTTTCTCTCCTCCTCTATATTAGGACACATCTCCTTTGATAACTTGAAATGGTCTACGAAAGGAGTCCCAACCAGTTAACATCCTACATTTTAAACCTCTATAAGACCTTCTTAATGTACTTTTCCTAAGATAAATTCATCTTCTATTCCTTCCTATCCTGATATATACTCATACCAATGTTTTTTTTTGATACCCCCAAATCCTTCATAGAAAAGGAGTCACTTAGATGCTTCTTGAGTAATTTTATTTCCTACGTGTTTTTTCCTGCAACCAACATGTCATCCACATACAAACACATGATAATATAACTACCATCCTAAAAGTACTTTTTAGATATGCAATAGTCAAAATGGCATCTAATATAACTTTTCTCCATCATGAAACTATCATATTTATTATACCATTAATGTGGAGATTGTTTTAGGCCATACAATATCTTCTTCAGTTTTCACACTGTCTCCTCCTTACCATTGACCTCATATCCCTATGACAGTTGCATATACATATCCTCCTCCAAATCACCATGGAAAAATAAAGTATTTGCATCTAGCTTCTCTAAGTGCAAATATTCTACTACAACAATTCTAATATAAGTTAGTTTTACTACAAGAGAAAAAATATCATCAAAATACTATGCAAACCCCTCGACCACCAACTGTGCCTTGTATATTTTATTACCTCATTCCTCCTATTTAACTCTATACACCCACTTTTTTTGGCAATGCTCTTTTTCCTCCGGGTAGTGTCAATAAATACCAATTCTTATTCTCCATGAGAGACTGATACTCTTCATTCATGGATTACTCACACTTCTTCCCGACATCTACTGGTATTTCTTCATAAAATCTCTATTGCTCTCCACTATCACTAAGTAATAAATAATAAATAGAAGGAGAAAAATGTTCATGTTCTCTACTTACCCTACAATACCTCCTCAATATAGGATTTTGGGGTTCCTATTGAGTAGGTTCCTGAACTCATTCATGTGTCACTTTCCCATCTGGAACATCCTCTACCACTTCATATTATTTCCTAGATTCTTCCTTGGTTTCTAGCAACTCTTGCTTATTCATAACTTTCTCATTAAAGACCACATCCTTATATGGAATGATTTTCTTGTCCTTAATAATCCAAAATTTATATCCAAAGTCATCACCACCATAACCAATGAAAGTACATGTTTCTTATTTATCCTATAACTTGGTCCCATCATTCTTGTCTATATGAACAAACACCTCTAATCCAAATAATCTAAGAAATGAGTAAATAAAATTTATTAACAGATCAATCCTCCTCAAGTATGCTCCCATCCAAGGCACTTAAGGGTCCTCCATTTATCAAGTACATAGTTATGCTTGTTGCTTCTACCCAAAAGGAAAGAGGAATTATTTTATGTATCCTCATGCTCCTATCTCATTCCATTATTGTCTTGTTCATCCTTTCTGATACCTCATTATACTCCATAATTCTTGGAACCGTATTTTACTTGTCGATTCCATACTTAGAACAACAATACTTAGAATCATTTATGCAATACTCCCATCTATTATCTGACTAGAGGCATTTTAGACTAATACTTGTTTCACTCTCTACAAATGATTTTTATTTAACAAAAGTGTAAAATTCATCAGATTTATTTCTAATACAATATACCAAAACTTTCCTTTTTGTTTCATCAATAAAAGTAACATAATAATTTTAACCCCTAAGAGATGATACCTGAGGACCCCCCCCCCCCCCCCCCCCCACACACACATCAAAGTTTACCAGCTCCAACTTACTATCTTTCTTTGTAGGTATAACCTTGAGAAACTTTACTCAATTTTATTTCACATATACATAGTTCTCACAAAAATCCATACTTGTTTCTTTCTATGCAGTAAAATTCTTATTTACAATATTCATGACTTTAAGGCTCATATGAACAAGCTTATAGTGCAACAGTATTGTATCTATGTATGAAGCCACAAGATTAAAAGCATTAGATCCATCTATGGTTAAATAAAAGGTTTCAAAATTCTTACATCTTACCACCAAAAGATCACCCTTGGTAAGATTCTAAGAGTCCATTGTAAATATAATATTACAACCACCATTTCCCTACTTCCCCGCTGATATCAATTTTTTTATAAATATAGGAAAATGTATTACATCCGTCAATAGCCATGTATTCCCATTTTACATCTTAACCTAAACACAACCTTTTCCAAATATGCTGCAAGGCTCATCATCACCAAGAAAAACATGTCACACGTCACCTTGAACATAATTAAGAAAATAATGTTTATGTGGAGTATCATGGAATGAATCCCTTAAATCTAAAACCCAAGATTCAACAATAATGTGTAATGAAATAATCAAATAACTCTTACAAACATTATCTATTACCACATTCACATAATTTTTTTATTCCTTTTGTTTCTTCTTGTCCTAAATCTCCCAACATTCCTTCTTTGCATGACAATACTTTCCATAGATTCAACATACCATCTTGCTTTTATATTTTGACCTTTCCCAATCTTTTGATTTTCCATGGGTTCCTTTATCTTCTGTCTCACCCAAGTTTCCCATGTCAAATCATTTCTTGAAGTAGAAGATTCCCCAGATATTTTTCTTCTCATTTCCTCTCTTAGATTCACCCCTACAACATCCTAAAACTTAAACTTTGAGTTATCTATAACTGAGATTCTTAACTCCATTGCCAGGTTATTCCAACTCTTATGTAAGGAGAACGAAATTAATAAATCCCTAACATCTTTATAAAATTCCATTATAACCGAAGCTAGCATATTCAAAACCATATTAAAATCAGTTAAATCTTATGCTACCAAACTATTCTCAGGAATCCTCATATTAAACAAATTTTTCATTTTAAATATATTATTAGAGGAAGAGGGTGTTTCATTTAACTTCCCCAATGCATCCATAAGTTCTTTTGTAGTATTTTCCTCTTAAAAATTATATAATAATTAAGATTTAAGACATAACAGGATTGTCACAAGTGCCTTCCTATCCAGTAAATTTGTAGTGCCCACTCCTCTTCCACAATTATTTCTTTGATGATCATGCTTACTAGCTCGTTACAGACATGATATTGATATGATTATTCTAGTTATAATATTGTTATATTATATAGACATTTTATTCTTATTTTCATTTGATTCTTGATCATGTATTGTATGGATGCCTTTTCGACACTCTTAGATATTACAACACGTGTTGATTTAGCATTGTTTTACTTATATATTGACAACTTGGATTCATAGCAGTTGGAATATTTTTAGATGCATCATCTAACCATGTGTACATTGATACTATGGTTTATTAATTTTTCAATGATATTAGCTGATAAGTGAGTATGTGAATTTCATGGTTGTCGTATAATAAGAATGGTGATTATTGGTAATTGTAAATGATTGATTTTTGTTAGAATTTTGTAACCCTAACAATGGTATAACTATGATTTTTGATGATGATTATATGATGTATGATTTACATATGTTTTGATTTACTTAATATATTGATGCAGCCTTGAGGCCAAAGGTGGAATTATTTTATGGTTGTGGGAAATGAAATCACACAAAATGAGGAGGTACTAGGAAGGCCAACCATGAAGGAATGTCAAGTGTTCACAAAACGATATCCTTGATAGCTGCATGTGTGTATGTGTGTTCTGTCATGGTTTGTATCGTCTGTTACGAGGTCTCCATATGAGAGAACATCACAATGTGACCATGGATGTAATTGTGGTTTTCTTATTTATTTATTTTTTGGATGTGGTGATTTTATTAAAGTGCTAATGTAACCTTGTACCCTTATGTTCCAATGTTGTCAATGTTCCCTAATTAACTATGTAATTTTTTTATTATGAGCTAGTGCATTAAGGTGGTGAAAGGGGGCGCAATGTGTATGTGGTTATTGTTATCACTGAATCACAACACATTTCGATTTGCACAAGTGTGTGTGCTTAATCTCACAGTGTGATTGGATAACATAGGTACTATCTCCAAGTTGTGGGACTTTCTACTTGAGATAGATCTCCAGATAAAGTTGGTTCTTACTCCTAAACTACCTTCCACAATCTACTCTAATGCAGGAAAAAACTATCTTATCCTAATCTAGCTTTCCAAGGGACTAGAGAGAGAAAATGGATGAAAACAAAGCCTACACTAAAATAGTGATACACCACAAAAGGAGGTTGTTAGAACAATATTTCAGTGTGTGTAAAATAGAAGCAAAGTGCGTACTAGAAGGGGTGATAACAGTTCTCCACAGTCTAGAAAAATGCATTTACAACAATATTCCATACATACACAATGATAATGAATCCCTGCAAGAGCATAAGATAGACACAATATATTTGCATGAGGTTAAAGAGGAAAGAAGAATTCAAACAAACATAGCAGGGGAAGATACATCCACTAACTTGTATTTATTGATTCATTGATATGTACTGTTCAATATTTTACAAATTAATGGCTGTGATCACCTTGCGAGGAGTCCACTACAACAATCTACAACACATTGTCTTCACAAAACTAGTTTGATAGAGTTTTACTACTCCAAAAATATATCTAATTTACAATGAGCCTAACACTCTAATTTATAGAATTCTGAGAGGAGAGAGAGAGAAGGAAAAATGAAAATTCTGAAATCTTCCTTCCCACTACTTGTAAAATGTCATAAATGGAGTGAAATGATGGTATTTTTGTTGCAAAACGCTCTCCATGATTTCATATTTTCAGGTCCACGCGTGTACCTTTGTCCCAACTATCCCGCGGACCATGTGAAATAAAAACTTCTGCTTTTTCCACATTTCCCTTGGTTTCAGTGTTTTCATCTTTTTTGAGCCCAACTGTCTTGGTTGTAATTTTCCACCTTATTCGCAATACACTTGGTCATGGCCAGATCATATTATCGGGCATCACGCATACCTCTTTCCCAACTATACTATGGACCGTGTGGGACCAAAACTTCTTCTTTTTCACATTTCCCTTAGTTTTGGCTTGTTTGGATTTTTTAAGTCTGACTACCCCAGACATAGTTTTCCACCTTATCCACAATACACTTAGTCATGGTCAAATAGGATTTTTGAGCATCACGGCTACCTTTGTCCGATCTAACCCGCAGACCACGTGGGAACATTTTTTCCTCTTTTTCCATAATGCACCACCTCTTATGCAAATAAGATCTAAACTTGGTACAAGTAACCCTGGTACGATCGCACTAGTACTATCTATAGCCTCCAGACCTGCAATGCACTAAAACAAGCCCTTCACTTCATTATTGATGTTTTTTTGAAAATTTTTACTAACTCATTGGATTTCCCTAGGATAGTGAAGTCAGATAAAAGCAAAGGGGTCACCGAAATAAAAATTTTGGCCTTTCACCATTTCTTCTTGCTCCAGCTTGAAGAAATTGTGCAACTTATCAAAATTAACTTGGTGGGTGAATTTGGGATAACAGGTTATACCTTAGTCTTTTACTTTGGTTTTTTGAAATTTTTAGGTGCCATTGGTTTGTGTGCCATCGTATCCTTACGTCAAAACCTCATATTAGGTCTTTGAGCCAAATTTTGAAGTTTTCTGACAATTTTTACTTGTCCAAAACTCTTTAAACTTCCCTCCCAACCTAACCTTGACTTTAGGAGTCATATTTAGCCTATAATTCTTAAAATTTGATAGATAAGAGGCAATTATTTCTCTCATATTCTTGATCCTCTAAATTCAGTTTTGAATTTTCCAAAAGGGAGATTGTGTGTAAGATTAGTAGTTTTCATATCCTCACCTACCTCTTTATGAGACTTTGGTTTATGAGGAGATTATGTATGGTGTATTTGAGGGGGATGAGGTGGCATCCTACATGGAGCCACATCACCTCTTCCTCCACCAAGTCTATTTATATGTTTCCTTTTTATGATTTTGGGGTTACTTGCTTGATCACTTGGATTTTGGATTGGAAATAGATTGTTTATGTGGTTTATTTCTGGAGAGGAATTGAAGTGGAATTTATTTAAAAGAGAAGGTTCCACCAATGAATAGTTAGGATCTTAACCTATTTGTTTTCTTGTTCTTGTTGTGTATGGAATGTGAAATTGTATGAATGTATGTGTCTTGGTTTTGGGTTGGGTAGTGTTGACCTTAAGGAAGGTGTAGGGAGAAATAAAATGGGGGCCATGGTGGAGAAATAATGGATTATGTAAGTTGTATAGAGGGAGTGTGGGAAGGGTGTTCCACTATGTGGAGGTATAAGGGAAATTTCTTGCTTAAACTTTTTATATTTTACATGAGGGAGTGATAAGAGTTTTGAGGGAGGTATAAGATATTTGTGTGTGTGGGTGGAGAATTTGGAGGTTTCAAGGTGAACCCTTAGCCTTCTTGGGAGATATAAGGGGGTGCCCATATTTCTTCTCTCCTTTAGCTCTAGTTTGAGCCTATGTGTTTTTTAAAAATTTACTAATTGTTGATCATTTTTAGATATGTGTTGCAGTCTTGAATGTATGTTGTTGTGTGGAAGCCATTTTTGTAGTTGGCATCATTGTGAAAATGTTGCATTATTTCTTGGTTGCATCTTAGGGGCCAATGAGGGGGTTGGATTCACCTCCTCATGAGAATTAGGCTGGGAGGAGAGTGTTCACCTAGCTCCTTGCAATTGTTTGTGTGTTGAAGATGGAAGGGGAAGAGTTGCAGGTGTATATGAAGAAATAAGAGTTGTAGGAATTAAGTGAATAATTGGACATGTTGTCTCCACCTTTTGGTGGAGGGATTGTAAAACACTTGCATTTTAATTATTTTAATGTATTTTGTAATGGGGTTGAAATGATTCTGTATGTAATTTGAAGTCTGAATATTAAAAGGACCATATTCTTTTATGTTATTGTAAAATATGCCTAATTAGTAAATTATGTTATTTATTCATAACTCTATAAAACATTTAAAATTACAGTCTATAATTTATCTAAAAATTTTGTAAATCATTGAAATCTGCATTGTTGTGGGGTTAATTCTGAATTTTGCTGCCCTTAAATTTTGAAGTTTGCTAGAGGTTGCAGTGTTGTTAAAATAAAATATTATGTCTATGTCATGTAATTTCTAGAACAAGTTATGGAATTTATATCACTACATGATGTATTAGTTAGTAAATTGAAATATTAGTATCTTTGTTTTATCTATATAGTATCATGGATTTCCATTCATTACTTCATGTATTCTTCTCTGTAGAATCAAATCACCTTCTATTTATATATAAAATTTGATTACAAATCTGTTATTATCTGTAAATCTATGTGAAAACATAAAACACAATATGTTAATTTCCTTTCTTATTGAAATATGCTTTCCCCCACAAATTTTGCTATGGAAACCAGATTTAAATTTATAAACAATTATCTAATTATATATATATACCTATATTTAAAAAATATGTATACATATAAATTTATAAATATATCTACAGGATGATATAGCATGATATTTGATGAAATGAGAAGTATTATAGAAGAAAATGATATGTACACGTGTATATATATATGTAAAAATATAGAATATATATTCAAAAAATATATTTCAAAAAGGAAATCAACTTATGTTTCATTGAGATACTTTTAAATAAATAAAAATTTGAGGGGTGGGAGGCATGGCTGACCCAACCCACCCTTTTCTAAAAGGGGTATGTTTTGCCATGTCACCCACCCCAACATCTGCAAATATGGGTGAACGACATGGTTGATTGAACCCATTCTTCTAAAATGGGGTGGGTCAGTCATGGCCTCCCCCAAAACTCTCAACAAGAAGCGGCAAGGCTGCGATGGGAAAATACATGCTTAACCCTAAATCAGGCCCAAAAACACTACTTGTTACACAAAAAATTATATATTAACGGGTATATGTATAAATATATACAATCACAACAACATGATATGTGTGTGTGTGTGTATTTATATATGTATATGTGTCTATATATATATATATATATATATATATATATATATATATATATATATCATCTGGGTAGATGCAAAACTAGGAAAATAAAATATAAATCATCAAAAATATGGGAGCTATTTAAAACAAAAGAATGAACATGAGATATGCAGAGAAAATTCTCTCTTTGCGGTCCCAGAAGCCACCATATCCACCATAGTTTCTTCCCAAGCTCTCTTTCCTTTCTTCTTTCCTTCCCGGCAACTCTACCTGTTCAAATGGAGGAACATTAAGTTTGGAATGGGAACAAAAGAGATCATAAGGAAATTAGGGCACAAATAGGGAAACCTAAAAAACAAGGGTGAGGATTAATAAATCATGTGGCTCTAATTTAATCCTTGTCCCTTTAAGTGATGGGTAAATAAATTTTATTAAGTTGGGTACAAATTAAATTAATAGAAACTAGAGAATTATTCGCAGGTATTGAGATGTTAAGTCATTTAGGGATATTTTAATTATAGGTTTTTATTTAATAGTTGTACATGGGTTGTTATAATTTACTCAATGGGAAATTAAAATGATTAATATTAAATGTGTGGGAAATTAATTTAAAATGGGTGGCATGGGTATATTATATTAGGAAATAAATTAAATCTAACCTAGGAATTTATGTTATTAAATTTAATGTGAAACTTAGGTGGGTGAAATGAAGGGATTTAAGTTAGGGAATATTTTAATTAAAATGGATTAAAATTAATATGAATTTAATCGGGAAGAAAATAAACAAAATTAATTTGGGGATTAATTATTAGAATAGGTGAAATTAATAAATTAATAATTTCAGTTAAATAAATAAAATTAATTCAAAAGGAGATGTATCAAATAAGTGAGTGACCATTTTACTAATTGTACTTAATGTATTCAAGATTGGTTTAACATGTTTCTATTAATTAAAAAAAGTTTCATAATTTCCTAGTTAAGTGTTGTAGTTTTGGCGTGGTTTGGACACCTCAATTTGCAGGTGTCACACTTTGGTATCAAAGTCATGGGTTTAACACTTGGACCTTGAGAAAATAGAGTAACACAACTAAAACCCTAGTGTAACCTAAACCTATAACACTTGAAATTACTAAAAATATTAAACGTAGAAAACTTAATAAAATAAAACACACATAGAGTAATGGATGAACTCCCATTTTGGTATGTGTAGAAGGCGCAGACCAAACGATGGGTTTTTACATGTTGAGTTAGAGGGACAACCCCAAGATCAAATAGTTGTTGTGACATTGCTGCAGATTATACAGACCTTATAGGAGGTTAATACCGCTATACGTAAAGGTTTGCTTAGGGGATGACATAGTCAACATGAGGGAGAGACGTTAGAGGAGGCTCAGGATGTTCCACGACATAGTGAGGAGCATAGGGAATATAATTCTCATGTGGATCTAGATACACAGGACTCGGGATAGGGAGATAGGGCCACAAGAAAGAGGGAGAGATCTAGGAGACCTAGAAAGAGATATTTTCATGAGGTGAGACCTAAGGGCAGATAATCATCACCATCTGATCACATTTGAGAGATCTTGAAACTTCTCCCACCTAAATTTTCTAGAGACATGGGAGGATTCCAGGAAGAGGCATGGCTAGTTAGCTTGGATGGATGCTTCAAGCAATGCTCATTCAGTAGAAACACAAAGGCTCTTGTTGCTATCTATATGATGAGGCATGGTTAAAGAGTTTAGTGGATGATAGAGGAGTGAAAGCTCCACCTAAACTCAAAGTTTGTGACATGGGAGATCTTTAAGGTGTGATTCAGAGAAGGTACATTTAAAGGAGGTTCATTTAACATCAGATTAATGAGTTCCATGATTTCCAATAGGAGAGCATGATAGTGGAAGAGTATGAGAGTATATTATTGGACTTGCTTCAGTACGTAGATTACATGCAATATGAGAAGTTCACAGTTAACAAGTTCATTAGGGGCCTTAATTTATATCTAGGAGTGGTAGTGCACATGCCTTTTCCACAAACACTAGATGAGGCCATTGATAAGTCCTATATTGCAGCGGATAATATCGGGAAGATGTAACAGGCATGAGACATGATGAGGATTCACCTACAACTATTACATGACAGTCAGGTGAAGGGGGTGACCCCTCCCCCTCATGGTTGGAATGGACCCGCATAGTCTTCCTTCAAGCCGCTACAGTAGCAATAACAACAGAAAATCCATGCACAATTTAGGCTCTCCACAGGGATATGATGCTCAGAGAGGGCGGATTATGGGGCCTCCAGCTAGAATTCCCATCACGACACAAGCAACACCTAGATCCCACTCAACCGAAACTCATCTACAGTACCCACAATATTCTATAGAAGGATCTTAGGGGTATACAGTGCAGACTACTAGAGAACCTTGAGGATCCTCTTCTCATTTGAGATGATGTGACAATTGTTTTGGATATGGTGCACATGGGAATCACTAAAGAGATTGTTTGTATAACCCTGGTAACAAGGATAAGGGCCTCATTTCAGAGCTAACATTTGGTGACATGGATCATAGCCACATGGTCTATATATCAATCAAGAACCGCAACCTAGAGCACTAAGGTATGATGATAGAGACTTTAGGAATCATTGGTTGTATTCCTACCACTATCTTTTGTTATTCACACTCTTCTGATTATTTTATTTCTCCATCTGCAGTAGAGTGATGTAGGATGCTAGCAATTAGCTAGGGTCATAGTTGCGACGTTGAGATCACTTCTTGACCCAAGATCACAATGGACTCCTTGGTCAAGGAGTGTGTACTAGACCTAGGATCCTTCACCACAACCTTGGATCTTTGTATCATCCCCTTGGTTTCTTATGGAGTTATCTTATGTATGGATTAACTATCTACACATACGGCTAAAGTGGACTACTACAACAAGGTGATGTCTTGTGCACATGATTTGGGAGTCGAGTAAGTGATAATTGGGATTAGGATGCCTATTTCTATTCCCACTATATTTGTTATGTTGCTAAAGAAGTGTGCACATCAGAGATGTCAGGTGTATGCTATTACAGTGAGTGACTGTTCATAGGATGAGACTAGTGGGATTTCAATGGAGGATCATCACATTTTGAGAGAGTTTTCATATGTCTTTCCCAGTGAGTTACCTTGCCTACCTCCCCCACGTGAGATATAATTTCATAGATATTTGGTTTCTGGAGAAGAGCCTATCTCATGCATGTTATATACAATGACTACCCTAGAGCTTTGTGATCTTAAACTTCAGCTTGAGGGCCTTCTTGAGAAGAACCTAATCCATCCAAGTGTATCTCCTTAGGGTATTGTTGACAATTTTTACACTTGTCCAAAAATGGGAAACTCAAAAATTCATTACGTTGGATAGCATTGATGAAGTGAACCTAAGACAGGGGAGATTATTTCAGTACAATGTTGTTTCTATTGAATTAATTAAAGATTACATGAAATCTATTGCTATGTGTCCTGTTGAAAAATACAACAGATCACATAGTCTATAATTTCGTGACTATCTTAATCAAAAGAACATTAATCCCCGAAGGATAGATGCATTATATTCATGAAGACATTGAATTTCAGAATAGATGAAGTGCTAAGTGTTGGAACAACAATCATAATTGTAGATTGCAACAATCAGAGTTCATTGCTAAATGTTACATGTATTCTTTAAGGTTCTTTCCTTCATGATTGAGACATTCAATTATATTATTGATTTTTTTAATTAATCATACAATCTCTATAGAAAGATGAAATGAAGAAATAAATACACAACTCAATTTCAAAATTCAATGTTTATTCATAAGGAATTTCAAATTTTCCCACACAAGCCATGAGATGTAACTGAAGCGTAAATTAAAACTACTAGAGTAAGAGGTACATATGTATGAAAAATAAAGTAGAAGAGTATGAATAAGCCCATCATTGCCTTAGGATTTATTTTATTTTGGTTGATGCATCTCCATCTCCAGCTTTGTTCCATCTTCATTTTGTTGCTTAAGGGTAGTGTATGTTAAAATAGAAAAGAAAAACTGTCAAAGTTGAGCTCAGGGTTTAATCCATATTCCTATTCTATCCAAATTTGTGTTGATGAATCTCTTAAACAATAGGAGGTATAAAATACATGAGAATCAAAGGCACAACTGATAAAATTACTTTTCTATAACATCACACATGATTTATTCACTCAAAAATAAGGAGAGAGAAGAAAAAATCTATGGAACATAAGAGAGGCTAAAAAGCCTAAATATTTTCTAATATTTTCTTAACTGTGCAGGTACAAGTTACAGTGATGAGGAAAATAAAATCATGTCTTACAGTTGTCACTATTAGATAAAGATTGCAGTGTTCAATAACTTCTATCCTATGGTACATAAAGAATATTATTACAAGTACATACTAGTATGAAGGAAGAATGCAACTCAAAGTTCAGTAGCTTTTCTAAAGATAGAAGGAATTACAGTGCAAATCAAAGGAGAGACTTGCATGCTTACTTCTACTCAAAGATAACAATATATGTTGCAGAAGAATCGGAATATAAAGGCTCAACTTAATTGGAAAGATAAGATTACAGCTGAAACAAAATAAAAAAGAAATATGAGAAAATTTTGATAAGGCTTCGCCATGTAAAATGGACATTTTACATCTTTCCATCATGTTATTTTTAAACTAATACATGCTTTAAAAGTTGTACGTAAATCAAGTAGTAATGTAGAAAGTAGAAAATGCATGGCATGATCAAGATTACAATTATCAGATTTCATCTTCCAACAACAAGCCATGATTCAATAGATGAAGGGTACTTTTTTCAACATAAAAGAAATAAAATGAACATATTATGAAGGTATAAGTTTTCAAATAATTCTGAATGCACTCATCCAAAAAAAAAACGAGAAAAGATAAATTAACTAGAGAAGCTTAAAAGGTGAAACATAGCACAAATATGGATATCTTTCAGAAGTAATAAGAGCTAACAAGGTACAGATGCAGACTTAAAGATAATGTAATTTTCCATATTTTACAAGTATAAGTTGGATAATATGATTTTATATTTCTGTCATGAGGAGGATTCATATACCCAAATATGGGTAATTTATCAACAAATTAGAGAAACGAGCAAGAAATCACTGATTAAATTTGAGCTATTGAACCCTCGAAAGGCAGAGTGGAAAAATGATGACCCAGTTATATTTGAGAGCTCGGAGATTTAAGCCATGCAAGAAATCATAGAACCCATAAATATATTCAAAAGTTTCAGTAACATATCCAAGGAAGAAAATTAAAATGGAAGTGTATGTTTGCAAGAGAAAAATTATCTCACCTGTAACCACTCATGGCAGGCAACATCAAACTATGACTGACTCGTAAAACTCAAATAATAGATTAGAAGCCTTGTAGAAAGAAGCTTGGGAATAATCAAGAAAAGGAGACCATTCTACAGCCATAAAGAAATTCAAAGAATTAAAACTCATGAAATCCTCCATAGATTCCAAATAGAAAACTCAAAATGACAAGAGATGCAAGTGTTTGAGCCCTAGAACTTTGTAGGACAAACATAACACAGTTTTGCAGGAAAAATATAACACAAGCTCGAACCTTTAACAATGGCAGAATCACCTAAAAAGTTTTCTTAGAAAGATCTAACATATCAGAGACAAAATATACATGCACAAGCCTTCACAAAGCTGAATTTACATAGTTCTCTAGATCTAAAAGAAATAAACAAATATGTGGCCATGACCACAATGTTTCACCTTGAAAGTTCAAGAGAAAAGAAATCAGACAAACCCATAGATTTGAACTCAAACCCATAGAGGCAGTAGCCATTATTTTGCTACGGAGACCTCACATAACCAACACAAAGTTTGAATAAACTGAAAAAGGTGGCCATAAGACCCTGTAGAGAGCTTAAGAGAAGAAAAGAATGACATAGAACCATTCTTGGAAAAGAATCGAGCTTCAAAAGCTTCAACAATGGTGTTGGGTACAAAAATTTCCAGGGCTTCGCCAGTAAGCCAAAATTGAAAGTGAAAAAATGAATGGGGTTCAAGTTGATTTAACTCACCCAACTTAACCATGGATCAACCAAACTTACTCCTGAGTCAGCATCGATGTTCAACGTTCAACCAAGTACTAAAATCAATGATCAAGGATCGATACAATATTCAAATAAAACCACCATGGTTACAATGTCACCGACTGCTTTAACTGTAAGGTTGAAACCCTAACCGATGGTGCAAGATCGGTGTCCTAATGATCCAACACTACCTAGAATTAATGATCAAGAATCAGGAAAGAGTTTGATGTAACCCAGACACGTAATATAACTCATTGAGAGTTAGTAATCAATAGCAGTGACTTAAAATAAATAAAGATCAATAGATGAGAGGGCCCAAGCCTTAAGAAAAGTGTTAATTCACTTTAAAAAAATCACAGGGCATCACATGCTCCCATGTAAGATCAATAATCAGGGAGAATTCTTGAGAAATCAACAGTCATGGCCAAATAACAGTGGCCAATGTATTAAAAGTAAAGTGCCAGCATAGAGGGTGAAGGGGTGAGTCGTCATCACAGGGAGGTTGGCCCCATGCCCATGTAAATTATTCTCATTTGACATATCAAAAAGGGATCCCAAATTATATTCCAAACACCATGATGAAAAGGATGATGACAATGATCACCCAAAAGGTAAATTCTAAACCTCAGTCCATTCAAAATAAAAAAATCCGACAAGTAAATTACAAGGAAATGATAATAAAAAAGGTGGCAGACTATTATAGTATGGCCAATGTTATGCAAAGGTGGTCAAATATTCCAATCAAACCTAATGAAGCCTATGATCATGGTGTCAACTAATCAAAGGTGGCTGAGTATAGTGTGATAAATTTTCACAAATTGACCCCTTGTTTTATTTTAAAACATAATAATGTGTTAAGTCCACATGAGTGGTGAAAATTCATGAGGAATACAAATATGCACATCAAAGGTGGTCCCCACTGATAGGATGGTTTGAAAATGACTTAGAATGTAGTTATTCATGTGATCACAAGGAGATAGAGGAGAGGTCAACATCAGAATGCAAACAACCCTTTGAAGACTTGTTACCTTGTTTTTCACAAATAAGAGTTGATTATGGTTGCACATGTGCTCACAGTGGTCCCTGCGGTGGATTGGTGTTTTTCTTTCTAAGTATTGGAGTTCAAAGGTATTATTTTCACTTGCATAGGGAATCAATTATGTATCCAAAAGGAAAGTTACAGATGTCACATCAGCCACAATAAGACATAATTTGCATGCACAAAGAAGGAGACTTGCTCATAAAACAAGATTTATTATTGGGAAATTATTCACCCATGCTTTTTCTTAAAATAATAATAGTGAACTGTAATTGACTAAGTTGTAACCAAAGGCTATTAATGCCTCAATTTATTAACATGTTTCGATTTAAATCCGATGGATGGGTGGGTACAATTTTAGCCTATTTTTAGGAGGGGTTGGAAATAATTTTGTGATATATTATGTGCCTTAGCAAAAACACAAAGGAGGAATTTTAGATACATGAGTGCCGAAGAATATTTTTCTAGTTTTTCCCTCTAAATAAGAAGGATTTTCTATCTTTCCAATTATTTACAGTCTTTTGTATGTTTTATTAATCCTTATGAATATTGAATTCCTTGATTAATCATCTTAACCTATTGCAAATTCAGTAATTTCTACATGATATTAATGTATATGTGTAACTTAACAATATTGTTGTGATACTTTCCCTCAATACATCAAAGTGTTTTCCTTTAATATTCTTTAGAAAATTGTTGGCTTGTGCGTGAAGAATTCATTCTCATATCAATTGTGCATGTACTCAGTCAAAGACCTCATACAAATTTGGTGTATTACCTCAGTTTTGAATCTTTTTTACAATCTTTGTTTAGCCTCGAACACTGAAAGATCAATTTAGAATCCATCAATAAGGAACCATCCTTGATACCAGATACTCCCCTCAAAATAGTTATACCCACAAACCTGAGGTGTTTCCATTGTATCTACGAAAGAGAGAGATAGATTTTGCAAGCTTAGAATTCCTACACCCATCTCTCTAAAGGGTACACTTTTGAGAGATAACAATTTTTGGCACGCCCGGTGGGAAAAAGAATCAGATCTATGATATAGTTACAGCAATTTAAAGAATCACAGTAAAAAAAAGTTACTTTTGGACAAGCAAGCTGCAACAATTTATTCTAAAGATTTAAAGATTTATTTGGAAAATTTGTAAAGTTTATTTCAAACCAGTTTTGTAGCATGTTCCATGCCTAAAGGGACTACATGATCATTGGTAAGAAGAATTCCTTCTGACTTTTATTTCATTACCTTTTATTTCTTCAAGAAGGAGATGAGTTGGTAATACTTTACCTTATAATAGTCCTGGTTTCGATAACGCTCCTCCTAATCTTCCTTCACCACATATCAATTTCTCTATTCAAATCCCAACTTTTCAAATGGCTATTCAAATACCTAGTAATTTTTTGACCTCTACTAATGGCAGCCCATTAGTAATCCCATTTTATCATGATATCCCTAATGTTGCCATGAAAATTTTGCCTACAATCACTGGTAAAAATCAGGTTACACCAACAGATCATATAAAATGATGTTGCAACCCTATGTGTAGTTCATAACTTAACCCATGAAGATGTGGCCCTAAGACTTTTAGCTACATCCTGTAAAGGGAAAGCCCTACAATGGTATAGAAATTTATAGATTGGAAGCCTAAGAACTTGGGATGAGTTAGGTGGAAAATTTCTGAAACAGTTTCAAGATCATTAAGATTATTTATCTCTTATAGAATTTTTTTCTACCATTCGAAGATCTCCTCATAAAGTTATGTCTATTTTCAACATTCATTTTTCCATAACTTGGGAAAGAATTCCAGCAAGTATCAAGCCTCAAGTTGATCATTCTTTTCTTATTTATCTTAGAGCCCTAAACAACGATATTTCAACTATGATTTATTCTATAAAAGGAGAAACTCTCACAGCAGCCTATGATATCACTATCCAAGTTGAAAAATATTCTTATTCAAGCCGACAAGTTAGCACAAAGGCCTTCAATGCCTTTTTTGGCAGATATAGCACCTATTCCATAACCTATCATGATTATAGAACCTGTTATTTCAAACCCATCATATGATGTGTTTAAAGATTTACAGACTATGGGAAACAAGCCAACTTCAATTGTAAATAGACTTGCACTACCTAGCAGGCCTTATCAACAAAATAAGTAAAATAGGTAGCCTTACCAACAAAGTAAAAACTATAGGCAGCCTTATCAGCAAAGGTACATTTCGATCCAAATTCTCCTACAACATCTAACACTTTAGTCATGTTAATGCAGAATCATATCACCCTTGAATGTCTGTAACTCGATGGGTTGAGACTTTCAGTGTGATTGCATAACATGAAGCATCTCTCAAAGTGTGGGACTTTCCGTAAATCGAGAGAGATCTCCGGATGAAGTTCAGTTCCTATTCCTATTTTCATGTGCACATGTTTATATTGCATATGATCTACTCTAAAACCTACTCTAACTTTCCAAGGAGACAGGATTAAGGAGATGCAAGAAATAAAACCTAAACTAACAAGGGTGATGCACCAAAGTAATGTTGAAACACCTACTTTACAATAAACACAAACCATAAAAAATGTGATACAATCACCATGAAAAAATAACCAGGACTACAATGAGAGATTAGAAAGGAGATAATGAATGCAAGAGAGGGTTGAAAATTATCCACAGACATGCATTATCACTCCAAAAGTTGATACAGTGCATTGCAATTTGAATGGGAGGCTTGGACTCAACAAATCCACTTACGAGAATGAGAAGAAGGGAGGGTGCAGAGTAGAAATGTCCAACCCTTAGAAAAATGCACCTCTTTACAATCTATAGGAGGAATGAGAGAAGGAAGTAGAAGAAATCCAGACTCTTGTTCAACCACCCCAGAGATGCATTGAATCCACCAACAAAATTAATGGGTCTCATGACACAACCCACGCCTCCAATTACCATTTCTTATTGGGAAATAAATTCCTCATTACAGTTGTGGGTGAGAAATGTGACAGCCTCAAGAATGGTGGAATATATTTACTCCAGTCATAGTCAAGGTAATCTGAAGGTCAGAATCACTTGGTCAGGCGCCCAACGCGAGTTCTCAAAATATTGTAAGATCCAAGCATTTAAAAATCTTGGCAGGATTTATGATTCACCAAATATTTTTCCAAATATACTTTGGATTTGGAGTCTACCCCTTGAGATCTATATAGAGCCCCACGTATTATTAAGATTTTTTACTGCTTCCTTTCACTCCTGAAATTGTTCTGAAATGACACTTGGCATCATCTGTGGGTCTTATCTATTTCCTTTGTATTCTACCAAAGCCCCTCTTATTGGTGGAGACATTATGCCAGACCCGAGACACGTCAAGGACTTCATTGCACATTTGGAACTTACTTTTGGATTCACCCCCTGAAAGAGCATTAAAGGGACATGTGGGGATTTCCGCTGGTTTTCCTTCCTTAGCTGATTCAATGGCCAGTTTTTGCCCCCCCTTTTGAATTCTGGCCATACAGGGTGAGCCTAAGCTTGTTTGGGGACCGCCTCTGGATTTTAACTCTGAAGTTGTGCTGAAGATACATGTGTGAGGCTTCCTTCAGCCTATCCCAAGCTTGGACTTTTCAATGTTCGGTGTCCCATTTTCAGACCTGGGACACGTGGTGGGCTGACGCTCATTTGAGAACTCTCTCCATATTTTTCCTTTGAAGTTGTACAGATGAGGCACATGGAGGATTCCACTAACCCTTTTGTACTTAGCCAATTTAGGCCAGCTACCTTTCTCAGTCCTTGACTGCGTGGCAGGATTGTGCTTTTTTGGGGACTACCTTTGGATTTGACCCTTACGGGTGTGCCAAAGAGACACGTGGTACCATCTGCAGGTCTATTTCGAGTTTGTACTTTTCAACAGCCGGTGAAACCTTTTCGGAAGCTGGCCATGTCACAAGCCTACGCTTGTTTGGGGACTCACTTTGGATTTTAAATCTATTTAGTTACGTTGAAGAGACACGTGGAGGGCTCCATCGGTCCTTAGAATTTCAATGGCTAGTTCATTTTTTTTGGGATTCAGACCACGCAGAGGGCCTATGTTTATTTGGGGACTCCTCCTCTATCATACCTTTTATGTTGTACCATTGAGACATGTGGAGGCTTCCACTAGCCCTTTTATAGTTAGCCAATTCATGCCTCGAGTGAACAAATTATATGCACTTCTTTGGTGGGTCCCTCATTGTTGACTCCACATGGAACTCCAGCGGGGATTTTGAGTTTCATTGTTCCCTCTCAATCTTTAAATTGCGTTGGGCTAACACGTAGTGCCTTCCGTGAGTCCACTACTTTTCTTAGGGTTGAATCATTCTATATTTCCATTGTTGAACTTATTTGTAACCTGAGTGCTAGTTTTGAAATGTGGGCTCACATGACTTAACAAACTCTTCAATTTTATTTTTTTTAGGGTTGTATTTGATTAATTTTTCCTAAGCAGAAAAATTGGTCAACAATTTGGTGACTCATGTGGGGCAACCTACCTGCTAGGTTAAAATATCAGTTGCCCTAAAGTATCCATTGGATGCAGAGTCATGAATTGATAGCCTGGTACTGATCCTGTTCCTGAAACCTCGAGCCCATCTAGTTGCAACCCATTGCCCCTAAACCTGCTCTTCCGCTTGCTCTCTCAATTTTTATAAGAAAATATTGAAGGTGAGATTTTGTGAGACTAGAAAATTGTCTTGACCTGGAGCATTCACCTACTTCTGGAAATGGACTGTAGGCACACATTCACCTTTAGAGGCATACTGAACTGCACAATGATTTAACCTAGGAGAAATGAGACCTGTGTGGAAGCACTTAGGGAAATTGAAACCTACACTACATCAAGATAATGTGCATACGCACTTAGAGGAATTAAAATCCTAGGCTAATATTTCCAATGGTGAAACCTTTTCCTTTCAGTAACAATGTTTAAGATAGATTCCATTAACCGGAATCAGAAGCTCCTCTCCATCCAACATAGACAATTGGAAGGCATTGCTAGTATTACATCATGTGACCATGTAGGGGCCACTCTAAATAGCATCGAATTTAGAATGCCTCCCTGTATTTTCCTAATTTGCATCCCACTTCAGGACTAGGTCCCCTTCCTGAAAGGTCCTTCCTCTTTCTTTTTTATCAAACCACCTTTTGAGTAAGGCTTGATATTTTTATATCATTTGAACTAAATGTTCTCTAATTTCTTCCAATTCTATAAACTCTGCATACCTTGCTTCCATTAGTTCAAACTCAGATAATTCCAATTGTTTCATGAGTTCCAATGTGGGAATTTCTAATGATATAAGAAATACTACCTCCTTCCCATAGACTAGCTTATAAGGGGATTTACCTATAGATCTCTTTGGTGTGATCCTGTCAGACCATAATGCTGATTTTAGCTTTGTATGCCATATCCTTTTATTTTCATCTAGATTTCTTCTAATGATTCTAAGAAAATTCTTGTTCGTGGACTCTGCCTACCCATTACCCTGTGGGTAATAATTTGAAGAGGTGCTCAAGTAGATATTATTCTTAACATACCATTTTGTGATCTTAGAGCCTAGGAATGCTAAGGAATTTTCTGATATGATCGTGGTCGGTACTCCAAACCTAGTCACTATCCCTTGATAAAAGTTGAGTATGCTAGACTCGTTTGCTTCTTTTAGTTCTACTGCCTTGGTCCACTTGGTGAAATAGTCTATTTCCATGAGAATCCATTTGTATCCTTGGCTTGAGTTTGGATTGATGACCCTAATGAAGTACAATCCCCATTGCATGAATGGCTAGTCAACTGAAATTTGGTGCAATGGGAGTGTTGCTAATCTTTCCTTTCCTATGAAGAATGCACATTTTTTACACTTCTCTATCCAACTGTAACACTCACTGAAGACCACGGGCCAATAATATCCCACCTTCATTATCTTGAGAGTTGTTACTCATGGAGAAAAATGACCTCTAGCTTCTTCATCATGAAACTCCTATAACACCTTCTCGATTTGACCTGTTCTAATGCATCTCAGTAGAACACTATTGATGTCCCTTTTTAACAAAACACCATCAACGATCACATATGGAATGGCTTGTAATCTGAACTATATCCTTTTTTCTTTGCTCATTTCTTGATTGAATAGGCTTGTTTGTAGGAAGTGCATCATATTCTGAGTCCTATAAGGAATAGACACATTATCATTTTCTTGTTCTTGACAATCTTATAGTACTAAGACAGATCCATTTCCATTATTTGCATCAACTTGTTGACTCAAGGATAGCTATTCACATAGCCCCTTTCAACGGACCAAATTAGTGACCTTAATTTCAATGTCATACTCAATAACACGAGTTATCCATCCTGCACATTTCTCATTCACATCCTTATTCAAAAGGAAGTCGTTGACTCCCACATGAGAAACTAACAGTTGGATCCTATTTTTTGAGACTAGGTGTTTGAAATTATTTAAGCTCCTTATCATTGCAAGGACATGATTCTTGATGAAGGAATAAATCACTTCATAGTTCTCCAAGCCTTCACTAAAGAATGTAGCAGGTTGTTCAGATCCCCCTTTATTTTGTTGCACTAGGATTTTAGAAATTGTGTCCCAACCACCAAAGGCATAAAGCATGAAGTCCTTGGAGAATTCTGGATTGACGAAAGTTGGAGCTTGGGATATGACTTCTTTGATGGCTTCAAAAATTTCCTTTCCCTTTGCTATCCACATAAATTCCATGCTAGTCTTCAACATCATTGTTATTGGCTTCACAAGAGCAACAAGACTTTATGCAAACCTACAGAAAAAAATTATTCTTCCTAAAAAACTTTGAAGATCCTTCTTATGACTTGGTAAGGGCAATGCTCAAATTGCTTCAACTATTTGTGGGTTGATCATTAATCCTTCCTTTGACACAATAAGGCCTAGGAGCTTGCCTTGGTGAGCCAGGAAAATGCATTTTTTGGGATTCAATGATACCCCAAATTTCCTACATCTTTGAAATACCTGTCTTGGATGGAAAAGGTGATCCGCTACATTTTTGGAGAACACAGTGATATCGTCAAGATATATCAGTACTATTTTGTTGATCAACCCTTTGAATTCCATGTCCATCACCCTCTGGAAGGTTTCCACGACATTAGACAATCCAAACGACATCTTCTTGTAGGCATAGGGGCCCCACTTAGTGGTGAATGTTGTCTTGAACTAGTCTTCTTCTTTCACCATTATCTGATTATACCCAGAGTATCCATCTAGGAGAGAAACTATTTCTACTCCAGATACTACCTGTAAGATTTTTTCCATTAAAGGGAGTGGGTAGTGGTCTTTGAGAGATGCTCTGTTCAAGTCTCGAAAGTCCATGCACAACCAAATTTATCCATTCTTCTTCCTGACTGGTACCAAGTTTGCAACCCAACTTGAATGCTTGATTGGGAATATAATGCTTACCTCTATCAGTTTATTCAGCTCTTTCTTCATTAGAGGCTCAATGTGTGGGTTGACTGGTCTTTGTTTTTACCTGATGGGATTAGCTTCTGGATCTAGTTCTATTGTATGTTGTGCCAACTTTGGATTGAATCCTCGCAAGTCCTTATAACTCCAGGTGAAAACGTATGGAAATTCTTGGCAAGTCCTCATATCTCTCTTGCTCATTGGCCGCATTACCAATTTGGAGTGTCTTTCCTTCCCCAAAAAAATAGGTTTTGAATCATCTCCCTTGACCTTAATGTTTTCTTTCTCTTTACAAAATTGGTCATTAGGATTGAATATTAACTCCAGTGTCACTAAACCTCTGGGAATCTTGTTGGTCCGACCACACTAATTTATCACCGTACTGCTCCTCTAATTTTTCTTGATTCCTAGTTGAGAATTGAGCCTCTTCTTGCAGGAAATTTATGATCTATTGATCATTTTCAAACACCTTCCATCTTATGGTTGTGTTTTACCTCTTTTGATACTATCAAACACATCAAATGTTTCTCCAACTACTGCATGCCTATTTATACCTTCATTATTTTTCCTGGGTATGGACACAATGTTGAAAGCTTCAAAATTTTCAATTAGGTCCCATACCCTATGTTGACAATTTTTGCACTTATGCAAAAATGGGAAACTCAAAAATTTGTTACGATGGATAGCATTGGTGAAGTATAACTAAGCTAGGGGAGATCACATCAGATTATGTCAGTACTACTAATTTTTTTAAAAGATTACATGAAATCTACAACTATGTGTGCTGTTACAAAATGTAACAGATCACATAGTCTGCAATTTCATGACCATCCTCAGCAAAAGAAAACAAGCCCTGAAGGACAGTTGTGTTGTCTTGATGAGGACATCCAGTTTCAGAGTAAGTGAAGTGTAAAGTTTTGGAACAACAAACATAAGTGTAGATCACATAAAATTAGAGTTCATTATTGAATGTTACAAGTTCTATTCAATGTTCTTTCCTTCATGATTAAGACATTTAATTATGTTACTGAGTTGTTTAGTTCATTATACAATCCATACAGAAAGCAAAAAAGTTGAAAGAGATATACAACTCATTTACAGAATTCAATGTTTTATTCTCAAGGAGAGTCGAATGTTTCCCACACAAGCCATGGGATGTAACTGAAAAGTAAAATACAACTACTAAAAACAAAGATACACATGCATGAAAGAGAAAGAAAAGGATTATGATGGTAAACCCACATTGCCTTGTATATTCTTCATTGTGTAGAGCATCTCCTTGTCAGCGCCTTTCATCCTCAAGGCATGGTACCTGAAAATAAAAAAAAGAAAATCATCAATAAAGAGCTCAGGGTTAATCCATATTCCTACACTATCCTACTTTATGCATATGAATCTTCCCCTAAGCAAGAGATGTATTCTAATTGAAGGAAAAACTGTATGCATGCTTTATTCTGTCAAAAAGAAGAAAGCAAAAGAAAGAAGAAAACATGGACATAAGAGAGGCAAAAAAGCCTAAATATTTCCTAACTGTTTTCCTAAGTGTGTAGGTACAGGTTGCAGCCAAAGAAAGAAATAAATAACTCATAAGTACATGCTAAGAAGAAGGAAGAGTGCAACTCAAAGTTCAACAAACATTCTACAAATGGAAGAGGTTAGAACTTAGAAGAGATAATTGAAGATAAAAGTACATTTTTTAGTTTGTAAAGAAGAGGGAGAATCATATTTCACAAGATGAAGCTAAAAGTAAAAACCAAAAAGGGATTACAGCTGAAACAAGATGATAGAGAAGATTCTGGGAAAATTTTGACAGGGCTTCACCTTATAAAATCAACATTTCATATTTTTCAGCATACATATTAGAGTTGTAATGAAAGGAAATACAATATATAATGCAGAAAATAATTCTTTATAACTTAAACAGCTGAAGGGAATTGAAATTCCAAGATAATCTTACAAATTTCAGCTTTTCTAAGTTGTGGTTTTTAAATAAAGCAAGTATCAAGTCCACAAAATGCTACAGTATTAGAGATTCAAAGGACAAAGACAAATTATGAAGCTCATCATAGTCACCAGAGTATTCAAATAAATGCAATTTCCTTCTACAAGCCAGATGTAACAACTAATACCAGACCACAGTGTTCCAATAAAAATGGGAATTGTATTTAACATTTCGAAGCTATAAGTATCAAGGATTCAATTAAACATTATGAGTATGTTACAGTTATCATCTTTAGAATTAAATAATTTAATAAAATGATTAAGTGTTGGAATTTCTAAGATCATAAGACAGTTATACTTAGCTCCTAAAAATGCCCAAACATATGGCTCAAAGCAGGGAAGCAAAACCACAACTAGAAATGACAAGGCCGAGCCTACCATTTTTTTCAGAATCAAGGTCTAAAATAGAGAAGATCAAAAGGTTGCTTCACAAAATAAGGAAGACTTATGATTTTTAAAAAATATAATCCCATCTTCTTTAAAGATAACAAAACTCAACAATTACAAGAAGCAACTCTCAGTCAAAAACAAAGTGGTATTCCTAATAATGGACAAAATTTCAAAGAAAACCCAAAAGTACGAGCAACCCAGAAATAGAGATAGAAGAACATGCAGGTTTCAAACTCACGGTCAAGTTTGTTTCCAATTTTTTTTTGACATCAACCAAGAATAGAATGAATCTAAGTGTAAAATGATTCAAAATCATGGAAGAGTACAGTTTCTAGTTTTAATCACAAAACCCATTAATGGGTATCAAGAAATCAGAGTAATAGACAAAGAACTCACCATTTATAATTGAACATCCAAAACATTCAAGAAACTGAATGATGAAACAAGAAATCCATATGCCCATTAGAAGTTTTGAACTCAGGAGTCAAGCAGAAGAACCCAGAATGATTTTTCAACTTGAAATCCCCAAAGGAACCCAAAAATCCCAAAAATGCAAAGAAAAATGAGTATGAGTTTTAGAAGTCGAAATGATAAAGACCAATTAATAGTGAAAACTTAGGAAATCAAGAAGCTTACCATCCTCGTCAAATAGTGATGCCATTTACACAGAACCAAGCTCAGTAGAGGTCGATATGGTGGCCATTCTTTCATAAATCCAAATTAATAGAGCTCGAGAGGGACATAAATGGTGTCCACAAACCTCACTAAGTTCCAAAAACTCAGAAAAAACATTCACAGTTGAGAACTGAGTTCGAGGGTTATACTAAAAAATGAAGAGATTCATCCAAATTCAGTCAGAAAGTTCTAATAGAGCAAAAGACTGAATATATAAGATGCGTGAAGATATAGAAACAAGACAAACCTCAAAAAATTGAGCTTGAAGTTCATAAGAAAGATGCAGCCATGAAGACGATACTTCACCTTGAAATCTTGGGACCAAGAAATCAAATACCTCACAAAGTACACAGAGCTTGAAGTTCACAACAATGGCAACAAACACCCATGACTACCTTGCTAAAAAATAACGCGGAGAGAGTAAAAACCACAAAATATACAAATGCTCGAAGGCTAAGAAGGACAAAAAAAGGACTGATCTGAGCTTCAAAAGCTTCAATAATGGCATCAATGAAAATTTTCTAGGGCTTCACCCCCATGACAAAAATCCAAAATGAAGTGATCATTAGGGTCAAATGATCTTTATGACTCAAACTTGAGATATGAGTTAAATGAAACACAACCACAGTCAGATAATCAAAGTTAGAGAAGGAAAAGTACCAAGATCTATGCTCAAGGATTGATCCCCAAGTTCAAAGAAAACCATCATGGTTAGATTCCATTACTATGCCAAACTCTAGGTCACAAACCCTAACCAAGAGTCAAAGATCGAAGGCCTGAGATTCAATGGATTAGAGATCAATGATTGGAAAACGATCAACAGAGTTCAACACAAATCACAATGGTCACATTAACAGCTACCACATTAAATTCCAGGTCAGAAAACCTAACCCAGGGTCAGAAACATCAACAACCATGAATCAAAAGTACAGAGATCAATGGCCAGAATCAAGGCACCAACTTTCAAAGAAAACCGCCAGCATTAAAGTTAACTCAACTCGAGTTAGATGCCACTGACAAAGCATATGGAGGGGTGAGTCATTGTCATGAGGGGGCTAGCCCCATGTTTAAAAAAAAATCATTGCATAATTGAATTTTAAAAGTCTAACCATAGTCTATGTCCCAAATGATCAAAGGGGCTGACAACCATGCATATCCACAATGATCACCAAAAAGGTAAAGAATAACCTTATTCCAATCAAATGCAAAAGGGGGTCCGATAGCTATATAATACCATGATAATAAAAAAGTGGGGTGGCATACCTTATAATATGCCTAAGTCCACAAAAGTGGCCGAATGTAACATGGTGTCCCTTTTAAAACAAAGTGCCCCTAGTCTTATTTCTAAACACAATAATTTGCTAAATCCACAATAGTGGCCAAACCCAACGAAGGAAAAAGTTCACAACCACAAGTGGCCCACACTGATGGTGATAGATTGTACATGAATTGGAATGCATTTTTCCATGTGAACACTAGAAAATAGAATAACTTTCAACATAAGAGACAAATGTGGTCCTAATGAGGATTAATGTTTAGATGAATTATTTTGCAAAATACTGCAATTATTATAATTATTTTGTTCACTAAGAGGGAATTAATTTTGTTGCATGCTTCACAAGAAGACAGAAAAGAGAAGAGATAGAGTTGCATGTCATGAAGAGAGACTTGCCTAGCAAGCAAATTTATTTTTGGCAAAATTATTCACCTAGCTTTATTAAAAATAGAACAGTCAACTTCAGTTGACTAGATGTAATCAAAGGTTATTAATGCCTCTTGTACTCATTTGTATTATTTTATCCTTTTATTTATTATTAAATAAAGAATAAAATTAGGATGCATGGGCGAGTACAAGCCTTAGGCTATTTTTAGGAAGTGGTGAAATTTATTTTGCTATATATTGTGTGCCTTTACAAAGCATAGGAATATTCTTGCTGGAGGACTTTTGGATATATGAGTACTGAACCAAATTTTTCATGTTTTTCCCTCTAAGTGTGAAGTGTTTTCTACCTTTCCAAGTTTATTTTACAATCTTGTGTATGTTATATTAATCTTGTGAATACAAATTCCCTGATCAACAACCTTACCCTGCTACAAATTTCCCTCCTTTCTACATTATTTTTAATGTGCATGTTAACTTATTAGTACTATTGTGATCCTCCCTCAGTACAATCAAGTGTTTTTCCCTTAGATATTCTACAGAAAAACTATTGGTTCATGCATCAAAATCCTTCACAGATTAGTTGTGCATATACTCAATCAAATCCCTCACACAAATTTGTTGTATCACCTTATTTTTAATCATTTTTACAGTCATATTTTACTCTCAAACTCCCAAAAGTAGTTTAGGATACACCAATAAGGAACCGGCCTTGATACCGGAGAATCACCTCAAAAATAGGTATACACACTAGACCTGAGGTGTTTCCATTATATCTACGAAAGAGAGAGATCATTTGTGTATGCTTAGAAAACCTACAGCCATCTCTCTATAGGGTGCACTTTCAAGAGATACCAGTTTTTGGCACACGTAGTGGGACAACGAGTCAAATCTGGATGTCAGTTTCAGACCTATAATAGATCTATAATAGATTTAAATCAAATTAAAAGTCACTTTCAGGAGAAAACTGCAGCTAATTTATTCTAAAGATTTTATGATCTTTTGGTGACTCCGTAAAGTTGAATTCAGACCATTAATATGCAGCATGTTCCATGCCTAAAGTGACTACAAGATCATCGGTAAGAGGAATTCCTTCTGATTTTGTTTCTTTACCTTTGAATTCCATTAGAAGGAGAAGAGTTGGTAATACTTTTCCTTATAATAGACCTGGTTTTGGTAACCCTCCTCCAAATATTCCTTCACCACATGTCAATTTTTCTATCAATATCATAGTTTTTCCAATGGCCCTTCAACCACCTAGGAGTTTTGTGCCCTTTACTAATGGTAGCCCATTAGTAATTCCAGTTTATCATGATATTCCCAATGCTACCATGAAAAGTTTTCCATCATTCATAGGTGAAAATTAGGTTACACCAGCTGAACATATCAAATATGTTGCAGCCCTATGTGCAGTGCATAATATCACTCATGAAGACGTAGCTCTATGAAGTTTTAGCTACATATTTTAAAGGGCAAGCCTTGTAATGATATAGAAACCTAAAAATTGGAGGCATAGGAACTTGGGGATATTTTAGGTGAAAAAATTGCTGAAATAGTTCCAAGAAAATTAAGATCATTTCTCTCTCATTGAATAGTTACCTACTATTAAAAGAGCTCCCAACGAATTTATGTCTCATTTCAATATCCATTTTTCTAGAACTTGGGAGAGAATTCCAGCAAGTGTCAAGCCTCAAGCTGATCATGCTTTCATTTATTATATTATAGCATTAAATAGTGATATCTTAACTATGATTCAGTCAATGGGTGGAGAGACACTCCCAACAACTTATGATATTGCTATCCGAGCTGAAAATAGTCTTATTCAAGATGGAAAATTGGTGCCAAGACCATCAATGTCTTTTTCGGTAGATTTAGCACCTATTCCTCAACCTATTACAATCATAGAGTCCACTATTGTATCTCCATCATATGATGTATTCAAAACTTTATAGACTATGGGAAATAAGTTGACTTCAATTGAGAAAAAAATTGCATTACCTAGCAGACTTTACCAGGCTCCTTATCAACCCTAGCAACATAATCAACAAAACAAACAGTCCTACTAAAAAAATCAAAATTATAGGTAGCCTTACTAGGAAAGGTAGTTTGACCCAAAGGCTCCTAGTTCTTTGAATGCTTTAGTTCAAGTTAATATGGTTACAGAGGAGTGGTGTCAGCCTTGTAATAAACCTCATTTAGCTGCAATTTTCCCAAATGATTTTTTGAATCTAAATATTGTTGCGGAACCTCAATCTGAAACATTGTTTAATTCTCAAATGGAGGGTGGGCAGCAAGAAACTCATGTTCAGAAAGCACCTAAATAGAATTTAGTTAGTTTTAATGAGGAGGATTTCATTACAGTCACTACTAGGGCTCAAGGGAGGGCTACTAAAAATAAGAAGCAACAAAATAGGCCTATCCTGCCTACTGTCACTGACAAGACAACATCTACAGCTCAAAATTCAACTAGCAACCCTGTTGTTTCTCAAAAATCATCAAGTGTCCCAGTTGATAAAATTCATCAAAGACAACCATAACCTGATCTAAGAAGATTGTTTATACCTCAGATATCCAAGGCAGCTAAAGAAGAATCAGTTTTTGCTAAGGCCTATTCGAAGACAGTTGATTATGTCTCTAAGACAGTTGTTTCTTTTAAAATTATTGATGTAATGAAAAAGCATAATGTTAACAACTCAATGTGGGATGCTCTAAGTATTCCTAGACAACAAGATTTACTTTCTCATGAACTAACTAAGCTACATATTTCTTCAAATACAACAGAAAAGGAATTTCAAAAAACAAACATGGTCCTTGGAATGTTTGAGCAAGACCATATTAAAGAACTTAAGTGGATGGTTGAGAAAGTTCTAAATGCTCATAAAATTAAGAAACCACCACCATTTTATTTATCACTAATTATTGGAGAACATTTGGTTCATAATTACATGGTGGACAATGGCACAAGTAGCACAGTTATGCCAAAAGTGATTGTAGAAAAATTAGGCTTGCAGTATGATCCTACAGAAAGGATTTTCTTACAGATTGATGGAAATTCAACTAATACAGTTGGTATAATAAAAAAATTAGAGGTAACATTACATGTTTTCCCAAACTTTTCTATTCTACAAGATGTTACTGTTGTGGATCTACCTCCATACTTTTCCTTGTGCTTATCTAGATATTTCACAATGAAAATAGGGGGTTTTCTCTCTTTGGATTGGTCCTTCTTATTTGTTACTACACGTTATGGTACTAAGATTATTATCAATTTAGAACCATTGGAAAAATTCCATATTACAACTCATTCTGCAAATGCAGTAGCTAATTACTCAGGTTTAGAGCAACCTGATTTTGATGATGTAGCTTAGGTTTTAGCATTATATGGTGTCTCTAACCTGTTTATGGATGAAAAGATAGTTGAAGAACATGCCCATGATCCTTTTACAGAAGTTAAAGAACATATTTTTGGTGTGTATTGTATGCATGAATAAAATACACCACTTCCCTTGTTGTCTAAAACAGAAAATTCAGCAGAAGGGATTTGGAAGCTTCATTTTGATGGAGCTAAGAGCAAGAAAGGATAGGGAGTAGGTTTGATGCTCACTTCCCCTAAAAATGAAAGGTATTTCTCTGCTTTGAGTCTCCAATTTACATGTACTTGTAATGTAGCTGAATATGAAGCATTAATTCATGGCTTACTTTGGGACAGAAAGAAAGGTATCAACACATTACAAATCTTTGGTGATTCTAAGTTGGTTATCAATCAACTAAGAAACTTTAATGTTTGTAAGAATCCACTAATGAAGTCTTACAGACATATAGTTTTAGACTTAATGGAATATTTCTACGCCGTTAATATTCAATCTATTCCTATTTTAGTTGAGTTACCCGCATTAGATTTGCTACATCAAATGGAGTTGCTTGAGAATGAACCATTGCAGGTTCCTTATGTAGAGTTAATGGAAGTACAAGAGCTGAGAGATCAATCTTATTTAAATATGGAAAAGAATCAGAAACAAATCAAGAATACTTTTGACAAGAAAAGAAAATTCAGTGTCTTTAATGAAGCAGATATTGTGTTAAAGTGGGATGTTGATTGTGCAAAACTAGTAAGACACTCAAAGTTTGGCACACTCTAGAGTGGTCCTTTCATGATTTCAGCTTGCAAGGAACATAATACTTTTAAAATTTCAAAGCTAAATGGAGAGGAACTTTCCATTCTTGTGAATGGTATGTTTCTAAAACACTATTATTAAAAATCTTACAATGATTGATAGAGTAGGATTCCCCTTCAATAATTACAGTTTCTACACATTGCATCAGTTTTCAATTCAATAAGTGCATTTGTACACGTGATCTGATTTACCATATCCTCTCCCAGCTTTAGTTTTTTTTTGGAAAGGTTGGAATTTTCGAAAAGGAAAATTGTTGTTACATGTTTGGACTCCATGCAAAATGGACAAGAGCAAGGCACTGGTATATAAGCTAACAGAAAGCTTTCCTTGCAGGATCGCCATAAATGTTGACAATTTTTGCACTTGTGCAAAAATGGGCAACTCAAAACTTTGTTACGATGGATAGCACTGGTGAAGTATACCTAAGCTAGGGGAGATCACATCAGATTATGTAATTACTGTTAATTTATTTAAAATATTACATGAAATCTACAACTAAGTGTGCTGTTATAAAACGTAATAGATCACATAGTCTACAATTTTATGACCATCCTCAGCAAAAGAACACAAGCCCCAAAATATAGTTTTGTTGTCTTGATGAGGACATCCAATTACAAATTAGGTGAAATGTAAAGTTTTGGAACAGTAAACATAAGTGTAGATCATAGAAAATCAGAGTTCAATACTAAATGTTACAAGTTCTATTCAATGTTCTTTCCTTCATGATTAAGACATTCAATTATGTTACTGAGTTATTTAGTTCATTATACAATCCATACAAAAAGTAGAAATGCAGAAAGAGATATACAACTCATTTACAAAATTTAATGCTTTATTCACAAGGAGAGCCGAATGTTTCCCACACAAGCCATGGGATGTAACTGAAAAGTAAAATACAACTACTAAAAATAAAGATACACATGCATGAAAGATAAAGAAAAGGAGTATGAGGGTTAACCCATCATTGCCTTTTATATTCTTCATTTTGTAGAGCATCTTCTTGCTAGCTCCTTTCATCCTCAAGGCATGGTACCGGAAAAGAAAAAATAAGGAAATCATCAATAAAGAACTTAGGGTTAATCCATATTCCTACTCTAGCCTACTTTGTGCACATGAATCTTCCCCTAAGCAGGAGATGTATTCTTCTTGAAGGACAAACTGCATGCATGCTTTATTCTCTCAGAAAGAAGAAAGTAAAAGAAAGAAGAAAACATGGACATAAGATAGGAAAAAAAGCTTAAATATTTCCTAAGTGTGTAGGTATCGGTTGCAGCCAAGGAGAGAAATAAATAATTCACAAGTACATGCTAAGAAGAAGGAAGAGTGTAACTCAAAGTTCAGAAAACATTCTGCAAATGGAAGAGGTTAGAGCTTAGAAGAGAGAATGGAAGATAGAAGTACATTTTTTAGTTTTCAAAGAAGACAGAGAATTTGATTTCACAAGCTGAAGCTAAAAGTAAAAAATAAAAGGATTACAGTTGAAACATGATGAGAGAGAAGATTTTGGGAAAATGTTGACAGGGATTCACCTTATAAAATCAACATTTCAGATTTTTTAGCATACATATCAAAGATGTAATGAAAGGAAATAAAATATATACTGCAAAAAAGAATTATTTATAACTTAAATAGCTAAAGGGAATTGAAATTCCAAGATAATCTTACAAATTTCAGCCTTTCTAAGTTGGGGTTTTCAAATTAACCAAGTATCAAGTCCACATAATGCTACAATATTATAGCTTCAAAGGACAAATGACATATTATGAAGCTCATCATAGTCACTAGAGTATTCAAATAAATGCAATTTCCTTCTACAAATCCAGATGTAATAGCGAATACCAGACCACAATGTTTCAATAGAAATTGGAATTGTATTTAACATTTCGAAGCTATAAGTATCAAGGATTCAAGTAAACATTATGAGTATATTACAACTATCATCTTTAGAATTAAATAATGTAATAAAATATTTAATTGTTGGAATTTCTAAGATCAGAAGACAATTATACTGAGCTCCTAAAAATTCCCAAACATATGGCTCGAAGAAGGGAATCAAAACCAACAACTCAAAATGACAAGGTTGAGCCCACCAAGTTTCTCAGAATCAAGGTCAAAAATAAAGAAGAGAAAAAGGTTACTTCATAGAATAAGGAAGACTTATGAGTTTTAAAAAATACAATCTCATCTGCTTTAAAGTGAAAAAAAAATCAACAATTACAAGAAGTAACTTTTAGTAACGAACAAAGTGGTATTCCTAATAATGGAAAGAATTTAAAAGATAACCAAAAAGCATGAGCAACCCAAAAATAGAGATAGAAGAACATGCATGTTTCAAACTCATGGTAAATTATTGTTCCAATTTTGTTTTGACATCAACCAAGAATAGAATGAATCTAAGTGTAAAATGATCCGAAATCAGGGAATATTATAGTTTTTAGTTTTAATCGCAAAACCCATTAATGCATATCAATAAATCAGAGTAACAGATAAATAACTCACCATTTATAATCAAACAGTTGAAAGTTTCAAGAAACTGAATGATGAAACAAGAAATCCATATTCCCATGAGAATTTTCAAACTCAGTAGTCAAGTAGAAGAAGCAACAACAAGTTTTCAACTTGAAATCCCCAAAGGAACTGCGAAATCCCAAAAATGCAAAGAAAAATGAGTATCAGTTTTGGAAGTCAAAATTATAAAGACCAATTAATAGTGAAAACTCAGGAAATCAAGAAGCTTACCATCCTCGTCAAATAGTGATGTCAATTAGATGGAATCGAGTTTAGTAGAGGTCGACATGGCGGCCATTATTTAATAAAGCCAAATTAACAGAGCTCGAAAGGGACATAAATGCTGTCAACAAACCTCACTGAGTTTCAAAAACTCAAAAAACACATTATCAGTTCAAGAATTGAGCTCAATGGTTACCCTAAAAAATGAGGAGCATCATCCAAATTATCTTAGAAAGTTCTAATAGAGAAAAAGATTGAATATATAACATGCACGAATATATAAAAACTAGACAAACCTCAAAAAAATGATATCGAATTTCATAAGAAAGATGGGGCCATGACCACAATGCTTCACCTTGAAAGCTCAGGACCAAGAAATCAAAGACCTCACAAAGTATACAGAGCTCAAAGTTCACGATAATGGAAACAACCACCCACGACTACCTTGCTACAAGGAACACAAAAAAAGTAAAAAATATATATATACAGATGCTCGAGGGCTAAGAAGGCCAAAAAATGGACTGATGCAAGCTTCAAAACCTTCAACAATGGCATCAATGAAAATTTACCAAGGCTTTTCCCCCATGACAAAAATACAAAATGAAGTGATCATTACGGTCAAGTGATCTTTACCACTCAAACTCGAGATATGAGTTAAATGAAACTCAACCACAGTCGGATAATCTAAGGTATAGAAGGAAAAATACCAAGATCAATTCTTATGGAATGATCCCCTAGTTCGAAGCAAACGATCATGCTTAGATTCCATTACTACACCAAACTCCAAGTTAGAAACCCTAACCACTAGTCAAAGATCGACGGCTTGAGATTCAATGGATGAAAGATCAATGATTGGAAACCAATCAACAGAGTTCAACACAAATCACAATGGTAACATTAATAGCTACCACATTAAATTGCTAAGTCGGAAAACCTAACCTAGGGTCAGAAACATCAATAACCATGAATCAAAAGCATAGAGATCAACGGCCTAAATCAAGGCACCAACTTTCAAGGAAAACCACCAAGGTTAAAGTTAGCTCAACCCGAGTTAGATGCCACTGAAAAAGCATATAGAGGGGTGAGTCATCGTGACGAGGGGGCCAACCCCATGTTTAAAACCAAAATCATTACGTAATTGAATTTTAAAAGTCTAACCATATTCTATGTCTGAAATGATCAAAGGGGGCCAACAACCATGCATATCCACAAGGATCACCAAAAAAGTAAACTATAACCTTATTCCAATCAAATGCAAAAGGGGGGCTGACAGCTATATAATACCAGTATAATAAAAAAATGGGGTGTTATACCTTATAATATGCCTACTGAATCTTACATGGTGCCCCTTGTATTATTTCAAAACATAATAATTTTCTAAGTCCGCAAGAGTGGTCAAACCTAATGGAGGAAAAATTTCACAACCACAAGTGGCCCCCACTGATGGTGATAGATTGTACATTAATTGGAATGCATTTTTCCATATGATCACTAGAAAATAGAATAAGTGTCAAAATCAAAGACAAAGGTGGTCCCAATCATGATTAATGTTTGGATGAATTATTTTGCAAAATATTGCAATTATTGTAATTATTTTGTTTACTTAGAGGGAAATAATTTTGTTGCATTCTTCACAAGAAGACGGAACAGAGAAGAGACAGAGTTGCATGTCATGAATAGAGACTTACCTAGCAAGCAATTTTATTTTTAGAAAAATTATTCACCCAGCTTTATTAAAAATACAACAGTCAACTTCAGTTGACTAGGTGTGATCAAAGGCTATTAATGCCTCTTGTACTAGTTTGTATTATTTTATCCTTTTATTTATTATTAAATAACGGATAAAATTAGGATGCATGGGTGAGTACAAGCCTTAGGCTATTTTTAGGAAGGGGGTGAAACTTATTTTGCTATATATTGTGTGCCTTTGCAAAGCATAGGGATATTCTTGCTGGAGGACTTTTGGATATATGATTACTGAACCAATTTTTTCCAATTTTTCCCTCTGAGTGTGAAGTGTTTTCTATCTTTCAAATTTTATTTTGCAGTCTTGTGTATGTTATATTAATCTTGTGAATACAAATTCCCTGATCAACCACCTTACCCTGCTGCAAAATTTAGTCCTTTGTGCTTAGTTTTTAATGTGCATTTTAACTTATTAGTACTATTGTGATCCTCCCTCAGTACAATCAAGTGTTTTCCCCTTAGATATTCTACAGAAAAAATATTGGTTCATACATAAAAATCATTCACAAATCAGTTGTGCATATACTCAGTCAAATCCCTCATATAAATTTGGTGTATCACCTTAGTTTTAATAATTTTTACAGTCATATTTTACTCTCAAACTCCCAGAAAGCAGTTTAGGATACACCAATAAGGAACTGGTCTTGATACCAGAGACTCACCTCGAAAATAGGTATACCCACAAACCTGAGGTGTTTCCATTGTATCTACAAAAGAGAGAGATCAGTTGTGCAAGCTTAGAACACTTGTAGCCATCTGTCTACAGGGTGCACTTTCGAGAGATAACACCCTATTCTTGTAGCTCTTGAGTAGGTCATTCTTTACAGAATTTTTTCCTCTGACTTGATTCACAATTAACTCACTAGCACCAAATAATTTTAAATTTTTAAATCCTCTCTTTTTTACCAATATAATATGTGGATTAAGGCTTCATACTCAACTGTGTTGTTTGAGCAAGAAAACTGGAAACAAAAAGCTGAGTAATATTTCATGCCTTGTGGCAAAATGAGCAAAGCTCCTCCTCATGCACCTTATCTAATCCTTGAACCATAAAATAATAATTGCCATACTTCGTTATATTTTTTTGATATGGCTTGGTTATGCTAGGGAGAGGATGATTCTCTTCATGCAAACAATAGAATCCTAGCTCAGATTCTTCCATTTCTTTGTAAGGTTCAAAAGCATGCATTTTTCCCATTCATCGAGAGTCAAGTCTGGAATACTTCCAACCTTGGTATCTTCCTCATAGTGCTTGTGTAATATTCTTTATCAAATGCTAAAAAATTTGCATTAATTAGACTCGGTACATGAGGCTCTATATGAAATTTTACAATGGGCTCAGATCTGATTGTAGCCTTAGCCCCATAGCTCATTTTGAATAACATGTGTGACCAATCAATAGACAAATAGCCCCTAATTTTTGCAGTGAAGTCTCTTGAAAAACACAATGCAAAGAGTGGTGGCAAGTCTATGAGTGATAGATCTTGCAGCACTCTTACATTGGGACATGCATGTAATGTGAGTCTCAAATATTTTATTACTCCAACCATTGTTACTATTGGTCCATCCAATTATACCAAACCTTTAGAGATGACTTCCTATGGAGGACCTCACTGGTCAGCTATTTGTTTCGGCATGATTGAGCTAATTGCTCATGAATAAATCTGTAATTATGTATCAACTTATCTCATATGATCAATGAGATATAGAATGGAGGGGGCTTAAAATTTTTACCTTGATGGCCTTCTCGATCTGATGCTCCTTTCTGAGATGCATTGGTAAGTACCTTATCTTGTTGATTGGGTGGCTGATTTGATGCTGACCAATTTGCCATAGCTGCTTACAATGGGTCTCTTTGTCTTGGGATAGCTAATGAATTCCACATTGAGATGTTTACATTTTCTTTCTTCATCTGCTCAATGATGTTGAATGGAGATGAGTTATCTCTATTTCCCCTTTCCTTACACATTCTTCTCTTGCACATTGGCTGTTATAACCGACGCTTGAGTCGGTATAGAAAATGGCCTGGGCTGACCCTGCACATTAAGAGCTACACTTTTATTGCTAACACCTTGCCAAAAACTAGAGGGTTGTGGATAATTTGAATTTGATGACTGAATTTCTTCAATATTCCTTCTCTTAGACCAAGTATTGGCTGATACACTTTGAGAAGGGGCTTGGTTCACACCACAAAAATCTTTAGCCTACCAATTGACAAGTGTGGTCTCATTTGGAGGTGCTTCTTATTGAGTTGGTTCCTGATACTTATTTCTTTCTTGGCTTGTCTCTTGTCTTACACCTGCCGTTGTTACCATAAGAGCTTGATTCAAGGCACCATTAAAACACATTAACTAATTATGAGGTTGATTGCATGGGAAACACCAGTCATATTCTTGAGCCATGTTGTGTTGTGTTAGAACCAATGCCCTCGATGTTGAAGCTTCGTTTGGATCATATGGTTGGAATGGCCTAAAAGCTTGCGGTTGTTCTTAGCTCTAATTTTGATTTCTAGCCTAAGATGGTGGTATATTTTGCTAGTAGGGGGTCTAGCTTGATACTTATTTGGAGGTTGATACAGCCTAGAACTTTGAGGTTTTTGTCTCTTGATATTCACTAGCTCATTTCCTAGGTTCTGTAATTGCTTCATAACCTCTTGTAGCTGTTTTGAGGTGCTTGGAGAACTAGAAACATCACTATTTCTTTGATTCCTAGGGCTGGAATGGGATTCAACTCTAGTATTTCACTAGTTGTAGGAGCTCCTAGTTCTAGATATAGAGGCATAGGAGGCCTAGGTGTAATTTTACTAGCCTGAATTAAACAATTTTCAATTCTAATAGCAATGTTATAGGTTGTGGGTATAGTTATACCTCTCATTCATTGAATCATCATGGAAATATCAGAATTTAAAGCTTTGAGGAAGTATAGAAAAGCACCTTTAGCTATTGGTCACACAACCACCGAAATCCTATCCCATGTCCTCTGTAATCTGAATTTGAAGTTCATCAGGTGTTAATTAAGAGCTCTCTTGATGGTTTTCAATTTTTATAAAAAGGATAGATTGTCCCCCTTTTCTCCAAATTGGTTGTGAAGGGTTGTGCAAAGATGATCCCAATTCTTGATAGAACCTATTGTTAGACTCCGAAACCATTGCAAAGCTTTACCTTTAAAGCAGGATTCCAATAACTTAACAGCAATGTCCATTTCAACAATCTCATGAATTACATAGACATTTGCAATTTCTTGGATGTGGTCATTTAGAGTTATCTGGTTCTCTCCAGTGAAATAAGTAACGTTCTTCAATGTTGCAACTGGAATTAGATTTTATGCATTGAGAGCCAGTGGGCTACTACTAGTGAATTTGATGTAGGGGTTGGGTTATGCCATCCTGATTAGTCAAAGAATTCTAGTTGATTGAATGAAAGGACTTCTAGGCGGAGGTGTTGACAATGTCCTGTTTGGTGGAGATGGAGACCTTTGAGTTCTTCTTCCTCTTCTTACTCTATCTGGGGATAAATGTAGATAGACAAAACTCCCCTCTTCTCTAGTTCTTGACCTTGTTTGTATTCTTCTCATGAACTTGATAAACTTGGGCTACTGAAACTACTCAATTTGAGTGATGGAGTCACCAGATGTGTTGCTCTAAAGCCTCTAAAGGCTACAAGTTTACCAAGACACACCAAATCTTGATAAAATTTGAATATGACTTTTAGTCCCACCAGGCGTGAGAAAACTGTTGATGTAGAATCACAACACTCCTAAATGTCTGCAAATTGATGGGTTGAGACTTTCAATGTGATTGCATAACATATAGAATATCTCAAAGTGTGCAAGTTTGCAAATCGAGAGAGCTCTCTGGATGAATGCCGATTCATCTTGTACTTATTCTAAACTCCACCCACCATAGAGATCTATATATGGGCACTCGCGCCCCCTCTATTCAGGTGCACATGTTCATATTGTAGAGGATATAATCTAAAACATACTGTAACTTTCCAAGGAGACAGGGTTAAGGGAATGCAATAAATAAAACATAAACTAAAAATGAAGATGCTCGAACATCTAGTCAATCAATGCAATACAATCACCATGCACAAATAAACAGGACTGCAATGATGCATCAGAAAGGAGATAATGAATGTAAGAGAAGGTAGAAAATTATCCAAAGATAAGCATTATTTCTCCAAAAGTTGATACATTGCATTACAATGGCCAAGAGGCACAAACATGCATTACAATTTGAATGGAAGGCTTCGAATCCACAAATACACTTATGGGCAAGAGAAGAAGGAAGGGTACAAAGCATAAATGTCTAACCCTTAGAAAAATGAACCTCTTTAAAATATATAGGAAGAATGAGAGAAGGAGGTAGAAGAAATCTAGACTCTTGTTCAACCACCCAAGAGATGCATTGAATCCACCTGTGAAATTAATGGGTCTCATGACACAAGCCATGCCTCAACTACCATTTCTTGTTGGGAAAGAAATACCTCATTATGACAATAGGTGAGAAATGTGATAGCCTCAAGAATGGCGGCCTATATTAACCCCAGTCGTAGTCGAGCTCATCTAAAGGTTAGGGTCAGGTGCCCAATGCGGGCTCTCACAATATGTTAAGATCTAATCATTTAAAAATCTTGGTCGGATTTATGATTCACCAAATCTTTTTCCAAACATACATTGGATTTGGAGTCTACCCCATTAAGATCTACATAGAGCCCCCACGTATTCTTAATATTTTACTACATCGTTTAGTTCCTGAAATTGTGTTGAATTAACATGTGGCATCAACTACAGGCCTGCTCTATTTCCTTTGTATTCTACCAAATCCCCTCTTATTGGCAGAGACACTATTCCTTCCCGACACATGTGGAGGCTCAGCGCACATTAGGAACCTACTTTTGGATTCACCCCCTGAAAGAGTGCCGAAAGGACATATGGGACTTTCCACTAGTTCTCATTCCTTAGTCAATTCAATGGTTGGTTCTACCCCCCTTTTGACTTCTGGCCACGCAGCGTGCCTGCGCTTGTTTGGGGACCACCTCTGGATTTTAACTCTGAATTTTCACTGAAGAGACACGTGGATGCTTCCTTCATCATGTCCTAAGCTTGGAATTTTTAACAGCCAATGTCCCTTTTTCAGACCAGGGACACTTGTAGAGCTAGCACACATTTGGGAACCCACTCAGAATTTTTCCTTTGAAGATGCACGGACGAGGCATGTGGAGGCTTTCACTGACCCTATTGTACTTACCTAATTAGAGCTCTACTTCCTTTTTCAGTCTGTGACTTACGTGGCGGGATGGCGCTCATTTGGGGCCACCTTTGGATTCTACCCTTGAGGGTGTGTCGACACTAAAATTTTCCTCCATAATTTCTATTTCATTAATGTATGTATTAGGAATATAATGTTGTTTAGTATAATTACTAGTAGCGTACGATAGAAGATAATGGCACTACTAGTATGATGCCGCCAATAATGCATAGTATGGTAACAGTCAAAGTATAATAGGAATGTTGTGGTAAAAAGTAAATATTTGTCGTAAGTGGTTCGGTAATGTTAAAATGTCCAAAGTTAGGGTATGTAGAAAAGTAGAGTCTACATGATTAGGAACTAGAAATATTATATTGGTAATAAGGACAAAGAGTGAGGTCATAAATATTTTGTGTATTTTATTTATAAAGACTCTAAAAATGTGGAAACCCATGTGAAATGATAAGGTTTATCTTATCTTAAAAGATAAGCTTACATGTAAAGATAAGAGTTAAGGAATGGAATATGATTCCTCAGAGTAGATCTCTTATCCTATCTTAGAGATAAGGTGGTTAAGCATGAAAATTCATATAAATAGAAGGGCTTACCGCCCTCATTTAGAATAGAAGGAAGTAGTAAGAAATATTATATGAGTAAGTGTGTAAAGGAAGCCATAATTTTAAAGGTGTGTTAAAGAAGCCATTAAGAGGTGTAATTGTGAAGTTTCTCCCATAGTTATTTCTGGAAGAAAATTGAAATTAGTAACACTTGAAGTACCCTTATGGGTGAGATTGTAACAATTTCATGTTGATATTATAATTTACACTTATATTTCAGATTTTTCATCATGCTTTCATATCATAGTCTTTGGTATTCTTGTGTTATGTTTGTTGTGTTTCTAAATTACATCCACCAAAGTAAAAAATGTGCATTAGTAAATAATCATAGCACGAGGAGTTACCAGTGGAGAATTATCATAGTGCTAGATTGGTGATGACATTTTGGTTCCGTTGCCGGGACCATTCCTCGTTGGTGGATTTTTTTGAGAGATATTCCCACTTGGTCAGAAATCATTTGGAGGGTAACCTTTTTTTTACTGTGCATAGTAGTTACCATGGTAAAGTCACTTTTTACTGTGAATAGTATTTACCACATTAACTTTAATTTTTACGATGAATACTATTTAGCACAGTAACTTCACTCTTTTACCATGAATAGTGTTTACCACAGTAAAGTCAGTTTTTATCGCAGTAAGTCAAGTTTTACCATAGTTTATTGTGGTCATTACTATTTTACTATAGAAATGTGTAAACTCACTTTCTATTATAGTGATTCCAATTATTTGTGCACATAAGGTCTTGTTGATTATACTTATGGGTTGGTATTTCACTGTGGTTACTTTTGAAAATGGGGAAGATTCATGTTTTTTCAGGCCCAATCTAATAAAGATGGTTCCTCTTTCATTCAAGAGTTTAAACGATCTGGTATTTTGTAATGGCCTTATAAGAAGGGAACATTAGAATGAATTTTTCCTACCTTTTTGGATGGTTCAACCCTTATGTGGTTTGAAACACTAGGTGATAATGTGAAAAAATCATCGTATTTATTAACTAAAAGTTTTCTTGAAGAATTTGGTTAACAATAAAAATATTCAGATCTTATGATCGATATCACAAAGCTATCCAAAGGAGAGAAGGAGAAGATAAGGCATTATCATGCTCGTGTTATAGAGCTAAGGAGGAAGCTCGATGCCCAGATCTGGAAGGAAGGATTAGTGGATGGGTTGATGAAAGGCATGGATAATCTCCTCTGTAAGCACTTCATTCTTTGGATGAAGCTAGAGATCAGACAACAGGTGAAGTATGACCACCCAGTGACCATCGAACAAGCAATGGAGATTGCAAGAAGGCAAGAAGAAAGCATGGAAAAAGAGCCCAAAGAAATTGTTGCTAAGGTAGAGCCTACACCAACACCTTTGGTCCAGAATCCACAACCACTCTTGGTGAGCAAAAATATTTCTCCTAGTACATCTACCTAGTATGAAGATCTTCTCAGGAAGATGGGCCAATTAATTATTAATATTCTTCAAGGAAAATAATTTAGTTCTCAGGGAGGAGATAGAGGTCCAAAAAAAAAAATTTGTGAAGTTGTATGTTATGGTTGTCATAAAAAGGGTCAATATAAGTATAATTGTCCAGATAGAGCTTCTAGATCTGGTACAAGAGATAATGATAAAGGAAAAGCACCTATGAATTATTTTGATGTAGTAGATAGGAGGATAAATAATGAATCATATGTGTTTGTAACAAAAAGAAGGACAAAACAAGATAACCAAGATGGAAATGATCCTAAGAAGATTAAAGGAGAAACTAGTAAGAAACATAGGAGAAGAAAGTTGGGTTTGTAGGATTTTATAATTTCACAGGGATAAGGACCTTACTCCATTTTAGAAGATCTATCTAAAAGGCCTGCAAATATTACATATGGTCAAATTTTGGCTATGTCTTATGAGTAGAGGCGGGAGCTGCTAAGTGGACTCAATGCTCGACGATGGAAGGAGGTTGAGGTCCTTGTTTTAGAGGTAGAGGTAGATCCTTATGCTCCATAAGCTGAGGTATTATGTAATGATATTTCAATTCATGATGTCTTAGTTAATGGAGGTGTTGCAGTTAATGTAATGACCGAGTCTATAATGAATATGTAGGGTTTAAAAATTAATCGCCCCTCAACACTTATGTTAAGGTCGTTAAATAAGGGAAAAGCTAAACCAGAAGGTGTTGCTTCAAATGTGGAAATATCTGTTATGTGTGGTATACTTTTAGGTGATGAAAAATGGTACTATTACATACCAAATGTTTTTGGGAAGGGCATGGCTAAGGAGAGTTCATGCAAAAAACTACTGGAATGAAGGCTTCATGACACTTGGATGTGATAGAGAGAGGGTGAAGATAAATTTTATCCCTTAGCATCATAAGGTAGAACCTGTGGATTCAAGTGATGAAACTTATGATTGGACATCCTATGATTACTCTAGTACCAGTGAAGTGGACACAGAAGATGAAGAAAGTGAGGTTGATGTTTCAGTCATGGATATCCTTCTAGTCACACCGACTCATGAACCCATAAAATTATCTAAAGAATAAATTGATGATCGTCTCCAACAAATAAATATTGGTGATGCTGTGATGGAGAGTGAGAAGGAATCCTACCTCCATCTCTTTCGAAGGTACATACACCTATTCACTTATGATTACAAGGAACTCCGTCAAGTAAGTTGGGTAGAACATTCTATTGGTTGGTAGATGGTGCTAAGCCCATAAAACAAATTCCATATAGAATGAATCCTAAATTTTCCAAGACTGTAAAAAAATAAATAGATAAGTTGCTTGATACATCATTTATATTTGCTATGGAGAATTTAGAGGATAGAGTAGAAGCTAGGAAGGGGGAAGATGTCGACACTAAAATTTTCCTTCGTAATTTCTATTTCATTAATGTATGTATTAGGAATAGGATTTTGTTAACTATAATTAGTAGTAGCGTCTGATAGAAGATAACGACGCTTCTGGTACAACACCGCCAATAATGTATAGTATGGTAACAATCAAAGTACAATAGGAATGTTGTGGTAAAAAGCAAATATTTGTCATAAGTTGTTCGGTAATGTTAAAATGTTAAAGTTAGGGTAAGTAGAGAAGTAGGGTCTACATTATTAGGAATTAGAAATATTATATTGGTAATAAGGACAAGGAGTGAGGTCATAAATATTTTGTGTATTTTATTTGTAAAAATTCTAAAAATGTGGAAGCCATGTGAAATGATAAGGTTTATCTTATCTTAAAAGATAAGATTACATGTAAAGATAAGAGTTAAGGTATGGATTATGATTCTTCAGAGTAGATTTCTTATCCTATCTAAGAGATAAGGTGGATAATCATAAAATTTCTATAAATAGAGAGGCCACCCTCCTCATTTAGCATAGAAGGAAGTAGTGAGAAATATTGTATGAGTAAGTGTGTAAAGGAAGCCATTAAGAGGTGTAATTGTGAAGTTTCTCCCATAGTTATTATTGAAAGGCAAGTGAAGTTAGTAACACTTGAAGTACCTCATGGGTGAGATTGTAAAAATTTCATGTTGATATTATAATTTAAACTTATATTTCAGATTTTTCAGCATTCATTTGTATCATAGTCTATGGCATTCTTGTGCTATGTTTGTTGTTGTATTTCCAGATTACATCCACCAAACTAAAAGTTGTGTGCATTAGTAAATAATCATAGCACGAGGAGTTCCCGGTGGAGAATTATCATAGTTCCGGATTGGTGATGACAGGTGCACCGATGAGACACGTGGCATCGTCTGTTGGTCTTTTTCGAGTTTGGACTTTTCAACGGCCAGTAAAAATGTTTTAAACTCTAGCTAAGTGGTGAGCATGTGCTCATTTGGGGACTCGCTTTAGATTTTAACTCTGAAGTTGTGCTGAAGATATACGTGGAGGCCTCCACTGGTCCTTAGAATTTTGAATGGATGTTTCAATTTCTTTTGGATTCAGACCACACAGAGAACCTACACTTGTTTGGGGATACCTCCTATATTGCACCTTTGATGTTGCGCTGTTGAGACACATGGATGCTTTTGATGACCCTTTTAAACTTATCCAATTATGGCCTCGTGTGAAAAAATTATATGTGCTTCCTTGGTGGGTCCCCCATTTTTGACTCCACGTGGAATTCCCGCGGGGATTTTAAGTTTCACTATTCCCTCTCACTCTTGCAATTGCATCGGGCTGACATGTAGTTCCTTTCACAAGTTTGATACTTTCCTTAGGGTTGAATCATTCTGGATTGCCATTGCAAAACTTTTTTGTAACATGATTGCTAGTTTTGATTTGTAGGCTTGCATGACTGAACCGACTCTTTAATTTTATTTTATGTAGGGTTGTGTTTGATTAATTTTTCCTAAGGGGAAATTTTTTTCAACAAGTCCCAGTTAATATGGCTACAGAAGAGTGGTGTAAACCTTGTAATCAACCTCATTCAGCTGCAATTTTCCCAAATGCTTTTCTGATAATAAGTCTTGTTGCACAACCTCAACCCGAGACATTTTTCATACCTCAAATGGAGAGTGGGCAGCAAGAAACTCATGTTTAGAAAGTACCTGAACATAACTTAGTAAGTTTTAGTGAGGATGATTTCTTTGCAGTTAATATTTAGGCTCAGGAAAAGGCCCGGGAAAGTCAAAAAAGGAAAAATAGGCCTATTTTTCCCACAGTCATTGATGAAACATCAACTACAGGAAAAAATCCAGCTATCAATTTTTTAGTTCCACAAAATAACAAAAAGTGTTTCAGCTGGTAAAGACCAGAAAAAACAACTACAACCTGATCCAAGAAGATTATTTATACCTCAGATATCAAAAGCAGCTGAAGCAAAATCAGTTTTGACTAAAGCCTATGCTAAAATAGTAGAGTATGTTTCTAAAACTGTTGCTTCTTTTAACATTATTGATGTAATGAAAAATCATAATATTAACATATTAATATGGGATGCTCTAAGTATTCTAGGACAACAAGAGTTAATCTCTCATGAACTTGCTAAGCTGTAGATTTCTTCAAAAATAATAGAAAAGGAAGTTCAGAAAATAGATATGGTCCTTGGAATAATGGAACAAGACAACATTAAAGGATTTAAATGGATGGTTCAAAAAAAGTTAAATGCCCAAGAAATAAAGAAACCACCACCATTTTATTTTTCACTGATTATTGGAGAACATCTTGTTTAAAATTATATGGTTGACAATAGTGCAAACAACAAAGTTATGCCAAAAGTAATTATAGAAAAATTGGGTTTGCATTATGAACCTACAGAGAAGAGTGTGGTACAGCTTGATGGAACTACAACATATACAATTCATGTCATCAAAAATCTGGAGGTAAGAATACATGCTTCCTCAAATATTTTCATTCTGTAAGATATTACTGATAAGGATTTACCTCCCTATTTTGTTATATGATTATCTAGATATTTAACAGCAAAAATATGAGGTTATCTCACTTCAGATTGGTCCTTCTTGTTTTTCACTACATGTTATGGAACCAAAGTTGCTATCAATTCTAAACCATTGGCCATATTTCACATTGAGCCTCATGCTTCTAATGCATTAGTTAATTATGCATCCTTAGACCAATTTGATTTCGATAATACAGCTCATGTTTCAGCATTAGATGTTGTTTCTAATCTATTTATGGATGAAAAGACACATGAATAACACACTTGTGATCCTTTCAAAGAAGTTTAAGAACATATGTTTGGTGTGTATTGCATTCATGAGGAAACCACACTAATTCCCTTACTGTCTGAAATAGAAAATGCAGTAGAAGGGATTTGGAAGCTTCATTTTTATGGAACTAAGAAAAATAAAGGACAAGGAGCAGGTTTGATGCTCACTTCCCCCATAAACGAAAGGTATTTTTTAGCTTTGAGTCTCCAATTTTCATGCACTTGTAATGTATTTGAATACGAAGTGTTAATTCATTACTTACTTTGTGCTAGAAAGAGAGGTATCAATGTGCTACAAATTTTTGGTGATTCTGAGTTGGTTATCAACTAAGTAAGAAATTTCAATGTTTGTAAGAATCCACTAATGGAGTCTTATAGACATAGATTTGCAAACTTAATGGAATATTTGAATTCTATTAATATTCAGTCCATTCCTAGAAAATAAAATAAGCATGCAGATAGACTTGCAGTGATTGGTGCCAGTTTTGAAGTGCAGGAACAGATTAAAAACAACAAGATTTAGCCTCACATAAAGTTGATTGTCAAGCCTTCTATACCTGATAATGATTTGAATTGGCATGTTTTCGAAAATGATGAACAAATTTGTAGGTTTTTGCAGCAATAAGATGAATTTTCTACAGTAAGTCAAGATAAATTACAACACTTATATGGTGACCAGATTGTTCAGTTAAAGATGAATAAACTACCTCGAGGCTTGGTCACATTGGAAGACATCTTTAGCACTGATGATCAGTGAAGGAAAGAAAAAACTAAGATGTCAACACATGCTGATAATTATGAAGAGATCTCAGTTGATGAAGAAAAAAACTTATTTCTCGGAAAGGTACATTCTCTAGCTGAAAAACATTCCTTTATTAATCTTTGCAAGGAAATTAAAGATGTTTTCACTTGGAAATAGCAAGACCTAAAAGGATTTTATCCCAGTTTGATATGGCATACTATTGAATTACATCCAAATTCTAAGCCAGTTAGGTAAAAACAGAGGCCTGTGAATCCCAAGATAGAGCCTCTAATGAGGAAAGAAATATCTAAGTTGATCGAATCAGGTATTTTCTTTCGAGTTAAGCATTCAAGTTTGTTAGCCAATCTTGTTCCAGTTCGAAAAATAATGGAGAAATCAGATTATGTGTGGATTTTTTAGATCTTAATAAAGTTTCATTCAAATATTAGTACCCACTGCCTAATATGGATCAGATTTTAAGAACAGTTTCTGGTTCTGATAGATTATCTCTTCTGAATGGTTATAGTGGATACAACTAGATTCTATTATGAGAAGAAGATAGGTACAAAACAACTTTTACCACCAAGTGGGGTACTTATGCTTACAAAAGACTGCCTTTTGGCCTTTAAAATGTTTGTGTAATGTTCCAACATGCAATGGATATGGTTTTCTATAGCTTGTTAAATAAATGCATCCAGGTTTATTTAGATGATGTTACTATATTTTCAAAAAATTCAAATGAGCATGTAATACATATAAGGAAAACTTTCCAGTTCTGCAAACAGTTTGGAATATATTTGAATCCCAAAAAGTCTATCTTTTTAGTACATCAAGGTAAATTGCTTGGTCATATTGTTTCTAAACAAGGTTTAGCAATTGATCTTTTCAGAATTGAAGCAATATCACAACTATCATTTCCTCATCACAAGAAGGCATTACAAGTCTTTCTAGGGAAAATCAACTTTGTTAGAAGATTTTTTCCATATTTTGTAGCATTGGTTAAACCATTGACAACTGTGTTAAAGAAAGAGAATAATTTCTCTTGGACCAACGAAGGGAGAGAAGGGTTTGAAGCAATGAAAGTAGTCATCTCTCAAGCTCCTACTCTTGCAAATCCAAATTTTGATAAATATTTTACAATGTATGCACTTACAGGAGCTGAAACAATCTCAGCCATAGTAAGTCAAGTTAATGATGAAAATATCGAACAACCAATTCCTTTATTTGGACAAAGTTTGCATGATTACAAAATAAGGTACACATTTATTCAAAAACAAATACTTTTAGTAGTCAAAGGAATAACTATATTTAAGTACATTCTTTCAAATAAAAAAAATTCAAATTCTTGTTTCTCATCCAAGTGTTAAATATTTCTTGTTAAATAAAGAATTGAATAAAAAAAGAGCAAGTTGGATAACGAAATTCATGAAAAAATATGTTGATATCCATGTTGGGAAGATAGTTCAAGGTAAACTTTTCTTTGAACATCTAATTACTGATATGGAAAAATAGTAGGCTGCAGAATCAGAAGATCCAAAATAGCATGCTAAAGTTATGTATCAACAATCATATGTCATGGTGCATGACTGATTTAGCTAACTATCTACATCATGGCACTTATTCGGAAGGTATGGACAAGAATAAACAAAGGTATTTCAGGTTACAAGTTGTACCTTATGTTTCCATTGATGGTGTGTTATTCAATATATATATATATATATATGGAATCTTGCTGCGATGTGCCAATTTTGATAGAATTCAATGATTATTATTTGAATTCCATGAAGGACCTCCAGAAGGGTATTTTTCATATTGTACCACATCCTTAAAAATTATGAAAATTTGGTTACTATTGGCTCAGCATATTCAAAGACTATTTCGAATGGATCAAAAAGTGTAAGAAATGTGCTTTCTTTGTCGAAAAATAACATTTAGCTTCACTTCCATTACTACCTATTTCAGTTGATCAGCCTTTTATGAAGTGGGGTCTTGAATTTATTGGCATGATAAACCCACCTTCTTCACAAGGACACAAGTGTATTTTTACTGCTACAGATTACTTTACACACGCAACTGAAGCAATAGCCTTGAAAGATGCTAATGAAACTTTGATACTACCCTTTTTTGAAGGTGTAGTTTATAGATTTGGTATTCTAGCAACTATCATTTTAGATAATGCTTTAGCATTTCTTGGTGCAAAGGTAACAGATTGGGATATCAACCATGGATGTTATTTAAGTTCATCATCTAATTATTACCCATAAGGTAATAGGTTAGTTGAAAGTACTAACAATAATCTTTTAGGGATCATCAAAAGAACACTCAAAGATAACCAGAGAGCTTGGCATCTAATGTTGAATTTAACACTTTGGGCTGATAGAGTGACTCCTAAAAGATCAGTTGGCAATTCACCATACAAACTTATTTAGCTTAAAGAAGCAAGCATGCCTATTTAAGTTGAGTTACCTACACTAGATTTTCTACAACAAACGGAACTACTTGAGAATGAACCATTGCAGGTTCCTTATGCAGAATTAATGGAGTTACAAGAGCTGAGAGATCAAGCTCATGTGAACATGGAAAAGAATCATAAATAGATGAAGAATTTTTTTGATAAGAAGGATAATTTTAGAATATTCAATTAAGGAGATATTGTGTTGAAGTGGGATGTTGATTGTATAAAGCCAGGAAGAAACGCGAAGTTTGATACAATATGGAGTGGTCCTTACATGATTTTAGCTTGCAAGGAACACAATGATTTTTAGCTCTCAAGGCTAAATGGAGAGGAAATTCCCATTCTTGTGAATGGTATGTTTCTCAAACAATTATTATTGAAAATCCTACAGTGTCTGTTTAGAGTAGGATTTCCCTTCAATGAGTGCAGTTATTGGACATTGTAATATTTTTCAATTCAATAAAGTGCATTAGTGCACGTGATCTTGTTTAACAGATCCTTTGCAATTTTAGTTCATTTTGGAAGGGTTGGACCTTCAGAAGGAAGATTTTGGTGACATGCTTTAGAATCCATGCCCAATGGACAAGATCAAGGAACTTGTTTACAAGCTAGTAGGTAGCTTTCCCTGTAGGATCGCTAGAAATGTTGAAAATTTTGCACTTTTACAAAAATGGGAAACTTGAAAATTCATTACGATGGATAGCATTGATGAAGTAAACCTAAACTAGGGGAGATTATTTCAGTACAATATTGTTTCTGTTGAATTAATTAATGATTACATGAAATCTGTAGCTATGTGTGCAGTTACAAAATGTAGTAGATCACATAGTCTACAATTTCATGACTATCTTCAGCAAAAGAACACAAAGCCCCAAAGGACAGATGTGTTATCTTGATGAAGACATTGAATTGTAGAATAGATGAAGTGTTAATTATTGTAACAACAATCATAATTATAGATTTTAGCAATCAGAGTTCATTGTTAAATGTTACAGGTATTCTTTAGGGTTCTTTCCTTCATGATTGAGAAATTCAATTATATTATTGAGTTGTGTAACTCATCATATAATCCATAGAGAAAGTTGAAATGCAGAAAGAAATACACAACTCAGTTTCACAATTCATTTTTTATTCATAAGGAATTTAAAATGTTCCCACACAAGCTGTGAGATGTAACTGAAGAGTAAATTACAACTACGGAAGTAAGAGGTACATATGCATGGAAAAAATTAGAAGAGTATGAATGAACCCATCATTTCCTTGGGGTTTTTTTTTTTCGGTTGATGTATCTCCATCTCTAGCTTTATTTCATCTTCATTTTGCTACTTGCACTGTGCCTGAAAATAGAAAAGAAAAATTGTCAGAGTTGAGCTCAGGGTTAATCCATATTCCTATACTATCCAAATTCGTGTAGATGAATCTCTTAAAATACATGAGTTATAAATTACATGAAAATCAAAGTCAAAACTGATAAAATAACTTTTCTATAACAACATACATGATTTATTCACTCATAAATAAGGAGAGAGAAGAAAAGAATAACTATGGAACATAAAAGAGGAAAAAAAGCCTAAATATTTTCTAATTGTTTTCATAAGTGTGTAGGCATATGTTGCAGTGATGAAGAAAATAAAATCATGTCTTACATTCCTCACTATTAGATAAAGATTGCAGAGATTAATGACTTCGATCATATGGTACATAAAGTAGATTATTACAAGTACATACTGGTATGAAGGAAGAATGCAACTCAAAGTTCAGTAGCTTTTCTAGAAATACAAGGAATTACAGTGCAGATCAAAGGAGACACTTGCATGCTTACTTCCACTCAAATATAACAATACATGTTTCAGATTTTCAAATAGGTGAAGTACACGAATCAGAATATAAAGGTTGAAGTTAACTGGAAAGATAAGATTACAATTGAAATAGAATGAGAAAGAAATATGACATAATTTTGATAGGAATTTTCCATGTAAAATAGTAATTTTAAATATTTCCATCATGTTGTTTTTAAACTAATACATGCTTTAAATTTTGGATGTAAATCAAGTAGTAATGCATAAAGCAGAAAATACATGGCATGATCAAGATAACAGTTATCAAATTTCATCTTCCAACAACAAGCCATGATTTAATAGATGAAGGGTACATTTTCCAACTTAAAAGAAAGAAAATGAACATGTTCAAAAGGTAGAAGTTTTCAAATGACTCTGATGCACTCATCCAAAACAACAAAGAGCCAAGATAAATTAGCTAGAGAAGCTTAAAAGGTGAAACAGTGAATAAATATGAAGAGATTTTAGAAGTAGTAAGAGCTAATAAGGTATAGATGTAGACTTAAAGATAATGTAATTTTCCATATTTTACAAGTATAAGTTTTATAATATGATTTTATATTTCTATCATGATGAGGATTCATTACTTGTAGAATAAAAGAGTTTAAAATAGTAGCTCAAGATCCAAGTATCCTTCTTCATATAAAAATCATTGATCCAAGTATGTATCTTAACTTATAGATATGAACAAAAATTCACTAAGAAGTGCACAAATCTGTTAAAACATGGATGAGAATAGTGAAAAAATGCTACAGTAAGTGGAAGTAATGTCATCCTTGAACCATTATTAACAAAATCATGACAATAAAGAATGATTAGGGGAAGCTTCAAAAGAAATCAGCTCACAGAAAGCTCAGGGTGGTTTCATATAAATAACAAAGAGAGTAGAAATAAAAATACCCAAATATGGGTAATTTATCAAGGAATTAGAGAAATGAGAAAGAACTCACTAATTAAATTGGAGCTATCAAACCCTTAAAAGGCAGAGTGGAAAAAATGATGAACTAGTTACATTGAAGAGCTTGGAGATCAAAGCCATGCAAGAAATCATAGAACCCACAAATATTTTCAAAATTTTCAGTAACATATCCAAGGAAGAAAATGAAAATGGAAGTGCACGTGTGCAAGAGAAAAATTAGCTCACTTGTAACCACTCATGGTGGCCAACATCAAACTATGAATCACTTGTAAAACTCGATAACATATCAGAAGCCTTGCAAAAAGAATCTCAGGAATAATTAAGAAAAGGAGACCATTTTACAGCCATGAAGAAACTCAAACAATTCAAGCTCATGAACTCCTCCATAGAGGCCAAATAGAAAACTAAAAATGACAAGAGATGCAAGTGTTCGAGACCCTAGAACTTTACAGGCCAAAAATAACATAGTTCCAAGCTCGAAGCTTCAACAATGGCAGAATCTCCTTAAAAGCTTGCTCAGAAAGCTCTAACCTATCAGAGACAAAAGATACATGCACAAGGATTCACAAAGATGAATTTATAGAGTTCTCCAGAGCTCAAAGAAATAAAAATATACATGCAGCCATGACCACAATTTTTCACCTTGAAAGTTTGAGAGAATAGAAATAAGACAAACCCATATATTCAAAATCAAACCCATAGAGGTGGTGGCCATTATTTTTCTATGGAGACCTCATATAACCAACACATAGCTCAAATAAATATAAAATGGTGGCCTTGAGACCCTATAGAGAGCTCAAGAGAAGAAAAGAATGATAGAGAACCATTCTTGTAGAAGAATCGAGCTTCAAAAGCTTCAACAATGACATCGGGTAAAACATTTTCGAGGGCTTCACCCGCAAGCCAAAATGTAAATTGAAAAAAAGAATGGGGTTCAAGTTGATTTAACTCACCCAACTTAACCATGGCTCAACCGAACTCTCTCATGAGTCAGCATCGACGATAAACGTTCAACCAAGTACTAAAATCAATGATCAAGGATTGATACAATATTCAAAGAAAACATTCATGTTTAAAATGTCTCCAACCGGTTTAACTGCAAGGTTGAAACCCTAACTGAGGGTGTGAGATCAACGTCCTAAGATCCAACAGTACTAAGAATCAACGATCAAGAATCAGGACAGAGTTCGATGCAACCCAGAGGTAATCTAACTCACCCAGAGTTAGTAATCAACAATAGTGACTCAAAAGAAATAAAGATCAATGGATGAGAGGGCCCAATCCTTAAGATAAGTGTTAATGCATTTTAAATAGATCATAGGGCATCACATGCTCTCATGTAATATCAACGGTGAGAGATAATTCTTGAGAAATCAACAGTCATGGCCAAATCATAGTGGCTAATGTATTAAAAGCAAAGTTCCAGCGTAGAGGGTGAAGGGGTGAGTCGTCGTCATGAGGGGGGGGGCTTGACCCATGCCCTTATAAATTATTTGCATTTGACATATCAAAAATGGATCCCAAATTATAGTACAAACACCATGATGAAAAGGCCGACAACAATGATCACCCAAAAGGTAAATTCTAAACCTTAGTCCATTCAAAATACAAAAATACAACAAGTAAATTACAAGGAAATGATAATAATAAGGTGACAAACTATTATAGTATTACCAATGTTATACAAAGGTGCTCAAATATTTCAATAAAACCTAATGAAGCCCATGATCATGGTGTCGAATAATCAAAGCTGGTTTATTATAGTGTGATAACTTTTCACAAATTAACCCCTTGTTTTATTTTAAAACATAATAATGTGTTAAGTCCACAAGAGTGGTCAAAATTCATGAGGAAGATAAGTATGCACATCAAAGGTGGTCCCCACTGATAGAATGGTTTGAAAATGACTTAGAATGTAGTTATTCATGTGATCCCAAGAAGATAGAGTAGAGGTAAACGTCAAAATGCAAACAACCTTTTGAAGACTTGTTACCTTATTTTTCACAAATAAGAGTTGATTATGGTTGCACATGTGTTCACAGTGGTCCCCATGGTGGATTGGATTTTTTATTAGTAAGTGTTGGAGATCAAAGGTATTATTTTCACTTATATAGGGAATTAATTTTGCATCCAAAGGGAAAGTTGCATATGTCACATCAACCACAAGAAGACATAATTTGCATTCACAAAGAAGGAGACTTGCTCATCACACAAGATTTATTATTGGAAAATAATTCACCCTTGCTTTTTCTTAAAAATAGAATAGTCACATGCAATTGACTGAGTTGTAACCAAAGGATATTAATGCCTCAATGTATTAGCATGTTTATTTTATTCCTTTATTTATTAATAAATAAAGGATAAAAAAAGGATGCATGGGCGAGTATAATTTTAGCCTATTTTTAGGACGAGTGGGAAATAATTTTGCTATATATTGTGTGCCTTGGCAAAGAAAAAAAGAGGAATTTTAGATACAAGAGTGCTGAAGCATATTTTAACCAATTTTTCTCTATGAATGAGAAGTATTTTCCACTTTTCCAATAATTTTTTAGTCTTGTGTGTATTTTATTTATCCTTATGAATGTTGAATTCCTTGATTAATCATCTTACCCTCTTGAAAATTTAGTAATTTTTGCATGGTATTAATGTGCATGTATAACTTTATAGTATTGTTGTGATACTTTCCATCAATACATCAAAGTGTTTTCCTTTAATATTCTACAGAAAACTAATGGGATTTCCATAAAGAATTCATTCACATATCAATTGTGCATGTACTCAGTAAAATACATCTTACAAGTTTGGTGTATAACCTCAGTTTTAAATCTTTTTTACAATCTTCTTATACCCTTAAACCCAATAAAATTAGTTTAAGATACATCAATAAGGAAACAGACTAGATACCAGAGACTCACATCAAAATAGGTATACCCATAGACCTAATGTGTTTCCATTGTATCTATGAAAGAGAGAGATAAATTTTGCAATCTTAGAACACCTGCACCCATCTCTCTACAAGGTGCACCGGTGATTTTTGTGAAGAAGAAGGATGGATACCTATTATTGTATATTAACTATAGACAGATGAACAAATAAAAATAAGGAATCATTACCCCATTCCGTACATTTATGATTTGTTTGATTAGATTAAGGGGGCTACTGTGTTTTCCCAGATAGACCTTAAGCCAAGGTATCATCAATTGAGCATTACGGAGGTAGATATTCGTAAGACATCCTTCCCCATGAGATTTAGACACTATAAGGTCACAGTTCTACCATTTAGTCTAAGGAATTCCCCACAGTATTCATGATTTTGATGAATGGGTTATTCATGACATTTTTAGGCCATTTTTTGTTCGTGTTCCTAGATGACATATTGATTTACTCCATGTATGTGTGAGGAGTATGAGGAACAACTTTAAAATTTTCTATAGTATCTTTGATAGCAATAAATTTATGGGAATCTAGAGAAGTGTGCGTTCTTTAATTCATAGGTTCAATATTTGGGTCACATCATTTTTAGGGAAATTATCATAGTAGATCCTTCTGAGATTAGATCTATCATTGATTTTTCAGTGTCGACCAATGTGACCAAGGTAGGTAGTTTCATGGGATTAGTAGAGTATTACAGGAGGTTTGTGTAGTATTTCTCACGTATTTGCTCATCCCATCACTTCCTTGCAGTGAAAGGGGAAAAATTTTATATGGTCAGACAGATGTGAGTAGGCCTTTAGGACTTTGAAGAAATGCCTTTCTACAACACTCATCCTTGCAGTTCCAGATCCACAAAGGGACTTCTTCGTATGTACATATGCTTCATTAGTAGGGATAAGATGAGTATGGATGAAAGATAGCTGAGTTGTAGCTTTTGAATATCACAAACTCCAAGATTATGAGCTCAATTACCTGATTCATGCAGCAGTGGTTCATGATTTGGTTCAATGGTAGTATTTTATATTGGACAGGAGGTTCAAACTTAGGACAGATAATTTAAGCCTATAACACCTTTTCTTATAACCTAGTCTCAATGCCTGTTAACATTGTTGGATGGATATTTTACGTGAGTATGATATCAATATTGAGTATGTGGAATGCAAGGAGAACATGGTAGGAGATGGCTTGAGTCAAAAGAGACACCTTTCCATTGATATAGTAGTGGGTACAGATCTAAGGACTGGTATTCTATAACAGCTTCCTATTATCTCTTAGAAGTGCAACTTGGTTGAGGGATAACAATAGGGGTTCTAAGATTTTTTTATTCCCTCAATTCTGTAGATACAAAGGAAACACATCAATTTTGTGGGTATATTGATTATTGAGGCAATTCTCTATTATCAAGGCCATTTCCTTATTGATTTATCCTAAACTATATTTTTTGGGGGTTTTGATGTTTTAAGGGTAAGAAAGATTTTTGTAGCTAAATTTAAATGGAGCGATACACCAAATTTATTGATGGATTTTATTGAGTACATGAAAAATAAAATTGAGAAACAAATCGTAGATGCACGAACCAATTGGTTTTTCAGCTTGATCCAAAGGAAAACACATGTATTTTGAGGGAATAAATCACAACAAAAAAAAACAACTAACATGCACACTAGGACTGTGTAGAAAACACCACATTTACAGAAAGAAAAGATAATTAAATAAGGGAATTAACACTCACAAGAGATAATAAAAATATACAAACTAGTTCAAATATTTAGAAATCCGATAAATGGTTCTCATTCAAGGGTAAAACTAACAAAAAAAATCTTCAGCACTCCTACATCCAAAAATTCCTCCCCATACCTTGTTAATGCACATAATATATACCAAAAATATTTCATCCAACCTCTCCTAAATATAAGGTGACAGACTTTTACTCACCCATGCATTTTATTTTTAGCCTTTATCATTAATAAATAAAGGAATAAAATAATCATGCATTTTAGAATGAGGCAAAAATAGCCTTAGTTCCAAAAATACAATTAGTCAAAGTGTAGTTGAATACTCTTTTTTTAATACAATGAATAAAATTCAGATGAATATTTTTTGCTAAAAATAGATCTCGCTTGATCTGCCAGTATTCTCCAATGTGCATGCAATTATTTCCATTGTGATGTGGTTAATGATTAAATAATCATATTTAATTCTTTGATGTGTCACTTGTATATTCACCCACTTGTAAGGGTATTTTTTCCTCTTCTCTAGTTTGTCCAATAGGAATGACACAAAAAATTTACTGTCATGTAAGTGAAATAATACCTTTGCCTCTAACCCTTACCATATTTATTCACCCATGTGGGGACCACATGTGAGCACATTAGAAAGAAAAATCAATACTCTTATTTTGTGAAAAGTAAGGTAATTAGGATCCACTTTATTCATGTTAGCTCTGATGTCGAATATGTACAAGTATTATCCTTCTTTTCTTTCCTCACAATGTCATGAACATACTCGGAAAAATTCATTTTGCAAGAAATAAGGTAATAATTAACCTTTTTTGTGGGGTCTCTTTGGTAAGGTTTAAGGTATCTTTTCAATTTTTAAGGTAATCATTAGTCATTGTTGACTTGGGTATAAGCATACATGGCATATAAATCATTAGCCCTCTTTGTGATCATTAGCCTCCATGAATTGGAAAATATGGTTTTAAAGGCTATAATCGAAGGCTAAGAAAACATTAATCATTGATTTAAATAAAAAAAGTCCCCCTTAGACCACGTGGTCCACTTCCTTACTCATATTGTGGCATAGTTTAGTTATCAAACCTTAACAAGGGTCAAACTGAAATTATTAATATTTGAATGGGGATACTCCCCTCTCCTCATGATACTTGGACAGTTCTATTTGTTGATGATTTCACATTAACTTAACTAACCACAATTGTTCTTGGATAGTTAAGGCCTTGGATCCTCAATGAAGATGGTGTCACATGTATGCACATATGGCTAAGTTTGGGTTCACTAACTCCATGGTTAAGATGGTAGTTCATTTTCGGGTGATGATTTTGATTTCACACCTGTTATAAAAAATTCACCCTACAAGGTAATTTTGATTAATTGCACAATTTCTTTAGGCTGGAGCAAACAAAAATCATGAAAGGAAAAAATTCAGATTTTGATGCCCCCCTTTATTTTCTCTAACTTCATTTTCCTAAGAAAATCCAAGGAGTTAGTAAATATTTGCAAAAATCTGTAAAAATGAAGTCAAGGGCTTGTTTTAGTGCAAATCAGGTTTGAGGGCTACAGATGGAACCAATGTGGATTGTACAAAGGTTCGTCATACCAAGTTTGGTTGTGATTTGCAAAGGACGCAGTGCATTCCAGAAAAAAGTGGAAATAATTGTTCTGTACAGTCCATCAGACAACTAGAACAAAGGTACATGTGATGCCCAAAAATCTGATTTGGCCATGATGAAGTGTATTGTGGATAAGGCAGAAAATTACGTCGAGGACAATCAGTCTCAAAAAAGCCAAAAAATTTGAAACCAAGGGAAATGTGAAAAAAGTTTAAGTTTTGTCCCACGCGGTCTGTGGGATAGCTGGGGCAAAGGTACGTGCAGTACCCGAAAATATGAAATTTCCTCAAGTTAGTGTATTGCAGATATGGCGGAAAAGGTTGTCTTGGACAACCGAGAACTAAAACAAAAAATCACTAATCAAAGCGCAAGCTTAGTGTACTGCAGGTATTTCAAAAAAAAAAATTGTCCCAAGTCACACAGGGACAAGCAGGACATCCACACGTAAAATATATGCATGACAAAGGAATAGGTAAATGTAGATAATTTTGGCCTAGACAGTCCGAGTACACGTAGGACATGAGTTCCCTGAAAACCCGCATACCCGTAATTCAAAGGAAAAGTCAATGTCTGACCCCTGAACTTCAAACGGTCATAAATTTTGACCACGAGCTTTCATTTTCAAAAAATTTTACTTTTTCAAAAAGGGAACAACGTCCTCTACGTTCTAACTATAACAAATTAAATGCTCATTTCCTTAAAGTGCAAGAAATTCTTAATAGACCCAAAAAAACTACCTACACTCTCATTGCCATATCTTTTTCATTTCTCAATGAAATCACACAAAATTGGTACTGTTAGAATCATGGATCCGAGTGAAATTTACAAAAATCTAGAAATTTATAATTTGATGAAGGATTTATAGTGATTTTGTAGAAAACGTGTGTAGTTTAGAACATTGATTTTATTGGTGGTTGGTAGAACATTTAATGAAGCATGGGGCCGACACTTTTCACTGTTGCAAGTCATGGGACATCATGGGGATCCTTTTGCAAACACTATACCATCATTTTACTCCATTTATGACATCTTGCAAGGGGTGGGTAGGCATATTTTGGGATTTTCATTTTTCCCTCTCTCTCTCCTCTCAGAATTCTATAAATTAGAGTGTTCGGCTCATTGTAAAGTGGAAATAGTTTTGGAGTAGTAAAACTCTATCAAATTGGTTTTGTGAAGCCAATGTACTATAGACCCTTCTAGTGGATTCCTTGTATAGTGATCCATGCCATTATTTTGTCAAAGATTGAATTGTTCATACCAATAAAGTAATAAATACAAGTTTGTGGATGTCTCTTCCTCTGATGTGTTTGATTGAACTCTTCTTTCCTATTCAACCTCATGCAAATATATTGTTTCTATCTTATATTCTTTCAAGGATTCATTATCATGGTGCATGTAAGCAATAATATTTTTTAATGCATTTTGCTAGACTGTGGAGAACTGTTATCACCCCTTCTAGTATGTACTTTGCGTATATTTTTCACACATTGAAAGACTGTTCTCGCACCCTCTTTTTTTGGTGTATCACCACTTTAGTGTAGTTTTTGTTTTTGTGCACTCTCTCTCCCTGATCGCTTGGAAAAATAGAATAGGATAAGATAGTTTTTTCTTGCATTAGAGTATATTGTGGGAGGTGTTTTACGAGAAATAACCATACTTCTCCAGAGGTCTATCTCAAGCAGTAAGTCGCACAACTTGGAGGTAGTTCCCATGTTATTCAATCACACCTTGAGCTCAAGCACACACACTTGTGCAAATCGAAAGGTGTTGTGATTCGATGATAACAACACCATTTACCTTTGTACGATTAAAAATCCATTGTTGATCTTAAATTCTGTGGTGAGTTAGGTTACAATGCACGAGTTAGCTAGAAATGTTTTTTGAAACCCTATTATTCTTTCACTTTCATGAGCTCATTCATAGTGAAGCTCTGTAAAAAAAAATTTCTTCTTAGCCATTGTGAGTACTTTGGGCTAGATTTTCCTATTCTTTGAGCCTGGGCGAGCAATGTATTTCTTGGAGTTGATTTTACACAAACTTACTTGCCATAGATGATGGTGGAAGCTTTAATATTTAGAGGCTTCATGTGAATGCATTTTAACTTGCTTCCCTCGGCCATAGTTAAGAATTTATGAGGTTTTCTAGGATTTGAAAATCTGGTAAGTTCTTCCTTTGTTTCTAAGCCACTCTACATTTCGTTTCTCTACATACGAGTGTTTTAGTTCTATTTTGGTCACTCTGAAACTTTGTTTTAACTGTAATGGCTATATTTTGTATTCTAAGCCTCCATTGGAAGGTACTCGAGATTTTTTTATGTGTTGAAGCTTTTGGGGCAAGTAAGTTGCAACGAACTTGAAAAAAATGAAACAGGTCAAGGAGTTCGAGAAACCAGGTTATCGATCAATCGTGCATTGGAAAAACAGTTTATTTCATTATCGATGGAGCCCCAAATCAATACCAACGTAGCTCACACACCCATAAAATGCATGAACAAGGAAAAAAGGGAATAGATTTGTAGCAGAGCCATGGCAAGAAATGGCCGAATTCAAACCCCAGGAAGCATGCCAACATCCATCAAACAGAGCTATTAAAATAACATACAAATCCGTGATTTGAGATTGTTCATAATGATCGCTATGAAATAATAAAACCCAAAATGACATAAGTCACCCAACAACAGGGACACAATGCGAACCAAGAGAGCAATGCATTGTGGCCAAGCTAGGTAAATAAGAATTGAATCATTCTAGTTATCCATAACGATCTGGATAAATATATGCAACAAATGCATAAGTCTTACAGGCTCAGAATACAACAACACAACTCGCAAAATACACAGAAACAGATTAACTTCGTTGGTTAAAATCCCGTGACAAAAGATCTATTGATACCCAGGAAATTCCAGCAGCAAATATACTAAGACACCATGGTACGAACAGTAAAATAGGGTACAAAGATAAATCTCAGCATATATGTAAGTGGGTGAAGTTCAAGTATATAATACTAAAGATCGAGGTGTTATTGCTGGAAAACACACAAAAGATCCCAATTCTTACCTTGTCGAATAGCTACACCGTGGCACAAACTAGACCTCTATATTCTTAAGGATAGTGAACATGAAAGAAATATGGAGACTACTGGAGAAAGAAAGACCTTCATCCATAACGGCCATATTTTACAGTGAAACCCTCGAAATATCCGCAGAAAAGAAACACATAAATGGATATCTTCATAATTTTGTAGGCATTCAAATGAATCCTTGCACAGGAAAATAAACCCTTATCTTGAAGAGATAAAGAGTCTGAACTCTACTGGAGCTTTACCTTTATGAATGGCGGTCGTCTCATAAACTTCAAACATAACCTTCGAAGAATCACAAAAACGAATAATTGTGCATATGTAACACCTCAAAATGAACCAGATAGCTCGTAGCTGCAGAATAATCACCTCCATGAAGATTTCAACAGAGCTTCACCCATTCCCGAAGGAGCTAAGAATGAAATGATAAGATTCAATTTTCTCTTTTATGTCCTCAACTCATCGATGGTCAAGATCGACGGCAGAGACTTCGAAGCAAAAAATAAATGACCGTAAACAAAACCCCCAAAGTAACTAAGGCTCCAGCAGTTACACATATCAAATAAGGGTGAAACCCTAATTAGTGTTGAGCTAGTACCGCCGACATCATCATATGTGTCCAATTCTTCTAGAAGGGGATTTATCTTATTGATCAAATGATTAAGGTATTTGACCTTAATCTAAACTTTAGTCTATGCACATGTGTAAAGATAAAATCAAAAGGGGCCCGAAAATATGATACATGTCATGTAATGGTCCAAGGAGGTAATGATTAATCAAGGGCCTGAAATTTGTAAGATTTAAACCTTATAAATGATTACTATATGCCATGGCAAAAGTTAAAATATTGCTAAGGTCTACTTTACCTTGAAATATCAGATGATGCAAAACAAAATTCAGAAGGGGCTAGCATGGTAAGTGTCAAGTTCCAAGACCATAGTTATGCCATGTTTATTTCAACCAAACTATGGGTAAATAATATATACCAGGTTAGGTATAATAATCAATTGATTATTATTAAAACGTATTATATGCCATGGAAGATAAGACAAGGAGAATAATTCATGCACAGTGTCAAAATCAGATTCATGATGATTAAAGTGGAGCCTAATTACATTATTTTTCACAAAATGTGAATATAATTATTGTGCACATCATACAGCTGGTCCCTATAGAGAGGGTGAATATTTTGCAGAGTATGAAGACAAATATCATGCACATTGGAGGAGACTTGCACAACAAGAAAGTTGTTAATATTAGCCAAAAATATTCACCCAAATTTATTAATTGTATTAAAAATAGAGCAGTCAACTACACTTTGACTAAGTATATTTTTGTAACTAAGGCTATTAATGCCTTCTTGTAAAAGCATGGTTATTTTTATTTATTTATTTATTCATGATAAAGGCTAAAATTAACATGCATAGGTGAGTACATACTGAACTCTATTATTAGGAGCAGTTGGGTGAAGTATTTTTGCTATATATTGTGCGCACTAGCAAGGCACAAGGAGGACTTTTGGACACAACAGTGTTGAAGCATATTTTTTTCCATTTTTCCCTTGAATAAGAACTTTCTATTGCCTTTCCAATTATTTATAGTGGTGTGTATCTTTCTATTAATTCTTGTGAATGTTAATTCCTTGATTAATCATCCTACCATGATGTAAATATTGTATTTTCTACACAATCTTAGTGATAATTTTTAACTTGTTTTGTTGTTGTGATTTATCTCTCAATACATAATTTTTTTGCCATAAGATTCTACTAGAAAATATTGGTTCGTGTATCTACAATTTTTTCTCAAATTTATTGTGCATGTACTTAGTCAAATCCCTCAATCAATTTGGTGTATAAAACAATTTTAATTTAAGTTACACTCGTATTTTTACCCTCAAAATCCCAAAAAAAATCATTTAGCATACATCAATAAGGAACCGGCCTTAATACTGGAGACTCACCTCAATAATAGGTATACCCATAGACCTTAAGTGTTTCCATTGTAGCTATCGAAGTCAGAGATAAAGAAATCTTAGAACCCATGTTGTCATCTCTCAACAAGGGTGCAATTTTGAGAGATAATAGTTTTTTGAACACCCAGTGGGATGACAACTACTATTGATGCATTATTAAGATTGAATATCTGAAGTAGAACTCATCTGACAACTCCGTAAATATGATTTCAGATTAGTACAACACTTTTCAACATCATTAAATTTCTTAGCTGCAATTTTTAGTTATTATTCAAGAAAATCATATCTGTTATTTTGTTGTTATCAGTTGTTTTGGTGAACAAAAAACATTTATTTCATAGTTTTAATATTGTATAAGGTCCCGCAACCATGAACCCTCATTTTCAATAGTATTATCAACCAAATGAACAACATTTTTATCAAATTTCCCCTTCAAACCAATTCTTTGACACCTATCATAATGATTATCCTTATGACCCAAACCTCATAAATCACTATAATGATTATTATGTTGTTCAAGATCAAAGTTATGCAGAGGGTTACAATGATTTTGAAAGGCAGAGAGATCTTGAAATTGAGCTTAATGAACTTAAGCAATCATTTTTAGTTGTCAAGGAACTATATGAGAAATCATTAAAAGTGAAGAAATATATGCATTAGGTTGAGGAACCCTCCCACTTAACGTCCCTATAAAAATGCAGTGTCCATAAACCCTCCTTACCAACTAATGCAGCCTATTCCTTAGTTTCCAAATTATACGGCTATTGCAATTCCTACTTTTTCTACCCCGCAATCATGTACTGAAATCAAATTTAAATTTCCAAGCTGGGGTTCATATTTTGTTCTAAATGATGACATTTTACCCCAACCTTTTGTTCAAAATTTTCTAGTTAAGGATAAAATTAATCCCACTCCTCCTCCTTTACCCATACTTCGAGTCAAGGAAAGAGAGAATCAAAATATCATTCAGGAGGGGAAGCCATCTAAAGAAAACATCATGATGGATTTTTGCAGAGCATGCAACAATGGGTTTCTAGATTTTAGTTCAATCATATTTCAGAGTTAGAGAGGTAACCCATTCAAAAGTTATAGTCTGATTTTGTAATAGATCAAAAACAAGTAATAGATAATCAGTAGTTTGCATATTCTTATCATAGTGCACACGAAGGCACCATACTCGTACAAACTACTAATTTATTATAATTTTTAGAACCTGAACAGGATATTCATATTAGTTTTGAAGATAAATCAGTTGATCTAGGGAACAACATCCTGCTTGCATCTTATTAGATGACAAGTTTGATGAGAAAAATGAGAAAGAATAGTTTCAAGATTTTTCAGAAAATTCAATTGAGTGTGAAGACACTTATTGTGCTGCATGTATGGAAATAGTTACGTTATTAGGAACTTTCACTAATGCACAAAGGTTATCAAATGATAATACAAGTAGTTATGAACATAAATATTCCATTAAAGTTGACACTGAATGTTAAGGAAATATGGTAAATATGGATAGAATGGAAGAATTTGAAATTACTGTTGAAATATCAATCATAGTAATTATGGATCAATAACTTGAAGATGATAAACAACAATGTGAAAAGGATGAAAATATTTTAAAGCTATTTAAATAGGTAAAACAACCCTCAAATCAACTTCACGTTGTCATGATTAATGAGTTACAGTAGTTTGAAAATTTTGAATAGTTTTCAAGTCAGTTTCAGAATGTCAAAGAGATTAAATAACAACTTATAAAGGATTAACAACCTTAAAAACAACTTCAAAAATATCCTATGACTGAAAATGATGTTCATGATTCAATACAAAATAAGAGAATAAGTTTACTAGTTGTTCGGAGGCCATGTCCTATTTGGTACCTTCCTGATTCACAACAAGTTACAACAATACTAGAGTTCATGCTTGTATCAAGGCCTAAAAATATGCATCAAATCCTCAAGAATCAGTTCAAAAGTCTGCCAGAACAGTTTGCAGATCAGCTAGAAAGGTTCTTCGTGTTTTGGTCTAATTTTAGGAACACATTCAACATACACATCTCTTTTTTAGTTATTTCATGTTACTTGTTTTGCAAGCTGAAATTATTACCTCGTTTCTAGAGAAAATAAAGTTATTTTTGATTTCCTTTTTTAGGTTTCATTTAGCTTCAACTTGCTAATAGGATATATTAGGATTTCTCTTTTAATAATTTCATTCATGCATGTGATCTTGCTTACCAGATCATTTCCTCGATTTAGTATATTTTTCAGAAGGGTCAATTTTCTAGAAAAGGCAGGTTTTGGTTATATGATTTTGATTCCATGCCCAATGGACAAGAGCCAGGAATTGGTCTTATAAGCTAGTAAACATATTTCCACGCAGGATTTCCAAATAAATTTATAATTTTTGCACTTGTTCAAATATGGGCAACTCGAAACTACATTTTTGGATAAAAAGGATAGATGGATGGACCTAAACAGAAGGAAATTAGAATTGAAATGTCACTTTATTAGTTTCAGAATGCATATTTCCTATTTATTGTGTCCTTATATCACATCTTTGTCATGATCATGCATTAGATCCCCTAAGAAAAGGGGAAGGACCTTGACACAAATGGGAAGGATGGAATAAGAAGATGCACAGACCAAAGCTTGTAGAGGGATAGTTTACTTCATGGGTGAAGTAGGTTTCAACTTATCTTTGTTCAATTTTAAGTTGTTATAAGTTATCTTAAGTTCATTCATTATGAGTAAATGAAATTTTCCTAGTGTGTATCAATAGTACATTTTTCATTTTACATCATGTAAGTGAATGAATAATGCAAAAAAATAAAGTTATAACTCATCACATGAAGAAATTCTCATTTATTTCATAATTATTAAGTATAGTGAACCCACAAAAGCCATGGGAATAACTCTAAAATAAATTGCATGAAATGAAAGTATATGTATTTAAAGCTATGAACCAAAAAAAATGGAAATCCATCATTTCCCGATTGGATAGATTTTCCCGTAGTCATTTGGTTTCATCTTTCTCTTCCAACTCTCCTTTTCATTCTCGGTAGGTTCCTACAAAGTGAAACAATAGATTGTTAGAGCTTCGAATTACACAATTCTCTTATATTAATAGTTTCAAATAAATAAAATTTTATGAACATGGATGTGAAATTAGACATTATAGAAATGAATAAATGTAGAATGTCAACCTTAGAAGCATGCCACAGGAAAAAACATACCACAAGGTATATCTTAGACAAAGAAAAAGATCACATAGAAAGAATAGAATTGAATTATGCTCTCAGTACAAAAGTATAAGTGAAGCAAATATAAAATTACAACATCAATAACATGGTACAATACCAATTACAAATTTTTTTAATTGCATATCTAGTTATCATGAATCCCAAAACATGAATGAAAAAGGTATAGTTGCACTAATGAAGAACAATGATGCACAAAGTGTAACATAAATAGAAAATAATGAAGCATATTTGAGTGTATTATACCATAGCATGAAGTGGCTAATATCGTACATTACAATGCATTGAGGTGCAAAACAGGAGAAAACATCAAGTTTTAGCAAATAGGAATAATTTTTATCTATCAAATATATGCTTGTAACTTTTAAAATATGTAACTTATCAAATGTGCAATGGAATAAAAGGGGTCATCACATAAGAGTTACAACAATGATACAACCTCAGATTATCATTTTCTGAATCAAGTGACAGATAAGAAATATCAAGCAAGCTAGGAACAACATTAGAGAGGAATGGTTACTATAAGTATATGTTCAGATCTAAAAGCAGCAAATTTGTGAGAGTATTTTCATCATATTAAAAGAATCCAATATAAATCTCCAGCTCGCAATGAAAATTAGTAGATCAGTGTTACAACACGTTTATGAACAAAAGGTGATCAAACAAGTAACTTGCAAAAAAATATGTTCTCAAGGATCATCATATTTATAATCTATAGATTGAAATTACAGTTAACCTCCACTCAATATAGTTGTGCAATCTTGTAGTCTTTATTCAAAATTGAGTGCACCAAACAAAAATAAATGGAAAGTTTGTTCAGTAGCAAGAAATACAGGTTGCCCATCTTATATCATTATATATTGATACAGAAGGCTACAACCAATTACGCAAGAAGACATTTAGTTGAATTTAAATTTTCAAGAATTGTAGTTGTTTCAGAACACAAATCTGAGACTACAGTAAAAGAAATGTTTCCATCAGATGTTTTTAACTTGATTTCCTCTACTAATAATTGCTATCCAAAATTCACCCTCAAGGTAATTTTGATAACATGCATCAAATTATTCAGTCCTGAGCAAGTAGATTGATTCAAGGCCCGAAATCATGTTTTTGGGGGCCCCTCGGCTTCTCTCTAACTCTCCCATCCAAGAAGAAATCCCAACGAGTTAGAAAAAATGGAAAAAATGTGAAAAATAAGGTTGCAGGATTGTTTTAAGGCGTTTCGGGTCTGAAGGGTTCGGGTCGTACTAAGGTTCGTTGTACCAAGCTTGGGGCCAAAAAACAAAAGAAATTGGCTAAGTCAGACATTTTTGTCCCAGGCAATCCGTGGCACAATTGGGACAAAGGTACGCGTGAGACGCGAGGGATGCGAAAAGCCAAATCAGACGAAAGCAGGGAAAATCGTCAAGTTTTTGTTTCGCGAGGTTTTGGGACAGCCGGGACAAAAGTATGCGCAGGACGCGAATTGGCTGATTTTCCGAAAGACAGTCCATTTCGGGTGGTTCGGAGATATTTGTCCCAGGCAGTCCAGGACAGTTGGGACAAAAGTACACAAGGGACGCGAAAAGGTGAAAAAGCCACAAATAGGAACAAGGAAGCCCGAATCGGCTGAAGCAGGAGATTTTCATCTGGGACAATCGGGACAAAGGTATGCGTAGGACGCGAGGCACGCGAAAAGCTGAATCAGCTGAAGGCAAAGAAGAAAAGTCAACGTTTGACCCGTGAAACTTCAAACGGCCATAACTTTTTACTCCGAGCTCCGATTTTCACAAAATTGGAATTTTTGGTAGATATATTTAAATAAAAGAAACATATTCAGCTCCAGTCAGTTAATGCTCATTCCCGTCAAATGACAGAAAATGCCTGCCATACCCAAAATAGCTGCCCGCACTCAGAAGGCCATAACTTTTACATTTCTCAACGAAATCGCACAAAATTGGTACCGTTGGAATAATGGCTCCGATCCCGATGCACTGAAATCAAGAAATTTGATATTTTATTAGATATTGGTGGATATTTTTCACAAAATGGGGCCGGGTTCATAACAGTGTTTTATTTGGTGGTTGGGAGTGTAATTAAGAGGCATGGTCATCATTCTTTCTTTGCTGCAGCACCTGGGACAGTATGGGGATCTTTTTACAAGTAATATACAATCATTTTACTCAACTTAATGCATCTTACAAGTGGTTGAAGGACAAATTTTGGGATTTCCATTTTCCCTTCTCTCTCTCTTCTCATTTTCTTATAAATTGGGGTGTTGGGCTCATTGTAAAGAGAGGTAGTTTTTGTAGCAAAGCTCTACCAAAATTTATTTGTGAAGCCAATGTGTTGCAGGCTCTTATTGTGGACTCTTTGCATGGTGATCCAGGTCCTTACCTTGTAACCGATTGAACTGTGCATATCAGGAAGCAATAAAATATAAGTTTGCGGATGTATCTTCCCCTGCTGTGTTTTCTTGCATTCTTCTTTCCCCTTCAACCTCTTCTTTACAATAATATTGTGTTTATTATTATGTTCATGCAGGGATCCATTATCATTGTGTATGTTTGAAATATTGTTGTGAATGCATTTTGCTAGATTATGGAGAACTGTCATCACCTCTTCTAGTGTGCACTTTGCTTCTATATTTCACGTATTTGAAGACTACTCTCACACCCTCCTTTTCTGGTGTATCACCGCTTTAGAGTAGGATTTCATTTTATGCATTCTCTCTCCCTGGTCCCTTGGAAGTTTAGATTAGAATAGTTAGTTTCCCCTGCATTAGAGTAGATTGTGGCAGGTAGTTTAGGAGCAAGAACCGGCTTTCTCTGGAGGTCTATCTCAAGTAGCAAGTCCCAAAACTTGGAGATAGTACCCATGTTATCCAATCACACCGTGAGTTCAAATATATGCGCTTGTATAAACCATAGAAGGGTGCTGTGATTTGGTGATAACAATAATTTGAAACAATCAAATATTGATGAATAATCTTGGACACTGACATGTGAACAAAAATTTGCATTAAAGCATTGTGATCATGTAAGTAAAAGTGAAATAATCTCAAAATATCATGACTATGGAATCAGAAACTGAACATTTATTTTGAGTATTACTTTTCAAAGCCATCTCACAGGCTTATACTTTCCAAAGTTACATAATTTTTCAAGTTTCATGTTATTGTAAGCTTCAAGAATTCACATTTCAAAGATACAATGAAGATAGGTTAGATAGGGAAACACTATATCAAAAAGAAAAATGAATAAATCACCAAGCATGGGATATAGCATAAAATAAAGTTTTTAGAATTCAAGTTTTCAGTGTAAGAACAAAAAACAATCTTAAGTGAAAATACAGGGGTGAAGAGAATAACATATATAAAAGTAGATGCAGTTTTGAATCAATGTTATACTTAAAATTCTCAAGTATAAAACGGAGGAAGGAAGAAATAAATTCACATTATACCCACTACAATGGTGAGATCAAGTCTTGAACATCGTAAAAACAATAAGTGTAAAATCATAACTCACCAATAATGCTAAATCATCCAAATCATAAAATGAGCCCTACTACAATGCCATATATAGAACAATTCCATTGTGTACATATTTTCATTGTAGGAAGACTAAAGTTTCTTTCACAGGTTTACAAACAATATGAGAGGTGCCTTGTAGATTTTAGTTTTCATAAACCAGTAAAGTGTACAAAATTTCAATGCACATTCTAAAGATCCTAGCCCCAAATCTTAGTCACAAAACTATATGTGAAAATATTTTATCAATCTGGAAAAGATTACAAGAAGATCCAAATTCATACATGAAGTAAGTTGCAATGGACTTGAAAGAAATGAAACAGGTCATGGAGTTCTTCAAATGAGGTTACTGATCAATTGTGCATTTAACAAAAAGTTGAGTTCACTATCGATAGAGACCTAAATCTATACCAACGTAGCTCACAAACCCATGAAATGCATGAAAAAGGAAAAAAGGGAACAAATTTTTAGCAGATTCATGACACAAAACAACCAAGTTCAAACCTCGGGAAGTATCCCAACGATAATGAAACAGAACTATTAAAAGAAAATACAAAGCCCAAATTGTAAATTTTTCATAATGAGTGCTATGAAATAATAAAACCAAAATTTTCAAAACTCGTTGTTATCCCAATTTTACCCCCCAAGAAAAATTGATGAAACATGACCTTGCATAAGAAAATCAAAAGGGTCATTTAAGTCTAGTGGGCTCACAATCGATCCCAAATATGAGGGGCAGGTGGGCTCAAAAATGGAGGATCAAACAATATAAAAGGAGGCCAGAGGCTCATAAGAGAATATTGAAGAAAGGGCTCAAATTTTTTGGAATTCGCATGCGAGTTGACTTGGGAAAAAGCAACGGACTCACAGAAGGCGTCATGTGTCACCTTGGTGCAATTCCAAAAGGCACATCAAAATGGAGATCCCAAATGTGCATAGACCCTCAACTTTTCCAAAGTCTCAAAATGTTGCAATGGTCACAGAAAAAGTCAAAGGACTCATAGAAGGCAACATGTATTAGCTCGGCGCAATTCCAAAGGGCACATCAAAATGGATACCCCAAATGTGTGCAGACCCTCCACATGTCCAAAGTCTCAAAAATTTGCAACGACCGTAGTGAAATTCAAAGGAATCATGGAAGGTGCCACATGTCAGCTCGGTGCAACTTCAAAATAAGAATCAAGAGAGGGTTCCCAAATGAGCACGGGCTCGCCATGTGCTCAGAGTCAAAGAGGGGACAAAGTCGTTTGTTGAATCAGCTACGTATAGAAGGGCCAGCGGATGGCACCACATGTCTCATCGGTGCATCTCCAAAGGTTAAGCCCAAAAGGAAGTCCCCAACAAGCACCAGCCCGCCACGTAGTCAAGGTCTAAAAGGGGATCTCATTGGAAGTTGAAAATTCACAGACCCACCGAAGGTGCCAAGTGCCTCATCAACATAATTTCAAATGCGTGACCCAAAGAGACACCCTGAACTAGTGCTAGTCCTCCACATGTCCTAGGTCTGAAAAGGGGACATTGGCCCTTGAAAATTCCAAGCTTATAATAGGAAGAAGGGAGCCTCCATGCATCAGCTTGGTGCATCTTCAAGGTTAAAATTATGGAGGTGGTCCCCAAATAAGCGCAGGCTTGCCACGTGGCCAAAATTCAAAATGGTGGTAGAACCAGTCATTGAATTGGCTAAGCATAAGGTGAACTAGTGTAAGGAGCCACATGTCTCTTTGATGCTCTTTCAAGAGTTGAATCCAAAAGTGGTTCCCAAATATTTTCCAACTCTCCACATGTCTCGGGTCAGGCACATTGTCTTAGCCTACTAGAGGGACTCAGGTAGAACACAAATGAAACATAAAAGGCCATCAGATGATGCCACATGTCAGTTTGGTGCAACTTTTGGAGTAAAAGGAGGTAGCAAAATATTAAGACGCGTCGGACTGCCACCTGGATCTTGTTAGGTTGTGAATCCTATTTTTCATGTGTGAAAGTGTTGAAGACTGTACACTAAAAGTACTGTACACTTTTCATGTATCCTCGCTGGGGTTCGGGAATCGTGCTCTTCTCATATGGGTGAATTTTTTGAACCATAGGTTTATGGGATGGGTTTTTCTCATGGTTTTGATACCCATGGTTTTGTAAAACTACTCAAGAAGTTGTGTATTTATATGGTCTTATGCATATGATAGATGCACAAGTAAATGTATTGCAGATGTGTTTTGAATTCGGCTGTGAATTCTGTAGAGTTTTTTTAGCATAGCTCCAAATGGATATGGGTATTGTATTGAGAGAGCGGTGGCTTGTAATAAAATCTGAGCAAGTGATTCTTGGTCGATGTAGCCCAAATCGGGTGAACCACGTTAAATACTGTCTCTTTGTGTTGTGTTATTTTATTCTGTAATTTTATTTGAGATCTGTAAGAATTTATGCATATTAGTTTTTCTACTGTTGCGATTCTGTTAGGGATTATTCCGTCTATTTTATCTCTTATTTAATAACAATTTGTATCAGAGCCTGGTTTGGTTTGCTGAAGTGTTGAATCGTAGGGAAAGTTTTTTAGCTGGAGTGGGAGATATGGAAAATGATGGAAGATCTAGAGTTGATAAATTCAACGGGTAGAATTTTTGTCTTTGGAAGATGAAAATGGAAGATTACCTTTATCAGAAGGATCTTTATACTCCACTATCTGAGAAGGTGAAAAAACCCTCGAGTATGACAGATGTGGAATGGGATTTTTTGGATAGAAAGGAACTTGGAACGATCCAACTGTGTCTTGCATCTTCAGTATTATTTAATGTTTCAAAGGAAAAAACTACAAAAGATCTAATGGATGCATTAGGGAAGTTGTATGAAAAACCCTATGCCTCTAATAAGATATTTTTAATGAAAAAGTTGTTTACTATGAAGATGTATGAGAATAGTTTAGTATAAGATCATTTAAATGATTTCAATACGGTTGTGAATATGCTAGCTTCGGTTAAAATAGAATTTGATGAAGAAGTTAGGGCTTTATTAATTCTGTGCTCTTTACCTGAGAGTTGGAATAGCCTGGTAATGGCGGTAAGTAACTCAGTTCCAGCTAACTCGAAGTTGAAGTTTGAGGATGTTGTAGGGGTGATTCTAAGTGAGGAAATGTGAAGAAAAATCTCCGGGGAATATTCTACTTCAGGGAATGCTTTGACAGTGGAAACTAGAGGGAGACAAAAGAATATAGGAAACCATGGAAAATCAAAATATCGGGAAAGGTCAAAATCCAAGAACAAGATTGTATTCTGGAATTGTGGAAAGCCTGGGCATGTAAAGAAGGACTGTTGGGAGCTTTGGGATAAGAAGAAACAACAGGAAGAAAACAAGGAGGCAAATGTGGCAACGGGTAATGTATGTCCGGATGCTTTGATTCTTTCTTTGGACAATATTACTGAATCTTGGGTTTTAGATTCAGGGGCTTCTTTCCATGCTTCTCCACATAGGCATTATTTTATTGATTATGTTCAAGGAGATTTTGGGCATGTTTTTCTTGGTGATGATGAGCCTTGCAACATAGTTGGAAGAGGTTCTGTTCAGGTTAAGATGCAGAATGGGAATACTTGGCTATTGAAGGATGTCAGACATGTGCCTACATTAAGACGAAATTTGATATCAGCAGGGCATTTGGAAAGTGATGGTTGTACTGTGATATTTACAGCGGACTCTTGGAAGGTTACCAAGGGTGCTCTTGTAGTGGCAAGAGGTAAGAAGGTTGGAACCTTGTATTTAACCACTGATAGTACTAATGATTGTAATCTTGTTGCTTCAGATTCAGATACAACATTATGGCACTATAGGCTCGGTCATATGAGCCATAAGGGCATGAACATCATAAAGAAGGATTTTCCTGGATATACAGAAATGGGTTTGGAGTTCTGTGAGGATTGCATATATGGGAAATAGAAGCGAGTAAGGTTTCTCAAGGTTGGACCTACAAAGAAAGAGAGTAAGTTAGAGCTGGTGCATTCTGATGTGTGGGGGGCAGCTCATGTATCATCTCTTGGGGGTTCAAGTTATTATGTTACATTTATTGATGATGCAACAAGGAAAGTTTAGGTTTATTGTATTAGAAACAAATCTGATGTATTTGACACTTTTGTTAAATGGAAAGCCTTGGTAGAGAATGAAACAGGTCTTAAGCTAAAATGTCTCAGGTCAGATAATGGAGGGTAGTATTGCAACAATGAATTTGATGATTACTGTTCTAAGAATGGAATCCACAGGAAAAAGATGGTTCTAGGAACTCCGCAGTAGAATGGGGTATCAGAAATGATGAACAGAACAATAATGGAATGTGCTAGGAGCATGAGGTTACATGCAGGACTACCTCTTTCTTTTTGGGTAGAAGAGGTGAGCACAGCTGTGTACTTGATAAACAGAGGACCCTGAAGTGCCTTGGATGTAGGCATACCTAAGGAGGCTTGGTATGGTAAGAAAGTTGATTATTCATTTCTTAGAGTCTTTGGATGTGAGGTGTTTGTTCACATAGACAAGGATGATAAGACTAAGTTAGAGAATAAATCAGAAAATATGTAGTTTCATTGGTTATGGTGGTGATGACTTTGGATATAAATGTTGGAGTATTAAGGACAAGAAAATCATTCGATCTAGGGATGTATTCTTTAATGAGAAATTCATGTATAAGCAGTAGTTGCAGGAAAACAGGAAAGAATCCAAGAAAGAATATGTAGCGGTAGAGGATCTTCCGGATGGGAAAGTGACACATGAATCAGTTCAAGAACCCCCTGAACATGAACCCCAAACTCCTATATTGAGGAGATCTTCTAGGGTAAGAGGAGAACCTGAACGCTTTTCTCCTTCTCTTTATTATTTATTACTCATTAATAGTGGAGAACCAGAGAGATTTGATGAAGAAATGTAGGTAGATGCTAGTAAGAAGTGGGAGAAAGCCTAGATGAGGAGCATAAGTATCTCATGGAGAACCATACTTTGGATTTGGTGAAGCTATCGGAAGAAAAAAGAGCATTACAGAACAAGTGGGTATACAGAGTTAAAGATGAAGAAGGGGGAAAGAAAAGATATAAGGCCCAGTTGGTGGTTAAGGGGTTTACACAGAAACAAGGTATAGATTTTGATGAGATTTTTTCTCTTGTAGTAAAAATGAGTTCTATTAGAAATGTTCTAGGAATAGTTGCAGCAGAAGAATTGCACTTAGAACAGCTTGATGTAAAGACTGCATTTCTCCATGGTGATTTGGAGGAGGAACTATATATGCAGCAACCAAAGGGCTATGAGGTCAAAGGTAAAGAGGAGTTGGTATGTAAACTAAAGAAGAGCTTGTATGGCTTGAAACAAGCTCCACGTCAATGGTATAAGAAATTTGATAGCTTCATTATGGAGCAAGGTTATATCAGATGTCATTCTAACCATTGTGTGTATACAAATAAATTTGAGGATGGAAGTTATATTATCCTGTGTTTGTATGTTGATGACATGCTGGTTGTAGGTAAAAACATGCAGGAAATAAAAGTACTCAAGAATCAACTAAGTGAATCATTTGCTATGAAGGATTTGGGTGCAGCCAAACAAATCCTTAGTATGAGGATATCTCGGGATAGGAAGGAACGAAAGCTGACTTTATCTCAGGAAGAGTACATTAAGAAGGTCTTAGAGAGGTTTAATATGCAGGATGCTAAATCGGTTGGGACTCCTTTGGCAGGCCATTTCAAGTTATCAAAGGAGTAGTGTCCCAAGACAGAGCAGGAGAGGAACCAAATGTCCAAAGTACCTTAGTCATCAGCAGTTGGTAGTTTGATGTATGCTATGGTGTGCACTAGGCCTGATATTTCCCATGCAGTGGGAGCTGTGAGTAGATTTATGAGTAGATTTATGAGTGATACAGGTAAAGAGCGTTGGCAATTAGTAAAGTGGATCCTTCGGTATTTGAGAGGGACCATGGGGACATTTTTGTGCTACAGTGGATCAAACACCACTTTACATGGTTATGTAGATTCATACATGGCTGGAGATGTAGACAGCAGAAGGAGCACGATAGGTTATATTTACACTGTAGGTGGGACACCAGTGAGCTAGATTTCATGACTACAGAAGCTGGTGGCTTAGTAAACCACGGAGGCTGAGTATGTTGCTACCACAGAGGCAAGCAAAGAGATGATTTGATTACAACAATTTATTGAGGAATTGGGGCATAAGTAGGAGGAATGTAAGCTGTATAGAGATAGTCAGAGTGCTATACACCTAGCTAAGAACTCTGCTTTCCACTCTAGGGAAAAGCATATACATTTAAGGTACCATTTCATTAGGACAGCTTTGGAGGAAGAGAATTTGAAGTTGGAGAAGATTCATACCAGTCAGAATCCTGCAGACATGATGACCAAGGTGGTCATAAGGGAAAAACTGAAGTTGTGTTCATCTTTGGTTGATCTTCACAGAAACTAGTGAAGGGTTGAGAAGCTTGCTCAGAGGAAAACAAGTCTCCAAATGGGAGATTGTTAGGTTGCGGAGCCTGTTTTTCATGTGTGAAAGTGTTGAAGACTGTACACTAAGAGTACTGTACACTTTTCATGTAAATTTTTTTAGGTGTAAAAATTTTTGGCCTCGAAAAATGCACCCGACATATCAGGAATCGTTCTCTTCTCATATGGGTGAGTTTTTTTGACCCATAGGTTTATGGGAAGAGTTTTGCCCATGGTTTTGATACCCATGGTTTTGTAATACTAGTTAAGCAGTTGTCTATTTATATGGTCTTATGCATATGATAGATGCATAAGTAAATGTATCGCAGATGTGTTTTGAATTCGGTTGTGAATTCTGTAGAGTTTGTTGAGCATAGCTCCAAATGAATCTAGGTATTGTATTGAGAGAGCGGTGGCTTGTAATAAAATATGAGCAATTGATTCTTTGTGGACGTAGCCCAAATTAGGTGAACCACGTTAAATACTGTCTCTTTGTGTTGTGTTATTTTATTCTACAATTTTATTTGAGATCTGTAATAATTTTTGCATATTAGTTTTTCTATTGTTGTGATTATGTGAGGGATTATTCCACCTATTTTATCTCTTATTTCCTAAAAGATCTTACGCAAATAGACTCCAAACCCGAAGCACCTTCAAATGCCCATAAATTTCAACCAGGATCTCAGAATTCAGTAGGAAAGGACTTTTTAGAGAGCTCCTAGTGCTTGCTACTCACCTGCCACAATTAATGATCCAGTCATCCATTTTCAAGGCCGTCAAGTCTCTCACCTATCACCATGATGGATAATGGACTCCTTTCTTTCCCAGGAAGGAACAACACATGGAGGCATGGGTCTTGCAGTGAAGCCCATCATTATTATAGGTAGATTTTAATGCTTTTTAGGGTGGTTAGAGTATGTGGATTCAATGCTCTTACATGGGTAATTGAAGAAGGAATGAAATTTTCCCTCTCTCCTTCTCTTATTTTTTTAAATATTGTAAAGGAGGGGCATATTTATGAAGGTTGGTCATCATTTATCTCCTGTCCCCCTCTCTCTTTCTTCCTTAGGGTAGAATGTGGAGTATAAGCCTCCTCTCTTGGCTCTGTAATAGCATTTCCTTGTCATTTTCCCACTAATGGTGTAACGTGTGAACTCTTAGAGAAATTAAATCTTCTTATTACTACATTTTTTCCATCCTTCCTTATTTTATTATCTCTTCTCACCTCTCATCATTGTCAGGGTATATTGTCCATACTTTTGATGTTTATTGCAGGTTTTGGGAGTTGTGTTTAATGGGTTCGAAGTGGTATTCCATGTGATCTTCATCTCTAGTCTGTGATGCATCTTGTCCATCCTCTCCTTTTCTCACCTCTCTCCATTTCAAGTAGCTGAGATTGTGACCAGCCACCCCCTTTTCTTGATGATATCACCTTTATAGTGTAGGATTCCTTTATTTTATGCTATCTCTCCCCACCTCCTTGGCATTGTTAGATTACGAGTAGATAGTCACATTTCCTTTAATAGAAGCAGTCTAGCATTAGTATTAGGAAGAAGAATCCAACTTTCTCTGGAGGGCCATCTCAAGTCTACAAGTCCCATAGCTTGAGAGATGGTCCAATGTTATGCAGATCACACCAAATGCCCCACTCATATTTGAGGTTATTCGCGAGGTGCTATGATTTTACACTAATAGTTTTGGCATGCCTGGTGGGACAAGTCTGAAGCACCTTACCACTTCACTTCATCAGATTCTATGTGCTCTTGGTGAAGATTATAGCCTTTGGAGAAACTTTAAGGGACATCTAGAGACTCCATATAGTTAACAACCCATTCTCTAAGTTGTAGCCCATCCACATCAACCCATTCATATTTCCACATCTTTGATCTTCTTCCATTTATGAAGTCATGCAGTCATGAATTCATTTCCCTCAAACAATTCACACTTGCTGAAGGACATTGAAGATTTTGATTTCCTATTAGACTTGGAGGAATTTTTTGATGAGGAGGGGCCCATAGAAATTATAACTTTCCCTGCCCCATCATTCATCCTTCAGCTGTAAGAACCTGTTAACCCGAAGATTTTCCACCAATCATGCTCATTTTAGAGCATGAGGTTGAGCTACAAAGTACCAATGGTCAGTAGTAGTGCCTCTCAGATCTAAGTGTAGAACAACTCCATGAGGTGTACATTTTATTTATCGACACTTTAAGGAGAGAAAAAACACCATATGTGAGGTGGTTTTCTACTCTCATTTCCAACCATGTTCATTTCCAAATCAACTACATGGTCACAATTTTTCAAGAAGGGGAGCTACTTCTCCCTTCCAGTTGCAGGATTTGTTTTGGTCCCCTTTGCTTCTAGTTAGCGTACAGTAGGTAGTTTTCTTTCAAAAAAATAAGTTATTTCACACACTCTGCATATCCCAATTGGGGTATGTATGATTTTCAATTTTATACATAGCGGTGTTGTGGTGTTTTGTTACTTCAAGGTTGTATGAATATAAAGTTCAGTGTGCCCATAGTCCATTTCAAGAATAGGTAAAATCCCCAGATAAAAATAATTTTCTACTCACATAAATCTCATCTCCATGATTTTCTTGAAAAAAATGAGAGTGTGAACAATGAGGCGAGTTCAGGGTCAACAAGTGCAAGATTTCAGGCTCATGTTTTAGGGACAAGATCAGTATCAGGCTATACTTCATGACTCTATGCTGAATGGATACTTCCAAGTCCTTTGGTATCTTCATCTAGTAGTTAGATGTCCCCGTGATTCACCAAATTGTTATCACAATATTACCCCCAGGAAAAATTGGTCAAACATGATGTTACATAACAAAATCAGAAGGGTCGTTTCAGTCCAGCGAGCTCACAATCGATCTCAAATTTGAGGAGCTGGCATGTAGACACCAAAATTGGGTCACATGCTCCTTAACCCTTCATTAAATAATCAACTTGAACACACTCACCTAAAAATGGCCCCTTATACCATATAGTAATAGCATAATTTAATTAAATTAATCCATGTCCTCACAATATTTATCATCTAATTATCAGAATTTCCACCTCAGCTAGAAATATCATCCAACCACCTCTCCCTAGACCTATTCTTGACATGTTTCAATAACTAACTAAGACCTAATCCTACTTGCCTTAATGAGCTAATATTTAGTCTAACCCTAAAAATCAATCCCTACAACCTCTCTAACTAGAATCCTGCCAATTAGAAATGAATCTTTCATTCTAATCTATGGAAGCAAACTAACCAGGCCCAAGAAATCAAGAAGATATTCCCATTTTAGTAAACCTAGGGAATCCTACCCTAACCAACACTAGTCACCACTAAACCAATGCCGGTCAACCTGGAACCGTTGTCGGTCACCTTTTATTCCTTTTTTCTAGCCTTATTTAGAGGTTGGAAAACTATGAGAGTAGGAGAGAGTAACCACATCTGCATGCAACCAGAGCAAGCATCCATTCATACCCAAACATCCCTAGCCATCCAAGCCAAGATCTAATTCATCCAAGAAAGGAGGAAATCCCAAGCAGCTTAAGTAACAGTTTCCTATAAACTGTTTACCCTCTATAGAAGAAACCTCCAATCACCATCTACTATCTTCATATCCACAGTCGATTGGTACCAGATACCAACTAAGTACACTTGTCAATTCAATCTATTTTGTTTAAATACTCTCAATATTTATATCTCTTTCTGGGTTATTGATTTTCAGCCACTCACTGCTTCTCTCTGATAGCTACCCCTCCATACCCCTGCCAAAAATCTATAAAAACCTTGTCTGGACAACCTAACATCTCATTCTGACCTACCCTACCCATTTTGTAATCACAAAGGGAACCAAAAACCCATTCTAAGGTATTCCCAGTTTCCTGCAGTCACTGGCATCGATCTCCATAGACTACCATCAGTCACTCCTATACTACCATCTATTTTCCTACCTGATACTTCCCCCTTTGCTCCCATTCACCAACTTAACCCATAATAACTCCCAGCTTCACCAAAACCCCACTACACCTACCCATTGGCCTTCATCCCTACCCACGCCTGCTAGACACCTCACCTAGTTCCCCATAAACCTTTAAAATAGACCCAAATCCCCTTTCATTGACCCCCTTTCATTTCTTTAGTGACCGACATCGGTCATAATTAACCGGCATCGGTCAAGACTAGACCGACAAAAAGCTTTGTGTCATGTCAACATAATAGAGACCAACAACCTGTTAGGAATTAGAGAAAAAGTATGCAAAAATAATTCCTCAAACCATAGCAGTAGGAAACTATATAGTAGAATTATACTTGCAGAAATATAACAACATAAATAAATAATGCACAAAAGAAGACAAGACAAGATTTAACATAGTTCACCCAATGTGGGCTACGTTCACCAAGAACTCGCTCAAATTTTATTATCAACAAGAGTAAAACAACTCTCACAGAGTTATTCATCTAAACCATATAATTATTGAACTCACTTCAATAGAATTATAGTAAACTCAAGTAGGAAACCTCTTAAAGTGAGTTATACGATATATTTATCTTCAAATAACCACATCTAAAATCCCCAAAATAAATTGATCCACACATATAGAGTAAATCTACACAATGCTCATGGCTGGAGGTGTAAAATAGTCCAAAGGTTAACATAAGTCAATCAACATATTGATAATGGCTAATACGATTGCACAACTCTTGATCAATTTTATAGAAATCATGTATCCATACACTTATACCTTCTTCTGCAACACATTCATTAAGAAATATTAGGCTCAACTCCCAACTAAAGACACCAAGGCTAGCATCACTTGTAAACTTAACTTTCCATTATCAATCATGAATGGTCAATCAACGTTGATATCTTCACATAGAAAATTGGATACCGATTTCTAACATTATCTTGCATGGACTAGATTATGATAGGCCCAAAGTCATTCCAGGTGGATTAATGTTATACCAAATCCTCCATGTTTATACAAGTGCATGTATTAATTTCAATTGGATAACATGGGTACTATCTCCAAGTTATGGGACTTGCTACTTGAGATAGACCTCCAGAGAAAAGAACTTGCCCACAATCTACTCTTTGTAGGGATTAAGTAACATCTGATCTTTCCAAACCATAGGAAAGAGAATCCCTACACTAAAGCAGTGCTGAGGCTAAATGTGTGAAATCACACTGGAAGTTTCAAAGTACACACTAGAAGAGGTATGACAGTTCTCCATAATCTAGCAAACACATTCACAACCAACATACATGATAATTGCAAGAAAATATTTAATAGAACAATATTCTTGTCATTAAATAAAGGTGGAAATAAGAATGCAACAAAACACATTTGCATGGGGAAGTGATATTTTATTGCTTCATGATATGCACAACTATTACAAAATAAGGGTGTGGATCACCATGTAATAGTCCACAAACGAATCTGGCTTACAAAGAAATTTTAGCAATAGCTTTGCTACCCAACAAAATCTTTAAATTCTTTTAGCCCAACACTCCATATTTATTTTTAGAATAAATGATGACCAGGAAAAGTCTCCAAAACTTAACCATCACTATGATATTAACAAGCTCCAACTACTTCAGAGACAGAATGATTCAAGCAACTCTTAAGTTTCACAGCTAAAATAGGCTCCACACATGTTAAGTATTTCATAATAATAATCTGATAATTTATTCTTAACAATCTCTGACTTGAGAAATGCAAAAGTTACTGTGGGCAGCCATTTTGGGCTCTCCACATTAAGCAACAGTTTCCTTCATTTAAGTACTTGTACCCTTATTAAAGACATATTTAATATCCAACTTTTTTAACGTTCCTTCTTAGTTGCTTTAAAAATCAATCTCCTAAAGTTATGAAAGGCCAAATCAATGTTGAACAAAACTTCATGGTTCGCGTCCAATGTGGGCTTCTGTCCCCTTTCCCGGATTTTATTGACCTCCTCTGGTTTAGGTCATCAAATAAACCCATAGCTGATAATTGGCAACTAATTTCTTGACTTGATCAATTCTTATGAAGTCTTTTCAGCCACTCGCGATATCTTCAAGATAACTAACTGCATCTATTTATAGAATTACAATCCTTTTAACAGTCCTAAAGCTAACCCTAGAAGTTTTTTCGCGACCTTTTGGCTTCTTCCAAATTGTCACGACGTTAACAACCAAATTAACAACAATGACACATCCTAGATGAAATGATATCTCAGACTTAGTTATTCTGAACACTTTAATTCTATCTTCAGTTCTCAGGGGACCCCATAGAGTGTAGAAATGCGGATATCTCAGCTGAATCTATTTTCTAGAGTGGAAAGCGGAGTTCTTCACCAAATGAATAGTTCTCTAACTATCATTGTGTAGTCTCCCAACTTCTTGCTTATGCCCCAACTCATCAAGAAACTGTTGTAGCCAAATAATCTCCTTGTTTTCCTCTGTGGTTGACAAAGCCATAACCTTTTATAACTGTGAAATCCAACTCACCGATGTATCACCAACCGTAAATACATAACCTGTCATGCTCCTCCTGCTGTCCAAATCTCCTGCCATGTCCAAATATACATATCCACATAATGTAGTGTCTGATCCACTAAAACACAATGTTTTTCCCATGGTCCCTCTCAAATACCAAAGGATCCACTTTATTGCCTACCAGTGCTCTCTACTTGGATCAGTAATAAACCTGCTCACTGCTCCCACTGCATGGGCAATGTCAAGCCTAGTGCATACCATAGCATACATCAAGATACCAACTGCTGATGAGTATGATACCCTAGACATATGTATTCTATCCTCCTCAGTCTTGGGACTCTACTCCTTTGATAACTTAAAGTGACCCGCCAAAGGAGTATCGACCGGTTTAGCTTCCTGCATACTAAACCTCTCCAAGACCTTCTTTATGTAATCTTCTTGAGATAATACCAGCTTCCTCTCCTTCCTGTTCTGATTTATTCTCATACCATCTATTTGTTTTGCTATCCCAAAATCCTTCATATCAAAGGAGTCACCTAGATACTTCTTCAGTACATTTATTTCTTGCATGTTATTCCCTGCAACAAACATATCATCTACATATAGGAACAAAATAATATAACTACAATGAAGAAACTTCTTGATGTACATGTAATGGTCTGAGTGATACATGGAGTAACCCTTCTCCTGCATAAAACTGTCAAACTTCATGTACCACTTCCATGGAGCTTGTTTCAGGCCATACAAGCTCTTCTTCAATTTGGACACTAACCTCTCCTTCCCTTTGACCTCATAACCCTATGGCTGATGTATGTACAATTCATCCTCTAATTCACCATAAAGTAATGCAGTATTCACATCCAAATGTTCTAATTTTAGGTCTTCTACTACAACTAAACCAAAAAAATTCCTAATAGAAGTCATTTTAACAACTAGAGAAAGTTTTCATAAAAGTCTATACCTTTCTTTTGTGCAAATCCCTGGACCACCAACTGGACCTTGTATCATTTCTTTCCTCCATCTTCCTCTTTGATTCTATACACCAACTTGTTCTGTAATGCTCTCTTGCCCTTAGGTAGCTCCACTAGATTCCAAGTTTGGTTTTCCATAAGAGATCTATGCTCTTCATCCATGGCTTACTCCCACTTCTTCCTGGCATCCACCTGCACTGCATCCTCAAAGAACTATGGCTCTCCATGGTTAGTGAGCAATAAATAATTCAAAGATGGAGTAAATCATTCAGGTTCCCTTGTTACCCTAGAAGGCCTTTTCACCTTAGGAGTTTGGGGTACCTGATGAATAGGTACCTGAACTGGTTGTGTCGGAGCATGTTGAACCTGAATCGGCCCCTTGGAAACCTTGTTGTCTGTAATGTCCTCTAACACTATGTATTCTTTCTTTGATTTCTTTTTCTATTCCTATAACTTATCTTTATACATGATTTTTTAATTAAAGACAATATCTCTAGACCAAAATATTTTCTTGTCTTTAAGACTCCAAAAACGGAAACCAAAATCATCTTCACCATATTCAACAAAGGTGCATTTCTCATACTTAGCCTCTAACTTGGTCCTATCATCTTTATCAATGTGAACAAATACCTGACATCCAAATACTCTAAGAAATGAGTAATCAATTTTCTTACCAAACCAAGCTTCCTCAGGTATACCTCCATCTAAGGCCATAGAGGGTCCTCTGTTAATCAGATAAATAGTTGTGCTTACTGTTTCCACCCAAAACATGACTGGCAGCCCCAGATATAACGTCATGCACTTAGCACACTCCATGATTGTTCTGTTCATTCTCTCTGACAATTCATTTTCCTATTGAGTATTTAAAACCGTTCTTTGCCTGTAGATCTCATTTATCAAACATTAATCAAGAAATTCATTGCTGTAATATTCCCCTCCATTATCCAACCTGAGACATTTCAACTTGAGATCTATTTCATTCTCAACCAAGGCTTTCCATCTTTTGAAAGTTTCGAACACATCAAATTTATTTCTAATGCAATATACCCAAACTTTTCTAGTTGCATCATCAATGAAAGTGACGTAATCACATGAACCACCAATAGAGTTTACCTTAGTTGGCCCCCATACATCTGTATGCACTAACTCAAACTTACCCTCCTTCCTGGTAGGTCCAACCTTGAGGAATCTCACCCACTTCTATTTCCCATAAACACAGTCCTCACATAAGTCCAAATCTAATTCCTTTAATCCGGGTAACATGTCCTTTATAATCTGCATACCCTTATGACTCATATGATCGAGTCTTTGGTGCCACAAAGTTTCATCTCCATCTGCAGAATACTAAATTACGATAATTAGCACCACTGGATAAATACAAAGTACCATTTTTATTACCTCTTGCAACCACAAGAGCTCCCTTGGTAACCTTCAAATAATCCATTGTAAAACTAACCGTACAACCATCACTACCTAGTTGTCTCATTGATATCAAGCTCTGCCTCAACTCAGGCAAATGCATGACGTCCTTAAGTTGCCATGCGTTCCCATTCTACATTTTTACCTAAACGCAACCTTTCCCTACTATGCTGCATGGTTCATCACCACCAAGATATACATGTTCAAAATCACCTTGAACAAAATCAGTAAAGTAATGTCTATGTGGGGTGGCATGGAAAGAAACCCCTGAATATAACACCCAAGATTCAACAATATTATCTAAAGACATAATTAAGGCATCTTGAAAAACATCACTTGCTACCATATTTACCTCTTTAGTTTCCTTCTTCTTGTTCTTCTTATCCCGAAGAGCCCAGAAATATTTCTTAGCATGACTAACCTTCCCACAATGCCAACATTGTAACTTACTCTTGGACTTTTACCTTCCACGATCATTCGACTTCCTATAGATACCTTTCCCTCTATTCTTTTATCTCCCTCTAATCTCCACCATCAAAGCATTTCCAGAAGTAGAAGAATCTCCGGTACTCTTCCTTTGCATTTCCTCACTCAGGATCACGCCTATTACATCCTCAAACTTCAGCTTTGAGTTATTAGAGACTGGATTACTTACAACTATAACCAATTTGTCACAGCTATCTGGTAAGGAGCACAAAATCAACAAATCCCTAACCTCATCATCAAATTCAATTATTATCGAGTTTAACATACTCACAACCATATTAAATTCATTCAAATGATCAGCAACAGAACCATTCTTAGACATCTTCATATTAAATAACTTTTTCATCAAAAATATTTTATTAGAGGCAGAGGGTTTTTCATATAACTTCCCCAATGCACTCATGAGACATTCTGTGGTCTTCTCCTGCCATATATTGTAAGCAACCGAATATGCAAGGCATAAATAAATTACCTCGAGTGCCTTTCTATCCAGCAATTCCCAATCCTCATCTGACATGGTTATACGTTTCTTTTCTTTTCCAGCCAAAGGAACATGGAGGTCCTTCTGATATAAGTAATCCTCCATTAACATCTTCCACAAACCAATTTTATTCCTATTGAACTTCTCAACCCTCAATCTTCCATCATCTGCCATAGCTCCCACTCAAGCTTAACTTTCCCTATGATTTACAACTTCAGATAAAAACCACCAAAGCTCTGATACCGATTACTTGGAATTAGAGAACAAGTATACGGAAACAATTCCTCAAACCACAGCAGTAGGAAAGTATATAGCAGAATTATACTTGCAGAAATATAACAACATAAATAAATAATGCACAAAAGAAGATAAGACAAGATTTAACGTGGTTCACCCAATGTGGGCTACGTTCACCAAGAACTTTCTCATATTTTATTATCAACAAGAGTAAAACAACTCTCACAGTCTTCTCTCAGTTATGAACTCACAACAAAATTCTAAAGATGCTAAACCACATCTAAACCACAATTGACACCCAATTGCATAACCTTGATCACTCTTGATAACCTCTTGATCATTAAGACTCAAGACCTCTTGAAAACTCAAGATATCTTCAAGATACCCTAACACCTCTATTTATAGGATTAAAATCCTCTTAAGAAGTCCTAAATCTGACCCTAGAAGTTTGAAAGTCACTATCTTTCAACTTCCCACGGCTAGAAAAGTAGTCTCAATGTTAACAACCAATTAACAACATGTTAACAGCAATGTCGCAGCAACGTCATAGTGACTGCACAACAATGTCATATCAAACAACTGCAGAATGCTCCTAAAGTCTCCATAACTTAACCGTTTGAGCTCCAACACTTCAACATTGATTCAAGAAGACCAAAAACAGGCTCCACACCCCGACACAATCTACCCACTTGGAGACTCCCAAGTTTCCTACTAAGCACCTAAGTTCTTAACCCTATCATTATCAACCATGTAGGCCAATCAACCAGTTGAACACAACCTTCAACTTCTGATCCTTATGACCTAGCCTTGGTAGATTAGATTTTCCATATGATGTCTTATATGAGTATGCCTAAATCATGTTGACTCCAGCTAGGATCATACTTATCTTATTTCTCAAAGTTAATTTATTTAAAGCAGTGAAATCGATAATCTCAGCTAAGGAGCTATCATCACTTTCCAGATCTAGGATAAGCTAGGAAGTTCTTCACTGCATATGAATAACACTCTTAACTTATCACTATGTAGTGGTCCCAACTTCTTATTTATGCCCCAACTCAGTTCAAGCAACTATTGTAGCCAAATCATCTCCTTGCTTATCCTTTGTGGCAGCAACATACTCAGCCTCTGTGGTTGACAAAGCCTTTAACCTTTTGTAACTATGTAAATCCAACTCAGCCTTGTATCACCTTCTATGTTTCATCACAATACAAGAACTTGTCGTAAGCTCCTCCTAGGTATCCAAATATTTTGGCACTACCCATGTGCTGAGTCAACATATTCGGGGTTCCTTGCAGTGTCTTCATCCACAGGTAAAAGTTACATGTTTGTTTCCTTTCCAAATGGTTCCCTCATTAAATTACCACTGGGATCTTCTCTTCTTTCTATTGTCTCAGTGCAATCTCTACCTGGATGCATATAATAAACCTGCTCACTACTCCCACTGCATCGGTAATGTCAGGCCTAGTGAAAGATCATATTCTCTCTAGTTCATACATCATGTGCTCATCCAAACTACTGATTTCGAATATGGTACCCTAGACATCTAATGACATTCTAATCCTCCCCAGTCTTGGGACATCTAGCTGCACATTAAATGAAGGAAATTTATAAGCTGGAAGTCCTGCCTAAAGGATGGTTACCAACTGAATCATAGAAATCCTACATACTAAACTCTCTCCAAGACGTTCTTATGAAACTACTTCAAATTGAGATTAATACTAGCTTCCTCTAAACAAAATCCTGTTCGGGAACATTATTCTCAGTGACCAATGATCCGGTTTTTTGCTACTCCCCAAATCGCGTTGCATCTGTCAAAGCCATCTATTAGAATTTGAGGATTCTAATAAATACAGATTTAATCAACTTACATATTACATAATCCTTGCAACAACCAATAAAAATTACATCATAACATAAGTAAATACAGAAATACTTATAGGAAATAAATAACACAGGTGACATAGTATTTATAGTGAAAAACCCCAATAGGGTAAAAACCACTTTAAAAATAACCTTTTACTTTAGTGGAACTTGTTTTACATCCAGTAAGATCACCTCCTCCTTTGGACAAACCCTATTTCCAAGGGTAAAACCAAATCACTTGATTTGCACTTTGATATATTTCCCAAATCTATCAAATGAAGACCTAAAGTCCTTTTTATATAAGGTGATCGGGTATGTATCCGGTCCATCTTTTCAACCTAAAATTGTTGACACATACACCTAATAGTTTATAATATTTAATATTAGAAATATAATCATTTCATGATATTAAATATTTAACCTAAATTATATACCTAGGTCTTGCATATTTAATAATAGAAATATAAATATTTCATATTATTAAATATTAACCGATATATTAGTGATAGACCCATTGATAAATTAAGGGTTGCTAGACCACTTAATAATTATGTTCCAACACTCCCCCTTAATGATTAAGTGGGATAACATGCATATGCCAATACATTACCTTCTGTGGTACACTACAGATTTATAATCCTTAAAACATAAATTTTTAGGCTAGCATATCGGTTGAAGGCTCTATAACACTTTCATCATACTCAATTTACCTTTTGGTACAAAAGGATTTGGAATCCCAAATATCATAACATGATCAGTGGATAAGTATGATTTTTATTTTTACATGTTCTCATATCTTCTCATAAAAGGTCTATTGAACCCAAGAATATAAGAGCCTTTTACAACCAAGGACCTCCTTAATAATATGCTTGTATTGGATGTTTACCAGTAAACTCAATAACACTAAAGAGTTTACTGAAGATTTATTTTACGATCTTTTTACACTTCTTTCTAAAAAAGAATTCGAGGAGGTATACATGTCTAAAGGTATTTTTACAAAAACTAAGTTCCATTAGGAGGTGACATTGTCATGCACACTCCCTCTCAATGGAACCTCTGACAATCTAATATTTTTATGAATGTGAAAAAAATTTGCAGCACTCAGGGACTTTGTGAAGATGTCAGCAACATGCTCTTCAGTCAACATGAACTTGAGATTTATATCATCACTTTGCACCTTCTCATGAGTGAAGCGTATATGTATCTCAATATTCTTTGTCCTCTTATGTTGAATTGGATTATTAATCAAGAGTAATACAACTCTGACCACCACATACAATATAAATACTTCATTTAGCTTCCATGTGTATCTCTACCCATAGTTGTTGCAGCCACATGGCTTCTTTCCTTATTCCATTGTACTTCTCTACCTCAGTAGAAAAAATAGAGACTGTTGATTGTATTTGTTGTTCCAAGTAATGATTCCTACACCAAAAAACTTGAACACATATCCAATATATTTTATAACACAACATTAGTATGATTAGAATCACAAAATCCATATAAGATAGAATATGTCATTCTTATTATAATGCAACCCATCATTGATTGTTCCTTTCAAATATCTAAAAATTCTTTTTGTAAGATTCTAATGATCTCTAAAAAAGGTTACTCAATAAACCTTGAAGTAATTTGTTTTGTATAAGAAATATCTGATCTAGTTATAGTTAGATAAATCAAACTATCAACTAACAACGTATATAAAATAGGATCAACCTTTTTCATATGTAAATTTATGATCAATATTTATTGCAACTTCTATTGAAGTAGAAAATGGTTTACAATCAATCATAAGAAACTTTTTCAATATAATGGTTGCATATTGTGTTTTGAAAAAACAACAATAGAATGAAATACAATCATACAAATAACATGATGTGAGATACCTAACTCATTCATTTTAAAGTACTATTGTTTCAATTTCTATTTAATCCTATGAATTAAATCAGAATTCTCACCAGACATAAGAAATTCATCAACATATATACATATAATGATAATATGTGAGCCTTATTTCTTAATGAATATATCATTATTAGAAGAACAATTAACAAAATCCAATTTAAACAAGGAAACCATTTTTACATACCAAGCTCTAAGAGCTTGTTTTAAACCATACAAGGATTTCTCAACTTACAAACATAGTTTTATTTACCAGTTTCTTGAAATACTTTAGGTTGAAACATGTAAAGTTCTTATTTTAAATCACAATTCAAAAAAGTATTTTTCTTATCCATTTCACGGATTTCCCACCCAAATTGAGTGAAAATTACAAATAAGGCCCTAACAATAGTCATTTTAGCTACATGAAATGTCTCAATATAATCAATACCAAGTTTCTGACTGAAACCTCTAGCAATAAGTCTAGCTTTATGTTTGTTAAGAATACCATCACCATTATATTTTCTTTTATATATCCACCTAGACCCTATAATACTTCGTGGTTCAAGTTCATACAAGGTAATTAATGCATGGTACATATGATGGCTTCTAGTCATTTTCCTAAGGTTAATAGGATTTGAATTTTCTAACATAGATTGAGCCCAGTTTAATTTCTTATCTAGGAAGATAAAAGTTTTAGAAACATCTATACAATCAAAACATCATCATGCCCATTTACTAAATCAGAATTAAAACCATCATTTAGAAGCATTTAATGAAGTAACTTCAAGAGAAGAAGACAACACATGTAAACCTTTCACTCGACTATATCTAAACATTTCATATAAGCTTTGATAGTTAACATGTACTATCCTTTCATACCATAGTTTTCAATTATTCAAACTCTGAGATATAAAACAAGATGCAAAAGAGAAATCATAAAAAATATATAGATCATTTCTTTGAATTCATTCAGCTATTATACTCTCATTAGTATCCTTCATATACCAAATATCCTTCATGCATGGATTCTAGTTGTGTCCATGCCTCTTTTAAATGTTCGATATTACTAATATGTAGAAGATACTCATAATTCAAATTACATAGAAAGAGCATCTTACATTCATTGCAAGAATGCATTCATGTTATCTACAGTTGCTTGACAACCGGTGGGAGAAACCTCAGATTCAGAAACAATCATTCAAAGTTTCCTCGCTATAAATTCTATTTCGACCCAAATGTTGTAGTTAGTTTCATTCAAGATTTGGGTTTTGTCAATACAGAAATAGTTGGATGTCATTGTTTTCCTAAATCTGTAAAACAAACCCCATTATAATATACAGTGTACCACAGAGTTAAATACATATTTATTGATAAAAAAACACATTTAATAGACTCAAATCTAAAGAAACTATTTGATCATAACTAATTATGTCATTACAATGCATACTAATTAACCTTCCATGATCAAAATAATAACCTGCATTATAAAGGGCTCTACATTATACCCCAGATTTATATACAAAACATTTCCGACCATATAGAAGTGAAGAAGATACCCTTAGGAATGTATAACAACTTCAAATTTCTGAAAAAAATAATGTAGACAAAATCCCGACTAGCTTAGATTTGATGTCTAAATGACCGTCATAATGTCTTATTTTTTGTTTTATCGCGACGGTCATATGATCGTAAATTTCAACACAGGTAAAGTTTATTGGAATCTGCGAGCTTAAATTTGACGTCTAAATGACTGTCATATTGTCTTATCTTTGGTCTACAATGACTATCATTTGACCGTCAAATTTAATGAAGCCAAAACTTGTTGTGCATTTCAAGAATGTGAAATTCTAGAATTTATTCTATATAACATTAGAGAGGTTATAGTTTAACACATTATAATAAGCTATTATAATTTATAATGTAAATATATATACACTTTTAAAAAAAAATGTATATATTTAATAGAATGAAAATAAAACACAACATATAGTTCATAAAAACTATAAACTATAGTATATTGTTTTTTTATTAAAAACACATAACCCTTATTAAAGGGGTTTAAAGGACATAGACCAGGTTAAAATATTTTTACCAGGTGTAAATAGATTTATGAAAGTATAGATTAACCTGCATATTTTACAGAGGGGACAAGTAATTTCACCCGATCAATGAAATAAATTAAAATCCCTATTTTCATGAACTTTGTCTCCTCCCTTCATTTACTCTTAATTTTACCCTGCACACATTTTAAAAGTATGGAAATATTGCAAAAATATTTTATATAATTCCTTTAAGCTAAAAACATTAAAACTTTTATGTGGCGATAACTACAAATATTTTAATAAATATTTACCACACTTCACATGGGCCAGCAATAACCTAGTCCCTTTTTTAATTCTCTATTTATACTTGAGAGTTCTACATTTATACCTGAGATATTATCTCATTTTATTCTCCACTCCCACTCTTATATAAAAGAAAACCTTTAAATAGGTTTATTTATATAGTTTTTATAAACTATAAGATCTAAATGAATAGGGCCACCCCCTTACATGGATAATATAAATGGTTAGGGACACATGTTAGGTTTTATTTAATAAGTATTAATATTTAAAAAGTAATCCGGCCAATAAATAAACACGCACCACCTTACTAAATAAAAATAAGTGAGCACTTTGGTTTTTTTTTAAAAACATATATAAAACAAATGTAATAAAATTTATATTTTAAGTGGTTTAAAATAACCATATATATAAAATGTGATTCAAACTTAGGTTTGTTTCTTTTTCTTAAAAAAATAAATATATGCCTAGATTTATAAGTTATGTCTAAATATGATTTAAACTTAGGCTTAGAATATAGTCTGTTGACTCTCAATCTCTATGTAATTTTAATATGGTTTAAGGATTTTAATATATACTTATTTTTTTCAAAACTATATATATTTTAATATGACGTTTATATAAATTATTATATAAAACCTTATTATTATATATATATATATATTTATTTATTTAAAAATAATAATATAGTTTTCAAATTATATAGGATATAGTTATAAATTAACTATAAACTATAGTTTTTCAAACCAAATCCTTTTAGAGGGGACAAAAGAACACATGTATGAATTTACCTTCTGAAATATTTAACCTACAAACATTTGAAATTATAGAAAATATGAAAGTTATTTCATATAGTAATAAATCCTTTCTTTTTCTGTATGTGAATTTCACGTAGGTAAATATTTGAAGCCCCTTTCACCTATGCACACATGAATCTCCAAACAAACATTAATTCCATCTAATTTACAAAATGTAAATGAAATTAAGAACCATATCATATTACATCTCCCTCCTAAAAAATTAGGGATTTAAAATTGAAAAACCCTAAAAAATTTAGCGAGAGTTTAATTGCACAAATGTAATGCCAAAATAATGGGGGAAAAAAGAAGGGGCCAGATAATTTTAAATACCCTTTCAGGTTGCTTGAAAAAAACGTACAAATTAAATAAATAAAATACAAAACATTTGATATTAATTTATTTAATTTACCTCGCTCTAGTTACCATGTTAGAATTTAAGGATTCTAATAAATACGGATTTAATCAACTTACATATTACATAATGTTACAATAAATATTTAAATGAAGATTACATCATAACATAAGTAAATAAAGAAATACGTATAGGAAATAAATAACCCAGGTGTCACAATATTTATAGTGGAAAACTCCAATACGGTAAAAACTAATTTGAAAATAAATTTTTACTTCGGAGAACTTATTTTACATCGAGTAAGATCACCTTCTCCTTTGAAACTCTATTTACCAAGGGTAAAACAAAATTACTTTATTTGTACACCTTTGATATATTTCCCGGATATATCAAATGAGGACATAAAGTCCTTTTTATATAAGGTGATCGGGTATGTCTCCTGACCCACCTTTGCAACCTAAAATGGTTGAAACATACACCTAGGTTTATAATATTTAATATTAGAAATATAATCATTTCATGATAGTAAATATTTAACCTAAAGTATATACCTAGGTTAACATATTTAATAATTTAAATATAAATATTTCATATTATTAAATATTAACCTATATATTAGTAATGGACCCATATACATTAAGGGTTGGCCAGACCACTTAATCATTATGTTCCAACATCATCATCTCAGAGGAATGCCCGCCCCCACTATAACATACCTGAAACCTCTCCTTTTAGATATCCTTCTTCATAGGATGCCTTCCCAACAAACAAAATTCTACTCTACAGTTCACACATTCAGTCATAAATAGCGTAAGATGAACAAACATAATAGAAAGAGAAATTTTAGGATCATATTTTTCTTAATGTTTCTACTTGGCTTATGTTTTAGAGGTGAGAGGACACGTTCTTCATATTTTTATTTCTCCTTGCATACTCCTCATCATAGTTGGTGTAGTCCAACTTCGTCTGAGTGTGCCTAGACCCCATTTTTATATTTCTCAGAGTTCTGGGTTTGATTCCACACTTGATTTTAAATCACAACCACATTTTCTTCATCTTTATTTCAATTTCATAGTAACAAGTGTTAGTCCAAGCGATTTTCGTCGGTTACCCTCCAACCGTCACCAGTTTTATCTAATCGGCGTCAGTTTCCTATTCTTTTGGTTAACCTACCCAAGAGGACACCTGCTTCATCTTCTTTGTTGTTCAAAGTCTCTGTAACTCTCAATATCTTCTCTGTTCTGATAAGATCCATCCTACAACTTATCTACCTGGTAGATTATTAGTATTTTTCCTTCTTTGGAAAACTATTCTTTTCTCACAATGACTGACTATGGTTACCTTTGACTCGACATCAGTTTACTCTAACTAGCGCCGGTTAGCCTGTGTTGTTTTCCAGCTAACATATTGACCTGATCCACCTACCATTTCCTATTTTTCCTATTTTTGTTGTGTCTCTATGTCATTTACAGAAAGCAGTCCTACAAATTCAGCACTTGTTCACTTGGAGCTGACTCGTAGCCAAGTAAACACCCTCATATTCCACACTATTCGTCAACCACTCCCACCTAGTCCTTCACCACCTTCCATTGTATCATCCATGGATCCTACCCAACCTATCACCATTGCCATAGGTGATGAGGAGTTTACACGACTCCTTGACGATAACCCTACCACCTTAGATTTCTATCTTTCCCACTCATCCACTTGAGATGCCTCGGGTAAGTTGATATATGACATGCCCGTATCTATCCCCTCGACACTCATTCCTACTTCTTGTCAGCCTCTTCTAGCTCCATGCTACCCACACTTGCCTTTGACCCATTCATTTCATAGTTAGGCCCTATACCTGCTATGACCGCCACATCTACCACATCTTTGGCACCCACAAAATTCACTATACCTTCGTCAACCACCCAAAACATAACCTCATACGCACCTATTGTCTCACATATACCCATAGAAACACAACCACCCCTGGTGTCATTGACCCCTACCCCATTTCAAAACATTATCCTTTCTATTCAACATTAATTATCCCCCATCGCTACTAGAGTCAACTCGACCCTTCCACCTTCATATACATACTATCAACAACCTCCCATTTCATCTATCATTCATTTTGGGTATGTGCCCCCTATCTCACTCCCTAATTCTCAACCTACCTATTTGTCATCACCATATACTGGAATACCAAATCCATCATATGTCCAACACCAACCATCTTATGCTATAGGAGGTACCCATCCATCACCACCTACCAATGACCTCATCAAGTTAATTACAAGATGTAGATGAAATTTGTAATCTCATCCCATACACCCATCCATTCCTATTCGTCCATATCCCGTACATTGGGAGATGCCTAAATTTAACCACTTCAACAGCAAAGAGGACCCTCAACAACATTTACGGTCTTTCAAACATGGATGTTATCTAATCTCCCATGATGATGCTTTACTTCTGAGGACTTTCCCATGTCTATGACCGGACCCATATTAGACTAGTATAATGGATTACCTAGACATTCTATCAACTCATTTAATCAGGTAGTGCAAGCCTTCTTGGATCACTTCTCTATAAAATTTGTTAAGAAGGTTACCATGACTGACCTCTACTCTACGCGTCAATATGACGATGAGTCTATCGTAGATTTTGTCACTCGTTGGTGTAGTGTGATCAATCAAATCACATTCCAATTACCAAAAACCGAACTCATAGAGCTCTTCACTTGGGCTTGTGCTAGACATATTTCACTCGACCATGCAAGTGTAGACTTTCCGAACCTTCGATGAGGCATTCACCATGGCATGAAAACTAAAGATTCAGGCCATCGAAGAAAATAAAATCCAACTACGACATAAGAACGTGAAATTTAAGTCAAATGATACATCCTTTTTCTTCGAAACTACAAAATAATTATTCAAAAGCCAAGGGAACCACTAACGCAGTGGTACTCAAGGATGGCCTATCTCATCCATCAAATCAGGCTAAGCCCTCATCTAATCTTTCCCCTGTCCTCAGGCGAGAACAACGGAAATACACCCCAATTGGGGATCCTTACTCTTTTGTTTTAGAAAATCTCATTAAAGTTGGGGCCATCACCCTTCCTCCTATAAAACCACATACTGGTTTTGATCATGCTCACCCCACACCTACGTGGTACAAAGAGCGAAACTTTTGTAACTATCATTAGGTAAAAGGTCATAATGACGGCAATTGCATCACTTTCAAGAACATTGTCTAGGAAATACTCAAGAATGGTGAGTTAGTCTTAGATAATTTGAACGCACCTGCCAACCAAAACCTGCACATTTTCAAGAAACCTCTTTCCTAATCATGCCCCTTCTTCTGACCAAACTGGGGAGACCTCAACTAATGATAACAATACCCGTGAGGTCCATGCTATTTTAAGTGATGCACCAGTTTTTTCCCAATTGCCTCATATTCCTTTTATAGAGGAAATCCTAGCCCAAAGTCCTCCACCTACACATGAACCTATGTCACCTATTCCTCCACCCAAAGACGAACACCCTTCATCTCCTCCCTCACATGTGAAGGATACTTCTGTTAACATTGAGACCACTTTGCCTTTGGATTCTCCACCTATAGAGATGTCACCAATATTACCTCTCCTCCACCCACAAAGGAGCACCCATCATCTCCTCCACCTATCAAAGATCCAGTAGAAATTTAGTTACCTCTAGGTGACCATTCTTCATCAACCACCCAAGATCTTACTGACTTACTTTTGGCTCTCTTACCCATAGAGGCTGAAGCTAGTGATTTCTCTATTTCTAAAACACATTTTATGGGAATCACCATTCGATCCACATTGACCTCACCTAAAACAATGTGATTCTCATGCTTATATGATCACCTAGATTATGTTGATATAGCCTTACTTTTGGGGTGTCTTCTACTTCCTGTCTCAACACAAATGCAGATGTCACTCACTGACACCTCCACTATCTATCCAAAATTGTTTCGATCGGCCAAACCAAACACAACCACAACTATCACAAATTCTCCCACAACACCACTCATGGCTCAACTCACATCTCTACCCATAACCCAACATGCATCTGCATCCAAACCCACACCTACATTATCTTCCTTTCCTAGACCTATTACTACATTAGGCATCATACTAATGGCTAGCCTTACTCATCCACCCATCAAATTATATTTAGCTACATCTTCCAAAACTAACACCAAATTTAACCCATCCACTAAACAGAAGAACCAATCTCCTAGATCTCATACCCCAACCTCACCAACCACACCCTTATCACCTTCACCCCTTCTGTCAATCCTAGGACCTCACCCCTCGACTCTGGCTAAGAAACCCCCATCCACTAGCAAACCAAGAATGTGGCAACCCATTTCCCCATCACAGACCTCTATAATATCCAAATTCCCCACACAACCTCCACCCTCACCTGTAACCTTTTTACCACCCATACCTCCAATACCATTAATAACATCTTCACTACCCACGAAAATTCCTTCCCTTTCCCTCACACCTCTTTCCTAACCTATGCCACCTACCTCCACAGCACCTCGGTTACCCCCATAGGTAACCCACCCTCTTCCACCATCCTATTTTCCCTCTACATCTCATGCACCTGTATCACCTTTACCCAAGAAGATGCAACCTAAAGCCAAAAATATGCTACCCTCCAATAAGGTATTTAAACCAACCACACACTCTATTGCCAGTTAATCTACCATGCCCCTACCCAAGTAGATATGACCAACACCTAAGAAAAACACCACAGATCAAGTTAGTAACACAACCTACTCCCCCTCTTGCAAAGACTCTTCCTATACTGATAGCCACACCTAAACCCAAACCCACATTCACCTTCAATTGTGATCCACTAGCGGGATCCTATGCCAAAATCTTAACCAATCTTCTCGAAACTTTTTTCATCACATTACCACATCTTAAACCTTATGACCCACTCAAACCCAAACCAAAAGGGTTTGACAAAACCAAAATTTGAGCCTACCATCATGTTCCAGGACACGATGTAGAGAACTATAAGGATTTGAAATCCACTCTTGTCCAGTTGCGTCCTCATGAAGAAAAATTTGACTATGATGATCTTCTTGATGAGGACCCCATTTCACTAGCACCAGTTTCCACAGTTCTTCCCTCATTACCTACTCAGTGACCAAAATCTCCACCCCCACAACTCTTAGATCCATCCCCGAGATTCAAAATTAACATGGTTCATATCAGAGAACTCACCAAACCTCTACCCAAATGTTGGTGTGCCCAACTCATTTCAAAAGGTTCCTTCCCACCTCTTAGCTTCTGCCCTTCCTATTGTTACACCTTTCATGGCTAACCAAATTCATCTACCTCCCCTCCTTAAATCAACATTATCCATGTTGTTACCCATGCTCAGAAGGAAAAAGGAAAGGAAAAGGAAACTGACCCAAAAACCAACCCTATACCCAACATACCATTTTCACCCACACCTAAAGTCACTATCCGTGGCCCCGCATATCCTATTTCTAATGGGGTTACACATCACGTGATTCCCAAACAATTACACTAATCCTCCCTCAAAATATCCCTATATGACCTCATCCAAACCTCTAAGTCCCATTGCCAAGCTCTCATGAAGGTTCTTCAGTCTGTTGAGGTTTTACAAAATGACCCTACCTACATCCCTTGTAGCCTCTCTCATGTTATGATTATGGGGGCCACCTTCTTCTACACCTCCACATACCCAACAAGTAGCCATCCTTAGCTTCTCAAATGAAGAGATCACACTACACCAAACTGATGACCTCAATCCAGCCCTTTTCATCTCTATCCATATTGGAGGGGGATAATATATGTGTACGATTTGTTATGATTTGATGGGGGCACTATTCATTAACATCATCTCGTCCCATGTATTTGAGAATTAAGGACACACCTATACCATTATGGCTAACCCATCACCTTTCAAAACCTGCAACATGCTTTACCGACCCAATGATGTGCTTGTACCCATTAAGGCATCTACCTCCATGACTACTTCCTCTTCACCCACACTTCCACTCACTAGTGTCATCGCTACCTCAAACGCACCTAAATCCTCCATTCCTACTGCTATCCACAACCTCCACGACCGAACCGTCACCTCCCATTCAGCTGGTTCCACCTCCGATCCAACCTCTAACACATCGTCTATCCCAAATACCCGCATATCGACCACCAATCCCTTGGAAAGTGTTTTTCACTGCCTCACTCTGGGGCATTATCACCTATATAATGTCAACACATTCATTACTCCAGGAGAGTATGGAAGCCTTCGCCAACACCCTCACTATGATCACTGCATAGGAGAGTGTCTCCTTTATGGTCCTCCCCACTTTCACACAAATCTCACCTATGGGGGACTTGATACTTCACCTTATACACCTAAATCACCATCACAAACCCACCCCTTTTCTGTCGACCTCCAGTCACTCACAAATCACCACTTTGCCGCACACCTTCCTACACCAATGTGCATGGAGAGGTTTTGGTTTTGGATTTTATGAGCAAGGCCGTCACACTATTATTCCATGTACTACCCACAAACATAATGACCATAGTGGTATCAGGATTTGCGGAACTACCTACCAAGAAGGCCCACATTGAACTCATTAAGGATATCAACCCTTCTCAACCTTCTTCACCTGCTCCACCTTCTTCACCACCTTCACCGACACAGTTGATGGATCCAGAATCCATTCCTCCTAACTTTTTTTTTCATAAACACCATTTCCTTAGGGTCCTCTGACTTATCAACGCGAGGAAAGAGGATCCCTCTTCTCTTCCTTCCTATATCCTGAAATGGTTGATGACGATACACCTTCTATTAACATCGTTCAATGTCAAGATGATGAATCTATACTCACCTACCTTGGTTTAGAAGCCTAGTCCTTACCCTCTGATACACAAACCATGTTGAAAAAATTGAACATCAAAATAAAAATTAATACCCAAGATGACCCACACATTCTAAAGATCGGCCAATATTTAGATGTTACTAAACAAGAAGCATTCACCTTTTTCCTTTGGGACCATAGCAATGCATTCACTTGGTCCTATACAGATATGCCTAGTATTGATCATAAAATCATGGTTCATAATACATCATGACCATTCATGATGCCAAACCTATCAAAAAAAAGATGTGAAAAATGCATCCTTTTATTGTTCTTCTGGTCAAAGAAGAGCTTCATCGCCTTCTCTCAATTTTATTCATTCTACCCATCGATTATCCACAAATGGATTTATAAAATCATTCCTATCATGAAAGAGATAGGGGGACTTTGTATTTGCATAGATTTCCATGACCTCAACCTCACCTATCCCAAAGATGATTTCCCACTACCAGGAATTGACGAACTAGTTGATCTAACAGCTGGCCATGAAATTTTATCACTCATGGATGGTTTCTCAGGGTACAATAAATTATTACTAGCTCACAAGGATCAACACAAAATTTCCTTCATCACCCCTTAGAGGACTTTCTACTATAGATTCATGCCCTTTGACCTAAAATAAAGTTGGTGCTACATATCAGTGGGTCATGACTTACATCTTCCATGACATCATGCATCACATATTGGAGGATTACATAGATGATCTTCTAGCAAAAAACACTAAATAAATAAAAATATTATATAGTTCTTTATTAGAACAATATTTTTCTAATAAAGAACTATATAATATTTTTATTTATTTAGTGTTTTTGCTAGAATTCTTTGTATATACTTCTATATGCATGTATATTAGGTCTTATAGATACCTTGGTTAATATATACATACGTACGTACGTGTGTGGTGTGTGTGTATCCTTCAATCAACTATAAATTAAACATTGCATTATATATTTACGTAGTTTTTTAAAAAACTAATAGTTTCATTAACCCAAATGGAACTTATGTGTTCCTAGTTATTAATATTTATACCCACAAAATCATTACATAATTATATACATGGTGTTATGGAGACTCTTATGTTGTTTGGATTTAATAAACACCATGAATTCTATTTGAGGGATAATGGACTACGAAACAAGTTTTACATCTTTACAACAATGGATTTCATAAGTATAGTTTTTCATTTCAACTTCACTATCATAACAAGGAACTATAATCTCCAAACTATTCTCAGAGAGTTGGCATGATCCACTTAAAAAGGTATGATACCTATTCTAGTTTACTTAAACCATAGTGATTTTCCTTTCACATTTAGTAACAGTGTGGATAGATTTACAACTTTGAGCACATATTGAGGTTCAAGATGATACTGCAGATGCCGATAATACGGTTGGTTTTAAAGTCCATTTACTTGCATAAGGGTTAAAGTATTATAAGTTGGTCACTTAATGGTGTCCATTACTCTTGTCTGTAATAAGGGGTAGACTTCTCAAGTTCTGGTTATGGAAACATTGACAAAACATTGTAGCCATTCTATTGTTGAAGGATTTACTCATAATACAATTACAATAAGGCCAAGGAATCCTTGTTAAACTTGTAACACTTTAAGATGGTTCATTATTGCCATTTCCATGAAATCAAAAGCTTCATTTTCTCAAAGCCAATTATTATTATATACAAAATAATGATCTTTTCACATTTCATAATAGTCATTCATGGTCAACCTTCATTTAGTGATTTATGAATGTACCTGATGAAGAAGGATGGAAATATACTTTGAGATACTAAACCACATTTACTAGAATAGCCAATTTTTTTCAAAAGCCACTTGATTTTAAGGCTATCAAAATGGCAAAAAATAGAAAATTTTCCCTTTCTTTTGGCACTGGTCATCACACTTCAAAAAAAATGTGTTTCAAACAACCAAAATAGAGGTGGTAGGAGACGTAATCAGCCTCCTAGTCATGCATATGGGGAACTAATCACCATGCCACTAGTATGTGCCCCACGAAACACTTAACTCTCGAAAATAAATTTGTAGCTGACACTATGACAAGGATAAAAAAATTTCCCCAACAACCCAACACACGAAGCAGATGTCAAGTCAAATCACACAAATGTATACGCAAGAGTGCCTTCATGACGAAAATGGGATAGATTCAAATCAATCATGCACTATCAAGGCATTACTTAGCTTACAAGGGTAAATAAGGGCACTCCTGTTAGGAAATAAGGGACTAAAATATGTGGAATAATCCCTCATAAAATCACAATAGTAGAAACTAATATGTAAAAAATATTACAGATCTCAAATAAAAGTGCAAAATAAAATAACACAACAAAAAAAGATAGTATTTAATGTGGTTCACCCAGGTTTGGGCTACGTCCACCAAGAATCACTTGCTCATATTTTTATTACAAGTCACCACTCTCTCAATATAATATCCATATCTGTTTAGAGCTACGCTCAACAAAATCTACAAAATTTACACCCCAATTCAAAACCCATCTGTAATACATTTACATGTAGACCCTACCATATGTAAAAAACCACATAAGTACAAAACTGCTTAAGCAATTTTACAAAAATGTGGGTATCAAAACCATGGGCCAAAACTCATCCCATAAAACTTATGGGTCAAAAAATCCCACTCATATGAGAAAAGCACGTGTTTCTCGGTATATCAGGTGCATGTTTTCGAGGACCAAAAAAAATTCTCAGGGGCTGCACCCCCTGAACCTTGGCGAGACAGCTATGGATAGTTTATAGTACTCATAATGTACAATCTTCAAAAATTTCTCACATGGAAAAATAGGCTCCAAAACCTAATAATATCCCACTTAGAGACTATTTTTTCTTTGAGCAAGCGTCTCAAACCCCTTCACTAGTTTCCTATGAAGACAAACCAAAGATGAACACAACTTACTTTTTTTCCCTTGTAACCACCTTGGTCATCATGTCTATAGGATTCTGACTGGTATGAATCCTCTCCAGCTTCAACTTCTCTTCCTCTAAAGTATGTCCTGATGAAATGGTACCTTAACTATATATGCTTTGTCCTAGAGTAGAAAATAGACTTCTTAGCTAGTTTGTATAGGCACTCCGACTATCACTATGCATCTTTCCTTCCTCCTACTTATGCCCTAACTCCTTAAGCAATTGTTGTAAACCAAATCATTTATTTTCTTGCCTCTATGGCAGAAACATTACTCATACTCTATGGTTGACATAGCCACCAGCTTCTATAGTCATGAAATCTAGCTCACTGTTATCATACCAACAATGTAAACATAACTTGTTGTGTTCCTCGTACTGTCTACATCTCCATCCATATCTGAATCTAAATAACCACACAAAGTAGTGTCCAATCCACTATAGTAAAAAAATTTCCTCGTGGTCCCTCTCAAATATTGAAGGATCCACTTTACTGTCTATGCAGTGATCTCTACCTAGTTCACTCATAAATCTACTCACCAGCTCTCACTGCATGGGGAAATATCAGGGCCTAGTGCACACCATGGCATACATCAAACTGCCAATCGTACTGATGAGTAAGGTACTTTGGGATATCTGATTTCTCTCCAGCTCTATCTTGGGACACTGCTCCTTTGATAACTTGAAATGGCCTACCAAAGGAGTCCCAACCGGTTGAACATCCTACATATTAAACCTCTCCAAGACCTTATTAATGTACTCTTCCTAAGATAAAGTCAACTTCCGTTCCTTCCTATCCCAAGATATCCTCATACCAAGGATTTTTTTTGGTTGCCCCCAAATCCTTCATGGAAAAGGATTCACTTAGTTTCTTCTTGAGTACTTTAATTTCCTACATGTTTTTACCTACAACAAGCATATCATCCACGTACAAACACAGGATAATATTATTTTTCATCCTTAAATTTCTTTGTATATATAATATGGTCATAATGAAATCTAATATAACCTTGCTCCATCACGAATCTATCAAATTTATTATATCATTGGGTACGTGGAGCTTATTTCAAGCCATACAAGCTCTTCTTCAATTTGCACAGCATCTTCTATTTACCTTTTACCTCATAGCCCTCTGAGTTGCTGCATCTATAGATCCTCCTCCAAATCAGCCATGGAGAAATGTAGTTTTTACATCTAAGCTGCTATAAGTGCAAGTCTTCTTACTCATAACTATTCCAAGAACAAGTTCTAATAGAATTCATTTTTACCTACAGGAGAAAAAATATCATCAAAATCTATACCTTTTTTCTGTGCAAAACCCCTTGATCACTAACCAAGCCTTGTATATTTTCTTGCCTCCCTTCTTCCTCTTTGACTCTAAACATCCACTTGTTCTATAATGCTCTTTTGCCTTTGGGTAGCTTCACCAAATGCCATGTCTGGTTCCTCCATGAGAGTCTGATGCTCCTCATCCATAGATTTCTCCCACTTCTTCTTGGAATCTACTTACATTACTTCATCAAAGCTCTCTGGATCTCCACTGTCAGTGAGTAATAAATAATAAAGAGAAGGAGAAAAACATTCAAGTTATCTTCTTACCCTAGAGGACCTCCTTAATATAGGAGTTTGGGATTCCTATTGAGGGAGGTTCCTGAACTCATTCATGTGTCACTTTCCCATCTAGAAGATCCTCTACCTCTGTATATTCTTTCTTGGATTCTTCCCTATTTTCCTGCAACATGCTGCTTATACATGACTTTCTCATTAAATGACCACATCCCTAAATCAAATTATTTTCTTGTCCTTAATACTCCAACATTTATATCCAAAGTCTTCAGCACCATAAATCAATGAAAGTACATTTTTCTGATTAAGCCTCTAGCTTTGGTCATATCATCCTTGTCTATATGGAACAAACACCTCACATCCAAAGACTTTAAGAAATGAATAATCAAGTTTCTTACCATACTAAGCCTCCTTAGGTATGCCTCCATCCAAGGCCCACTTGAGGGTCCTCTATTTATCAAGGTACACAGCTGTGCTCACTTCTTCTACCCAAAAAGAAATAGGCAGTCTTACATGTAACCTCATGCTCCTAACATGTTCCATTATTGTTTTGTTCATCCCTTTCTGACACCCCATTCTGCTGCAGAGTTCTTGGAACTATATTTTTCCTACATATTCCATTATTAGAGCAAGTAATCATCAAATTCATTACTGCAATACTTCCCTCTATTATTTAACCTGAGGACATTTTAGTTTTAAGACCTATTTTATTCTCTACTAAGGCTTTCCATTTAACAAAAGTGTCAAATACATCAAATTTGTTTCTAATACAATAAACCTGAAACTTTCCTTGTTGTATCATCAATAAAAGTAACATAATAACTTGAACCCCCAAGATATGATACCTGAGCCCCCCCCCATACATCAGAATGCACCATCTCTAACGTACTCTCTTTCTTTGTAGGTCCAACCTTGAGAAACCTTACTCGCTTTTGTTTCCCATATATGAAGTCCTCACATCACTCCAAACTTGTTTCTGTATATCCAAGTAAAATTTTTTTTTATGATGCTCCATGCCCTTATGGATCATATGACCGAGCCTATAGTGCCATCATGGTTGTAACTACTTCTAAAGCCACAAGATTAATAAACATTAGTGTTATAAAGTATTTATAATACAAGGTTCCAACCTTCTTACCTTTTGCCACCACAAGATCTCCCTTGGTAACCTTCCAAGATTCTATTGTAAATATCACACTACAATAATCACTTCCTAACTACACTACCGATATCAAATTTCATCTTAATGTAGGCACATGTCTGACATCCTTTAATAACCAAATATTCCCATGTTTGTATCTTAACCCAAACAGAAACCTTTTCCAACTATGCTGCAACGGTCATCATCACAAAGAAAAACATGCCTAAAATCTCCTTGAACACAATCAACAAAATAATTCCTATGCGGAGTAGCATGGAAAGAAGCCCCCCGAATTTTAAAACCCAACATTCAGTAATATAGTTTAAAGAAAGAATCAAAGCATCTTGATATACATTACCAGTTGCCACATTTGCCTAACTTGTTTTCTTCCTATTGTTTCTTCTTATCCTGAAGTTTCCAACAGTCCTTCTTTACATTCCTAGACTTTCCACAATGTCTATCATACTATCTTACTTCTTGGATTTTTACCTTTGCCTGATCCTTTGATTTTTCACGGCTTCCTTTATTCTTTTGTCTCTCTCTAGTTTCCACTGTCAAAGCATTCCCTAAAGTTAGAAGATTCCCTAGATATTTTTCTTCACATTTCCTCACTAAGAATCACCCCTACAACATCCTCAAACTTAAACTTTGAGTTAGGCTAGAATTGAATTTCTTACCACCCATTACCAGGCTATTCCAGCTCTCAGGTAAAGCGCACAGAACTAATAAATCCCTAACTTCTTCATCAAATTATATTATAATCAAAGCTAGCATATTTACAACCATATTGAAGATAATTTAAATGATCTTCTTTTGAACCATTCTCAGACATCTTCATATTAAAAAAAAAATTTCATTAAAAAATATCTTATTAGAGGTAGAGGAATTTTCATTACAACATTCCCTAATGCATCCATTAGTTCTTTTGTAGTCTTTTCCTTTTAAAACATTAAATAATAGCGGAATAAGAAAGACATCAGTCCAAATTGTCCCCAAGTGACTTCCGATCCAAAAAAATCCCATTCCTCATATGTCATGCTCGAGGGTTTTTTTCACCTACTCAAACAATGGAAATATAGAGATCGTTCTGATAAAGGTATAATCTTCCCATCTGCATCTTCCAAAGAACTGAAATTATGCCCGTTGAATTTATCAACCCTAGATCTTCCTTCAACTGCCATAGCTCCCACTTAAGCTAAAGACTTTCCTACGATTCAACACTTCAGCAAACCAAACCAGGCTCTGATACCAATTGTTAGGAAATAAGGGATAAAATATGCGGAATAATCCCTCACAAAATCGCAACAGTAGAAACCAATAGGCAGAAATTATTATAGATCTCAAATAAAATTACAGAATAAAATACACAACACAAAGAGACAGTATTTAACGTGGTTCACCCAATTTGGGCTACGTCCACCAGAATCACTAGCTCAGATTTTATTACAAGCCACCGCTCTCTCAATACAATACCCAGATCTGTTTTGAGCTATTCTCAACATACTCTACAAAATTCACACCCGAATTCAAAACTCATTCTGCAATACATTTGCTTGTACATCTAGCATATGCATAAGACCATATAAATAGACAACTGCTTAAGCAGTTTTTACAAAACCGTGGGTATCAAAACCATGGGTAAAAATCATCCGCGTAAACCTATGGGTCAAAAAAATCACCCATATGAGAAAATCATGTTTCCTGATATGTCGGGTGCATTTTTTGAGGCCAAAAAATTTTACGCCTAAAAAAATATCCGAACCCCGGCGAGGATACATGAAAAGTGTACAGTCTTCGACACTTTCACACATGAAAAATAGGCTCCATAACCTAACAGTTAGGAGGAAGAGTGCCATCTTATAGGTATTGGAAGATAGGGTCGTACCAAGGGGATAAAGGACCAACAACTTCAGCTTGCCAAACATGACTCTGGCATATCATATACATGTACATGTAAATGTTCCATAAAGAAAGGCATCTTACTTTCATCAGGTGCTATGAATAAGAGAGACCCAATAGTATCCATAGCATCCACGGATCTATTATGTGACCTTGGTTTTGGTTCAAATATGATTTTTTGTGAAATATTCTTTCAAATTTTCAACCATTTTCTTATACGGAATAAGCTTCTCATCTTTAACCTTGTACTCATCATTAACATGTTTTATGATAAGTTGAGAGTCTCAAATGACTTGTAGTTGTCTGATGTTCCATGTAATAGCTATCTTGAGGCCAATGATGAGTTCTTCGTACTTTGTAATGGTATTTGGACACGGGGAATCCCAAGCAGAATGCTCATGGTATGACATCGCCTGTTGGGAGTGATGAGCACCACTCCTGCTCTAGATCTATGGAAGGTAAAATATCCATCAAAATGAAGATGTCATTCCATGGATTCCTCAATATACATCATCGATGCATCTAGTAAATCTAATCATAGGGGTTCCATTCCTGGGAGAGGAGCTTCTGCCAGTTGATCAGCTAGTACATGCCCTTTTAAAGACTTCTGATCACAAACTCAATGTCAAACTCACTTAGGAGAATGATCCAATTATCCATTCATCCTGTGAGGGCTGGTTTGGATAAAAGGTACTTGAGAGGGTCAACTTTGGATATGAGCTTGGTTTTATTATTCAAGAGATAATGGCAAAGATTTTGAAATATGAAGACAACCACCAAGCAGGCCTTTTCTATTTTGGGATAATTCAACTCGTATGTGATCAAGGTGCATCTAAGATAGTAAACTACTCTCTCTTTATGGGCTAAGTCATATTGGGCAAGTAATGCACTAGTGGTAAACTAGGTAGCATAAATGTATAAGAGGAGAGGTTCACCGAGGATAGGGTGGCATTAGTATATTTGGGCTAGACAACTACTATTTGAGTAACATGAAGGCTTTCTAACATTGTGGTCTGTAATTGAATGTGACATCTTTCTTGAGCAAATGAGTAAAGGGGTGGCACTTATCTGCAAGTTGTGAGATAAAGTGAAAGATTGCCTGAATCTTTCCTTGTAGAATCCTTAACTGTTTGAGAGTGATAGGTGGTGGCATTTCTATGATATCCGTAACCTTTGCAGGATCCACTTCAATCCCTCTTTGTGAGACAATGAACCCTAGGATTTTTCCTTGTAAAACACCGAAGACACATTTTTTAGGGTTCAAAATAACCTTAGAGTCTCTTAGAAACTGAAAGATATGCCTCAACACTTTAGGGTGTTCTTTTCTACTTTTGGATTTCACTAGGATATCATCAAAATAATCCTCCATGGTGTCACTTATCATATCATGGAAAATAACGGTCATGGCCCGCTGATAAGTAGACCCAACGTTCTTAAGCCCGAAGGGCATGAATTTGTTGCAAAATTTTCCCCAAGGGGTGACGAATGTTGTCTTATGTTGATCTTCTTCTGCAATTCATATCTGTTTATAACTTGAAAAACCATCCATCAAGGACAACATTTCATAACCATCTATTGAATCGACTATCATGTCGATGTTAGGTAGGGGAAAATAATCTTTGGACATGCTTTGTTGATGTCACAGAAATATGTAGAGATCCTAATGCCAACAAGATTTTTCTATACTGGTACTATTTTAGAGATCCATTTTTAATAGTCAATATGTTTAATGAAATCAATAGCTAACATCTTTTCTAATTCTTCTTTGACCAAGATCACCACTTTAGGATGCATCTTTTTCAAATTTTGTTTGATTTGTTTGGCATCTGGGTGCACAACGAGGTTGTGCACAAATAGCTCTGGGTCCAAGCCAAGCATATCTACATATGTGCATGCAAATATGTCCACATATTATTTTAAGATATCTGTAAAGGTATTATGTTCCTGAGCTAAGAGTGAAGCTCCCAAATTGAATATTCTAGGTTGTTCCTCTGAGCCAATGTTGAGGTTGATTGTTTCCTCAATAAGCATTTTAGAAGCATCTTCCATCCACGTAGGGTCAGGGGGAACAGTAATATTGACCTCTTGTGGTAGTTCATGATCATCTTTGAATGGATAAATCACTTCATCTTTAGACTCTTCATTATGTTTGTCTATGAGCTTATCAAAGAGTCTATCACTATGGGATCTCTGTTGAGCCTCCTTGCTTGGTTTATCAAAAGTAGGTGTACTTTTATTTACAAACTTTTTATTCAACTGTCCACACATCTCTGATTCTTCCCCAAAGTAGACGCAAGTGTCCAGTTGAATCTTAAATCCTTTATTGTGGTATCTAGCTGGAATAAAGTCCCTGAGTCCCATGAACTCTGTGAATTCCTCATCATTTTCAAAGAAATATAGGGACATGTGAATTTTTTTATCCCAATCTATAAGTTTAGGATATCTAAGGGCTACTAGATATTTATCTAGGGGGGTGGATTTAGATAAGGTATGGACCAATGAGTCTGGGAATAGGTTCATGGAGGAAAGATCCTCGTAAATGCTACATTGGGTATCTACATCACTATTAGAATGAGATGAAATGTCTTCACATTCAGAAGAGGTGGTGTCATTCTCAGAAGGCAGACTATCATGGGGCCTTATGCCAAGGCCATGTTTATTAGTTTTAAAATGAGGGATAGGAATAGGCTGCCACTGGCCTTTTGCATTAATGCCACATCTAAACCCGCTATAGCCCATGAAAAACATCATGCAAGGACCTTTGATGTACTGAGGTGCTTGATTGCATGAAGCCATAGTGCCTTCTGACACTCTGCTGGTAGGGTCATCTAATATTTTCTCCTCAGATAGGAGGCCACTATTGACAAATTTTTCCAACGGTTTAGGACATTTCTTGCGGGTGCTCTTGAACTAAAAATAAGGCTTACCCCTTGTCCTTGGGGATACCGATAAGTCTGATATCAACAGAGCCTGCTCAAGAGTGAATGGCCTACTTGGGCCATATTTTGCTGATGTTGCCTCCCATGAATCAAATGGATTGACCAGTGATGGAAAATATTGATTGAAAGGCATGAGGGACTCTAAATATTTTCAGTTTTGTATAACCTCCATCTGTAGAGGGACAACAAAATCCACAGAAGGAAATTCATAAGTGGCAAAAGAAAAACTGTGCAATGCTCTACAATGTGTGAATGGTTTTGGGTCACCCAAAATGGTAACCACCCACCCTTCATGACACAACTTTGATGCACTGATGAAATGTTGATGGGATAGCTTACATGGCATGGATCTTTGGGTGTCCCAAGAGCATGTTGTATGGAACGTCCAAGTCAAGGACATGAAACATTATGTCGTGACATGTTTTTCCTACCTCCATGGGGACCACTATAGTTCCTGCCAACTCTCTTCCTTCATTGTCATATGCTGTGATTGTGATAGTCTTAGCATGTAGCTCTGTTTCTGAATGGCCTAGCTACTTTACCAGCTCCAAGGTGTAAATATTCAGATCAAATCCCCCATCTACAAGTACTCTTTTGATTTTATGATGGGTAACCACCACTTCAAGATACAATTGTAAGTTATGATTTGGGTTGTTGTGTGGGATGGCAGTATGATGAAAAGTAATATGATCATTTATGTCTAAGCATGTAATCACGGCTTGAAGGTTTGTGGGATCTACCTTTATGGAAACCCCTGAATTTTGCAAATTTTTGTACAATATGTTCTTATGGGCATTAGAAATCTTGAGAAGATCGAGAATAGATATCTTACCAGGTGTTTTTTCTAACTAATCTATTAAGTTATACTGAATTTCCTGAGGGGTAGGCACAGGATCTGGTATGATTAAGTGGGCACATCTTGTCCCGACTGCATAGCTCTTTACTAAAATCTGAATGGTGTTGATATGTTCATTAGATGAGTTAATACATCTAATGAGGGAATCATAAGGACTATCTTTTGTAGGGTACACATAGGCACCAGTCCTATAATCATTGGAATTTTTCCCTTGATCTGTTTTCTTTTTTTGTATCTGTATGGTAAGGAAAATGTTCCTTGTAAATACCCATTTTTTCATTTGAACTTTTACCGGTCTTAGGAGGAAACTCCACAGAAATATTCCCTTTCTCTATGAGGTCTTGGATATAATGGTGTAATCCCAAACATCTATCTGTTTTGTGTCCTTTAACATGGTGGAAGTCACAATATTCATGATCTTTGAACCAAACCAGTTTTGGAGCATCTTCCAAATATGGTACCATTGTAGTTGGATACTCTACCATTTTTGCACCATCTAATTGTTTTAGGATGGTAGATAAAGTTTTTTTCAAGGATGTGAATGTACATTTTGTAGGCGCTTTGGGATGAGGCCCTTGTGAAAGTTTTAAGAGTGGGTCTGTCTATACAGCTTGGACTCTCTTGGAGTTTGTAATGCCATCACCAACAACATGTTTATTCTTATTGACTAATTTAGGGTTTTCTGTGGATTTGACTTCATGTTTGTTTTTAGTAACAGGTTTAAGCATCCCCTTGGCAATAAGCACTTTCTCAATTTGACTTCCTTTCTCTATGACTTCTTCAAAGATTGAGCCATAATGCATTTGTAAGTGGAATGCTATTTCTAGGTTCAAGTTAGGAATGAATATGCTCACTAAGTGTTTTTCTTGTAAGGCACAAGGAAAGCAATTAGCTAACCCACGTAGTCGTTGTAAAAATCCTACAAACTTCTCATTGGGTTTTTATGTTTTGTTGCATAGTTAATTCATTGTGATGTCACTCTCCATATTATAGGAGTAATGCCTTAAAAATTTCTTTGCTAACATGGGCCATGTTGTAATGAATCCCTTGGGTATGCTATAAAACCATTCCAATCCCATGGCTCCTAGGCTGCAAGGAAAAATTTGTATTAAGAAATTATCGCTATATGGGACCTCCTTGCAAGCCCTGTAAAATTATTTTATATGATCACGAGGATCACTTTTGCACTTATACTTATCAAACATGGGGACAATAAAGTGTTTTGGGAAAGGTTGTTGTAACATGTCATTATCAAGGGAGTAAGGACATAGTTATTCATACAAATATTTTCTATTTTGGCCTACATTTCCCTGTTGTAATGTAGTGAGTGTATCTTTCATAGATTTCATTTCATCTTGAATGAGTTTCTCTTTAGTAGGTGATATTGACCTTTGAGCCTAAGATGCCTTAAAGGTATAGTCTATATGCGGATCAAATTGAAACTCGTTAAGTTTGTTTTTGTCTTTGTCTTTGCACAGGTTTCTGTTTGAAGAGACTAGGTTTGCTAGTTTTTTACTCAACTTCAAGATATATTTTTAGAGGATCTCCTCTTCAATCAGGGGGTCCTCTTCTTCATCAACTTTAAAAGTAGGGGAATCTTTCCACTTCTTTTTTACTTTACGTGAAGCCTTAAAGTGATGTTTACGTGATGGTTCACCTTTGACAAAGACCTTATGTTTCCCAAAAGTGGAAGCATACCCCACATAAAAATAATTATCTATGTCTAAGACGAATCTTCACTCTCCTAAGTTAGGGTTAATGACCTTTGTTTCTTCTTCACACTCATGTGGAAGTTTACCTCCTAATGCCAAGACTCTTGTGAGTACTTGATCTTTGTTATAATATAGGAGTTCATCAAATCTACTTAGGTTTAACATTTGTTGTTCTCCCGAAGAGTCTGACTCTTCTCCACTATGATCAATTAACGTCTCTATATCTTTGACTTGAGAGAAGAGCGGTCCCAAATTGTGACCAGTGAATGGGAAGGTGTTGAAAATGTTTTCTCCAATATCCTGCTCATTTTATTTGGCTATAATTTTTATGATTTTAGGCATCGCTAGCAGATGTTTGTATGTAGCTAGCGTAACCCCCAAGTGTATGGTTTTCTACAAGCCATGATGTTGGAATTATACTATAATGTATCGTAGATGTAATTTTATGCAATCGTCTTTATCAAGGAACATTCATATCCACACCTAATGTAATGAACACTCAATTTGTTGTTACCAAGTCTATGCTCTAAAACCAGATAGCGACAATGATGTATCAATATGCAAGTCAAGTTAGAACCCCAACAAGGTCTAAGCACTGATGTGATGCTATCACATTCCATCGACAAGGTATACTTAAAACTATTTTGAATGTTGATGAAATCTAAACCTTATGAAAAATGAATTCATGAATAGATATAGTGTAATAATGTCACCGTGATACATTAACTGAGCAAGCAAGGTGTTAGTACCATGGCAACTTTATTATGATATATGTAAGGAGTGATCAACACTTTTCAAGAAGACTCGGATGACATCAAAACTGAGATCAAGTGATAAGTATAACAAGGAGTTTTTAATTGTGTGAGTAGCATAACCACACATTAAGGGGACTTATACCATATTCTCACAAAATGAGAATACGATGTAAGTACTGAGATTGTATGTCTAGGATGTGAACAAAAATATCAACTCAAGAAGAGAAAAAAGATGAAATAAACACACAGTGGTGAAGATGATCTTAAAATCAAGATGGAAGGAATTTTATCAAAGATATGAAAAGTGTACCCACACACTTTAGACGTTTAACAACCCAGCCACAAACACGGATGGGTGTAAATGGAAAAAAAAGTGATGAGTACTATCACTGATAAAAACACATCATGTATGCACATGTCTCACCCTGAACAATGGGCGATGAGAACACAATGGTAATGATCAAAATATGGAAACAAACTAAGCATCACTTAGGAAGATCTTCACCTCGTCTGAAGAAAAGAATAAGACTAAAAAAGTGAGACGTAGTTTAGCTTCATGATGAAAGACACTCAGATCAAAATCATAAGGATTCTTTGCCTTGTTCGAAAAACAAGGTTCAGATTCCAGATGAGTTGTCACTTCATGATGGCTTGATGCAACAACGACTAGTAAAGTGGGCTCCAAAAACAAATGGATTTTCCTAATAAGTTCTCTCAACTAGGTGTCACAAAGTTATCAATGAGTGGGGTGATTTACCCAAAAAGTCACAATGACTAGTTTGGGAGTATCTCAACTTTGCCCCCTTCAAGCACAGTGGCAAATAAATGCATCCATCGTGTACTTTTAATAGGGTTACAATAGGGAAAAATTGTAACTCTATCTCATAAGGAAAAATAATCAAGTGGGTAAGCGGAGCGCTTCCTGTTTCATTCCATGAGGTTACACAGCGGTGGACTACTTTAGGGTTCTTGGAACCACCCTCATTGTTATAGCTTAAGGAATTAAGCGAAAGTGGTTATGTTCCAGTTGATTGGATAGGGACGTACCCTTTTCTGAAACCTGTAATATAATGTTCTGAATATGTTGTGTTTTTTTTATCTTACTTAACTTAATGTGGTTTCAAGTAGCACATCATTTGGTAACCTATAAGAACACGTGTATTAGAAGATTTTTGTTTCAGTTTCGATGCCTTTCTTTGACAAGTGATAGGTCCTGTAGATAACAAGTGTTTAGTAATTTTCCAATTCGTAGGTTGATGTTTAAGAAAGAGAGTTTTTCACTTTGCTTTTTATTCCTGAAGATCGACAAAAGGCACGAATGAAGAGCATACGCAACGTGAAAAATTCTACTGAAATCACATGAAATTTTTACTTCAACCTTTATAAAACAAGTGTTTTTTGAACAATTTATATGATTTTTTTTATAGGTGTTTTTGATCTCCAAGATCACCTTAGAAGACACAAGGAGAGAGCATACACACTTCTACAAAGCTAATTCTAATCCAATAACAAAAACAATTTTTAATCTATGTAAACTTAAATGTTTAAGAAAGAACCCTGTTTATCAACTTGTTAGTCCTAGATCCTATAGTAATGGATCAAAGAAAAATATTTTGTAGACAGTAAAAAAAAATTCAATTTTTAATACAGACACATGCGCACCTATTTTGACACCAGTGATCTCTAACCGATGGATACGTGCCTCACTTAAAAAATACACCTACACTAAAAAATTAATGAATCCTAATGCTGTAAAATCCTATGCTCATAATATGATAGAGACACACCTATATTGACATAGATGTTCAAGTTCCGACGTGTATGCGCTCAAGGTTGAAACAAAAAATTGCAAACTTTTTACACAGTCAGACCATTTACACCTACGTGGCCAAAGAGGCGGATACGCACCCCCGATGATAGAGACGTGTGGGCGTCTCTGTAGAGATGAAAATTTTAAATGGTGAGGAAATCCTGATAGGTATGCACCTGATCTGATGGGTACAGCCAAGGTTTCAACGTGTATGCGCTCTTTGTTTGACACCTACGCGCACCTTTTGAAAAACTACAAAAAACGTGAATTTTCAAATTTTTCAGGAGAAAACAGGTTAGTTGTTAGTCAAAGTGTGCTATTATTATATCAAACCCAAAAAATTTATATAAATGAAGGTCATTTATCTAGGGGTTAGAAATAATAATGAGAAAATAACATGTAATTTGAGCAAAAAACTTGGAAGTGAACTTTGAAAAGACCTAAAAGACCCCTATTAATGGAGGGTGGACATTAGTGTCCTATCGGGGCATGCCAAATGTGTTCAATGAAAAGATGTAAAATCTATGGATTTGGGGTAAGAATCTCAAAAGAAACCCCAAATGATTTTAACAATCTTATCAAGGGACCATGTGATAAGAAATGAGCAAGGTTTTCTTCTTTGCATACATTAATTTCAAATAAGCATGAAAACTAAGCAAATGAAGTTAATCTCTATTATTTGAAAGCTTGAAATAATGAACCTAAGAGGATCTAAGCATTCATTTTATGTGTTAATAGAAAGATATCTCCCCATTAATGTCCTCAAGGTCAATGTATCTTCCCTTTTACTCCATGCTAATGCTATGAAATACAAGATTAAATGCTTTTAGCTCAAATGGAAGAAGATGAAATACAAACTAAAGCCTAAATAATTTTCTATAATCTATGCTAGGAAGAAGAGATAATTCTTAGGAAATTAGGGAGGGGGTATAGCCCTATTTATAGTTTTTGGTTTGGAAGAAAAAAGGAGATTTGGGTGCATGTGGGACAAATGGTAAAGTCCAAAAATCACTTTTAGCAAGTCAAAGTGTGATTTGACTATGTTTAGGGTATTTAACCTAGGTTAGATTGATTAATCTCTCTTAGAGAGTAATTAGGGTTTTGTAAGGGTTCTGAAGGGCTTAATCAATCCAACAAAGTGGATTGATCTTCCAGGGAGCTAATAGAAGCAAGCTAGAAGATAATAAGAAGCTAATGTAGTTATAACGAAGCTATAACAGACTTTTTAAATGATTTGTAAGAGGAAAAAAAATCAAACGGGTGTCGTAAGAAGGGAGTTAGATAGGTCTAACTGGCGGTGTGCCATCAATTTGTAAAGGGAATAAGTGTTAGCACACCATTAGAAATAATAGTGTATTGATCAAACTACAGGTGTCTACATTTGTGACCGCAATCCTTTGTACACATAACATTTTTGGACCACCATGCAGTTTTTTTGGGAAGACGATCAATTTCAGTATAGTCTATCACCCAAAGATAGATGGTAAGATTGAGTAGGTGAACAAGATACTAGAGGATACACTTCACATGTATGTTATGGATCATCAATCACGATGGGAGGAGTATCTATATTTAGTAGAGTTTGCATATAATAATAGTTTTTAGAGTTCCATTTGCATGACACAATTTCAGGAATTATATGCATGATATTGCAAGACTCCTTTGAGATGGAAGATATTAGAGGACAGGGTTTCTATTGGGCCAGCTATGTTACATGATATGGAGCAACAAGTCATTTTTGTCAGATAGAGATTATAGGAGGCATAAAATAGGAAGAATAATTATGCAGACCAGAGGGAAGTTGACCACACTTATGAGGTGGGCTTGAATGTGTTCCATAGATTCAAACCTCATAAGATCCCCATCTATTATGGAAAAGGCTATAAGCTACCTCTGAGATTTGTGTGTCTATTTGAGATCTTGGAGCAGATTGGTACCGTAGCCTACCGTTTATCCTTGCTAGTCATATTTTCTCACATCTATGATGTTTTCTATGTTTCTAAATTACGAATATATATACAAGACCCTTATCATGTCTTGTATTGTACCACTTTCCAGGTGTAGGAGAAGGCACATGTAACTGTGGATCCCATGCACATTATAGAGTAGAGGATCCTTGGCCTTCAAGGTCATGATATTGATAACATAGGAATTGATATAATGATTCATCAACTACATGGGAGGACATCAGTTTTCTATGAGCCCAGCTTCCACACTTGTTCCAGTGACTTCCAGGAGTAATTGGAGGCTAAGTGGAGGAGCATGTAGTTCCCACTCCTCTTCGAAACTTATTTTTGTTATGATCATGCTTATTAGCTTCTTAGGGACATGGATATTTTTATAGTATTTTGGTTATCATGTTGTTATATTATATGGAAATTTGATTATTATTGTGATTTGACCCTTGTCATGGATTGTATTAATGCCTAGTTGACACTGTTAGATATTGAAGCACATGTTGATTTAGCATTGTTTTACTTATATAATGTCATCTTGGATGAACATATCAGTTGTGAATATGTTTATATGCATCATCTAACCATGTGTATATTGATACCATGGTTTATTAATTTTGTGATGATATTAGGTGATCAACGAGTATGTGAATTTCATGGTTGTCGTAAAATAGCAATAATGATTATTGGTAATTGTAAATGATTGATTTATGTTAGAATTATGTAACCCAAAAAATGGCATAACTATGATGTTTAATGATGATTATATGATGGATGATTTATATATTTTTTGATTACCTTAACGTATTGATGTGGCCTTGAGGCCGAAGGTGATATTATTTTGGGTTGCAGGAAATGAAATCACACAAAATGAGGAGGGACAAGGAAAACCAACCATGATGGAATGTCATGTGTTATGGACATGGTCGCCTTGACAGTTGCATGTATGTATGTGTATGAATCCATGTTATATATCATTGGTTAGGAGGTTTCCATAGGGAAGAAGCTCAAAATGTGACCATGAGTGTAATTTTGGTTCTGTTCTTTTTTTATTTTGTGGATGTTGTTATTTTATTTAAGTGCTAATGTACCCTTGTACCATTATGTTCCTATGTTGTCAATGTTCCCTAATTAACTATGTAATTTGTTAGTATGAGCTAGTGTATTAATGTGGTGAATGGGGGGGCAATGTGTATGTCATTATACCTTAGTCTTTTTCTTTGGTTTATTGAATTTTTTAGATGCAATTAGTTTGTGTGCCATCCCCTTACCTCAAAACTCGGATTTTTCTTTTGAGCCAAATTTTGAAGGCTTGTGGGAAGAGTTTTACTTACCCCACACTATTTAAACTTACCTTCCAATCTAACCTATGACTTAAGGGGTCATATTTAGCCAGTAATTATAAATTTTTTATAAAAATGATGCAATTATTGACCTCATATTCTTTGATCCTCTAAATTCAATTTTGAATTGTGTAAAAGGGAGATTGTGTACAAGATTAGTAGTGTCATATCCTAATCTACCTATTTATGATACTTTGGTATTTTTGGGGAGTATATGAAGTATATTTAAGGGGGATGATGTGTCAACCTACATGGAGCTATATCACCTCTTCCTCCATCAAGTCTATTTATATGTGTTTTTTTTTTGGGGGGGGTTACTTGTTTGATCACTTGGATCTTCAATTGGGAAGATATTGTCAGTGTTCTTATTTTATGGAGAGGAATTAAAGTGGAATTGGTTGAAAGGATAAGGTGCAAAAAATGGCAAGGTAGAATCTGTAACTCCCACATTTTTCGACGCTCTAAAAACACATTAAATCTTATACAATTATCCCAAAAGTTGAAGAAATTTTATTTTTGTTTTAAGTTATAAGGTTACAAGGGGGTCAAAATATAATGTACATTAAATCAATCTCCACCAATAATTACTACACTACAAGGATGGACCAGGTCTAAGTTAAATGATTAAATAGTCTTAATTTATCTCTAAGGTCAAATTAGTTACAATCAACTAGGAAGGTACCATTAATTAATTGTTGACCAATTTTTCCCCTTAGGAAAAATTGATCGAACAAGACCTTGCACAGGATAAATTGAAGGGTTTTTCCAGTCATGCAAGCTCACATTCGATCCAAAAACACAAGTCACAGATGGGGCTTGGCAATGGAGAAAAGAAGTATTCACTCGAGGCTCGAATCGACTAAGTATAAAAGAACCAACGGAAGCCTCCATGTGTCAACTCAGTGAAACTTCAAAGGTAAATTGAAAAAGTAGTCCCCAAATGAGTGAAGGATCTCCACATTTCTAGAGCCCAAGGGAGTTTCACTGACTGGTGAAAAGTCTAAGCGTAGGAAGAGTTATTAGAAGCCTCCACATGTCAGCTCGGTGTAACTTCAAAGGTAAATCCAAATGGAAGTTCTCAAACAAGAACATGCTCACCACATGATTAGAGTCCAAGAAAGTGGCACTGAATATTGAAAATTCCAAGAAAATAAAAAGAATCAATGGAATCCTCCATGTGTCTCATCTATGCAACTTCAAAGGTAAAATCCAGAGGTAGTTCCCAAATGAGCGAAGAACCTCAATGTGGTCAGAGTCCAAAAAAAGGTAGAACCAGTTGTCGAAAATTATAAACATGGGAAGGCTAGTGGAAGGAGCCGCATGCAAGTTCATCGCAACTTCAAGGGTAGACCCAAAAGGGAGGTTCCAAACAAGCACTATCCCTCCTCATGTTTAGGGTCTAACATAGTGCTCCGCTAAATAGAAGGTACTTAGCCAAAACACAAGAGAGCAGGGCAGGATTGCAGAGGATGCCAACTATCCAATCAAGGAAAATTCAAGAGTGAAAGGAGGGAGTTAAATATTAAGACACACGGGGCTTCCACATGGATCTTGCATGGATTTAAATATTGTGAGCCCATGTTAAACGCCCACCCCTAACCTTCAGAAAACCATATCTTTCGACTGGAAGATTAGATTTGAGCGGAAGATGAATTTTTGGAAAGCTCTCAATGTCTGCTACTCTCACCTACCACCATTAATGAAAATTTTAATTACACTCCACTATTTTTAAGGCTATCAAGCTTCTCACCTACCATTATAATGAGGTTTGGTCCTCCTTTCTTTCCCAACAAGGAACATTAATGAAGGCATGAGTTGTGTAATGGAACCCATCAATTTTGTAGGTGAATTTAAGGCATTTTTTGGGTGGTTAGAGTAGGTGAATTTAATGCATTTTATTGGGTAGTTGGAGTTAGATCTCGAATTCTTCCCTCATTTCTCTCATATTATTCCTATATATTATAAGGAAGGGAAATTTTCTGAAGGATGGACATTTTTGTTTAACACCCTCCCTCCTTCTCTTTCTGAAAGTTGATTTATGGAGCTCAAATGTCTCATTCAAACTGTAAAAGGAAATCTTGCCTCTTACATTATATCTATATATTTGGAAAAATAGTATAAGTCTGTGGATTATTTAAACCATGTCTTATGTTTATTGTATCTTCCTAATCTCTCATTGCAATCTTGGTTATCTGTGAATGGTGGTTGTGTTATAGTTTAATGGTTTGTGATTAATTTCAAAGTAGGTGTTCAACATTCTTTTGGTATATCACCCTTTTTATTTTAGGTTTTATTTCTTGTATCTCCTTAATCCATGTCTCCTTGGAAACCTAGAGTAGGTTCTAGAATAGATCCTCTGTAATATGAATGTGTGCACCTCTATGGAGGAATAAGAACCGGCCATCATCCAGAGATCTCTCCTGATGTACAAAGTCCCACACTTTGGGAGAAGCTCCATGTTATGAAATCACACTGAGAGTCTCAACCCATTGAGTTGAAGACATTCAGGGGTGTTGTGATTACACATCAATAGTTTTAGCATGCCCGGTGGGACCAGAAGTCAATATTTCAGTGTTATCAAGATTGGGTGGGTGTCTTCCTAAAATTAAAGCTTTTGGAGGATTTTAAGAAACACATTTGGTGACTCTAGCACTCAAATCCATTGGTTTTAGCAGCCCAAGTTTATCAAGTTCATGAGAATAATACAAACAAGGTCAAGAACTAGAGAAGAGGGGCTATTTTTCCATCTACATTTATCCCCATATGGAGTAAGAAGGGGAAGAAGAGCTCAAATTTCTTCATCTCCACCAAATAGGACATTGTCAGCACCTCCACCCACAAGGCCTTTCATTCAATCAACTAGAGTTCTTTGACCAATCAGGATGGCATAACCCAACCCCTACGTCAACTTCACTAGTAGAAACCCACTAGCTCTCAATGCACAAAATCTAGTTACAATTGTAGCACTGAAGAACATTCCATATTTTACTGGAGAGAACCAGACAACTCCAATTGATCATATCCAGGACATTGTAAATGTCTATGTAATCCATGAATTTTTTGAAATGGATATTGTTGTCAAATTGTTGGCATCCTCCTTTAAAGGTAAAGCTTTGTAGTGTTTCAAAAGTAAAACCACAAGATCCATCTAGAATTGGGACCATTTATGCACAGTTCTCCATTATCAATTTGAAGAAAAGGGGGATAATCTTTCTTTATTGGAGTAGTTGACAATAATCAAAACGGCTCCTAATGAATAGTTGACTGACTTCAACTTCATATTCCAGGGAACATCAGATAGGATTCCATTGGCCGTGAGACCAATAGCTGAAGGTGCTCTCCTGTACTTCCTTAAAGATTTAAATTTTGATATTTCTATGATGATTCAATCCATGTGAGGTGTAACGTTACGTGTATCCTATAACATTTCTATTAGAGCTGAAAATTGCTTGATCCAAGCTGGTAAACTTGAACCTAGGCCATCTATGCCCCTATATCTAGAACTAGGAGCCCCTACAACTAGTCAAATGCAAGAATTGAATCCCATTCCAGCCCCTAGGAGTCAAAGCAATAGTGAGGATTCTACTTCTTCAACCACCTCAAAATAGTTGTAAGAGTTTATGAAACAACTACAGAACCTAGGAAATGAGCTAGTGACCATCAAGAGACAACAAGCTCAAGGTTTTGGGCCATATCAACCTCAAAATCAATATCAAGCTAGACTCCTGTATCAGTAAAATAGACCACCAACTCAGGCTACAAATCAAGACCATAACCAAGAAAAACTTCAAGATTCCAAGCCATTCAGACCATATGATCCAAACGATGCTTCAACATCAAGGGCCTTGGTTCCAACACAAAACAAATTGGCATAAGAGTACAACTGGTGTTACCCCTACAATATACATTAAAATCAATCAATGTGTTTCAATGATGCACTGAACCAGGCCTTGATGGTACAGACCATTGGTGTATCCCAAGAACTAAGTTAAAAGGCAAATCAACAACATGAAACTCAGTAAGAGGCACCTCCAACAAAAACCATGTTATTCAATTGGCACACATAAGAATTTTTTAGAGTTAATCAACCCCATTTTTCAGAGTGTAGCTACCAACACACTGTTAAATAAGAGAAACATTGAGGAGGGACAACCATTGTATCTAGTTATTTCTCAGCCCACTCCTACACTAACAAGTGTTAGTAGACAAAATTCCACCCAAAACACCCTTTGTAGCAACACATGTGCTTGTTCAAGCTCCCCAGAAGGTTGTGCCAAGTAAGGGGCAACAAAATGATAATTCATCCCCCTTTAATAGTATTGATCAGTTGAAGAAAATACATGTGAACATTCCCATGTGGGAGTCACTAGCAATCCCAAGACAATGATATTTGTTTCAAGCTGCAATGGCTAATTGGTCTACCTCAAATGGATCAAACCAAGGTTAGGAGAAAGTTATCACTAAGGCAGTGCAATAGGGTGGTGGTCAACCAAGCAAAAATTTGAAGCCTCCACTGTTCTATGTGTCATTAATTATCAAGAACCACTTGGTACATAACTGCATGATCGATTCAGATGCAATTAGCTCAGTGATGCCAAATCAAGTAGCAAATAAAATACGTCTAAATTATGAGCTAGTTCTGAGAGGAGTAGTGCAACTTGTTGGACAAGTAGTAGGACTTGTTGGGGTCATTAAGGATTTAAGTATAACACTACACATATGTATAGATGTCACAGTATTGCAATATGTGTTTATAATTGACCTCCCATCACTCTTTGCACTATTTTTATCAACGGACTTCACCGCTAAAATTGGTGGGTATCTATTTGTAGATTGGTCGTACATGCTTTTCAAGATGAGGTATGGATCTAAGGCTATAATCAGGTCAGATCCGATTGCAAACTTTCACATTGAGGCTCATGTGCCAAGTCCTATCACTGCTAATTACTTATCATTTGAACAAGAAGAGTGTTCAAATGATTTAGAAATAGGTACTAAGGTTGAGGGTATTCCAGATTTGACTCTAGATGAATGGGTCAACAAAAGGCATGCATTTGACCCATACAAGGAAATTGAAAAATTTAAGATAGGAATTTATTGTTTGTATGAATAGAACCATCCTCTCCCTAGCATAACAAAGCCAGACCAAAAGGATAATAATGCGGTATAGTAGTTATTATTTGATGGTTCAAGATGTAGACATGGTGCTAGAGGAGGAGTTATGCTTGTTTCACCTCAAGGTATGAAATACTACTCATCTTTCCATTTTCCAGTTTTCGTACTCAAAAAAGACAGCTGAGTATGAAGCCTTATTTCATGGCTTGCATTGGTCAAGGAAGAATAATATTAAAAAAATTCAATTATTTGGTGATAGGGATTTAATCATAAATCAAGTCAGAAGTCAACATGCTGCAAAAAATGACCTACTCAAGAGCTATAAAAACAGGGTATGGGACCTAATTGAAGCCTTTGAAGATTTCAACATTTTGTCCATACCCAGGAAGAAGAATGAAGCTGGATATAGGCTTGCAACAGTTGGAGAAACATTTTATGTGGTTTATAGTATCAATAGAGACAGAACATAACCACATATCCATGTGATTGTAAGGCCAGCAGTTCCAGACAATAACACAAGTTGGCAGGTGTTTGAGAACGATATACATATCATCAATTTATTACAAGAAGAGGTTGAAGTATAATCTAGGAATCAAGATAAATTGGAGCAACAGTACGGGTATCAAGTAGTGAAGTTGTGGACCAACAAGATTCCCAAAGGTTTGGTGATACTGGAGTAAATATTCAATCATAATGACTAGTTTCATAAAGAGAAATCAAACATTAAGGTCAACGGAGATGATTCAAAACCTATTTTTGTTAGATATGGAAAAACACTCCAAATTGGTAAGGTGGCCACTGAATAAGAGAGATATGAGTTTGAAAAACTTTTCCAAGAGTTTCTAAACATCTTCGCTTGGAGTTATGAAAATGTGCGAGGATTCAATCTGAATTTGGCACAACATAAAATAGAGTTAGATCTAGATGTTAAGCCCATCAGGCAGAAGAAAATACCAGTGAACTGATACATTGATCCTATAATGAAGAAAGAGTTGAAGAAGATAATAGAGAAAATCATTATATTTCCAGTCAAACATTCAAGATGGGTTGCAAACTTGGTACCATTCAGCAAGAAGAACGGAGAAATTAGGTTGTGCATGGAATTTCGAGACATGAACAGAGCATCTCTCAAATACCATTACCCACTTCCTTCAATGGAAAAAATCTTACAAGTGGTATCTGGCTCAGAAATATTTTCCCTCCTTGGTGGCTACTTCGGGTATAATCAGATAATGGTAAAAGAAGACGACCGGTTCAAAATTCCTTTCACTACTAAGTGGGGCACCTATGCCTACAGGAAGATGCCATTTTTATTTTCTAATGCCGGAGCCACTTTTCAAAGGTATGTGGACATGGAATTCAAGGGGTTGATAAAAAAATAGTGTTAATATATCTTGATGATATCAATGTGTTCTCCTAAAATGCATAGGATCACCTTTTCGATCTAAGACATGCATTTCAAAGATGTAGGAAATTTGGGGTATCATTAAATCCCAAAAAATACATATTCATTTCTCACGAAGGAAAGCTCCGAGGCAAAAATATGTCAAAGGAAGGATTGATGATCGAACCAGAAAGAGTTGAAGCAATTAGAGCATTACCATTGCCAAGCCATTAGAAGGCTCTTTAGAGCTTTCTAGGAAGGATCAAATTTGTTTACAGGTTTGTGCCAAATTTTACCGATCTTACGAAGCCAATAACATTGATGTTGAATAATAGCATGGCATTTAGGTGGATAGGTGAGGGAAAATAAAGTTTTGAAGCCATCAAAGAGGCTATATCCCAAGCTCTAACTCTAGTCAATCCAGTCTTATCTAAGGACTTTATGCACTATGATTTTGGTAGTGGGGACACAATTTATGCAATCCTAGTGCAACAAAACAAAAAGATATATAAACAACTGGTTCCCTTCTATATTCAATGTTTGGAGGAATATGAATTGAAATACTCCTTCATCGAAAATCATGTACATGTAGTAATCAGGAACTTGAAGAGGTTCAAGCACCTTGTGTCAAACAACAAAATTCAGTCGTTGGTCTCTCATGCGGGAGTCAAGGACTTACTTTTGAACAAAGATATAAATGAGAAATGTGTAGGACGAATCACTCATGTTATGGAATATTTCATTGAGATCAAAGTCACTAAGCGAGTTTGTGGAAAGGGGTTATGTGAACAAATGGTGTCAAGTCAACAAGCTGAAGCAGGTAATGAAATTGGGGTTATTTTGGTACTACAAGATTTTCAAAAATGAGTAAATGATAATGTGCCTATCCCTTGTTGGACTAAAAACATGGTATATTTCCTACAAATAGGCCTGTGCCCCCCAGAAATGAGCAAAGAAAATACGAGATACTTCATATTGCAAGCCATTCTGTATGTGCTTGTTGATGGTGTTTTGTTCAAGAATGACATCAATGGCATTCTACTGAGATGCATTGGAATATATAAAATTGAGAGATTGTTACAAGAGTTTCATGATGGAGAAGGTGGAGGTCATTTTTCTCCATGTGTAACAACTCTCAACATAATGCAGGTGGTTTACTATTGGCCCACAGTGTTTAGTGAGTGTTACACTTGGATCAAGATCTGTAAAAAATGTGCATTCTTCACAAGAAAGGAAAGATTAGAAACACTCCCATTGCACCCAATTTTAGTTGACCATCCATTTGTGCAATGGGGATTAGAATTCATTGGGGTCATCAGTCCAAACTCAAGCTAAGGCCACAAGTGGATTCTCACAGGTACAGACTATTTCACGAAGTGGACTGAGACAGTAACACTCAAAGAAGTAAATGAGTGTAGCATACTAGAATTTTATGAAAGGATAGTGACTACATTTGGATTACCAGCCACAATCATATCAGATAATGAATTAGAATTCCTAGGTTACAAGATCACATAATGGGTTATCATGAATGGGATCTACTTGAGCACCTCTTCAAATTATTACCCACAGGGTAATGGGTAGGCAGATTCCATGATGGAGAAATTTCTAAGAATCATCAGAAGGAATCTAGATGAAAATAAAAGGACATGACATACCAAGCTTGAATCATCATTATGGGCTAACAGGATCACACCAAAGAGGTCAATAAGTAATTCTCCATATAAGTTAGTCTATGGGAAAGAGGCAGTGTTTCCTATATCATTAGAGCTCCCCGCATTAGAGCTCATGAAGTAATTAGAGTTATTTGAGTTTGAACCAATGGAGGCTAGGTATGCAAAGCTGATGGAACTGGAAGAGATCAAAGAACAACGATAAATATTTAATTAAGAGATGGTTTGACTAGAAAGAAAGAGTAAGGACCTTTCTGGAAGGGGACTTAGTTCTGAACTGGGATGTAGATCAGGAAAAACAAAGAAGGCATTCCATGTTTGATGCCATTTGGAGTGTCCCCTACATGGTAACAGGATGCAAAATTATCAATTCCTTCCAATTGTTTACATTGGATGGAGAGGAACTTACGATTACGGTCAATGGGATCCATCTTAAACATTTCTACTAAAAAGGAAGGTTTCACCCTTGTAGATATTATCCTAGGATTTTAATTCCTCTAAGTGTGTGTGCACATTGTCTTGTTGTAGTGCAGGTTTCAATTTCCCTAAGTGATTTGAAACACATTTTTTTTCTCCAAGGTCATATCATTTTGCATTTAGTGTGCCTCCAAGTGAATATGTGTGCCTATAGTCCATTTCCAGAAGTAGGTGAATGCTCCGGGTTAAGACAATTGAGAGTGCAAGTGGCAGATCAAGTTAAGTGCCGATAGGTTTCAAGTAGCTGAGCTCAAGGTTTCAGGAACATGATCAGTACCAGGATATCATTCATGAATCCACTCCTAATAGATACTTCAAGGAAACTAATCTTTTCACCTAGTAGGCAGGTGATCTCATTAGTCACCATATTATTGACCAATTTTTCCCCTTAGGAAAAATTGATCGAACAAGACCTTGTATAGCAGAAATTGAAGGGTTGGTTAAGTTATGTGAGATCAAATTTGATACATAAAATCAAGTCACAGGTAGGGCTCGGCAATGGAGAAAAGTAGTGTTTAATCGAGGCCCGAATTGGCTAAGTATAGAAGAACCAGCAAAAGTCTCCACATCTTAGCTCAATGTAACTACAAAGGTAAATAGAAAAGGTAGTCTCCAAATGACCATAGGCTCTCCACATGTCTGGAGCCTGAGGGAGTTACATCAGGCATTGAAAATTCTAAGCATGAGAAGAGTTAGCAGAAGTCTCCAAGTGTTAGCTCGGCATAACTTCAAAGGTGAATCCAAAAAGTAGTTCTCAAATTAGCACAATCTTGCCACGTGGTCAGAGTCTAAGAAAGTGGCACCGGCAGTTGAAAATACAAAGAAAATAAAAAAGACAGTGGAACTCTCCACATGTATCATCAGCGTAACTTCAAAGGTAAAATCAACAGGCAGTCCCCAAATGAGCACAGGTCCTCCACGTGGTCAAAGTCTGAAAAAAGGAAGAACCGATTGTTGAAAATTCTAAACAGGGGAAGGCCAGTGGAAGGAGCCACATGTCAATTAAGTGCAACTTCAAGGGTAGAACTAAAAGGAAGGTCTTAAACAAGCTCTGACCCTCCACGTGTCTAGGGTCAGACATAGTTTTCTGCATAATAGAAGGGACTTAAAAGGAACACAAGAGTGTAGGGAAGGCTCCCAAAGGATGCCAAGTGTCCAATCAATGCAACATCAAGACTGAAAGGAGGGAGTGAAATCTTAATATGCGTGGGGCTACCACCTGGATATTACACAGATTTAAATATTATGAGGCCACATTAAACACTCCCCCTGACCTTTAGACAACCATATCTTTCAAATGGAAGCTCAGCTTTGAGTGGGAGAGGACTTTTTGGAAATATATCAACATCTGCTACTCACCTACTACCATTAATGAAGAATTTTAATTACATTCCACCATTTTTGAGGGTATCAGGTTTCTCACTTACCATTGTAATGAGCTTTGGTCCTCCTTTAGTTTCCAACAAGGAACATTAATGAAGGCACAAGTTGTGTCATTGAACCCATCAATTTTGTAGGTGAATTCAATGCATTTTTGGGGTGGTTAGAGTAGGCAAATTTAATGCATTTTCTTGGGTAGTTAGAGTCATATCTCTAATTCTTCACTCCTTTCTCTCATATTCTTCCTATATATTGTAAGGAAGGGAAAATTTCTAAAGGTTGGACATTCTTTTTGTGCACCCTCCCTTCTTCTCTTTCTAAAAGTGGATTTATGGAGCTCGAACCTCTCATTCAAACTATAAAATGCAATCTTGCCTCTTGGTCATTGTAATTCACTATATCAAATCTTTGGAGTAATAGTATAACTATGTGGATGATTTTATCCCTTTCTTATGTTCATTTTATCTTCTTGATCTCTCATTAAAATCTTGGTTATCTGTGCATGGTGTTTTTGTTATAGTTTAATGGTTTGTGTTTAATTACAAAGAAGGTGTTCAGCATTCCTTTGGTCTATCACCCTTGTTAGTTTAGGTTTTTTTATTGCATATCCTTAATCCATGTCTCCTTTTCAAGCTAGATTAGGTTCTATAATAGATCCTCTATAATATGAATGTGTGCACCTAAATAAAGGAATATGAACGGGCCTTCATCTTGAGATCTCTCTTGATCTGCAAAGTCCCACTCTTTGGGAGAAGCTCTATGTTATGCAATCACACTAAGAGTCTACACCCATTGAGTTACAGACATTTAGGGGTGCTGTGATTACGCATCAACATTAATTTACTTGGTTAAGTGTTTTTCCCCTTCTTAAATTAACATTCAAACAAATAATTAGTATACCTTATACTTAGTTACTTTAGTTCCTTTATCTTACTAGCTTTTAAGTCCATTTAAATAATTACTTAAACATAGTAGAAATAAAAAATATAACTTTACACACAGGGTTATTAAATGACCCCATTCATCCATTTACACATACCCTTAACTTATCTTAAAACACATAATACATATTCCCACCTAAAAATTGTAGGGATGATTCTTAACCCTAGGATCAAATCAATTATGGCCACTAGATCTTGGGGTTCCATATTAACCCTAGCTATCCTTATGAAAATATTATTAAACCTTTTTCTTTACCCTAGCCTCCTCATTTTGTCGCTTTTCTTTTGTTTAATTTACAGGTTGGTGAAATGGATGCCATGGGAGCAAGGAAAAGAAGAACCATGGAGGAATTTACAAAATCAAGCTTAGTTTAGTTTATTTTATGGATTTATTATTGTAATGTCTTCAATTTTAAGATTGAAGGGGTTTCTACTCCAAATATTTAGTTGTGATTTAGTTAATTCCATTTTTTTCTGCTATTTGGGCAAGAAACCCTACTTTATTTTTAATCTATGAGATTGAATACTTTTTACATATCCATTTTAAGATTCACAAGTTTGAAACAATGAATTTATGCCCTTAGGGATTGCTAGTGATTTCCTCTTGAAATTTGTACTCTTAAATTTTTAATTACATCAAGCTAAAATTTATAAAGATGTGGATCTATATTTTTCCGCCGTTAGTGACGAAACTACCACCCAAAGGAGGTCGGAAGTCTAAGGACCACCGCCCTACTTGGGTGATGGTTAAAAAACTACCACATTGTCTGAGTGGCGGTTCAGAGATCGCTACTCTACACAGGGCGGCAATCTTGTTCTTTAAAAACATAATCTTCATTTCAACAAATTTTCTAAAAACCAATTTTACTGGAGTGTTTTAACGATTATTCTTAGCTTGAATTTGTATTCCTAAAGTCTCCAGTTGAAGGGTTTAATCCATTTATTCATTCCATACTTAAATTACTAGATTTAAAGATTTTCTATTTCAATAGAACATGAAAAACAACTACAATAACATTTTCATTTTCTTTCACCAAATTTTCTTTCAAGTTCAAAAGTAGAAATAAAGCTAAATATACTTCCAATGTTATTGTTTTCCTTACAAAAAAAAGCAATATTTCAACATAATAACTTACTTAAAATTTATTGCATCTTTCCATCTATACTATAACCATTTTTTTCAGTAACTACAAACAACTTTTTTCGACATTCAGATTTTCCAAGAATACCTTATTAATGTTTTACAACTTCTGTACTCTTTTTTTTTTCATTTTTTCATTTTTTATTTTTTACAAAATTACAAGCACTTACAATAGCAATGGACTTTGATTTTTCATTTAAGCATCACTCATTCTCATACAATTCAAATAGTTTGCTTTTCAACAATGTATTGTAACTTGAGGAATAATCCATAAAATACTACAAGTCTTCCACCTAAGTGGGAATTACAAAAAAGGTTTTCTCACAAAGAAGGATTTCTTGACTTCACAAAATCTCCAAGTGAAAATTCTTAAATAAGATCTCTCAACTCTATTTCTTCATGTCATCACAATAATTAAAATGGGGGAGAGGTAACACTCTCCACCCAACCAATAATCCAATGAGGAGAAGAAGTTATTCTCCTCATTGGCCTGCGACCCCCAACCACAATGCAATAAAAGATGGATCAAACTCATGGAAACTATTACAAAGCTTCCACATCACCATACAAATATTTCACAATAATTTCAAAATATAATAAACAAAACATACAATCAAAAGAAGGAAACTAAAATAATATACAAGGCTTGAAATACAAAACTAATGAAGCAAGGATGTACGGGGAGATCGCTTATGCCTCCTAATCAGATTAGGTGTCCACCTTAAAAAACCTCCAATATACATGTAAAAATCCCTAGATAACTCTTATGCCTCCCTCAATATCCTATTATACCTCCCACATTGTCTTATGCCTCCCTACAATCTCTTATGTCTCCCTCATAAGAACCAAGTAAGAAATTCAACCATTTTCATGTCCAAGGTGGGTCACCCAACCCAAATCCCTCCTAAAAAAGAAATAAAATTTTATGCCTCCCTACATGTTAGATCCCCATAGCCTTCTCCTACACCATAATTATGCAGTCTACCCGATAACCCAACAAACATGCCAAAACATTCAATAACATACACATATACAAATATAAAAGAAAATAGTTAAAACAAGGGTGTAGCTCCTACCTTTCCATGCTAGAGGTTAATCCATGAGTCACACACCAAGATCCTTCAAGCCCAATCCAACACTAACAAGCTCCAACAAAATCCAAAAGCACTCCAAAATCCTCCAGCTCTAAAAATAAAAGAGCACAAAATGAAAGGAAGCAACCCCCAAACAAACAATTGAAATTGCATAAAAAGAAAAGGGAGTGAGGAGGGTGGAGTGGTTCCATGTAGGATGCCATGTCACTCATTCTCAACTCCATATCACAACTAAAACCTGAACTCCAATGCACAATAAATTTGTGGTTGAGAGGAATGAAAAACCTCTTACATACACAATCCAAGCCCACACCCCCTAAGGAAAAAAATTTAAAACCCATGTAATAAAAGTGCAATAAATGTCACTTTTTGTCTTACAAAACACTTAATGGGGTCTATTTTTGACCCCCCAATCAATAGGTAGGGTTGGTATAAGAAATTAAGAGGTGTGGTACAAGCTTAGCTTGTCCCACAAGCCCCCAAAAATGGCCCTTAAGACCAAATCCGAAATTCCAAGGAAAGGTAGAATGTACAACACTCAAAGTAACTTACACACAATTACAATCAGATAGTCCAAAAACCAAAAACTCTAATAAATGACTCCATTTTCACATCCCAAAATTACTTAATGAGGAACATTAATCAATAAGGATTAAATAAATTACATCACAAATAAACCACACACTCAAATAAATATAAGGGAAAAAGTGCACACAAGCCCATGGTCACAATTGGAGGTCATCCCTCCCATGGGGATCCTCTAATGAAATTAAAACACCCAAACAATAACATAACACAAGTTTCCATGGTGACCTTTATTGTATCCATCTAGTATTCCGATGTGGTTAGTCTACAATCCCCCTTTCGATTTTTGTGACTTAATTAGCTACAAAATTACACAATAACTCCTTTAGCCTCGCATCCGCATCAAAATATTAACCTACAGAGGAGTAGGAACTATAGAATCTTAAACTTATTTTTTTCTTCTTCTTATTGTGTATGGAATGTCAAATTGTATGAATGTATATGTGTTTGCTTTGGGTTGGGTATTTTTAACCTTAAAAAAAGTGTAGCAAGAAATAAACTAGGGTCCATGGGGGAGGAATAAGGGAGTATGTGAGGTTTATGAAGGGAGTGTGGGTAGGTTGTTCCACCTTGTTAAAGTATAAGGGAAATTTTTTTCTTAAAATTTGTATATTTTATATGAGGGAGTGATAAGAGTTTTGAGGGAGGGATAATCAATTTTTGCATGTGGATATAGAATTTGTAGGTTTCAAGGTGGAACCTTAACCCATTTGGGATGTATAAGGGGGTGCCCATATTTCTTCTCTCCTTTAAATCTAGTTTGATCTTAAGTGTTTGTTTGAAAAGTTGCATATTTTTTATCTTCTTTATATATGTATTGCAGTCTTGAATATATGTTGTTGTGTGGAAGGCATTGTTGTAGTTTCCTTGGTTGTGAATATGTTGCGTTGTTGCTTGATTAGGGATCGGGGGACAATGTGGGAGTTGGATTCACCTCCTCATTATAATTAGGCTAGGAGGAGAGCATTTCCTAGCTCGCTACCATTATTTTCGTGTTAAAGATGGAAGGGGAAGAGTTGCATGTGTATATGAAGAAATAAGAGCTACAGGAATTAAATGAAAATATTGACATATTGTCTCCACATTTGGATGGAGGGATTATAAAACACTCACATTTTAATTCTTATAATGTATTTTGTAATGGGGTTGAAATGAGTCTATATGTACTTTGAAGTTTTAATATTGAAAGGAATGTATTCTTGTCAATTATTGTAAAAATTTCCTTATAAGGAAAGTTTGTAATTTATTGGGAACTCTTAAAAAATTAAAAATTGTAGTCTATAATTTATTTGAAAATTCTATTAATCATTAAAATATGCATTATTGTTGGCTTAAGACTGAATTTTTCCATCCTTAAATTTTTAAGTGTACTAGAGGTTGCATTGGTGTTAGAAGAAAATATAATTTATATGTCTTGTAATTTCTAGAACAAGTTATGGAATTTATATCACTACATTACGTATAAGTTGGTAAACTGAAGCATTAGTATCTTTGTTTTATCTGTATAGTATCATGGATTTCTATTCATTACTTAGTGTATTCTTAACTGTAGAATTAAATCAACTTCTATGTATGTCTAAAATTTGATTACAAAATCTGTTATTATCTATAAATCTTGGTGAAAACATAAACCAAAAGATGTTAATGTCTTTTCTTATTGAAATATGCTTTCCCTATAAATTTGGTAATAGACATCAGATTTAAATTTATAAACATGTATATAATTTATATATATATATGTGTGTGTGTGTGTGTGTGTGTGTGTGTGTGTGTGTGTGTGTGTGTGTGTGTGTGTGTGTCTACTTAAAATATATGTATATATATAAATTTATAAATATATCTACAGGATGATATAGCTTGATATTTGATCAAATGAGAAGTATTATAGAAGAATATTTTTATGTACGTGTGTGTGTGTGTGTATGTATGTACATATATATATATATATATATATATATATATATATATACGTATGTCTATTTAATATATATTAAAAATATATATATTATTCAAAATGAAATAAACTTATGTTTCCTTGAGAAATTTTGAAGTAAATAAAAAATTGAGGGGTGGGCTGCATGGCCGACCCACCCCAAATTCTGTAAATAGGAGTGGGGCATCATGGCTGACACACCCCCACTCTTACAAAAGTGGGGTTGGTCGGCCATGCCACCGCCCCATAACCCGCCACCCTGCCTGGGTGGCGGTTTCAAAACGGCTGCCAAGGTAGGGCGGCGGTTGTAACGCCCACTAAAATCTCCCAGTTGAGACCCATGAACAACCTAGGTTTTGTTACAAAATTATTGAATAATTTTTTTAAAAATTTTTAACAACCAAAGTCTCAAGGACAATTAAATTCAACTGATAACTTTTCCCATTATAATAATTACTAATTCCACATTATAAAGCAACAAGTTTAACAAGTCCACAACTAGCTCAAATCTCCTTAGAGATTAATTTAATCACTCATTACATTGATATTCTAGCTAAATATTCCCTGATTAAAATTTTAGGGTTAACGAACCAAGAAAATTAAATACCCAATGTATTTAATTCCACAAGATCTAATACAAGAGCAAGGTTTAATTACAGTGGGGGAAAAGAATACATATTTAAAATCATTAGAGTAAATTCTTACTTACACAATCCCAAAACTTGGTTAAAGATTCAATTTCATTTTTTCCATGATTAATGTAATTAAAATTTCTTGAAAACATTCCCATTAGATAGGGAATTTCCTCACACTTTCAGTGCTATAAAGAAGTCCACCTAACTCATATTTATCAAGTTATGGACCGGTGGAACTTGGGGTGAAAATTTTCCCTAGAGCGGGCTTGTGGGCCTGGGGAAGAAAATTTTCCCCAACTAAGGCCTGCGGACTTCAGAGAAAAAAATTTCCTAGAGGAGGAAAGTGGACCAGCAGAGTGGTGAAGAAAACCTTTCCCAAACACGGGCCGATGGAGCGAGGAAGAAATTTAGCACTTTTTCCCTTTTGGGACAAAGCAAATTTTACACCCCCACCTCTGTCAATGCCCACGGAGGTCGCGTGGTAGCTCCTTATTTGCTGCGGGTCAGCGGGGGAACATTTGGAAAATTTGACTATTCAAAAGGAAGGGGAATTTTTTTGAAAGGAACCCATGCCTCCACTGACATAAGAAGATATCACATATCAGCAAACTGTTAGCTGTAGTTTGGGGGCCGGTGGGGATGATTTGGAAATTTTACCCAAAAATTTTCTGAAGCTTTAAGGCTTAAAAAGATCCACTCCTTTGTCGATGCCTTATGAAGCAACATTGCAGCACTTGATTACCTGTGGGTCAGCGGGGCTGCGGGGAAAACTTACAACTTTTTCCAAATTTATTTTTTAAAGTGCTTAAGGTTAAAATCAATCTGAGCCTCCACTGATGCCCAACAATGCAACATGTTGATCAATGATTGGTTACGGGGGGTGGTGGGGCCGTGGAGGAAAAATTCCCAAATTAAATTTTATGACTTAGATCATTTTTATTCAAAATGAAGGCTTACGAATTAGCGGAGCGGCGGGAAAATTCATGACTTGCACCTTTTGGGGAAAAAGAAAAAAAAAGGAAAGTTTTTGCCTGCGGGTGTGCCAAAGAATAATTTATTCATTTAAAATTTGATAGATTATTTTGAGCCCGAAATGAAGTAAAAGCTTTAGAAGGACATAAATTTTGATTGGGAACTCAGTTTTTGGAAAACGAGAACTTTCTAGAAATCTCTCAAAGTCCTATTTTATCAAAAATCTTAGGAATTTGATTTTTGATAAAGTTTAAAGGGTAAATTTTGAGAAAACGTCTTTGTTTCACTTAGAAAGTGAACTATTATTTTTAACTTATCAATTTTGTTCAAATTTGTCGTTAATTTTTTTTCCACTTACAAAACATGCATGGAGGATTTTAGTTGAAAGATTTTAGGATACATTGCAAGGTTAAGTTTGCTTTCTTGATTTGCATTCAAAATTTATCAATATTATACAACAAGAATTCTGTAATTTTTCCTTTTCCCAATTTGAAAGGTTCTATAAAAATTTCATAAGTATTTTGGTATGTTTTGGGTCGTTTTGACCTTACAAATAAAATTTGATATTTCATTTTGTCTTTTTGATGTTTAAGGGTCATTCTGTTCAATTTTCAATTAATAATTGCCATTATTAATGTTATCTAACAGAACTCAAATTCGAAAGGATCTATTTTCCATTTATCATCTTCTAAGTATTGGAAATCATTTTGGATCCAATATAACTCATTAAGTTGATTCGAATCAACGTATTTAAATTCAAAATTAAAATTCTAATTTTCAAAACTTTCATTTCTAAAGAATAGAGCATTATGACATTTCTTCATACGTATTCACTTTTTCATCATTCCAACAGAGATTTCAAATTACATTCAACAATCAGATTTCCAATGAAAGTAATATCATGAGAAAAAAGTAACCACTTCATTTTATATAGATCAAATACAACTTTACAATCACAACTATTTTTCATTACATTCCTTTTTGCAAATAGAGTACAGAGTAAATTTCTTTCACATTCAAAAGGGATTTTATTTCCGAAACATAGTAACTCTTTAGCACAAAATGTGTATTAAATTGTCATCCACATCGAGTGGGGAAATGGTTTACAAAAGTAGTTCCGCAAGGGATTGTCAAAACTTTGTATTCTTCCTCAATTACAATATACAGAATATAATTTCTTCCACATTTATTCAAAAACAGAGAACGAAGTATATCTCTTTCACAATTCAATTTACAACTTTCATAGCCCATACAAACCATATTTTCATCACATATAATATACAATTTCATGCACTTCAAAGTGGGAAGGGTTACAATAAGTAATAATCTCAACAAGGAATGTCAAAATTTTCTTTTTTCTCAATTCCAAAATAGCAGTATCAATTTTCATCATCCTCCAATTTGGTCACAAAATAACAGGGGAAATGCAAAGCTCTCCAACCAACCAAGACATCCAATGAAAAGGGAGAAGCCGTCCTTCTTCATTGGCCCCCAAGCCTGAAACACATTCCAATAAGAATTTTTTTTTTTCAACTCATGGCAACAATAGGATTCCACAACACAAATACATATTTCTCATTCAAAACACAATCCAAAACACAAATGGATTTTCCACCATAGAACAAAACAACAAACAACACTTAGGCTTCATCATGCAAGCCAAAGGAGCAAGAAACTATGGGGGATGCTGCTTATGCCTCCCAAAGGGGAAATGAGTATCCCCACCTCAGAAACAACCACTAAAATATATATCATTTCAAATACCTCACATGCCCTTATGCCTCCGCTAAGTACCCCTTATTCCTCACATTTCCTTACGCCTCCCTAACCTCTTTTGACACCCCATAACAAGTAAATAAATGCAAGTTATTTCTTGTAAGGTGGAACCCAAATCCCAACTACCTCTACACTTATACCTCCCCAACACACTTATGACTCCCACAAAATGCCCCATAGTATTCTCCTACACCATCCCTGGGCAATCTACCTAACCAACCAACAAATAAAACAACACATTCAAACATTTAACCATTCACATATGCATACAAATAAAAGTAGAGTATTTCCAAAAGCTAAGATCTTACCTTTCCATGATGGAGTTTTTACGAAGTTCAAAACAACAAGCTCTCAAATGCAACAAAAACCAATAGATCAACAAGTATACAACAATCTCCAAATTTGCAAGAGCTCCAAAAACCCAAAGTAAGTCATAAAAAAAGAAGTGATAAAAGTTAAAAAAAAAAAACCAAAAATAAGCCAAGGAATTCGAATATTTAGAATAGGAAAGAGAAGAGGATGAAGTGGATCCATTTTTTTTGCCACATCACACATCCTCAACTCCAACTCATAAGTCATCTTCAATCTCCAAGGCATAATAAATAAGCAGGTGAATAAATGACAATTTTACTTACACACTCAAATCAAATCCACACCTCATAAGCACTGAAATTGAAAGCATGTAAGAAAATGCAATAAAAGCATACAAATTGACTTACAAAAATATATAATAAAGGCTCGATTTAAACCATCCAACCATAGGTAATGTTGGCATGCAAATTTAAGAGTTATGGGACAAGTTTAACTTGTCCCATAAGCTTCCAAAATCAGCCTCCAAGGACAAATTCTAATTTCAAAAGGAAGTCAAGTGTTTCATACTCCAAAATTAATGTACACATCACTTACACATTTTTTAGAACACTTTAATTTTAGGCCAACAACTCTAATAATTACTTTCTTATGTCCCAATTTGATTAATTGATTTTAAGAAAATGTTTACTCACATTAGTTTACCACAATTAATAAATAATGAAAGGGGTAAATACATACAAACATCAATAAAAAGGAACCAAATAAATAGATACAGATAACCGTTAGTCACATTTAAAGGTGATCCGCCCCATGGGAATCCCTAACAATCAAACACACACACACACACAAACAATACAAGTTGCCATGGTGACCTTGTTGAATTCATCTAAAATTCCAATGTGGTTGGTCTCCAATCCCCCGACGTTTGTTGTGATATTTTTAACCCACACAATGCAAATACCCCTTTGTCCTCGTTTCCATATCAAAACATCCAAATGAATATAATATAATTTCAAAATCATCAATATATATATGAATCACAACAACATCTAGACAATCAACAATATCACTTACAATTTCATCAATAACTATATAATCATCAATTTTAAATTCAATTTTCTCTGTCTACTCAGTATATCCAAATATCACATGTCATAACAACATCCATATATATATATATATATATATAGCCATGTCCAAAAACATGTCAACATATATAAAAAATGTCCCTAGCAATCATCATGCTTAATATGGGAATCAGAGTCAATAATAGTCCATGATCTAACATCTAACACCATAGTAAATCTAAAATATAATAATTTTCATAATATAGTCTCCAGTATCATGATCAATATCAAGATGTGTCGAAGGGAAGTGGGCACTACATCCCCCTCCCCTTAGACTCAACTTCCTCCTTAAAGTCACTGGAAAGAGAGATAGGAGCAAATCCAATAGAGAAAGGATCACTCCCATTATGGTATTGCTTGCTTCAAAGAAGTGTGGGTCCACAAAACCCAAGTTTTGTCCAATGCAATTGAGTAGGAAGAAGGGAGATTATAAGGGATGATTTCTAAAATTTCTGCATGTAAGGCTAAAAATATTTAAATCTAGAGAGTAACTTTACGCTATCAACCAAGATACAACACATAACAATAGAACATGAAGATTTCATAAGAGTCTTAAGAGTAACCACCAAGTAGAGGAATAATAAGGAGAATTCCATGAGTTTGAGAAAGACCACATAGTTTCCAAAGTTATATGACACACTACAGTAACAAAAATTAAGGTTTCCACCAAGGTTAAATTATGCTTTCATAGTTTATTGTTTAGACTAGGCTAGTAGTATCAACCATGGCCAAAATTTTATATGAAAGACATGTTTACTCAAGGTCTCACAATTTCAGGTCACACAAGATGAGGTTAATCAAAAAGAAAGGAAACCTAAATAAGCAACACATTTACAATCAGAGAACTATTCAAACAAAGCACTTCCATAACTAGAGAGGGTATGATTAAATTTTCATGGTAATACTAAGAAAATTTAGGACCACAAGGTTTCCTAGATAGTCTGATTTGTTTTACACTTTTTTCTAAGAATCGAACACACCACACCAACCAAATCTAGATATGTCAAACATTTAGTAAAAAACTCCACTAGCATCTAACATAAATATGCAAGAAGCACCATAAATTATAACACAATGGGATTTATTTATCTTATTTCCTTCTCAAGCTCAGAATAACCATAAAGAGAGCACAAGAAACACCAAGGATCACTCAAGATAGCTAGGAAGAATAACAAGTAACAAAGGGGTCAAACTATAATCCAAGGTGCATTGTGATAAAGGATAATATCATCATCTTGCACTTTCCATCCTAATGGAAAAGGGGTAACAATAACAAGGTGAACCAAGAAAATATGAAGAAATTAAGACTTCCCGAATTCATTTTATATCCTTAACATATGTTGCCTTAAAATTACAGTAACTTAGGTCTCCAAGGATAAGACAACACGCAAGGATGTTGCTTCTTAAACAATAGATAAGTCTCAACCCAAAAGGACTGCAACTCACACTCATCAAGCTATGGGACGATAAGGGCATGATGACCCAAAATTTCAAAAAGAAAGGCACATACATCTATGTATAAGATAGTACTAAGCAACTAGAACACATTGCTATCCACTAGTTGTTTCACAATTTCAGGTAGGTGACAGAACTATAGGATCAACTAAACATTGCACTAAGTACACATAAATCTTACTTATTTTATTACTTAACTAATTAAGTCAAAAGTTGGTTTTTTTTTTTCTAAGCACAGTCCTTTACGACTTTTCTTAATTAAAATTCCTCCTATTATGACATCACAACTTTTTGTTATAAGGACCACTGAGGGGGCATGATATCTCACCATCCTGTAAAGGCATAAAGGAGAAAAAGTATTTATTTTACACCTATGGGAGGTAGATGGACAAATTTTTCCTTGTCTATTCTTGTACATGTTTTTTTTCTTCTATTAATGTAAAAAGGTTAAAGTAAGAAACATTTTCTCTTTTTATGTTCCAGTTTATTTGTTAAGCTTTAATGCCAAATCTCCTCAATTATAGGTTTATGATGTTTGGGTGAGTTAACTTGTCAATTAAAAATTTAATGAGAAGGAAGGGTAAACATATCACACTGTTACTTTTATGGGAGGGAGAAGTAAATCAATACATCACATTTTTAATTCTAAGGAAAACAAGGGACATTCAACATAGAAAACACATTATTACTTTTGTAAGAACTAGGAAACAATCAACCAACATGATTCATAACAATATTGTCAAGATTTATTTTCCCAATAATTACAAGTATCATAAAACATTCCTAGTGGGTTTCTACAAGTTCTCAAAATAAGCTACAAAGGAGGCCCCTTAACGAAGCATAATTACTTTTGTTGATCTACTAGGGTTTAACAATGTTTGTTGTTTAAGCAAAAATAGTTTACTCACCTGATAAGACAAGGAAAGTTTTCAAATCTACGCCATTATTACCACAGTATATCACCAACCAAGCAATAAAAAAGACAAGGAATAATTTTAACTATAAGAACACCACATACTCACTATAAAGCATCAAATGTAAGCAGATAGTCAACTATCTATTAAACATTGCTTTACGACAAAGAGTTCTAGTTTTGCAAGAAGAATCACATTATAAAATACCACTGAGATTAAATGATCAAGGTATAATTATATTATCGTCACCAATGTCATTGTCCAAAAGACTCAAAGCATCCATAAGTGTCTCCACGTAATCAAAAATTAATAGGTCATAGAGTATTATCCATAGTAACTAAAAAAATTTAAAGAAAGCGAAGACTTATTTATAAGCTTAAGAGGGAAAATAGAACACACTTAATTTACACACAATACTTGAATGGGATAAAATCTAACCATAATTACCAAGACTCATACAATCCTCAAGTCACTACTTAATATAATGAAGAGAGGAACTCTTGGTAAAACATAGCATGCCATCGAAGAGAAGCCATTACTAGACAAACACTTTTCCAGTAACATCCACAACCAGCCAACAACAAGCTGATCCAACCATAATTCATCAATCCATAATTAAACACCTCTACTCTGATGAGGTTTAAGGTCTTACTGGATTGTAAGAGAATCACCACTACCACTAAGAGGTTGCCAACTAGAACGCACAACACAATGAACTCTCTTCCTAACAAGGTTGAGTAATGAAAAGGTCACTCTAAGATCCTAGATACATTCAAGGTTCCGTGCATCTAAACCTAATGAATAAATTTAAGCACCTAAGAGGATATTCGAGACACCTAGGGTGTACCCCCATACAAAAAAATGTATGAATAAAAGTAGCATAGAACCAGCTCATCATCATCCAAGAAGAAATTCACGCAACGTTTAGATAAGCAGCCAACAACATAAAGAGATTCGAGTCACCAATCAAAATAAAGTCCAATAAATATCAAAAATCAAGGAAAGAGGCTAAGCAGCCACATTGCAATGTCTAAAAATTCTGACAAAAATATAAATAACTATAAGAGCCTCAGAGATTCTCAGTCGAATCATAAAATAAGATGATGGTCCTTGATAAAATGACACAAGTTTATGAATGTAAAATATAAAATGTTAACACCACATTCACTTCACAGCCCTTCATGGCTTCCAATAGGGGTACTCTGCCTCGAGGTCAATTCCAAGGACACATGTGTAGGATTGGGTGATAAACAACACCCAAACTTAATGTCCACTCTCCCATATGGGTAACGAAATGAAAAACTGACAACCAAACCATCCTTCCTAATAACTGAAGGAATGAATCTCTAAACAACTTCTAATTAACTATTCCCAACCCCTGAACACAACCACTATTGTCCAAACTAAAGAATCATGCCATATAATTTATCATTCCAACAACTCCAATAAGGAAGGGTCCCAAAATGGCTCAACGCATCATATAATTAAATCAAGATTTAGGACATGTAGAACAAAACATTTTCAAAGGGGAACCAAGTTTCCACTACACTAGAAGTTCACAAAAAACAATTTAATTTGACATTCTTAGTTACTTGGGTTTAGAAAAAATGCCACTGAGTGAGTACAACAATTCAAACAACTTATTGTTTTATTATTATTTTAATTTTGGTAGTTCAAATGAACAGAGTAATGTAATATTTCTTCACACGCAATATTCTTTTTCAATTTTCAAACAAGTTTGTTTTCTTAGATTCAAAAATGTGCTAGGTTTACATTTCATGTCTCAAGTTTTCTAGTATGCCCAAGGGTCCAAGCTTTAAACCCATGACTGTGATACCAAGTGTAATGCTCACTAAAATCTCCCACTTGAGACCCATGAACAACCTAGGTTTAGTTACAAAATTATGGAATATTCTTTTCTAAACTGTTAACAACCAAAGTCTCAAGGAAAATTAAATTCAACTTATATAACGTTTCACATTATAATAATTACTAATTCCACATTATAAAGAAACAAGTGTAATAATTCGACACCTAGCTCAAATATCCTTAGGCATTAATTTAATCAATGATTACATTGAAATTTTGGCTAAATATTCCCTGATTAAAATTTTAGGGTTAAGGGACCAAAACAATTAACATACCCAAGGTATTTAATTCCACAAGATCTAAGACAAGAGCAAGGGTTAATTACAGTGGGGGGAAAAGAATACATATTTGAAATCATCACAGATTAAATTCCTACTTACCCACTCCCAAAACTCGGTTAAATATTCAATTTGACTTTTTCCATGATTAATGAAACTAAAACTTCCTAAAAAAATTCCCATTAGATAGGTAATTTCCTCACCTTTCCAGTGATATAAATAAGTCCTCCTAACTCCTCATATTTCTCAAGTTATGGATCGACGGAACTTGGGGTGAAAATTTTCCCATGAGCGGGCCTGCGGGCCTGGGGAGGAAAATTTTCCCCAACTTGGGCCTATAGACATCAGAGAGAAAATTATCCCATAGGAGAAAAGTGGATTGGTGGAGCGGGAAGAAAAAAATTTCCCACACGCGGGCTGGGGGAGCGGGGAAGGCATTTAGCGCTTTTACCCTTTTGGGACAAAGAAAATTTTATACCCACACCTCTGCCGATGCCTAGGGAGGCCACGTGGCAGCTCATTATTGGTTGCGGGTCAGTGGTTTGGCGATGAACATTTGGAAAATTTTACTATTCAAAAGGAAGAGCAAAAATGTCAAAAGGAACTCATGCCTCTGCTGACACAAGAAGATGTCACATGTCAGCCAGCTGTCAGTTACAGTTTTGCGGGCTGGCGGGGATAATTTGGAAATTTTTTCCCAAAAGTTTTCTGTAGGGTTAAGGCTTAAAAAGATCCACTTCTCTGCCAACACCTCGTGAAGCCACGTGGCAACATCTGATTACCTGCGAGCTGGTAGGGCTGCAATGAAAACTTACAAATTTTTCCAAATTTATTTTTGAAAGCGCTTAAGGTTAAAATCGATCCGAACCTTCGTCGATGCCCAATGAAGCCATGTGTTGATTAATGATTGGTTGCGGGGCAGCGGGGCCATGGAGGAAAAATTACCAAATTAAATTTTTGGACTTAGATCATTTTTAGACAAAATGAAGACTTACAGATTAGTGGAGCAGTGGGAAACTTCATGACTTGCACCTTTTGGGGAAAAAGAAAAAAAAAGAATGTTTTAGGCCACGGGTCTGCCCAAGAATATTTTATTCATTTAAAATTTGACAGTTAGATTATTTTGAGCCTGAAATGAAGTAAAAACTTCAGAAGACCATAACGTTTGATTGGGAACTTGGTTTTTGGAAAATATGGACTTTCCAGAAATCTCTCAATGTCCTCTTTTGACATAAATATTAGGAATTTTATTTTTGATAAAGTTTAAAGGGTCAATTTTGAGAAAACATCTTTCTGTCACTTGGAAAGTGAACAAGTATTTTTAACTTATCAATTTTTTTCAAATTTGTCATTAATTCTTTTTCCACTTTCCAAACAGGCATGGAGGATTTTACTTGGAATATTTTAGGGTAGATTTCAAGGTTAAGCTTTATTTATTGATTTGCATTCAAAATTTATCAACTTTATACAGCAACAAGTCTACAATTTTTCCTTTTCCTGATTTGAAAGGTTCTATAAAAATTTTATAAGTATTTTGGTATGTTTGGGGTCGTTTTGACCTTACAAATAAAATTTGATATTACATTTTGTCTTTTTGATGTTCTAGGGTCATTCTGTTTAATTTTTGATTAATAATTGCTAGTATTAAAGTTATCTAACACAGCACAAATTCAAAAGGATCTATTTTCCAATTATCATCTTCTAAGTATTAGAAATCATTCTGGATCGAATATAACGCATTAAGTTGATTCGAATCAATGTATTCAAATGTAAAATTACAATTTTGATTTTCAAAACTTTAATTTCTAAAGAATAGAGCATTATGAAATTTCTTCATATGTATTCAATTTTTCATCTTTCCAGTAGGGATTTCAAATTACATTCAACAATTAGATTTCTAATTAAAGTAGTATAATTTGAACAAAGTAACCCTTTCTATTTATATAGATCAAATACAACTTTACAATCACAACTATTTCTCAGTACATTCCTTTTTACAAACAAAATACAGAGTAAATTTCTTTCACATTCTAAAGGGATTTTATTTCCTAAACATAGTAACTCTTCAACACAAAATGTGCATTAAATTGTCATCAACATCAAGTAGGGAAATTGTTTACAAAATTAGTTTCACAAGGGACTGTCAAAACTTTGTCTTCTTTCTCAATTACAATATACAGAATACAATTTCTTCCACATTTATTCAAAATCAGAGAACAAAGTATATCTCTTTCACAATTCACTTGACCACTTTCATAGACCATACAAACCATCTTTTCATCACATATAATGTACAAGTTCATCCACTGTAAAGTGGGAAGGGTTAGAATAAATAATAATCTCAACAAGGACACTCAAAATTTTCTTTTTTCTCAGTTCCAGAAGAGAAGTATGAATTTCCATCATTCTCCAATTTTGTCACAATAGAACAGGGGAAAGGAAACACTCTCCACCCAACCAAGACATCCAATGAAAAGAGAGAATCCATCCTTCTTCATTGGCCCTTGAGCCCCAACCACATTGCAATAAGAAATTTTTTTTTTCAACTCATGGCAACAATAGACTTTCAATACAAAAAGACAAATTTCTCATTCAAAACACAATCTAAAACAAAACTATAGTTTTCCACCATAGAAAACAACAACAAAACACACTCAGGCTTCATCATGCAAGCCAAAGTAGCAAGAAACTATGGGGGATGTTGCTTATGACTCACAAATGCGAAATGGGTATCCCCACCTGAGAACAAACCGCCAAAATATATATCATTTCAAATCCCTGACATGCCTTTATCCCTACCCCAATTACCCCTTATTCCTCACAATTCCTTATGCCTCCCCAACCTCTTATGGCACCCCATAACAAATAAAGAAATGCAAGCTATTTCTTTGTAAGGTGGAACCCAAATCCCAACTCCCTCCACATTTATACCTCACCAAAACACTTATGCCTCCCACAGAATGCCCCATAGTCTTCTCTTACACCATCCCTAAGCCATTTAGCGAACTAGCCAAAAAATAAAAACACATTCAAAAATTCAACCATTCACATATGCATACAAATAAAAGGAGAGTATTTCCAAAAGATAAGCTCTTACCTATCCATGATGGAGTTTGTTCTAAGATCAAAAAAACAAGCTCTCCAATGAAAGATAAACCAAGAGATCAACAATCAACAAGCATGTAACAATCTCCAAATTTCTCCCAATTTGCAAGAGCTCCACAAACCCAAAGCAAGTTACCAAAAATGAAGTGATAAAAGTGAAGCCAAAAAAAAAAACCCAAAAACAAGCTGAGGAATTAGAATATATATAAGAGGAAAGAGAAGAGGATGAGGTGGATCCATGTGGGATGCTACATCACACAGCCTCAACTCCAACTCATAAGTCAACTTGAATCTCCAAGGAACAATAAATAAACAGGTGAATAAATGATAGTTTTACTTGCACACTCAAACCCAACCCACACCTCATAAGGAATGAAATTGAAAGGATGTAAGAAAGTGCAATAAAAGTATACAAATTGACATACAAAAATGAATAATGAAGGCTAGATTTAAACCCTCCAACCATAGGTAAGGTTGGCATGCAAATTTAAGAGGCATGGGACAAGTTTAACTTGTCCCATAAGCTTCCAAAATCAGCCTCGAAGGAAAATTTTGATTTTCAAAAGTAGGTGGAGTGTTTCATACTCCATAATTAATTTACACATCACTTACACATCACTTAGACATTTCTTACAACACTTTAATTTTAGGTCGAAAACTCTAATAATTACTCTCTTATTTCCCAATTTGATTAATTAATTTTAACATGTTTACTCACATTAATTTACCACAATTAGTAAATAGTGAAAGTGGTAAACACATCACTTTCAAAAAAAAAAACATAAATAAAAAGGAACCAAATAAATAAATACACATAACCATTGGTCACATTTAAAGGTTATCCTCCCGTGGAAATCCCTAACAATCAAACACACACACACGAACAATACAATTTTCCATGGAGACGTTGTTGAATTAATCTAGAATTCCAATGTGGTTGGTCTCCAATCCCCCAATGTTTGTTGTGATATTTTTAACCTACACAATAAAAATACCCCTTTAGCCTCATGGCCATATCAGAACATCCAGATGAATATAATATAATTTCAAAATCATTAATATATATATGAATCACAACAACATCTAGACAATCAACAATATCACTTACAATTTCATCAACAACTATATAATAATCAATTTTAAATTCAATTTTCTCAGTCTAATCAATATATCAAAATATCACATGTCCTAACAACATCCATATATATATATATAGCCATGTACAATAACATGTCAACATTTATATAAAATTTCTGTAAAAATCATCATGCATCATATGGGAATCAGAGTTAATAATAGGCCATGATCTAACATCTAACACCATATTAAATCAAAAATATAATAATTTCCATAATATAGTCACTAGTATGATGATCAATATCAAGATGTGTCGAAGGGAAGTGGACACTACAGCGGTCCTAGTACTAAATGCCAAAACTTACACAGAAAGAAGCGAGAAGATGGAGAAAAGTGTGGCAAAGCTAAGTAAAGATGTCTAGGCTACAAATATACATTGTGAATGGGTTTACAATCTTGAACACATTTTGAAAGCACATGAATAATCATTGAATACTTTTGTAACTATTTTCTAATAATGTAGCACATGTAATTTTGGGTGCGTACATATTTCCCCCTCGGAGAAGCATCTTTCACCTATAAAATTATGTGTGTGTGTGTATATATATATATATCTCTATGTGTCTGTGTGTCTGTGTGTGTGTGTGTGTGTGTGTGTGTGTGTGTGTCCATGTAAGAATAAAATTGAGAGAATAATAAGATTTCTAGCAAAACTCATTCTACAAAATAATAATAGCAAAGGAAGATTTGTAATAAATTTTTTTTAAAAAAATTACTTTCCTTCCTATATGTAACGCCCACTAAAAACACCCACACGAGACCCAAGAACAACCTAGGTTTAGTCAAAAAAATTATGGAATATTTTTTTTAAAAGGATTCCCACATACAGGCTTCAAAACTACAGTCATCACATTAATGTTTCAAGTTCAAATATATTTAATAAATAAAAAAATTCGGTTACAACAAATATTAAATCCGCATTATAATTATTCCAAGCATGGTTAAATTCTCTCTACGTGTTAATTTAATAACCAATTAAATTCCTACTATAGTTAAATATTCCATATTTTAAATTTAGACCATTAAAGGGGCTAAAATAATTAAATACCAAAGGTATTTAATTCCACAAGGTTTAAACAATTAACAAAGTCCCCATTTACATGGGGTTAGAGAAAAACATCCCCTTACCCCATAATGTGACCCCTTAAAAATTCAACCCATGTTTTTTTGAAATTAAAACATTTAAATTGAAAGGTAAATTCCACTCACCCACACTCCACCTACTTTTCGTAGGGATGAATCTCATCCCTTGGATGGATTCAATTAGGGCCCTTGATGTGGAAAAATGGTTACTTACCCTAAAGCATCCTTATGAAATCTTCTTTCTCATTTCATTTGGTTAATTTTCTTTCTTTGGTTTTGCAGGTTAATGGAGATTGAAAGGAAGCCCTTGAAGATCACTCCAAGCTTTTGGAAAGGCTTACAAGTTGTATTATTTTCTCATTCTGTGGATACCCTCATTAGGGTTTTAAAATTATTTATTTATTCTATTTCAATATTATTTTCCCAAATGGTTTTGCCCTATTTTGGTGATTTAGTTAAGCTTGATCTCGCTTTTATTTTGATAGGGTATATATACATTTATAACAATTTGTATTTACTCTATGTATTTCTTTTTTTAAACAACAATGGGTTAAAAAAACTAGAAATCAAAATGTATTAACAGAATATATATAAATATACATATACATGTGTGTGTGTGTGTGTGTGTGTGTGTGTGTCACACACACACACACACACACACACACACACACACACACACACACACACATGTATGTATGTATATTTATGTGTGTGTATATATATTTATCATTCTATAGGTTGTAGATTTCAAACATTTTACACATAATGGAAGGATTTGCATTGTATTCAGGCCAAATAAAAGAAAATGTGCAGGTTTTGAGACTATGTAGGCCACATTAAACAATTTGGGGCGGTTTAAAATTTTGGGGGGTGGGGAAGGGTTAATGACCCGAATCCCCACCCCATTTAATAATAAATTTTGTGGGAGTTGGGGTTGCCGACCCCTCCCCACCCCAAATCCCTTACTATTAACCACAAGCGGCTGCAGCCCTTTAGGGCTTAAAACTAGAATTTCAATCCCTTTTTTATATATATATATATATATATATACACACACACACACACGCACACACACACACACAAATATGTGTGTGTGTGTGTGTGTGTGTGTGTTGTAATATTATAATTAATACAAATAAGAATATTAATTTACAATTAATAATATAATGCCACTAATAACACATTGATATTAATATGTATTAATATTAATAGATTTATTAACATAAATAATAGTTAATATAATTAAGGATCTAAAATATTGTCACACTATTAATAAGTGGTGACGAATCCTTTAATATTAATTTTAGTAAGTTAAAGTTTGCACAAAGTTTTCTTTCAAAAACAAATTAACAAATATTGTAAGGAGTGTAGAAAGAGATAGACTCCACTTCCTGTAACATCTAATAGTAAATTTACAATGATTTTAAATTGAGCATTACCCACTATAATTAGCAATAAGATTACTTCTTTGATTCAAAGGAAAACAATTTTAATAGGAGCTCTTTTCCTTCAACAATACAAGAACAAGTATGAATAGTATATCTTTTCCAATACATGCTTTTCAAGTGCACAATGAAAATTAAGATCACTTAACACAAACCTTTTCAACCCTCCAAAAGGAGTTTCCAACAATATAACCAGTAAAATATTTTACAACAAGAGGAACACCCTTTTTTTGGGAATAACTCAGTTACAATGGAATGATATTTATTCTTTTTTACTTATTTTCTACTTCAACAAACTAACTTTTCAAACAGAATTCTCCCCTTCCTATTTTTTATATACAAAACAACTACGAAATTCAATAATCAACACAACTTTTCTCACAAGGATTAATACAATGTCTTCCACTTAAAGTGGGAATTAATATAAGAATGAAGGCTAAAATGAAATGCAAGTTGTCGTCAAATATAGCTCCAAAAATCAATTCTTCCACCAATCTCCATCTTCTCATCAACAAAAGAGAGGTCCACCATGCTTCATTACGTCACAATAGAAAAGGGTGGAAGAGGCAACACTCTCCACCCAACCAAGAATTCCAATGAGGACAAGCCATCCTCCTCATTGTCCCCCAAGTCCCAACCACATTACAATGAAAAATAGATTCAACTCATGGAAAAAAAATAAGATTCCACATCACAATACAAGATTTTTACATCCATACCAAAATCCAAACAATACAACTAAAATCACAAGAAGGAAAGCAAAAAAATACACAAGGCTTCAACATGCAAAAGCCAAAGGAGTAAGATATATGGGGAAGTCACTTATGCCTCCCAATGGGAAATGGGTGCCCACCTAAAAACCCTCCAACAAACATCTCAAATCCCTACACACTCTTATGCCTCCCTCAAGTACCACTTATACCTCCCACATTCTCTTATGTCTCCCTACAAATCTCTTAGGGCTCCCTCATAAAAATAGACCAAGTAAGAAATGCAAGTTGTTTCTTGTCCAAGCTAGGGCACCCAACCCAACTCCCTCCAAAACATGAAATGTACTCTTATGCCTTTCCACATGTAATATCCCTATATTCCCCTCCTACACCACACTTAAGCAATCTACCCAAACAACTAACATGCATACCAAAGCACTCAAAACATGCACATAAACAAAATATAAAAAGGAAACATTTTACAAGAGTATAGCTCCTACCTTTCTATGGTAGAGCTTGATTTAAGAGTTCCACACCAAGTTTCTTCAAGTCCAAATAGTCACCAAAAGCTCCAAAAAATCCACAAGCACTCTAAAATCCTGTAACTCTTCAAAAATGCAAGAGTACAAAGAAATGAAGTAACCCCCTAAACAAGCAAAATAACTTGAATAAATAGAAAATGGGGAGAGGAGGGTGAGGTGACTCCATGTATGACGCCACATCACTCATTCTCAACTCCACCTCACAAGTCAAACTTCAAACTCCAAATCACAACTAATAAGTGGTTAAAGAAATGACATTTTACTTACACACATAATCTAAGCCCACACCCTTTAGGGACTAAAATTAATACACGTAAGAAAGTGCAATAAAAACTTACAATTTTTCTTCTGAAAACACATAATGGGGTTTAATTTTTACCCCCAAACCCATAACTATGGTTCGTATAGTAATTTAAGAGGTGTGGGACAAGTTTAACTTGTCCCACAAGCCTCCAAAATTTTTCCTTAAGAACAAATCCGAATTTCAAAGGGGAGGTGGAGTGTACAACACTCAAGATCTTAATCACTCAACTTAAACACATAACCAAGGAGCTATCAAATCCAATAAATGAATTCTTTTGACCCATTATTAATTAATTTAGTAAAATAATTAATTTATTAATCTCAACATAAATAAAGTGATTAACAAAAGGGGAATACATCACTAAAATATCACATACAAAAATTAAATAAAGGAAGCTATATGAAAGAAAACACAATACCCCTTGGTCACAATTTCCCCCTAACAACAATTCAAACACATACACATACCAAAATACATGTTTTCATGGTGACCCTTGTTGAATTCATCTAGAATTCCAATGTGGTTTGTCTCCAATCCCCTCGATATTTGTTGTGACATGCGTACTTGTAAAACACATAAGACCTCCTTCAGCTTCATGGATGAATCAAAAACATCTAGGGATAAAATATACAATATAAATTCATAATCATCTATATACGAATCAAATATCATCTAGGTGAATACGATATCATTTACAATTTCTAGCAACATTTCCATTCTACATTTCATCCATGTCAAAATTATTAGAACATTAGTTCAATTTTCAAAGCCTACTCAGTGTGACAAAAAATATCGCATGTCAAATATGTGTGTGTGTGTGTGTGTGTGTGTATGTATATGTAACCGTGTCAATAACATATCATCCTCAATATCCAAATGTCTCTTGAAGTTCACACGCATAATATATAAATCAAAATCAACAATAGTCCATGATCTCTAATCTAACATAATGTCAAATCAAAAGCTACATTAATAATTTTCATAAGTATAGTAGATTGTACCATAATCAATAACAAAAAGGTGTCCAAGGGAAGTGGACAATACACTATAACTTGATAAGGAATGTAACAAAACTTCAATGTTTTCCAATACACTGTCTTTGGAGTAATAAGATTTTTTCTTTTTCCTTTTTTTCTTCTTCTTACAATAATGATTAACATGACAACCATTCTACATAGAAAGTAAATTTTAACAAGATTCTCATTTCCTCTAAAATGAAACATATCACAATTTGGAAATAATGAAACAACTTAAATTAAAGGAGATGCATTTCCATTTCAAACCATATCAAGTTTTCTATTTCACCTAAAAACTGTAAAATTTGGTAGTTTCCTTTCACAAAACTGACACATTTTTAAATACATATATATTAGAATGATTCTCGGCATGTTAAACCTCATCTTAGCAATTTGTGTTATATCTGGCTTCATGTTCTACTTGTATTCTCCTTACTTGGAAGTGCACATAGAAAAAGAAATATTTGAAAAATCCCTTACGAATGAGCTCTTTGAACTTAAGCTTGCCAATGTCATCAAGGAATTCTACAAGGTAAAGTAGAAACCAGAGTTCTCCTAAAGCATCACAATGGTTTTCAATAACCTGTGAGTCTACTTGGAAGCTTTGGGAAGTCTGAACATTTTTTTTATCCAAGATATGTGACAGGGGTTCAACACATCTTAGTCAATCTACAGGTATCGAATTGATATCAATTAGATCGGTGCAGGACTCTGCACGCTTCCACTGCACTGGTACAGATGCTCATTTAGAGTTAAATCAACACTTTTTACACAACTAATCATTTGTAGATACTTAAACGATGCTCTCATTTAGAGAGGGATGAGAGGTTCCATCTATGGAGAAGAACTTGAATGCATAAGAGATATTGTGGGGCCTGTCAATGACCACTCGCCAATGAAATGTGCACTCAGTAAGCCTTCATGTCTAGAAAAAAGAATAGCTACATGTTAATGTAGAGATCTTAGAAGCAGCACATCTCCCTCCTTCTAGCACTAAATCCACATCTTCACACTTTTTTTTCAAGGAGAATGATAAGCCACATCAAAGAAAAGGAGTCTTCCAACACAAGTTCGAATCCTCCAAGTCAAAAACTAGACACAACATTCAACAAAGCCAATAAATAAAACCATACCCTCACATCTTGATTATGTCCTCTCCCCTCATGCATGTGGAAAGAAATTAATAGCATGGAAAAGATAAAAATAAACTTGGACAAATGTGGTCAAATAGATTGTTATTGTGCACTTCATACAATATTCTTGCACCAATCCAAGACAAGGAAGAAAAAAAGTAAAAAATAAACACATCCTCTCTAAAATAGGTCTCTTCCAAACTTGAATACGCCAAAACTATAAAATGCTCATCTATGATACCAAATTGAGACAAAATATGCAATGGTTGATGGTTTTATTCTCAACCGAAGATGAGTATTTATAAAAAAAAAGTTGGTAAAAGATGATGTAATAGTTTCCTCTGGTAACTACTAGTTCTACCTAACCCTGATATCCCATTCTATCAAGCCATCAAACCATTCTAGAAATATTCCAACAACAAATAATGAATGTATTACAACAATCAACATGGATCCTCTATGTGTTTTCTTTGGTGCATTACATGTGTTATAAATTTTAAGAACATGTAAAGTTTGAAACTTTTTTTATCAAATATAATTGGTAGGTATAAATAAAAAACTCTCAACAAATTTCACCAGCATCCTTCCATCTTGTGCAAAAATTGTAACTTTGGAAAATTATATGGAAATCCATCAAAACATACTTAAAAGTGGGTATTTGTCAGATGGCATAAGTAAGAATTGTATTATCGACATGTATTAAAAACGTGGAAACAAAAATGAGGTGTGCCAAACAATTTAACAAAATACTTATCAAGGATGTAATGTGTTGGACAACACTAGTTACAATAAATGCATGAAATGGTAGTTTTGTTGAAGGATTGCAACTATTTTGAGAAATGAATGGTTCCTAAGGAATTTGATCGTAGAGTATAGTTATGTTTACCCAATGGTTTTGGTGTTGATGTGTATAGTCTACACTATAGTCCATGGATGTCCTAAGACATCAAGGTTAGAGATATCTGAATAAGCTCTTCAAGGTACCCTTGATGTCACTATGATTAACTCCATAAAACTAAGATATACATTTTTCCCATTTATGCTAAAGAGTGGTAAATATCATTTTATTATGACAATTTTTTGTTAATAGAGACCTTCACATGATTCGGTTGTCTATGTACATTCCAACCTTGTTAGGAATGAAATTTTTCATACCTTGTGATTATGACTTATTTAAATATCAAATCAACGTTACATTAGTATTCCATTGTCCAGTTGATTCATCACCTACTTTGAAAACTGTAAAGGAGAAAACCACCAAGATTATTATTACTTAATTGCATTGGAGGTGTGATATTGGAAAAAATACCCATTATAAAGGTATATCATGAAGATATCCAAATACGTAACAAATTTTTTTATCATGCTCAAAATTAAATCCTTTTTCATGTATTAGATGGAAAAATATTTCTCATAGAAGGATTCTTCAAATGACGATTCAATTAGTTATTCCTAGCTAGGACCACTTAGTAGAGAAGAATTTGAATTTCCTTTTAACTCTATGAATCTAATTCTATTAGTGTTTGTGTACATGACAATGATGAGGATGAGAATATCTCAACCTTATAATATTATAAAAAATTATCATCTTTTTTTCAAAATTTACATATAGATTTCAAAGAATAATGGCCATGGGATATCGACACCACTCTCCAAAAATCATGAAAGAACAACCTTCCATAGGTCTAATCTTTTTTTTCTATAGCTGTAAACACATATACTTATTTCGTGGAAAACTAGGAAGTTTGGTTTTTAATCACCAAGACAAAAGAAAGGATGGAGATGGAGACAAGTGAGATGATGATAGTAAAGCTAAATAATAAGTCATATCGAGACAAGGGTGATGATGCTATTAATTTTTGCGTATAGATTGATATAAAAATATTTTGATATAGACTAAAGGTAACATTAATAAAAGTGTTTATAAATAATGTGGTGAGTAAATTTTTTAATTATTATGATTTTGATGTTGTGGAGCTAAAGAATTATTATTTTGATGCATGCGATTTATAATCTGTGTCTAAAACATTTGTGCAATAAATATTGATTATAATAATAAGACGAATTAAAATTATAGTAGATGAGGAAATTAATAATGCTAAAAGTTTTTTTCCTATCAAACAAATTCATGCAATTAAAATTTGGAATCATACCTAATGGTGAATCATAATTCATCTATCAAATCTCATTGTATCTAAATATGAAATATTGGTCAATTAGTAACAATTAAACCATAATTAAAACTAAAATAGATGAATAAAAACTTCTTTAATAATGAATTTTATAAATGCTACATCACAATGCATATTCTCAAAATTTACAATCCATGTCCAAACATTTGTTTGAGAATTATTCAGTACACTAGCTTCTAAATATGCTTTTAATTTATAATAATAATTGATGAGGAAGTAAATATTTCAAAAATTTGATTTACTATCATACATCGTCATGCACTTTAAATTTATAATCTCAACTAAAGATGCATTATAATTCCTGTATCAAATGTATGTATCTAAAAATAAATTAGACATTAACAATAAGATAGTGTAACACCTGCTAAAAAAGATCCCGCACAAGACCCAAGAATAACCTAAGGTTAACTAGAACAACTACGGAATATTTTTTCATTGAAAGCATGCCCACAAACAGGCTTCAAAATTGCAGTTGTCACATTAATATTTTAAATTCAATTATATTAAACAAATAAAATTTTCCATTATAACAAAATATTAAACCCAAATTAAAACTAATGAGTATAATTAGTCCAAGCATGTTTAAATTCTCTCTAAGTGTTAATTTAATAAACAATTAAATTCCTATTATAGTTAAACATTCCATATTTAAATTTAGAGTGTTAAAAGGGGCCAAAATAAATAATTATCCAAGGTATTTAATTCCACAAGGATTAAACAATTCACAAGGTGCCCATTTTACATGGGGTTAGAATAAACATTCCCTTCCCCATAAAGTGACCCCTTAAAAAGTAAATTCAAGTTTTGAAATTAAAACATTTAAATTAAAAGGGTAATTTCCACTCACCCACCATCTACCTAATTTTTGTAGGGATGAATTTCATCCATTGGATGGATTCAATTTGGACCCTTGATGAGGAAAAAGGGAAAATAACCCTACGACATCCTTATGAAATCTTCTTTCTCATTTCATTTGTCTCATTGTTTTCCATTTGTTTTGCAGGTTGTTGGAGGATGAAGGGAATCCATTAGAGGCCAATCCAAGCTTTTGGAGAGGCTTTCAAATTTAAATATTTTCCTATCTTGTATACACCCTCTCCTAGGGTTTCAATGTACATAAATATTCTGTTTAGCTCTCATTGGTTGGGTTTTCCCTAATGGATTTTGTGGGTATTTTCAAATTTTATACAAACAGCTAGATTTTATTTAAATTTTCATTTGGATATATGAAAATGTACACACACAAATATACCTAAACATATATATATTTATCTCATATATGAGATAAACCCAAAATAAATTTAGTAGAGGAATAAATAAATATTTAACATATATATTTTTAAATATCTATATATATATATATATATATATATATATATATATATATAAAATATAAAATAGTAGTTGAAAAAGGTTCAGCCACGGCCATTCATTATACAGTCCAACAAAAAAAAATGCACATGAGGGAACAATGTGTTGGCCACATATGTTATGTGGGTTAAAGTCTTTGTGAGGTGGGGAGGGGTCGGTGACCCCAATCCCCATCCCATTTAATATTAAATGGGGTGGGGCTTCGGGTCGCTGACCCCTCCCCACCCCAAATCAATTACTTACTAAAATGTGGCCACATTTTTATTTTTAAATTAATACAATCCACTTTAAATTTCTACTTTTATCTAATACCATGATATTATATTATATTATATTATATTATATATATATATATATATATATATATATATATATATATACCTCTATTAATATTATATTTTATAGCAATAATATTATAAAATTAGTAATATATATAATAATGTTATTATTATTATTATTATTATTTTTAGGTAATTAGTAATATAACAAAAACTAGTAAAAATAATGGATGTTATTGGCACTTTAATGTTACAATACATTAGTTTTAACATTATTATCAAAGTAGTAAAAATTATATAGTTATTAGGGTCATCAAATTTTATTTCAAAATTTGAAATGTCTTTATAAAATTTGGGTAACATTTTTTTGATTAAGAGGCATGAGAAGAATAACAACTCCAGATTTACTTATTACTTTATCAAGAATATAATTTGGTTTATAAGAAAATTTACAATATCTTAATATTAATTTTACATAATCCAAGAGGCAAAGGCCTAAGTTGTTAATGGGTAGTTTCTTCTCTCCACTAGATTTAGGAATTGTAACTATTTGATTGACCAATGAAAAAAAAATATTATCTTTTGAGCTCTTCTATTCACATGGATAAACTTAAACTTTCTTTCAACTACTATAAGAAAATAACAAATGTAACTTTTCACAACTTTATAAATTTCATGGAATACAATGGAGATACTATTTCTCAATACAAATTTCCAACACACTTTTATTATCCATCTAGCTTCACTAAAGAGTCTTTCCTTTCCACATAGATCAAAACTATGATAGTAAAATCAATACATATTTCCTTTAAATATTAATACAACATATTCAACTTAAAGTGGGCAAAATTTACAAAAATGAAAGCTAAAAGGAATACAATATTACAAGTTTTCCACCCTAAGTGGAAATACAAATAAGGTTTTCTCACAAGGAAAGAATTCATAAGGACACGAACCAAGCTTCATGATTCACATCACCAACAAGAGAGCTCCACCATGTTTCATTTGATCCCAACAAAAAATGGGGGGAGAGGAAACACTGTCCACCCAACAAAGAATTCCAATGATGAGGAAAACCCATCCTCCTCAATGGATCCCGAGCCCCAACCACATTGCAATGAAAAATGGATTCAACTCATGCAAACAAATCAAGCTTCCACATCACAATAAAAGATTTTACAACCATAATAAAATAAAACAATACAACTACAACCACAAGAAGGAAAGTAACAAAATACACAAGGCTTCAACATGCAAAATCCAAAGGAGTAAGATCTATGGGGAGGTCAGTTATGCCTCCCAATGGGAAATGGGTGCCCACCTAAAAACCCTCAAATGAATATCTCAAAACCCCTACACAGTCTTATGCCTCACTCAAGTACCCCTTATACTTCCCACATTCTCTTATGTTTGCCTACAAATCTCTTATGGATCCCTCATAAAAATAGACCAAGTAAGAATGCAAGAAATTTCTTGTCTAACGTGGTGCAACCAATCAAAGTCCCTCCAAAACAAGAAATTAACTCTTATGCCTTTGAACATGTAATATCCCCATAGTCTCCTCCTACATACTTAAGAAATCTACCCAAGAAACCAACAAGCACACCAAAACACTAAAAAACATTCACATATACACAATATAAAATTAAAGGTATTTTACAAGAGTATAGCTCTTAACTTTCCATTTTAGAGCTTGATCCAATAGTTCCACACCAAGATTCTTCAAGCCAAAACAAACACCAAAAGCTTCAACAAGTCCACAAGCATTCCAAAATCCTCTAACTCTTAAAAATGCAAGAGCTCAAAGATATTAAGTATCCCCCAAACAAGTAAAAGAACTTGAATAAATAGAAAAGAGAGAGAGGAGGGTGAGGTGGCTCCATGTAGGATGCCACATCACTCATCCTCAACTCCACCTCACAAGTAAAAATTCAAACTCCTAAGCAAAATTAATAAGTGGGTGAAGAAATGACATTTTACTTACACACACAATCCAAGCCCACACCCCTTAAGGACTAAAAAATAATTACATGTAAGAAGGTGCAATAAAAAATTATAATTTGTCTTCCTGAAACCCACAATGGGGCCAATTTTTGACACCCCAACCCATAGGTAGGGTTGGTACATAAATTTAAGAGGTGTGGGACAAGTTTAACTTGTCCCACAAGCCTCCAAAATTTTCCCTTAAGGACAAATCCAAAATTTCATGAAGGGGGTCGAGTGTACAACACTGAAGATCATAAGCACTCAATATTACAACTCAAAACCCAAGATCCATCTAGTCTAATAAATGAAAATTTTTGGTCACATCCATAATTAGCTAATAAAAAGATTAATTAACTTAAATAGGACACTAAAACCCATTAAGATAAAGAGGAAGAATACATCATTTTCTAAATAATTAAAACAAGGAAATTACATCACTAAAAATCACATACTATATTAAATAAAGGAAACTAAATAAAAGACAACACATAACCCCTTGGTCATAGTTTCCAACTAAAAATAATTCAAACACACACACAAATACATGTTTCCACGGTGACCCTTTTTGTATTCACCTAGAATTCTATTGTGGTTGGTCTCTAATCCCCCCATTATTTGTTGTGAAAAAATTTACCTGCAAAACACATAAATACCTCCTTCGGCCTCATGGCCACATTAAAATATCTAAGATAAAATATGTAAAATAAATCCATAATCATATATATATGCATCAAATAATCATATAACCAATTATGATATCATTTACAATTTCTAACAACATCTCGATTCTACTTTTCATGAATATCTATATGATCATAAGATTAGTTCAATTGTCTGGGTCTACTCAATATGACGAAATATCGCATGTCTGAAATATATAATTATAACCATGTCAACAACATATCAACATCAATATAAAATGTCTCTACTAATCCACATGCATCATGTATGAATTGAAATCAACAATATTCCAGTATCTCTAACATCTAACCTCATGCTAAATCAAAAGCTCCAACAATATCTGTAAGTATAGTCGAAAGTAACAAAATTAATAACAAAAGGTGTCAAAAGGAAGTGGGCACTACATCTCCCTCTCTTTAGACTCAAGTTCCTCATGGAAGTCACTGAAACATGTGTGGAAACTGAACTCGTATCAACGTAGCATCCTACTATGTAGCCGCAATCTCATCATATCTATCCCATTGGACTTGAACCTGGTCGATCTCTCTGCCTCGAATGACAGGGGTCTTGTGCTCTAAAATATAGACGATCTCCACAATCACCTCCCCTGATCCTACACCTGTAATGAGGTTCAATCCAACATATGAGAAGGCTCTGCAATATATCTCCTAAGTACTGAAACATGAAACACATCGTGGGCACGAGATAAGCTAGGTGGCAACGCTAGATGGTAGGCCAAAGGACCGATATGCTCCAAGATATCAAAGGGATCCACAAACCTAGGAGCTAGCTTAGAGCATTTTTCATAACGGATAGGGATTTTATGTTTCCTAACAGAAAGGAACACTTTCATGCCAACCTCAAAACTATAATTTTTCCAATGCTAATTTACATACTTCTTCTACCTATCATGTGCCTCCTGTAACCTCTGCCTAATCGTAATAACCTACTGCTCCATGTCTTGTAATAAAGTTGGCCCTAAGGGAAACTCTATCCTCTAACCTGTCCCAACTAAAAGGTGTTTTTCACTCTCTACCATACAATGCTTGAAAATGAGCCATACCCTATCGAAATCTAAAAGTTATTATTGTAGGAAAACTCCACCAAGTACAGGTACTCCTCACATCTTGACTGATGATCCATAACATACATCCTAAGCAATTCCTCTAAGATCTGATTCACCCAATAAGTCTGTCCATCTATCTCAGGGTGATATGTTGTATTGAAATTTATCTTCATCCCAAGAGTATGTTACATGGTAATCCAAAAGTGGGATGTGTACAAAGGATCGTGGTCACAAATAATATTTTTTGGAATCCCATGCAATCTAACAATCTCATCTAGATATACCTGTACCACTGCACTAGCTATGTAGATAGTCTCCACCAGAGAAAAATGATCCACTTTCATCAATTTATCCCCTGTAACCATGATGGCATCGTGGTGCTATCTCAACATTGGTATCCCAATAATGAAGTACATGGAAATGGTAGAGCATTAGGAAAGAGAATGCTAGATGGATATTGATGCTCCACCTTTACCTTCTAACACTCTTTAAAACATGACACAAATTGAGCCACGTCTCTCCAAATTCCTATCCAATGGTATAATTGTCTCAAAGTCGCGTGCATCTTCTTTACCCTAGAATGGGTTGAATATGGTGCATGATGAGCCTCTATCAAAATGTCCTTCCTCAAGCCTCCATCTCTAGGGACATAGATTTGACCTTTGTGTCGGAGAAGATCACCTGTCTCTAATGAAAATCCATTAAACTTCCCCTCAAGGAATCTTTGAGACTCAATATCTAATTTAGCTACAAGGTAGAAGTTTTCATGGGGAAATGAATTTAATATCCTGATCCATAAATTTGTTGCCACTGAAGTGGTCATAACCACATGTATCCGTCGACTCAGGGAATCTGTAAACACATTCTCCTTCCCCTTAGCATGCTCTATCTCCATGTCATACTAAAAAAGTAAATCCATCCAACACTGCTGACGAGCATTGAGATTGGGATATGTCAAAATGTGGTGAAGACTCAAGTAATTAGTCCTAAGTGTGAATCTCTGACCAAGAAGAAACTGTCTCCATCAAACTAAGGTGTAAACAACTACCGCAAGCTCAAGATCATGAGTAGGATAATTGATGTCATAATATTTGAGTTTGTGAGACTCAAAAGCCACTACTCTACCCTCCTACATCAACACACCTCTATGTCCTACCAGAGAAGAATCTATGCATACAAATAATTTACCCTTAGGATCTGGGACTACAAGAATAGGTGTTGTTGTGACGCATTACTTCAGTGTCCTGAGAGCCTAATCACATATGTCTAACCATACAAACTTCTTCCCTTTCCACTAGAGGGAAGTGATGGGGTGTGCCACTGGAGAGAATTCCTACATAAATCCCCTGTAATATCTTGCTAAACCCGTGAAGCTGCATACCGCTGTCACACTAGTGGGTGCTAGCCAATCCATAATAGCTCTAATATTGGAAGGATTAACTGTGATACATTCTCTAGTAATGATATGGCCCAAATACCGCAATTCTATCGAAAAGAACTCACAGTTCTCTAGGTTCCCGTAAAGATGTTGCTCATGAAGACATTGAAGAACCTGGTGAAGGTGCTCCTCGTGATCCTCACACGTACGTGAGTAAATCAGAATGTTGTCAAGGAAATTGAGCATGAAGTGATCCAAGAATGTCCTGAACACCCCATTCATCAAGCTCATGAACACTGCAGGGGCATTCGTCAAACCAAAATGCTCTATTGTGAACTCGTAGTGGCCATATCTCGTATGGAAGGAAGTATTATGAATATCTCCATTTGTAATCCTCAGCTGATGATAACTTGAATTAAGATCTATCTTGGAGAAAATTGTGTCCCCTTTCATTTGATCAAATAAATAATCAATGTGTGGAAGGGGGTAATGATTCTTGATCGTTACTTTGTTTAGATGGAGGTAATCAATACACAACCTCGGAGATCCATCCTTTTTCTTTACAAAAATCACTAGTGCACCCCAAGAGGATACACTAGGATAGATTAGACCTTTCACCAGGAGGCCCTCAAGCTGTAACTTGAACTCGTAGATCTTAGGAGTAGTCATCTAATAAGGTTCTCGTGACATAGGCTATGTGACTAGAACCAAATCTATGTGAAAATTTATCTCACGTGGGGAGATAACCCTAGTGGATCCCTTGGAAAGACATCAGAAAAGTCTCTCAAGATGTGATGGTCAACAAGAGATGGCCCACTAGACTCATCCTTTGATCTATCACTAACTGTAACAACATACGTTTGACAACCTCACTACACACACCGCTTAAGCTACATAGCGGAGATGGTGCAAATAGAAACATGCCTCCTAACTCCCACTATCACTGACTCAACTCCTAGATTATTTGTACATGATATAGTCTTATTGTAATAGTCAACTCTAGTTTTGTGTGTAGATAACGAATCCATGCCCAAGATGACTCCATATGAGCCCAACAGAAGGATACGAAGATCTGAGGTAGTGGTAAATGGTCCCAAATCCACTACACACTCCTTAAATAAGGAGTCTATAGATATTTTGGCTCTAGAATCCATTTCGACGTCCCAACTAAGACCCTTCCTAACTACCCCTAGCCTGTAGCACTCTATAAAGGATGATGCAATAAAATAATCTGATGAACCAGAATCAAACAAAACTTTAGGTAGGAATACCACCAATGTTATATGTCATCTCTATGATGGTACTCTGATGCTCAACCTTGTGGTTCTCAACTGCTGCATAGATCTGATGGTTGTGCCGCATGTCACCAATAGTAGGCTCAAAAAATTTCATCTTATCCTTGTTACTAGGGTTCTGTGGGCACTCTCTCTAATGACGTCAAGAAACACCACAACCATAACAACAACCTAACCCTCTCTAATGAGAAGTAGCTCTAGTTGATAATCTAGAGGTCTGTGATGTGGATCCTAGTGATCCGGCTATGGACTGTAGAGGTCTCTGTTGGTGACCTCCTACTGACTGAGCTCTCATTGCACCATGTGTCCTAATGGGACTCCTAGGAGGAGGCCCCATACTCCGCCCCCTTTATGCATTGAATATTTGTGGAGGCCTGTAATGTGGGCAGGTTTACTGCTACTTCTGAGGTGGCTGTTGTGGTGGCCTCAAAGATGACTGTACTACACCCTACCACCACAAGGAGGAGGAACTTACCCCCTCGATCTATTATGCTGCATCTTATGGATGTATCTCTAAACTATGTCCCTTGCCTGATGTGTCTTTCCTCGTGTCTCCTTTGCAATGTAGGTCTTCTCCACGAAATCTGCTAATTTATGTGGGCAGTGAATGTGCACCGCACCACCCAAATAAAAATTCAAGCCCCTGATGAACCTGTGAATCCTTACCTTCTCATCCTACATATAGTTGACATAATGGAGTAGGTCTAAAAATCAAATTTCATACTCATCTACATTCATAGATGTCTGATGAAGGTCATGGAACTTGTCTATACGCTGCTAAATAAACCTCTGGGATAAGTACCTACTCTTGAAATTCTCTTCAAAGAGATCCTAGGTAACTATCTTTGATTTAATGTGGAGCTTCTGCTCATCGGTCCTCAACCAGACGCCTTCTCCATCCCTCATAAGATAGATCGCAACATGATCTTTCATGTTGCTAGTACAAGAGAAGAGATTTTAGCACCTGCTGAAGCTCACCAACTAGGCCTCTGCCTGAAATCCACTTGTATCTCCAAAATAGTGATATGGTTTGTAGCTATCTTCCTTCTCCTTGTTGAATTACATTAGGCCAAACTTGGGTTCTGTGGACCCACACTTTCTTGAAGCAATAAATCCCATGATGGGAGTGATCCTTTTTCTATTGCATTTGTTCCTATCTCTCTTTCCAGTGACTTCTGGGAGGAAGTCGAGTCTAATGGGAGGGGGATGTGGTGCCCACTTCATTTCGAAACTTTTGATATTGATCATGATATTGTTGATTATATTATGGACATTATTATAGTTTTGATTTAGTATGGTGTTAGATGTCAGATCATGGATTATTGTTGACTTTGATTCATATATGATGCATGATGATTGTTAGAGACAATTTATATAGATGTTGACAAGTTGTTGGACATGGTTATATATATATAGATGTTGTTAGGACATGTGATATTTGGATATATTGAGTAGACCCAGAAAAATGAATTTAAAATTGATGATTATATAGTTGCTGATGCAATTATAAGTGATATTTTTCATTGTCTGGATGTTGTTGTGATTCATATATATATTGATGATTTTGAAATTATATTTATATTATTTTGAATGTCCTGACATGGCCACGAGGCTTAAGCAGGTATTTTTATTTTTACAGGTTAAAAATATCACAACAAACATCGGGGGATTAAAGACCAACCACATTGGAATTCTAGATGAATTCAACAAGGTCACTATGGCAATATGTTTTGTGTGTGTGTTGTTTTGTTAGGGATTCCCATGGGGGGAATTTCCTTTGAATGTGACCAAGCGGATTTGTGTATTTTATTAATGTGGTTCCTTTTTATTATTTTTTGCATGTGTTTATTTTGTGATGCATTTACCCCTTTCATTATTATTTTAATTGTGGAGAATTAATGTGAGTAATCATTTTGTTAAAATAAATAAATAAATCAAATTTGGGATATAAGAAAGTAATTATAGAAGTTGTTGGCTCTTGTATTAAATTTGCTAAGCGATGTGTAAGTAATATGTAAGAATGTGTAAGTGATGTGTAAGTTTGTGTAAGAGTTGTGTAAGTCAGATTTTGAAGTATGAAACACTCCACCTCCTTGGAAATTCAAATTTGTCCTTGGAGGCTGATTGTGGAGGCTTGTGGCACAATTTAAACTTGTCCCATGCCTCGTAAATGTACACAAATTTTTTTTCTGTGGTTGGAGGGTTAAATTTAGACTTTCATAATGAATTTTGGGAAGACAAATTGTATGTTTTAATTCCACTCTTATTACATTTAATTACATTCAGTCCTTGGGGTGTGGGCTTTTTGGAGTGTGTAATTTTATTTTTCATATTATTTACCCACCTTTTTAATGTGCTTTGGAGAATGAATTTGAATTTTGTGTTGGAGTTGAGGATGTGTGATGTGTCATCCTACATGGATCCACCTCATCCTCTTCTCTTCCCTCTTCTATAAAATTAAAACTCCTTACTTTGTTTTGGGTTGTTGAAACATTGGAATGCTTCCTTGGGGGAAATTTTCTTGTTGATTGGAGCTCTTGCTTTGGAGGAAATTTTTGGAATCCTGTTACATGTTGGTGCTTGGCTATTTGGATTAATTGCATTGGGATAGAGATTATTGATTTTGGGACTATTTTTGACATTGAAAGCTTGTTGTGTTAGAACAAAATATACCATGGAGAGGTAGCAGCGTAGCTCTTATTTTATTTTTTTATTTATTTTTGTGTTTGTGTGAATGGTGAATGTTTTGTATGTTTATTAGTTGTTCGGTAGATTGCCTAGGAATGGTGTAGGATAAGGCTATGGGGAATCCATGTGGGGGTTGCATAAGGGAATGCCAGTGGCATTAGAAATCTTGTGGATGGAGTTTGGGATTGGGATCCACCATGGAGAAGAAATAGCTTGCATTTATTACAATGTGGGGGGCATAAGGAGGGATTGTGGGGGGCATAAGGATATGTTGGAGATGTTTTATATTGGCAGTTTGTTACAGGTGGATACCCAATTCCCATTGGGAGGCATAAGTAGCTTCCCCCATAGTTCTTGTTCCTTTGGCTTGCATGATGAAGCCTTAGTTTTGTCTTAATGTTTCAATGTAGTTGTAAACTGTTGTTTTGTTTGGATTGTGTTTTTAGTAAGAAATGTGCATGTTGAAAGAATGTTGTGTGTTTGTGTAAGCCTGTTGTTTCCAAGGGGTTGAAATACATTTTTTATTGCATTTTGGTTGGGGATCAGGGGCCAATGAAGAAGGATGGATTACCCTTTCATTGGATGTCTTGGTTGGGTGGAGAGCGTTGCCTTTCCCCCACTTTTGTTGTGATAAAATTGGAAGAAAAGGGAACTTTGCATGTTGTTGTTCTGGAGCATAGGAGAAAGACAGTTTGATAGCCCCTTGTGAAATAAATTCTTTTGTAACCTTTCCCACTTCGAAGTGCAATAAATTGTAAAATTTTTTGTGAAGAAAAGATTTTTGTATTGGAATATGAAAGTTGAAATTCTAAATGAAAAAAGAGATAGACATTGTTTTTTCTTGGAAAAAATGTGAAGGAAATGTAATATGTATGATGAATTTTGGGAAGGAATAAAAGAAATAAGTTGTAAAAAATTGTCTTTGGCAATGAATGAATGAATGAAATGCTTTTCCAAAATTGCATTGTTAAATTGAAACCGATTATATCAATGTTTTGAAATCTCTGTTTGAAAGGAAGAAATGTGTGTAAGAAAAATATAGTATTTTATCTCTTTTGGAAATGGATTAAATTGGAAATCAGAATTGCATTTTGGGTTTAGAATGGTTTGTTTAAATAACTTAAATGTATTAGAATGGAAAGGAAATGAATCTCAATACTTAGAAGAAGAAATGGAAAATAGATCCATTAAGATTTGATCCCTGTTATTGTAAATTTAAAACTGACAAATAATTTATTTAAAATGTACATTTTAAACCTGCAAACAATAATCAACATTGAAACATTAAAATCTAGCATGCTATGATATCATTGAAATCAATTCGAAAAAAAAAACTCCTAAGGAAATAATGTAAAACATTACAAAATCAGGCCCAAACCTTTCACAATCTTTTTGATGTTAGGAGAGTTAAAAATTCAATTCTCAATCAATCAAGCAAAATTACTTTCCAAATTCATTCTAAATTATTCTTAGAATAATCCTCCATGTTTGTTTCGGATGTTGAGTGAAGGAGAAGATCAAATTGAACAAAATTTATAAGTTAAACTTTACCAGTTTGCTTTTAAAACATCCTACATAACGTTTTCTTAAAATTCACCCATTAAAATTTATCAAAATCTAAAATTTATAATTTGTGTTGAAAGAGGGAATCCAGAGATTTCAAGAAAGTCCTCATTTTCCCAAAACTGAGCTTTCTATCAAAAGTTATGGCCTTCTGAATTTTTTCTTCACTTGGCAGAAAAATTTGGGAAAAATTTCCCTGGTCGGCCCACAACCCAAAATCTTCCCTTAAAAACTTAAGAATTTTTTTTGGGAAAATTTCAAATTTTTTCACTCTGCCCCACAGCGAATCAGAAGCTGCCACATGGCCTCACAAGGCAACAGCGGAGCGTGGCACCATTTTCTTCCTTGGCGGTTTTTAAATTTTTTTTGGAAATTTTTCTTAATTTCCTCCACCAGCCCGCAATCCCACATCCAATCGGGTACTGCCATGTGGCACGGCAGAGGGACAGAACTCTTGAAACTTTATCCTTTTTTGAAAATTAGTTTTTTTTGGAAAACTTTTGTAACTACCTCCGTGGCCCCGCACTCTGACCCTTGCCTTGGAAAAATCCTCTCCGCGGACGCGCAGGCCTGCATGTGTAACTTATCCCTTTCACCCTCCTTTGGAAATTTTTCTCAAGTTACTCCGCTGCCCCACCTTTCCTCATTTTTTCCCCGCTTTGGCTTGGAGGGTGCCACATGTCCTCTTCAGACCCATGGAAGTGCAGGCAAAAAATTGGTTTTTACCACCGTGTAGGAATTTTTTTTAAAACCCTCCCTGCAGTCTGCTAACCTGCCTTTTTTTGGAAACTTTTCATCCTTGGGCCAGCAAGCCCGCTTTTGGGGGAAAAGTTTCACCCCAAGACCCATCGGCCCATAACTTGAGTTTTATGAGGAGTTAGGAGGACTTCTTTATATCATTGGAATGGTGAATAAATTTCTAATCCAATTGGAGTGATTTACAAAATTTTTGAATGCATTAAGTGTGAGAAAAATCAATTTGAAACTCTAAGCCTGTTAGAGAGTGGTTATGGTAATTATTTACCCTCTAAACCTAATTGAAACTTCTAACCCTAAATTTTGGACCTTATGACCTCTAATAATTGTTAATAAAGGAAAATTATGTTCTAGTGGTTTAGAATTGATCTGGAACTTGTTAGTGGTAGATTTTGCCTTGTAACCTGGTAGTAGACTCTTTTAAAAAAAATTATTTCATAATTTTTCCTAACTAATCCTAGGTTTTTTCTTGGGTCTCAAGTTAGTTGTTTAAATTGGAGTTACAATTGGAGGTCATCCCCCCATGGGGACTCCAAAGAAAATTAAAACACATAAAACACAATGTATGTTTCCATGGTGGCCTTCATTGTATACATCTAGTATTCCACTGTGGTTGGTCTCCAATCCCCCTTTTGATTGTTGTGATTTAATTACCTACAAAATCACATAATACCTCCTTTGGCCTTGCATCCGCATAAAAAAATCAAGGATAAATATATATGCACGTAAATCAATAACCATCCACATATAGCTAACTCATCATTTATACTAACAATGTTATCATTTGTCTAAAATTTAAACAACATCTCAATTCTATCTTTTTATAAATATCAACCAGATCACAAGATTAGTTCAAAAGCTATATCATAGTCAACATCACAAGAATTGCAAATGTCAGTAATATATATATATATATATATATATATATATATATATATATATATATATATACTAACAACACATAATTATCATAAAAGAATGTCTCTGTATGCATCTAAGAATCCACGTAATTATACTATGAATCACAATCCATCAATAATAAAAATATCTCTATCATCTAACAACATGCTAAACCAAAATTATACCATAATATCCATGTCTATAGACTATAGTCAATATTAATCAAAACAAAAATATCATAAATGTCGAAGAGGAGTGGGCACTACAAATGGTATATTTAATTAGATATAAATTCATTCTGTGGAAAAATAGAAAATAACAATGGACATAAGATACATGGCCTTATTTTATTATCAAGCTTCAAGGTTGAACAGGATTGATCTTGTTGTTATTCACAACATTGATAAATATGCAATGATGAAATATAATTACTGCATCATGAAAAATAAGAAATAAAAATGATAGAAAAGAAATAATTTTATACCACAATACATAATACAAAAAAACTATTTAATGTCAATAAAATAATATATTGTGTCTACCAAAAATTAAGGTTGTAACGATTTTCTTATTTATCTACCTCGTTTTTTACAAACTTAATTTACTGATATTACGTTTATTCTCTATTAGAGTCTCTTTGCAACAATTCAATACAATTGTTAGTTAAAACAATATATTCTTATAACACTGATAAATGAATCTCACTTAAATCGTAACAAAAATATCTCCAATATTTAATTTGGCCCGAACAAAGTTTAGATGACCCATATTTCAATTTTAAAATTCACTTAATATTACATTACTATTTTAACTAATTTTTAAAATATATTTTCTTAATTTATACAAAATAAATCTAAAATGCTTATAACTATTAAATAGATAAATTTTAACAACAATTGTTAGCAGATTTGTATGTCTCAATTATTATTTTCTTTACATTTTTTTGAATATAAAATTTATAAACAATTTTAATTATTATCCACGTAGATATTTTGTTAGTGTTCTTATTAATGTACATGAAATATCAACCATCTCCATTACAACTTGAAAACAAATTAATAAAATTTATTATCAAAGTAAAACTAGTAAAAACATCCATAGGTGATTTTGGAATGCTGATATAAACATGCTTTATTCTTTAAAAATTAAATATAGAATAAGAGCCATTTGTTTCACTGTTGAAAATTCTTCCTTTCTTAATCATACATCTTGTGTGCCCCTACTCTCGACAAGTCAAATTTTTTCTTAACAAAAAAATAACTACCATACCTATCTTATTAAAATCTATGTAAAATATGTTGAGAGATATAGTAAGATGAATTAAAAAGTATAATTTATGTTATCCAATTTTGACCCTCAAGCTAAATTGGACAAACAAGACCTCACAAAGAGGAAATGGAGGGATTGACTCAGCCATGGGAGCTCATGTTTCAGGCTCGTGATGAGAAATTAAGTGAAGTAGGCCGAGCACATTACAAAGGAGATCAAGAAATGAAGAAGCTATGAAGCCCAAAATTTGGACAACGAAGGTGAGGTTGTTTGGAGGTAGGCCCAAGTGAAATTTAGGGACTTAGAGAAAAGAAGCATGAAAAGGGAGTTAAAAAGTATTAAACCTGAGCTAAAATTTTTTGAAATCAATATTTTCACAGTTTCAGAGGTTTTTCGAGCTCGCAATCAATAGTTCCACGTGGGGAGAAGAAAACCCCAAAACCAAAAGTCTTTAAACCATAAGTCCCCCTTAACTTTTGACTGGGAGATCAGATTTACATAAAATCATACTTTTTAGAAATCTCTCAGTGTCCTCTACACAACTACCAAAAAAATGTGGAAGTACAATCCACCATTTTAGAGGAGTAGTTTTATATTTCTCACCTACTAGAATGATGAGGTATGGGCATATTTTCTTCCCAAACAAGTAAAGTACAATGGAGTGTGAGATTTACAAACCTGCCCATCACTCCCACAAGGACGATGATGGATTATGCAAGAGATTGGAGTGCATTTTAAAATTTCTTCTCTCTCTCTCTCTCTTTCCTCATTTCCTTCCTCTATAAAATGTAAGGGGTTTGCATGTGTAAAGGTTGTTGATCATCTTTCTTCTCCCATGAACACCTTCTTCTTGGGCCTCTAAGCCTTCCTCCAAACAATGTAATGGCTTCATGTATTTCTCCCATGTGCAATGTACTATGTATACTTTTTTAGAAATAAAAATTATGTTTTGCGTTTATTTTTTAAAACTTTGCATGAATTTTGTGTCTCCCTTACCTCTCATTGCAACAAGGTGCTGTGTGCACATTTCATAGTTATTTCAAGATATGAATGTTTTGTATTTACCTTGAAATTAAGATTGTTTACATTTTAGATTTGTGTTGCATCTTTCCAATCTTCCCTTAATGCATTGGTGGAGCATGGGTTTGTGTTGCGTTTTTCCAACCTCCCCAGTATTTAGCCTTTCTCCATTTTGCATGCCTGGGAAGAGTGATCAACAATTCTTTCTTGGTGTATCACCATTTTAGTGTAGGGTTTTCTTTCTATGCATCCCTCTATCCCTATCCCCTTGTAAGTTGTAGTTTAGGGTTAGTAGTAGTAGTTAGCCTGAATTTGGAGTAGCTAGTGGCAGGTAGGTTAGGAGCAGGAACTGGCCTTCTCCAGAGAGCTATACCATATTGTAATGTCCCACACTCAGAATTGTTCAATGTTATGCAATCATGTCGAATGTGCAAGTCCATAAACCGTCTCATTCCGGGGTGCTATGATTCCGCATCAACAATTACATTTCTATTTCTTTTTTCTTGTGTAATTATTTATATGCAGCAACTAAAATTACAAAGTAAAATTACAATTTTTTTCTTATGCAATTTAAGTACAAGTAAAATTACATTTGTATTTTTTTTTTAATTTAAATATTCAAGTGTAGTAAGTAAAACTACATTTGGAGCAAGTAATTTTACATTTGTATATATTTTAATGTAAATACTTAAGTGCAGTAAGTAAAAGTATATTTGCATTTGTTTTTTTAAGGTGATTTGGCCCTAATTTTTATTTCACGGGGGAAAAATAAAATTCAAACATGGGCACAACAAAAGACTTTTTCACTCAATGTATACAACTGTAGATTCTTCTCGGCATAATTATAAAATTGAATGCAAATTTGGTGGCACGATGTGTTGGGGAGACGCTACAACTGATCTTTTCAAGAATATATTTGTGATTCATGCAATGAAGCATTTCATTTTGTGTCTGAATATAATTCACTAACATAATTAAGTTAAAAATATGAGAAAACGAACATGACAATGCAAATGAAAGTTACCTAGATAATCCATTTCTAAAGGCATATTGGCCAATTGCTATAATTTTTTTGCCATTTTCTGTCCTTGCCATTGCTTGAGATGGAAAATAATACAAAATATATATATATATATATATATATATATATATATATATATATAAGATTGAGATTTTATCTTTATGAAGAAAGACAAAAATGTATGAAGATCAAGATTATTACAATTATTGGTTGAATTTGATTGATTTCGGTTTTGAAGTAAGACTAAAAATGTATTAGGATGATAGTGATAATGAAGATGGGAGTTACAAAGAAAACTGACTTCAGAAAGACCTATCGGCCAAAACTATTGTGGACAATTATCTCTATATACATGTTTTACAATCTGAAATTATATATGCCTCAATCCTCAATATATGTCAGAGATCTTCATACCAATAAGGGTGGTGTCACAATGAGAGTTGCCATATTACTAACATAAAATTTGATTGGTCGCTTCAACATCCAAAAAACCATTGTTGGAATTTTTTCACAACTCAAAAATTCCAAATTTGACTGTAAATTTTGTAAGATCGGCACAAACACACAGAAAACCTAGAATTAAAAGAATATTTTTCATGAAAATTATTTTGTTTGCATGTAACATGATATTTATATAACTTAGATTTCCTTTCATCCTAAATACATGTACACGAACTTAACAAGAAAAAATCTCTATAATTATCAAAGCCATTTCATGGTGGGAGAATATGTGTTCATGGAGAGGAGCTTCATTAGCAGACAAAACTCTACCACCAATGTTTTTTCAGGGAGCAGGGCCTTTGTACGGTTGTTCTTCCCATTCAAACGCTTCCAGAAAAGCATCGAATTCATCTATAGAGTTAATGACGAATACTATAAAGGGAATGGCTCTGCACTCATCTAATTCTCGTTCAAATCCACGCCTTAGTTTTCCTCTTATGTTATCCTTGTCGCTGGCTCTTGATCGGATTCGGGAAGCATCTGCCATGAGGGCAATAGTGGACATATGGCATATATGGGTGGCAGTGCCATCTCAGAATGCAGAGCACCTATTTGTGCGCTTTCCAGCTCCTACAAAAAATTGATATTAATCCATGCATCCCACAAGTCAGGTCTCCTTCGCTCCATCACAAACCATGCGCAAGCACACACCAAACGATTAACACCGTTTCTTCTTTCGCAAATTCTCAAAACATATGAGTAACTAACGAACACAACTCCCTTACTAATAACAATCATGTGTTCGGTATGTATGTAAATCGGCTATTCGTCTTCTGCCAAGAAAATGTGGTAGAAATACCCAGAAAACATCAATGTATCGTAACCGTCACAAATTTCATGATTAAAATGCTGAATATTAAAAATTATTCCAGATGTTATGGAGTTTCAGTTTGGAATTTGAGCAGACACAATATCAATAAAAAACTTGAAATCCACGGCATTCTTCATTATTATTATTTTGATTTAAAATAACATTAAGAGAAATGTAAGAAGACGATGACTACAAAAAAAAAGAGTGATTTGGAAAGTAGTCTAAGCCTATAGGCCAATTACAAACTCATCCCTTAAGGACGTACCTTGCACCTTATATACAATTGCTAGTATTATTTATTTTCCAGCAATCAATCCACGCAGGATTTCTGGTGGAGAAAAGTGTAAACAACACGCTACTTTACAAACATATTTTATAGTTAGTAAAATAATAATCTATCAATTGCCTTCCCACGCTATGGCAACTGCACTGCGAACTACTTGTGTTCCGCCTCGGATACTTTTCCACACTATCTCTCCAAACTCTTTAGTTTCCCCGCTCTCGTCACTTTGAAATCTGACAGTAAAGATTGCCCTTTCATTCTGCTTTGCAAACCTCAACGTCTTCGGCTGCACATCTATTATTACGCCTGGAGGGTTGTTTACCATCACTTTGTAGACTGCAGGAGCGACACCCACATTTGTTACTGTTCTCGTCTTCACTTGAACTAATTTGGTGGAGTTGAAGAGGACAGAGAAAGATGGGTAGTTCAGATCTCCTACCCCCTGCAAAGGGCTTATTCTAGGGCAGGAGAATGATGTATCGTCGACGAGGAGACCAATCTGTTGGTGGGGTGTAGTTGAGAGTACAGAGAAACACAATATATTCCTGAGGTGCCATGTCGAAGATCAACCCCGGATCCATCGCAACTTGTGGATTTATATGACCTGCGCCCAAGGCGTATGCGTCTGCGGGTTCGCCGGTGGAAGCGTCTTCGATGGCCTGCCTTTGGTTGTCGATGTTGTAAGCAGACGTCATGAGAGCAGATTTGAGTGCAGCAGGACTCCACGATGGATGCACGACTCGTAAGAGCGCCACAATTCCGCTGATGTGAGGACACGACATTGATGTTCCCGACACTATAGCGTATTTTCTTTGTGTCCACGCCGCTATAATCTTCACGCCCGGACCAACTACATCTGGTTTAATAATATCCGGATACACTTTACTCGGTCCCCTCCCAGAAAAGGCAGCTACAATGGGAGCTCTTACTGATTTTCCTACCGCACTCGATCCTCCTCCTAGTTCTCTGTCAATACTGCTGGCGCCGACTGTGGTCATCCAAGGTGCAGTGTTTGTAACAGACGATGAACGAGGGCCACTGTTACCTGCTGAAATAGAAACAAATACACCCTTCTGCATCGCCTTAAAGGCTGCGATGGCTGAGGAATCCCGGTAAAATGGCCTGTCATAACTTCCAAGGGACATAGAGATTATATCCACGCCGTCTGCAACGGCCTTCTCCATGGCAGCCGCTATGTCACTCTCATCGCCGCGTCCTGCTGGTCCCCAAACGGCCTTATACACGGCCAATCTTGCTTGAGGAGCCATTCCTGTGGCCGTTCCGTTCGCAATTCCGGAGACAGCCACAGGTGATCCAGCAACGGTAGAAGCAGTGTGTGTACCGTGGCCGATGGTGTCTCTCGTTGATTTGTATTCGCTTTTATCAAGACTGCCGTACTTTGCTTCGTAGCCTTTAAAGAAAGAGCGAGCTCCTATGATTTTCTTATTGCAGTGTGAGGAATTGAATGACTCACCGGTTTCGCATGCACCCTTCCATCTAGTGGGAGCAGGTCCGAGGCCTTCATCACCGAAGCTTTCGCTCTCGGGCCATATTCCGCTGTCAATCACGCCCACAATCACATCTTTTCCGTAACGAGACAGCGGCCACAAATTGTTAGACTGATTGTTCAGACCGAGAAATTGCGGTGAGTGGGTTGTATGGAGTTGACTGATAGAGGATGGCATCACGGCCAAGCAGCCCTTCATGGTCTCCAGAGCTACAGCCTCTTTACTGCTTAATTTGGCTGCGAAGCCATGCAGAAGTATATCATAAGTATATAACAACAGGCTTCTATGTTCATCACTGCCTGATGTTACCTCGTTGATGAGGGAAGCATACCAGTGTTCATGCAGGCTAAAATGTTTGGGCTTCATCGACTTACTCATGTGGATAATATATGGCTTCCTTCTCACGTCCTCCGACACGACTGTACTGAATGCAAGCAAAGTGGCGAAAACAGCGAGACTAAAGCGGAAGGGAGAGGCCATTGCGGGCAACAATACTAAAAGAAGGACACAAAAAACTAAGATTTCTTCTATCAGAATGAAGAAGATACAATTCCTTTAATAATCGGAATGTCCTATATATTATAATTTAATTAAGTGGGTTGTAATTTAATGGCGAGGATGATCATTGAACGTAATTTGTTGCTGCATTAGTATTGGCTGTTTGTGGATTAACACCAAAACACACGTAAAAATGTATGAGAGTATAACATCTTTCGCGCTTTACGTATATTTGGATTAATATTCGTACGATACTAGCAAAATACTAATTTCTAAGGACTATGGTCTAAAAGGTAATTCCTTACGCAACATTTAAATAAGTGGATTAAAGCCTAATATTGAACACGGTATTGTAAAAAGTGTTGTTTACGGGGAAACTCCTAAATTTGGACAGAGCATAAGCTCAATAATCAATTCATTTTAATGTCTTATTGATCCACAGAATGCTTACATATAGAGCGGGAATATCTCTTATAATTAAGGAGATCTTTCTTATTACAAATCTCAACAATATATACTCTAAATCTCTCAAATTCCCTAATAATCGCACCAAACCCTATTCTAATGTGATTGTTAAGTGAGTAATAATCAATTACATTATTTGTGCTCCACTTATTATTATTCTACAAATATGCATTCACAATATTATAATACACTCACAAATGCACCCATGTTAGGACTAATTCCTAACATTCTAACTCCCCTTAGTGCTAACATGGGGTGGGGAACTGCAATATGAAACTGCAACACATATTGTCGTTGTCGTTCGGATTTTTGTTTGTTGGTAGAAGTACTTCTCCTAGTGTGTATTACCACTCTTAATGTGAAAACCCTTTATATGTTAATTAAACTGATAATGCATCCAATTACACATGATACTGAACCCCTTTTTAATTTTTCAAAAATATATCCCTTCCCTCCTTTTTAAAAAAGAATAGCTCCCTTAAAAAAATCCCCCCTCTTTCGAAAAAATCCTCCTTTTGATAATAACGTCCCTTCTCTTACAAAAAAAAATCCTTTGAAAAAAACATCATTAAAAAGTTATGGTTCAAGGTGCTATGGAGGGATGAACCTTTCAACACCTCCTCCTTTTCCACTAATTTAGATTTAACTTTTGAAGAACTCAGTGATTACGAAATAAAATGAATACTGACCATTTTCGTGTTTTTTCTTTACCAACTTTGGAGTGCTTATGCGAGCCAAGGTAAAATTTTGCACTGTCGATGCATTCGATAGGGGAAGATTTGAATGCCACTGACAATTGTAGGATCTGTGACATGCCACCAATGTCGATCTAAATAAAAAAAAGATCAATGTAGGGTGAATGCGAAATGGTATTTCCGAGCAAGAGCTATATTACTGAAATGGGCCTTCAATGCATTGAGGATGACGTTTCAACACCAAATAAACTCGCCAAACATATAAAATTAGATCTCGTGGACCGGGGGGTTATATGATCTGAATAGGTTGTTCATGGTTTTTTGTTGAAACGAAATGGAGAAATTTCCAATTTGTGGTGAGGAGAGCTAAATCACCTATGTTGGGAGGACCGATCCATTGAAAATAAAAAATGCGGATCATAAATCTCATGGCAGGATTAATAGCCTTTAGATACGCATCAGATATACACTGCAACAATATATCAAAAAATCCCTCACATTCCCTAACTATTGATTAAGGTATAAACTACAAGAGAGATATAAATCAAAGGGGCAGAGATTGGGATCATACCTCATAACTAAATTAAATGATAAATTATGTTATATTTTTCCATTTATAATTAAATGTATCAATCATACAAAAAATCGACTCAATGGTTTACCTCAGACATTGATGCGGGAGTATAACTTTTGAAGACCATAACTTTTGATCCAACCTTCCGATCCTCTTGAAAATTTTCAAGGAATTACATCGTTAATTGAAATTCATCGTGTTAAGAGAGCTTCAGTGGGCAGATGTTCTTACAACATTTTTTTGGGCAAAAATACTTCATCTATGAATACAAAATGTGCTCAGGACTTTTATTTAGGATTATCTAGAACTGAAGCAATTTAATAACATTTTTTCTGCTAGATTGAATAATTCAAGACTTATTAGAATCCTTAATTTAGGGATTTATTTCATGTCGATAAAATTTGGGGTCCATTTGAAGTGTTTTTGTTTTTAGTATTTTTTTTTGTTTTACGGTTTTTTCTCACGTTTTAGGGCTTTTTAAAGTTTGTGGGAAATAGAAGGTGGATTATAATGTTTGGAAAGATTAGTGAGGATTCTTGAAAGAAAAAGAAGTTGTTTTGAAGTTTCTTGGTTTCCGGCATATTATGTGCGTGTTTGGAAGTAATTCGTCCTTTTGGACCTACATCCACATCAATTGGTATTAGAGCAAGATTTTGTTCATTAGGAAAAAATGAAGGTAATATTTATTCAATTTATCTATTTTATTTATTGTGTCATTTTTGTATAAGCATGGATAGATGCAAGAGACGAGTGTAGCGCCCACTCCTCGTCGACACTATTTTCATTATTTTAACATTACATATAGATTAATACTTAGACATTTAGATGATTATATTTTGAGTAGTAGATGATAGACTATGTACATATTTGTACTATTGATATATTGTGATTCACATTTTCATTATGATACACTAGATGACATCTGCAGATAGTTCGATATATGTTGATTTGCATTATTTCGATTTTATACTCACACGTTATACTTTGGATGTTTTGAGTAGAATTATGATCTCATGGATGTTAGAATCATATTAATTGATATGTTGATATATGATAAAATTACTTAACTTTATATGACGGTTATTTATTTCTATGTATATATTATTTTTCAATGTTGTTGATGTGGTTATGAGGCCAGAGAGGTATTCTCTTTGTGTTGTAGGGATATTTTATCACATACATTGAAAGGGGATAGGAAACCAACCATAGAAGGATGTCGGGTGTTTTGTAACATGGCCGAAATTGACAACCATGTCTGATGTTTATGTGGTGTTCTTGCATGTCTAGTTAGGAGGTTTTCCATGGGGGGTGACTTCACATGTGTGGCTATGGGGTGAAATGTTTTCCCTTTATTTTAATTTTGTGTATGCTTTATTTTTTGTTATATGTATTTTTAATTATTGGAAATTGTTGTTACTTTATTAACAATTATTAATGTGTCTTAATTAGCTAATCTAACTTAATTGGTTAACTAAAATAACATATGTGACAAGGGGCTAAGATTGGGATCATAGCTCGTAACTAAAATTAATAATAAATTATGATATATTTTTCCATTTATAATTAAATGTATCAAACATAAAAAAAATTGACTAAATAGTTTACCTCAAACATTGATGCGGGAGCATAACTTTTAAAGACCATAAATTTTGATCCAACCTTCCGATCATCTTGAAAATTTTCAAGGAATTAGGTTGTGAAGTGCAATTCACCGTGTTAAGAGAGCTTGATTTGGTAGATGTTCTTACATATTTTTTGGGCCAAAATCCTTCATCTATGGATCAAAAATGTGCTCGAGACATCTATTTAGGATTATTTAGAACTGAAGAAATTTAATTAAAAAAAAATCATCTAGATTGAATACTTCAATACTTATTAGAATCCTTAATTTAGGGATTTATTTCATGTAGGTAAAATTTGGGGTCCATTTGAGGTGTTTTTGTTTTTAATATTTTTTTTGTGTTTTAGGGATATTTTCACGTTTTAGGGTTTTTTAGAGTTAGTGGGAAATACAAGGTAGATTTTAATGTTTGGAAAGATTAGTGAGGATTCTAGAAAGAGAAAGAACTTGTTTTGAAGTTTCTTTATTTTGGGCATATTGTGCACGTGTTTGGAGGTAATTCATCCTCTTGGAGATACATCCACATCAATTGGTATCAGAGAAAGATTTTGTTCTTTAGGAAAAAATGAACATAATATTTATTCCATTTATATTTTTTATTTATAGTTTCTTTTTTGTATAAGCATGGATATATGCAAGAGAGGAGTGTAGTGCCCACTCCTTTTCGACACTATTTTCATTATATTAGCATTATATATGGATTGATACTTAGACATTTAGATGATTATATTTTTAGTAGTAGATAATAGAATATGTAGATACTTGGACTATTGACATGTTGTGATTCGTATTTTGATTATGATACACTAGATGACATCAGTAGATAGTTCGATATATGTTGATTTACATTATTTGGATTTTATACTCACACGTTACACTCTGGAGGTTTTGAGTAGAATTATGATCTCAAGGATGTTAGAATCATATTAATTGATATGTTTATAGATGATAGAATTGACTAACTTTAGATGATGCTTATTTATTTCTATTTATATATTATTTCTCAATGTTGTTGATGTGGTCATGAGGCCAAAGAGGTATTCTCTTTTTGTTGTAGGGATATTTTATCAAATACATCGAAAGGGGATAGGAGACCAACCATGGAAGGATGTCAGGTGTTTTGTAATATGGCCAAATTTGACAACTATGTCTAATGTTTATGTGGTGTTATTACATGTCTAGTTAGGAGGTTTCTCATGCGGGTGACCTCACATGTGTGGCCATGAGGTGAAATGTTTTACCTTTCTTTTAATTATGTGTTATATGTATTTTAATTATTGGAAATTGTTGTCACTTTATTAACAATTATTAATGTGTCCTAATTAGCTCATCCAACTTAATTAGTTAACTAAAATAACAATGTGATAAGGGGATAAGATTGGGATCATACTTCGTAACTAAAATTTATAAAAATTTATGATAGATTTTTCCATTTATAATTAAATGTATCAAAATACAAAAAATTGACGGAATGGTTTACCTCAGACATTGATGCGGGAGCATAACTTTTAAAGACCATAAATTATGATCCAACCTTCTGATCGTATTGAAAATTTTCAAGGAATTAGATAGTGAGCTACAATTCATCGTGTTAAGATAGCTTGATTTGGAGGATGTTCTTAGATCTTTTTTTGGGCCAAAATCCTTCATCTATGGATCAAAAATGTGCTTGAGACCTTTATTTAGGATTATTTAGAACTGAACAAATTTAATTAAAAAAATTCTACTAGATTGAATAATCAATACTTATTAGAATCATTAATTTAGGTATTTATTTCATGTGGGGAAAATTTGGTGTCCATACAGGGTGTTTTTATTTTTAGTATTTCTTGGCGTTTTAGGGTATTTTTTGCATTTTAGGGTTTTTTAGAGTTAGTGGGAAATAGAAGGTGGATTGTATTATTTGGAAAGATTAGTGGGGATTCTAGAAAGAGAAAGATGTATTTTTGAAGTTTCTTGATTTTTGGCATATTGAGTGTGTCTTTGGAGGTAATTTGTCCTCTTGGAGCTACATCGACATCAATTGGTATCAGAGAAATATTTTTTTCTTTATGAAAAAATGAAGGTAATATTTATTCCATTTATCTATATTATTTATTGTATCTTTTTTGTATAAGCGTGGTTAGATGAAAGAGAGTAGTGTAGTTCTCACTCCTCTTCAAAACTGTTTTTATTATGTTGACATTACAGATGGATTGATACTTAGACATGTAGATTATTATATTTTCAGTAGTAGATGATAGACTTTACAAATATTTGGACTATTGACATGTGAGTCAAATTTTGATTATGATACACTAGATGACATTGGTAGACAGTTCAATATATGTTGATTTGCATTATTTGGATTTTATACCCACACGTTATACCATGGATATTTTGAGTAGAATTATGATCTCATGGATGTTAGAATCATATTAATGGATATGTTGATAGATGATAGAATTACTTAAATTTGGATGATGCTTATTGATTTCTATGTATATATTATTTCTCAATGTTGTTGATCTCTTTATTTAAATTTGGATGATGCTTATTGATTTCTATGTATATATTATTTCTCAATGTTGTTGATCTCTTTATGTTACCGGGATATTTTATCACATACATTGAAATGGGATAGGAGACCAACCATGGAAGGATGTGGGGTGTTCTGCAACATGGCAAAATTTGACAATTATATCTAATGTTTATGTGGTTTTATTACATGCCTAGTTAGGAGGTTTCCCATGGGGGGTGACCTCACATGTGTGGAAATGGGGTGAAATTTTTTCCTTTTATTTTAAGTTTTTGTATGATTTATTTTTGTTATATGTATTTTAATTATTGGAAATTGTTGTCACTTTATTAGAAATTATTAATGTGTCTTAATTAGATAATCTAACTTAATTAGTTAGCTTAAATTATGATGTGACAATTGGAGAGTTATGAGGGTGTAACGCCCGATAAAAAATCCCACTTAAGACCTAAGAACAACCTAGGTTTAGTTAGAATAATCATGGAATGATTTTTTTTAAAGAAAACTCGCAACAAAAACAATTGAGAGTCTACTACGACAATAATAAAATCACCTTACAAAACACTAAGAGAGTGAAAGTTATCCCGAGCACGGTTAAATTTCCCTTAGGTGATAATCTAACTATTTAAAATTAGATTAACATGAAGCCAAACAATTCTTAATTAAACTTAGAGGGTAAGAAGAGAGAAAAAAACTAAATTTCAAGGTATTTAATTACACAAGATTTAAAATTTTTACAAGGTCTTAAATATGGGTTTATATTTAACATTAAAATTAAAAGGGTAAGATTCTTTCTAACCCACTCTCAGAACTCCCTTAAGGATTCAATCTAATTTTTCCCCAAATTAATGCACTTAAATCTTCCTGAAAAAATCTCCATTAGATAGGAAATTTCATCACCTTTCCAGTGATATTTATTTCTCAAGTTATGGGCCTGCGGGCCTTGGGGTGAAAATTTTCCCCAAGAGCAAGCCTGCGGGCTTGGGGAGGAAAATTTCCCCTAATTCAAGCCTACGAACTTTAGAGAGAAATTTCTCCCAGAGGAGAAAAGTGGACCAGGGGAGCGGGGAAGAAAAATTTTCCCATATGCGGGCCGACGGAGTGGGGAGGAACTTATACAGGCTTTGAATTTTTTGGGATAAATACGCAAACTGCCTCCACGTGCCTGCGAGCCCATTGTTAAGGGGACACAGGTTTGCAAAAACGTTCAACCCAAAGGACAAGGTGGGTCCAATGCCTGAAACTCAATTTAAGACATTTAGGAAATTTTTTTTTTCTTTTTACTTTTGCCGAAAAAATGTTAAGGGATCAAAATGATCCACATCTCACGACCATCACCCACAGGTGCCACATGCCAAGCCATGATTCTAATGTGGAGAAAATGGACTTGACGGGAGAAACTTAAGAATTTAATACATTTTACGATAAAAAGTGCAAAGGCTAAAATTAACTCAGGCACCTCCGCCGATGCTAGATGATGCAATGTGTCATGCTCTCATTGAGCTAGGTACCTGCTTAGGGGCGGTAGAGAAACTTGTAAATTTTTGCCAAAAGAATTTTCAAAATGTCAAGGTTGAGAAATCAATTTAGCTCCTCTGTTGTCATCAGTCTTTTATGAAGCCACGTGTCACCCAATAATTGGTTGTGGGGAGGCGGGCCAACAGGAGAAACTTTTAGAAATCCTCCCAATTTAAGGTTTCAAAAGTTAAGTTTTAGAATGCGGGCCCTATCATTTTCTATAATCTAACCATTGATTTCACCAAAGTGTTTTTCCAAGGAAAGGACGAGGATTTATGTGGTTTGCCGGGAGAAAAGCAAGGAATTTTTGTTACAAAAAAATTCCTTTAAAGGTTAAGTTAAGGGTTGCAGATCCCTACACGCTAGACATAAATTACTTTTCAAAAGGAAAGGCAGGGCCGTGTTTGGAAATTTTTCCCTTAAATTTTCAACATTTTTTGAACTTAGATACTCGTTTTAGACAAAATGAAGGCTTATCAATTGTTATCATGAGTACAAAGCGGGAAACTTCATGACTTTGTAACCATTTTTGGGAAAAAAGTAAAAAAAGGAATGCCCCGCTTTTTAGCCCGCAGGTCTGCCCAAGAATATTTTATTCATTTAAATTTGACAGTTATAATATTTTCTGAAGCCAAATGAAGTGAAAACTTCCAGAAGGCCATAAATTTTTATTGGGAACTCATTTTTTGGAAAATATAACAAGATTTGTGGAAATACAAGTCTTGATGTCTTAAGCCATTTGCACAAATAACCTTAAAAAAGATTTATTTGACAAAGCTTAGCTAACAATACCATGGGTTTATTTGAGAAAACAAAGTCTTTCTATCACTTAGAAAGTGAACTGGTATTTTTAACTTATCAATTTTGTTCAAATTCGAAAACCATTAATTATTTCACAATGAATGCCAAACAAGCATGGAGGATTTCACTTGGAATATTTTAGTGATAGATTCTCAAGGTTAAATCTAGGCCCTTTATTGATTTGCATTTGAAATTTACCAATGTTTACACAACAAAAAGCCTAACACAACTTTTCCTTTGCTCAAAAAGATTTGAAAGGTTCTTCAACCCAAAATTTATCTTTAAGTGTTTTAGTTTTTCTGGGGTTATTTTGATCTTACAAGTCCAATTTGGTATTTAGCAATTTTGTTCTTTACTGATGTTGAATAGGGTCATTAATGTTCAATTTGCTAATTAATTCAAAACAGAGTTTGAAATTTATCTAACAGATTTATCAGATTCGAATGGGTCTATTTTTATTTATCATCTTCCTAATTTTTAAAATTCATTACAAAGGACCAGGTTCTAACCTATTAAGTTGATTCAAGAAATGGTATTCAAATAAACCAAATTACAGTTCTAATTTCTAAAACATTCATTTCTAAAGAACAAATTATTATGACATTTCTCCATATGTATTCAGTTTTTCACGATCCTTCCAACAAAATTTCAAAATACATTCAAGGAATCAGATTTCAATACCCAATAACTCCATTTAAGAAAATTAATAAAAAAATTTATTGATTCAAAGAGATACCTTTATCAACTTCTTCTTTCATTCCTCAATTACAATATACACCCTAAAGGTCATATAATTTTTTCACATTCTTTCAAAAGAGTAGAAAAATAGAGTATATAATCTTTCACATTTAGAATTACAATTTTTCATAGCTTAGTACAAAAAATATTTCCATCACAACATAATATACAAGGTCATCCACTTCACAGTGGGAAAAGGTTACATAACAAATAATAATAAACAAGGACTGTCAAACTTGTCTTTTTTTCCTCTACTCCAGAACAACAACATGAATATCCTCCCTTCAATCTTTATTTCAATTTGATCACAATAGAACTGGGGGAAAGGAAATGCTCTCCACCCAACCAAGACATCCAATAATTATAAGGGGAATCCGTCCTCTTCATTGGCCCCCGAACCCCAACCAAAATGTTTTAATAGAAGATGGGTTGATTTTCAACTCAAGGACAACAACAGGCTGAACCACAAACAAACACCATGTACTGAAAATTTCACATTTAAAAACACATTCCATAGAAAAAAAAATTGCAATTTGCAATCACATATAAAAGACAACAAACAACACTCAGGGTTTCTATCATGCCAAGCCAAAGGAGTGAGATCTATGGGGCTACAGCCACACGCCTTCTGCTTTATCCTCTGCTTTTGACGACCCATCCTGGTAGTTGACCGCACAAGAAACAACTTTGGGTGTCCAGACCATAAGAGCCCCAGTTCCATCAATCCCTCCTTCCTTCCAAGCATCCCCACTCATATAATAACTTATGGCAGCCAAAGAGATAGGCAAAAGCAGCCACAAAAGTGATATGCCCCGCTACATTTTCTTCTGCACAGCATGGAACTTATAGTCCCAGCGTCAAGGGCTCCATTCATAAATGTAGATTTGATGACAACCCAAAAAGGCAAGAACACCCATAGCAGAAATCCTGGCTCTGACAAGGCATCGACTGTATTGACGGATAAACCCCCCCACTTTTTTTTTCTTCAGCAGATTTGAGGGCAGCATCAGTACTGCTCGGCAAAAACATTTCATCTGTAGCTTGAAAGGTGTGACCCATTCACCCAACAGACATACCTTTATCACACTATCAAAATAGTGAATCATAGAAGCGTGCTCATATAATAGCAAACAAATTTTTTTTCTTTTCATGAATCAAGATGGTATGAAACAGATCTGCCTTTATGGAGTTCTCTTCCACGATGTTACATCATACAACAAGCAAGATCTCCAATAGCAAGAATACAATCTAAGATCAATAAATTTCATCAGGTCTGTTGGAATAGTCTCCAATCTTCTCCAAAAGGTCAAGATTTTGACAGCAATATCTTGACGGAGAATCCCGAATTCGAGGATGCGCTCAATACTGAACAGAAAACAATAGATTTGGACACCCTGCTTGCTGGAAGCACTCAAAGAAGGGCTTCTGACTATACTGCAACATGTCTGTTCCCTGGCTAATCATTGCGAATAGGCTGTTAGCTTTGGATTCTCGAACATGAACACCCTTTGCAGCACCCAAAAATGTGGAGGTAACACGCCAACTTCCCTAGCTTGTCAAGCTTCACTCTAAAACTACGGTCGACGCAGTGAAACAGCAGTGAAACAACGCTAGAATACAGCAGTGAAACACACACTCTCAGCTTCATTGCAAAACTTGCCTCAAGGTTTGATCGAGCTTCTTCCATGTTAGATTCGCCACCAGCACAGAAACGACTTCCCAAAGCATGAAAAGGAAGGACAGCTGCAACTAAAAGCTTTACAACTCGACTTCATCCACTACAGCTGCAAGATTTTGCTGCAACTGATCACGACTGTGTGGTCGTGTGTAACCAGAACCTCAGGATTCAACACCCACAGCTCCTTGGGATCACCCTGTGGCAGCAGTCGCACAACTCTCTCTGGGCTCCACGAGCAGGGAGGAAGGAATAGGAGGCTGCCACCATGCGAAGGCATTCAACTTCAAAACATTCGGCCCCAAACTATACATGACCCCACAACTGGAAAAACGTAGGAAGAACAGCCTGCAATTCCATTGGACTGCCTGTACAGCACGGTTATGAGAATCCAAACCCACCCTTGCAACCTCAGGGAGACAGAGCTTCATATCACCATTAATGAATCCGTTGTCCAGAACACGCTGAAGTTATTCTTCTGTTTCGGCATTTGATGGAGCACAACAAGCATTCGTGGTTTTTTGGGTAGAAACAGCAGGCACCAACGGGTTGCAAGTCAAAAGGATTAATGACTGGGGCATGTGCGGCCACCAACCAGGAAGAAAACTGAACACGCCAAGAAAAATGGTGCAGGGCTCATTAATGCCATGGCGGGAGGGAGACAAATACAAGGAAGGTCAAATAAAAATCTGATTCCATCACGTCGCACTATAAAAACTCCACCTGCCACACCAAGGAGATGAAGTTGGCCGAGCCCATGAGAATCCTTAACAAAATAAAAAACATACACAAACAAACACAATTTGCCATGGTGACCTTGTTGAATTCATCTAGAATTCCAATGTGGTTGGTCTCAAATCCCCCAATGTGTGTTGTGATATATTTTTTAAACCTACAAAACACAAATACCTCTTTCGGCCTTGTGGCCATATCATAACATCCAAATGAATATAAATATACTTCCAAAATCATCAATATATTTATGAATCACAACAACATCTAGGAAAACAATAATATACTTTACAATTTCATCAACAACTATATGACCATCAATTAATTCAATTTCCTAGGCCTACTTAATATATCAAAATATCACATGTCCATACAATATCCACAAAAATAACAATGTTGAACAGTAGATTATCATCAATATATAAAATGTCTCTAATCAGGGAATTTAGTCAATCAAAACAATACAATTTTATTATTTTAGAGAGAGATATTTATACAGATATTGATCCACAATATATGGGATCTAATCCCTATCCGTATCCTCCCACAAATCACTCCAAAACCGTACAAACAAATAACAAACTACCCATTTATTTACCTCATGGTATATTACTAATTTACCATGGAAACTCTAATTTCCCAACATTCCCTCCCTTAGAGTTGACATGGGTAGATAAAAAACACAAACAACTCAAAAAAGATAATCCTCATCGCTTGAAAAACCTTTAGTATTAGCATTTGTGTCTTGTTCTTCAGTATCATCTTCTTCAGTAGCCATGGCCTTGTCAGATAGTTTTCCATCAAGTAGATCTTTTGCTCTTTTCATGTAGTTGAGAATAACATGTCCTGGCTTCCTACGATAAAAACATATACAGTTTTTGATATGTTTTGATATTTTATAGGAATTACTTGATTGACTAGCTAATGTTGCTTCTTCTTCTTCATCATCTTTGCTTTCTGTATCAATTAGCGTTGCTATTATACTCTCCAAGCTTGGATTTAGTTTACTTAAAGTAAACACCATATTGGACATACTTTTAGGCATGCTATTTAGTAATATGGCCTTTTCATCATTGGGTTTCACCTTTTCGTTAATGCCATCCAGTTGGGCCATTAGAGAGCGGAACTTGCTGATATGAGATACAATATCTCCTCCTTCTTCCATTTTCAACCCATATAATTTTCTGCTTCATATTTATCTCTGCATTGTCAGTTTTTGATCCAAATAATTGATTCAATGCTTCCCATATTTCATTGGATGATTTTTTGAAATCTACATGATGTAGATACGGTTTGGATAATCCGAGGCCAATAATGGCCAAAGCTTTTTTCTTTTTGACTTTCCATTTTTGGAGTGCGTCTACATCTGTTGGTGCAACCGATCCTCCATCAACAATGTCCCAAAGATCCTTTTAAATCAGCAACAGTTGGATTTGGATTTGCCATGTATGGAAATCCTTTCCATCGAATTTTTCTATCTAGTTCATTTTTTTCATTACCAAATCACCAATGAAAAAATAATAAAGTAATCTTTAACAACTCAGAGAATTTATTTGAAAGATACACGTCCAAATCTAGTAGATCTGTCCTCTGGATCTCCCTTTCATGCACAGCTGGAACAGGTCGCTGCAGATCTGATATGTGGATGTTAGATCAAATCCAATCTGCAGAATATATATATTCAAGTATCAAAAAAAGAAGTTGTGGGGCGTGGATCTCATGATGTGATGTAAATAATGCCGTAGCAGGAGCTTGATATTCGACCAACCATAGGAATGACCGATGTATTCCTTAAACCAAATGTGCAGATCAATTGGAAAAGAAAAGGATCTGGTACAATTAATACAAATGTATGTACGCAGCTAACACAGAATGTAAAAAAAAAAAAAACTGCTATATCAATCGACCTCCTCAAAGCTGGAGTCACATGTGAGAGGTAATTTGTAATTTGAATATGAAAAACACTATGCTATGCTAAGCTATCAGTTAATGAACAGTCATCGATCATTGAATATGGATCCAATAAATACAGTCATCGATCCAATATAAATACCTTCATAATCTAAAAATCAACGCAATGAATATAGATGTCTATCAAGCTCAGGGAGCTTTCCAAAAAGAGTTTGACCCAGAGACTCTTCTGACGCTTCAAAACAGAGATCTAATCCCTCAACGTATCTGATCTGCAGGGCTCAGCGTTGTAAATCCGTGGAGATGTAGACAGGATGGTAGGTCGAAGCTACCATTGGGGACGTGGAGAAGTGCCAAGCGGCCAAAAACAAATATATACACCTATGCAAAAGTTTACACAAAAAGTAAATCTGATATCTCCAGCTACTAGTACTGAGAAAATATCTCCAAAATAATAAAAAAAATGTCAATAATATTCACAGTGGTCTGCACTGTAAAATTATTGGCAAATAATAGCCTCTCAAATGATAGGACCAATTGACATGGTCTACACTCAAAGGATCCTGTAGGGAACAAGGCCAGAATTACAGAGAGGTCCCTCACGGTGCCTGCTCTGATACCAAATCAGGGAATTTAGTCAATCAAAACAATACAATTTTATTATTTTAGAGAGAGATATTTATACAGATATTGATCCACAATATATGGGATCTAATCCCTATCCTTATCCTCCCACAAATCACTCCAAACCGTACAAACAAATAACAAACTACCCATTTATTTACCTCATGGTATATTACTAATTTACCATGGAAACTCTAATTTCCCAACATCTAATAGTCGTCATGTATTATATATAAATTAAAGTCAACAATAATCCATGATCTAACATATAACACCATACTAAATCAAAACTATAATAATGTCCATAATATAGTCAGCAGTATTAGGATCAATATCAAAAGTGTCAAAGGTAAGTGGGCACTACAGAGGGTATATGGTCCTTCAAATATTGTTGATGTAAGTTGGATTTGTGTTGGATTTTTTGTTGTGTACTCTTCCCCAACTTCAAAATTCGGATTTTGACTTGGGAGGCTTTTTAGGAGGCTTGTGGGACAAGCTAAGCTTGTTTGATGCCTCTTAAATTCACCTATCAATGATACCTATGGTATGTGCAGTTAATTTTAGGCTTATTTCTACATTTTGGAGTGTAAAAAGTCAAAATAAGCACACTTCCTACTTACCACAATTAATTTTGTCCTTAGGAGGTATGGTGTGCAAGTTAGAGTGTCATGTGGGCTTCTCATAAGTATTACATGCTCATTTATTGTCTTTGGCATGGTGTTTGTGTTGGGGTTAGCACATTAGTTGTACAATTAATATATCATATCTAAGCATACATGTAATTAAAAGTCTATATTCTACGAGAAGATATATATTAATCAAGATATATAAATCAACACCAAATTTAACATGGTTCACCCAATGTGGGCTACATCCAGCAAGAAACAATCCAATCTATGATCCAAACTTTGACAAGATATATAATTGAATATTTACAATCTTCCACATCTCTCTGATGTACTGTATTGTCTTTCACCTAAGCTTTTTCTTTTTCTCCAAGAATTCTTTCTCTCATAATTACTCTCATAATAATCATCAATTTTTAAAGTTATTCTTAATTATTACTTCTAAACCCTAGCTTTCATTCTTATATAGGTGTATATAAACTTAGGGAACTTATCCATGCAATTATAATCAATAGATATGTTTTAATACTAAATATAGATCTAATTCCTGAGAGTTAAATAAAACAATCCCGCACAGGTAACCAATGATTGCTAGCCCTAATCAATGTCAGTTCATCCTTACCTAACCGATGCCGCTCATAGGTGACCTATGTCGGTCCCTCCATAACAGATTTTGGTTACTTTATTTTCCATCAAGTTTCATATTACATGCTAATCCAAAGTAATTGAGCTCCACAACTCAGCAATCTCCCACTTTGAGATTAATTGCTACACCATACCTGTTTAGTGTCATCCATGGATCCTTTCTTAGCTTTGTTTCTCTTCTCTTTAAGTCTCGAACTTGAAGACAAAAAGAAGAAGTAGAGTGTAGCTCCAAATTATCCTTTGCTAATGGATTTGTTATCATATCTGAAGGGTTTTCACTTGTATCAATTTTTTCCATATTCAACTTCCCATTCTCCAATACCTATTATATAAAGTGATACCTCAATTGAAGGTATTTCCTTTTTTAATGAAACACTGAGTTCTTTGCCAAATGAATTAAATTCTGACTGTCAATTAATAGTTTGCAACCATCTTACTCATTTCCTGACTCTTTCATGAACCTACTCATCTATATCATCTCCTTTCTAGCCTCTATAGCTACAACATACTCTACCTTTGTAGTAGAAAAAGCCACAACCTTCTACAATCTTTAAATATAGCTAGTTATTATCCCAGATACTGTGAAAATATATCCATTAGTACTCCTCCTACCATCAAAATCTCTAGCCATATCCGAATCAACATAGCCACATAATGAAATATTCAAACCTCCATAGTATAACTGCATGCTAGACGTCCCTCCCAAATACTTGAGTATCTTTTGGACTGCTTTCCAATGTTCTTAACCTAGATTAGCCATATATCTTCCCACAACTCCCACTTCCTGTGCAATGTTTGTTCTGGTAAAAACCATATCATACATGATACTCCAAACTGCTGAATCATATGGCACTCATGTCATGTATTTGACCTCTTCATATGAAGAAGGAAACTAACATTTTCTCAATTTCAATTGTCCAGCCATAGGTGTACTAATATGTTTTTCATTCTACATCTTGAACCTTTATAACATCCTATAGATATAATCCTCCTAAGAAAAATATGATTTCTTGTTCTTCTTGTCTCTTTTTTTTTTTTTGCATCCCAAGGATTATTGTTATAGATCCTAAATACTTTATGGAAAATTTTTGATCTAACTTTCCTTTAAGCTCACCAATGTCCTGTATACTAGATCCTGTAATAAGCATATAATCCACATACAATAACAAAAAAATATAGCTCCAATTTTCAAGGTTCTTGAAGTAAATACAATGGTGAGATTCACATCTCAAGTAACCATGCTCATGCATGAAACTATCAAACCTCATGTACCATTGCCTTAGAGCTTGCTTGAACCAATATAAGATCTTTTTCAACCTACACACTAATTTCTCCTTACCTTTGACTTCATACCCAAGAAGTTATTGTATATAATTCTCTTCATCTAAATCACCATGAAGGAAATCCTTCTTCACATGTAGTTACTCTAAATGAAAATCCTCTACTGCAACTAAAATCAATATAGTACAAAAAAAAATTCATCTTTACAATAGGAGAAAATATTTCATCAAATTCAATACATGTTTTCTATGCAAATCCCTTTCTTACAAGCCTTTCCATGTACCTTTTATCTCCACCTTGTTCTTCCTTGACCCTATAAATCCACTTGTTCTACAATGTCCTCTTACCTGTTGACAACCTAGCCAAATCCCAAGTATCGTTATGTTCCAAGGAGTCCCTCCTCATCCATGCCATGCTCCCACTGGACATGGATCTCATCCTATATTTCTTCTTCAAAACTCTCTGGTCCACCATTATCAGTCAATAATAAATAGAATAGAGTATGTGTAAATATTTATGGATGTTTACTTACCCTTTGTGACCTTCTCACAGGAGTTTGGGGTACCGGAGGCTCATTTTGGAACTCCTAGAATTTTGTATCCAAATATGTCTATGACCGAATCCGGTCACCTATAACTGATGTCAGTTTCAATAACCAATGCCAGTTTGGCTCTTTTTTGTAACCGATATCAGTTCTGCTAACCGATGTCAGTCAAGAGTCAAACGACACCGATTACAGTGTAAGCCTATTATTATTACTTTTAATTATGATATTTCATTTTCATTCACAAAATTATCAACCGGTTCATCCTTGTGTACCAATATTTGATCCCTTTACATTCTCTTTTCATTCCATTCCATATCAAAACTCTTAATAATTTTAGAATTATTTAAATCCAAAAAAAGGAATCCGAAATCGCCAGATCCATAACCAATGAAAGTGCATCTTTTGGATTTTGCATCCAACTTTTTCCTTTTTTTCTCTATCAATATGTACAAAAGCTTATGAACCAAATAAATTAGGAAAATAAATATCAAGCTATTTTCCAGTCCAAGCCTCCTCTAGTATTCCTCCATCTAGTGAACTTGAAGGCCCTCGATTAATTAAATAAAACCATTGTATCAACTACTTTTTTCCCAAAACTGAAAATGTAATCCAGAATGTATCCTCATACTTCTAGCACCTTCCATGATTGTCTTGTTCATTCTTTCTACAACACCATTATTATGTGGTGTTCTTGGAACTATTCTTTCTCTACGTATCCTATTCACTGAACAATAATCATTGAAATCCTTGCTACAATATTCAACACCATTTTCAAATCTAAGCCACTTTAACTTTGAATTTGATTCATTCCCAACAAGGGATTTCCATCTTTTAAAAGTCTCAAAAAACCTCATATTTACATTTAATACAATAAACCCATACATTTCATTAGCATCATCAATGAAAGTGACATAATATTGGGATCCTCCATGAGAAGCTTCTTGAGCTGGTCCCCACACATCGAAGTATAAAAACTCTAATTTCTACTCCTTAGTTGCCCCAAATTTGAGAAATATCACTCTCTTTTGTTTTACAAAGACACAATGCTCACAGAAATCAAGATCTAAATCTTTCAAATCTGATAACTTACCCTTAGCCTTTAAGATCTGAATTCCTTTTTGACTCATATGGCCCAACCGATTATGCCACATGCATGTATCTAAATCTAAAGTAGATAATGAAGAAAAGGAATCAATAGCATGTGCAGATAAATATAACATTCCTACCTTCTTACCTCTTTCCACAAAAAAGAACCATCAGTGACTTTTTAAGAGTCTACTGTGAATCTAACCATGCAATTAAATTCACCCAATTTCCATACAAAAATAAGATTGTTCTTAAGGTTTGGAACATGCCTCACATCTTTCAATACTCATGTATTTCCTTTCTAATTTTTTTTTATGAACTTCCCCTTTACCAATAATATTACAAGGTTCATCATCACCCAAATAAACATGTCCATAATTGCCCTAGACATAATTTCTAAAATAACCCTTATTAGGGGTTGTATGGAAAGAAGCTCCCAAATCTAAAACCCATGATTAAATTCTATTAGCTAAAGAAAAGAATAAGAGCATCTAGCATTACCTCTACTACAACACAATTTTCTTATTTACCTTTGTCTCCTTGTTGGTTCTATGAATCCTTTGACCAACAATATTTCTTTGCATGTCCTTTCTTTCCACATTTCAAACATGTAATTCCCCTACTTCTGGATTTAAATTTGTTATCCCTTGACTTTTATTTCCTATTACTCTTACTCTTGGATCTCTCCTTCTACCTACCCCCCCTATTTTCTATACTCAAAGCATTTCAAGATGATGATTCATCTCTAATTTTCTTGTGAATTTATTCATTCAATATTATACACACCACATCATCAAAATTCAAAATATTATTAGCAGATGTTGTATTACTAAAAACCATACCATGTTATCCCAACTATCAGGAAAAGAACATGAGAATAAAAGTGCTTTCACTTCATCATCAAACAAAATATCAACCGATTTTAACTAATTTACAATATATCAGAAATCATTCAAATGACTACATACAGACCCACCTTCATGCATCTTAGAACTAAATAGTTTCTTCATCAAATAAACTTTATTTTAAGCACTAGGTTTTTCATATAAACTAGCAAGATATTTCATTAACCCTACCGTAGAAGTCACTTCTGTAATATTGGAAGTCACAGATGCTGTCAGGCTCAATCTTATAGATCCCAAAGCCTTTCTGTCAAGAATCTTCCATTATTAATAATTCATAAATTTATAGTTATAGACTTCTCATCCAATAGTAAATATAAATCTCTTTGATACAAAAAATCCTCAATTTACATCTTCCATAATTGATAATTTCAGTCGTCAAACTTCTCTACCTTGTATTTGTTTTCTTCTACCATTTTTGTAGCTCTCACTCGATTATAAAACCCTTTGTAAGTAAATATCTCAACACACCAAACCCTCAAAAAATATCTGATACCATTTTTTGGGGTTAGCACACCGATTTTATAGATAATATACTAGATCTAAACATACATGCAAATAAAAGTGCATATTCTACCCGAAGATATATACAAAATAAGAGATACAAATCAACACAAGATTTAAAGTGGTTCACCTAGTGTGGGTTACATCCACAAAGAAACAAGCCAATATATTATCGAAACCTTTGACAAGATATACAATCTTCCACACCTCTCAAATGTACAGTAGTATCTTTCACACCCAAGCTTTTTCTTCTTCTCCAAGAATTCTCTCTCTCACAATTATTCTCACAATAATCCTAAAATTTTGTAGGTTCTTCTTAATTATTAATTTTAAACCCTAACTTCCATGCTTATATAGGTGTATACCAACTTAGGGCACTTATCCATGTAATTAAAATCAATACATCTTCTTTAATACTACAAATAGATCTAATTCCTAAGAGTTAAATAAAACACTCCCACATAGGTAACCGATGCCGATTATCCCTAACTGATGTTGGTTCCTTCTTGCCTGACAAATGCTGGTCATAGGTAATTGATGTAGGTCCATCCATAATTGATGTCGGTTACTGTATTTTCCAGCAAGTTTCATATTGCATGTTAATCTGAAGTGATTGAGATCCACAACTAAAGAGTTTGACTTGTGTGTTGGAATGTAGAATTGATGTAGTGGCAACCTAAATGGATTCACATCGTCATAGTCCACATCCCATTTGTATTTATAAATTGAATTTGAAGGATTTTGTTTTTATTTGTTTATTTTTCTTCTTTTACACTTTTAGAATTTAGTAGCTTGTTGGAGTTACTTTTGCACTATGCTTGGCTTGAAGGTGTCAAAAAAATTGTGGAGTGAAGAAAATTGGAATCTTGATGGGGAGGTAGGATCTCCACCTTTTTTATCTTCTTATTTATGTTTTTATATGTGAAAATTTTGCTTGTTGAATATTGTATGAGTGTTGTGAATGTGTTTCTATGTAGTTGAGTAGTTTACCTTAAGAAGGGGGTGTGAGATGGGAGTATGGGACCATTGGGGAGGGAAAGGGGAGTTGCAAGGCATGGATTTTGAAGGGAGTGTGATTGACAGTTTCACCTATGGGGAGTGAAAAGGAAAACATGGAACTATTTTTGAATACTTGCAAGGGGAGAGATAATGATGTTTTTTTGTTTGTATTATGCACATGCAGGGTTTGGTTGAAACTCCTATTGATGAGTAATCATAGAACCCATGAATTTCTGCACCTCGATGGGTTAAAACTATCAGTTTTATTACATAACATGGATATTTCCCCAAAGTATGACACTTTGCGATTGGGAAAGTTCTCTAGTTGAAGGACGGTTCCTATTCCTCTATTCTGATGCACACATTCAAATTATATAAGATCTAATCTAAACATCTAATCAAAATTTCCAAAGAGACAAGGTTAAGAGGACTACATTAAATTAAACCTCAACTATTAGAGGTGATGCACCAAAGGAATGTTGAACACTTGTTTTGCATGGAGATGAAAACCACAACCAGATTAAGGAAGATGACAACACAACATATATCAATCCATTACTGAGAATCCAATAACCATTAAAATTTAATACATCCACTATGAAAATATAACCAATATTGCAATGAGAGATCAGGAATATGTAATTAACAGAAGAGAGGGTTGAAATCATCCACATAATTATTTTTATTGCTCCAAAAATTGATATAGTGCATTATAATGGCCAAGAGGCATAAACCTGCATTACAACTTTAATGGGAGGTTTGAACTCCAAAAATTCAATTACAAACAAGAGAAGAACGGAGGGTACAAAGAAAAATTATCCAACATTAAAAAAATGACCCTCCTTACAATATATATGAAGAATGAGAGATGGGGGGAGAGAAGATTCTGAAATCTTGCTTCAACCACTAAAAAATACATTGAATTCTCCTGAAACAATTATGGGTGCCACTGTAAAATGCATGCCTCCATGTAATTTTCCTTATAGGAGAGTAAAGGAAGCCCATACCTCATCATTCTGGTAGGTGAGAAATGTAGAACATTTTCTAAAATGGCTGACTGTATTTCTTAATTTTAATGAACTTAGTTTTGTAGAGGACCCTGTGATCTTTCAAAAAAGTGCTTTTTTGTGTAAATATGAGCTCCCAGTAAAACTTTATTTCCACTGGATGTTGGGGCATCATTCTCCAAAAAATGTGAGTTCATTATCTTCCTTTTTCGGAGTCGAAAATGTGTGCAACCTCAGAAATCCCAAAATTTGGAGGTTGATTTAACTGTTCATCTTCTTGGGTGCATGAAAACTCCAAAACTCAAAAACCCTGAAGTTTGAAATTCAGAATTCAGGTTTTGGACTTTTGTCGTTTCGGACCTTTGACATTAATCATCTACTTCATCCCCGCCGAGACCCTCCGAAACTCCAAACCCTAAACCTCTGAAACACTAAAGTCTAAAAAAATCCCCACCACATTGACCCCTAAACCAAGTTTGACCTCTGAAATACGAACTCTTTCAGACTTTTTGGATTTCGGGACTTTTTCTCACTTTTTCCATTTTGCTTGACGAAGACTCCAGATTTTTGAATTCTGAAACCCCTAAATTCGTACTTCAGAGTTTGGAATCCAATCTATAGTTTTGTTGACCCCAAAAGTGGAGTTATCCCCAAAAATTCCAACCCTTTTCGGACTTTGGGATTTCAGGGCTTTTTCTTGACTTTTTACCTTTTCCTACCTCCGAAAGACTCCACCTTTGAAGTTCAAAATTTGGACTTCAGAGATTTTTATTTTCCCAAAATTCTTCACAATGCATGACCTACTTCAACCATATTTCACCAAAATTTAAATGCAAACTCCCATGCCTGAATAAACCTCATTTTCTTTGTGGAAAAGTTCATTGTTCGTTCAATTTTTCGTAAGGGTAAAAATTGGATAACAACTCCTACTCCACTTGGGAGCCAAAAATAGGTGGTTCCCATATTCCTATCTCCTTTTGGTTTCATATCAATCCTATCTGTTGTTTGATAAATTTTTAATTTTTTTGACTATGTCCATTTAGATGTGTTGAATGGTTTTGGATTGTATATTTTTGTGGAATCCATTCTTGTAAAAAGTTTTCAAATGTTGCTCAAGATCCCTCATTTTTATTTGGTTAGGGTTTGGGGGTCAATCATAGAATGGATTCTCCTATTATTGGATTAAAGGTTTGGCGGAGAGCATCTCCTATGTCCCATTTCTTTATATTGTGATCTAAGTTCTTGAAGAATTGAAGAATGCAAAATTGAACATGTGAAGTTTGAAGAAGACATTGAAATGAAGACTTGTTTTTTGGCCTTGTTTAAAGTCTCTATGTTGTAACTCAATCATTCTATTATTCCCACTCTGAGTGTAATATTTTAACTTTGTATGCTTGAAAGAAAGTTGTAATATTTCATTTATATCAAGTTGAATTGATTTAGTAAATGTAGGAAAGAACTCTTTGTTGTTTACCTTATTGGAAAGGTCTAGTATTAGTGAATGAAATGGATTTGAAGTCCTTGTATTGTAAAAGAATGATGTGGCCCCTTTTAGTTTTGATATATTTATTGTAATGTTATAGTGGAAGCTTGAGATGTTTAGTTGACTTGAAATGAAACTCTCCTAAAGTCGTATGTATTTAAAGTTACAATATGTGTGTGTGTGTGTGTGGGTGTATTTCTAGGAAACAAAGATGTATTGAAAGTAAGTTCGTTGAATTCTTGTTGTTTTTTGTTGGTTAAATTGAATACATGAAAGAGAATGAATTGTAGTAATGTTATACTAAATTTTACATTTAATTACAAAGAAAAGAATAGAGAATGAGTTGATGTTATGTAATTTGAATATGAAACTAGAAATACTATCAATCTACCAACCAATGAATGGAATACACTCTCATTAAAATTATTATTGTATTAAAAATCAAATTAGTAGAAAAAATAAACTGTTAGAAAAAAATTCATTGTTGAAGGTTCTGTTTTTGGAGAACAGAGTGGTTGCCAGAGAAATGGTCGATGAACTGCCCCCTAGGATGGGTGGGGGTCACACGATTTTCGGCCTGCATATGGCAGAAGTTTCATCACTTTTAATGAAAAAATAAAATCCATCTGTGAAAAAAAAACCAGATTTAAAATTTATGAAAATGTAATCTTAAAACCATAAAAATGGAACATCCACCAACTATTACTTTCAGCCCTTCAATCCTTTTATGGGCACCCAAATGTGTGAAATCCATAGATTTAATAAAAATTTGGTTTTTCCCCAATTATTGATATGTACATTAAAATAACAAAACAAATCCATAGTAGGATCCAATGATACCAAATGAGAAATCTACCTTTACGAATTAAACCATGAAGATTTTCCAGGAAGCTCTTGGCTCTCATGGCTCCTCCTCCTTCTCCTCTTGTCATGAGCAAATGAGGATATTTTCAGGCAAATAGGAATTAAAAAGAGAACCATAAGGAAATTTAGGGAAACCTAAATCCTAAGATAGATTAAATCTAATGGCCCAAATTAAACCCTACCTCAATGTAAGTGGAGGGTAGTTTTGTGGGAATGTAAATTAACAAATAAAATACATGGGTAAAGGGGTGAAACTTAGTTAAAACCATCTAGAAAATAATGTAGCATTGGTGAACTAATGGAGGTTAGTAGATGTCATAAACAAGCTTAGGAAGTAAATTAATAATGTTTAACCATTCATTTAAATTTCAGTTTTTTAAGCTTGTGTAGAAATACTTTAAAACAAGAAATTTATTAATTGTAGGAATTAACCTTGCAAACACTTTAAATTACCACAAAATTTCTATTAAATTATTAGATCTATTTTGGGAACTTCCAACAATTTTTGAAATCAGAGCCATGGGTTCAACTTACCTCGAACACACTTAAAAACATGAAACATTATTTAAACTTAGACACACAACATTCCACAATGTTTTAGAACGTAAAAAATTTAGAAAACTGAAACAAATCCTAGATGATGATAAACTAACTCCCGTCTTGGGACGAGGCGCATACTAGAAGGAGTCCTTTCATGTGACAATGATATTTCCTCATAATCTTGAGACATCATGATGTTAATGCAACTTCACATGGAGGATATTTAGGAGGGCATCCTAGCAGACATAATGAAGACAGTGGAGGATCATTCATCATCATTTCACAATGCTGAGGTGAATCCCATGCGGAGTAAGTTTATGCATGTAGTCATGCCCTTAGAGCTTCGGGACACAGAGGCATATGAAATAGCCCTAGGCTGAGGGAAATGTAGAGAGACGTAGCAGATGATAGTTAACATGGAAGATCACATCAGAGAGATACCGAGTTACACCCGACTCATTTTGCTAGGACATGGGAGATTTCAAACCGAGGCATGGTTGGTTAGCTTGAGTGGGTCAAGATGTGTCCTTTTTCTAGCAACATGAAAGCTTGTGTTAATCCACCTTTTCAGAGACAGAGAGGTGGAGGACTGAGGAGCAGAAATTGTATGTAGATTCTTAGAAAATTATGGGAGCTTCGAGGAGACATTAAAGTAGATACATATCCAGGAGATTCATCCAGCAATGGTATGGGAGTTCCATTTACGATAGGACCTCTGATGGTGGGAGGAGGTCTACTTCATTATTGGACTATATGCTGGATGAGAAAGTTAGGGTTTACAGGTTCATCAGGTGCCTAAAATTAGACTTCTTGGGTAATTCATTTCTTACAAGACTATATCAGAGGTCATGGAGAAGGCATATATTACAGAGGAGACCATGGAAAGATTTAACATGCTTGACAGGTGAGAGAGCTTTATGGTTATAGGGTATGTCATGGGGGATCATCTCCTCCTCCTCGTGGAGGACACACTTCAACATAGACGCCTTCTCCTCCTTCGAAGTAATAAATACATACTTGACCACCCTTTCAACCTCCACAGTGTTGGGATGCTCATAGAGGGCATAGTATAGACCTCTATCTGCGGGACCCAATAGGACACATGTTCCACCCCAACCACAGTCTGTAGTAGTACGTTCATTATAGCACCCACAAATATCTCTATGGGTAAGATTAGGTTTATAACACAGTCTAGACAGGCCACCTAGAGAGTATCTACTTAGTGGAGACAAAGGTTTTTCTTTATATTTTCATCATTGGAGAGAGTGCTCTTAGAACCCTATTAATCAGGGTAAGGCAACTGATTATGAGCCTATAATTGGTGACATGCCAGGAGATTTATGTTAAGACAACCACTAGGAAGAGCATTAGTGATTGAGACCATAGGTATAATTAGTAGTATACCCCTATCATGATTTAGGCTCGTTAGATTCTTTCATTTCTCCATCTTTAGTTGAGTGATGCAAGCTTGGTAGTTAGGTAGGGCCATAACTGTGATTTTGGATGGCTTCTAGAGCTAACCTCTATGGCATAATTAAGGAGTGTGTAGTGGACCTAGGACCTATCCCAGAAGACTTTGGAGTATTTTTCCTTTGGGTTCATATTTCCATGGATTGGTTGTTTGATCTTAAAGTTTATTGTTACAGCAAGGTTATATCACTTACATGCATAGTGTCAGGAGACACATCTGTATTTTACCATATCCACTATGTAGCTAAAGCGGTGTGCGCGATGGGGATGTCAGTTATTTCCCATCACTGTTAGTGACCTAGGATGAGATGGACCATTCCTCAATGACCACTCCAATTTTCGTAGTTAGATGTCAGGGCTACCTCCTTCATGTGAATAGAATTTCATATTGATTTTGTTTTGGGAACATGGCAGTGCACCATATAAGATGACCACACTTGGGCTAGATGAGATCAAGTTTTATTATACAACCTTCTTAGATAATGTCCTCATATGTCTTAGTGTATCTCCTTGGGGTGCAATAGTCATCTTGTGTCAAGAAAAAATATAGATCTCTATATTCGTGTGTGGACTACATACAGAGTAGCAATCAAGAATCATTACGCCCTTCCTCGGATAGATGATTTATTTGATCATATGAATGGGGCCACTATATTTTATTTGATATTTATTCATGCTACCATTAACTTTACAGCGACATATGTTCATTTGACATCTTTCCCATGAGGATTGATGAGTTCATTTGGTACCTTTTGGTCAGATAAACACACTCTGCAGGATTCATGGAAAAATAGGGATTTAGGATGTTTTTGGAGTTCTACTGATTTTTGTTGATGAAATTCTGATATATTCATATATGTGTATAGGAGAACCTTCGACAGGTTTTAGGAGTCTTTGTGAGTGCCATCCTTGAGAAGTGTGTGAGTTATCAATACTTGGGTCACATCATTTATGGGAAGGTATCGTAGTTTATCTTTCAGAGATTAGAGAAATTATGGATTGTTCTGCGCACACCAATATTCAGGTGCGTAGTTACATGGGGTTGGCATGTTACTACAGAGGAATTTTCTTAGATTGTGCACCCCATCACTTCCCTTTAGCGGAAAGGGAAGAATTTTTTTCATTTGATGGATGTGAATAGGCCTTCAATAAACTGAAGGAATGCCTTATGACAACACCGATTATTACATTCCAGATCTTTGATTTTTTTGTGTGTACGTATGCTTCCTTGGCAGGATTAGGAATGATTGATGTCGTTTCCTTTTAGTCTCAAAAACTGGAATATGAGATATCAAAATATGATGAGCTTGCAGTATTAGTGCATGATTTTTTTATGACGACATTTCCTTATTGGTAGGAGGTTTATTCTCAAGAAAGACCACTTTGATATGGACCTCTTCATTAGCCCAATCTCAATCACGTCATTAATATTTGGATTTTCCATATGATTACAACATAGAGAGCATGTTAAGAATGTGGTTATAGATGAATTGAGTAGATGAAAACATTTGGTTATGGCTACTTAAGTGGGTATAGATTTGCGGAGTAGGATTTTGCAACAACTTCCATATAGCTTCTACCTTGCAGCTAGATCAGACATTGAGTCTTAGAGACTTGAGGGGGATTTTTATGGTTTTCAATAGATTCATATGCAATTCTTTGAGGCCAGATATATGTACCTAGGGATGGAGTTTTTATACAAAATATCTTGGTAGAGGATTATGTTCAACATCCAAGGGTGAACAAGATTACCTTGAGATAGTTGTAACATTGGAGAGGTCTTCAGAGATATGTGAATTTTTGTATGCTATTTAGTTTCAGAGATGAAGGCTAAGCATCAGCATGGCTTAACATGATTACCGGAGTGGAAATGGGACACCATTTAAATGGATTTCATCGTACGGTAGATGATATATGGTCGCGATGGATATATTAGATCATTTTTATCTGGTGAAGACCACCTATATAGCTAGTGTAATGGCATGAGACTTAGATGTTACACGGGATTCCGTAGAAGATAATTTTGATTGCGAAGCGTGATACATATTTCATTTCTGGACTACTATCCAGCATCCCCTTAGGATAGTATTAACATTAGTTCATATCATCAAGAGATTTTGATTGAGAGAAGGATTATTTGGCCGTATTTGTAAGTTTTCTTATAATAACTTCCAGAGTTCTATTGGTACTAGCTACATTTCTAGGAACTTTATGTGCAGGACACCTTTGAGTTAGGAAAGATTGGAGGATGAAGTATCTCTTGGGTAAGATTTATTACAAGACATAGATCAACAAGTTGTTTTGATTAGGCAGAGGCTTGAGGAGGCATAGGATAGACATAAGAAATATGCAGATCATAGGACATTTGACCATAACTATGAGGTAGGCACAAAGGTTTTTCTTGTGTTCAGACCTCATAAGAACCCTTTCCATTATGGAAAAGACTCTAGGTGAGCTCCTAGATTCATGTGGCCATTTGAGATCTTGGAGAGATCAGTCCCTTAGCTTATCGTCTAGCCTTGCAACTCTAGCTTATGTCACGTGCATGATGCATTTCATGTTTTAGTTCCTAGGAGATACATTCCATACCACTCTCATGTATTCAATTGGACTGAATTATAGGCGCATGAGCAAGGGCAGGTGATTATAGAGCCCATGTGCATCATAGAGCGCATGACCTTGGGCCTTTGAGGCCATGAGATTGATGAGGTGCTGAGTCCAGTGGGATAGGTATGATGAGAGTATAGACACACATGGGGGGATGCCACTTTGATACGGACCCAGTTTCCACACATATTTCAGTGACTTCCAGGAGGAATTTGAGTCTAAGGGGAGGGGGATGTAGTGCCCACTCCTCTTTGACACTATTTTAATTATGTTAACATTACTGATGGATTGATACTTAGACATTTTGATTATTATATTTTGAGTAGTAGATGATATACTATGTAGATATTTGGACTATTGACATGTTGTGATTCACATTTTTATTATGATACACTAGATTACATCGGTAGACAATTCAATATATGTTGATTTAAATTATTTGGATTTTATGTTGACACATTATAATTTGGATGTTCTGAGTAGAATTATGATCTCATGGATGTTAGAATCATATTAATTGATATGTTGATAGATGATAGAATTACTTAAATTTGGATGACGCCTATTTATTTCTATGTATATATTATTTCTTCATGATGTTTTTGATGCGGCCGTGACGCCAAAGAGGTATTTTGTTTATGTTGCGTGGATATTTTATCACATACATTGAAAGGGGATAGGGGACCAACCATAGATGGATGTCACGTGTTTTGCAACATGGCTGAATTTGACAACTATGTCTAATGTTTATGTGGTGTTATTGCATGGCTATTTGGTAGGTTTCCCATGGGGGTGACCTCACATGTGTGGCCATGGGGTGAAATTTTCTCCATTTCTTTTAATTTTGTGTATGCTTTATTATTTGTTATATGTATTTTAATTATTGAAATTATTTTCACTTTATTAGCAATTATTAATGTGTCTTAATTAGCTAATCCAACTTAATTTGGTAGCTAAAATAAGGATGTGACAATTGGATAGTTATGAGGGTATATGGTCCTTGAAATCTCATCAATTTAAGTTGGATTTGTGTTGGATTTTGTGTTGTGTACTCTTCCCTGATTTCAAATTTCAGATTTTTACTTGGGATGCTTGTTTGGAGGCTTGTAGGACAAGCTAAACTTGTCCCATGCCTCTTTAATTCACCCATCAACCATATAGCTATGGTATGAGGAGTTATATTTAGGCTTATTAATGCATTTTAGAGTGTTAAAAGTGAAAATAATTTCACTTTCCTAATTACAACAATTAATTTTTTCCTTGGTAGGCATGGTGTGCAAGTTAGAGTGTCATGTGGGATTGTCATAAGACTTACATGTTCATTTATTTTCTTGGGCATGGTGTTTGAATTGTGCATTTTAATGTAGGAATGATGAAGTGGTATCCTACATGGAGCCACATCATCATCCTCACATCTCATTTCTATTTATTGATTGATTTTAAAGGATTTTGGGTTACTTGTTTATTTTTCTTCTTTTGCACTTTTGGAATTTGGGAGCTTGTTGGATTTGCTTTTGTAGTGTGCTTGGCTTGAAGGCATCAAAAATTTTGTAGAGTGAAGACTCTTGGAAGCTTTATTATGAGGTAAGATCTCCACATTTGTTATCTTATTATTTATGTTTGTTTATTTGAAAATTGTGCTTTTTGAATATCGTATGAGTGTTGTGAATGTTTTTGTGTGTGGTTGGGTAGTTTTCCTTGATAAGAGAGTGGGATATGGAAGTGTGATACCACTAGGTAGGGAAAAGGGAGTTGTGAGGAACACATTTTTTAGGGAGTGTGATTTGGATTTTCACCTATGGGGAGTGAAAAGGAAAACATGGACATATTTTTGCATACTTGCAAGGGGAGAGATAAGGAGGTTTTGTTGTTTTTATTCTGCACATGGAGGCTTTGGGTGAAACTCCTACTTCACTTGGGAGGAAAAGGAGGTGATTCCCATATTTCTTTCTCCTTTTGGTCTGATACCAAACCTATGTGTTGTTTGAGAAAGTTGTAAATTTTGTTGACTATGTGCATTTAGATGTGTTGAATGTTTATGGATTGTATGTTTTTTTTAGAATCCATTCTTGTAAAAAGTTATCAAATGGTAATCAAGATACCTCATTGCTCTTTGGTTGTGGCTCGGGGGCCGGTAAGGGATGAATTCTCCTCTTATTCGATTAAAATTTTGACTAAGAGTGTCTCCTATTCACCATTTCCTTGTATTGTGAACCAAGTTCTTAAAGAATTGAAGAATGCAAGATTGAAACTATGAAGTTTGGAGAAGAAATTGAAATGAAGACTTGTGTTTTTTCCTTGTTGAAAGTATCTATTTTGTAACTTGATCATTATATTATTCCCACTTTAAGTAGAAGATTGTGACTTTGTATACTTGAAAGAAAGTTGTAATATTTCATTTATTCCTAGTTGAAGTGATTTAGTGAATCTAGATAGAACTCTTGGTTCTTTACAGGTATTAGAAAGGTCTAGCCTTAGTGAAAGAAATGAATTTGAAGTCCTTGTATTGTAAAAAAATAATGTGGCAACATGTATTTTTCATATTTGTATTCTAATGTTATAGTAAAAGGGAAGCTTAAGTTGTTTAGCTGACTTAAAATGAAACTCTCCTAAAGTTGTATGTATTTAAAGTTAGAATATATATATGTATGTATGTATGTATGTATGTATGTATGTATGTAAATTTGGGAAAAAAAGATGTATTGAAAATAAGTGTGTTGAATTCTTGTTGTTTTTTTGTTGGAAAAATTTAATATGTGAAAGAGAAGTAATTATGGCAACATTATACTCAATTTTACATTTTATTGCAAAGGAAATAATAAAGAATGAATTGATGTTATGTAATTTGAATATGAAACTAGATATACTATCAATCTACCAAAAAATGAATGGAATAAACCCTCATTAAAATTAATTTTGCATTAAATATCAACTTAGAGGAAAAAAAAACTTTTGAAAAAAATGCATTATTAAAGGTTTTGTTTTTGGAGAATAGAACCACCACCCTATGTAGAGCGGCGGTTTTAGAACTTCCGCCTAGCATAGAGTGGCAGTGAATGAACCAACCCCTAGGTGGGGTGGTAGACATAGGATCACCGACTTGTGTAGGTTGGCGGTTTCATCACTTTTGAAAAAAAAATTAAATCCTTCTGTGAAAAAAAACATAATTTTAAAATTAATTAAAATCTAAGCTTAAAACCATCAAAAAGGAACTTCCAACAACTACTAATTACTTAAAATTAATTGTTTAAGCCCTTAAATCCTTTTATGGGCACCCAAATGTGTGAAATCTATACATTTAATAAAAATGGGCTTTTTCCCCAATTTTTGAACTCAAATGATGTTACGTTTAAATAACAAAACAAATCAATAGTAGGATCCCTATATTAATAAAATGAGAAATCTACAATAGTATAATCTTTATAACCTAAACCATGAAATTTTTTCCATGGTAGCTATTCTTTCTCTCGTGGCTCCTTCTGCTTCTCCTCTTACAAAACCAAAAAATAAAAATGAGAAAATGAGGATGTTTTGGGGGAAATAGGAATTAAAAAGAGAACAATAAGGAAATTTAGCGAAATGTAAATTTAAGGGCTAGGATAGATTTGATCCAATGGTCCAAATTAAACCTTACCTCACATAAGTGGATGGTATTTTATGGGAATGAGAGAGAGAGAGAGAGAGAGGAGAGAGAGAGAGAGAGAGAGAGAGAGAGAGAGAGAGAGAGAACATGGGTAATGGGGTGAATGGGGCCAGTTAGTAGCTAGGAAAAACAATTAACGTTTTGAGTTAGAAAAAAATGTAACCTTGGTGCTTGATGACTAATTTAACTAATGGCGCTTAGTACATGCTTTAAACTTTAAATATAGCCTAAGAAGTAAATTAATAATATTTAATTATTAATTAAATTACATGTTTCACCAGCTTGTGTAGAAATCCTTTAACCAAGTAATTTATTAATTGTGGAAATGCCTAACCTTGCAAACAATTTTAGAGAAAAAGATATATTATTACAGTAAAATTTGACTTTTAAATCATTAGATCTATTTTTTTAGATTAGAAAACGGTGGGCGTTACAAGGATTTTATGCCTATATGAATAGAATATGTAGAATCTACAAATAGAAGTTGTTGATATCATAGGAGAAGCTACCCACCTCACATGGAGACATACAAACAGGGATGCAGATCTAGACATTGATACTAAGGAATTACTTCCATTAACTAATGAAGGAGACAATGTGGAATAAAATGAGATAGATGGAGAAATATTGAATGAGCTGATGTTTGAGGAGATATTTATTTGATATTTGAAGGTAAAGAATGATAAAATCAAGATTAATGTTCATGATTATGGTAGATGGTTAAAACCAAAGGTGTTGATCAGCTAGCTAACTCACTTGGAAAAATTATTTCAATGCGAAACATTTTCATGCACTAAGTTGGCAAAACATGCATTGATTTAGTAGGATCACATGCAAAGTGAGAGATAAAGGAAAGGAAAGGAAAATATCTGAATTTGGAATAAAATGGTGGAAAAGTTGAAAAAAATCATTCTGTAGACTACGCCAATAAACTATTTGGACAGTTTCAATACATATGCTAAAAAGGATCAAATAATGTAATAGTATACCAATAAATTTTACAGGATATCTATCTAAGTGGAATAAGGATATTCTAAAGCACATAAGGCTACAAGGCATGTAAATGCGTCGAGTTATACCATATAATCTATGAATTAATTATGCTCTAAATCCATATCCTAGATAAGGCTTATCAAATCGAACTAAAATATGAAGATACAAGAAGCGTAATTTTAGAAGAAACGTGAAACTATAGCCACCATCATCTCCATTTAGAGGGAGACATATATTTGATTCCTCAAAAATCGAGTCCTCTAATTCCTCTAATTCTGAATGACAAGAATAATTTGGTAAAGGGTGTAGTAGCTACCAAATAAGTAGGGGTTTCAAGAGGAAGATGATATGATGGAGGATTGGATAAAATAACCCCAACAGGAAATATACATGTTATAGATGTAGTGAAGAATGCAACAATGATTTTGAATGTTGGCAATGTTATCCTGCACAGGAGAGATGGCAAGCATAACAACCACTAGTAAATTTGGATAAAGCTAAATAAGAAGAGTAAATGGAGGTTGTAGCAGACTTGGGTGAGACCCTCATAATAAGGAGGATGCTAATCATCTTTAGGATGGAGAAATCATAATATAGTGTAGGTGTTGATTCTTTGCAATGACAAAATATCCTTCGAACAAGATGCATCTTGGAGGGAAGGTATGTAAAATAATCATTGATAGTGGTAGTTGTGAAAATATGATCTCAACGATGATGGTTAATAATATTAGTCTCAAATGTGAAAATTTTTATATTTCTATCACATATCTTGGTTGAAGAAGGGGAAGGAGGTAACCATAGATAAAATATGCCTTGTTAAATTCTCATTAGAAATACCTACAATAAAGAGGTGTGGTGTGATTTTATCTCGATAGATGTGTGAAATATATTACTAAGGAGGGATTGGAAATATAACAGAAAGGTTACCCATGATGGAGGGAAGAAGAATAATACTTTTTGCAAGGATGTTTTAAAGGTGGTCTTGTTACACTTCAAGGAAGAAGACAAGAGTTAGGTATTATTGGGCACAAAGTATTTTTGTGAAGAGATGGAAGAATTTCATTAGCATTATGTATTCATGGGAAAGAAATTTTAAACATAGGCATTTGGTATACCTGTAATAGTAGAAGAGGTACTAAAAGAGTAATCTAATGTCATACTGAATGAGCTACGAGATGGTTTCCTCTAAAGGTGCATATAAAACACCATATTGATTTGATCCCATGATAAGCCCTTATGAATCAGGAATCATAAAGGATGATCCTGACGTAGAGTGATAATAAAAATAGGAAAGGGATGTATTTGATAATGAAAGGGTTGGTTAGAAAAGAATGAGCCCATATGTGAATTTAATACTCTTGAATCCCAAAAATTATTAATAATGGAGAATGTGTCTCGATGGAAGGGTAATAAATAAAATCACAATTAAGTATTAGTTTTGAATTATGAGATTGGATGATATGATGGATGTGCTAGTGGGAGCCCAATATTTTATTAATATTAACTTGTGGAGTGGGTACTACAATATTCTTATCCATGAGGGGATGAATGTAAAATGTATTTCAAAATAAGAGATGGGTTGTATGAGTAGATGCACTACTACAAGGTAGAGTGATTTGAGAAAATATTAGAGATAATAATTGACGAAAATGTCTCAAATTGATATAACAATGTTCTATATTATGTCAAATATTGTCACAAAGAAGGTGTCTGTAATATTGTCTCTAACGATTGTCTTTCCAAAGACAATATAGATTAATACATATTTTGTCTCTTGAGATAAAATATCCCTTTTTCTCTCTAGACACAATATCATATTTTTCTCTCTAGATACAATACAAATTATCATTTGTTTGTCCAGAGACAATATCATATCTGTCTCTCTACAAACAATACAAATTTCAATTTTTGTCTCTTTAGAGATAATAAAATTTTAATTTTTGTCTCTTTAGAGACAACACAAATTTAAAGAATTAAAAAAAAATTACAAATAAACAATAACTATATTATTCTAGTGCAATGAATGGATACATATCGTCAATGCAACCAGAGCGAGTTAGTGATCAATATTATAAAAAAAAAATTGAGATGAATTTTTTGCTCACAAATGTATCCACAAAGATTTTACTAATATAAAAAGAAGAGACTGTAAAAGGGTTCCTAAGTGTCACTAACCCTTGACATAGAATGTTACAACTATTTATTGTGTTAAAATTACATTTTCGCACCTCCTCTAAACATGACACCATATATTATTTTATTATTGTTATTGCTAAATGGTTTTAAAGGGGACCTTACCCCAAAGTACAAAAAACTCAGAATCCAGATGAAACATGATAGCCAATGTGGTTTTGACAAGTGTAGACCATACCCCATAAAAAGGCCTGAAAGCCAGATAAAACAAAGAAGTAAAAATGTAATAGAAAGTCTGCTAACAAGAAGCTAAAATAAATCAAGACTGTAGTGAAAGAATATTCAAATATATAAAAGAGGAAAAACCAAACAATCTAAAAGAGCTAAATCATCTAGGTGGAGAAACATAATTCTTGAGAATAGAATTTTTCTTTTTACACTTTGTTTTCCAACCTTTTGAAACCTCCTCAATAGGAGGAATGACCTTAATAGAATTTATAAGCGAATATGTTATGTTTTCCATAAGAAAAGGAGGAGGTAAATTTTCCTTACCCACATTACTTCCAGTCGGAACAACAATTTTGTTTTTTTGAATTAAATCCTTTGTATTCTCATTGTTTTCTTAAAATGGAATTTATGAAAGAGGAGATTATGTGACCGATTTGGATCCAGCGTATGAATCTACATTTGATTCTAGATCCTCCTTAGCATAAAAGACCATATGTTCTGGGAGGTCATCTTTCTACTAATTTTTTCTCTTAGTTTGGTGATTTTCCATCCCAAATTCAGTAGCAATGTGGCCTCAACAGAAACACCTTCTACATCTGAAAGGTAAACCTTCATAGTCTAATGGCTGAGACCATGTTCTATTTTTATCTTTAAGTTTTATGATTGTAGTAAGGTTTTTATAAGTGTTTGACTCGACTAGGATCCTTACATATGTAGTATGGGTGAATTCAGTAGTTTGAGATTCAACATGAAGTATATGTCACAAAATATTACCAATGGAGATCAAACAATCACGACTCCAAAATTATAGATGTAAATGGGGTAACCTAATCCAAATAGGTTTGAAAGAGAATAATTATGTGTGAGGGTTAAATGAGAGAAACCAAGGTTTTAAGACTATGAATCACGATTGAAAAACCCAAAGCTTAGATGCTATGTTATCTTTTTTAGTTATTGAAATGAAAACCACAATAAGAAATTCTTTTTTAAAATGTTAAATATCTAACCTTCCTACGAGTGGAATCCAGTGTTTGGTGATCCATGCATGTAGGACTTGTAGGTTGGTCCATCGACCTCAGAATATACACATCAATGCATGCTCCCGGTAAAGGATTTTAGATTCAATGAATTCCTTGCCAAAAGTGATGCAGGGGGTAAACTAAGTAGGGGGCATGGGGGATCTTATTCCTTTTAGTTCATATTTGAATGAGAATTCAAGCCCCTGTCCCTTGTGCTCAATAAAGGTCGATTCATTAGGAGGAGGAGATTTTCCACAATCACCAACCATCAGATTCAAGGGAGATAATTAAAAAAACTATAGGGGTTGGGTTGATGTAGGGTCACCTTGACCAGGACAACCAAAAGTGTTGCCAACAAGAGCAGTCATAACATCACGTTGAGAGGGAATAAGAAAACCATTGCTAGAGGAAGAAAATTTTCCACTACATGGTGAAGTACATCCATCGCTAGGGGAGCCACTAGGAGTAGGAATGTTTACTTTGGAGCCATAATTGCCAGTGTAATATCCCTTTTGGGGATAAATATGAAGTTTAAGGTAATTAATCAAAATCAAGGATCTCCAAATCTGATTTTAGGAACTAGCCAACTCAAATTAATATGATTTTTTAAATATTGTAGGGAAGCGAATTGTTTGTGGAATTCAACTTCTCTTTTTGAGCCTAAAAAATCCTTCAATTAACTCCACTTGAACTTTAAAAATTTATGATATAACCTCAACAATAATATAGTGCAAGAAATCTTATTTTTAATGCTCTAGATATGAAGATATGAATTTCATAAAACCCTTGTCTTCAGTGTATCTTTAAAAATTCATAACTCAACATAGAAAGCACCAAAAATCATGAAAATTGACATATTTGCATTTCAAAATATAGATAATAAGATGATAATTCCAGATTTTCCAAAATGTCATTATACAAATCAAAATCAAGGATCTCCAAATCTGATTTTAGGAACTAGCCAACTCAAATTAATATGATTTTTTAAAATATTGTAGGGAAGCGAATTGTTTGTGGAATTCAACTTCTCTTTTTGAGCCTAAAAAATCCTTTAATTAACTCCACTTGAACTTTAAAAAATTATGATATAACCTCAACAATAATATAGTGCAAGAAATCTTATTTTTAATGCTCTAGATATGAAGATATGAATTTCATAAAACCCTTGTCTTCAGTGTATCTTTAAAAATTCATAACTCAACATAGAAAGCACCAAAAATCATGAAAATTGACATATTTGCATTTCAAAATATAGATAATAAGATGATAATTCCAGATTTTCCAAAATGTCATTATACATACCAAAACATCACTCCAATTTATGACACCCCTCTTGAAAATGAAATATAAATTTCATCAAAAATTTATAAAATGGAATATTTAACCTTTATAAATCATACGGAGCTCAATCATGCAATGAAATCACATATAAACCAACAATATCCTCGAAAACATACCGCTAAACAAGTCTCTTATGGAAGAATTTTTTAATAACCAACAATGAGGTCAACACAAATGAGATAATGTGAGTTTTTGTCAATGCTACCCTCTCATCAAAGGTTTTCATCCTTGACAGGTTTTCAATTCAAGGGTTTTCCTCCTTGAATGAATTTAAGAAATCTCTTGAACAAGAAACCTTCACCAATAAGATAGATTCACTAAAAAATCATGCTTACAAATGATTAAGTGACCTCCTTCTATTGAAATAATGGATTCTTCTAAAATTAAATCTAAGAAAGGATGACCCCTTAATGTAGTATATTCTAACAGTTCATTAATTATTGAGATGTAGTCACAAAATCATGCACTTTAGACATTATTTATCTTGGTCTTAGACTACTCTTTAGAAGATTATTGAATGAATAAAGTACTAATTAGCCCATCTTTTGGACATCTTCTTTTATTTTATTTCGTCATTAGAAACCCTTTTTATCCACATGCCCAGTTTATCTTCGTCATTTCCCATAATTTTAGCATTGACTGGGGCACCCATGCTAGCACTGTGGCGCATGTGGCCTCCCTGGTCCCACCAAGGGCATCCCAGTCCTTTCTGCACTTTCTACCCACTTCTATGGGCTCTTTCTATCCATTTTGCATCTTTATCTTTCTTGTGGTCGACCTTTTTTGGGTTAATTACGAAATTATACCAAGAGAACCTTGTAAATATAAATTTATGAAACCATAATGAGGGACCTAGCATCAGTTATTACTATCACTCCATTTAGAGTTACATCCATCTATTGCATTGGAGATCACTTGCATCCACATATATCCCTCACCAGGGCACAAGGCTAGGACATCTACATCACACTTCATAAGGGGAGGAATTATATTCTATTCCATACACACAGTCTATTAAATTTTCTACACACACACACACACACACACACACACATATATATATATTTCTCACTACTTCACAAAGTTTGACTGACACAAGATCAACCTAGGGAATGTTCACACACACTTACACATAGAACTACATCAGGTCTAAGATATAGTGCAACAATCAGTTAGTAAGTCCACCATTTTGGGATATGATGTCAGTCTAACCCCTTCATATGCATCATTATGTTTTAAGGCTTGATGCTTGTTTTGGGGTATTTTAGGTATTACTTTCATCACGGAGTATTGGTGACATCTAACATAGGAAAATGAAATTGAAGCGACACACATTGAAGGTTCCATATATTTTTCCAACCTTACAAAGATCATTTTCAAATATTTTTCACAGACCAGATCCCCTACACGCACCCAATCATCCTTGAGGTGCCCCAATAGAACTATATCCTCCAGATCCAGCCTTTTCTAGACTTTTGCATAGTCATTCTTGATCCTGATTTTTCCAGTCACCTTTACGACACTCTCTAATAGGCATATATTATTTAGATGAGTTATTTCCTCTTCCTTCTTTCACATTATGGTTATCATTTCTTTTTGTATAGTTGTTAAGCTCATTTACATTCTTGTTTTCTGCATTTATTTACATTATTACAATTGTTCATAGCTTAGATTAACTATCCCCATACTACATAGCTAGTCCCATTTTTAGTTTCATTTTGGCAAACCCAAATTCTTCCACGCTTAGGATCCTCATTTTTACTCTATCATGGGTAAATTTTCTTTATCTCATTTACTTAGGATATATCCCAATTTTTAGGCTATTTTAAAAAAATCCCTAGACACTAATTCTTTTGATGAAAATACGCCACCAGATGAATTAAATTATATGCTTCATTTTCTATTTTTAGACCCTACTTTTAATGACCCTCCATCTAATCAACCACTATTAGAATCGATTCAAACCTTACATAAATTATTTCAAAATAAATTTGAAGCCATGGAATCCATAATCATGTCTCTTAACTCTAAAATGCAGTAGCTTAAGGATGCTTCTCAATCACATATTTTTGCTCCTTCTACATCTTATATGAAATCTATGTCTAATACATTTCATATGATTGAACCTAAACATATGCCATAGGCTAAACCTCTCATGTTTGAGAAAAATACCATGCCACATGAAATTGTTTTGCACCTCCTTAATCATCAGTTGATCACTCTCCCATATATGCAACTTTATTCTCCTTATTGGTTAGCAAAAAATCAAGGTTTTCCATATTGCAATTATCATCGAATCAATGGAAATAACTATAATGAATGCCATAATTTTATTCACATAATCCAAAGTATTAAGCATTAAGGTATTATTTCATTTAATGTACAACATCCTATTACAAAGGTTACACCCACATGGGATCTTAATTCTATTCCTCCTTCCCTTATTCAAGACTAAGAAATCACCTATGACATACCCATCAACAACTATTATACCATGGTATGTGGCTACAAATGAGCCTCCCTCTAATATTTCAAAGGAAGTATCCATATGCTTCTCTTATTCATTACATGATCTATCTTGACAATCACTCACATATGAATAATAATTCTTCTCCTAGACAGACAAATATTATATTTCTATCATATCATTCTCCTATTTATGACGTTACATCTTCCCCAATTACTGAACATCAAACCACCATTTCTCCTTCACCTTATTTGAACAAAAAAGCACTTCCTAATAAATCACCTACAGTATCCCCAAGTCAACAAAGTCAACCACCTAATAAAAATTAGTTCACTAACCACTCCTCCTAAGTCATCTACTGCATTACCAAATAAACCCAAGTCATTCTCTCTTAAGACTCAATGCAACACTGCCTCCTCGCAAATATAACCTCTAACCAATTAATTTTTTCCTAGCAACTAATCCTTCTCTTAGTTTTTATGATAAATTTTTTCTTTCACCACCACCAAATAGTTTTACTATAAACAATTTCCAACAAGGTCCCACCACATGAAAACTTGGTCTTTGGAAGGTGACTCTTGTCACTCTACCCTCCTGATGAGACACTCATATTCTTATGGTTGTTATATGAATTTTGAGGGGACCTATTACCATAAATAACATAGTTTCATCTCACATTATGCATCTATAATAATTTAATGTTCCTTATGCATCATCAAGTAAATAATACTCCATCACCATCATACCTCATTTATCACATAGTACATGCGTTATCATATACTTGGGGGTCATAAAATCCAACAGCCCCCTAATATTAACATCTATGCATATATCACTTTTGGTATTTCTCATATGTATCAATCTCATAGCATACGAATATTCATTACACACTTTAGCTTCATCACTACCCAATGGTGCACTCTTGTGCTTTGGTTCACATTTAATTGTTGAGGGATTACTACCACACTAAACCCCACACACTACACTATAGGAACTATACATTGCATTTCATCACAAATCACGTTACATACACCCTACATTCTACATTTACATATCATACATACATCACACATCGTACTAGTCTTTATCTTACATATACCATACTTATATCACCCATGTGTCTACCATCATACACTATTCATCCTATGCATTACATATATTATTAGGATATTTATACATATTGCTTCACCTCCTATACATAGTCATATACCATACATCATATGATGTGTTTCTTCATGTCACACATTTTCTACATACTATAATCATCTTCATCACATATGGGTCCAGTATTACCTCATTTTACATACTACATTGCTCATCTATCAACATTTATTACACTGCATTTTTAGATATCCTTTTTATCACTTGGTCATTTTTTATCATCACATATACTACATTGTCTTCTATGAACTACACTCACCACCCTATGACAAACTTAATTTCCTCAGTCCATTCTCGACTACAGATGGTTTATAAATCAAATGGACGTTACAATAATCACAAATGGGAAAATCCTAGGCTAGTTACATACGCTTTAAGATAAATCATCACCTAGTATTCTATCAATTTATAGTGTTATACACCTTATGTTACATAACCATTCACTCTTTTCATTTTGTAGTGATATATGCTTAGGGCTAAATCATCACTCATCCATTCATCTTATAGTGATATACACTTAGGATAAATTGTCACTTCTACATTCAATTGGGTCATGATATATAGTTTAGCTATAAGTTTGATGCACACATCATCCCGAGGTCATATCTCGTCACTACACCTACACATTGACCATAATGCGTTAGACACATAACACACTTTAAAAATTTCCCAATGATGCAATCTCATTTATGGTACATTCTTGACTGCTGAGGGGGAAAAAATGAACCTCATTGCGTACATTTCCACTCACTTAGTGGGCATGTGACTCCTATCATTCCATTCCATCCATCCATAATATACTAAATATTATGTTTTTTGCTACACTTTCTTACTTTGGTTTGTTTATGATCACTTCATTACACATGCTAGTTATCTTACTCATATGTCATTTATCTATATCATCCACACATAGGCTTTCACTTAATTTTCTAGTTATGATTGCAGATAAAGGTTTGTAACACGTAGCAAATATGCTCACATTCTATCCTTCCTACACAAGTCACTAAGGGAATCCACATTCATATCTGTTACGTGTTATTGTTTCATTGTGTACTTAAGACCTTACCATTCTCGGTTATACATTCTTTTGACATATTAGTTATATTTATAACATGCTAACGGGTTCTTCATGTGCATCATTTTTTATACAGAGATGTATCCTTCCATAATTTTTTGTTCCATTGTCTTCTTGTTTTGTTCTTGTATGTGGACCTTGCCCTATGTTAGGTGTGAAAACTTATTTGTTTTTTGTGTCAACGATGACCTTGTGTGCCTTGTGACATCATGAGTGATTTCCCACGTTTACAACCCACTTTATACATCTTATTTTGTCTTCTTACATGTTTACTACATTACTTGGTAGCTTTTACACTATTTGTGTAGCTTACACACTGCTTTCTATATGCATGTTTGTATGTACTAACACTTGTTTGGATAGCCTTCTTATTCATGTAAATGACTTGGTTTAAATCAAGAATTTTCTAGGGTAAATTACATGTGGTTTATCCTCTTTTGGGGCCTCATTTTCCTATTGGAGACCTCACATGCGCCTCCAAAGAGGGGGGCATCATTTGGAGTTTTTCTACATACTAACACATCGATTCTACACTGGTTTGGTTTAGTTATATAGAAAAAGTGGGTTCAGACCATTCTACAAATCCCATACACAATGGATTTTATAGGATATGGTGTCCTTAGCATTATTATAATCCTTAGGCTTGGAGGTTATAGTGGGTGTTCCTCCCTACACTACTTCATCCAGTGGCGTCGGATTACCCAAAAACCTAGGACATTACAAATATCTCTTCACATACATTTAGGGAAGTAGTTAGAGCTTGGAGGACACAAAGAACTTCCTCCTTACACTTATTGGACCAGGGTGGCATGAGATCTCCCAAAAAAATTGTAGTATAGGATATCCTTCTACACTCTCTTTCTCGACATGGATCAGGTGCACATGTTCCATTTACATTTGCATATTTTAAATTTATATGCATATTTTACATTGCATTTTTACACATACATACATACATTTTGACTAATTGATCATTTTCTCCTCGCAAGTCTAGTCGTATGAGAAACAAGTAGTACAATGGGGGAAACAATAACAATAGTGTCAATAAAAGAATCTTCACAACAACACATACTTTAGTAAACATACAAGTACATTACACACCGTAATAACTACACATGCATTTTGCCCTAGATTTACTCTCATCATTTTTACTTTGTGCATATTTGATCTTTAATTTCCACGTCCCTCCATATTTTTTTCATTCCATGGTTTTTCTAGTCCTTCGACACATTTCTACTACTCTTCATGAACATAAGGTACTCTTCTCTATATGCTTTATCTTACTGAGTATTTCACTCACTAACATAAAGTGGGAGTAAAATGTAGTCCCAAAATCACGCACTTTAAACATTATTTATCCCGATCCCATACTACTATTTAGAACGTTCTTTAGTGAAGTAAGTACTAATCAACCCATGTCTTTTTTCCATCATGTTTTATTTTATTTTTTCATTACTAAACCTTTTCACCCACATACCCAATCTGTTTTGGTCATTTCCCATAATTTTAGGCTCAAATTGGGATCTCATGCTAGTACTAGAGCGCTTGTGGGTGCCCGTGTCCCACCAGGGACACCGCGGTCCTTTTTTCCCTTTCTTACCACTTTTTGGGCTCTTTTTAAATGTTTTACATCTTTATCTTTCTTTTGGTTGGAACTTTTTTTAGTTAATTAATAGATTAGATGAAGAGAACCCTATAAATATAAAGTTATGAGACCATAATGAGGGACATATCATCACTTATTACTATCACACCATCTATAGTTGCATCCATCTATTGCATTGCAGATCACTTACATCCACATAGGTCCCTTATCATGGCACAAGACTAAGACATATACATCACACTTCATAGGGGTAGGGATTTTATTTTATTCCATTCAAACATTTTATTACATTTTCTACACATAGTTATTCCTCGATACTTTACAAAGTGTGAATGGAAAAAGAGAAACTTAGGGCATCTTCACACACACTTGCACAAAGAACTACATTGGGTTTGATATGTAGTGGAACACTCAGTTAGTAAGTCCACCATTGTGGAAGTTGAGGTCAAACTGACCCCTTCATATGCAATATTATTTTTTAGGGTTTGATGGTTTTTTTGGGGTCTTCCAGATGTTTATTTCATCTAGGAGTATTGACGACATGTAGCACAAGACATGGAGGTTTATATGACACACAACGAAGGTTCTAGATCATCTTCCAACCTGAAAAAGATCAATTTCAGAGATTTTTCACGAACCAGGGTGCTCATATTACAGATAAGAGTGCCCATAGGTGCCCCAGTCATCCTCCACATACTCAAATCTAGTTACATCCTCCATATCCATGTTTTTCTAGAATTATGCATAATCATTCCTGCTCCTGATTTTCTAGTAACCTCTGTGACACTCTCCGAAAATTTTCCATTATCAATTTGAGCTATTTTCCTCTTCCTTCTTGCACATTAGGGTTGACATTTCCTTTTGCATAGTTGTTTAACTCATTTACATTCTTGTTTACTATATTTATTTACTTTATTAAAGTTGCTCATAGCTTAAATTAACTGTCCCCATATTACATGGTTAATTTTTAGTTAATCATGGGCCTACATGTCATAATACAAATTTTATTTCCTAATTACATAGCCATCTATTAGAGTGATAATCACCCAATAGGAATATATAAATGTAAATGAAATAACTATCAAAATAATGACACAGTTATGAAGTTGAGATCTTCCCCTTGCTTGCTTCTAAACCCATGGGGAGAAAATAAGATAAGTTATTCAATTGGATTTATCTCGGTAAGGGGACGTGACAGTCATCCTCTCTCAAAATTACTTTTCCCCAAGCAATAGATAGTTCCCATATCCCAAATTAATATCAAATCCTCCATGATATTTATTTTATCACCTATATAAGAATACAACATATTAAAGAAAACATGAGTGTTTAACATCACTCTCTTAGGACGTACAATTATGGGAGTTGACTCCCCATTCTTGCTTGTAAAAACACTATAAACTTCTTAGAATTTATGGTTTCTATTGGCATAACAACTGATTAACACGATGAGATCCCTCTCCACCATCAATTCAAGCTTGTGGTGTGATGACAAGTCATGTAACTCTGATAAAAGGTAGTTAAGTGTCCCAGCCCTAGAGCAGTGCTAGGATGGGTGACCTCCCAGGAAATTCCCGGTGTCATTTCCTCTTAATATGCCATTGGGCCTGATTGGGTGTATACCCAGCTTCATCATGTTAATCAGCTGCTACACTAACACCCTCCTGCATGATGGATTCGGGTATACACCCAATCAGACCCAATGACATATTAAGAGGAAGTGACACCAGGAATTTCCTGGGAGGTCACACATCCCAGCTCTACTTTGGGGATGGCGCGCTTAACTACCTGGTATTAGAGTTACACAACTTGCTGTCACACCACAAGCTCAAACTGATGTTGGAGAGGGGTCTCTTCGTGTAGATCAGTTGCTATGCCAATACCCTCCTACTTAATAGAGTCGGGTATACACCTAATCAGGCCCAACGACATATTAAGAGGAAGTGACATTGGGAATTTTCTAGGAGGTCACCCATCCCAGCACTACTCGGGGGGCGGCACACTTAACTGCCTGGTATCAGAGATGCATGACTTTCCATCACACGAAAAGTTCAAACTTATGGCGGAGAGAGATCTCATTCGTGTTAATCAGCTGCTACACCAATAGTTTCCCTACAAATATCTATAGCTATGCATTTCCTCGTAATAGTTAAACCTAAAAAATGGTTGGAACATATTTCCAAATAGATACCCATGGCTTAGAAACATCTTAAAGGACTATTTGGATCATTCTTGTGACCCAATCTTCCTTTTCCTCAACCCAATGTATGCAAAGTAATATGAAAATTATAGGGACAAAAATTGTTGTCATAAAAATCTTCTTATTTATGTTTGAATTTCCCTCCATTGCTTCTTTGTTATTTCTCATGCTTCTAAGTACCATGAGGGAATTTTGGAAAATACTTAGAACACATCTGTAGAACCGATCCAAAAAAAATTCTTTATGGTTAACTTGATGTAGCAACACCTTAGGCCCCTTAAGATGAGTGATTTTTAGTTGTATTTAGGTCATATTGAGATTCCTCTGCAAAACCAATCCTAGTGGAGTTCATCCTCTTTCAAGATCCTCTCTTTGGATCCAATTCCCAACATGAACACACAAGTTCATTCATGCCAAAAATATTTCATTGATTACCAATCACTGTTGTTATAAGAATCATGGCTAGTATGCATAAGATTGCAAGACATATAAGAATTGTGAGTTAGAGCCCTTATCATAACATTTGTAACTTGCCTATATTTGAATGCAAGGAGGGGGGTGGGGAATAAGGGAAGTAGTAGTGCTTCTACCATACTCAAAAATATATATAACTATCATCTCACATAACTTTTCTTCATGTGTATCCAATTGCTATGGAATGCATGTGATGGCAAAGTGGAGTCAACCAATCTCAACTTCTATGCCCACATTTCTTGTGTTTTTATTAGGTTCTTTGACATGGTGCCATAGTGAAAATCTACTCCTTAACGAATTTGGATATGAATCATATCCAAAAACTGGAAGTGAAAGATTTACCTCTTGCAACAACTGTTATAGAAACATATGGTGCAAAAAATTCCTCTCATCATCGATTATCCATGAAAGGAATTCAATTTCTGTGTAATGTGTAGTGCCCACTTCCCTTTGACACCTTTTAATACTGATCATGATACTGGTGATTGTATTATGGACATGATAATGGACTTTATTATAGTGTGATGTTAGATGTGAGACCATGGATTATTGTTGACTTGATTCAGTTGTGATGCATGATGATTATTAGATACATTTTGGATATTAATGTTGATATACTATTTGACAAGGTTATACTATGGTTGTTTTTCAGACATGTGATATTTGGATATTGTGAGTAGACCTAGAAATGAAAATTATTTGATGATGATATAGTTGTTGTGTAAAATTGCAAATGATCTTGTTGGTTTCTTGGATGTTGTTGTGATCCATATATCTAGACGATTTTGGAATTTTATTGATATTATTTTGGATGTTCTGATATGGTCATGAGGCCGAAGGAGGTATTCATGTTTTTTAGGTTAAAATATCACGAAAAACATTCGAAGATTGGAGACAAACCACATTGGAATTCTAGATGAATTCAACAAGGTCACCATGGCAACTCTATTTGTTGTGTGTGTTTTTTGTTGTTAGGGATTCCCATGGGCGGGGATCACCTTTAAATGTGACCAACGGGTTTTATGTACTTTTATTTTATTTGACCCTTTGTTTAATAATTGCATGTGTTTATTTTGTAATGCATTTGTCACTTTATTTATTTATTAAATGTTGTATTAATGTTGTGGGTAAGCATGTAGTTAATTTAATAAATTAAAATATATCATGAGAATGTAATTAATAGAGTTGTTGGTTATGATTTAAAGTGTTGAAATAATGTGTAAGTGATTTTGTAAGTAGCGTGTAAGTTGATTTTGGAGTGTGAGACACTTCATCTTCTTGGAAATTCGAATTTGTCCTTGGAGGCTGATTTTTGAGGCTTGTGGGACAAGTGAAACTTGTCCCATACCTCTTAAATTCATTTACCAACCATACCTATGGTTGGAGGGTTGATTTTAGACTTTTATAATGCACTTTTGTAAGTCAAATTGTAAGTTTTAATTGAACTTTTCTTACATGGTTTAATTTCAGTCCTTTGGGGTGTGGGTTGGATTTGAGTATGTAAGTAAATTGTCATATTATTCACCCACATATTTATTATGCATTGGAGAATGAATTTAACTTTTTGTTTGGGGTTGAGGATGTGTTATGTGGAATCCTACATGGATCCACCTCATCCTCTTCCCTTCCCTCTTCTATAAAATTTGAATTCCTTGCCTTGTTTTGAGTTGCTTCACTTTGGAGACTTCATTCTTGGGTGAATTCCTTGCTACTTTGGGAGCTCTTGATTTTGGAGATGTTTGAATATTGTTGCATGCTTGTTGTTTGATATATTTTTGGATTGTTTTCTTAGAAAAAATTGTTGTTTGGAACTTGGAAAACTCCATCATAGAGAGGTAAGAGCTTAGCTCTTGAAATGCTCTTCTTTTATGAATATAAATGTTAATGCATGAATGTTTTGGCATGTTTGTGGGCTGCTGGGTAGATGGCCTAGGAATGGTGTAGGAGAAGACTATGGGGTTTATTTTATGGGAGGCACAAGTGTGTTTTAAGGAGGTAAAGGGGTGGAGGGAGTTGGGATTTGGGTTCCACCTTACAAAGAAATAGCTTACATTTCTTTACTCATTATGGGGTGCCATAAGGAGTTGGGGACACATAAGGAAATGTGAGGAATAAGTGTACTTGGGGGAGGCATAAGGAATGTCAGGGTTTTGATACACTATATTTTGGTAGTTTGTAATTCAGGTGGTGTTACCCATTTCCCCTTTGGGGAGGCATAACAAGCATCTTCATAGTTTCTTGCTCCTTTGGCTTGCTTGATGAAGCCTCAATAAATTTTTCCATGCTTTAATGTAGTTGTAAACTACATTCTATTTTGGACTATATTTTTATTGTGAAAATGTTGCTTGTGTGTTTGTGGAAACATGTTGTTGCCATGAGTTGGATAAAATCTTTTATTGCATTGTGGTTGGGGCTTGGGGGCCAATGAATAAGGATGGCTTCTCCTTGTCATTGGATGTCTTCATTGGGTGGAGAGTGTTTCCTTTCCCCTGATCTTGTTGTGATTAGAATTGGAATAATGATAAATCTACATGTTGTTGTTCTGGAGCAAAGAAAAATGAAATAAAACAGTTGCTAGACCCTTGCTGAGATAAATATTATTGTTATCTTACCACTTGAAGTGGATGAACTTGTATATGTTTTGTAATAGAAATATTTTGTATTGAATATGAAAGTTGTAAATTGAAGAAAGAATTATATTCTGTATGATGAATTTGAGGAATGAAAGAAAGAAGTTGTAAGTTGTATTTTGGAATCAATAAATGAATGTATTACCTTTATCAAATTGCATTGTTGTATTGAATCTGAGAATTTCAATGTATTTTAAGTCTTTGTTTGAAAGGAAGAAATGCGTGTGAGAAAAATACATAATTTTGTCTTTTGAAATGTGTAAAATTTGAAATCAGAATTGAATTTTGGTTTGAATAGTTTGATTTGAATAAAATAAATGTATTAGATTGGGATTGGAATGTATTATATAATATTGGAAGAAGAAAATGGCAAATATACCCTTTAAATTTTGATCTTTGTTTTGTATTTTTAAACTGACAATTATTTAATTCAAAATACACAAACCGAACCTGAAACAAAGAAATTAAAAATGAAACATTAAATTATACATAATAAGATCTAAAGAAATTCATCTAGACATTAACACTTAAGGAATTTCTTATAAAACTTAGTAAACTCAGGTTCAAATCATTTCATTTTCGTTTTGTTGTCAAAGCTATAGAATTTCAAATTGGAGCTCAATCAAAAAAATTTATCTTCCAGATCCATCCTAAATCCATCTAAAAACAATTCTCCATGTTTAACGGATGAGTTGAGGGAAGTAGAAGCAGTTTTCCTTCTAAAATCCTGTAGATCGTTTTCGTGAAATTGACCCCTTAAACTTTATCAAAATTAAAATATTGTGTTTCCTGTGTAAAGAGGATGTCAGGAGATTTCAAGAAAGTCCTCGTTTTCCAAAAACCAACCTCGCTATCAAATGTTATGGCCTTCTTAATTTTTTTCTTCATTTGGTGTAAAAAAAAACTAATAATTCTAACTGTAAAAAATAAAAAATTGGGAAAGATTTCCTTGGCAGTCCAGTGGGCCCCAATTTTTCCTTAGTGCATTTGGTGAAAAAATTCCAAAGGAACGAATTTCCCCGCCTCTCCGCTAACCTATAGGCATTTCTTTTTTGTCAAAAATTGCTTAAGTCCAAAAGATTTTTTTTGGAAAATTTCCCCAGTGGACCTACTGCCCTGCTTTTGCTCTTTGGTTGTCTCTCGCGGGTCTGCAACATTAAAATTAGCCTTTAAAATTTTTTGGGAAAATTTTTCCTAATTTTCCTAGATACCCCACCAGCCCGTAGCCAATCATAGGCTGCCATGTGGCACCACAAGGCATTGGGGGAGGAGCGGTATCCCTTTTTAGCTTCGCACTTCAGAAAATTTTTAGGAAAAATTTCTAAGTTTCCTCTGCCTCCCCGACCATCCTGCAACCAATGATATCTTTGACACATGGTGCCCTAGGCATCGACATAGGCGCAAGAACAATTTGATCTCTAGCACTTTTCGGATGAAAAGACATAATGTCTTAAATCACTCTCCCATGGCCTAATATTCTGTCGGGGTGTTGTAAAACTGACACGTGTCCTCTTCGGGCTTGCAGGCACACGGAGGTAAATCATGATTTTTCTCTGAAGAAGGAAAATGTGCCAAATTTTCTCCCCGATCTGCCGGCCTACACATGGGAAAATTTTCTTCACTAGGCCTGCAAGCCCAGCTCTTGGGAAACATTTTCACCCTAAGGCCCGCCGGCCCATAACTCGAGAAATATGAGGAGTTAGGAGGACTTATTTATATCACCGGAAAAGTGAGGAAATTTCTTAACCAATGGGAATTTTTTTAGAGAATTTTTGAGAGAGTTAATTCTGAGAAAAAATAAGTTGAAGATTTTAAGCTAGTTAGAGAGTGGTGTAGTGTGAAATTACCCTCTTAACCTAATTGGATTTTCTAACCCTAAATTTTGACGTTGTGACCTTTAATAATTGTTAATAGAGAAAAAAAATATAGTATAGTACATTAGTATTGATTTGAAACCTTGCATGTGACAACTATTTTCTTTTAACCTGGTTGAAGACACTTTTAAAATAAAAAAAATTATCCCATAATTTTCCTATCTAATCCTAGGTTGTTTCTTGGGTCTCAAGTGGGTTGTTTTTATGGGCGTTACATAATGTGACTGTTATTCCAAATCAGCCACTTATAAACTCGTAATCGCAAGCTTAAAACACCATATATCAACCCTCTTATTACTCCAAATCATACCTTTAAAATTCATATGAGTTGTAATTCCTGGATTAAAGGAAAAAAACTCATTCAACTTCAATTTAAACACCAATTTCATGCACAAAACTTGTATTTTAATTGGATAGGATCCTTTTATGAGTATGTTCATTTAATAGGAACTAAAAATACTAATCAAATGACTCTTGAATAAAATATATAAGTAGGCAGCTTACCATGTGCCTCCTCAAAGTTATCTTGAATGATTGGTGTCCCTTGGTGATGAAGTTACTTTGCATCATATCTTTTATCACCACTTGGTGTGAATGTATAACATTCTTCATAGATTTTTCATCTAACTGTATTAATGGAAATAAACAATCATTAGCCACAATCCTATTGAATCCTTCCTTTTTAGAGTGTTTTCCATAATGGCTATAATTAAGCATCAAAGTTGCCATGTGTTTCTCCCATTTCAACAAGATGCCCATGATGAAACAAGGATGGTAGTGAAATAGGAGGAGACAAATAATATGAAATGTGACTATTTTTACCATACCTTGTTGTGTCCATGCATGAAACCTCTTTATTTTTCTTACCATGGTCATGTATATCATCAAATTTCCTTGAATGAGCTAGTGTGTTGGAAATTCTAACAAGATCCTTGTCTTCATTCTCACCTAGAACTTTTTCCTCCATCACCAACTTCACTTCACCCATATGAAAATATAATTTTCCTCCTCTTTTGGATCATGCTCCATGGATTTATCTTTAAAAAATGCTCTTTTGTATTGTTGTTCTTAATATTAGTCAATGAATCATTCCTATGAAGTGTTTTAGCCAACACTAGGGCTCCCAATTTACCTATTTTGAACCCCTAAAACTCTTTAAGTGATATGGAATCACAAATATTAAATGAAAGGGCTCTATATTCCTCAAACCATGCATCTATGTTGTGTCTCCTTGGAAACCTTGGAAGGGTTTCTTCTTCATTTGATTTTTCCCATCCAAAGCTAAAAAAATCATTAGGCACTAATAAACTATCCAACAGCAAGGTAGCATTACCTTGGGATGTAGGATCCACAATTCCTCTTTTGTGCTTTTATCCTTATTCCATATTCACACCCCACTCTTGTACCTCCAAGGTGTTGTTTGAAAAATCAGTCAATGACTTCTCTTTGGTAAGAGTGGTTCAAGCCTCTATTGCTTCCAAGGGCTTCTCCCTAGCCATAGATAATAATTTAGAGTTTCCTTTTTCCTTGGACTTGTGTGGGCTTATTCCTTCCTTTTTTTACTCTCAATAACTCAGCAAGAGTCAAGCACTTTCGAATCTCCTCCAAAAGAGTTTTATAATCTTGGAAACATGAAGTAATGTGTTCCCCGAAGGATGATTTACTTTTTCCTCATGCATGGAATCTCTCCTGGTAGGAAAGAAGGATGAAAAGAGTGGGTAGGAGCTTCAATTTGTGTTCTTTGTGGATTCCTTAAGTATTACTAACCCTTTTCACAAATGTTAAAACTTAGTCCATCGCGATTGTGTAGAATAGGAGATAACAATCCCATGGAGTCCATCAACCTCTTTTGGTGTTCTACCAATTTTCCAAGATTTGATTCCATATCTGATCCATAAACCCTTTCCTCATATATTTTTCTCTGATACCATTGTAATATCCCTTTTGGGGATAAAATTGAAATTTAAGGTAATTAGTTGAAAACCAAAGATCTCCAGATCTGATTTTAGAAACCAACCAACTAAAAGTAAAATAATTTTTGCAATTTTCTAGGGAAAAAAAATGTTTACAGAATTCAACTTCACGATTGATACTTCAAAACCCTTAAATTAACCCCACTTGAATTTTCTAAAATTATGATATAACCTCAACAATCATGTAGTCCAAGAAATCTGATTTTTCAATGCCCTAGCTATGAAGATATGAGTTTTATAAAAACATTGTCTTCAGTGTATCTTTAAAAATTCATAATTGAACATAGAAAACACCAAACATCATGAAAGTTGAGATATTTACGTTACAAAATATAGAGAATAAGATGATGATTCCATAATTTCCACAATGTCACTACACATACAAAAACATCACACCAATATAAGTCACACCTTTTGAAATTAAATTTAATTTGCACCAACAATTGATAAAATGGAAGATTTCTCCTTTATAAATCCTAGGGAGATCAACCATGCAAAGAAATCACATATAAACCAATAATATCATTTAAAACATACCTATAAGCATTTTTCTTAGGGTGACAGTTTGTTATAACTAGAAATGAGATCAACAGAAATGAGATAATGTTGGTTTTCATCCACACTACCCTCTTGTCAAGGTTTTTCATCCTTGGGAGGTACTCAATTTAGGGGTTTTTATCCTTGACTTAGGTGGACAAAGGGCTTCAAATATTAACCTTCACCAATAAGATAGATTCACCAAAAATCATTCTTTTAAATGACTAAGTGACCTCCTTATATAGACATAAGGAGTTCCTTTATAATGCAATACAAAAAAGGCCAACCCCTTAAGGGAGGATATTATAAGAGTTCATTAACTGTTGGTCCTACATGTGACAATACTTATTTTATTTCCTAATTACATATCCATCTATTGGAGTGTTAATCACCCAATAGGAATATATAAAACTTATTTCACTATTCCAATGAATTAAGACTTCAATATTTCAAGTATTGGAAGAAATACATATCTATTTTTGTATATTGGTATATTGGATTCCATTATTACTATTATTGGAATCCAATAGTATCAATATTAGATTCCAATATTGTCATTGTTGGAATTATTCTAGTTCCAATTTCATCTATTATTGGATTCAAATATTACTATTATTGGAATCCAATTTGGCTATTATTGGATTCAAATTTCACCATTTTTTAGATTTTAAATTTTGAGAGTACGTAAGGCTAACAACTGCTAACTATTATGAGGCATGGGCACGTTGGATTAATGAATTTTTTTTAACAATAACTTCTTGTGAAATTTAGTTCAAATTCATGAGTGGATGTTAACTATTATTTATTGAGCCCATTGTATTAAGGTTAGTTCTCACTAAATCTTATAAGTCATGATCCCATTGGATTAAATGAAAGTGAAAAATACTCGATGTAAGGTTAGCGTACAATAAATTTTATAAGTCATGTTATCATTGTATTTAAGTGTGATCCCCACACTCTGAAAGTGCGATCCTCACAGTTTGAAAGTGTGTGGCTTGTAATTATAAAGTCTGAGAGCCTCATAATTTTGAATTTCGAGTCCCACGCTCTAAAAATTTTTAGATCCCCACACTATGAAACTTAGAGCCTCACACTTTCGGAGTGAAATCCACCCACTCTGAAGAATCTGAGCTTTGCAATATAAAATTGTGATCATCTCCCTCTAAAAGTGCAAGCCCTGCACTTTTAAAGTTTCAAATTTTCACCTTGAAAGTGCAAAATATCACACTCCAACATTCAGAGTGTGAATATCAAACTTAGAAAGTTCAAGGGAGGCACTTTCAATGTTTACTATGCACATATCCTTAAATTTGGCATGGGTCATAAATTCTAGTTGTGTTATTTTGAATTCTGGTGGAACTCACAACAAAATTACAATATCACCCCGAAATATACCTTATAACAACTCAATTATTATTTTTTGAGATTTTGCAAGTTCACTAGTGTTTATTATTACAAATTATATTTGCAAATAATCATTAAAATCAAATAACAAAGTTGGGAGTTTATGTATATCCCAAATTCTATTACTCTAAAAGATGGTAGAATTTATGTTTTTAAATTGTTCCATTCTCTATATAAAATATGATTCACTTCCATGAGCAACAAAATGAAATAATCCTTAACACAATGTAAGAAAAATGTTTGTGATAAATGTTGTCTTACGCCTTCAGAGATACATTGAACCATTATGTTATAGTTTATGTCAATCAATAGACTCATTGTGTCACAATTATATTTTTTTTAGTCAAGAAATAACAAAATTGGTCTTTCATCATTTTTACATTGAAAGGTTTTATCTCTACATTTTAAATTTGATACAAATTGATACATATACAGTTGTAAATCTTATATGAGGAGTTGTCACTTTTTGTGGACAATTTTATTTACACAAAACATGAATAAATTCACTACCTCTAGAATGGGACTACAGGTTTGGATACAAGTAGTGTTGAGTAATGTAGAACTAGAGGTGCTATCAAAGTAGAGACTATTATTTAAGAGAAGGAATCACCAAAAGAGTGTACTATATATTTATTATTCATCCTTGATGTTCTTGCATATTATGGATCAATGTAAATAATGGTACCCATAACATAGGTAGAGGTGTGGTATTTAGATGAGGAAATTCAATTTGGAATGCCAAAGTATTGATAATTTTTCATCAAAGTTATAATCCAAAAGAATGTTAAAAGTCTTCACATCCCTATAAACAATGTGTGGGTTATATTCATAATAAAGATATGGCTATCTTTCTTTAGCACCATGACTAATATTTAGCCGATCATTCCATTATATCTTAATCTTATTTGATGATCCTAGATGAAAATAAAAAATAATAAAACACCTGTTATATTTTCCAAATATCCATTTTACTATGAAGGTTAGAGGTTGATTGGAAACTTCTATTTCAAAAATTTAATCTACAATGTAAATATTTCTTTTTCTTCATAACATAGTCATTTTAATCACCATGTAGGATGTTTCACAGACTTTTGTTTACCATGTAATCATAAAACATCAGGTTTTCAAGTGGAGAAAGTGAACATCCATGTAGACTCTCAAGATTATGATGCTTGATGCTTCCAACTGTTTTCCCATCAGTTTCAAATGCAAGCAAGCTTACTGGGTAGTGACTATATATTCTCTATATAAAAATTGGCTTAGAATTCTTTAGATCACATTTATAAAGATTGATTGTAGCACCATAACCAATTACATAATTCTCTTTAAGATTTTTTGTGATTGTCATTATGTCATCGTACATCTAAAGAGCCATGTTCATGTGCAGTATGACCAACCTTGGAGAACCTAAATATAACAAATAAGTGTGTCAATAAAGAAATTTAAATATGATATTGCTTTCCGATTTGCTGTCTGATAATCTATACAATTTGAAATCATGTCTTGTCATGTTAGTTTTAACACCTTGCTCCATGTTGTTTGTAGAGCCTTTTGTAAATACCTTTGGATGATTTGAACGGTACATAACTATATTTATGCACAATAATACTACTAAATGCTAACATATGTAAATAATTCTTGGTTTTGAGATGGTTATTGTTCATTGAATTGGGCCACAATTATGTCAGACAACATAATACATATCATACAATAGAAGAATGTCTCTGGAACCCAAGCTATTTAAAATACAACTACTATTTCTTGCATCAATTAATTTGTGATATCAAACCACCAAAATAAACAAAAATAAATTGGTAAGAAGAGAAAATTTGTGTTTATATCTACAACTGTATGGAGGAAAACATGAAAAAAAATTAATGACATGAATTTCCCCAAACAGATTATTGTAGGAAGGTTTTTCTATAAAATAAATAGATCCATTTATAGTAAATTCCATTATTATTGCAAGAGAATTAAATTTAATCCTTTCTCAAAGACCTCCATAACTTTAAAAATTGAAGACATCCAGGTTTCCACAATGATTTAGTGTAACACAATTTGTTTTTTTAACTGATGGGAAGATAGCCATCAAACCACTATTAGCTCATCTATCCTAAAGCTATATAGATTATTTTTTACTTTGACATAAAGATATTCTATAATATATTAACACTAGTGGATGTTAATATAAATTTTTAGAAATGAATTGGAATCTTCAAAAAAACCAAATTTAATAGTTATTAATGGTTGAAATTATGTAGTGAAATGAACAAAAAAACTTTATTAGTTATTTCTTGATTTTTATAGCTGAAGGAGGGTTAACGGATCCCTTTCCCTTTACATTACAGATACAATGAGAAGATAATTCTGAAAAAACCAGATGATCCATAAATACTTTGGTGAAAAAATGCTTAAGGGCCTATGCCAAAAACACAAGTGATTGGGAATACAAAAAAACCCATACCATTAAGACAGACATGATGATTTGGTAACAATGCAACGGGAAAGGCTATATTACAACAAAAAAAAAGTTACATCTTGATGGATTTTGGAAGAACTTATTTATTTAAATGAGATGACACCTTCGTAACATCTACCTTAATGGGCCTAAAAGGAAAAATATGTTCTTTTCAACCAGCAACCTGACTCTTTAACCAATCATATGACTCGCAAAATTACCGGCAAAGAATATCACAATGTGTTTGATTATCTTGCAGTACAATAAAAATATCATCTAGGTCAGGAAAGGGGATAAAATTATCTCCCACCCTCAGTGTCTCACCTCATTTGGATACATGAGACACGAATCACATAAGGACGTCAAACGTTTTGTATAAATATGAAAAGATGGCCATGTCAAGAAAATATTCCTGTTTATAACAAAGCCTTAAATATCAAGGGACATGATGCACTCATGGTTTTTTCTATTTCCACTTTCATGCCAACCCTATACGCTGGCTTGATCTAGTGATGACCCATCCTCAAAGCCCAATCCTTCCCGGGTGTATGATAAGAAGATGACAAAAAAATGTCGAAGTAACTTTTGTATTTACCCTTGGATGTCCCTCTAGAGAAAGATAATAATCCCCAAGAACTCCCTCAATAACAACCAACTCTCTCTATTTCAATTCAAAAAATGGATTTCAAACGATGACGTAAAATTGTGGTATAAAATGCCATTTCACTCACAGATGTGGAAAATTGCATGAAAGGAAACATTGGAAAGGCCATGATAGACAAAATGAAATCCAGTGGAATAAAGAAGAAAGGTGTGAAAATAAGGAAGAGAGGATTAGTAAATATGTTTAGTGACTATTCCATCACATGCTTATAATTAATACAAGCTTGCTAGGGGATTTAATATCGACCTTTATTAGAAAAGGTGATGAGTCTTGGAAAATATTTATTTCCAATCTTATCACACAATTTTCTATAAAATACACCTTTTTATTTGCCTCCCCATATATAACATTTAAGTTCCAATCTATAATTAATGAAAGAATACAAAAGGATTTTTATTCACACATGTTTTTTTATGGCAGCATTAGCAATAATATGAGAGTGGCCTACAATAATTAAATCATTACTATTCAATTCAATAGCAACGGACCAACAATGTTCCAACACTTTAATTTATTGATTCATACATTTATTAATTTACATTTTGTGGTACCAAGGTCCATAATTTATAGTCAGGGACAACCTCGGTAATCAATATCATGATACTACACAATTTAATCTTCAAACAATTAATAATAATTAAAAATAAAATATTATATATTTGGTCCTTTGAATAATTTCAATAATTTTTACATTTAGTTTTAATTTAGTAATTTGGGGTTGATGGTGTTTTTTATTTATGAATAACATCTTATATTCTCTTAACAAGTAAAATGATATAAGAATATTCACCAAAAAATGAGGCAATATGGAAGTACATCCCAAATCCACGAGTTCAAACTAGATAGACAAAAATCCTAGGAGTACATCGAATTATAAAACATCATAAGACAAAAGAGAAAAAAATTAAAGTGTCAAATATGAATTACTGATTGGCAGTGTGCAGATCTTGATCATGACATCAAGAGAAAAACAATTCTGAAGGATAAAAGATTCCCTTCTATTGCTTTCCTTCGATATAACAAATATCGATGTGGTCTTGAACAAAAAAAAAACTCATTACTTAAAATTTAATCAAAATAGTCTAAAAATTCCATACTTCATCTTGTTTCATGATACAAATCATATAACTAGGTAATACAAATGAGTATATTGGAAAATAATTGATCGATACAATATTGTATCGACAGGGTTGGTTAAAGAAAATTCCTTCTACAAAAAGTATACAAAACAAGATTTTCACTAACATTATTTTCTCAATACCCTCTTCAACATTCTCTGTAATAACACCTTCAACAATTGTGAAATGAATTCTATAAATTTACTACATATATGAATAAAACCACACTTCTCTTACATTAATCAAATTCTATCAATCCAAAAAACACATTGCAATAAAAATTCTAGTCATTATTCATGTTATTAATTATGCGACTAGCATCTAGAATAAGGCCACCATTTTTTTCGCAGCTATCTTGCCAAACTAGATTCAAGGATTGGATAGATTTTGACATGCTCAAATAACACTTACAAACAGTTTTTTAATTTTCCTTGGCCCACAAAATTATGTTTATTTTATCAAACACACTATTAGGCATACTCTATGAAAAATATTTGATCAATGCAATAGAAGTACATCATTTAATACTGTGCCATAATATTTTTCACCTTCTCCCTACATATGTGGTTGATCCTTTAGGTATATTTTCTTTGATGGATGATTTTAAGAAAATATGTAAGGCCAAGATGGACAGAACATGTCTTCAGGTTTAACTGAAGTACATATATTACGATGATCTAACATTTCCACACTATGTGGATATGTTTATTAGAATAAATTCTCGATCATAGTAATAGAAAAGCCTTCCCTTTCACTAACTAACAACACTTATCAGTAGAAAAATTTCTTGTCATTAGTCATCCTTATCGAGGTTTTATATTTAAGGATAGTCCATCAAATATAATATAATTACAAATATTGACTTTAAACCTATGGAGATTGTTTTTTTGCATGGTCAAAATATATTTGTCGACAATATCTAGGATAACAGCCGATAGCCTTCTCATCAATGAATAATTTACAAACATAAAACATGTATTGTTCTTAACCAACTTAGAGAAGTCATTATTGAGCAAGAATCATGTTCATCTTTTCCTTAAATTTTTCGTAAAACGTTTAGGAATATTTTGTTTAAAGGGTTATTTCTATAAATATACAGGGCCAAGATGATTAGGATACATCTTCATGTTCAAAATATGTACTTCTATTATTATGCTCTAACTCTTATCTTTGTTGCAAAGACAGAAATTTAATTTAATTAGTGTGATATTTTTTAAAAACAGAAACAGTAGAGCCTATTGAGCGCCAAGCCATTCCTTTCAATAATTAATGTAGGTAAGTGGTCGCTATGAATTTTCTTTGATATGAACCAACATGAAAAATGCCTTGTGATGCCATTTCATCTATTCATATGATCTGTTATTTGAGTGCTATGTTCTGTAAGTATCATAGCTTTGAGGTCGCTAAGCATTTTTTTTACTACGAACTTTTTTTAATTTCTATTTTTTTAAGTAAGAAATAGTATAGCTTAGAGACTACTAATTTATTCCTTTCTCATTTAACATGAAACAATAAGCTTGTCATGCTATGTTATGTAAGTATTCGAGCTTAGTGGTTGTCAGGCATTTATTTTATACGAACTATTTTTTATCTCTATTTTTTAAAATAATAAACAGTCTATCTTTAAGGTCGCAAATCTATTACTTTCTCAAAAGACCTCTGCAGCTTTCAAAAGTAAACAATTTTTGTATTTCACATATTTTGCATCTAAAAATTTCAAAAAAATGCCTAGTGGACAATAATGTTTATTACTATGATCTCTTATTAGAGATATATTTTCTAAATAAGATATTGTTTATCCTAGATTCCGGTAAATCATCCCTTCCTCAAAGTAATCAAGCTTAGTAGTCGCTAAGAATTTTCTTTAATATGATATGTTGTTTGATCTCTATATTCAAAATAAAAAATTTGTCGATCCTAGTGGACGCTAATCTACTCCTCCTTACAATTAGCTAATCTACTCCTGCTAATCTCTATATTCAAAATAAGAAATCATCTTTGTTTTTGAATAAAGTGACTAGTATAATTGAGCAAAAAAAAACTTCAAATGTGGAACATCTAAAATTATTATTTTTCAATGGTGATGCTTTTAAAATTAAAATTTCTAGGTGTCATTTGGCACCTCTAGAATATCAATTACGTGTTATGCATGATGTTAATTTTGATGTTCTTATCTATTCAATGTTGATCAATACTACTCCTACGTTGAGGGATGCACTTCTTCTTCCCTTTTTACCTTCTACAAAGGAACTTTTGTAACTTGAGGATCTAAATGACCTGTAAAGGGAAGAAGTGTACTTCTACATTCCTGACGATTAACATACATTTTTTTACAAAAAAAAATTGGTTAAAATAAAATACAAGTCATTAAATACTAATATGTAGTTTAGAAGGGCTTGCATTATGTCTTTGCACGTTCCTTGTGAATTCATTGTTAAAATTTTCCAGCACCAAAATGATGTAAATGAAAATTAGATTAATACCAATTTTATTGATGTACTCTTCAAGGCTCGAATGATTTGGAGATCTCTAGGATGTTCTGGGAGGCCTGGAGAGGGAAACACAAAGTCAAACATTTTAAAGCTAATGAAACTTAATTTTAGAACATTTGTTCTTAAAATTTAATTTTGTAATAGGCTGAAAATAAATATACTATTTCATCTTTCAATGTAGTTTTTTTAGACGCAATGTCTTTATATTTTCAAAGTGTCTAAGACAAAGACCCTTCATGAAAAATTTACATTTCTATATTTACATGAGGACATATGGAAAAAAAATCTAACTTTTACATGAGGAAATATTTATTTGAATCCAGTGGGCTTGCTTGTTCTCCTTTTAAGGATAAAAAATCTAACTTTTAACCATATTCATTGTCAAGGTTCACAAAGAATTACTTCAGGCCTGTAAGAGGAATGACCGATGAGGAGATATCAATTCTATGAGATATCAATTCTACTAGATAAAGTGTATGCGAGGAAAGTATGGCTAACTCACTTTTTTGAATCACGCATCATAATGGAGACTTCAGATAATTACTATCAAAGAGTAAAAGCTAATAGAAGAATGAGAGTAAAATATATAAAATATATGAAAAGTAAACATCCATCTAATCTTTTATCGGCAAAATGCACTGAAAAAATATTGTTGAAAAATATGCTGTGCATTAATGTCACTACCACCAATTGTGTGTACTCTTGGGACAAGAAACTAAAGGAAAATGAAATTTTGATTCTAGAGGAAGTGCAAAATCGGCAAAAAAAAATTGATGCTAAAGTGGAAGAGGTTCTCCTCGTGGCATCTCAAGTAATTATAGACAACTAAGTGATTGCAATGGAAGGAAATATTCTAGAAAGGATGGAAGACAACGAATAATTTACCAATCAATTTATATATCCCTTCCAGCTCATGTTAGCAACATCTTATATTCCGTCAACTAATCCATTCAATGCAGAGTGCGTGATTGCAGATTTCTACGATTTGTCTAGTATACTCACTTCTGATGAAATAATGGACCTGGTTATAGTTATGAGATCTAGTCTGCTAATTTGTGTATTTATTTTTCTCTTACTAGTTGCCTCTTCAAAAATATTAATAGACACATTAAAAAAATACATGCAAAAAGTAAAAAACAAGAGGGAATCAATTTCTGAAGGTTGTTACAAATTTTATGACAACAGTGCAAAATTTAAAAGCTTTTGTCTTATGTACACAATAATTGATGTGCACATTTATGATGTTAGCGATGGGTATATAGTAAAAATCGGCATGGATTGGATGGATCAACTTCAGCAGAAAATGGTGACTATAAATGAAATTTCCTACAAGGAAAAAAACATCCTTTCCTTTAAGAGATATTTTATTTATTTTAGTCTCATATGTTTACTCGACTCACTTTCGATAATTCTCCAATTATAGTGTTGTATAGAGGTAGTGTTGCAGTGCCTATTTTGGTTGAATTAGATCTATCTGCATTTTTTTATTATTGAATGGCATGATCAAGAAATGTTTTTACAACTTCACTATTGTCATTTGAAAAAAGGTTATGTTCATTAAGATCACTTAAAATAATTCTATTAGTTTTATGTATTTAAACTGATACATATAATATTTATGTAGGAAACCAAACAATAGAGGAAGACATCTTCTCTTCCTCTCCACAAACATACAGAAGAGATGATGTTGATATTAGTATGTTGGAGCCAATTCAACTTGTTTCCCTAGATATTGCTGACTAGACATCCAATGAATCTATAAAAGGAGAGTAGGAAATACTTGTTTTATAAATTTATCTCTACAAGATGTTTTTGATTGTCATTGTTTACATATTTTTAATAATAACTTTAATTTTTTTCATATTTGACGCCAAATGGGGAGGTTTTTTGGCACATCACACATGAACTTGCAGATGAAAAACGGTGTAATAGACAAATACAATTATAAAGAAAACCATTTATAAGACCCTCATAATTGAATAAACCTATAGCAAAGTAGTTTAGTTTTAATATGTATTACCCTAGCGCATTCACTAACATGCATATATTAATTAGATTTAATTTTTAATTGAGTAAATTTTTGGTTTATTGGCTAATATTAATTTTCCAACAATCGAAAAATTTTTACTTTATGTACAGTTGGCTATTAGTGCCCGCTTAGTCCATCATATACTATCAACCCTGGGTAAACATATTCGAGGCATTAATTTCCCCACACAAGAAGAAGCTAGTCACTAATTCACGACAAATCCTACAATCTAAGCAACAAAAGGGCTCTACAAAGTGGAAAGTTGTTTCACGCAATTTGTAATCAACCCCATGCAAGATTTAATTTAAGATTGAACGGCTCTGTTTAGAATTGAACCCATGCTTCAAAAGATCCAACAAACAGGATTGCGAGGCAGAATCTAAGATAGAGTTTAATAGGGTTAGTATTAAGAGAAGACAATGTCAAAAGAAGCAAGAGGCTCAAAGAGAAGGAGTGGAAAAGGTTGGAAGTCTTTGGGCTCTGAAGTAGTTTAGATTAATGAGCTAAAAAAACAACTAACTATAAAAGAGACAGCAAACGTTGCCAAGTGTCTAAACAACGCATCTCCAAAGATTGAATCCAAAGGGGCAGACTCGAACAAGTGTTAGGCCCCCACGTGTCCCAGGCCCAAAGAGGGGAAAATTCAATAGCTAAAAGTCAAAAAACAGATGGGGTGGGCCAGAAATGACTAAGTATAAAAGATGGTAGCAGAGGCTGCCACGTGTCAACTTGGCGCATCTCCAAAGGTAAATCTAAAAGTAGAGGCCCAAATGAGTGCGGGCTCGTCATGTAATCCAACATGCAAAAAAGGGACAAAGCGGGTCGAAAATCGACTAAGTATGAAGAGTGAGTGCCATCTCACCACATGTTTAGGGCCTCAAAAAGGTAAGAGAAGCCATTGAAAATTCCAAGAGCCTGCGGAGGCTTCCACATGTCAACCCGACGCTCCTTCAAAGGTAAAATCCTGAGTGGGTTTCTAAATGAGCGTAGAGCCTCCACGCGTCCGGTTTCATAAAGAGACATGGTCGGGGTTGAATAGTCAAAATAGTGGCAGGTCAGTAGAAGGTTGCAAGTGTCATCTTAGTGCCATTTCAAAGTAAAATTTTGGGTGGGTTTCTAAACAAGCGCAGGCCTCCACGTGTCTAGGGTCAAACTTTTGGTCCTTCCAAGAAAAGGGACTCAGAAAAAATACAAAGGAACCCAAAGAGCTCTCTGAGGCCGCCACATGTCAATCTGGTGCTATTTAAAGAGAAAAAGGTAGGGGCCAAATCTCCAAGGTGCGTGAGGCTGCCACATGGACCCTACAGGGGTAAACTCTTTAAATATTGCACCCCGCAACCCGAATATTCAAAAGGCCATATCTTTTGACTAGAAACTCAAATTTGGGTGGGAGATCAACTTTTTGGAAATGTGTCGACACCCTCTACACCTTAGAAACATGAAATATCATTTTTAGTAGGCTCTGGTAGGTAAAAAATGGGAAAAAATATTCAATGGCATTAACGTATAATTTGACCTCTCAACTACCAGATCTGATTCGATTTGATTAGACAGAGGGAACTAGAATTGACAGATTATGGGCTGATTTGAGAGCTGGATTTAAAGGTTAGTAGTTGAGCTTTCAAAGTAGGATTCAATGCATATCTCAGGGTGGTTGGAGCAGGATTCAAAATTTTCCCTCTTCTCTCTCCTATTCTTCCTATATATTATAATGAAGGGGCATATTCAAAGGGTTCTTAATTGTTTAGAGTCTAGCCCCTATCTCTTTCTTCCTTAGGGTAGAATGCAAAGTCTAAGCCTCCTCCCATGGCTCTATAATGGCATTTTCTTGCCTCAATCCCACTGACGATGCACTATGTAACATTTTGGAGCAATAAAATCTATTTTTTGATGCATCTATCTATCTTTGGCTTATTGTTTTGTGTCTCCTTACCTCTCATTGTCACAGGGTATACTGTGCATATTATGATTTTTGTTGCAGGTTATGGGAGTTGTGCTTAATGGGTTTCAAAGTGGTGCTCTGTGTGAAACCTATCTTTGGTCTGTGGTGCATTATGTCCACCCTCTCCTCTACTCACCTCTCTCCACTTTAGGTAGTCAATTCTGTGATCATCCACTTCCTTTTCTCATGTATCACTGATTAGTGTAGGATATTTCACCCTCTCTGGTCTCTCTCTCTCTCTCTCCTTAGAATGATTAGATTAGGATATACCAGGTTTTTCATGCGCTGGAGTAGCTTGTGGCGGGTAGATTAGGAAGAAAGAACTGGCTTTTTCTGGAGGTCCATCTCAGGTTTTGAAGGTCCCACATATTGCGATATGGTCCCATGTTGTGTAATCACACCGAATTCCCTGCCTCAAAATCAATCCATTTAGGGGTGTTGTGATTCTGCACTAACAATGCCTACTTGTCGCTAATAGACAATTACATCTATGTAATATTGTATAAAAGTGAGTTGTTTCAAGTATTTTTTTACATCGACTTAAAATTTATTTTGAATTAATTAATGTTTTTTTAAATAAAATGAGCATCACAAGAACCTGTAGAAGGGGATTGCAAGGAAATCCAAGATAGAGTCTCAATCAGTAAGTGTTAACATTATGAAATTTTGATCTATTCGAATTGGTTAATATCAAATTGCGGACAATTGAGAAAAAATTACTTCTTTGTAGTTGACCAAATGGATTATTTAATTATTTTCCATTTGGATGGTTTTCTCTATGAGAAAAACCAATCATACAAATATTACAACAATCAAGTTTGGTAAGTGAGACTTTCAACTTGCGAGGTGGGATCAAGGAATTTTTAAAGATAATAGCAGCAACAAATTGTGAAGTGGGATTTTGGTCTAGCTAATCTCTCTTGCGCTGATGTTGAAAATTGATTAATTATTTGAAAATAAATTACCACATTTGAATTCAAACCATTTATTATTTTAGGGAAAAGAACATTGTTGTGTAGAAGAAAAAAATGCAATAAAATATCTCCAAAAGAATTTCCGTAGAGATACTATTTTTTTCAGCTTTAGAAACACATTATGTAATACAATAGGCCCAAAGGGAAACCCTCTAAAAAAAATTTATGATGGGGAAGAAATCCAATGAAGAATTGTTTTTGATAACTAATTTGTACATAAACATATCAGAGATACTGTGTAAGGGTTTGAGTGTTGCAGAGGGCATCCAAAAATCGAAGCAAACATAAAATATATAACTATTAATTATTTCAAAATGTATTTTACAATGATAATCATTCATACAGTCGTATGGTCCCTCTTTATATTATATGTTGAGATTACAAATTTAAAAGTAGGCAATATATATATCTTCACTGAGATTGATATGATATTATAGTTTTATAACTTGTTTTTGAGTTGTGATTAAATACTTTGATGCCTTGTTTTTAATCACTTTTGGAAGCTTACATTGATTCTAACTTGTTTTTATAGATCCTATTGGGAAACCTCAGAAATTACTAGTTTTGGGAGTTTATTGTTGTTTGGAATTTTTGGTATTGGCGATATAATACCTCGTAAGATGGTTCCGGATATTAGTTCTAGGAATAGTGAATACTTTGAATGATATTTTAGTGCTGAATTAATAAGTATTGCATAAAAATATTTTGACACTACCTTATGGTCTTCATTTATGGATTCAATAATAGTGAAATCCACGTTCAGCAAAAAAATTAGATGGTTGCGAGAAACCCACTTCAGGTTCATTTCAGGATTCCAACAATGTAAGTTGAAAACAAACACAAGTCAAAAAATAGTAAACATTTATGGTAATGTCTATGGTGAAAAAAATATACTTTTGGTTGATGACAACGAGATTCTTATCGCATAAGGTCAAAGAGAAAATTACTCTCAAAACCCCAATGCACCAGAGATTTGATGGAAACTATAAGACTGATTAAAAATATCTATACTCAATTATGTACATGGTTAAAATATGCAAGAGAGAAAAAACACATGTGTATATGATTGAAAAAGTTCAAATGCATGATTGATGTTTTAATTAAATATACTTTGATTCTAAATCCATCAATTTATTATGCATTTTTATGGAATAAAGTAAATACCTTAAGGTTCTTAAAGATTCGCAGTGCACAATCATTTTTTCTGATTCTTTTTTGGGCAAGAAAAACATTTTTCTCTAACTTGGGTGAAGAGACAATCGTGGATCATGGACCAATGAAAAAACGAGTTTTCCCAGAGTTCCAAAATTCAAAATTTTGTTTCACATATTGATGTTGTCTTTTCTTAAATAAATAACTATTTTTTCCCCAGTTATCCATGGTTTAGTCTTAAATATATTTCAAAATTGATAGGAACCTTATTCTCAGGAAATAAATAATCCTAGCGGCCGCTAGACTATATAAAATAAATAAATGTTAAGGGAGAGGGGCCAATAGATAAACATAGTCCAATAATTGATATGACTACTGATCACACAATACCCAATAGTTTTCATAGTACTATCTAGTAGTTATTTTTTTTGACATAATAATTATCTAGATTAGCTAATCACATTGTGACATATAAGACATTGTAACCTTGTTTAAGTATTAAAAGTCCAATGTTCAAGCATTTCCACCCATATTCAAGTATTGGTTTCCACCTTGGTTGTAATGTACCTCAAATTTATTATTTTAAATCAATTCAAAGTATGGATTTCCCTCAAATTGAACATTCTAAAGAAAAAACATAAGCTAAAAAAAATTGGAACTACATATGAATATTAAAATCACAATCTCATGCAATAAACAATTAATTGTGTAGACCTCTTAGCTTAGGGTGTGCCACTACTAGCCCCTCTCCCCTATGCTTCTTGATTTGTAAATCCACAGATTATTCTCTAAAATAAAAAAATAATTTTTTACCAGATCTTCATATGTTAATATTAATGATAGCTTGAAAATGATTAAGCCTTGTTCGAAAGAAAAAATAAAGCCAAGGGGCCACTAACATGTATAGAATTGAAACATTTTATGTTTATTGTTTTGTAGATCATTATTTTAAAGATTTTTTGTTTATTTTTGTGTGGAATATTGCATCGTGATCATATAAGAACATTTCATAATGAACAAATGACCCATTTATTGATGATCTATGAATGTAAAAAGATTTCTTAGAAATCTTAGCAAGGTTTGGAATGAAATTTTTAAAATATTGAAAAAATTATTCCAAAGCAAAAAATAGATCCCAACTTCAACTAGCATGTATAAAATAGAAACAGTGATGGCCTCCTTGAGAGTGTGTTGGGGGAAGATTAGAGAGGAAGATAACTAAGACATGGATTTTCATCATCCACCATCAAATATCATCGGGCTAGATGAAAATATCCTTAAGAATATTGTGGAATACAAGTTCAACGAGAATATCCATAAGGTGCTTTACACCACTACGACACACATCTGTAAAGTGGTCAAAGAGCGCCTTAACAATTGTGATCTCTAGCACTATGAGTGGCGCAAGTTCTGCGCTGCTCCAAACTGAGAACCATAAGAAAACTTTAGAGGCATCTCCTTATAAGAAATCATGATTTAGCGCCCCCTCCTGATGGCATCCAAGGATGATGATTCAAAATATGGTGGAGATGTGTTGTCCATCCTAACTATCTCCAAGGGTGGTGTAGTGCTAATGGTTTTCCATACGTGTAATACGAAGGGCGATCACTAGACATCGAAATGGACTTACAAGAATCTCGCCCCTGCTGGTTACACAAACACCTTAACAATGGGTAAGGTCATCGAGGGCCTCAACATAGGTGGAAGAAGAGCTGGCAGTAATGCAAGTTCTTCCTTTATTTGGTGATCAACCTACATCCCTCGCAGTCTGAGGGGTGTTGTGAACCATTCTGGAGACTTCATGCATCGTAAAAATGATTATAATTTTATTCGAGTTACTAATCTTCTTGAGGACAGTATTGATGTTGATCTGCATGATATTTTCAAGCCATTTGGACATATCACGTGTGTCTACGTGGCCATGGATAAGAAGATGGGGGTTAGCAACAGGATTCATTTTATTAATTTTGTCAATAGGGGGGATGCAGAGAGAGCTATCAATATGCTCAATGGTTATGGTTATAATAATTGTATTATCAGAATTGAATGGGCCACTCCTGTGGTAGTTTTCTAGATGATTTGTATTCTTATTTTCTTACCCCTCACGTGAATGAAAGATCTTGAAGTTCTGTATTGTTTGATGTCTTCCACAAAATTTAATGTAAATGATGATACAAACAATTTGAGTTGGTTTCTTTGTTCTTCTAAGAACAAGTTCTCCTAAGATAGTAATTTTTTCTATCATCTATTATTCTATGTTGTTCGTTAATATATGATTTGGATCATCTATGGGGATTAATCCAAATTTAAAAACTTTTTCTTAATTGAAAAAAAAAATTACCTTAAATTTGGTGGAGATGTGTTGTCCACCCTAAACAAGAAGTTTACGTGAGCATAACTATTCTTATTTTTATTCGTAGGGTTTTACGGTGATAAGAAATGATTTGAGTGTCTGCAAACCAATGATAAATTTTCTCCAGATGTATGTGGAGTTCACTGGTTTTCCCTTTTCTTGAGCTAGGGATGAGAGTGATTGCATCTGACAGAGTGAGATGTAGGGATCTTGAATAGGAGGATAATGATACACACATATGTGCCAAACACATGCCCCACACACATGGTGGATTATGATTAAAGAGAATGAGACAAAAATTACATGCTCCACCCTTTAAAGGAACATGTTATACATTTCAAATCATAATGTTAATGACATTTTAAAACTGTTATAAATGTTAGTCCAAGGAAACAAAATAGGTCCTAGCTTCCGCTAGCCAGTATAAAACATAAATAGTGATGGTTTCTGATAGAGTGTGATGGGTGGAGGTAAAAGAGGAGGATAAAAAGGACCTATATTTTCATCATCCATCGCCAAATATGATTTGGCTAGATGAAAACACTGTGAAGAAGATCGTGGAATACAAGTTTAATGAGCATGGCTAGAAATTTGTTCACAGCACTACGACATGCATCCGCAAAGTGGCCAAAGCATTCCTTAACAATTATGATCTCTAGCACCATGAGTGGTGCAATTTCGATGCTGCCACCAACCAATAACCCTAAGAAACATTTATAGGAATCTCATTAGAATAAATCTTGATGCAGTGCCCCCGCTCAGCGGGATCCAAGGATAATGATTCGAAACTTGGTGGAGATCCGCTGTCCATCATGGCTAGATCCAATGGTGGTGCGGTGCTCATGGTTTTCCATATCTGTGGTAAGAAGGGAAATAATAGGATATCAAAATGGACTTACAAGGATCTCACTCCCACCGGTACCAAATAAACCTTAATAATGGATAAGGTTGTCGAGGGCCTCACCATTGGTGGAAATAACGTTGGTGGTACTTCAACTTATTCTATTACTAGGAAATTAACCTACATCCCTCTAAGTCTAAGTAGTGTTGTGGACCACTCTGATGACAACATGTGCTGCAAAAAAATGAAAATTATATTCGAGTTACCAATCTGTTCAAGGAGACGATGGATGCTGATCTGTACAAGATTTTCATGGTGTCTTGATATATCACATGTGTCTACTCGGGCATGGATTAGATGATTGGGGTTACAAGGGGGTTTGGTTTTTTTTAGTTTCTTCAACAAGGAGGATGCACAAAGATCTATCAATAAGCTCAATGGTTGTGGTTATGATAATGGTATTCTCAAACCTGAATGGGCCACTCCTGTGGTATTTTTATAAATGATTTATATTCTTATTTTTTTACCCCTTAAGAAAATGCAATATCTTGATGTTCTTTACTATTTGATGTTTTCCACTGAATTTAACGTAAATGATGATACAAAGGATTTGAGTTGGTTTCTTTGTTATCCTATGAAACATGTTCTGCTAAAAGATTATTTTTTTGACATGCACGGAGATATCCTTGCTCACAAACAAGGTTATCCTCTGTTGATTACGTTCAATAGGTATATACTTTAACAACTACATTTGTTTAATTTTATTTGTAATAGTAATTTACTAGTTAAATTCACTTAAATATAAATAAAATATGAAGATTTAACGGGACCTTAACCCTAAATTGTTCAAGATTTGTCACAGAGAGAATATGGAGCCCTCATTCCCCTCAAAAAATAAAAAAATATTAACTTGAAAACCTTCACGAGAAGTTTACACGAGCATAAGTATTTTTATTTTTATTTTTATTTGTAGTTTTTTACTACAATAACTAGTGATTTGAGTTATTAACGAGAATGAGACAAGCGTTACATATTGAACCCTTTACAAGAAATAGGTTCTACATTTAAAAAATAATGTTAGTGACATTTTAATATTTTTATAAACTCTATTCTAAGCCAACAAATAGAACCTATCAACCTCTAGAAAGTATGAAACAAAAACATTGATGGCATCCAACAGAGTGTGATGGGGGAGCTTAAAGAGGAGGATAACGAAGACCTGGATTTTCATCAGCTACCTATGAATATTATTGGGCTAGATGAAGATGGTGTGAAGAATATCATATAGTAAAAGTTTAACAAGAAATTCAAGAAGGTGGTTGAAACCAATATGACATGCATCCGCAAAGTGGCCAAAGTGTTCCTTAACAAGGGTGATATTTAGCGTCACGAGTGGCGTAAGATCGACGCTACTGCCAACTAATAACCCTTAAAAAAATTTTAAAATCATACCCTTAGAATAAATCCTTCTACAGTGCAGCCGTTCGGTGGGATTCAAGGCCAATGATTCAAAATCAAGTGGAGATGTGATGTCTGTCCTAGCTAACTATTATCTCTTGAAAGTGCACCCTATAGAGAGATGGGTGCATGTTTTTTAAGCATGTAAAATTTGATCTCTCTATTTCGTAGATAAAATGGAAATACCTCAAGTATATGGGTATAGCTAATTTGAGGTGAGTCTCTGGTATCAAGGTTGATTCCATGTTGATGTATCCTAAATTATTAATTGGGTTTTAAAGGTAAAGATGACTATAAAGTAATTAAAACTAAGGTGATACACCAAATTTGTATGAGGGATTTGACTGAGTATATGCACAATTGATATGTGAAATATTTTTAATACATGAGACAATGGTCTTCTACAAAATTTAAGGGCAAACACTTGGTTGTACTAAGGGAAGAATATCAAAACAACACTGATAAGTTAACATGCACATTAAAGTTATGTAGAAAATACCGAATGTGCAGTAGGGTAAGATGATTTATCAGGGAATTTGCATTCACAAGACTAATAGAAACATATAAAAGACTGAAAATAATTGGGAAGGTAGAAATTATTCACACTCAGAAGGCAAAACTGGCAAAAATTTCTTCAGTACTCCTATATCCAAAAACTCCTCTAGAAGTTTTTTTTTGTGCTTTGCAAAGGCACACAACATATAGAAAATATATTTTTCCCCCCTGTTTTAAAAATAGCCCAATGCTTGTACTCACCCATGCATCTTATTTTTATCCTTTACATAATAATAGATAAAGGAATAAAAATAGAACATCCAATTACAAACATGCATTTAATAACCTTGATTACAATTGGTCAACTGAATTTCACTGATCTATTTTTAAGAAAGCTATTTTTAAGATTAAATAATTTGCTAATAAGAAGCTTGCTTTTTGAGAAAGTCTCTTCTGTGATGTAAATTTGTCTTCTTGTGTGTTTTTTCCTCTTGTGAAGCATGCAAAAATTAACTCTCTGTTCATGGGTAAAAGAAATTATAATACTTGCAATATTTCACAAAAATTGAGCTATTTCTGGTAATTAATTTCCCCTGGTTGTCATTCTGAAAACTCCCATTCAAAATATTAGCTAGAAATCTCAATATTTTACTTCCCCAAAAGACAACCATGCTCGAAAATTCAATCCAAAATACCTCTGTAATACATCTTCATCGTTTTTCTGATAAAAAATGTGTATTTTGAAAAATTTCAGCCTGGCATTTTCTCTTGATCTAAGACCTGCACATGTTAAAATTTTATTGCAGTGGAATCATGGTTCAAAAATCCTTGTTTAATAAATTTTTCTTCCTTTCTGTCATATTTTTTTTACTTTTTCCTTATGGAGTTGTACGGGGGGCTATTTTGAGATTTTAACATTTTACAATTTAAATTTTGAAAATGTAAATAACTCTCGATCTTTCCACTCTTTCGCTTTTGCTATAATGGTGACACGTGTACTCTGTGGGCCTAGGCCCGCGGGTGAAATTTTGAACATTCACAAATTTGAAATTTGAATAATTTGGTCAACAACCGCCATTTCACTTGGACTATTTTGCATTGATTCTGATGATCCATTTGTGAGCGTTGATCTCTGTACTTGTCAATTTTTTATCGTTGATCTTCAAAGCATGATTTAGGGTTTCTGACTTGCATTGAATGCATTTTTTGGAAGCTCGAACCACTGTTTGCATTGTTTGTGGAGATTGATCCTCAACCTTTGATATTTGTACCTGTTGAATTCTGATCGTCGATGTATTGACTGTGGTGATTTGCATTGAATTCTGTTGATCATTTTCAATTGTTGATCTCTGGTATCGAGGGATCTCATGCCTTTGATATTTAACTCATGGTTAGGTTTCAGTAACTCACCACCTGAGTCTGCATGGTAAAGGTCAATTCAACCCTAATGGTCATTCCATTCAGATTTTTAGTCTTGCAGGTGAAGCCCTGGAAAAAAAAATTCTCGATGCCTTTGTTGAAGTTTTTCTGAGCTATGTTATTTCAGTCTTTAAAAATCCTCATGCATGTACTTATGTGGTTTGTTACTATTTCTTAGTTTGATTAATTTTTGAGAAAGGTTTGAGCTTGGGTTTATAGCTCCTTACCTTCTTTAGAGCTATGTGAGCTTCTGGGTTTTCGATATTTTTACCTTTTCCTCATCCGCCATTGTTCGAAGTTCTTTGAACTCTCAAAAAAATTATGTGCACATCCTTCTAATTGAAGCCACTTTTGTTTTTGAGTTGACTATTGAAAATGGTGTCGAAGTTTGGTAAGTTCTCTATCTTTGAGCATGGTAATTGATTTTCATTCTTATCTCTATTTTGGAGTATTTGATATTCATTTATTTCTTGCATTTCATGTGACCCCTTGGTTTGACCTTGGCCATTTCAAGTTGAAACTTGTTTCTGTGTTTGGTTTCTGAACTAGATGACCCTATTTCTTACTCTTATTTTGATACCCCTTAATGGGTTCTCCGACTGCAGCCTAAAACTATAATTTTCTCTTGGATTCACCACTTGAAACTGATTTTCAATGGGAATGTAAACTTCTGAAAGAAGACTTTGAAACAATCCTTAGCCTAAATTTGCATATAATTTGATTCAAGGTTTTCTGACCATACCTTATGACTTTGGTAATATCATCATCATATCTGATATATGTAGTGAAATTTCTTATTTGATTGATTCTACCCCTAGAAGTATGATTGTTTGGAAACTGAGTATCCTCTAGTTATGTGTAATAGTCTTGGTTTTATCATTTGTTGGTATTGTATACATTCTGATATTCAGATCTTGAGCCTTTAATGGCTTATCTGAAATTCTAAGCCATGTATCTTTTCAACCACTGTAACCTCATAACTTGTAGAAGTTTACTACCTAGTTTGTAGTCAGAGTTCCATATGATTATCTGGATTGAAGCTCTATTACTTTATACTTGTGCCTGATAGCCATAATAGATGTGTTTTCTGAAATTTGAAATCACAGAATGTATAACTTTCCCTTTTGAAACTGATTTGTTGTTGGAAACTGGAAAATGGTAACTGTTATTTGATCATAGTCAGCTCTTATGTTTCTGCATTGTAACTTCTTCCATCTTGCAGAAGATATTTGAATTTGAGTTACATTAATCCTTCTTTCCATCATATACATGATTTATTTCTTCTTGGCTACAACCTGTACCTGCACACTTTAAGAAAATAGTTAGAAAATACTTAGGCTTTTGGCCTCTCTTGTGTCCATGTTTCTTCTAATCTTTTCTATCTCTTCTTTCTGAGTGACATATGTAGTTTGATCTTCAGGTACCTCTAAATCTCCTATTGCTTAGAGATCCATATGTACAAATTAGGATAGTATAGAAATATGGATTAACCCTGAGCTCTTTATTGATGGTTCCTATCTTTTCACTTTTCAGGTACCATGCTTTGAATTGTGGAGACAAAGATGAAAGAAGCTGGAAGGGGGACAATCTGCACAACAAATAATATACAAAGCCAATAATGGGTTCACTCATACTCCTTTCCTTTCTATTTCATGCATGTGTACCTCTTACTTCAATAGTCAATGTACTTTACTTTTCAGTCACATCCCACGGCTTTTGTGGGAAACATTTGACCTTCCTTGTGAATAAAACATTGAATTCTGAAATTGAGTTGTGTATTTCCTTCTGCATTCTAGCTTCTCTGTATGGATTGTATGATGAACTAAACAACTTAGAAGCATAATTGAATGTCTTAATCATGAAGGAAAGAAACATTGATGAGAACTTGTAACATTCAGTAATGAACCCTAATTTTTTGATATCTGTATTTCTGTTTGCTGCTTCAAAACTCAACACTTCACCTACTCTATAATTTTTTATCTTCGTCAAGACAACATAGTTATCCTTTGGGGCTTTGTGTTCTTTTTCTGAAGATGGTCATGAAATTACAGACTATGTGATCTGTTATTTTTTGTGACAACACACATAACTGCAAATTTCATTTAATCTTATAACTAATTCAACAGTAACAAATGATATTTAACTCCCTTAGTTTAGGTATAATTCACCCATGAATTTCATCATAACGATGAAGTTTCGAGTTGCCCATTTTTACACAAGTGCAAAAATTGTCAACACGAGCTTCAAGGGTGGTGCGGTAGATTTAATTGAAAACACATTTCTGTATAATGTGTATGACTATCTCTATTACTGTTATTTCATATAATATGTGTTTATATATAATAAGTAGCCTTTATTCATATTCTAGTCCTTTGTTTTTTGTGTTCCTCAGACTCCATTATAGTTGTTTCTTTGTCATTTTGCTAGGCTTGGTCTAGTGTGCTTATGGATTTAGGGATTTCTCTCATACAATCAGTCCACTTAAATTTTTGAGAGAATCTTTTATACATGTTGTATTTAATATAATATAATATCCTTTTCATCAAATAATTTATCCAATGCATTGTAAAAAATTTATGACGCCATTAATTTTTTATTGTGTCGAACTTCGTCACACAAGTTGTGGGACTATTTAATTGTTGGTCTTATGTTTTCACCTATCCTCACTCATTTTATCAAGTTTTAGTTTCTATTTTTCCCCTTCCATCTCATGTCATCTACCTGGATACAATCGCATTCATTCTCTTGTGCAACAAAAAGTGGGAAAGCAAATTTCATCTCTATTGTGTCTGACCGTTAGGGGTCGTCTTCTACAATGTCTTCCTAGACTCCGCAGATATTATGACTGTGATTATAAACATCCTAGGTGAGTATTATCTCCATAGCACTTAAGAGAAATCATGTAAAATATGATATTGTAGTCATCCTCATGTTCAATTATACATGGTGTTGTGTGTAGATAAAGTAATGGTCATACCAGTCCCATCCCATTTTATTTACCAATATCATTGTGTGGGTTTGGTCAAAACTCTGGTAGAAGTATGCCTTCCTTGTCTATTTATGTAATTTGTTTTAATCCTTGTATGTCACCTTTTTGGGTTGACACCAGGATTTTTTATGCCGAGGAATTGAAAATTTGGGGCCTAATTTAAATTTTTGACAGCATTCGAAGCATTTTCAATCATATGGGGTTTCTATCTCCATCGTGTCATCCCTAGACCTGGTCACGACTCTTCACAAAAAAAATCCCACCACTTACATTATCGCATGGTTTACTTGAATTCTATTGTTGGAACATCTATCAAGATGATTACAATGCTTTAGGTGGAACCTGTTATCACCGATCACAGCACCCCTGGATGTTGATCAGATTTCAGTTTGATCACTTAAGATCCAGTGTGAGGATAACATGGGTAAATTGGGACTTGCTAATAGACCTCTAGAGAAAGCCTTGCTCCTAAACTACCTGCCACAATCTACTTAATGCAGGAGAAACTGTAAAATTCCAAGGGACCAGAGAGAGAGAATGCATAAAATCTACACTAAAGCATACACCAGAAAAAGAGGGTGTGAGAGTAATCTCCTGAAATGATTAGAAGAGGTTGACAGTTCACCATTCCAGCAAAATGCATTCACAGCAATATTCCAAGCACACACAATAATAATGAATTCCTGCAAGAACATAATATAGACACAATATACTTTTTAAAGGGGCAAGAAGAATGCAAGGAAACACAGCAGGGGAAGATATATCTGCTTCATAATTTCAATCTATACAAGATAGGGCCTGGATCACCATGCAAGGAGTCCACTTGCAACACACTGGCTTTATACCCAAAAACTCCCCCCCCTTACAATGAGCCCAACACTTCATTTTATAGAAAAACCTGAAATCTGTCCTTCAACCACCTGTAAGAGGCATTAAATTGAGTGGAATGGGCATAATTACTTGGAAAAGGCTCCCCAACTGTCCCATGTGCTGCAGCAGAGAAGGAATGATGACCATGCCTCTTAATTGCACTCCCAGCTACCAAATAAAACACTGTTATGGTTTCCTTAAAAAACTCAATCAATTCTGATCAAATCTGGAATTTATTGATTGCTATGCATTGGGCTTGGAACCACGATTCCAACGGTACCAATTTTGTGTGATTTTGCTGAGAAATGGGCCTTCTGACCCAGCCGAATATATTTCTTTTATTTCATAACTCATTAAAAATAAGAAATCCAGTTTTTGTGGCGTAGACGATGTTGTGCTCGTTCCTCCTGAGTCAAAAGTTTGGCCGTTTGAAGTTCCACGGGTCAAATGTTGACTTTTCTCCTCCGCCTTCGGCCATTTCGGCTTTTCCGCGTCCCTTTGTCCCATTTGGTTTCGGTGCTGAAATTTCCCATCGGATCCGACCGGTTCGCGTACTTTTGGCCCGCGCGTCCCATTTGCTTTTGGACTGTCTGGGACAAATTCACCCGGTTCGGCCGGTTCGTGCCTTTTTGTCCCAACTCCCGGGACAAAAGTTCTCATTTCGGCCGGTCGCGGCCGGTTCGCGTACTTTTTCCCAGACTGTTTCGGGCTGCCTTGACTCATTTCGCCCGGTTCGGCCGGTTCGCATCTTTTTGTCCCGCTTGTCCCAAAGGCGACCCTCTCAGCAAATTTTTTACTGTCGAACCGGAATTTCGCGCCCGCTGCGTACTTTTGTCCCAATCCCCGCTGCATTTCAGACTGTTTGTGCTATCGGCCGGTTCGCGCTTTTCTGTCCCACACGTCCCAGAGGCGACCTTGAGCAGGACTTGCCAATTTTGATGATTTTTCCTGGATCGACCTATTTGCCCTTTTGAACCCTTTTTTCACATTTTCTCAGAACTTACTCTCTTCCTCTTGGACAGGGGAGTTAGACAAATATACGGGACTCTAGAAACATATTTTTTGCCCTGACTTAAACTATTTACCTGAGACTAAAGAATTTGATGCACGTTGTCAAAGTTTACCTTGGGGGTGAATTTTGGATAACAGAACCCTAGGGTTGTCTCTATAATTCCCGCTCTATTTTTTGTATTCATGCCTCTATGTTGTGTGCAGGCTTGATTATTCATGTTACATGGCCTCATTATGGTTTTGTACTCATTTTTAATTTTTTATTGTCTTTTATGTAGTCATTTGGCTTGATTTCCGATGGGGGAGAAAAATCAAGTTCAGTCTCTAGAGCATTCTGTTATGTTGGCTCGGGAGGGCGAGGGTGTCATCCTCCACCAGGGTTTACTCTATCTGCTTTTCTCCGTCGCCGCTTCCCACTCCCACCTGCTCCGTGGGTCAACGCCGCCGCTCCCCCTCCCCTTCTCCTCGCCCCCTCCTCCTCCTCCCTCCTCTCCTCTCGGGCGTCGTTGAATCTCCTCTGATTTGGAATTCCGATGTGGCTATTGGAGCCCCCCCGCGACACCTCCATTCCCCCTGCCACCCCCCTCTTTTCCTACGCCCATCTCGTGTCTTTTCTTGGAGGACACAATTACCAGTGGCCATGCTCCTTCTCCTATCTCTACCCTGATTACTCCTGGCTGATATTTCTGGGACTGGATCAACTGTACCCTGATTCCCCGGAAGCGGAGCAGGTGGATTTCAATCAACATGTGGTGGAACCCTTCTTCATTCTGCTGGTAATAAGGACCCCTCTGATGTAAAAGACTTTTTTGCTGACACTCCTCATACCCCTCCAGAAAATAAAACACTAAAATCCTATGATATTATCTTGATGCTAAAATCTTGTACAATCTCAGAGCTGCTATCATTTTTTCCATTCTAAGTAAACTGTAGCGTGCCTTTTTGTGCTCTAAACTTGGGAGGACTATATGGATTCTTCTCTAGGGCGGCTATATACTGTTCGAAGCTCTTCAATGTATTTTTCTTGCAAACATTCTTCTCGGCTTTCTTCCTTGAGCAAAAAATACTGCTCACTTCTCATTAATGTATATTTTCCCCTTTTTCTCGGTTTGGCTTTATGGTGCGACAAGAATATTAATATTATTCTCCTCAAATCTATCATTCGGGTATATCATTTACATTATAAAAATAGTACTAATCTGGACCTAAAATAGAATAAAATACTACTTTTGAAAATATATAATTGGGCCTGGGATCACTTCACTCAAAAGAAACTGGACCTTGTAATTACCAACAATTTTCATTCCACGGGAAGTTAAGTGCTCTCAGCGTGAAGATACTTATAGGGTGGGGACCCATATAACCCTCCGACTCATAGCTCTGGGGAGGAGTAAAAAGCATTTCACTATCTAGAAAAACAAAAATTATGTAATTCATCCCTAAATTTATTGAGATAACAAGTTTCTGTATAATGTAGGCTAAGATATCATTAATAATGTTTACATGTATAATAGAGTGTGATTATCATTAAGAAATTTATAATACAATAAAATATTTAAACCATAATAAATATGTTAATATATAAAAATCGGTGTACAATTTTTTTTATTTCTGGAGAATTCTTATTTGATTAATGTTAAGTTACCTCAGATAAGGGAGACTGACATTAACTAGTGAGTGCTAAGTATTAACTCTCTTAATTTGATTTTTTAAGGTCATATTATCCTCTCCAATTTGAACTATCCGCTGGAAAAATTGTTCACATCTATTTAAGGTGTATAAAGAATTTAAAAATTGTTCAACAATAAGTGTGTTCATAGATATCGTGAAAACAATTTTAATTTTCAACTAATTATTCTGTGAATTTGGGATTCCAATGTGATGAATTGTATTACAACAAAATTGAATTTCTTCTTAAAATGATTAACCATAATTCTACCTTTAGAAAAGGAGTTTTAATTTATTTCATATATATATATATATATATATATAATTATGAAAATACATCCTCCTGACAAGGGGAGTAGGAGAATTATAATTTTCATTTAAAGTGTCAAGCGTATGAGGAAAATTTCCACAGTGATTTCATGTCCCTTCTTTCAAGGTATGTAAGGATGGTGAAAGGTGACGTGAAGGGTTAATGATGAATTACTTCACAAATGTATTACTATTAAAGGGATGTTAATGTTCTTGGAATATGGGTTTATTATTCTATTGGAATCTGAGTTTAGGGGATTTAAATGTTTTTAAAATGTGAGTGTTGTGGGGGTTTATAAGTATTAAGGGGATGTTAATGTTCTTCTAATAATTGGTGTATTGGTATTGTAGTTATGTGGCCAGGTCAATGTAGCATTGAAGAGAGAGTTTTTCTTCATCATAGATTAGTTGTTAATAGGAATATGGGGGAATATTTTGTTCACACTGAGCCTTGGGATCTTAATGATGTTAAATCTGAGGGTATGGAGGTGTTTGATTGAATGGGATTGTAATACTAATTTACTATTTAAATTCATTTAAATCTAAATAAAATATGAAGATTCAACGGAACAGTAACCCTAAATTGCATACTATTTATGAAAGAGAGAATAGAAATACCTCAGACCCATCAAACCCTAAAACATATTAACTCAAAAACCTTGACAATAAGTTTATGCAAGCATAAGTATGCTTTTTTTTTATTTTGTAGGGTTTTACTGCAATAACCAGCAATAAAATTTCTCCAGACGGGTGAGGATTTAACTCATTTTCCCTTTTCTTGAGCTAGGGATGAACAATGATGGTGTTAGATAGAGTGAGAAGATAGGAGGATAATGAAGATCTAAAATTTCTTCTCCCACAGCCAAATATCATCAGGCTGGACCAAAAAGATCATCAAAGATCTTTCTATGGAGTCTTTAAGTTATTTCTGGTTAAGGTTTTATAGGGTTTTTAGTGTTGATAGGATAAGTTGTTTTTTCCTTGAATGCAACAATTCTCCTTTTATTTTGAATTTAATCATTTACTATAATGATTTATTTGATTTAAATAGAACAAAGCTATCAAATCTTGATTTTCTAAGTTGATTTTGACATTTTTTCTCATGGTGACATTTGTTTATTTTTATTTATAGGGTGATTTGAGTGTCTGCAAACCATTAAGATCTACTCCAAAAATGTGAGGATTTCTCGTATTTTCCCATTTTTTGAGTTAGGGGTGATAGTGATGGCGTCTGATAGAGTGAGATGCGAGGAGCTTGAATAGGAGGATAATGAAGATCTTGAATTTTTCCTTTCACCAAATATCATTGGGATGGACAAAGAAGATGGTGGTTTACACCACTACCATGCACATCATAATATGGATTACATTTAATTGTATTCTCATCATGTGGATCGATTCCCTCCACTAGTTTCTTTAGAATATATTCATTCATTTTCTAGTTACAATGAGGTTCGAGCCCATCATAGTAAGCGAACCTAAAAGTATCTCAAAAATCTTCAAATTCATTAGCCTAGTGGCCACTAACCTGTATAAAAATGATAAAAGACATGTAAATGAAATTCAAATTTAACACCAAGTTGTCGCCTTTATTACAACCATTAAAGGACAAGAGAATATGTTCACTGTCCCGTATAAATTAGAAACATGTTTTGTACATAAGATTTCATAAATAATGCCTAGTGAGAGATAGACCATATAGGATAGCATAAGTAACATAGCATTAATAATGGCTAGCGGCCGCTAGCCCTTATAACATAACATAAATAATGACTGACGAGATTTATCCCTTATAACACACCATAAATAATGGCCAGCGGCCGCTATCCCTTATATATGAGAAGCATGTTCTATACATAATATATCATAAATAATGCCTAGCAGATGCTAGCCTGTATAATTGATTCGAATATTTGATTTTAGGTATTCTAATATATGGGACTTTGGAGTACATACAATTCCAATATAGGTGATTTTATATTCTAATATATGTGATTCTAGATTCCGATATATGTGATTTTTGAATCCAATCTATGTGATTTTTGAATCTGATATGTGTGATTTTGAAGTGCAAATAATTCAAGTATTTGACATTTTGGAATCCAAAAATAGCAATATTGGATTCCGATATCGGCTATATTTTTTAGCTTTTGGGACTAGAATAAGTCCCAATTTAGTGAAAAAAGAATTATATAAATACAAATGAAATAAATATAAAACTAATGATGCAATTACGAAGCTAATATCTTCCCCTTGCTTGATCCTTAACGCACAGGGAGAAAATGGGTTAAGGTCTTCAATTGGAATTAGCTCAGAAATGGGACATGACACTCGAGGAAGAAGTAGAGTCAACGCCAAGTGAAAAGTTGACCTTCTTGTAGACATCGTCATTGAGAAACTGAGTAGATTTAGGGCACATCTTAGTGTTAGGGTAAGTGTTGTGAGAGACCATCTTTAGGGGAACATACTTAGTATTCCTGCCATAGATAATTTACCTAATTATTTCTAACTAGTTTTACAACACATAGTGGGATATCCTTCAAACATTTGATGCCATATATTCTTGAGTTGATTCTTTCTAACTAATTTTACAATGAAATATACAACTCTCTATGAGAGGAATTTTTTAAAAATATCCATAGAATCACATGTTGAAATCACTACAAACAAGAAGAGACACCATGATTGTAATTAAATCATTAATTAATATAATTATAATACATCATTATATTTATATTTAATAAAAAATAGAGGCTATTGTAGTTATAAAATGTACTTAAATACAAATAATATTTCTATGAATTTGATGACTCATGGTTATCTTGCATTGTAAACCAATCCCTTGAAGGAAAGGTATAACTACATGTATTGAAACAAGGTCAAAATGGTCAATTGGATATTTAATAAGTTGTCATGTGTGTTTGCCATTTGTAATAACAAGAACTAAACAAAAACATGAAACCCCTAAGTTAATATCAAAATAGGAACATGTTGGTAAAAAAATGTTCATACACATGACAAATTGAATCATAATTCATCTAATATTATGAAATCTAAGACAAAAAATAAAAACATAATTTGCAATTAAATTCAAATATTGTAGTTTCAACAGCCCTTGTAGACATTCACGCAAAATATGGAAACCTAGATAATTCAAGTGAACTATTTGATAGAATGCCTCAAATTGATGTATTCATGAGGATAATATTAATTGTAGGATATGCACAAATCAATTTTTTTGAAAAGGATTTTAAAAAATTCAAGAAAATGCAATTAGAAAATTTATGGAAAAAATCCACAAGATTTTTCAAGAATTCTTCCTGGCTCTGGAACAGGCATATGGATATCCATAAAAGCATAAAGGATGAAGGAAAGTTTTTTTATTTTTTGGATACAACTTCCCTGGTAGACATGCATAAGTATATAATAAATATATAACAACAATATTCTATGTTCATAAATGCCTAATGTTACCTCGTTAATGACTGAAGCGTATCAATGTTCATGTGGGATAAAATGATGGGGCTTTATTGACTTAATCATGTGAATAATATATGGCTTCCTTATCATTTCCTCAGACATGATTGTACTAAATTCAAGGAATGTGGACAAAATGGAATATAATGACCATTGCGGAAAAAAATTAAAAAAATGGGACTCAAAAAATGAAGATTTCTTCTCTCATAATGCTGAAGATATAATTCCTTTAATAATCAGAGTCTACAAAAAAGATAATTTAATAAATAGGGTTCTACTTTAATAGAGAGCTTGGTCATTGAATGGAATTTGTTGATGCATTAGTATTGCATGTTTATGGATTAACATAAATATATGTAAAAAAATTTACACCATTTCAATTATGCACATATTTGGAATAATATTCCAACAATGCTAAAAGATACTAGTTTATAAAGATGAAGGTGTTAAAGGTACTCCCTTAACCATCACTACTAAATGGTAAATTAATTATTTTCATTATAGTCTATCATTAAAAATATGGCTATGATAGTACATATCTCTCCAAGTCTAGTTCCTGCAGCTATTACCATATGATGGGCCTCACGGTTGTGTAAAGGAAATGTCAGGGAGCCCTTGAAGATTATTACTTCATGGGTTTAGGGTGACCCATAGGTAGATATCCTAGTGGACCTAATAGACATATAAAAAAATAGTTTTAAGAGTGCAGTTATGGGAAGATATGGAGGCTTACTACCGATTATCGACTTTGTCAGAGAATTGTGTAATCTGAAATGGTCCTGTAGGATGGAAGTGTGGGCACTGGGAGAGGATAGATTCCTCTTCTAATTCCAAAGGGATGAATATTTGTAAAATTTTCTTATATAAGATCCTTGGTTTTTTAGGAAAACGGCTCTTACCATCTTTTGGTGGTGTCCCAAGCTAAAAACATTTTTTTTCCATTTCTTCATGTGTGGATTCACTTTCCTAGCTTTCCTCTGGAATTCTAGGATCTAGATGTCTTCCTAGGCATTACTAGGTCCATGGGGGTGCTCATCATAGTGGACCCTGTGATGAGGGCTTGTTCACATTTGGTGTTCACTAGGTTGTGTATCAACATCCCTCTTTGAACTTCGGTAGCAAGAAAAATATTCCTTAACACCTCAAAAAATAAATTTGAGCAATAAATAATCATAGTGAAATATCGGGTTATCTATGAGAAATGTAGGCGAATAGGGTATGAGGCGTCATCATGCTGTTGTAATGACATGTCCTCTCAGACAGTGATGGAGTGCCTTATTTCATAGTTGGAGGATGTTGTGCCAGAACTGGGGATGTTTGTAGTGAATATTGTATCAGGGGAAGATGATGTTACCAAGAGTTGTGTTTTCTCCACTTCTAATCCTGGGAATGATATTTGTGCTAGTAAACCCAATCCCTAGGAATACCTTGGGTTGTTTGATGAAGAATCGAGTGAGGATGAAATGGAGGAAAAAGAAGATGGTGAGGTGGTTTCTTGTACACTAGATGTGTCACATACCTCTCCCTTCACCTGGCCTAATCCTCATTCTTCATACATGGTGTGGAGGGGTATTAACATGGAGGAGGGATTAGGCTTACATGACACCGTGCATGGAAAAGGAGTTAGACCAAGATGGCTAGATAAAAATGTAACCTAGTTCAAATTCAAGAAAAAAATTAAATACCCATAGGGATGCCCCTGTATAGGTGTCAGAAAATAGTTTGGGGAGTAATAAAAGGATGAAGGATGGAAGGTTAGGTGAATGGTCTATTGTAGGCCATCGAAACATGCATGATGTTGAATCAAGATTCTATGTTGTTGATGTCACGATGGAAATATGTATGCGAAGTGGGATGAAGGAATTTCCATTTGGATTACTTTCGGTGCACCTTGGTTTGGGACTACCATTAGGGAAAGGTTGACTAAGGTCTTACCGAAGAAGTCCAAAGTTGAGTGATTGGAGCATGTGCTTCAAAGCTACCATGTCGGTGGTGGATTTTTATGTGTCTCTTGTTTTACCTTGTGGTGCCCTCTTGGGATTCCCCCAGTTGTATGTGTTTTATTTTTTCAGGATGCCCTTGATGGCCTTGTTCCTTTGTTGTGGTTTTTCATTTTGTTTTAGCCATTGATAGAGGCATCTTATTTTGTGCATCAATGTTATATCCTTTCTCCCTTTATATTTGGGGGTTTTTGGTCCCCTTAAAACCAAATCATTTTGACCCTAAAACAAAACATTATATTGTAAAAAGTGTCGCATAACTATCCATTAAGGTATAAAGTCCAAAAAAAATCAACGTGGGGTTGAGACCGGATCGTATATAATAATTAAAATAAATGATAAATTATAATTATGATATATTTTTCCTTTTAAAATTAAATGTATCAAACATAAAAAAAATTGATTGAATAGTTTACCTCAAACATTGATGTGGGAGCATAACTTCTTGAGACCATAACTTTTGATCATACTGTTTGATCGTCTTGAAATTTTACAATAAATTATAATATGAATTATAGTTCTCCATGTCAAGATTTCTTGATTGGACGGATGCATTTTATGCCTTTTTAGGCCATAATCCTACATCTCAGGATCTAAAATAGATTCAGGACCTTTTTATGATTTTCTAGAATGTGTAATTTTTATAAATTTTGTTTAGCTTCATGGAATAAGACAAGACTTGGTATAAGACATGATTTAGGGATTTATTTCATGTCTGTAAAATTTAGGGTCCATTTGAGGTTATTTATGTTTTTCATATTAGTTTCGCACTTTTTGGTTTTTTACCCATTTTGGAGATTGATAGAGTTAGTGGGAAATAAAATGTGGATTGTAATGTTTGTCAAGATTAATGTGGATTATGGAATGATAATTTCTGTTTTTCAAAGTTTCTTAAATATTGGCATATTGTGTGCGTTTTTTGGAGGAAATTCACACTTTTGGAGCTAGATCCACATCAATTGGTACATCCAAGCAAAATTTGGATCTGGAGAAAAAAATTTAGGTAATATTTATTCTATTTATCTTTGTTATTTATAACCTCTATTTTATGGCTAGATGTAGGAGAGGAGGTTATTGTTATCCCCAATTAACCCCTCGAGGTAATTTGGATAACCTACATAATCTCCTCATACTAGAGCAAGCAGGAATGATGGAAGGGGAAAAAATTAGATTTCGGGGCCCCTCTGGTCCCCTCTGGCTTCTCTCTAACTTCCCCATCCAAGAAAAATTCAAAGAATTAGAAAAAATTGCAAAAAAAGCAAAAAAATTGGCATGTGCTAGTGTAGTGTGGAAAAATCAGGTTTTTTGGGCCTAGGCCACATAAGTATGTGTAGGACATTTGGGACCTACATGGCTGAAATGGTTGATTTGCAACGAAATTGGAAAAATCAGGTTTTTTTGGCCGAGGCCGCACAGGTTCAGTAGGAACAACCGACGCTCGAAAACATGATTTGCCCAAAATAGCCGAAAATGAAAAGAGTTAGTGAAGTTGAGTAAATTTGGCTTGGGTGGTCTACAGGACATTGGGACATGCAGGACCTGCAGAGGTGAAATGGACACATTCCTTTGTTGTGTGGAAAATTCAGGTCAAAGTGGTCCAGGTAGCACAAGTACGTGTGGGACAGTTGGGAACCAAAAACCCAACTTATCTTATTTTCAAGGTGGATCGAAGGGATGTAGATAGAACATAGGTCAATGGTCCTCATGGACCAGTCAATGTTGGGACAAGTAGGACGTTAGGACCTGATTTTTCCAAAAATGTTGACAAGAAGAAGACTTGCGGGTGAAGCGGAGGTTTTCGGCCCAAGTCGTATAATGGACATACGAGACACCATGACCCGATATAGCTGCATCCAAGGGAAGACAATGCAAATCAGACCCCGAAATTAAAATTAAATAAAAATCTTCAGCTCTAGTCAATTGAAAACCCAGTCCCGCCAAATGACAGAAATGTCTGACAGACCCAAAATACCTTCCCGCATTAAGAAGGCCATAACTTTTGCATTTCTTAGAAAAAACAAACAAAATTGGTACTTTTGGAATCATGTTTCTGATCCCGATGCACATAAATTAATAAATTAAGAATTGGATGAGAAATAGATGGTGAGATTGTAGTAAACGTACCCAGCTTCTAAATAATGTTTTATTTGGTAGTTGGGATAAATTCAATGGGGCATGGGGTAACATTTCTCACTGCTACAAGTCATGGGAAAGTATGGGGAGCAATTTACATGCAACATAACATAATTTTACTTCATTTACTACATCTTCCAAGTGGTTGAAGGACAATTTTTGGAATTTTCGTTTTCCCTCTCTCTCTCTCTCTTCTAAAATTTCTATAAATTGGAGTTTTTGGGCTCATTGTAACGAAGATAGTTTTTTTAAGTAACAAAACTTTGTCAAAATTTATTTGTGAAGTCAATTTTCTATAGGTCCTTGTAGTGGACTCCTTACATGGTGATCCAGGCCCTTATCTTATAATAGATTGAATTGTGCATACTTATGAAGCAATAGATGCAAGTTTTTGGATGTATCTTCCCCTGCTATATTTGTTTGCATTCCTCTTTCCCATTCAACCTCATTGCATATATATTGTGTCTATCATATCCTACTGCATGGATCCATTATCATTGTGTGTGCATGAAATATTATTGTTAATGTAATTTCTAGATTGTGGACAACTATCATCACCCCTTCTAGTATGCATTTTGCTCCTACTCTTCACACATTGGAAGACTATTCTCACTCTCCTTTTCTAGTGTATCACAACTTTACTATATGATTTATTTTCATGCACTCTCTCTCCCTTGTCCCTTGGAAAGTTAGATTAGGATAGATAGTTTTTCCTTCATTAGAGTAGATTTTGGCAAGTAGTTTATGAGCAAGAACTAGCTTTCTCTGGAGGTTTATATCAAGAAGAAATTCCCAAAACTTGGAGATAGTACCAATGTTATCCAATCACACCATGATCTCAAGCACACACGCTTGTGAAAACCATAAGGTGTTATGATTCAAAGATAACAGTTATGCCTATATGAATAGGTAAATGCGGAATATTTAGAGATAACTTGTTAAGATCATAGAAGAAGTTATCAGCCTCAAATGGAGACATGCAAGTGGGGATGTAGACCTAGAGATTTATAGTAAAGAATTACCTCCATTAAGTAATGAAGGAGAAAATGAAGAATAAAATGAGATAGATGAAGAAAAATTGAATGAGAGGCCATTTGAGGATAAATTGATATGATATTTGGAGGTAAATAATGACAAAATCAAGATTACTAATCTTGATAATGACAGAGGGTTACATATAAAGGTGTTGATAGACTAAATGAATAACATGGGAAAATTATTTGATTGTAAAACACTATCAAAGGACAAGGATAATCTTACATGTAGTAAGATGGCTCACCATGCATTGTTTTATTGGCATCACCTAAAAAATGAGAGACAAAGAAAAGGAAAGAAAAAATCATAATTTGGAATAAAATAATGAAAATTTTGATAGAAAACTTTCTTCCTTTAGATTATGCGCAAACACTACTTCAATAATTTCAAAACCTAAGATAGGAAGATCAAAGCATTTAATATTATACCAATGAATTTTACATGCTATCAATTTAAGTAGAATATCAGGATTCTAAATCACAGAAGGCTACAAGATATGTCAATGGGTATTAAGTATACTCTAGTTACATATCCTAGATCATGCATACCAAATTGAAATCAAAGAAGAAAAAAACAAGAATAGTTCAGAAAAGGAGTAAAGAAAGGGTCATCATCATCTCTAATTAGAGGGAGAGGTAGATTAGATTGCTTAAAAGGTTAATCCTCTAATGTCGAATGATATGAAGAATATTGTTAGAGTAGGTTTTTACCTTAGCTCATGTTCACCTAGGTACTTTATTTACCTTTATTATATTTATCCTCACCCACTTATGTGTGTGGATATTTTATTTATTTATTTAGATATTAGGGGGATATTATCTACTTGTTAGGTATAGTTCTTTCATTGATCTATGGTATTTAATAGATCTTTTATGTTTGGTTCTTTCCTAAATCTATCATCTTGACTAGTTCTTTGATGACTAGTTCTTTACATGATTCATGGCTTGATCTACGAACTTGACTGGTTCTTAGATTTTTATTCCTTTCCCATATAAGCAAGGCCCATTCTCAATGTATTTCATTGAGTTCCATAGCAATAGCTGATATTTTTTCTCATTTTTTTGCAATGGTTTTATGTAAATGTATTCTAGTGAGTTGCTTTCATCTTATTTATCATGTTGTTTGATTAGCATCTGTGTTTTTATTGGGGCACTCCTGAGAATAGTAAGTTGCAAACACCCATTGAAATCCTTAGCCCCTGGTCATATGGTATGGTTATATGAGGGCTTAAAGATATGATTCCTATTAGTAGGTGTTTAACTCCATCCCACTTTCATTTTATTTGTGTGGTGATGGAAAGAGAGTTTTATTTTTTTTAGTGGCAGCTAAAATAAATAGTAGAGCATAATATTGAAAAGCTTGTAACTTTTGATCAGTAACTTGGTTTTTAGTGTCATTTTTTACAAAAGTTCCTTTTTTATGCTCTTTCCATTGGAATTATTTTATTTTGAGAATCACACTATAATTATAAAGTGTCATATTGTAATACACACTCATTATAAAGTGCCAAAATATGGGGGGATCTTATTGCATTGTTTGGGGGTCTTATTACATTGCTTGGTTCTTGCATTTATTTTGGTGATATTTTGAAGATGACATCTTTTTTTGCATTAGATCATGTTGAGCCATAAACGACACATAATTACCACACATGTAAACCAAGAAAGGAAACAATAATTAACTGGAAAGGATTATGGGCTTTAACTTCTTCAGAACAACCAATGTTCACTAGATAATACAAGATATTTCAGTATCAGTACAAATTTTATGAGTGTATGGGTTTAATAGGAAATTATGTAAGTGAAAGTATTTTGTTTCATTTGGAAAAATATGACTCTCATTTCTAAATATGGGAGAAATTGTAGGATTTATTTAGTAAGGTGGATCATATGAGATCCATTCAACTTGAAATTGAGATCACCTCTCTTAATCCTGAAGATTTTCCAACAATTATAAACTATCTTACCAAGTTCAAGAATTTTTTGACACAATTGAAGGGGAGTGGAATAAATAAGAAAGATGAAGAGTGTGTTTACTTGATTCTAACCAAGTTGAGAGGACCATTCAAAATTCTTTCTTCAAAATTTTTCTCTAGCATGGATGCCTTAGGTGACACATTCAAAATGCCTAACTTAGAAACATTTTGTAAATGACTTAATAGGGAAGAATCAAAATTGTCTCACCTTGATTCTTCCACCTCTTAAAAGGAATTAGTGAAATCTAATCCTAAGGGAAAGGGAAAACCAAATCAACTTTTTCTCCATCTCAAAATGCTCCTAAACCCAATGAAAACAACTCTAAACCCAAAGAAAACAACTCTAAACCCAAGGATTCTTCTAAATCTAAGAATAAGTATCGCCTTTCAACATATTTTTGTGGCGGTAGTAATCATGAAGAACATAGGCGTTTTAAGTGAATGCAATCCTTATAGGATGCATTCAAGAAACATAAAAATTCTATCTCAAGTTCATCTCCTTATAATCAACATGGAAAAGAACTTAATGTTGTTGAAGATCTCAGTCACCACTTGCAGACAGTTGGGTTATAGATTCTGGTTCTTCTCATCAAATGACTTCTTCTAATGAGTCTTTTATTTCTCTAGGTTTGAGTTCTACTTCCAAAATTGAGTGGAGATTCTTCCTTTCTTTCTGTTACAGGAAAATGTGATATACAAATTGATTGTCGTAGTATCCAAGATGCACTATATGTTCCTAACATCACTACAAATTTGCTTTACGTATATCAAATTTGTCATTCTGGTCAAGGCAAAAAAGTGACTTTTACATAACAATGGGAAGAAGTACGAACTTTTTTGGAGCATAATTCACTTGTTGCACATGGTATTGTTGACCATAGTAATAGACTATATCACTTTGAGGGTTTTGATGACACTTTCTCTATAAGGACAGGATTGGTTTCTCATACAAATTCAGAGAGTAAGCTCTGACATGAAATATTTGGACATCTTAATTACATATATTTGAAGGAGTTGAGCACTCATGGTATGGTAGATGGTCTTCCTAGAGTTTCCTGTCTTGAGGGAGTTTTCTTTGGTTATCCATTAGGGAAACAACACCAAGATCTATTTCCTAAGAATTTGTCTAAGATATCTTCTTCACCACTTGATTTTGTGCATATTATCATGATGGTTTTTCCAACCCCCTCTTTCAATCGAGCTAGGTATGAACTTACCTTTATTGATAATTTCTTGAGGCGTACTTTTGTTTATTTTCTTAAGTAAAAAAGTGATGTTTTTTCACACTTCAAAGTCTTCAAGGCTTTAGTCATGAAACAATATTCTAGTTGCATAAAGAACCTTCATACTAATAATGGGGGGAGTGCTTCAGTAATGCGTTTTCTGACTTTTTGGCAACTTAAGGCATTATTCACCAACATTTGGTTCTTCATACTCCACAAAAAAATGGATAACTATATGATGTATTCTAGAGATATACCTCATATCTATTAGGTGGAAGAAGTTTTTTGGGCTAACTACATTTAAAATTACACACCACATAGAGCACTTGATCATTTGACTTCAGAGGAAGCTTTGTTCAACACTAAGCCAGATGTTTCATTTTTCTGATTATTTGGGAGCCATGCTTGGCCCTTTGTGCCAAATAAGAAAATGAAAGCTATGAATAAGAAGAGTAAACCCTTGATCTTTGTACGGTGTTGTGAGGACATGAGTTGTTATCATCTTTTAGATCCTGATACACATGACGTTCTTTTTCAAACACATGTTTAGTTTGATGAGCTCTTCACTCCTCACGATTCTTCATCTTATTCCATGCCTCCTTATTCTTCTTCATCTCATCATGAGGATCCTTTCTTTTAGGTGATTGATGAGGAGGTTATAAATGGCATTGAGGATCTTATTCAAACTGATGTTGTCACTATGCCTAAGTGGGCTCATTCTACAATGTTTGAGGTAGCACCTTTCATAGAGGATCTTCCACCCACTAGGCATCATCACGCATATTATACAGGTTTTGGACTTTTTTTTCAAGAATTTTATGAGAATCCACAATATTTTTCAAAGGATCATGGGATACAGGAGTGGGATGATGGGATGATATCTTAATATTATTTTTTGATGAAGAATCATATTTGGGATTTGGTTATTTCTTCCTAAAGGAAGAAAGATGGTTAGGAGTAAGTGAGTATACTCAACCAAATACATAGCTGATGGGTCCATTGACAAGTATAAGGCTCATCTTGTTGGAAAGGTTTTTTCACAAGTTTAAGGCATTAATTACTCTAAGACTTTTGCACCAGTTTAAACTATGGATTCTATACACCTTGTACTTTCTCTTTCTGCATCGCAGGGTTGGCTTGTATACCAGATGAATGTGAAGAGTTCCTTGTTACATGGATATCTACAAGAGGAAATATACATGGAGTAGCTAGATTTGTTCAATATTCTTCTCTTGTTTATAGGCTCTGAAGGTCTCTCTATAGTATCAAACAAGCCCCTCAGGCTTGGTATGAGAAGATAGATTCTTTTCTTCTATTTTCTGGTGTTGTTCATTGCCACTCCAATCATACAGTCTATCTCCAACATTTTGGTGAGGATATTGTGATACTTGTCTTGTACATTGAAAATCTTTTACTTACTAGCAGTTATTCTTCAAAAATTTAGAGTGTTTAGAGGGTTATTTCTACACAGTTTAACATGACAGATCTTGGCCTATTGCATTATTTCCTTAGTTTGAAAATTTCTTGGACAAATTCAAGGATTCATGAGTCAGCAAAAGTAATCCCATGATATTCTTAGGTGCTTGGATATGGTTAATTGCAGGCCAAGTCCATCTCCTTTTCAGTCTAGAGTTACACTTACTTCCACATTTACCACACCACTTTGTGATCCTACATTGTATAGGATGTTGGTTGGGAGTCTAATGTAATTGACCCATACTCACTCTAATATTTCATTTGCAGTAGGCCTTGTATGTCAGTTATCACATTCTACTCATAGTATTCATTTGAATGTTGCTAAAAGGATTTTGCATTATTTTCACGGTACTTCCCACTTTTTCCTATACTACACTATGGGTTATACTCAATTGGCTGGGTATACAAATTAGGATTGGGTAGGTCCTATTGATGACATGTGTTCCACTTTTGGCTATTTTTTTTTATCTTGGTTCTTCTTCAGTTGCTTGGGTGTGTAAAAAGAAATAGGTTATTGCACTTTCATCTTCATAGGTAGAGTATAGGGACAGAGTTATCGCGAGCCAACAGATTCTTTGGCTTCAAAAATTATTGATAGAGTTTGGAATCCCATAGGATTCATAGACTGTACTTTGGTGCATGATAACCGAAGTGAAATTCACATTTCTTGCAACCCAGTTGAGCACCAGTGAACCAAGCATATTGAGATACACATCCACTTCATTCACCAACACATTTAGGATGGAGTTCTTTGCTTGGAATATACTATGACTCATTAGTAGGTTACATACATATTTATGAAGCCTTTTGCATCACCTCACTACCTTGAGTTTCCTGGAATGCTTGGGCTTTCATAATTTTTCCTTGGGGGATGTTCGTGAGAACATCTTCCTTCTTCATCTTCTTTCTCCTTCTAGCAGGATTATTTCCTTCTTTTGGTTCAAGATTTCTTCATGGATTTATTGTACATGAGTACCTCATCAGGCCTAGTTGCCGAGACTCATACTATGGACATGCCACTTCTCTTTTGGCCCCTAGCTTCATTTGAGGGGGGGTTTTATAGTAAGTATTTACCTTAGCTCATGTTCACCTAGGTAATTTATTTACCTTTATTTTATTTATCCTCACCCACTTATGCATGTGGATATTTATTTTTATTTATTTAGATATTAGGGGGATATTATTTATTTCTTAGGTATGGTTCTTTCCTTGATCTATGGTATTGACTAGATCCTTAATGTCTAGTTCTTTCCTAAATCTATGGTCTTGACTAGTTCTTTGATGACTAGTTATTTCCATGATTTATGGCTTGATCTAAGACCTTGATTGGTTCTTAGATTTCTTTTCTTTTCCTATATAAGCAAGGCCCATTATCATTATGTTTCATTGAGATCCACAATAATATATGATATTACTACTCATTTGTTTGGAAAGGTTTTATGTAAAGTTATTCTGGAAAATTTCTTGCATCTTATTGATCATTGTGTTTGATTAGCATTTGTGTTCTTGGCCTGGTACGATCTGGTTATCATTCCTTTTAAATATTGTCAAGGTCATAGTAGCTATTAAACAGGTAGGGTTTTAAGGGAGAAAGAGGACATGGTGGTGGACGGGATTGAAATATCCCCCATTGGAAATATACGTGTTATAGATGTGGTGAATAAGGGCTAAAATATATTTAGTGTCTACACTATCCTACATAAGAGAGATGAAAAATAGAACAATGAGTAAATCTGGTTAATGCTAAAGAAGAAGAGGAAATGGATTTTTCATCATACTTGGATTAAACCCACATGATAAGGAGGATGGTGATCATCTCGAGGAAGGAGAAAACATGACATGGTGTGGGTGTTTATTCTAAGCTATAGAAAAATATCTTTGAATAAGATGCACCTATAGAGGGAAGGTATGTAAAATAATCATTTATCATGGTAGATATTAAAATATGGTCTAAAATATGTCGGTTAATAATAAAATTCTAAAATGTAAAAAGCATTTGTATCCATATCGCATATTGTCAATCGATAAATTAACCAGACATCTTTTATCTAGTTAAATTTTTTATTGGAAATACATGTAAGGAAGAGTTGTGGTATGATGATATCTTGATGGGTGTGTGCCATATATTATTGAGAAGAACTTAAAAAAATGACAAAAAGGTTACACATGAGGGAGGAAAAAATAAAAATAAGTTTTTTAAGGAAGGTGTAAAGGTATTCTTGTTACCCTTGAAGGAAGAAGACAAGAGTGAGAACATGTTGGATATAAAGGATTTTTTTGCAAATATCGAAGAATTTGATTGTTTTTGTATATTTTTGGCAATGAAAGTTGAAAAATAGGCATTTTTCATACCCACAACAATGGAAGAGGTACTAAAATAATACACTAATGTCATACCAGACGAGATACTAGATGTGTTTTCTCTGAAGAAGAATATACAACACCATATTGATTTGATATTATGATAAGCCATTCTGAATTATGAAACTTGTAAGATGATTCAAATGTAGAGTGATAAGATAAACAAAAAACATACATATCTGATGAAGAAAGTTTTGTTTAGATATAGAATGAGTCCTTACACGAATCCAACACTCTTGAATCCCAAAAATGATGGAGAATGGAGAATGTGTGTTTATAGTACGATAATAAATAAAATCACAATTATAAACATTGGTTCCCAATTCAGAGATTGGATGATATCATGGATTTATTATTAGAAGATATATAGTTTAGTAAGATTGACCTACAGAGTAGGTACTATTGTATTTGAATCCATGAATGGGATAAATGGAAAATAGCTTTCAAAACAAGAGACGGGTGTTATGAGTGGATAGTGATGGCATTCAGGTTATCTAATACACCCATTACTTTCATAAGGTTGATGAAAAGGGTGTTGTGAGAATATAACGGTCATGATGAAAATTTTTACAAGGAAGAAGTAAACTAGAAGAAGTGGCTACCAAAAAATAAAAAGCAAATGGTATTGTGTGTCTTGGTCAAAATACATTCACTACTAAGAATGGGAGATGCAAAACATATTTACTATATTGGGAGGGTTTGTAGCATGAAGAAAATATGTTGATTCTATACTGGGAGTTGAAGATGATGAAAAGTGGAAAATTAGATAAATTCATCAAATGAATTTATAGGATTAAAATACTTCTCAACCAAAGGGGAATGCTATAGGAGCATAAATTCCGGAGACCATAAATTTTGATCTGACCAATGGATCGTCTTGAAATTTTATAGGGAGTTAGATTACGAAATTTGGTTCATCGTACCAATAAGGCTTAATCGTGTGGATGCTATTTCAGAATTATTGGGGCCAGAATCTTTCATCTAGGGATCTAAAATTGACTCGTGACATTTTGTAGTATTTTTTAGAACTTTGAATTTTAATAACTTCTGGTTTACTTTATGCAATAAGTCATGACTCGGTTGAATCCTTAATTTAGGGATTTATTTCACTTGGGTAAAATTTGGGGTCCATCTGAGGTGTTATTTTTTATCGTTTATTTCAAGTTTTAGGGTTTTTCTTGTTTTAGAGTTTTTAAGAGTTAGTGGGAAATCAAATCCAGATTGTAATGTTAGGCAAGATTAATTTGGATTATGGATTGAGAAAGAATATTTGTGAAATTTCTCAAGTTTTGGCATATTGTGTTTGTTTTCGAGGAACTTATACCTCTTATAGCAAGATGCACATAAGACATGCCCTTTGATTGATATTATAATATATATAAAAAAATCAGAAACAAATGACAGTTCTAGATGGTCTATAGTGAACAGTTAAAAGAAACAATAAAAAGTATAAATTAATTTAATGATTTTGCAAACAAGCTAATTAGAGTAGTATCCTTTTTTAAACCATGTTGTTAATCAAAGAAATGGATTTGAATGAAAAAAAATATTAAAATATTTTTAAAAAGTGATATTTAGAATTTGTTAAAGAAATATATGTGGCTACAAATTTTAGGATGATATTCAATTTACTATAAATTTGGAGACAGATAATAATAACTAACTAATGTGAAAAATAGTTAAATAGTCAATTAAAGTGAATCCATACAATTGAAGTTATATAGCCAAGCTAATCAATTGCCTACAAGTTTGAAAATGGTTTTACAAAAACCATTTAGTATAGAAATGGAAGGTTTTATTAACTATAAAAATTGTTTTTATAATACGATTAACTGATTTTGGACTTCAAAAACTTTAATGATGTTGTTTTGTTTCACTATAGATCACTATGAAATAATACACAAATAGAAAAAACATTACAAAAAGACACACACACCTCATGAAATTCAACAAAAAAAAAATTGTGAATATTTAAAAAAAAATAATGTCCAGATGTAACGAAAAAGGTTAAAGGGACTACAAGAGGTGAAAAGAGAACAAGATGATGAACGAAGGAAGAAAAAAAAAAAAACAAAAAAACAAAACAAAACAAAATATAAGAAGCAGCAAGAAAGACACAGGATGCAAGCAATGCCATGCTTAAGAGGTTCTATGCCTGATAGATCATGACTGATGTGTGAAGTCATGTGCCCGTTTATTCCCTCCGGTGTTGTGTAGAAGGTTGAAGGAATGCACCTATATTATGGGACCTAAGGCTGCCATGATGATGTTTGAGGAGGCCATATCTATGTTGGGTCATCTCCCTGATAAATAAAGCTACACACCTCTGGTCATCATAATGAATAAGGGCACGTAATGAGCCTTGAGTTTCTCGAAAGAGACAATAGTACCTGCCACGGATCTCATAGTACACAAGACAATGAAATATAAAGTGCTCCTCTGATTCAGGTTCATTATTGCAAAGTGTGCAAGTGTGTTGGTATTTAGGAATGTAGTGCTTTGTCTCCATGCGAAGCTGATGAGAGAAAACTTGTAGTTGAGCCAAGGGGAATCTCAAACCAAGTGGGAACCTGATGTATTTGGGGGGAATGACATGTCCCTCATCAATTTGGAGATAATGCTCCAAATAGTGGTGCATTTTTGTTGTTAATAGTTCTAATGGTTCAATCCATGTTGATTTTATGTAAGCTTTGTAGATCTCTATAATTCCTCTATGAATTTCCCTTTTAGGCATGTGGGGAGAATTAATAGAGAATGTGAGAGGAGGAACGTGATCAATATCCAATCTGATGCTTTGGAAGAAATTTATACAATGTGCATACCAAGTGGTTTGGATCCCCAACTCATGTAGCCTCATGGATGATTGGAGAGCCTTGAAGGGGTATCTATTCTACCCAATTGGTGTATCTGCCACACATCTTAGTCTATGGAGTAGCATCACAAGATGGAACATAGTTGAGATTCAGAGAGGGTGCGTGCCAAACTCAGGCAAGATGATTAAATGTGGAACTGAGAATTTTTCCTAGAGAGTCTTGGATATCATGGAGACGAGTAATCTATCAACATGAGCCCAACTACTGTTCTGAATATCAGGTCCCGAAATCTCACAACCATACAACACTTTTGGTGTCACTAGAGTTTGGAAAATATGAAATTTTGCATTGGCATCTTGAAATTGAAGCTGGAAACATTGTCTCTCAAGTGTATTGAGGGTTGAATAACCTTTACATAATCTCTCTTATGCTGCATGAAGTATGTTTAAAGGAGGACCCATGAAAGTCACTCCAAGATAGGTGTAAGAGGAGACCACTTCCACCAAGTGTCCTTTGTACATGAGGTTAATTGCATGGGCATACAAATCCTATGTCTCTCCTAAAGGTGGCAGCTAGTTTTCATATTAATATTAATATTGATACTAGCAAACTATGATCTTATATGTATTAAATTGGAGATTGCTCAAAACTGCAAATAAAAGAAAGAATAGTGGACAAAAAGAGAAAAGAAAATTTGGAACATTTAAATAAGTATACACAAGAGTAAAGAGAAATATTAAAGTAAGATATAAGAAAAACTTAAAGATCTATAACATTGCACAAAATATGTATGAATCAAACTTCCAAGAACAAGTAAATCAAGAAACATTCACCAAGATCCTTAACCAATAAACAATAAATGTCCAAATGAAGATTCTGCACTACCAAGAGTTGATTTTCCTTTTTTTAAACAATTTCTTAAATGTACTTTTCTAATTAATTAATTCCTTTTTGATGTGAATATTGTCCTTGTCAAAGTATATGTAATATCCCAGAGGCTCTTTTAGATCGAGATAATGATAAATTCAATCTTTTACTTGGAAGTATTGCAGGCCTCAGACCAAATATCGATGTTGTGAAAGATTGGTGCATGAGGAAATGGGCATGTAAGTTGGATGTTCTAGATCTGCCAAGGGATGGTTTCCTTTTCTTCTTACAAGATGAATCTGATTTGTAAAAATTTCTTCAGGGTAAGCCGTGGTTTAATGCGAAAGTGGCTCTTAGCCTCTACCGTTGAAGACCTGGGTTTGCATCTAATTTCACATTTCAAGAACTACTTGTTTGGGTTTGCCTCACTGCCCTTCCCTTGGAGTTTTGGGAGATCAAGGTTATTTTGGTGATTGCAAGATCTATGGGTGTGTTGTTGGCTATAAACCCTACTACAAAATCCCAATCTCAACATGTCTTTGCTTGGATTTGTATAAATGTCCCTGTGGACTTGAAGGTGTTTAAGAAATTATTTTATGACTCTTCATGTGATAAATGGGAACAAGTTAATGGCATTGAGAGTTCACCCATCATCTATGATAAGTGTAGGATAGTCAGTTACGAGACTAAGGAAGTGGTCCCATGGGAGTGGGGCCCCTAAATTTTCTTAGCTAGTGTGGAGAGTTTTTTTAGGAGTATTTATAGTAAATGCGGTCCCATGGTATAAAAGTTTTTAGAGTATGTTGCAAGTTTTTAGGGAAAATATTTAAAAATATTGTATTTAAATTTACAATAAAATTCAAAATCAAATCTGCTCATTTATAAATTGCAATTTGGCATAAGATGCTCCTAAACAATAGAAATGGGTGGGGGAAACTTTTACCCCCCCTTTTCACCACACCCTTAAACTCTCCTCCTATAAAAGTGGTGCTCGTTATTTTTAGGAAAAGATTCTAAAATTTCCCATTTCCCTCAATTTTATTTCTCATGGGACCACTTGTTGAATGAAAATAGGAGCAACAAGGCCCTCTATGGCACCCCTACGTAAGAAATGTTGTGCTTCGCAGCCCCAACTGGAGAACACGATATGTTATGATCAACGGATTTTTTTCCCTCATGTTGACGATGAATTGAGAGAAGAAGAAGATACTGACAGTGACGTGGAGGAGGATGGTGAGACAGGTGCCTATGAGGATGCAGAGCTTTCTTGATTGCACCGATGAAGCCGGTTTGGTGGTTATTGGTGCTTTCTCGACAAAGACGGAGAAGGTAGTGATAGGGTACCATTCCAATAGCGACTATTTAGGTGGGAAGAAGGATTAAAAATAAACGAAAAGTTTCAATTCAAATTTTGAACTTGACTGTCCCTCAGTAGGTTTGACCCGTACAACTACAGGTGGAGGCAACAAGGAGATAGGTTCGTGGTTGGAAGGTGACTCGGATGACAGGCTGGAGGTCAACCTTAGAACAGACATTGCTTAGGGCATGGTCCCATGGAGTGGCTTGGGCTCCTATTTTCTTGTAGTGGAAGGTCCCATGGTTATTTTTAAAGCTAGCTAAGGGAAATAAAAGAATATAGGCCTAAAAAATAGGAGCTCCACTTTTTTACCTCCTTAATTTTAAGAGGTGGCTAGAGAGGGGGGCAAGGAGTTCCCCCCTACAGTTTAGGGCTGATATAATCTAATATACATTCCCGCCATTATTTTTTGGTGATTTTTAAAGGGAAATATGATTTTATTTACCCACAAATAACCATAAAAATCCAATGGGATCCTATAATATATTAGTGGGTATTGTTGAGGAAACTAATAAAAAATCACAAGACCTTAAAACTATTAAAATGCTCCTAAATTTTCTTAGCAGCACTCGACACCCGCTGAGATATTTATGGAGCGCCCCCTCCATGGGACCATGCTCCTAGTCCTGCGATGGGGTGTTGATGGGGTTGCTGAACTCCTGGATTGATGGGGAGGGATGAAATACGGTCCTCCCCAAGAGACAATATTCGGTACGGTTGGAAAGAGTGATGCAGAGTTGTTTTCAAACATTCCGGTGGAGGATCTTGATGCTTAGCGATTTCATTTCTTTGGGACAAGTCTCTTTCTCCTGGATATCGTTGTAGTCAACATCGACTTTACCTTGTCTCTTTCCGGGTTTTAAGCCTTGTTCCTTCTTTGGACCACTCATGACCTGACTTATTTGTTGTAGAGTGTTTTTTGATCCCTTCAAAATCAAATCTTTTTTTCCTTATCTAAAAAAAAATCCATTAAATACAATATTTGTTAATTATTAATTAATCATATGTTCTTACCAAAATCATTTTTGAAAGTAATTCTTTTCTATTTGTACATTGTGTTTTTTTTAGTGTTTTCATTTCATATCCTCCTTACCTTATGATATTTCCTACACTTCCTTCCCTATTTCCATTATATATCTCACTTCATCCTTAGACACCCCTTACTGCTTATACCTTATGTGTATAAAATAGTTTATCCAACCTCAATCTAACATTTTAGTTCTAAGCATTCCATCCATATTATAATGTTGACCTCATATGTAGTGACCAATAATTGTTTAAATATTCCCCCCATACGCTATTTATAAGTCTAATTACCTTTATCCATGATAAAAACTAAAATGTTAAGAATAGTCTTAGCCATGTTCTTATTTTTTTATTTTAGTAGGCACTAACACCAATCTATTAGTGGGAAATTTTTTATATATTAGTCTATTAATGGAAAATGTCTTATACACATATAATGAAATTTAAATAGTTAAACTATAAGATATTTATAACACATCTTTAAAATTAGTATGGTATAAAGAAAATGGTAATGTGGGGAAAGATTTATTGTATAAGGAGAAGGATACAGATAAAAAATGGGTCAAGGTTCAAGTTGAGGGTTGAATGGATCTGTCCACGAAATAAATAACACATCACAACTAACCACTATGAGATCAAACATTTGTCCCATTAAGAGAATGGATAATGAGTATGCTTGTTTTTACTTTTTTCGTTTTTCTTCTTCTCTTTTAATAATATTCCACTATATCCACAAGGCTTAGGTTGAAAAATGCTAGGATGGTTGAATTTATTTGCAAGTACACTCATGCAACCCAATGTCAGGCATGCAACCCAATGTCAGGTTAATTCCATCTCTTTACTCATGGATCATTTTTAAACATCACAATACATCAATTTTAATAGGATGCTATAATATGATGGATATTTCCATTTTTTATTTAGGTTACTAGAAATTTAGAAGAATTTCAAGGGTACTTAACTGAGTTCCCATTTCCATAACCCATAACTTATATTAAGTTGGATGATTATACACTCAATTTTACTCTAATCTAATATTATTTTTTGTGGATAATAATGCAACAAAATAGTTTATATGGCCCATTTTAGGCCATTAAGAGAAGAATAATTATTGTGTTACAATAAAATTGTCTAAAAAAACATTATGTGATGTATATTTAATACCGATTTACCAATATGAACACTAACATATCAAATTATATTGCAACTTAATATCATTTCCAAGTTTCAATCACATGAGATTATAAAACTTATCTAGTCAAGCATTAGTAGTGTAGCTAGACATGAATTCAACTATTTTATGCATTTATTTTTTCACAAATATTAAGGATAAATATATACATATCAAATCCCATTTAACAAATGACTCTAAAATTTCAATTATATGAACAATTATACATTTCTCAGTCATCAGGGAGATGAAACTACTCATTAAAATCCTTTTATAGAACTACGTTGAAAGGAACATACAATAAAAGTACCTTTATTAAAAAATGGAACAATGACTCGGGAGCTAGAGAAATCAATCATGAAGTAAGAAAATGAACTAAAATCACTGAAGTAGATTTATGAATTTCTTTAAGTTTTGAGAAATGTATTACATCACAAAGGTTGCATAAGGAGGAATTACTTTTATGAAAATTATTACTTATATAAAAAAGATATCTATTGACTCAATATCAATTATTAAATATGAAAGTTACAAAAGATTTCATATGCTAAAAATCATTGGATCTAATGTTGCAATCATTAGGAAATAGTTGTATTTCAATACTTCGAGAAAAAACTTGAGTTATCCTAAAAAAATAAGATAAAAAAATTCAAATTCTTTTCCATAGTTTGAATATTCCAATGATCTAGGTAATTAATTAGATGTAAAACTAGGAAGAAACAACTAAGACCATACAAAAGTTATGGAAGATGCCGTTTGGATACTAATATTTTGGCTTTATATTAGGATAAAATAATTTTCCTTAAAGAAATCTATTAGACAAGGTAATGGGGGTAGTGGAGGAATAACCCCTAAAATTGAAATAGTTTCATGTTAACTTAGCTAAAACCATGTATCAGTTTTAATTTTATAATGTCCTTATGAAAAATGCAAATGATTCATGGGGCATTGATCTTTCAAGAAGAGAATGATTTATATCTTTAAAGCTATTATAATGTGAAGGTTATGTGGGGTTGGTATATAAGGTTATGAATGCAATATTTCAACAATAGATAGTAATTATAAAGTTTTACTTTTTTGACCCTAACACAATAATATTGAATAAAAAAACAAGTAGGAAGAAGGGTGTATTATGATGCATGTTGAAATAGATGGAGAATTCCCAGCACTGGCGATGCACCTTTTCTAATTATTTAGCCACTTCAATAATTGGAATTAATTTTGGCATCACTTGTCGCTCATGCTAGGAATTTTTAAAAGAAAATGCATTACATGAATTATTTCTCTATAAAATGGCCAATTATCATAAAACATAATCATACAATTCAAGTAACAATTCCATCTAAGTTTGGAGAGAGGTAGATGTTATGAGAACATAATGAATCATTAAGGAAATGTATATTATAGTAAATGGGTTGGGGAATGATCTACCTTTAAGGATATGTATAAGTCTGTTGTAAATCTCAAGTCAAGGTTTAATTTACTTATGGATTCTATTATGTTAGGGGTGAAGGGAATGGATATATGGGTGGAGTATCTAAAGGTGTTGACCCCCTGAGTATGGATTTTGTAGGAGTGATGATGGGGGTGGTGTTAGGTAGTGTGAATTGGGATAAAATCCATTGGGTTTTGGGTGTTCTGTCCAATGTAGCTTTGGATAATGTTTTAGGTGGTGAATGGAGAGTTTACAAGAGGGTATTATTCTCTGTGAGAGGATGGTGATAGTCTATTGAATGATAGAGTGGGGGTTCATTATTATAGTTTTGGAAGGGAATTTATGGTGCTTAAGAGTGGTAAGGGAAGGAATTGAATATTTTTGAGGGGTTTTGGTCTGGTTAGGGGGAAATTGCTAGAGTTTTCTAAGATAAAGGTGGATTCCTTCTTGAATTTTAAAAGAGGCTTGATAGGTTGTGGAGGGGGAGTGGTGAATCAAGGATTTTTTTGGTTTGGAAAAATTTCTTCACAAAATGATAGATGGGTAAACAATGTGGGAAAATATTTTAGGATGTTGGGAAGTGATAAAATACCTACAAGTGTTGGGGCTTCTATGATTAGGAGAAATAGAAGGACTAAAGATGAGCTACTTAGAGGTTTTCTATACAAGATCTTGGTGTCGAACCCTTTCACATTTTCTCTATATAGGGGGGAATATTGTCCATGGTGGTAAATGATTTATTGTTCTTATGAATGTTAGGAGTATGAATGCCCACATGAAACACCACTTAGTGAAGTGATAGTTTGAAGCTAAGAAGGCCAACTACTATATTTTTCCTAAAGAAAAAAATATCGAAGGTAGAAATGGATGGGAAATTGAATTCTAAAATGGAAATACTCAAAGAGTTTCTCTTATGGTGTGGTGGTGAATTCAGAGGGTCTTGGGGTACTTTGAAATATGGGGTCAATTAAACTCAAGCTTTTAGGAAAAGGGGATAATTGGTTGGCTTATGATCTCTGATACTTTAAGGAAGATATTATGGGGGTGATAGTCATTGTATGTGGGACAAATAATATATGTAAGCATAAAGAAATATGGGAGGATATTTTTGAATTTTTGGGGCCAATGTGAGAATCAACACATGTTTCTTAGAGGTGATTTCAATGTCATGTTTTAACAAGATAGTAAAAGGAGGGTATTTTAGGGTAAGCTAATCAAAGAAAGTTTATTTAGAGTTTATTGCAGACAATGTGCTGATGGACTTATTTTCTAAGGAGGGAAAGTATACATGGATGAATAGGAAAAATAATATTGTCGAGAGATTGGATAGATATTTTTCATCTTTAGAGTACTTGAATATGGATTAAAGGTTGGAATAAGATATTTTAAATGTATCTGGGTCTGACCATACCTTAATTTTTCTAACAATAAAGATGGATGAGGCCCCAAAAAAGTTCCAATTAAAGTATGAGTTGATTTGGTATAAACACAATGAATTTAAGGATAATTTAAATAAATGATGGTAGGAATGTGAACCAAGCTATGATAATGCAATGTATAAGATGTCATATAAGTTTATGTAATTGAAAGGGAATCTATGGGACTAGATTCGGTTAGTATTTGGGAATATTTTTTGCTAAGAAAAATAGCTAGAGGATGAGATGGAGGCCATTAAGTTGATTAATCGGTAATAATCCATGAAAGAGGAATAATTTATTTAGAAAGAGATGTTAGAAAGAGATGTTGTTGGGATAACTAAATGAAGTCAATCTTAGAGAGGGTCTTTTTTAGAAATAGAAATCAAAGGATTCATGGTTAAAGGAGGGAAATAGGAATAATTAATTTTTCACCAATAAATAGTAGAAAGAATACATGTGAATATGTTTTACTAAAATTAAGAATGCTACAAGGTTTGAATTGACAACTCTGTTGGTTGGATATTTTGTCAGACCAAAATATGAGGTTCAATCATAGTACACAGGATTAAATCCCTCCTCAAAGACAGGTGAGGCAACCTATTTATTACTAATATAAAACAAAGCAAAAATAATATATACACTATCCACACTATTCTAAACATTGGGGTTGGGATACAATCCTGAAATCCATATCAACACGAGATGGAGATGTTACAACTTTAGGAATGGAATGGATTAGAAAGGAAACTATTAAATATGAAACCGAGCGGAAAGGGAATGAGAGGAATGTATTTTATTTCAAGCAAACACAGATCAAGAAATACTTATATGAGTTTTAGATAATGAGTTTAATATTTGAAATGATTAAAATAATCAAGAACACTAAACAAAGAATAGCTTAAGATCTTGGATGTAAGAATAATATCTCAAGATAGATGAATCCCACAACACAAAGTTTGCAAAATAACACCTGTTCCTATTCCTCAATGATTAAAAGAAAATACAAAGTTTTTCTTCTTCTTCAGAATAGCTCTTGATATTCTAAAAATATCTCTCCTTTTGAATGCACAAGCATCCCTTATTTATAATAGAGAGAGTAGAGAGAAAATAGGATAAATCCTAGAAAATAGTCATTTAATGAGAGTCCTATTTTTACTTGATTCTCATGTAGGAGAACAAGTCAAAATTTGCTTCCTATGTGATGAAACGAAAATGAAAAAGACATGACAATTTATTGATAGAAATGACATGGAACTTTATGTTTATTCTACTTCATCGTCCTTGTCTTCTTCTAGCAAAGCCTGCTTGTCTCAAAATTCTTGGAACTTCTAGATTATGCCCTGCATCTTAGCTTCATTTGGTGCACTAGAATAATCACTTAGAACCTCGCAAGTTTCCTGAGTGTCACTTGCATTTCCAGGAAGTTTCTTCAACCTCTTATTGAGTTTCCTTAGTGATTCCAAAACATTCTCGAGTCCTTATGAATTTATCAATGGTTTTCAGATTGAATATAGAAGCTGGTTCGTGCTGAATTGATTCCTAAATTTTTTTATAGAGATCATCATTAGGAAGAATCTCTGAGCTTTCAGCCAACAGCTTGGTGAAGATCCTAGACAAATCCTCTTCTATGTCATTGGTGGCATCAACCAACTTGATCTCTAGATTCCCTCAACTTGCTGCAAGCTTCACTGAGAATCTTTATCTTGAATCTGATGGATTTGGATAGCTAGAAATGCTTATCCCCATGTCTGGAATGATTCCTTCTTCCATTAAGATCCGGGATGGAACCTATTTCAGTGCATTGAGAGCTTCTAAAGTTAATTCAAGGATCCCGACTTCCTGTGAAAAGTCATCATCCATTTTGTCACCATCCTTCTTTATTTCCTCCAAGGATTTATAAACCTTCACTGTGTCATCAATGACCTCTCTTCCTTGTAAGAGTAGCCTCTTTATCCATTCTTCAACCGTCTTCGCCTGCTTATTGATCTTTTCAATCATAGGTACTGATAAGAAATCAAACCTGATAGGAGTAGGGGTAGAAGATGACGGTGTTGACTGAGAGGGCTTTGAGAGCTTGAGCAATACTTCCATTAACCGTTCAACTTTCTCCTTTAGCTCATCTCTTCTCACCTTCTTTTCCCTTAGCTTCTGGCATAGCACGTTCATGGCATCCTACACATCCTGTTGTGCTCCTTCTATTGTTACCTTTCCAAGATCAACCCTAGTAATTTGATAATCAGTAACCACTATATCCTCCTTTGTTTTGTCATGCACAAGAGTGGAAATCTCTACAAACTTATGCCCTGAGGCATCCACTGAAACCATTGAAACTATTTTAGGTTTTTTTGGTAGATTTGGCAGGAGAGGGCTTGAGTGAACTGAAGTCGAAGGATGGTAGGAGGAGCTACCACCTTCCTCTTCCTTGGAGTTTGATCAACCAACCATTGAGGTACAATGGAAGAATTTTCCCCAATCGAAGGTGTTATGGTTGTATCTATAGGTGGGGGAAGGTTTACTTGTGGAGTAGTGATGACTGTAAGTGTGGTGAGTGTGGGGATAGATTTAAGTGAAGGAAGGTGTGGAAGGAGGAGGCATATCTATGGCCATCATAGGTCCAACAGAGAGAGGTGAGAGGTTGGTGAAAATGTTAGCCATGGCTAATGAGAGTGGCATCGAAATATGAGATGAGGAAGGTTGGGAGAGAAGAGGTAAAAAAATCTAAAGCCAAAGCTTGAGAAGAAAGAGAAATACTTACCTTCCGACGAGAAATCAACAAAAGGAGAAACAGAGAGGTTGAGCTGAACCTTGATCTTCTGAAAGAATTTTTCCTTGTTCTAGTGGAGGAGGTGAATCCAATATCTAAAATTTTTATGTAGAAGTAGTGGAAGATGATTCGGCTCCGTTGCTTTTCTCCTTTTCTGAACAAACTTAAACTTTATTTGCCTCTTGGTAGGGCTTTTATCCATCTTCCTTCTCTCCCTTGGAGGGTCCCGCTTCTAAAGTAGATATTTTTGAAAATATCTTTTCCTTATAACTCATTCCCCAAGAAATGAGCCATGCCTTGGTTTGGACAAGAGTATGAGTAGCTCTTTCAATCATAGAAGGCTTTTTCAGCAACAAACTAATCAATGGTTGGGAATCCGAGTTGGTCTCCATCTAACTATTCATACCTAGTGTCCAGAACACTTTCATTGTCCACAGTGCCTTCGGGGATGTCAACTAGATCTAACATCTGAATTTCTTCAAGTGTCAGTTTGTTGTTGTCATTTCTTCAGATGGAAAATTCATCCCAAAGATCAACCCAAATATCTTCCACAGTGGGCATATGCAGGTACAAGGTTCCATATGACTTGAGGACTCCTTGAGATGCCGAATCCTTCCTTGAGCTACATATGTTTCTTTAATTTTTCCTAAACCTCGTGCACCACATTCTTGGCCTTAACCATGTGTAGAATATGTATACCTTCTAATGGAAATAGGGAAGGAGATGATGGCTTTGTGCCTGCTTTGTTGGAATTTGTGAAAATCAAACAATTTTATGACCAAATTCCATAAGGATCAATTTATCACCTGGGAACCTAGGAAGATGAAAAGGATTACCATGTAACCTTACCACTCAAAGATAAGTAAAACTTCTTGAATTGAAAGAAAATGCAACCCCATTTTAACACTTCAGCCCATGCTTCATCGGAAACCCTTCTCTTTGTCAGATCAGGATCTCAATTTGCAAATGTTTTCATAGAAGAAGGTGTCATTTCACTCTTCTATATTGGTATTCAAACCCTTTTATTGGAAGCTGAGGGAAGAACCAATATATGTGTTCCATTGCTTGTTTTTCCCTTTGTATCTAGCCTTGAGGTATTTCTCATGCTTGTTACTGCATAGGTGGCGTATGACATCATATAAAACTTATCGGTAGATAAGACTGTTTTCATTTAGGAGTCTATCTCGTCACTTATGAGGCTACCCCAATCAATCCCTTGGTAATTCATCTTTATGACAACCATGAATTGGTATATCCACCCTTGGAAATATCCTTTGAATCTGGGAGCCCAAATAACTGGCTCAGTAGGGTGATGATATCACTGATTTCAAGAATGAAATCACTTCTAGGGACCAACTTGGGAAACCTAGAAATGGCTGGCTTAGCCTTGATCAAGAACTTCTTGTTTACATGCTTGATGTAGTCTTCCTGATCTTGTCCCAAGCCCTTTGTGCTGACTTGAAGGTTTAAATCAACATATTCCTCAAAGTTGGGAAACCTTAGGAGTTGATCAAAGTAACCTCTGTCTCAATTTCACTATAGAATCTCCTGCTTGATTTCTTACTGAGCAGGAGGCTAAGTCATAGTTGGAAGCGCAAGGACAAGATGAATTCAGGGCATTGAGCTGATATTGGAAATCCTACTGCAAGAGGGAGACCGTTGCTAGCTATCGACTTCATCATGGAATTCTGAGAAGAATCCTCAATTATTTTCCAGAAGTCCTCCATATCTATATTACTGAGCTCTGTGTCCCGAATGTCATAATTATCAGCTTATTTAAGAAGGAGACTCCATCTTCTAATACTTATACTTCATCTCTCCTATCCTATCTAACTTATATTTAGATTGGTATGGGGTCCCACATGAGGAGTCTCGAATAAGAAATGCCTTGATGATTTCTAGCAATAGCAATCGGGATTGAAAGTTTTTTGGAAAATTCACACAGACCCGCCACATTGTTCACCTTTTGAGAATTGTAAAACACGTTAGGAAACCTGACACAATGGAGTGTACATCAGAAGTTAGGACATGTTGAGCATCGATGAAAACCCGACACACTGCTGAAGTGAGGAAGTGTTGAACAAGTGGGAAAACCTCGATGCACATGATGGAACTTAGAGGGATGTTGAGTAGGTAGAAAATCCTCGACACACTGCGGATCTTGATGGATGTCAAGCACTTATAAAAACCCAAAACAAGGAGGAGAAAGTGGGATGTTAAACACGTTGTAAAACCTTGAACCAAATATATTGGGTTTCTGACATGTCAGGATATGAGAAATTCCCGCCTCGTGATCACTTAGGAATTTGAAGACTCTTTTTTAAAACTATAAGGTACAACCTTATGAAAAATAATTAAATAACCTAGGGGTGAATTTCAAACAAGAACCCATATGGGAATAATACAAGAATCAAGGAATATTACCCAAAACCCTAAACTAGTAATCGAGGATGAAATAAAATAGAAACCCCAAATGAACACCTCAGGAAATAAACCAAAAAGCTTCAAAATAGAAAGAAGAGAAGAGTACCTTCAACAAGCTCCAAAAATGATCAAAGATAGGATGGCAAAATCGATCAGGAAGCTCGATCATGTTTGGAGGTGGAAGAAGCATAAATGGAAATCCAATGCAGTAAAAACGTACAAAGTAATAAATGACGTGGAAAACCAACTATTTATAACAACCTAACATTAATTATAGCTGACTTGATGTGTGTGCAAACTACCAGACAACTGAGACATTAATGAAATTTCATCATGCTTAGAGAATCCGAAAACCTAATAAAAAGAATTTGATTCAATGTCAGGTTTCAGGTTTTGGGAAACAAACGATATGAAACATGCATTTGGAAAAGCATGTTCCGATGCTTGGATGTTCCAAAAACCCGACATAATGGACTTAGGACAATCGGGTTTCAGGTTTTAGGGAACATGAGACATGTTGCATGCAAAGAACATGTTTTCATATAATAAAAACATGACAACCCAAAAATCTCTTTCAAAGGGAATTTTAAGATATTTTTAAAAAAAAATTCCTATGGTTATCTCAATTTTAGCTAAAATCACTAAAACAAGATAACAGTTGGCTCAAGTTGGGGAATTTATTTGAGACATCAAAACTAAGAGAACTCATGTATCAAAAAGCTTTATCCATTAGGCTATGAAGTCAGGAGAAGAGAAACCAAAAACAAACAAAGAAAGAAAGAAATAAAAGCAAACACACAACATAAAATAAATTACAATACAGTACAAGAGAGCATCTTGCATTACTGATGGAACAACTTTAGATGTTGGCAACTAAAAGGTAGAAGGATTAACTCTCCATCAAGATATGATAGACAAAAGTCTATTTTCACCATTCAGCTAATGAATATTGAAAGGACCTTTCCATATAGGAATCGAACTTGCCATGCATCCCTTTCTGTTCTCTTTTCTTATCCTAGAGAAGTACTATATATCCAATCTAGAAATCTCGTTGCTTTGATTTTTTGTCAAATATATTTTTGAATTTTCTCTCATGTTATGCAATGAGATCAACCACCTTGCTCCATTCTTATTTTATCGTGACTAGGTATATTGTCCTTTTCTCAATGGAACTTTGAAAAGTTTCATCCTCTATTGCTTTAGCTGACGATAAGGTTGGAAATTCTACAGAGATAGGAATATCAACATCAATGCCATACAACACCTGGAATGGGGACATTACAATAGTTCACATAGGAGTAATCCAATCTACCCATAACGCATCATACAATGCATTGTGCCATGTCCTCTAATTGTCATCGACCAAATTTCTGATTATGGTCACCAGGTTCTTGTTGCTTGATTCAGCGTGACCATTACCTTAGGGGTAATAATTGGATGAATGAGCCAACGTGATCCGAAATCCATAGAAAAATTTTGTCAACTCATGTGATGAGAAATTGGAAGCATTGTTAGCAAATATCTTGTGAGGCACACCGAATCTAACAATTATATTCTCCTTGAGAAAGTTACACATAACTTCGGAGGTTTCCTGCTTGATTAGCGCAGCTTCCACCCACTTGGTGAAATAGTCTATTGCAGTGAGCACATAATTATAACTAAAAATGGAGGCATGATTTAGTATTCCAATGAAATAATTTCCCCATTGGTTAAAAGGTTCTTCAATTATCACAAGCTTCAAGGGAAGAGATGCCATCTTAGGACAACAAACGAAATGTTGACAAGCTTCACACTTAACCACCCATTCAGCCGAATCTCGAAAGAGAGTAGGCCAATAATACCTGGCCTATAAGATGTTGTAAGCCGTCACAGAGGAAGATAAATTTCCTCCACATACGAGATTGTGGAAGGATTCTAGCAACCTTATCTGCTGAGACATATTGACACAATGCAGGAATACATCATCAATACCCTTCTTTTATATACCATTATCCCATACAACGTATCTTGTGGACCTTAATTTAACCGTCCTCTCCTCTTTTTGGCTTAAATGCAGGTTACATTCACCGTAAGTTAAAAATAAAGTTATATCTACATGTCATTCATCGGTTATGCTTACAAAAAGAACCATGGTAAATTCTGAAGAAGTACATACAGTTTCTTTGCATTTTGTCTCATAATTGTTTTTTGCGATCAATTGGCACAAGCCTCTTCCTTTTACCAACTTGGTAGGTCTGATTTCCAAGTCATATTCTTGGAATTTGGCTATCCATTTACCCCATTGACTACCCAACTCTTGTTGATTAAAAATGGACTTAACTGTAGTATCAGGAATAAGAACACGAGTGTAAGAACTCAACACATAATACCTAAAATGATTCACTTCTGTCACCACTGCATAAGCATGATTTTTAATTTGTGAAATCTTCAATTCATTTTCCTTTAGTGGTCATCTCATGAAAGCAATGGGATATTTGATTCCTTCTTCATTCTCCTACATCGGGATGGCTAATATTGTATCTGCGGAAGTGTAGCTGTACATGATGAAATCCTTCTTAAAGTCTGGGCATACCAGAATAGGAGAATGAGAAATTTCTCTTTTGAATTATTTGAAAGAAATATTCCCTTCACTCCTCCATTGAAATGGAGTTAGATACAAATATTCTTAGGAAATTGATCTTTTTGAAAAAGTAATGTACCTAGGTTTTTCTTGTAGTTAGGGTAAGGCTTTGGATGGCCTTCACCCACTCTGGGTCGATATTGGTTCCTTCTTTACTCATGATTTGACCCAGTAATTTAACATCTGTTACTCCAAACATGGAATTTTTAGGATTTAATGAAATCCCATGACACGTGCATCTTAAGAGTACCTTCTCCAGGTGATCATAATGATCACTTCACTTCTTAGAGAAGACCAGCAAGTCATCCCAATATACAACTATGAATTTTCCCATCAAATCTCTAAAAGATAATTCCATAGCTCTTTGAAACATGGCTCCAGTGTTAATCAAACCAAAAGGCATCATCCTGTAAGCAAAGGCCCCCATGGGGTGGTGAATGTTGTTTTATGTTGATCCTCAACGGCTACCTCAATCTGATTATTCCCCAAAAATCTGTCAAGCATGGATAACATTTCTTATCCAGTCATAGTCTACAATACTTGATCGATGATAGGAATTGGGTAATTTTATTTCAATGAAGACTGATTAAGGTTCCGAAAATCAAAACAAATCCAGATCTCACCATTCTTCTTTCTGATAGGGAAGATGTTAGCAACCTAGGTAGAATGATGGATTGGGAAAATAATCTTTACATCTAACATCTTTTGAATTTATGCAAGAATAGTCCTTTAGATCTTTGGGTTGTAATACATTTTCTTTTTCCTATAGGGTCTGACATCAGAATTCAAATGGATGCTATGTTGCACATCCTTGGGCTTGAAAGACTTTAGATCTACATAGGACCATGCCAAGACATCCATATATCTCTTCAGAAGTGAAGTGAATCTTCCTTTATCCTTAGGAGAACAAAAATTTCTAATGTTTACCATCTATGGTTGGTCAAAAGACCCTAAATTAACTTGATCTACCTCCGAAGAGGAGACACCTTAAGCTTGAATTTTATCCTAAATAAAACATTCATGATTTTCAAACAGACCTTCCAGAGAAACCAATCCCTTCAGAATCTTATTTCCTTTGAGACAGATGAATTCGCCATCAATATCTTGATATGAATTTGAGATGGACTTGCAGAAAGCTGATTCTGATCCTACAAAATAAATCTCACTAAAATTATCTGCTTTCTCAAGAAAATAAAATACTTGTTGATCATAATTGAACACTTGCCAATGTGCTTAATTATTTGGAACACTTGGACGATACACAATATTAATGGTATACTTGTCTTGTTTGAAATTTGGGTGAGGAAGGAGAAGAGATGCAGACATGACTAAAGAATCATCTTTATAGTTGTAATCTCTCAAAAATGCCTTGATGGAAAAAGCATCAAAGCATTCTATGTTGTCCCACACCTTATTCGTGTAATGCCTTAGGCGATCATTTTTTACCTGATAGATCCCCCTTACTTGATTTACAATACACTCAGCATCTCCCTGCACTTCGATATTTTAGATTCCTTTTTTCCTTACCATTTCTCATCCTAATAACAAAACTTCATATTTGGTCATGTTATTAGTATTGTCAAACTACATCTTGAAGGTGAAGGGAAAGATCTTGAAATCTGGAGATATAAGAACCACACCACCGCCCAACCCAGTAGTTGAATAACTCCTGTCAAACTTGAGGGTCCAAATAGCATTAGGATCATCTTCCCTGATACCTACAGAAGGAACCTCTGATTTCATGAAATAATTTCCCAATCCTACATCTTCAAAGAGAATTTGATATTTGGGGTCATCTAATTTAGTGACCAGGTACTTTGTTTGCGCTTCAGGGTGGATGACATGAGAAAATCCATTTAGTAGAATTTTATCTTTGGTCCAGTCCATATTGATTTCTCCTTAGACATATTCGTAAAAATCACTTCCTAAGAGAATACCATAAGCAGCTGGGATATCAACAACCAGGATAGTCATTTTTACTCTCTTTTCTGGGAATGTGACAAATGTAAATTATACATCCTTAATTTGGCCAATCAAGGGGACTTTCTTGGTTTCCATGGAGTAACACCACCCATAAGATTTAGTTAAGGTAAGTCCAAGGGCATGCGCTACTTCTTCTGCCATCATGTTATCAGAGGCTCCTAAGTCAATTATGTAATTGTTGAGTTTAAACCCATTTATAAGTAAGGAAAATAAAACAAATCAATCTTTCCTGACGAAGCAATAGAGGTCATATTATTTTGAGGTAAAGGTTGAGTGGGGCTAGGAAATATTCCTTTTGAAGATGAATGGATAGCAGCCTTGCTTCTAATGAGTTTGGAAAGTTTCTCAAATTACTCAGGATTAGACTGAAGGTACTTGGCTTTTGACATTTGGATCTTAGTTTTCTTTGCATGATCAATAATGTCAAAATTCGTATATGAAGGAATGATGGTGGGCTACGTTCTGGTTACACTGGTCTGAGATGAGGTACTGGTCTTTGGAGTAGGAGAAAGAGAGTTATAAGAAGAAGTTACCTTTTTACTTGTATCCTTTTAAGTTTGCATCTAGATAAGAGAGCCTCTTTTTGCCATAACAATGGGAGCTTCTTTACCCTTCTCCTTAGATCCTTCAACCGGATTTCTAGGGTTCTGTGATTGAGCTCGAGTGAAGATTGTAAATGACTGACCATCATGATTGCATTTGTCTTCCTCATACTCCAAGTACCCAAAGTTGGAGTTCCTAGCTGAATCGCCAAAAGACTCATCAGCATATCTTGAAGCTTCAAAAGATTCATGAGAACCTTGATCTTCTAGTTGTTCATCTTCCTCAACTATTTGTACTGTTGCGTTGACAAGAGGAGCTTCAATGGCCAGTCTTGTTTGAGTAGCAGTCAACCGATTCCTATCTCTTGCGGGAGTGCCATTGGTATTGTTGAAATTCCATCTAGGAATATCCCAATAAGGAACATTGGTCGCGTGTTGAGACATTTTCTTCTTCAAAGTGATCAAGTCATTTGCCATCTTCTAGATTAGAGGATCAATAGTACTTTGAGAAGAACTCTAATTTTTAGGCTTAGATGACTCTCTTCTAAACTTTCTTAACAAAATGAGATCATCTTCTATTTCAGTGGCTGTAGCTTGAGCAGTTGCCAAATCAGAGATAACAGACCTTCTTAATAAAAAGCTCACATCAGGAGGCTGAGTGTTTATGAAGAAACACTTTTGATTTTAAAGAGTGGGAACAGATAGCCCCGAAATCTTCCAAATAAGATTGTTGAATTTTGCCACGAAGTCCCGCATGGGCTCATGAGACTCCTTCTTCATGTGTGTAAGTTGTTCTAACAAGGCATGAGAATATTTAGCTTGTTTGAACCTTGCTTCAAATATGGATCTCATGGTTCCAAGTTGGTAATGCTTTCATTGAGAAGATGGTAGAACCATTATGTTGCCACACCATGCAATTTTTCAATGAAGAGTCAAATAGAGACATCTTCATGAGCTACCCCAAGGATGCTACATGCTACAAAGAATGAGACGATGTGTTCATCAGGGTACCGCTTCCCATCACCATTGAATTTTGGAACATTCTTATAAGATCCATGTGGTAGTTCATGGAACTGTGGAGTTAGAGAAAGAGGACAAATAGTTGCACCCCAAGGCACAGGTTTTGCTGCCATCCTTCTAAATGAAGTGCGTACATGAATCTGAGTATTAGACAAGAATAATGCATAGAAGCTTGTAGATGATTTTTAATCTTAATTAACCCGAGTTCTTCAGATAGGTGAAGAAATTCTTTCTCAGCTAGACACAACACTGTTGGGGGAAAATTTGAAATTATGTTGTTGAAGAAAATCAAAGAACAAATCAGTTTCACCCCTGTCTCAGATTGACCGAGTGAAGATCTTTCTAGTCAGCTTGAACTAGAAAATGGATCTACAGAAAATAAGGCAAATACGGAGTTTTCAGACACCAATAGGATAAGATTCATCTTATCAATCTGTATTCCCCAACGGAGTCACCAACAACAGATGGTTGGATATTTTTCAAGCCAAAATATGAGGTTCAACCACAGTACACGGGATCAAATCCCTCCTCAGAGAGAAGTGAGGCATCTTGTTTAATACTAATCTAAAACACAACACAAATAATATGTACAATATTCACGCTATTCTAACCATTAAACTTGGGATATAATCCCGAGATCCATATCAACACGAGATGGAGATGTTAAAGTATTATAAATAGAATGGATTAAATATTTTTTTAGGAGAAAATATCTTGTATGTGCGGAAGCGTAGCTGTACATGATGAAATCCTTCTTGAAGTCTTGGCATACCCGAATAGGAGCATGAATAATTGCTCTTTTCACTTCTTCGAAAGCAATCTTTCCTTCATTACTCCATCGAAATGGAGTAAAAAAAATTGTTGGTTGGCTACTTTTTTAGGCCAAAATATGAGGTTCAACCATAGTACACAGGATCAAATATCTCCTCAAAGATAGGTGAGGTAGCCTATTTATTACTGATCTAAAACACAACAGAAATAATATGTACAATATTCACACTATTCTAACCATTGGGGTTAGAATACAATCCCTAGATCCATATCAACACGAGATGGAGATGTTACATTTTAGAAATATAATGGATTAGATATTTGATCAGGCCAAAATATCTTGTATGTGCAGAAGCATAGATGTACATGATGAAATCCTTCTTAAAGTCTTTGTTATCCAAATTCTTTAGTCCCAAGCAATTATATTGATTCCGGGGAAAAAGTCATGTTTCTAGGGTCCCCTCAGATTTTTTATAACTCCCCTGTCCAAGAAGAAGAGAGCAAGTTCTGAGAAAATGTGAAAAAATTGCAAAAACAAGCTCGGGCCAGAAAAAATTGCGAAAAATGGCTAAGTCCTAGTCCTCGCAATATTCGGGACATGAGAGACATCTGGACGCGAACCGGCTGAAAGGCCACTAGGCAGTCTGTGCAGCATTTGGGACATTTGGGACAAAGGGACGCGTGGGATGCGGAAATCTGAACTAGCCGAAAAGTTGAAAAAATTGACTAACTGTTGAAATAGGCAGTCTAGGACATCTGGGCAATTAGTACGCGAACCAGTTGGATCGGCCGAAATGAGTCAAGGCAGCCCGGAACAGTTGGGCCGAATGTACGTGAAGTACGCGAACCAGCCGGATCAGCTGAAATGAGAACTTTCAGTCAGGGACGCGCGGGACAAAAGTACGTGAACCGGCCAAATAGGGCGAATCGGGAAAACTTGTCCCGAACGGTCCGAAAGCAAATGGGACATTTGGGCCGTGAGTACGCGAACCGGCTGGTTCGGCCGAAACAGGGAACTTCAGCAATGGGACAAATGGGACAAAGGGACACGTGGGACGCGAAAAGCCAAAGCGGCCGAAGGCAGAGAAGAAAAGTCAACGTTTGACCCGTGGAACTTCAAACGACCATAACTTTTGACTCCGAGCTCTGATTTTCACAAAATTGGACTTTTTGGAATGAGCACGATGTCCTCTATGCCACAAAAATTGGAATTTCTTATTTTTAATGAGGGTAGATATATTTAAATAAAGGAAACATATTCGGCTCCAGTCAGTTAATGCTCATTCCCGTCAAATGACAGAAAACCCCTGCCAGGCCCAAAATACCTGCCCACACTCAGAAGGCCATAACTTCTGCATTTCTCAACAAAATCACACAAAATTGGTACCGTTGGAATCATGGTTCTGAGCCCAATGCACAAAAATCAATAATTTCTTGATTTGATCAGAATTGGTTGAGTTTTTTAAGAAAACGTGGCCGGGTTCAAAACAGTGTTTTATTTGGTAGTTGGGAGTACATTTAAGAGGCATGGTCATCCTTCTTTCTCTGCTGCAGCACATGGGACAGTATGGGAAGCCTTTTGCAAGCAATATATAATCATTTCACTCAATTTAATGCCTCTTACAGGTGGTTGAAGGACATATTTTGTGATTTCCATTTTCCCTTCTCTTTTCCTTCTCATTTTTCTATAAATTGGAGTGTTGGGCTCATTGTAAAGAAGAGATTTTTTGGGTAGCAAAGCTCTGCCAAAATTTCTTTGTGAAGCTAGTGTTTTGCAGGCCCTTGTAGTGGACTCCTTGCATGGTGATCCAGGCCCTTATCTTGTAATAGATTGAACTGTGCATATCATGAAGCAATAAAATACCAGTTTGTGGATGAATCTTCCCCTGCTATGTTTTCTTACATTCTTCTTGCCCCTTTGACTATAAGAATATTGTGTCTATTTATTATGTTCTTGTAGGGATTCATTATCATTGTGTATTCTTGGAATATTGTTGTGAATGCATTTTGCTAGATTATGGTGAACTGTCATCACCTCTTCTAGTGTGCACTTTGCCTCTGTATTTCACATATTTGGAGATTACTCTCACACCCTCCTTTTCTGGTGTATCACCACTTTAGTGTAGGCTTTCATTTTATGCATTCTCTCTCCCTGGTCCCTTGGAAATTTAGATTAGAACAGTTAGTTTATCCTGCATTAGAGTAGATTGTGGCAGGTAATTTAGGAGCAAGAACCGGCTTTCTCTGGAGGTCTATCTCAAGTAGCAAGTCCCACAACTTGGAGATAGTACCCATGTTATCCAATCACATTGTGAGTTCAAGTATATGCACTTGTATATGTACAGGGGTGCTGTGATTCGGTGATAACAGTCTTGGCATACCAAAATAGGAGCATGAGAAATTTCTCTTTTGACTTCTTCGAAAGCAAGCTTCACTTCAGCGATCCATCAAAATGGAGTCTTACCTTTTTTCATCCCAAGCATATCCTTGTTTTTATCGGCAATTGACCTTGAAATGCTTCACTTCTCTCACCACCTGCATAAGCATGCTTTTCAATTTGCGACATCTTCAATTCATGTTCCTTTAGTGGGCAGCTCATGAAAGCAATGGGAGATTCAATTCCTTCTTCATTCTTGTGCATCAAGATGGCTGATACTGTTTGTGTGGAAGTGTAGCTATACATGATGAAATCCTTATTGAAGTATGGGCATACCAGAATAGGAGCAATATCTTTCAATTTCTTCAAAAGCAAGCTTCCCTTCAGTGATCCATCAAAATGGAGTCTTACCTTTCATCATCCCAAGTATATCCTTGGTTTTATCGGGTTTTGGGGATCATGAGACATGTTTCATGTAAGGAACATGTTTTCATGTAATGAAAACCCAAAAACCTGAAAATCTCTTTCAAAGGAAATTATAAGAGATTTTTCCAAAATTTCCCTATGGTTATCTCAATTTTAGCTAAAATCACTAAAACAAGATAACATCTGGCTCAATTTGGGGACTTTATTTGAAACATAAAAGGAAGATAACTCATGTATCAAAAATCTTTATCCATTGGGATCTTGAGTCAGGAGAAGAAAAACCAAAAACAAACAAAGAAATAAAGAAATAAAGCAAACACACAATAGAAAATAAATTATAATACAGTGCAAGAGAGCATATTGCATTACTGATGGAACAAATTTAGATGTTGTCCACTGAAAGGTAGAGGGAGCAACTCTCCATCAAGATACGATAGACAAAATCTTATTCTTATGAATATGTATTCCCCAACGGAATCCCAACGCATAATACCTTAAATGCTTCATTGCTCTCACCACTGTATAAGCATGCTTTTAAATTAAAAACATCTTAAATTCATGTTCCTTTAGTGGGAATCTCATGAAAGAAATGGGATTCCGCTTGCTAGAATAGCATGAATATTGTCCATATTATTTTTGTTATGTTTTAGATCAGTAATAAACAGGATGCCTCACCTATCTTTGAGGAGGGATCTGATCCCGTGTACTGTGGTTGAACCTCATATTTTGGCCTGACAAAATATCCAACCAACAGTTTTTTTATTAATCTGTATTGAAATAGAATGGATTAGATATTTTGTCAGGTCACTGAATAGGATAATTTTAGTCTTATCAATCCGTATTCCCTAGCAGAATCTCAACTCATAATACCTTAAATGCTTTACTACTATCACCACTACATAAGCATGATTTTTAATTTACGACATCTTTAATTTATGTTCCGTTAGTGGGAAGCTCATGAAAGAAATGGGAGCTTCGATTCCTTCTTTGTTCTCTTGTATTAGGATGGCTGATAATGTATGTGCGGAAGTTTAGCTGTACATGATGAAATGCTTCTTGAAGTGTAGGCATACTAGAATAGGAGCATGAGTAATTTCTCTTTTGACTTCTATCAAAAGCAAGCTTCCCTTTAGTGGTCCATTAAAATGGAATCTTACCTTCCATCATCCCAAGGATATCCTTGGTTTTATCAGGTTTTCAGGGAACATGAGACATGTTGCATGCAAGGAACATGTTTTCATGCAATGAAAACCTGACAACCTGAAAATCTATTTCAAAGGGAATTTTAAGAGATTTTTCCAAGAAATTTCCTATGGTTATCTCAATTTTAGCTAAAATCACTAAAATGAGATAGACAAAACATCATCTCATATATATCCACTAGGGGAATGATGCTCCTCCCACCCTTACACTTTGCATTTCATTTTGTTACACTCATTCATTGCATTATCAATATATTTGTTACACTTAATCTTGCTTTCTTATACAACTGTCATGATCCATTTTTTTTAATATGTTATCTAGATACTCATTATGTCATTATCTTTATCATATACACATGCACATTCACTTGGTTTCTAGATGGGAATGAAGATCTCTTATAGATTTTTACATGCTATAATGATACTTGACAATTTACTTTCAACTAGTCCCATCGAGGCACCTGGGGGCATATAAGTTCCTACTCTCACACACTACACATGCTATTGTTTCATTGTTTACTACTTAAACTTTCTAGCACATTACTTTCTAGTGATACATACACACCTTGACATAATTTTTTGTCTTTCTAACATTCTAATCGGTGGTTCATGTGTAGTATTTTCCTTACAAAAATATATGCCATGATTGTTGTCTAATATAGGTTGCTTGTATTTATTTTCTATTGTATGTCATTTTTTGCAGGCTATGCCCTATGTCTTGTTTGATCATTTCCTTTCTTCTTTTGGAAACTTTGGTCCCTCATTGTCTTGTGACATTATGAGTGATGTGTTAGATGTCACAGTAATGTGTTGTCATTTATGTCAAGTGGTCAGTGACTTCATGCAATGTACGAAGTGTTTAGTGTTTTCCCCAAGTTGTCCATGTGTCTTCACGAGGTGTCAAGTCATGATGTCATGGATTCATGCATGGTCTAGATACATGGTCAAGTAATAAATTTGTGTAGATGTGTACTCCCAAGATTGTATGAAGACTCCATAATTTCTTTACTGTGGTCCATAAGATGTGTGTGAAGAGGTATTGAGTTTTGTAGCAACCCCACATGGTCAATTCATGAAGAATCAGGTAGTTCCAGGCTTAATCCTGGTCCTAGATCAAGTAGGATGGCATGGAAACATGTGAAAAGGATCAAGTAAAAGTAGGTAAAGCATGGTTTTAGTAGTATGAGATAGAATTACATGCATATGAGGACTATGAGGTCAAGCATAAGGATTATAGGGCATGAATATGGTCATTCTAGAGCTTTTTGGTGCAGATAAGTCTAGTAGGCAAGAAAATATGATGAACCAAGGTATGATGATGTAAATAAAGCATTAATTATCACAATATAATGATTTATGAGGCATACATGACTTAAAAAGTGACTAATAAGGTGATTTGAGCACTTATATGGGTTTATATAACACTATTTCTTATAACTAAAGAACAAATGCTGCAAAACATAAGATGGGGAAGATAATTTTAGATGAAACTATGAAAAATTGGTCATTCGAAATCATGTAAGAGGAATTTTTGAATGTGTCATAAAAATTTTAGGATCTAAGAATGAGTTTTTTTTAAGTTTATGCATGTTTTACTAAAACCAAGTTTTAATTGGGCATGCTAAAACAATTGACCTAACTTCTTAGCAACTCAAGAAAAATTGAAAATAATTCTTTAGGTAAATCATAAGAATATTATTTTAAGATCACTCACATACAAAAATTTTGAAAAAAAATTGTGTTCAAAAGGAGCAAAGATAAGAAAGTTTAATTCATTTTTCTACTCGTGTTTTTTATCTCTACAAACCTTCTTTGTGAATGATTGACATGAAATTGATTTTTTATTTCTTCAAATAAATTTGGTAAGTGTGATAATCACTCAAGAGTACAGAGGAAAATATCTATTCTATGTTGGTTCTATTTTTGTTCTACGGATGTGATGGTCTTATATGAACTTTGCACTAATTTGAAGAAATTTTGCTATAGAGTCCTATTTCAACAACTCGAAGATGAATCTTCTATTGTGAAAGATTATAAGTGATGATGTTTAAATTCTCACAAAATGGTTTTTAGGAAACTTGTACTACAAATTGAGTATGAACCATGTATATCTAGCTAGTCTCCCACTAAGATCTAAACAAACCTAAAATTAGTCTTTGGTGTATGAGTGAACCTTGATGGAAAAACATGTTTTTGAGTGAAAAATGAACATAGATATATGATATGAGTCTAATATATTCCATTAAATATCATTTATTAGGTTGATAAAGTACCTTTTTGTTCTAATGTAAATCTAGCTTCTTGAGGTAGTGAATAAGGCCTAGTGAATAGTCTTAAAACGTGGTTCTTACTCTTACCTAAATTACAAAGAGTTGTTAGGCATGGGGAAAAATTTATTTTTTAAGTTTATATACAGAAATTTATGATGAAAATGTGTACAATTTGTTAGGTTCAATTCAAAATAAAAACTACTTCTTGATGATAATAAGTCTTCCTGAGTGAGTTTGTTGAAAATCATTCAAGGTTGAGCCTAGTGCCTTATGGTGAATCATTTAATATGATCTTGTGAAGGTGTGTAACATCCTTAACCATCCTTTAAATGTGCATTTTATTTCATGATCAAATAAAAAAGTGTAATTTTTTTTCTAAAGTAGTGAAGGTATAGATCTATGCATGCAAAACTATTAATACCTTGAGTTAATGCATGAGTCAATTAGAAATAATGAGTCCTTGTTAATGTTTGTTGGTTAAAAATGAGCTTTAGTCCATTAAATATCATTCACAAGATTAAAAACCTTTTAAAAATTCTTGGTGGTAGTATGCAAATCCCATCTAAGACTGTGACTTTGAACCTCTAGGACTATAAGTTGGTGGATGTCAAGGAAAGATGTATAAAATTATTCATACTTTTTCTTGATGATTCATGAGCCCTTGGCGTGTTTAGAGTCCTCCTGCAAAATTTTTACACTGGAATTATTTATTTAGAAGATCTCCTAAATCCTCTCCTTATTCATGATCAAAAATTTTCTCCTATGTGCTCAAATGGAGCTTAGAGCTAAAATGAGAAGAAGAAAGGTTGAAGCGGTTATAGAATTTTTGTTGAAGGCTCTAGTAATGTCCAAGTATGTTAGACATGTTTGAAAGTGACGCATGGAGTTTTTATGCATAGATAACTCATTAGAAGAATATGATAACAACTAGAATTTTTTTTACAAAACAGTGCTCAGAGGTCTAAATGAATTTTTTGTAGCTATGCAGCTTGTCTGGTAGTTCAAAAGGATCCATCCCTCATCATTTGACTCTAGATAATCCTTGAAGAGGCTTGAATATCATGAAGTTAGGACTAATATAGGTCAGATGCAAGAAGACAAATTTATTGAGGAAGTGTTTGTGAATACCTTATCTATTCAATTGTACATATGGAAGAATGAGTTATTTGAAGATTGAGTGATATTGAAAGGTCAAAGTTCATGTTGATAAGTCATTTTTTTATATAAGCTCATTTTTAGCATGTAAATGTAGTTCAAGCTTAGGAGAGCTGAGTTAATGTTTGACATAGGGATTAGAGTGAAAATGTGTTGAAATTATGAAAAATTAAGAGATGAGAAGGGAAGAAAGGTGAGATGGAACAGTGATCACAATATGTTTATGTAAGAAACCAAGTGATGAAGGTGATAAAAAAATTTATAATTAAAATTTTGGTTGTTTCTCACCAATTTTAGAGTAGGTGCTTGAAAATTAGTCAAGTGGGTTCTTGAATTTGTATCAGAGTGGATTCTTCAAAATTGGAGTGGGTGCTCAACATATGGTGAAATCATTTTAACTTAGTCAAGTGGGTTCTTGAATTTTTATCAGAGTTGATTCTTCAAAATTGGAGTAGGTGCTCAACATATGGTGAAATCATTTTAAATTTATAGGAAAATTGTCCAAGCTAGTTCTCTAGTTTCATTGGGTCCTTGTCTCTTGATGGGTTTCCAACAATAAATCTTGTCTCCCCATGTGGTCATGTGTGCTTACTTCTCTCTATCTCTCTCATTCTTAAATAGTCATGCTTCATTATAGTTATGAAATTTTAATTATGGATAATTGAATAATTGTAAATTATTTCGAAAGTTTTAATGAGAAGTGATTCACACCCCCCTCTCAGTTCCTAGAATTCTTAATAAGATGTCCCATTTTTGAAACCTATTTTTTATGGTCTATCTTTGTTTGGACACTTCCTTGATTACATTATCTTTTATTCATAATTTCAAATTTTTCTTATAAAACATGTTACTATCCACTATGTTTGCATGTGTCTTAGTTTATACCATGCACATCACCTCCCCCTATAGGGATATAGTTCAACATAGTATCAAGTCCTCTCTTTTGGGCCACATTCTCTTATTGATGTTGCATGCACCCCAAATGAGGGGGGAATACATTGGGTGAAAAAAAAAATCCTACAATAACTCGTATCTATAATATAGATCTACACAGTACAACCAAAACATAGAAACACGGTCACAAGATGACCCAATATCTTACTTCGGTCTTTAGCACAATACAAAAAATAAGGTATAAACTCAGATAGTAGCACCTAGGTGCCTATCTCATCCATTAGGAACTAATTTCTTAGGGAAACATAAAGTCAACTTATCATATCAGAACAATTTACAAAAAACTTTAGAGTAGTTTCATAGTTACAAACATAGTCGTCCAATCACATAATGCATTTTATCTCCTACATCTAGCACAATTAGAATAATTCGAAACTAATCGTGAAGAAATTAGGGATGTACAATATGTAGTGGTGCTTATCGGGTAGACTCATGGAAGGAGATTAACACTAGACCTATCTATCCAATAATTGTTGTTTGGCATGAGAATGCCAAAAAAATCAAACTCAGCATGATATCACCAAAAAAAATCACTTTTGGCATGAGACCTCCCAAAAAAAATCATTATTGGCATGAGATAACGCAAAAAAGTCTATTGTTTACGACTCCTATACATCAAGTGCACACTTTCCGTTACACACTTTTACATACTTATGCACATTTTTCTATGATTTATCATATACAGGACTTTGACTACTCTTTTTCTCTTCTTTTACAGGTCCATCCTTATAAGAAGAAGTAACCACAAGTAAAACACATACACTTCACCCCTAGGGTCACTTTCCTTTTGTAGTCTCTATGCTTCATTTTACATCATTCCACTTCTTTATTTGTCCACTAAGAATACATTTCACCACACAATATACATGGTTATCAGGTATGCATCTCTTATCTGATTTATGTTATCGATTATTCACTCAAAATAATAAATTGGGGGAACATGTAGACACAAAATCACACACTTGGGTACATTTCTAGGCCCTAAACACATGCTTTAATTTACATAATTCCTAAACAAGAAAAATAATAATTGACAACTAAATTTGTCCACTTTTATCTATTTATTACTTTCTATTTACTTTTTTTTCACCCTATAACTCATAAAAAAAATTTAATCTTGTATGGCTTTAGACAGTAGCGCCTAATAACTCCTGTCCCCTTTGGGCGCCTCGACCATTTCTTATCTATCTCAATATTTTAAGGTCTATTTTATATTTTGGGGATATTTTTAAATTATGAATCATCCTTTCAGTTGTCAATTACAAAATTCAAACAAGGTAATCATATAAATACATAGTTATATGTTGAATATCAAGGACCAAACACTATGCATTACTATCGTCACCTAAACTTGCATTAAAAAAGAACTGCTATCTTTCGAAAGAGCACCCTGCTAGAGAGATGACAATAGAGGTTCTAAGCTTGCTTTGAATCTCTTAGTTTTCATAGATATAATTGAAACACCTCAATTATGTGGGTATACCGATTGTTGATGTGAGTCTCCAGTATCAAGGTCGTTTCATTTTTTATGTATTCTAAACTATTTTTTGGGGTTTTGAGGGTAAAATATGACTATAACTAAAATTGAAATGGGTGATACATCAAACTTGTTGAGGCTTGTTATTGAGTATATGCACAATAAAATTTAGAATGAAATCTGGATGCATGAGCCAATGGTTTCTAGCAGAATACTAAGGTAAAACACTTTATGTATTGAGGACATAAATCAAAAAAACACAATAAGATAAACATGCACACTAATACTATACAGAAATTACCAGATTTACAGCAAGTTAAGATGATTAATCAGGGAATTGACATTGACAAGGATTAATAAAGATATACACACCACTACAAATAATTGGAAAGGTAGAAATTAGGTCTCATTCAAGGGTGAAACTGGCATAAAATTGCTTTAGCACTCCTATGTCAAAAAGTCCTCCTCTGCACCTTGTAATTGCACACAATAAATATAAGGATTATTCACCCAACCCATCCTAAAAATAGGCTAAAATTTTACTCACCCATGCATTCTAATTTTTCCCCTTTATCATGAATAAATAAAGGGAATAAAAATAGACATGCTGATTACAATGAGGCATTAATAGCCTTGGTTGAAAAAATAAATTTTAGTCAAGTGTAGTTAACTAATCTATTTTTAGTAAAACTTAAGGTAATAATTTTACTAAAATTGAATACTTGCTTGTTGTGCAAGTCTTCTCCAATGTGCATGCAATCTTTGTCTTCTTCTTTTTTATGTGACACTTGCGACTTGATCCACTTGCAATGATATTTTCAGCATTATTTAATTCTGCCCCCCTTAGATGCACATGTAAAAAATAATCTCCCTGTGTGATTAAAAGTCATTTTCTTTGTCTTTAACACTTTGAAAAACATTCAACCACCACTGTAGGGACCACCTCTAGGCATGTGCAAGAAAATAATACCATTATTTCTAAAAATAAGGTAATTAGAATGTCAAAAGTGTCTTCTTGATTTCTGATGTGGACATCTATGCAAGAAGGATAAATCATGCTGATAATGACATATTTGTCCCTTTGTGGTTTCATGCATAATATTATTCTCTTGCAAGTAAAAATGATGCTTAGTGTTTTCACTTAGCAAAATTCATTCAACTCCAATTCACGCACTGTGGGGACCACTTACAAAAAATAAGGTGTTTAGAAATATTCCAATTCGGTCCCTTTCACTTATCTGTGTCACACAATAATGTTGACATCCTTCCATGCATTTTTTCCCTAACTATGGCATATAATATGATTAAAAATAATTATACATTGATTTGATTATTACCACCTTTCCTTTGGTTATATTTGGATTTTTTGATTTGGACATGAGCATGCATTATTTTTTACATAATAATCACCTGATCATTAGTCCCCTTTTCATGATCCTGATATATGCACTTTGGATAAGACCTTAACCAAGGTCGAGTAATGATCATGTTAGTCGATTGGTCCGCTTTGACTATTTCTTCGGCCTCTTCTGTTGACTTGGAAAATTTACCAATGATATAGTTGGTAGACTATGGTTTCGAGCATGATTTTGTTGAATCATTACATATTTTACATATTCGATATGTTATGCAATCTTCAGAATCCTTCGACGATGGATAGACCCTTGAATGTTTTGTCAGTGGAATTTGACTTAACTTTGGGTTAAGTTACACTGTAAATCTGAATTTACATTGATAATTTAAAATGAGCATTGGCCGTTGATTCACAATTGTCGATCTGCATGTCCCCTCAGTTAGGATTCTGAACTGTAATGAATGTGGTCAGTGCTTGTTAATATGATGATCTTGTACATGTAACTTGGAGATCGTTTATCTTTTGATGATAATAAATATAACATTATGTTGGAGTTGGCAGAGGTTTTATATCATTGATATTGTGTCATCTTTGATATCAACTTTTGATCTTCTGAATTATGGTGACATATTCGTTGCGTTGTGAGTTAGCATTTAATGTTGAATAAAACTTGGCCTTTAATCCCTGTACCATTACATTTCATTTTTTGATCCTTTAACCTTAGTTGGCATGGTGAGTTAGGTTTGCATGGTTGTTGAGTTGACTGGGTAAATGTGTGAAACCTATCTCATTTTTAAGTTTTCAATGTGGAAAGATAGGGTGAAGCCCTAGAAAAAGTATCTCGGACCGCCATTAATTTTTCTTTGAGCTTGGTTTATCTCTACAAACAAGTGTTCTGAGGCTCTGAATATCTACATTTTTACGTCATTTTGGCTCTTTTCGAGATTATGAGCAAGATTTGGTAGAGGTGGCCATAGTTATTGTAGATTCATGCTCTCTTTATTCATTTACGAATAAATCAATCTTCTGCACACGAAAGTTTTTTATTGAAGCTCTGTGTACTCAAATATTTATGATTCTCGAGCCTCTGCGAAGTTCTATAGATTTAAGAGCTCAATTTATTTTTTATTTTGTCTCTATGAGTGGAAATGTGACTTCGAGCTAGCGTCATTCTGGTGATTTTATCTTATTTTGAGATACGTTTGGTATTTCTTCATGGTGGATGCCATTTTTGTCCACCCGAGCTCTGTAAGGTTTTATGTGAAGAAACGATTTCCATTGTTGAGTTTCTGAATCTCGAAACTTGGCCTCTATGGTTCCATTTTTGTGCATGGAGTTTAGTTTTTCCATTCTCTGTGAGTTTCCTATGTAGTTATTCTTTATTTATCTTGTTCTTGAGCTCTGAAATTTCCTTTGCTATTGAGTTGAACTATTGAAGGATTTTTGTCTTTTCTTAAAGGCGGCCATTGATCGACAAGGTGAATGTATCATCTGTAATCACTGTAACCTTTTATTTTTCATTTTGATTTTTCTCACACTGATACTCATCTTCGTTACATTATTGTTGTGTTCTTTGTGTCTTCTGGAAATTTTGAGTTCAACAACTCATTTTGGGTACTTGTGTTCTGCTCTGCATTTGAAACATATTCAAGGGTTTCGATGATTTTGATAAAAAATGGTGAGTTCTTTGTTCCACCATTGATATTTTCTGCAAAATTTTAGAAACTTTGAAATGGTTGGTTGAGAAATTTTTTTTGCATTCCTTTTTTGTATTTCACACCATTCTTCACTGCATCTGGGCATGATCCAGTCCCTTTTCTCACCTGTAAATCTAAGTTCTATTTTCCATGGACTGTAGAAGATGTCATTGAATAAAAAAATTAAATCCTTCAATTGTATGATTGGAGTGACACAATTTATCGACTCTTTGTGTGCTCTTTATTTAAAAATCTAGAGAGTCTCTATTTTCTTGAGTTGAGCTTCGTGTACTCAAAACTTGAGATATCAATGTATATTTTCTTTGTAGCTAGTGTCTTTTGAAGATATGACTCAATATGGGTATGACCTTGTTATTGGATCTTGGAAATCAGACTGTTTAAACTCCATTCCTCCCTAATATTTCTTAGCAAGATAATTATTGGTGTTTTGATCCAATCTAAGAATGAATGTACTTGAATTTCAATGTAGAACCATCTTGGTTGTACATGTACAATTTTTTTATCTTGTTCTGTAACATGAATCTAAATTCTAGTTAGATGAATCATGAGTAACTTAGTTAATGAAAAAATGATGACTTCTATTCCTTAAAGATAATGCAAATTTGTTTTTATTTGTGATCTATTTCTTCCATTATTACACTAGAATGTCAAGTTTCCATTGTCATGATATAAGATCCAACTGATGTTTCTTTACCTTGAAATCATATTAATTTCCCCTAATGTACCTAATCAATTGATTTATGCTAGAATATGTGTTCACATGCCAATTTATAAGATGACTCCTTGATGAGAAAGCAATGAAATTCATTAATTGTATTTCAAATCTTGCAGTTAACTTTCTTTTCTAATCATGCCATTTGCTAGTTCCTGCATTCTACTTAAAGGAATTGTGCTTCAATTTGAATCAAAATTCAGTTTCTGATCTTTTTTATTGAAAGCTCTGAGTTATGGTACATGTTGATCATTCTGATGCCTTAGCCATCTATCATGTAACAATATTTAAACCTGTAGTATTTGAAAGTTGAATCTTTGATGTTTTTTTCTGTTGATGACATATAGCTGAATTTGTCACTAGAATCTCCTTTGAATTGAATTTTGTAAGATTGATTTATTTTTGCCTTCATATAACTCAAATATGTATTGGAGAGATTTTAGCCTTGAATATAGCTGGTAAATGTGAAAGGGATAAAACTTCCTGAAAATTGTACCTTAATTGGATTTCCTATACTTTTACCTTCAATCTCAACTGTAATTATGATTGTACTCTATGATTTTAGGACATATACATTCATGTTAACTCTCTACAAAGCTTTTTTTCTTATCTGGAATCAACTGAACTCACCCTCCATGCATTTTTTTAGTGAATTTTCTTTACTATGTATTTAAAAACTACTCCTTATGTGCCAATCTGTAACTAGGATGATGATATTCTTTTGTCATGCTTTGGAGATAGTATGAAAATGCAAAAAAAAATTCCACACTGCATAAGTGTACTTGTTTCATTTGAAATATGTACTTAATGATTTTATTCAAAATAATGTACCTCCATTGAAATTTGTAACTTGATCATTGTGAAAGACATGAATGAATTGTTCTTTGCTACAACTTATACCTTGTTGAGATATCATGAACTATTTTTTTTATGCTTGAATGTTCACATTGGGGTGATCAAAATTGCACTTAAAACTCTAAATATTCCATGATTCCTCCTTTTGTTACCATGGTTAAGAATTCTATTCTATCTTGAAGCATGCTAACTACTAAAAGTCAACACATGTGCTTTGTTTCTGTATCATACTTTTAACGATATCTTGAATTTGTAGCCTTGACTTATGCAATGCATGATCTTCCTTTTCTCCAAGTTATTCTAACATATGATTTAGTTTGGTATTCTACTGAAGCTATGAAGCTGGATGATTAACATCATTATCTATAATTTTTTTGTATGCATTCTATTTTTTGAATCTACAGTAATAAACTAGTATTTCCTTTCTAGATTTGTAAAGCTATATTTTCATTTATTCATCCTTCAATTTGAACTGAAATTATGACAGTATTGATCATCGTGAGATAAATGAACTTCTTTGATTCAACTTGTAGAAGGTGGTAGTTTTTTACTTAAATATTTCAAAGTATGCAAACACAATAATTGGTGTTTATTTCTTTTTTCTTACCTGTACCTACACATTAGACAAACTAGTTAGAAAACATTAGGCTTTTTGGCCTCTTTTGTGTTATATAGTGACTTTCTTTTCTTTTCGTTCTATCTGTTATGATTCTGAGAATGCCATGTGCTTCTACAAGATAGTACTTTATGAATTCTTTATCTGTCTTATGCTTATTGATGCGCCTGAATTAGCAGGAACTTGACAAGGTCATAACTTGAGCTCCGGGTGTCCGTTTGAGTCCGTTTTTTTTTGAAACCACATGTTTTGATGAGACGAATGCAGCGGCAACCCGCCCTACCAGTTGGGGCAAGTTTTCAACACGTTTTCGGGCCCTGATGTACCTTATATTTATGATATATAGAAATCCATTTGCATGCAGTTAGGTAGTACATGCGTATAGATCAACCCTGAGCTCGATATATATGTCATTCTTTCTTTTATTTTCTTAGGTACACTATAGTTTCTCAGAGAGGTGGATGAAAGATAGATCTAGAACTGGAGAAAATGATATTAAAAGAAAATTGCAAGGGAATGATGGGTTTCTTCTATACTCTTTTACTTTTAGATTTATGCACATGTACTTCTTTATTCAGTAGTTATGAGTTACATCCCTTGGCTTGTGTGGGAAACATATAATTTCTTCATCAATAAATAACATTAATTTCTGTAGTTGAGTTGTATTCTTCTTTCTGCATTCATCTTTTATGATGGATATTGATTGTATAATGAAATAAACATCTCAATCACATAATTAAATGTATTTAAACATGCATAAATAATGAGTGTGGAGGTACCTATAACTTAATAATGAAATCTCTTTCATGTAAACTGTAACTATGTTTTTTGTTCCTAAATTTAACATTTCAACTATATTTTGATTCCTTCCTTCATCAAGGTAATGCATTAGTCATTCAGGGCTTTTTATTTTTCTTATTGAAGATGAACATGGAATAACAGTCTATGTGAGGTGTTACATTTTGTAACAACACACATAGCTATAGATTACATGTAGTTAATCAATTGTTGCAAATGAAAACACAATAAAACTGCAATGCATCCCGTTAGTTAGGTCCATTTCTTTAATGCCTTCCATCGTAAACAAAGTTTCGAGTTGCCCATTTTTGCAAAAGTGTAAAAATTTTCAACAGGAACCTATAGCACTCCAAATCATCCATCTAACATCCATTCAGGGGGGAAAGGGACCGCATAATCTACATACACAACATAGGAAGGGGAATTTTTTTCTATTTTATCCACACATTATACAACATTGCTACATTCTACCTATAACCCACTATCAATTGCAGCTTGAACAACGGCATCCTAGGGAAAATTTTCTACACACACTCATAAGAACTACATATATTCTTAGATGTAAGGTCGTAAGTTCACTCTTGGGGTGACCGTCGGGGTCACTCGGACTCCCCATTCTACATATTTGTTTTTAGGTTTGATGTGGTTGGTGGGATTATGTAGGTGAGCTTCTCTTTTACAGGTTACAGGTACCTTGGGAATTCAAAGAGTGACTATCAGGTGATCAACTCGAAACAACTACGAAACTCTTGTGACACAAAAAAAACTAGATTATAACCATTTGTGCAGTCACACATGCCCAGTAGTAGTATATAGTTCCAAGGAACCCTTTCCCTAGTGTGTGCACCCATGTCTGACTCTGTTTGTGGGTTTATGAATTTATAGTGAGCATTTATGACACTCTTCTTGGGTAACCTGTTCAATACTTTTCCCAGTCTAGACTAGTTCTAGATCGAGCATAAATAGGCTAAGTCTCTTCATCTTTCTCTTGTACTTAGGGTTTCATATGTACATCTTAGTTTGCTTTTGTTATTTTTGGATTTCATTATTTATACATCATTTACTCTAAAGTACTTATATTTAAATCAAATTAAATTAAATCAGCCATATAGTTTTAGACTCTATAAGTCTCACTCATGTTTCTTGATTTCTCTTCTAATCACTGCAAAACTAATTTCCTTACTTGAAGTGTTAATACAACATCAACACCTTCTATAAAGGTAAAAAACATTGTTTAGATTTAGGTAACTTTATTAATGATATCCCTCATGAAAAAGTATTGAAATGAACACTTTTTACACGTTACTATTAAATTATTGGTACATTAAATTTTCCTAACCATATGTATTCAAATGGATAAAAATAATGATATTTTTTGTGTCCTTTAAATGCTTAAGCCATGTTTTTTGAATGAATTTTTTTTGAAAAATGTTTTTTTCTTAGAAGTCCGATAGCATCCCTATATGAATAAGTCATTCATTGCATCCTTATTTTGAAATTTATGAAAAAATTCATGAATTTATGTACTTCATCAACTCATTTAGGATCGTATTTATGTCAAAAGAGACATACCAAAGGTGAGAAATATGACAAAAATAACACATTATCCATTTGAATTCACAAATAATAAACACAACGAATGACAAAGAAAGAGTCATTACAGTATATCTTTGGTTATGAAAGACAATAAATTTAAACTTATGCACTTGTAAATAAAACAATTAATGTACAATTATGAAAAAATGTAATCACATGGGTATGATCCTTGAAAATTCCCAAAGCACCATGAAAAATTTATGTAGAAACCAATAGAAATTGATGCAAGAAAAAATGGATTTACTTTTAATACCACATCACCTAAATATATATTTATATATAATAGTAGGCTTCGAACATCTAAGCTTTAAATTATTCCAAGTATGAGTGAAGCATACCATTGTTGATGCTGGCTAAAAATTTAATTTCATGAACTTACATGATTTTATGCTATAAAAGGGTTTGCCCTTGCAAAAACTAGTCCTCCACAACTACCATAATGCTAAGCACAGTGGCTCATTATTTCACTTAAATTTTGTGGAGTAAATATGAGCGGAAATTCATGTTACATGTTTTAATGAGGTTTCCCACCAATTCTATAAAGAAATTAAAACATGCAAGGTATGCATTCTGACCAATGGGAGGATAAGAAATGTGAACCCATGCTATAACCAGTTGTATAGTTCCCTGGAGATTATTTTAATTCCCTCATCGTCTATAAATCCTTTCATAGAAATAGATGATGTCATACCTTCACACAATATTCACTTCAAATATATCAAAGCAATACATAACATCATTTTTCATTCGTCAACTGATATGGTAGACATTTTTATTTCCATTTCACCATGCTTCACTATTCACCAGTGTGACCAGACATAGACCATAAAAAGAAAATTCAGTTAAATTATATGTCTAGATTTAGTGTTTCTGTTACTTTGTGGGAGAAACATTTTGATTAGTTGAACAAAAATCTTGTAGAAATTATGTTGAAAACATAGGTTGCATTACTAGAAATAAAATTTTTTCCTTGTCTCTAATTTTAATGGCTCGTCAATAGATATTATTTCCATTACTAAATGCCTTTTCAACCTTTTAATTAAAGATACTTCTACACTCCTTGAGTGGGATGTATCTAATGATTACTCTCATTCAGTTCCATCTATCAAAAACAAATCTATGGGTCCTCCAAGCTACTTGACCTTTGTAGAAACAATATCTCAGATAGTTGAAATGGGAAAATTAAAAAAAAATGAATGGGCCACTATTATAGTAGAGGTCACTAACGTCATCATGGATAATTTATTTTATATGGCCTTACCATTGTAAAAGGTGATAGACATGGAAAGAAAAATGTTTTGGAAAAGAGAAATGGCATGTGGTTGTGTGTAAACTATAATGTGGAAATTATACAGTGTGAATTTAGATATGAAATTCGAATTGATTTGAAGGATTCCATTGAGAAATTATATTCAGTTACATCCTTTGATGAAACAAATAAATCAATCATGGGTGTCATAGCTAGGTATCTTCACTTGTTGTCTATAGATGATGAAATGACTAAAAAAATTTCAAGCAATGACATAAGATGAAAATTTATTTTCATAATTTCCCTCAAAACAATATCTCATCATGGAAAAAAACAACTATAATGTGTCCTTTTGAATTATAAAAAATTGGAAAATTGTACTACTTCCTTATAGTTGATGTTGGGAAAGCGATTTTCAAACCTCATGCAACGTATTTTCTCTCATTTCTCAAAGTATAACCATATCTAGCAAGAATTTATATTCCTTTTTTTTATGTAAATTTTTTTTTCCATCATTTACTACTTTTTGGGTCCATTTGGTTTTGATTCAAAATCACAAAAAAAAAATTACATCCCTCCTTTGTACAAAAACTAAGAAATAGTGCAAGTTATGTATGTGGTTTATTTTCCAGTATTATTATGTTTTTTTAGTAACCATTAGTCACTAACAATAAAATCTAAAGGCATGTAGATTTTTTTATTTGTTTTGACATATCTCCAATAGATTTGAATAAAAGTATGTTTTCCTTTTGTTTAACAGTGTCTTAAAGTAATAAATTTCAAAGAAAAAACAAATCCTCTTATTTTTGTGTTTGAATATATACAAGTCTCTAAACAATGTTTTGGTCATTACCCCTTGCCCTTTTTACAGGTTGTTCCCTATGATGTCTACCCTTAACTTTTGGCCCTGTAGACACCCAATATTCATCACCCACATACTCCTCAAAGGTAAACATTACCTTATAAAAACCTAACACTATAAAAACTACCTAAATCATTCCTCTCACCTCCTAAAATTAAATTGTACCCCCTATAAATTACATTTTACTCACATAAACTTACCATAACCTATTTCAAACCACCTAACCATTTCTATATCATCCCTAACCCATCATATATCCCCTTCATAACCATAATCCCTACACCATATACCCAAAAATCATGTTTAGGAATTGGTTTCAATGACTTCTAAATGTTTTACCCATAATTCTAACAAATCTTCAGTGATTATAAATAGGATTTTCAACTCCTTTCTCAGGGATATTCAAAATTTTCCCATATGCTCCTACATTCTTATTTTCGAGCCAGATAGTGAGATTCATCGACTCCAGTGATCTTCAAGCCAAACAACAACATCCAAAGCTTCATCAAAGAGCCTACACACACCAATCTTAACAACTTTTATTCTAACAATCTTCCCAGAAGAACAACAATCAACAATTGAGCTTATCAAATTAAAATAATCATTTATAGATGCTCGGTACCTTGTCAATACTCCAAGGTAATATTGTTTACATTTTTTTATCACATCACTATTTGTTAAATGAATCAAGTTGATCTCTTACAATTTATCATTTTTAGAGGAATCATAATTTTTTACAACAATCGTCAACAATTGCTTTGAAATCCCCAATTCCTTTGAATCTCCTATGATTCTTTTAAATTTCCCATGATTTTTCTGAAGCACCAGTGACTCCTTTGAATTTCCTGTGATCCCTATCTTTCAGTACATTTTTAATCAATTTATAACATTTTATCAACTTTTATAAATTTATATCCATATTTAACTTATCTTTTGCAAGTATGTATTTTCTTTATATGACTATTTCAGGCCAATCACACCCCATCAAAAGCATTTACGACCTTCAAATCCTCCAAAAATATTTCTTTTGGGAAAAATTTGACATCCTTCACAAGATTGCTCTGTGTGTCATCAATTTCAGACCTAACATTGGTAATATCAAGGATCATCTCTAATTCCTCCACGATATCCAACAATAAAATGAGGACTACTAATATGATTATTTCAAAGTTATCCAAATATATATCACATTATCCTGGGTCACCAATGAAGTGGATCAGGACTTGTCTTTTGACCTTGAATTCTAGCTTCATATCTATCATTTATATATTGTTATCATTTTCTAAACATTTTTTATTATTCCAATCAATTCAGTTAATAGTTTAAAAAAAGTTGACATCCTCCAATGTAGTCCCTTTGGATTTCTAGATTTGGCCTTTTCTGAGAAGCTCGTCTACCCATCTTATCTAACATCTCTTGTTTAGTTGTCTCTAGTTACAGGTATCTTCAAATGCAGAAGGGAGGAATTATTATTGACTATGACATCGATCATCCATTAAGTATCAACATAAGTCACCATAGTTATCGGTAAACCCTATTGTCTTCCTAGGTCAGTTAGTGTTGATATTCCCTTTTATTAATTTAGCCTAGGAAAGAAAAAAAATCAATGAAACAGGTCCATCGGTAAGAACACGAAAAATGACATAGGTATCATATTAATTCTACTCAACACATTTCTTACCATTATCAAAAGTAAAGATGTGACACTTTTAAATGCTAAAGACCAAGTGTTTAATGAAAACTATTATTTACAACCCTTATCTTTGATTACATGTCTGATGCAAGACAATTAGTGGTGGGTTGTAACCAAGAGTAATATATAGAGACATACATTGAAATCCTCATCCAATCATTCTTTCCTTCAATTTCTTTGGCTAGAAACTTTCCTAATTCACCACCAATTCCTTCAACCTTTAAACCTTTGTTCCAAAGACCTAGAGAAACTATTATAGGGCAATCCTTCAAGCCATCCTCCATTTTTTTCTCTAATACTTCTGACGCCAACCTTCACCCAACATGTGAACCCACACACAACCCTCATATAGAAAACATAATTTTTTCTTATCCTACATGTTCCTTCTCTTTTCCCCAAACAACACATGTTCATGCTGAAAATACAACCTATTTCCCTCTAACAACAATTTATAGATACCCCAACTTGGCTTCCTCTTCAGAAGCTTAATGCATGTTTCAAAGAAGGATAAATTTATTGTTCAAGATCTATACCTACTCTATCTCCATTACAAACTATTTTGGCATGAAGACAATCATGTCAAAAAGATTCCATACTTGCAGCAAATGCAAATATGAAAACAAATGGACATCCTTTCTCCCTATGGAACATTATGGATTTTTTCCATCAAACTTGCATTATAAGGTGATTAACTTAGGTTGAATAAATTGGCATCGCTCATGTTAATCAAAATTTTCAAGTAAACTAGGTGTGAGGAGGCCAATACAAATACATAGGACACATCATAATTTTCCCCCCAAAAAATTCATGTATAGCCAAATAACGTTCATACTGTGTTGGAGATTTTGACATTGTCTCTTATACAAAAAGAAGGGCCCCATTTAACAAATTTTGAGTTTTATGTTGGCAAGTCTCATGCATAGGAAGCCCTACAATTTTAAATTTCTGATGATCCATACTACAAAGATGTATTAATCGATGATAATGCTCTTGCATATTTTCCTTCTTCCTCTCAAGATGTAACCTCATTTTTTAACAAGGTTGCCCTAGATCATCAAGAACCACATGAATATTTCATAGATATGGTTGATCATGATTATTTTGACATTCCTGATGCATTGGTCCAAAATTCTTCATTTGTTCCCTCCATTCCAAATTCTAGAAAAAAGAATAAAAAAAATTAGTAATTCATTCTTGAGCATGGGAAATCAAATCCTTTCACTTTGAAATGGTTTGAACTTGGCCTCTCACCAATAAATGAATACAATGTAGAAGGGTTGTTCTCCATGGATTTTTTAATTTTGTTTAGAATATGGAAAGCCATGTTTAAATAACCAGGAATGAAAGAAAGGCTTTTACATATATACGTTATTCATTTTTTTCACTTTTTCAATAACCACTTTGGATCCATCCCTCATTTTAGATACTATCTTCTCAACCTTATGATATGTCACACAAGTCAAGAAATTGCAACATTATTCATGAAACAAAATATTTAATATGGTGTCCTAAAAACTATACACACCTTATGTAAAAGACTTCAAGACTTCCCCAATGAGAGCCTCCACAACATCTTGATGCAATTTGGAATAAATATTTAAGGTACATAATCATTTTGGGAAAATATTAGAGACTATATTTCAAATTTGATAAGATAATTAGGGATCCCAACTCTATGCTTCAATATTAGAAGGGAAAATAAACAAGTGCTCAGACCTCCACAATGTCACACGTGATGTTCCCCCAGTTAATCCTCAAGTTGATCAATGATGGAGGACCCTGGACAATGTTTGAAACTCTCACCATGTTTTGGAGTAATTATACCACATATTAACCATCTTCCATGAAGATGTCTTGGAAATAAAACTTGGGGCATAAGACCATTGGTATATGTGATATAATAACTATGTCTGCTATTTTTTATTTGACTTTGTGCCCGTTATTTACAATATTTTTTTATTGCAGGTATGAATGGAAGTATAGAGGCTCTTCACATGTCCATGGTTTCTTATGGATTCAAAATGGACCCAATGTTGATACACTGGAATGAAAAAATATTGCATCTATATAGGTTTCTAGGAAATATGTTGATAGATATGTGTCCTCTTGGAATTCTAAAGATAACTATAGATGATTTAAATAAGTAAACTGATCGATTCAAGGTTACCCTTGCTTTTTAGACACATCTCATATTTATCTTATTCTCCACCCATTGAAATTGAAGAGCTCTTAAATCGGGTCCATCACTACAAAAAATTATCAAACAAACTTTCTTATGGAAAAAATATAATCAGCTTCAATGTTCATACAATTCCGAGTGGAAGACCTAACCTAGTTCAACTTTATTCATTAAGGATGATGGAATAATTAAGTACCTACCTTCTAGTATTGATGATAGGTTAAAAATTCGTAACCAAATGATCTTATCTATTTCAAGATCCAATGTCCAATTTTAGAATGTGCTTTTCTTGTCATGTTGTTCTAAAATACATTGTAAAATATGCTTCAAAGGTTGTGTAATGTTAAGAAACCTACCACCAATTTTTTTCCATAATTTGAAGATTTGTTGACCTGATTTCCCAACACATATTTTCATTTATAAAATACTATCGAAGAGTTTCTTTGAACACAACATCAGTACACAGGAAACATGCCATATGCTGCAAAATTTTCCACTTGTTTTGTGAATTCGTTCCTTAGTTTCCTTGAATATGGGAAAGAATATCTTGAGGTGTGTTTCAAAATCAAATACCCTTATATAAAAGGAAACTCAATTCTTTGGTTTCTAAAAGGCATGGCCCATAAATATAGAAATATTGTCTCTTATACAAACGGATCGAGACTATACTTATAAAAAACACTATATTGGAGATAAATGGAAGCTTCAAACATCACCAACTATTGTTCATGTATACCCAATATTTTTCATTAGATATTATCATATTCAATGTCATTTGAATTATTTTTTGGACTGAACTCCTTTTATACAATAACTTCAAAATATTTCTTCATATATTGGAATCACCCCTGAAGACATTATTTCAACTTAGAACTTGTTCAAGAACAATTACTATCTGTATCATGTTCTCTGCTCCAACACTTACCTCAGAAAATCCTAATGTTCTGACTCTGAATTTGAGTACATCTATGTTATCCTTAAGCTCATTTCGATGAATGGAACCTTCTTTCACAATTCAACCCGATACAAAACATGGGCCTTGAAAATTTGCATATGTTGGGTCACAAAGACTTTGATATCCAACATAATTGGAACTATTATGGTCATCCCTACTATTTACAGGAGGTTGGTCCATCTGTTATAGAAATGCTAAGGATCAGTATTAATATCTCTCGTGATCATAGGTCGTCCATAATATGTGTTTCCATATTCTTGCTAGAGAAACAAATGGTGTTTAATATTGTTTTCCACAATTTCTCACACAAAACAAATCATCCACTATTTAGATTAATAATTCAAGTAACCAAAAGGATAGGAAACTCATATCTCATTAATGTAATTAAGTTAGCATTCACCATAGTTATATCTATAGATAAATCATGTCTTCGTTTACTTGTACTTACTGGTGTTGCTGCATTCAAAATTTTCACATCAACAATACATGCTTGCCTCCGCATACCTATCAAAGAACTCAATCCCTTAAAAGGAAAATCTTTGTAATATTTGCAAGATTCCATCAAACATTTTGAGTATATTCTTATTGATGAAATGAGTTTCATTAGACCCTAATTTCTAAAAAAAATGACTTTCATCTTTGGGAATATTTTCCCATTTCAAGACATCATAATTCGACGGTATATCGATCATAATTTTCAGTGACTTGGGCCAACTTCTACATTTTATGGACATATTATTATACACGATTCATTCTTATGAAGCCACCCTTTAGAATTTATTTCATACTTCCATCTTGTTACAAATATTTTTTCATCAGTAGAGTTACACCCAAGAACAGGGTTCCTTCCACCAATTTCTCCTCAACATTGAGAATGGAATTCCATGCTTAGAGGATTGGGAACTCCTTATGTCAAAATAAATTCCTTCCTATCATTACAAGAAATACAAAGCTTCTACAACTCCCCCATTTAGTTTCCAATAATGAATTGCTCAACCACCACAATCTCAATATGTAGAAATTTTTGAATCTTCGAATCACTCATTTACTTACACAAAGCATCATAAGAGTCATTTTAGGGGAACATAATGATGATCAATTGTAAAAAATATCACTTATTTTTAAAAACCAAATTGTAATTCTTACAGCTAACTTGTGGAGAGAGCTTGATCTTGTGAATGGTTCAATAGGAAAAATTATTGACATTGTTTATGAGATTTCCTCAACACATGGGGGGAATTACATTTATTTATTGTCGTCACATTTTGTGGATATATTGAGCCATTTTGGGATCTTAGTAATCTCTCCTATGTTCCTATTTTAACTATTTCTAGAGGGAAGTGCAAGCAACTACCAATCAAAATGGTTTGTGCTTTGACTATCAAAAATTCTGAAGGCCTTGCTTTGCAGAAATTTATTATCGACATTGGTGAAAAATAAATACAATCTCTTAGCTTTAATTTCATCTCTAGAGTCCCCTCCCTTTTCAACATATGTATTTCTTATCATTTATCTATTGAATGCTACTTAAAAATTAGTCGCTATCCTCTACTTCATGTGTGAAATAAAGAGGAGGCTGAACTGAATTCCCTCACCCCTTCCCCAAACTTTCGATTAGAAAAACCCCTACGTGGATAACATTTTTTTCCTATTAGAAACAATATATTTGTTTGGAATTCCTTTTTTTCTTTTGTTATAACAATAATAACCCTGCCATACTTTAAAAATATGCATATTTTTTCCTCACTTTTTTTTACCAATGTGATTTTATACCTTCTCTCCACATGTTTAGGAATCATTCACGTTATATTTTTTTTCATGTAATGCTACATTTTAAAGTTTTTGGTTGAACGCCTCCACTTTTTTTTTACTTCAAAAACCCCTTTTAGCGTTTTCACGAACCTACTCAAGTGCGATTGATATTATTTATACAAACAAAACAGTTAAGGAAACGAAAAAACATACATACATTTTATGAATGGAATTGGTATATAATAATACAACTCTTCACTTACATGTATGCTAGACAAAATATTCTTCCATTTTTTACATACTAGAATTCTTGTTCACCACGCCACATGATAAGCTCACATTGACTTTAATTAATATGAATAAAAATAAAATGCATATGTGGAGAGTCTATAATAAGAAACTTGTGATTGGGGATTTTCCCTCTAAAGTGATGTTTTTTAGTTATTTCCCCTAGAATCTAACGAAACAGATCATACTAATAAAAAAACTGGTGTGAGAACATCAAGATATTTATTTTTTAAAGGGATCTTCTCACATCAGTTGAACTAGCACTTATACCAGAACAAGGTGCAAGGTCATATGGATAGTAAAAATGTGATATTTTATTAAGTGTTCAAATGATTTCAAGATCCACTCAAAAGTTATGTTTGACCTTATTCGTAAGGCATGTAAGGCTATAGAGTTAGCGAATAAATTTCAAGATGCATTAAATAGTCATTTCCAAGTCAGGTCTCAAGGAAATAAACATGTGTATCCAATAACAAATTGATCATTACATTAGTGACAGGCCCACCTCGAATATGGTTTCTCCCCTACAGGAGTAAGGATTATAATATATTATAGGAAACATGTTAACCAACCAAGGCAAGATTGATATTTTATTGAATGCATATTTTTTAGGTATAGAAGAAATTTCAAAATCCACGAAGCCCACAAATACCAAAAAATGTTTATGATCACCTCTTATAGTAACATCAAAGACATCGCCCAAGTTGAAGACGGAGGATAGAGGTTGTATCTGGTCCAACTCGTGTTCATGTGCATTAATTATAATATTTTATGCTTTCTAATAATTCAAAAATTAAATTATTTTGATTGTTTCAAAGATATTTATTAGTAATATAACTTGTATTAGATAAAATCATTTAAAAAAAAATTCGTGAACATTTTATTTAAAAATAATTTTAATATTAAATATTTCTAACCTCATCAATAATTTAAAAAATAGATTTTATAAATTATATTATTCATGTTTTAAATTAGAAAATACATAGATTACTCAAACCACAATTTCAAAGATTTTAAGATTTTAAAAATAAAGTTTTAAAATAAGTATATATTTCAGAAAATGATGATATCATATGCTTTATGTGTATATATATTATGTCTAATGTATTGAAATCTAATTCATGTTCATAATTGTGAATTGAAAAAAAACTTTATTTATGAATGTATTATTATTTTCAACCTTTTTAGATTTGGGATTAAGATTTACACATAACAAAAAAGGAATGAAATAAAATCTACACAAGGTTATTTTGATTAATTAAATTAAAAAAAATAATCATTCAAAATCATAATAAAGTATTAATACTTGCAAAAAAAAGTACACAATTCAATAAAAGTTCATAAATACATGAGATTGAGCTCACTTAGCTGATTACAATTAATAACGGGAAAGTCAAGGGTGATCTGAATGATGGAATATGCGGGTCCATAATTTGAGGATGCTTTGAAACTCTAACTGAGCCATGAAGATTTCCTTGGGCTGAACCGTAAAGTAGGGGGAAAGACATCCATACGATATGTGTATGGTTTTGACCTTGCTCAGAACTATGATCTATAACTTTCTAGGATTTTCTCTTGTGTATCATTGTCACTCTGTTTTTGTCTCTATCGGTCACACTTTGGGAACCTCAAAAATTTCTCCTCAACCTTGTAAATTGTAGCCATGGCTAGAGATTCCTATAAAATAAACATTATTTGGGTTATGGGAACATACTGTACACCATTGGCATTGGAATTGAAGAGGAATCAAACTGGACATCTGTGCTCCACCTAACATGTTATATCTAGTTGTAGTGCAATCATATTTTGACATTCTTTCCTTGATAACGTCTAACTTGATTTTTTCTCTTTCCAATCTACTTGAGTGAGTGACTTTGAATGCTTGCAAATGTGAGAAGTAGTCCCCTAGACCTAGTGGGAATCTTCACAAGTTAGATATATATTTTTCCCCTAATGAATGTGCAGGGGAATTTGTGAACTATAGGGATATTTGGGGTGCCTTGTTGTGTTATATTTTCAAATAGGAATCCCATAAAAGTGTTAGGTTCTAAATGAAGTGACTATTACTTTCTTATATATGCTTCTAAATGTTATTTAAGTTACAAAGGTTGACTGAGGAGGATTAAATGACCCAAATACTAATATGTAACTGAAATTATGTGATTAAAATGAGCAATGGGGAAAAATCATACACTAGGTTACAATTACCCTATGGCACAAAATAACATTACTTTCCGTTTTTTTTACCATAGAAGAGAAATATATATTATGAGGTTTTGAAGAAAAAAAAGTGGAGTTTTCTAGATATATTTAATGCATTTAATTGTTAAAAATTGTTGATAAAATGAGTGTGTATGACCAAGACAGTTAGACAAAAGACTTAAAGATGTAATAAATGAGAATATGTAAAAGAGAACTTTTTTTAGCAAGAGAGAAAAATAAAAGCCAGTAGTGTCAAAGAGTATAATTACAAAAATATGAGTGTCTATATTTTACCTCTTTAAGTATGAAATATTATTACATGCTTAAAGGAAAAAATGTCAGTGTGTAGACACTAATTCTTCACTCAATGTTTGTTTCGTAGGATCTCATTATGTTGGTGTTTTCATGCTCCATAATGAAAATTGAAACACAATATATAGTTAATGTCAATGATAAATAATTGAACTTTAAATCAAATGAAAATATGTAATGTAAATGAAATCTAAAACTATAAATACTGAAATAAAGAGATATAAAACATGGAAGGAATACACATGTTTATTTTGTGGAGGGAAGAGTTTATCATTATTTTCCTGTACATAGAGATTTGGATTACTAAAATTTATCAAAGAATTAGGGTTTGATCAGTCCCCAATTATTTAGAGGATATGCTAGAGTATCGGATGTATGGAACCTAACACATGAATGTAAAAGATAGATAATAAGAATGAGGAGCCAAAGAATCACATGAAGGAACAAGACCATGTATCAAATTCATTCATCAACTCTGATATCTTCCCCTTTAATTGTAAGAGAAGAGGAATTACTAACCTACGAAGAACCTAGCCATTTTGATATCTTCTATGAAACCATAAACCACACCACTGGAAATGAATCCAAGACCCAATTTTACAAATTAGAATATCAAATATCAAAGAGAAACATATTCCTCCATACTCTCCCCATGTGTTGCACAACTGATTAGAAATTTAATAAAGTTGTAATGTGCTTAAATGTATCAAAGAAAGGGATATTTATGCCCCCAATACACCTGAAACTAAAAATGAAACTAAATGTTGTAGAGAACTAAGGAATAAAACACTTAATGCCCCCTAGATTTAGTATCTAATGAGTCATCTTCAGTCTTAAATTGTGCCCAAAAATATGTTCCTGTAGGTCAAAATGTGAAACCAAGGAGAAAAACTATAGTAACTACCCCCAAGGAAAAATTGTACAAATGGATCATGAATTCTTTTATGGTCCTGACCGCACTATACGTTTTTGACCTTGTGTTTGATTTTTTATATTTTAATTTATGATGTTTTATCTAAGGAATTTTTCCCTGTGTCTGAGCCTAGAATTATGTCTATTTATTTGTTAAGTGTATTATATACCCAATAAGAATTCCCCCTCTTTTGAGGCACATGCGATAAAGAGTTTGAGCACATGAATCAAAATAATGGATGTGTAACTATTTCTAACAAGTTTGATAATATTTGATAGAAACTATATGAAGGGAAGATATGGTGGCCACCAAGAAGAAATTTTTCCTAAAAAGAGGGTGTGCATGATGGAGACCATGGCAAAAAAAGAGAGAAATAATAGTAGAAAAGAACAGTACTAGAAACATTGTCAATAAGAAAACTAGTAGCAATAACAATAATATTGTACATGTAATTGGAAAAAAGTTAAAATATCAGTGCAAACAATTTCATACAAAAAGGAGTAGCACCCACAAATATGGGACACCCATGTCACAATTACAATCATTACCTTTGAGCCTGTAATCAAGTAATGTCATAACAAGAAGGGGATGGTGCCAAAAAACATGGGATAACCCAATATGTCACAATAAAAAACAAAGCCCTTAGTCTATAATCAAAGTATTAAAAAACCATCTACACACAAAACTAACAAGTATGTATAGAAAATAATAGTATGATAATGTGATGAAATGACATAACAAGTGATATATAAAAGTGTGTGAAACAAGAGTTTTCAAGCCCTACACAAGACACGTGTGTTAGTCTTGTTAGCTACAAAAGATAGAAAATACACTATATATGTAATTAAGTGTGATAAAGAACTGAAAAAAAGGTACTATGATGAAATAATAACACTTGAATTATGTGGAAAAAATCCTCCAAAAATTTTATTTAACCATTATAACTGCTATTATCATGTATCGATTTGTATGTCCCTACATCATGCTCAATATACCTCGTGAACCCATTTATGTAAAGAATAAAATTGTTTATATATCAAACTAGAAGGATAAATAACATGTATAATGTATAGTAATAAAAATGTATGCTAGAGAAACAAGTCCTCAGTTTTGCATTTTTAAAAATATTTGATTATTTTTTGTGATTATATAGGTTTTTTTTCTCTAATGCGTAGATATGTACAAGAAAGGGGGTTGGCATGAAATTTATCCAATGAGAACCTCCCGAGGAGGTGAATAAATTGTCATGGATGATGTGGAGGACTAGGCCTCTGATGTGTAAAATAATGTGAATTGAATACTAATGGAGTGATAGTAGTAATATCTCCCAAAGAGGGTATGATTAAACTAAAATGGGAAATCCTAACCTAATCTAATGTTATGCAAAGTAATAAATAATAGATAAATAAAATAAATAAAGTGACCCAAGAAAATAAGTCGAAACGTAAAAACCCCTAATTTTTCAAGAGGGGTTAGGAATTTCTTAGATGATTAGATGAAGGTTATGAGACTATGTCATAGTGTCAATCAGGAAAATGGGGAGTAGGAAAAAATCACACAAAATCCTCAAAAAACACAGATCCAAGCTCCCTGAATAGACGGGGGTTCTTGGAGAGGGAGATGGGTGCCTATGGGTGGCTTGGTCTAAGATGTGGGAACCCTTGTCTCTGAAAATAGTAATAAGCCATCCTATGAGGTTTCATTGGATGTTGACATGTAGTTGTGTCTTGTCACACTAGATTTGCTGGACTACACATTTTTTTTAATAAAAACTAGTGATGAAGAAGGGACATGCAAAACACAAAGACATGCATCAAACCCCTAAAAAAACAAATATACATATGAAGGGGCCCAATTTTCCTCAGTGGCCACAATAGTGGACTTACTAACTGAGTGTTGCACTATATTTTAGACCTGATGTAATTTTATGTCTGTATGTGTAAATTGTACCCTAGGTTACTCTTTTGTCATTCACACTTTGTGAAGTATTGAGTAATAACTAAATGTATAATGTAATAAATGTGTTCATTGAAATAATATAATCCCCTAATATGAAGTGTGATGTAGATGAACCAAGATTTTTTGACTTGTGATGGAACTAGATGTATGTAGTTGTAGCTTTAGGTGTCTTTCATGTATGCAAATCTAGATGGTGATAATAAATCCTTAGTGTTTGGTCCCTCATTATGGTGTCATAACTTAATATATATATATATGGTTCTCTTGTTCTAGTTTTATAATTAACCCCAAAAATGCCAACCAACAAAAATATAGAAAGCTCATCTGGCTAGAAAGTGCCCAAAATATTAGATTATATTGCAAAGAGGATCAGGGTGCCCATCGTGGACAAGGGAAACTCGGTCACCCACATCCTGAGCTGGGTTCCCCAACAAGAAATAGGATGAACAAAAAATGGAAATATAGACTGTGAAATTACATGTGCAAGGTCAGAAGTGACAAAAAAAAGAAAAGTGAAATGGTCAAAGGACATAGGTTAATTAGTAGTTTCTTCACTCAAGAACCATATGAATCGTAGTATGATACCGAGACTAAATATTGACTTAAAGTGCGTGATTTAGTGACTTCATTTTCCCACACTTTACGTTGATTATTATTAATCTAGATAATATAAAGTGGATAGATATGTGTACCTGATAATCCATGTAGTGTGATGAAGAAATGTGTCAAAGGACTTGAAAAAAATGGATTGATAAAAAAGACAGAGCTTGGAGACTAAAGATTTAAAATTTTTAAAAGTGATGAGAGTGAACCTAGGGTTAAAGCACATGTGTATATGTTAGTGTATGTGGTGTTCCTGCAGTGGTTAATATCATGTGTTTACTGTTGATATAAAAAATAGTACCCTCCAATTTGTCATGCCTGTGTGAATGAGAAACTGGTGTTTTTGGGTAACATGGGTACTATCTCCAAGTTGTGGGACTTGCTACTTGAGATGGACCTCAAGATAAGGCTGGTTCCTACTCCTAAACCATCTGTCACAATCTATTGTAATGCAAGAAAACTATCTAATCCTAATGTAACAATTCCAAGGGACCAAGCAGAGAGAGTGCATAAAAACAAAGCCTACACTAAATCGGTGATACACCAGAAAAGGAGGGTTGTTGATCACAATCTTAACTGCCTGAAGTGAAGAGGGTATGAGCAATGGAGATGATGGGAAAGATGCATCACAAACTAAAGATAAATTTTACATAGAACAACACTTCAAACCCATTAAACACAACTCCCAAACCTGAAATAGAAATTAGAGATATGCACAATATACCCTGCAATGATGAGAGGAAAGAAGAGACAATAAAATAAGAAAAGGATGAAAAAAATGCATCACAAAACAGATTTTATTTCTCTATCAGTTCACACAATACATCATTAGTGGGCAAGGAAGAAGAAAATTCCATTACAAAGCAAAAAGAAAAGGATTAAGCTCCACATTCAAACCTAGGGAAGGAAGAGAGAGGGGGCATGAGAGAAAAATGACTAAGTGCTAGAAAAATGCACCTCCTTATAATATATATCTCTGAATATGAGAGAGAAAGGAGAGAAAAAATTGAATCCTACCTCAACCACCCAAAAATATCATTGAATTTTCCTGCAACAATGATGGGTTCCACTGCAAAACCCATGCCTCCATGTGTTTTTCCTTGTTGGGAAAGAAATGAAGCCCATACATCATTATGGTGGTAGGTGAGAAGCCTGACAACCTCAAAAATGGCAGACTGTATGTATTCATTTTAAAGAAATTATTCCCACTAATTTAAATATATCAAATGTTGAGAGCTTTCCAAAACTTCCTCTCTTGCTCAAATATGAGCTTCCAGTCGAAAGTTATGACCATCTGAAGGTCAGGGTCCAGGCATTCCATGTGGGATCTCATAATATTTTAATAGATCTAAGCATATAAAATTCTTGGTGGGCTTCATGATTCATCTTTCATTGAATTGACTTTCTACCAATATTTTCCAAACTGCTTTGGGTTTGGATTCTATCTGTGTAAGATCCACATGGAAGCCCCACGCATTCTTAAGATTTTTTTATACCTTTTAGGGTCCTTGGAATGCGATGTGCTGACACTTGGCACGGTCTGCAAACATCCTACTTCATTCCCTTGCGTGATTAAAGTGCCCCACTATATATAATGTGAAAATCCCTTTTTGGGTGGGACCTTTGTAGTTAGGTCCACGTGGAAACCTTGCTGGCTTCCAAGACTTTATCCCCTCCTTTCACTCTTGAAGTTGTGATAGTTAGACAATTGGCATCATCTGCAATCCTACTCTACTCTATTTGTATTTTTCACTAAGTCCCTTCTATTTAGGAGAAAATATGTTGGACCCTATGTATGTGGAGAGCCAACACACATGGGGACCTACCTTTGTATTTTACCTTTGAAGTTACATTGATGAGGCACGTGGAGGATTCCGTTGGCTCTTCCCATTATTATAATTTTCCACGACGGGTTCTACTTTCTCAGGTTGTGACCACGTGAAGAGCATGCGTACATTTGGTAACATGCCTTTGGATTTTACCTTTGAAGTTTCATAGATTAGGCACGTGGAGGTCAAGAAAATCACTACGGTCTCCCCTTATGTTGCACCTTTTGAAGGTGAGTTGTGCTAACATGTGGCACCTTCTGTGGTTTTGTTTCTTTACTTCGAGTCGACTTGCTCTAGACTCGATTTTGACCCCTTGTTTTTGAAATTCAAGAGTTGGGAGTGAGGCACGGAAGGGAAATAAAGGGAAGGTGTGCATGAGGAAAGCACGTGGCACAATAGGGTGTACATGGGTGCACAAGAGGAAAAGAAGTGATGACCGATTTTAAGGCATGTCTAGAGAAGGGCGTGTGAAGAGGGGCATGAGGGGAAGGCGCTGGAGGCACACACATAAAAGGGAAGCATGAAATGGGAAAATGGAAGGAGAAAAGAATGTGAAAGAAGAGTATGGAATCGGGGCGCGAATATCCAACTATGGAAGGGCACATGATGGAAGAAAGGAAAGAAGGCATGCGACAGGAAGACCCAGAACTTAGCCAATTTGGAAGGCATCTGCAGAGGGGTGCATGGAAGAATTACATGGCACAGGGAGTGCGTGGGAGGACTACAACCTATGAAAAGTGCTAAATAAGCAATCCTGGAGGGGTGCGTAACTTGAAATGTGAAGCATCAGAGCCAAAATGAAAGTAGAAATAATCCAATAGCTAGGAGAGTTATTTGGATAACATGTACTCACCATGTGTGTGTTGTTTTTGTTGACTTATTGTTTCCCATATGGATGGACTTGCAAAATATAATAGGATCATGTAGTCAAATACACATCTATATGTGTAAAATGCATGTACCTATGTAAAGAAACATCTAAAAATAGTACAAAAATCAAACTGAAAAAGGATCATGTACACCTGATCTGTGATGAGAAAAATTGTGTAGAAAGGTTATCTTGTAAATATCAGTGAAGTGTGTGTTTTTTGGGGAAATCCCACACCATTTTGGTTGAAGTATTGTAGGGATAAATATCTTTTATTCTCTAACATTTAACTTCTTCCCTGAGACTTGGTGAAAATATCTCTGTACTGTCAATTTTTTTCGGTGTTCAGATTCCACTGGTTGAAGTAGTGTAGGGAGGAAATTCTATTGTATCCTCTAACCCGTAACTACTCCCTAGAATGCTAAGGATAATTTGACATAGAAAATACACTGTGTATGGGATTCATAGACTAGTTGGAACCCACTCGTAAATTCTATACTGACCATAGATTGTACTATATATTGAACTATATCAGTACCATGTGTTAACCAGGAATGATGCCCCCTTATTTGGGGGCACATGCGATGTCACGAATAGGATAATGTGGCCCAAAAAGAGGACAAACCATGTATAATAAATCTTATCCCTTTAGGGGGAACAAAAATTACGCGTTAGAGATAAAGGCCCACACAAACAAGTAGTTATAAAACACATGTTAGTACCAATAAGCATGCATGTAGAAACAAATAATGTGTAAGCTAGAACATAAGAGGAAAATGTAAAAACTCAAAAAGACAATCATAGGCCGCACAAAGTAAGTTGCAAACATGGGACACCAATCATGGTGTCGCAAGACACTTAATGCCGTCATGGCCCCGAACAAGAAAATGTGTGCACATAATAAAGGGAAAATCCCATAAATAATAACAAGAAATATCAAACAAAAAAATAAGTTTGGAAGAAATTATCCCTACATAACAAATGCTACACATGAAACACCCAGTTATCATGGTAGAAAAATAAGATGTAATTTCAAAGCATGTATAACCTGATAATGGAAAATGTTTCACCGAATAAGTTGTGTGATAAAATAGATAAAGTAAAATGTCAAGGAGGAATACCTATGATATATAGGTTAAAGGTTGAATGCGCATGTTACTAATTTTTTCCTAGATGATTATAATAAAATCCTTTTTTTCTGGGAAGGACTACGTGTAGATACAATGCAAGACCACCAAATGATATTAAATAGTAAGAGTTAGAGGAATTCCTAGCAAGACTAGATCAAGGAAGTGTGATGCTTGCTCTGAATGGCTGTCAATCATCTTTTTTTATCAAATTAATGAAAGTAAATATGATATATAAAGGTCCTATTGCTAACACTTTTATTTAGGTATCTCAAAATGTTATCAAAAGACTAGATTAAGAAAAGTATTTAAATCTAAGCTAATCTAGCATCAGGCAAATTATGTTTCTTGTTAGGACAGGTCACAGAGGTGTTAGGTAAGGTTATAGAAGTGTCTAGTAATGTCTAGGGTGGCGTTGAGGTGATGTTAGAGGAAGTTTTCTAGAAGTTAACCTGAAAACAAAGTGACCGATATCGATCTAGTGACTGATGCTGGTAAAGAGTGGAGATCGACGATGGTTAAGGTGACTAGTGTTAGTAGGTTCAATTTAATATTAACTTATTAAACAGAAGGTTTTAGGCTCTCTGTGATTGCACAAAGAATGAGAGTAGTTTGGTTTGGGTCATAATATACGTGAGAAAACTCAGGTATACTAATAAGGAGGTTTGAAATGATGAAAATTCATAGGATGGTTGAATAGTGGATTGGTGGGAAGAAGGTGATGTATAGGCAACAAAGGAAATAAACTACTAAAAGGAGCGAAATATATAGAACAAGAATAACCCAAATGATTAGAATCAAAATACTTACTTGGTTTCTTGTAAATCTTGGGATTTGGAATGGTTGATGGTTGATTAGTGAAGAAGTGATTGAGTCTAGTGCATGGACAATATGGCCTATGTGATCCAGTGAGTATTCCAACGGACTGGAAGGTAAAAATGACTGCTTTTTTCGCACTATTGTTGTATGTGTTTGTCATCTGCATGCAGGAGGTCTTAAAGATTCATGCTTGAATGCAATCAGGCTTCAATAACTAAATGACCAACCCATGTAAAGATTTTTTAAAGAATATATAAGGTAAATGATGGTGGTTATGTGAACGGGTGTCGGTTGAGGGATAACCAAAATCATTTAATGCTAGGAAAGCATAAATTTACCTTAAATAGGTAGATCGTTACTATTTTGGCATGATTTTTATTGATTTCTCTATGTGAAGTGGAGTTCATGTGAGAGAAGTCATGAAGTTCATAGAAAAATTCCATTTAGTTTTGGCAAGAAATATTAGTTAGCTAAGTTAAGTGGTGACTCAAAAATGAGAATGATTACTCGGTCATTTTGAGTTAAATTCCCCTAGAATGGGTGCAGGGTGAGGTGTAATGATGAGGTGGAAGTGTGAGGGTGAAATTAACTTAATTAACTTAATTAAATTAATTAATAATGTGAGGATTAATATTAGTATAGGATTAATGTTTTATGACCAATTAAATATATTATGTTAATTGGTTGAAGGGGACCAAGGGGAGTATGAACCAAATTTGGTGTCTACATTTTCCTTATTTTGTCATGTAGCTTGTCTTGGTAAGCGATGCTAACAAAAATAGGGATTTAATGTCCCCAACTATATGTGGAGGTTAGGCTTCCCCAAGCAGGATTTAAGGTGATCCTCTTCAAAATACTTACAGATGAGGTTGGAAAAGTAATCGGGGAGTGGTTTGATAAATAGGTGATTGATGAAAGTGAGGTTCATTAGGTAAGGGTATGGTCATTTTTGGTAATAGGTAATGATCATATTAGGTAATGGGTAATGGAAATCAAATGCATGCAAATGTATAAATTTTGATATAGTACAAGGCAGAAGAGTTTGGAAACTCTACGTCGTCAAAAGAGTGATAGGTTTTTATTTAGGTATCCAAGGTATAAGATATGGTCATAAAGCACAATGAGGTGTGGTGTAGAAAAAGGCAATAGGTTTTGTTCCATGGCACCAAAGGTATGGTTAGGATAAACATCAAGTCATTAGGTAAGTAAGGTCATTAGGATAAACAACATGGGTAGCACCATCAACAAGGTATAGCGAGTACACTAATTCGAATGTCACAAAAGGTGATTCAGGTCAGGGTATGTAGGTCAAGGCACAAGTAAGGCCTAGGTATAGGTAAATAAAATGTCCCTAAACATAGTTAAGGAAATTTACAGGTAATGTAGGCTTGCGGGTAAGGTGTCATAGGTGTTGGTAAGGTCAAAATGGGTAAACGGTAGGTCAAATGGTTATGTCAGGTGACCGATTCCAGTTATTGTATATCTGTGTATATATGTATTGATACACATACTCTCCCATTTATATAGTTAATAATGTTGACTACATGGATGATGTAATCATTTTAAATTTGCATTGCTTTTGTGTATTATGGAAACTAGTTGAATTATGCATGATGGAGTCGAGGTCATGTAGGCATGGTTGAGTTTAGGTGAGTTAGGAGTGGTTGAGTAAGGTATAGGCATGGTGGGATTTTGGTGATTAAGGCATGATGGAGTCAGGTTTAGACATGGTGGAGTTTAGGTTTAGGGAAGGTGGAGTCTAGGACATATAGGTATGGTTGAGTTTAGTTGAGTTAGGCATGGTTGATTCAAGGTCATATAGGCATGGGTGAATCAGGTATAGGCATGGTGGAGTCAAGGTATAGGCATGGTTTTGTTAAGTATTTTTGTATGATTTAATTTCCAAATTTATTGATAGTATGGAAAATAAATGATGACGTATATGTATGTTGTGGTCTAAATTTCCAAATATTTGATATCATCAAAATGTGAAATGATTAATGTATGATATGGTGATGTTTGAAAATGGTAGGTATGTATGTTTTTATGAGTGTTTAATTTCCTAGTTTTGTGTAAAATGGAAAACACACTAAGGTAGAATGTTAATATAAAGGGGAAAAATTTGTTAGGTGGAAGAATGGCCGATCTAGCCTCCAATTTCCCCATGTCCTCAAAGTGCTTACTAGATATCCCCGACGAAAATGAGCCTCATAACGATGTAGTTCTCCAATAAGCTAGGGAAAAATATGATGAGGAGAGATGAATGGGTTCGGTAGATTATATGCATGACTGAGTGTAGGTCAATTAAGCAATGTTGAGTTTAGGTCATCTGGGCATAGTTGACTTTAGGTTGAAAAACCATAGTTGAGTTTAGGTCATTTAGTCATGGTTGAGTATAGGTTGAATATGCATGGTAGCTTTTGGTGGAAGAGGAATTCCTAGAATGTAGGTATCAAATGTCTAGTCCTATGAAGGAGGATCAATAATGATGAAAAGATGGGAATGCTAAGAGGAGACAAAAATTAGTCTAATTGGTAAGAATACTTATGAGTCTATTATACCAAATATTGGCTTATGAACATAAAAACCTAAAGCCATTATATGATTGACTATTACAAGGGTGAAACGAAAGTCAACATCATCACGAAATGTCACATTTATAGCACATCCATCGAGTAAGTAGAAGATTAGAGAGGAAAGGTGGTGAGGTGAAAGAAGTTGGTTTAGCGTAACCTGGTGTGAGACAACATGTCTCTTTGGTAAGATACCCAAGATCACAATAGGAAATTCCTATTGGTATGAAATCACAACACCCTGAAGTATGCAACTCGATGGGTTGAGACTCTCAGTGTGATTGCATAAAAAGGAGCTTCTCCTAAAGTGCGGGACTTTGCAAATCAGAAGAGCTCTCTGAATGAAGGTCAGCTCCTATTCCTCTATTCAGGTGCACACGTTTATATTGAAGAAGGTTTTATTCTAAATCCTACTCTAATCTACCAAGGAGACAGGGGTAAGAAGATACAATAAATTAAACCTAATCTAAGAGAGGTGATGCACCAAAGGACTGTTTAACATTTGCATTGCTCTTAAACACAAACCATTAAAAATGTGATACAATATACATGCATAGATGATCAAAATTTCAATGAGAGATAAGGAATATGCAAATAAACATAAGAGAGGATTGAAATCATCAACATAATTATTTTATTACTCTAAGAATTTGATACAATCCATTACACTAGACAAGAGGCAATATTACATTACAATTGGGAAGGGAAGTTCGAAAACTACATGAATTCGCCTGCAGGGAAGAGAATAAGGGAGGGCATAAAGTGAGAGTGTCCAACCATTAGAAATTTCCCCTCCAATACAATATATATGAATAATCAGAGGAGGAGAAGAAATCCATGGACTCTTGTTCAACCACCCCAAAAGTGAAATGAACTCCCCTGCAACAATGTTGGATCTTGTTGCAATACCCATGCCCACCATTGACGTTCCTTTCTGGGAAAGAAAGGAAGCCCATAATCCATTATGGGGGTAGGTGGGAGACTTGACAACCTCAAAAATGGAAGACTGAATCATTAATGGTGGCAGGGGAGTATATAGCACTGAGATCTTTCCAAAACATCTTCTCCCGCTCGATTTCTGAGCTTCCAGTAAAAATGTATGGCTGCCTGAAGGTGCTTCGAGCTTGGAGTTTATTCATATAAGATTCATGTGGTAGCCTTGCGCATCTCAAGATTCCACCCCCTCTTTTTGGCTCTTGAAAAAGTGCCGAACTGACACATGTCGACATCCACAGGCCTTCTCTGTTTCCTTTGTGTTATGCTTAAACCCCTCCTTTTGGCCGAGACACTATGGTTGACCCGAAACACATGGAGGGATGACACTCATTTGAAGACACTGCTTGGACTCTTGCCTCGAAGATGTGCTAAGATGATGCGTGGAGGCTTCTGCTGGCCCTATCTCAAGCTTGGAATTTCAATGGCCCGAGAGACATTCCTTTGACCCTGACAACGTGGTGGGTTGACACATGTTTGGGACCTTCCTTCGGATGTTTCTTTTGAAGTTGCGCTGATGAGGCATGTGGAGGATTTCACTGGTTTTGTACCCTCTTAAGGATTTTCAACAACCGATGTAACCTTTTTTGTGTTAGGATATTTAATTATGTATTGTTTAATTAATTATGTAACTATTGTTATTATCTAATTATTGTTGTTATATGGTTTTATTAAACCATATTTGTCTTATTATATTCACAAATATAATTGTTATGTTGTTATAACAATTATATCATTATTCATTTGTGCTTCCCGTATGATATTTTGGAAGTTTATGTATTCAGGCAATATGTTGCACCTGTGTAACATATTTATTTGTTTGTATATTGTATGTCCAATATGTACAAATATTGCATCAGTCCATTGTGATGGTTGATTAATTTCACATTAATTAAATATGCAGGCTTTCGTCCATGTTTGTGAAATTAAATTTGGTTTTAGAGCAAGTTGAAGGATATTGGAGGATTGCAATAGAGTTTAGAGGAGCATTGGAAAAGCTTGTGCAAGAAAAAGAGAGCCAGAAGTGACCTCTGCAACTTCCCAGCCTCATCCCCTACAATACCACCATTAAATTCCTCAAAACCACCATCAAATTCCTCAAAAGCACCTTTATTCATTGCAATTAAGGTTGAGGATGATAGAATTCACCAAGGAAGAGATTACAAGCTCAAAGGAAGGAAGAAAAATGATCTAAGGCACCATACACACTCAAAACTACCTTCATTCTCACCAAAACCTCCTTTCATTTTTTCTCTTTGCTAGAATTTTTCTCAAAACCGCCTTTCAAAAACTATGGTTTTTTGAAGAGGTATGGTTTTATAGTTTGGAAGTGTTTAATTACATTTTTCTCTTTACATATAATTATTTAGCTTAGCCACCTAAGTGGCTAGCATAACTTTTCTAAGACACTTCCCATCAAGAGAGGTCAAGGGGTCAAATCCGCCTCCCTCATCCACTACAAAATTTGGAAGAAAGTTTAGTGGAACTACTAACTTTAGCAGAAAATTCAAATTTAGTTATAACTAACTAAATTTAGCAAGAAAAACCCTATTTTAGCGAAAACATGTTTTTCCTCCACTCTGCATAATTTTTTATTCTGAGCACTTTTTTTCCCAAAGGATGGCTACCTAAATACTTAATTTTGAGCTAGTTTTATATGGGTTTTCTACTCAGCAAGCCGTATTGGGCTCCATAAGCCACCAGTGCCCGCAAAACAAAAACATTTTCCTGCCATTAAATTTTTCCTAAATGTTTTGAATGTAATTGGATGTTTGATAATATTGTACTAATTTGTATGTTTCCATAGTCAACTACAAACTATGTAACTGCTTAGAAACTGGAAGAATATTGTACTGTAAAATCAATAAAAATTAGTTATGTAACACTTACGAGATCCTAGATGTTATTCCCAGCATTCGGTATATACAATGCCTCTAGTAACCACTTACAGGTAAAGTCATTGTGACTACTAATACACTTAACGCCTAATATATTTGCAACAACATTGTTTAGGCATCGGACCCTTTAAATCGACGGGGAGTAATAAGGTCACAATGCACACACTATGAGCCATCCCATTTATCTATGAACGATTGCACGACATAAATACATACTGAGAAATTATCCAAGTATATAGAAAATTTACGCACATGTATGAGGATATTTCTTTGAGCCGGTGTCAATAATCACATAGACCCCTCTCAGTACTGTCTTGGTACCATGTATTAAATTATTTCACGTACGTTAACGCCTCTTTCACGTACCACCGGGTATATAGAAAGGGAGAGCTTCTTCCACGTACCACCAGGTATATCAGAAGGGTGCATATATAGAAATCTTCGGCATATCAGACTGATGGTATATAGATTGGGAGACCTTTTTCCTGAAGTGATAAGAGCCAAATCCTGTCAATGATCTCTGCAAAATGGGCACCAATGCCCCCAATTTTTTTCTTCTGGATTCACAACTCATAGAAACAACTATGCTACATGGAAGAAAAAACTTAAGACACAACTTGAGTTTGAAGAAATATGGCCTATTGTGACTGGTACTTTAACCAGATCAACTACTGATACTACACAATAGAGGAATTTTGATAGAGCAGACTAGAAAGATAAACTCATCATCTTGTTTGGAGTTTTCGATGATGTACAACCCCATATTTGTGATGCCACAACAACCAAAGAAGCATGGGATAAGATGAGCACAATATACGAGGCCAAGAACAAGAATGTTATACTAAATTTGTAGAGTCAGTTACACACATTGAAGTTTAAACAAAATTAGAAAATAAAATCTTTCTTAAGAAGAGTTACAAAGTTGAGGGCTTCACTTCTAGCCCTGGGAGAAGAGGTCTCAGATGATGCTCTCATTCCCATTGTTCTGAGAGCACTCCCCTCTTCTTACCACATTTTTCGTTACAACACTAAACATGTCAGATACAGCCATTAGTTTTGAGAAATTGGTAAACTTACTGCAACAAGAGGAAGCCATACATAATAAGATGATGAAGAGGAGAAGGAAATTTATTCACATCAAAAATGGAAAGGAAAAGGTAAAGGAAAACCTAATTCCTATCAAAAATCCACAAAATCAAAATTAGTACAAGGGGAGAGACAACAGAAGAAGGAATGTCTAATCTGTAAAAGAGGACATGACCTATAAGATTGTTGGTATAATACTTACAAGAAAGGTTCATCAAGAAAATATTGACCTCCACAAAAATATTAGAAGGGAAATTCTAACTACAATCAAGGGAAGAAAAGGGGAACTGAAAAAGAAAACCCTATCAGCAAGGAAATAATGTTGAGCAACAAGAACAATCAGATAATGAAGACTACTTGTTCACTTCCTAATCAAGTGAACCATCCATGTCATCTAGTGATGTTTGGTATGTTAATTTGGGGGCCACTCGACACATGACCAGCCATAGAGACTAGTTTATTTCAATGAGGGACACACCATCGAAAAATCATGTTTCAGTGGGAGATGATTCTTCATATACAATTCAGGTGATTGGGAACATTTCTCTACCCCTTGGTTCACGCAACTGTAGACTATCATATGTCTTATATATCCGTGACTTGACAAAGAATTTTCTTTTAGTCAGTCAACTCCTTGATCAAAAACTAAAAATTGAATTTGATAGTCATTCCAATAAGAAAATTTGTTTAATTCGACATAAATCACGAGGCTCAAAAATAGTTGCTAAAGCCTCCAATGTGGGACACATGTTCCAACTTGATTTTGTTCGTAGAGATGATCAAGCACTTGTGTCTAAGAACTCCACCTCAGCACAGTATGTGGCATCAGAGACTTGGTCATGTAAGTTTCAACTATCTCGAGACACTTCGCCGACGCAATATGGTACATGGGATACCATCTCTTCAGAAGGATACAGACAAGTGTCCTCATTGTCGAGCAAGAAAACAACACAGCGATTCATTTCAAAAGAGTACATATCAATCTCATGTTTAGCTTGATCTGGTTCATACCAATATTTGTGGTCACGATGTAACCAAGTCATTTTGGATTTCATTACTTCATGCTATGTGTTGACAACTATTCAAGGAAAATGTGGTTTTTTTGTCTTCGCAAGAAAAGTGAACTTTCTTTTTGAAACTTTCATGAGAAGTTCAAAGTAGCAGTTGAGAATTAAACTGGTGGTTGTCACATCAGAAACTCTTCAATCTAGATCAATTCTTGGGGGGAATTCACACAGTAGATGAGTTCAAAACCTACCTACAAACTCACATGAGATTCGTAGACAAATGCCTCCTCCACAGACACAGAATATTGCAACAGAATGGTGTTTGTTGAGAGAAGAAATCGTACTATCATGGAAATGGTGTGACATGCAAAAATGATCGATGCCCAAATCTAGACTTGGCAGGCAAAGCCGACATTCTTGGGTCACCTTTGGGAGAAGCAGCCGAACCAAAGACAACAGTGTATTTGTTGAACAGAGTGCCCACAGTTGCTCTTAACTGGAGTAACCACCACAAGAAGCATGGTCAAAAGTGGGACGCGAAAAGGAAACCATCTATTCAAACGAACACACCTTCAGAGTATTTGACAGAAAACGGTGTAAAAAGCACTCAGAAGAATGCACATACCCAAGCAAAATAGAAATAAATTACAGATTTGACATTGAAGTCACAAAAACAGTGTTTTATTTGGTCTTCATTGGGTACAGTGAAGAGACTCTTGGGTACAGATTAGATGGATCCATTTTTTTTTATAAAGACCAAGTTTTTGGGTAGCAAAGCTCTGTCAAAACACAGTGTGTTACAGTAGAGATGTTGAGTTTTTTGAGAAGAAGGAACAGAGACTCCTCCTCTAGACTAACCAGATGTAGATTTTTCACCATTTGGAGTTATAAAAATTGAAGCTTGATGTTCCCTCATAAAGATGAATTTTATGATGGGGATGATGGTGTTGATCAGATAGAACCATCTACCCATGGGAAGCAATTCTAGCAGATGTATGACCCCAAGTGGTGTACTAGCACATTAAGAGATGCAAGAATAGTTTCTCAACCGGATACATCCACCCCTGGACCACAGACTCATAGTAAAGCACAAGAGGAGAAGTTAACTTTTCTTTGATGAGTAGAGTTATTAAATCTTATGAGCCCTCTATAGTCCACTAAGCCCTACATTTAAAAGCTTTAAAAGATGTCATGGATTCTAAATATCAATCAGTGATGAAGAATAACACTTGGCAGCTTATTGATCTTCCAATAGGAAAAAAACCATTAGATGCAGATGGGACAATAGAAAAGTATAAAGTGATACTAGTAGCAAATGTTTATGCACAAAAATTAGGCATAGAATACGAGGAGACATTTTCTCCCACAGCTAATATCAAAACAATAAGAATGATCTTTTCTCTAGTTGCATAGTTTGGCTGGAAAGTCCACCAAATGGACGTAAAAAGTGACTTCCTAAATGGAGATTTACAAGAAGAAGTATACATGACTAAACCTGAGGGATATGTAGTACCTAGTCAAGAAGCAAAGGTATACAGTCTTAGGAAATCTCTGTATGACCTTAAATAGGCACCCCGAGAATGGTTCATCAAGATTGATGAGCATCTCGTACAACATGGATTTGTTAGAAATCTATACAATCCCAATCTTTACCTCAAAAATCAAGGGGGGAGATTATGATTGTTGTTGTCTATTTCGATGATGTAATCATCACTAGAAGTTTAGTGAATATGATTGATGCAACGAAGAAATATCTTAATTGATCGTTCGATATGATAGATGTCAGGCTAATGCATTATTGTCTTGGATTAGAAGTATCACAGACATATAATCACATCTATGTTTCTCAGATGAATTATACCAAGACAACGCTCAAGAAATTCAAAATGAGGGATTACACAACAATTGCTACACATATGGAGAACAGATTGCAGTTATCTCGTTCAAATCCATCTCCTGAGGTAAATACCACTCTCTGTCGGTAGTTGATTGGGAGTCTCATTTACCTGACCTACACTAGACCAAATATCAGCTTTGTAGTGAGCTATCTATCTAGGTTCATGCAGGAACCCAAAGTTTGTCATTGGAAAGCAGCAAGGCACATTTTGAGAAATCTCAAAGAATTAATGGATCTTGGTCTAGAATACAAGAAGAATGATAACTTATTCTTGACTGGATATTCGGATTCAGATTATGTAGGTAAATTGATGATAGAAAATCCTGTTCTGGATTTGTATTCTTTATGGGATCTGGACCAATATCATGGGAAAGAAAGAAACAACACTTCATCTCTCGCTCTTCCACAGAAGCTGAATATCGTTCTGTAGGAGAAGATGTCTGTGAAGCGATATGGCTTCGTCACATACTAGAAGGACTTGGAATACCATATGACAAACCAACCACCATATATGTTGACAATGAAGGTGTTCTCAAACTTGTTCAAAATCTAGTGTTTAATGAAAGAACAAAGCACATTGAGGTAAAAGTTCATTTCATACATGAATATGTGTTGAAGAACAACATCCAGCTTCAATTTTGTCCAAAATCTAAATAAAGAGTAGATATCTTCACAAAGTCATTTGCGCGTGACAAGTTCAAGTTGTTTAGAGAGTTCCTCTCCTCATCCCTTGAGACAATGCAAAATTAAGGGGGGGAATGTTAGGATAATTAATTGTGTATTTTATAATTAATTATTTAACTATTTTTATTATTTAATTATTTTTGTTAAATATGGTTTTATTAAACCATATTTTTCTTATTATATTCATGGATATAATCGTTATGTTGTTATAACAATTATATCATTAATCATTTGTGCTTCTCGTAAGATATTTTGGAATCTTATGTATTTGGGAATATTGTTGCACCTGCGCAACATATTTATTTATTTGTATATTGTTGTCCAATATGTATAAATATTGTAGCACTCCATTGTAATGGTTGATTAATTTCAGATTAATAAAACATACATGCTTCTGTCCTTATTTGTGAAATTACATTTCGGACTCTGGCTATGTCGTAGGATGAAGCTTGTTTAGGGAACATGTTTTTTATTCTTCCCTTGGAATTGCATCGATGAGGTACATGGGCCCCTTTCATTTCCTCATGTTTAGCTTATTCGACCAATTTTTCCTTGGGGGTAAAATTGGGATAACAATTTGGCGACTCGTGGTAACACCTTCCTACCCTAGGTGAACGGATCAGTTGCCTTTGAAGTATCCATTAGGCACAGAGTCATAGATGGTAGCCTAATACTGATCTTGTTCTTTGAAACTTGAATCCAGATGCTTGCACTTGATGACTCTAAACTTGTGCTGCTGTCTGCACTCTCAATTTTCATAAGAAAATATTGAAGATGAGATTTCTAAGATTAAAAAATTGGCTTGACCTGAGGTCTTCACCTATTCCTTAAATGGAATACTATAACATTCACCCGGAGGCACATCGAACTGTACAATGATACAACCTTGGAGCAACAAAACCTATACCCAGAGCACTAAGGGAAATGAAACCTTATTTAATAACAACAACAATGTCCACAAGCACTTGTAGGAATTGGAAATCCTAGACTAATATGTACAAGGGTGAAAATTCTCCTTCTAGTACCAATGTTTAAGATAGATCCCATTGACTAGAATTTGTAATTCTTCACCATCCAACTTAGCCAGCCAAAAGGCAATGCTACCTTTGCATTCAGTGATCATTTATGGACCACTCCATATGGCATCAAATTTTGGAATGACTTCCTGGATTTTCACGGTCCACATCTCATTTCAGTACCAAGTCTCCAACTTGGAATGTCCTAGCTGAAGCTTTCTTGTCAAAGCTCTTCTTGATCAACACTTGATCCTTCTCCATGGTATACACTACATGTTCTCTTGCTTCTTCTAACTCCATCATCTCTACATACCTAATCTCCATAGGCTCAAACTCAGATAATTCCAGTTGTTCCATGAGATATAATGCTGGAAAATCAAGTGATATAGGTAGAAATGCTTCCTTCCCATATAAAGACTTGAAAAATGGTTAGCTTCCTGTAGACCTCTTAGGTGTGATCCTATCTACCCAAAGAGATGATTTGAGTTCTTGTGTGCCAAGTTCTTTGATTCTAATCAAGATTCCTTCTTATGATTCTCAGTAAGGTCATTGGACTCTTTGATTACCTTGTTATTAAAGAGATATACACCATTATTTAAAGCCCATTTGGTGATATTTGTGCCAAGAAATCCCCAATGCATTATCTGATATGATATTAGCAGGGGCACCAAACCTTATGACTATCCCTTCTAAGAAGTCCAAGATGCTAGATTCATTTTCCTCCTTGAAAAGTTCCACTTCTTTCAAATCCACTTGGTGAAATAGTCAATATTACTGTGAGTATCCACTTATGGCCTTGACTTCAATTTGGGTTGATCACTAAAGTAATGAAGTCCAATCCCCATTGCATGAATGACATAATTTACTAAAATTGGATGAAGAGACTGTCTACTAACCTTTCCTTCCCTGTGAAGAAAGCACATTTCTTGCACTTCTTGATCCATGTGTAGTAATCACTAAACACCATAGGCCAATAGTAACCAGCCCTAATAATTTTGAGTTGTTGTTACCTACGGAGAAAAGTGGCCTCCTGCTTCTCCATCATGGAACTCATGTAATATCTTCTCAACTTGGATTGTCCCAATCCACCTTAATAAGATACCATTGATTTTCCTCTTGAACAAAACACTATCAATAAGCACTGTACAAAATGGATTTTAATATAAAGTACCTTCTCTTTGTCTTTTCTCATTTCCAAAGGGCATGAACCTGAAATTTACAAGATCATAATGCACTGGTAAGTATTGAGTCCAACATGGAATGGGAACATTGTTAGCTAGTTGTTCTTGATCATTTTGTAGTAAAAGGATAACCTCTTCCTCATCCAATGACTCAATTTGTAATTTGGAAGTGAGATGGCTCACACAAACCTTTGCCACAAACCAAATTGGTCACTTTGATTTCAATATCATAATCCATTACTTGAGTGATCCAAATTTCTCTTTTCTCATTCAAATATTTATTTAGAAGAAAGTCCTTAACACCAACATGGGACACTAGTAGTTGAATCTTGTTGTTTGAGACTAAGTGTCTGAACTTCTTCAAACTCCTAATGATAAAAGGAATATCGTTTTCAATAAAATAATACCTTAATTAATAATCTTGTAGGCTTTGACTGATGAATGCTAAGGGTTGTTTTGAACCTTCTATATTAGGCTGAATTAACATAGATGAGATTGTGTCTGACCCTCCAAAAGCATACAACATGAAATCCTTTGAAAATTACTGGGGTTAATAAGGGTTGGGACTCTGTGATATTGCATGCTTGATAGCCTCAAAAATCTCTTTACCTTCTAGCTGTCCATTTGAATGTAAGACTCTTCTTCAACATCATTGTTAAAGGCTTCACAAGAGTAGAAAAATTAGGCAAAAATATATGGACAAAGTTTATCCTTCCCAAGAAGCTTTGGAGAGATTTTTTGTACATGTGGCAGTGGAAATGTTCTAATGGATTCAACTCTTTCAGGGTCAATTCGTTAACCCTTTTATTGAGACACATGTGCCTCCCAACAACTTTCCCTCATGTGCCAAAAATATAAATTTCTTTTGATTCAATGACACTTCAAACCTTGTACACCTTTGAAATACTTGCCTAAAGTGAAAGAGGTGTTCTACTACATTCTTTGAGAAGACAATGATATCATCTAGATATACTAGTTCTCCATCTTGTTGATTAAGCCTTTGAATGCCATATCCATAGCTCGCTGAAATGTTGCTCCAAAATCACATTGGACAGTCCAAATGGAATCTTCTCTGTAAGTAATATTTTCCCCATCTTCTCATGGTGAAAATTGTCAAAAAATGTACTCGCATATTATTCTTTCACCATTATCTGATCTATAGGCCTGAGTATCCGGACGTAACAATGAAAACCTTTTGGAGCCATCTATAACATACAAGAATCCTTCTGTTCCAAAGATGGAAGTATTTTGGGTAATGATACTTGAGTGATGCTCTATTTAGAGCTTTGTCAAGTATACACATGATCTGAATTTCTACATTTAAAGTTTTCCTGGAACATTGACACCATGTTTACAACCCAATTCTTTTGAATTTTTGATATGGAAGATGATGTCCTAGATTCACATCAAGTACTTGTTCAAAGGCTTTCCTCATGACCATTAGGTTCAATGTGAAGGATTTACCACCCATTGCTTTTGTCTGATAGGTTTAGATCCTGAAAATCTAATCAGTTCAACATTTTCGTCTGTGCCAACTTTGGGTTGAAACCTCTTAAATAGCCTTGGTAAGTACAAGAAAAGACATGTCTGGCCTCCTAAACCTTCATGACAAAGTTGAACGAGCTCCGATTTTCAGATTTTTCTTGTGGGATAATTACTTTACCAATTTGTAATGTCTTGCCTTCATCTATTGAAATGGGATCTGAATCTTCATGCTTTACCTGAATATTTTCTTTCTCCTTCAAAGAATTGACAGATCATTTGGGTTAAACTATTGATTCCAAGGTTACAATGAAATTTTGGTAATTTGTTAGTCGTCATCTGCACCAACTTGGTCACGATATTTGGGATTTGTTCCAAATTGTCTTGAGATTTCTCAGAAGAGAACGTCAACTTATTTTCAGTAATAATTTGTTTTAGTTGGTAGTTGGACACATTCAATCAAGCATGGACTTTTCATACTTGTGTCACTGTCTGCAAGTCATGGGACAGTATGAAGAGCCTTTTGCAAGCAACATTAAAATCATGGGGATGATATTTAATGCACTCTTGATACTTTCTACAACATCAAATACTACCCCGATTGCTAAAAATCTATCTATTGCTTCATTCTGGAGTCTTTTCATTGGGATGGAATTGATGTATAAAGCTGCTTCAAAATCTTCAATGAGATCCCATAATTGATTCTTATAGCTCTTCAATAGATCATTCTTGGCAGCATTTCATCCTCTAACTTGGTTCACAATTAACTATGCTATCTGCAAAGACTTACAAATTCTTATTAATTTTGCTTTCTTGCCCTATGCAATCTTCTTGAACTAAGGCTTCATACAAGAACTATTGTTGTTAGAGCAAGAAAACTGGAAACTAAATTAGTTGAGTATGAAATATTGTGTACCTTTAGGTGAAACAAGTTATAGGTCCTCCTCTAGATCCTTTTCTTCTTCTTGAACACATCAAAGAATACTCTCACACCCCATACATCATTATCATCTTCAGTGGTATGGCTTGGTAATTATAGGGAAAGGATGATTCTCTTCATGAAAACTATAGATTCCTAGATACAGATTTTTCCATTTCTTTGTAAGGGTTAAAAGCATGGCTCTGGTTTTCCCATTCATCAAGAGTCAAGTCTGGGACATATCCAACCTTAGATATCTTCTTCATAAGTTCTTAGGAGATCTTCCTGATCAAAGGTTGAAGCAATTTGTGTTGATTAGAATCATGTATGAGGCTTTATGTGGAAGTTCACAATGGGCTCTATTATCTGATTATAGCCTTAGCTCTATACCTCATTCCAAAAAGCATGTGTGACCAATCAGTAGAAAGATAACCTCCAATTTTAGTGGTGAAGTCTCTTGATAAGCACAATGCAAAGAGAGGTGGCAAATCTATGACTCCATACATCTTGCACAAAGTTTACAACCCAACTTGAATGTTTGATAGGGAAGATGATGCTAGATTCAATCATCTTGTTCAACTCTTTCCTAATGAGAGGTTCAATGTGAGGATTTACCACCCTTTTCTTCTATCTGATAGGTTTAGATCCTGGATCCAGTTCAACACTTCATTGTACCAACTTTGGGTTGAAACCTCTTAAATCCTTGTAAGTACAAGCAAAGACATCTGGGAATTCATGAAAAAGTTGAACGAATTCAGATTTTTCTTGTGGGATACTTACTTTAGCAATTTGCAATGTCTTTCCTTCATCTATTGAAATGGGATCTGAATCTTCACCCTTTACCTGAATATTTGCCTTCTCCTTCCGGAATTGATCATTTGGGTTGAAGATTGATTCCAAGGTTACAAGAAATTTTGGTAATTTATTAGTCCTCTCACTTGGTCACCATACCACCACTTGGTCACCATACAGTTTTTTTATCATTCTGTTCCAACTTTAGAACAGCTAGTCTTATAACCAATTTAATATGGAAGATACTTTCTACAACATCAAATACTACCCCCATTGGTGCAAATCTATCTACTACTTCAACTCAACTTCTTCGATTCTTATAGCTCTTATCATTCTTTGTAAAATTGACTTGGTTCACAATTTTTTCTAAAGATCATTCTCGAAGACTTTCCAACTTGTTGTTGCATTGGAACCAGAAAGTTGAGTAATATTGTGTCTAGGTGAAACATAGCTCCTCCTCTTGGTCTTATAACCATCATTTAATATGGGGATTCTCTTCATTAAAAATATGAGCTCAGATTTCCAAAATTCACTCTTCAGAATACTTTGATTACAACATGAAATATTTTTCTAACTCCCCTGGCCAAAGAAGGAAGGAGCAATTGCAAAAAGGTTGCAGAAAGGCAATAGATTGATCAGAAAAAATCGTGGAAAATTGGCTACTTCATTCTTCTTTCTAAGCATTTGGGATGGAATTGATCCGGCCAAAAGAGGAAGAAAAATTGGCTAAAAGCTTCCGGGACAAAATGGCTAGTTCAATGAGATCCCATACCGGGCTGGGAACAAGATTCTTGGGACAAATACCGGCCGGTTCCAGAATCAATGAGATCATTCTTCCGAAGGAGCAGAGCCAATCAAATTTCAATTTCCTCTGACATTGGTTCACAATCATACACTCACAGGAAGAAAATCGTTTGGTCCAGAAACCAAACGGCCATAACTTCCGAGCTCCGATTTTGATAAAATTGGACTTTCTTAATACACCACAGAAACTGGATTTCTTTCTTGCCCAGTTAATGTTCAATCAAATGACAGAAAATGAAGCTGCCCGCACTCAGAAGGCTTCATATTGCACAAAATTGGTACCTCGTGTTGTTCAAGAGCACGTGGCCAGGTTCAAAACAGTGTTTTATTTGGTTGGGAAATAAGAGGGATGGTGGTTCTTACAGTTTGAGTAATTGGAGTGTTGGGCTCATTAAAGGGGAGAGTTTTTGTACAAAGCTTTCAAAATTGCTTTGTGAAGCCAGTGTGTTGCACGCCCTTGTAGTGGACTCCTTGCATGGTGATAGCCCTTATCCTCCTCTACAAGTTTGTGGATGTATCTTCCCCCTTCTTCTTCTTCTTGATCTTTCCACCATCAAATTCAATAGCTACCTGTACACTTTCATTATCATCACCTCTTCTAGTGTGCACTTTGGTATTTCACACATTTGAGATTACTCTCACATCCTCCTTGGTATCATGTGTAGGATTTCATTTTATGAGGTCCCTTGGAAATTTGATTCTCTTCATGAAAACAAGAACCAGACTCCTAGCAAGTCAGATTACCCATGTTATTCCATTTCTTTGTAAGGGTAAAATTTCTTTGTAAGGGTAAAAATAATGGCTCTTGTTTTCCCATTCATCAAGAGTCGAGTCAGGGACGCATACAACCTTAGTATCTTCTTCATAAGTTCTTAGGATATCTTCTTGATCAAAGGTTGAACAATTTGTGTTGATTGGAATCGGTGTATAAGGATTTATGTGGAATTTCACAATGGGCTCTGATTTGATTGTAGCCTTAGCTCCATACCTCATTCTAAAAAGCATTGTGTGACCAATCAGTATACAAATAACCTCCAGATTTTAGTGGTGAAGTCTCTTGATAAGAATAATGTAAAGAGAAGTGGCAAGTCTATGACTGATACATCTTGCAATATGGTCACATTGGGTCAAGCATGCAATGTGAGGCTCAAATATTTGATTACTCCAACCGTTGTTACCGATGTTTCATCTAATTACACTATGCACTTGGAGATGACTTCATATTGAATACCTAGATGATCAGCTATTTGTTTCAGTTTGACTGAGCTACTTGCTCCCGAATCAATCATGTAATTATGCACTAACTTATCTCTAATGATCAATGAGACATAGAATGGGGAGGCTTTAGAATTTTACCTTGGTAATTTCCTTGCTTTCCTCCTTGCCGAGCTGCATTGGTAAGAACCTCTTCTTATTGATTGGGTGGGTGGTTTGACACCGACCAATTTTCCATAGCAACTTGCAATAGGTCTCTCTATCCTAGGATAGCCAATGACTCCCACATCAAGATTTTACATTTGTTTTCTTCATCTGTTCAATTATTTTGAATGGAGATGAACTATCTCTCTATTGCCCCTTGCCTTGCACATTCTTCTCTTGTGAATGGGCTGTTGTAATCGACACTTGGGCTGGTCTGAAAGGTGGTTTGGGCTTTCCCTGCACATTAATATCTACACTTTGATTGCCAACACCCTATTGAGTGATACATGGTTGTGGATCATTTGAATTTGATGACCGTCCTTCTTCAATATTCCTTTTATTGGACCGTGTATTGCTACTACACTTTGAAAAGGTGCTTGATTCATACGGCATAAATCTTGTAGCCTTCCAATTAACAAGTGTGGTCTCATTTAGAGATGTTCTTTGCTGAGTTGTTTCCTGTTGTTTATTTCCTTTATGGCTTGTCTCTTATTCTACACCCATTGTTTTCACCATAAGGGCTTGATTCAAAGCACCATTGAAACACATTGACTAATTATGAGGTTGATTGCATGGGAAACACCAATCATATTCCTAAACCATATTATTTTACAATGGTACTAAAGCTCTAGATCTGGATGCAACATTAGGATTGTAAGGCTAGAACGGTCTATTAGCAGGAGGTTTGGCTTGATTCTGATTTTTAGTTTGGATGGGTGGCCTATTAGGCTGATATGATCTGAAATATTTGAGTTTATTGCCTCTTAAGTGTCACCAACTCATTGCCCAAGTTTTGTAGTTGCTTGATGACTTCTTGGAGATCATTTGAGGTTCTAGAAGATGAGGTGGAAGCTTCAGTTGAACTATGATTCCTTGGAGCAAGAATGGGAGCTAATGTTGGTGCTTGACTAGTGCTTGGAGCTCCTAGTTCTAGATGTAGAGGAATAGGTGGCCTAGGTTCAAGTTTACCAGCTTGAATTAAACAATTTTCAACTCTGAATAGTAATTGTTATAGGATGCAGGTAAAGTTATAGCTCCCATTGATTGAATCATCATGGACAATATCATAATTTAAAGCTTTAAGGAAGTATAGGAAATCACCTATCGTCTGTTGGTCTCACGGCCACCAGGGATCCTATCCCACATCCACTGGAATATGAAGTTGAAGTCAGTCACCTGCTTATTCAGGAGCCCTCTTGATTGTTTTCAACTACTCCAATAAAGACAGGTTATCCCCCTTTTCTCTAAATTGATTGTGGAGAGTTGTGCACAAATGGTCCCAATTTTGGATAGATCCCACTGTTAGGCTTCTAAACCATTACAAAGCTTTACCTTTAAAGGAGGATGCCAATAAATTAACAAAAATGTCCATTTCAAGTTATTTCATGAATTGCACAGACATTTTCAATATGTCTTGGATGTGATCAATCAGAGTCGTTTGGTTCTCTCTAGTAAAATATGGAATGATCTTCAGTGTTGTAGCTAGAACTGGATTTTGTACATTGAGAGCCAAGCGGGCTGCTGCCAGTGAAGTTGACGTAGGGGTTGGGATGTGTAAACCTGATTGGTCAGAGGAATCTAGTTGATTGAACGAAAGGCATACCAGGTGGAGGTGTTGACAATTTCCTGTTTGGTGGAGATGGAGACCTTTGGGATATTCTTCCTCTCTTTGATCTTTCTAGGGATAAATGTAGATAGAAAAAAATTCCCTCTTCTCTAGTTTTTTATCACATTTGGATTCTTCTTATGAATCCACCAAGATTGGACTGCTGAAACAATTGGATTTTGCCTCTTAGGAGTCTCCAAATGTGTAATTTCAAGGCTTGTTTCAAGATGGAAACTTACAACAAGTGCACATCAATAATTCTACAATAAAATGAAGACTTCTTTGTCTCACTGGGTGTGCCAAATCTATTGGTGTGAAATCACAACACCCCTGAAGTCTGTAACTTGATGGGTTGAGAATATCTTTGTGATTTCATAACATGGAGCTTCTCCCAAAGTGTGGGAATTTTTGAATCGTGAGAGCTCTCTGGATTAATTTTGAATCCTTTTCCTCTGTTTAGGTGCACACGTTTAGATTGTAGAGGGTCTATTCTAAATCCTACTTTAATCTACCAAGGGGATATGGGTCAGGAGATACATGAAATTAAACCTAATCTAACAGAGGTGATGCACTAAAGGAATGTTGAGCATTTGCATTGATCTTAAACACAAACCATTAAAAATGTGATATAATATCCATGCACAGATGATCAAAATTGAAATGAGAGATTAGGGAGATGCAAATAAACATAAGAGGGGTTTGAAATCATCCACAGACTTATTTTATTGCTCCAAGAATTTTATACAGTCCATTACACTAACAAAAAGGTAAGATTACATTATAATTAGGATGGGAGGTTTGAAAACTCCACGAATTTTCCTACTAAGGAAGAGAAGAATTGAGGGCACAAAGCAAGAGTGTCCAACCATTAGAAATTTCCCCTTCTGTACAATATATATGACTAATCAGAGAAGGGGGAAGAAGAAATTTGGACTCTTTTTTAACCACCCCAAAAGGGCAATGAATTCCCCTGCAATACATGATGGATGTTTTTGCAATACTCATGTACCCCATCGTTGTTGTTTTTTGTGAAAGAAAGGAATCCCATAATCCATTACGAGGGCCGGTGGGAAACTTGACAGCCTAAAAAATGGTGGACCAAATCATTAATGGTGGTAGGCAAGTAGCATTGGCACCGAGAGATTTCCAAAATGTCCTCTCCCACTTGATTCTAATCTTCCAATCGAAATATATGGCTGCGTGAAGGTGCTTCGGGATTGGAGTCTATTCATGTAAGATGCACGTTATAGCCCCATGCACGTCTCAAGATTTTACCCCCTTCTTTTCGTTCTCCTGAAGTTACACTGAAATGACATGTGGCGTTATCCACGGACATGTTCTATTTCCTTTTGTTTCCTTCTTAAACGCCTCCTTGTGGTGGAGACATTATACCTGACCCGAAACACATGGAGGGTTGGTGGGGCTACTTTTAGGACCCTTCTTAGACTCTGCCTCTGTAGATTCTCCAAGCTCAAAGCATGGAGGATTCCACTAGCCTTGTCTCAAGTTTGGAGTTTTCAATGGCCGGCGAGACATTCCTTTGACCCTGAATACATGGCGGGTTGGTGCACATTTGGGACATCCCTTCATATTTTTCTTTTACATGTTGCGTCTGATGAGGCATGTGGAGGCTTCCACTGGTTCATCCCCTATTAATACTTTTAGCATATGGTGAAAATTTTTAGACTCGGGCTTCATGGTGTGTTGGTGCTTGCCTGGGGACCCTAGTTTGGACATGACCTTTAGACTTGCTCACCATTGCGATGCATGGAAGCTTTCGCTGGTTCTGTTCTTGTTAAGACTTTTCAATAACCAGTGTAACCTTCAAACTTTGGATACGTGGTAGGATGAGATTCATTTGTGGACCATGTTTTGGATTCTTCCCTTGGAATTGTGCCAATGAGGCATGTGGATCCCTTGATTTTACTCGTGTTTGGCTTATTCAATAAATTTTTCCTGGGGGGTAACATTGGGATAACAAGTCCATGATGAAATAGTAATATTTTTCTTTGTGATTTTTTTAAATGCATAATCACATCACTGCTAAATGTATGCAACTTGATGGGTTAAAACTCTCAATGTGATTACATAACATGGAGATTTTACCAATGCATGGGACTTTGCAATTAGGAAATCTCTCTGGATGAATTTTAGTTCCTATTCATCTATTTTGATGCACACATGTTCAAATTGTAAACGATCTACTCTAAAACCTAGTCTAACTTGCCAAGGAGACATGGTTAATAAGATTTCAAGAAATTAAATATAAGCTAACAAAGGTGATAAACCAAAGGAATGGTTGAACACCTTCTTTTAAATTAAAAACAAACCATTAAAAATGTAATATAACCACCATGAAAAAATAACCAAGATTGTAATGGAAGATTAGGAAGATGCAATGAACATAAGAAAGGGTTGAAAATCATCCACAGACTTTTATTATTACTCTAAATATTTCATACAATGCATTATAATGGCCAAGAGGAAAGATTTCATTTTATATTTTAAATGGGAGGGTTGAACTACACAAATTCACTTATAGACAAGAGAAGAAGGGATGGTCTAAATCCAAATCATCCAACATTAGAAAAATGTCCCTTCTTATAATATATAGGAAGAATGAGAGAAGGAGAAAGAAAAATTCAAGCCTTAATTCAACCACCCTAGAATGCATTGAATTCACCTGCAACAATAAGGGGTTCCATTGACAAAAATCCATACCCCTATTTACTATGCCATGTTGGGCAACAAAGGAAGCCCATACCTTCATTATTGTGGTAGGTGAGAAACCTGATGACACCCCCTAAAATGACAAACTGTATTTTTTCATTTTGAAAAACTTAGTCCAACTCAAACTAAGATAACCACTGTAAGATTTTCAAAAAGTCCTTTCTTGTGAAAATCTAAGCTCCTAATAAAATGTTATGGCCATCTAAAGGTCTGGGTGACATTCTGCAAAAAATTGTAAATTCTTAATCTTCCTTTTTGGAGTCTGAAATACATGCAACCTCTGAAATCCCAAAATTTGGACTTTCAAACATTTTGGTTTTGGTATTCAAGCTACTATTCATCTTCCAAATAACTTTGAGAGTTCTGAAACTCCAAAACCCAAAATTTTCAAACTCTGAAACCCAAAAGTCTGAAATTTTAGATTTTCAGAATTTTAGAACTTTTTGTTTAATAATTTATGTTACTGTTCATCTTTCAAATCACCTCGAGAGTTCTGAAAATCCAAAAATTCAAAAATGGCACCGCGTTGAATTTTATAATCAACTTTGACTTATGAAATCCAAACACTTTCAAGTTTTAGACTTTTGTGATTTTAGACATTTTTTGTCACTTTTCCTATTTTTCTCTCTGAAGACTCTAAAACTCTAAATTCCATATCTGTGAAACTCCGAAATCCAAAAGTCTGAAATTTCAAACTTTCAAATTTTCATATATTTTTTCTTTCAAGATTTTTGTTGTTAAGTCCCCAAAACTCGCCTTTATCCCACATTCGAAAGGCTCCACCTCCGAAGTCTAGAAATTTAGACTTCGATACTTCTTCATTCTCTAAATGAGCTCAAACACTTGTGCTTCTCTGCGATGTGCTCTGCCCTCCTTGAAATGAAATATCTCTTGATGAATCAAAATCTCCATTTTTACTTAGCTCAATTTGAGGCTTGGGTTCTATCTTCATATAGTCAATCATGACCGAGTTGAATCAAGCCTTTGCCAACTTCAATCAATTCAGCTTATCATGTGATCTCCATGTTGACCCTGTGGCTTAAATTTCTTGTTCTCATGCAATCCCAATATGGAGGCTCAGCCGAAGAATGATTATTTCATCAATTTCTTGCCCCTGACATCATTCCCATTGTCAAGCGCACTTGTAGCCTAATTTTAGAAATCAAAATCTGAGCTCCCATTTCTAAATGAATCCCACCCTTTTCACAGTATTCATGGCCATATTGTTAAATTTTTTCTTGAGGGAAAAAACTGGATAACAATTTGTTTATAGAGTGATCAATGTGGGAAGTCTATTTGGGATGAGTAGAGTATCTTTTTGAGGTCTTCGTGAAGCTGATTGATGCAGGGAAAGATCAGAAATATTTTTATTTTATTTATATTTTTGTAGGAATAGTCTTATTTTTGTGATAGACTATGTACAATATGACTAACTTTGTATAGTTTTCCCTCGAGGGATAATTCTATTTATGGTAGATAGATAGAAAGACTAGATGTCGTTTTTTTAGGAGATGATATTTTTGCGAGAAGTTTAACTGAAGGAGTTTTGAATTTGATAATCCCGTATATTGATTTTGAATTATTTTTTAGAATTTTAGGTCATGAAAAAGAACTATAAATAAGTATAGGCTTCTTTTATCAAGACAAAACCATAACACTGGCTTTAGCAATGAAATAATGGTTTTAAGTGACAAATAACCATGGGATTCCATCCTGAAAAAGGACACAAATTATCCATGAAAATCATGCCATGAGTAGAGCCATGGTATTGATATTGAAGATAAGGATGAAAGGTGATGGGTAATCACATGATTCTTGTTTAGTCATTGATCCTTAAAATAGGTAAGTGGAAGGTGAATGGCACTCAAAGGACAAGCACTTAATAGACATAAGGTGATCTAGGAATTGATTCAACGATATAATGGTCGAGAGATATAAGGCATTGAGTGGCTCAAGTTCAGGTTTTCCAAGAATTTAAGACAAATGATGAGCACATGATCCATAAGTATGTGTAATGATATAGGATTCAATCTAATTAGGAGAAAACTTGCCTCGTTTACTATTCTCTGCTTTGGTTACATTTCAATTTTCCTTCAGGAAAAGGTTGCAGACCTTGAAGGTTCATTCATAGACACAATTTTCATAGGCATGTTTGATGTGTTATTGGTAGCTTTAGAAGTGATCAAGAGAATTTAAATGGTGCTCGTCTAATAACTCAAGATGTGTTAAACAATTCTAGCAAAAATCATCATCGTTGAGCATATCTGTGAGGGATATACGAAGAGATGGAATTTGTATATTGAGAGGACGAAAAACCTTTGTACCACAGACAAAAGAGAAAGGTGTGCCATCAATTGAGGTATGAATACTAGTGTGATAATCTCATAAAGAAAAAGGAATGTGTGTGTTCCAATCCTTTCCAGTACCGTCAACCGATTTCATAAGAGTTTTTTTTAATGTTTTTTTGGTTGATTCAACTTGGTCATTTGTTTGAGGATAATAAGGTGAAGAAAATATTATTTATATGCCAAAGGCATCAAAGAGTTTCTATACAGTTTTTTTTTTTAATTGTTTGCAGTTATTAGTGATGAGGTGGTGAGGGATACCAAAGAAAAAAATGATGTGACTGTTGGTGAATTCACAAATTTTCTCAAATTTTATAGAAATAAGAGGTACAAATTTCAACCATTTAGTGTAATACTTGGTAGCGGTTATGATCCATTGATGCTATTGGGAATAATGAGGGTTGATATCTCTGACAAGATTCAAACCCCATTGAGAGAAAGGCCAAAGGTATCATGCGACCTATAAGAAATGACTGGGGGTGTGATGAAGATTACCATGTTGATGATATTTGACACAACTCTTGAAATAGTCATAGAAATAGATTTTTAGGGTTGGTCAATAATAGCCTAGGCATAAGATGCACTTAGTGACACCTAGGCCACTAAAGTGAACCCCAAAAATCCTGTCGTGAACTTCCTTGATTGTGTATGGAATTTCAGAACTCGTAAGGCATCATAAGAGGATAATGTCAAAACAACATTTATAAAGAATACCAATAATGGTCCGAAATAGCGAGAGACACTTTTTAGAAAGGCTCATTTTCGATGGTGAGTAATATCTAGAGGCAGAATGGAAAGGGAAAGGTAGTGAACAAAATTATTATACCAAAGGTCACATGGGTCAGATTTAATGGTTGTGATAAGGTTGAGGTCTCGAAATAGATATGAGGGTGATTACAAACTTTGTACTCTGACAAATATTTTTGAGTCACAGGGGGAAGCGGGCATTTGAGAAACAAGATGGGCCATCGTATCCACAAATTTATGAGTTGAACGTGGGGTGGTTTGAAGATCATAACGGTCAAAGGTAGTCAAAAGTATGTCAACATGATTCTTATACTTTTGAAGTATCTTGTTACGACATTGGTATATACCATTAAATTGATTCACAACTAGTTGAGAGTCGCCAAAGATATTAATCGATTAAATATCTAAGGCTATAATGGTTTGAATACCTGACACGAGTTCTTCATATTTGGCGATATTGTTAGTACAATCAAAATTGAGTTTGAAATATAATTTTATAGGTTCACCATCAAGATGGGTGAGGATAACTCCACCACCACCCCCATGTTGACATTTGGAACCATAAAATAATAAGGTCATATGGTAAACGGTATCGTCAAAAGTGAGTGTAGCGATGAATTCATCAGGGAAATCAAAGTTAGAGGACTAATTTCTAGAGAGAGGTGCATATGTGAGTTGGTATGCAATTTTTTGTCTTTTGACATGTTTTTTATGGGTGAATTCAAGATCTAGGTCTACAAGAAGCATAAGAAAACATGATACACATTGATGTTAGTAAGCCTTAGTGTACATATAATGTAAGGGGTTAGTTTTGGTGAAAACAATGGTTTTTTGGTTCAGTAGGTAATGGCGAAGTTTCGTGGTGACAAAAACTAAGGATAAACAAAATTTTATGGTATGAGTATATCTAGTTTCCTAGTCTTAAAGTTTACAACTTATATAATAAATTGCTTTCTCCATGTGTTACTCATCATGTTGAGCGAGCATGGCACCCAAGGAATGATTAGTAGAAGAGATATAAAGGTAAAATTATTGGTCATCTTTAGGGGTAATGAGCATATGCTGTTGGAGGAGGTATTGACTTAAGGTGTCGAAGTATTTTTGGCATTCATCATCCTATTTAAAGGAGACATCCTTTTTTAGGAGATGATGAAAGGGATGGAAGCAGTCGGAAAGCTGTGAGATAAGGTGATGAATAGATTGCAACTTGCCTTGAAAACTATGAAGTTGATGAAGGTTAGTAGCTGAAGGAATTTTGATAATAGCCATGATTTTAGCAGGATCAACTTCAATTCCATGTAAAGAAACAATAAAACCAAGGATCTTTCCAGAGAGAATAGCGAAGACAAAAATTTTAGGTTGAAATCGAACACAATATTTGATGAGATGGCTAAAGATGACCTTAGGGACTATAAGGTGTTCATCCTAATGTTTGGATTTGGAAAGAATATCGTCAACATAATATTCCAATATGTGATACCTAATGTCATGAAAGATATAAATCATAGCAAACTGATATGTAGTACCATCATTTTTAAGGCTAAAGAGCATAAAACAATAACAAAAGGTCCCCAAAGGAGTGATGAAGGTGATTTTTTGTTGATCTTATAGGGTGAGTAATATTTGGTTATAACCTGAGAAACTGTCCATGAAGGATAACATCTCATGGCCAATGGTGAGATCAACTAGCTGGTCAATACTAGGTAGAGGAAAGTCATCTTTGAGGCAAGATAATTTAAGTTCACAAAAAATCCATGAAAATGTGGAGTCCCCCTTTCACTTTTGTGATATGAACGATGTTAGAGATCAATTGGGGATAATCAATGGGTAGGATGAAATAAACCAAAATAAGGATATGGAATTATTCTTTGACAAGAAGGGAAATACGAGGGTGTATTTTCCGTAACTTTTGCTTCATGGGTTTATCCTCATAAATAGGTACAATTTTGTAGACCATAATGTTTGGGTCAATACCTGACATATCAACGTACAACCAAGCAAAAGCATTACTTTTATCCCAGAGAAAATAAGTAAAAGCTTCTTGTTCCGCAACATCTAAAGATTGGCCTATTTTTAGAATTTGTGGGTCAACCTGATTGTGGATATTTATTTTGATGGTTGATTCATTCAACATGGTTTGTGTCTCAGTAGGTAATGACCAATGAATAGAAAAATCTTTTGCACCAAGGTAGGTGAGAATATACTCATCATCCTAACATTAAATGACATTAATAGAAGGTGTATCATTATCAATCATGTTAGGATACATGAAGGGAAGAGAAGAGGGATCATTTCCATCTCATTGATAAGTTAGAGGTCCCAACGTAATGGTGTTCACAAAGAAAAAGTTAGGAGGAATGGATTCTAGATCTATAAACTGTGTAGGTGAAGCTGGTGAAGTTAGTGAAGGGGGTAAGGAAGGTTTATCATCCTCAATGAGTTCAACTTGAAGCTTCTTAGAAGATGGTTCAGAAAATACAATACCACTGCGGTCTTTATGCTTATGAGTGGTGCATGGGATGATAGTATTGTAGCTTGTTCATAAAAAAACAAATCCAAAGCCCTTCCAAGCACATCAATAGAGGTAGGTGTAGGAAAAGTGGAAGTTGGTGAGGAATTGAAGGTTAAATGAAAATGGTCAAGTTTGGGAAGGTGGCTCAAGTGAGTAGGTAGTAGCATCAAGTCCCCCATACGTTAAGTTGGTGCGAAGGTGGGGATGGCCGTATCGGGGAAAATCTATCTAATGCGGTGATCATAGTGGGGATCTTGGTGAAGTTTACCATACTCTTGAGGAGTAAGGAATATGTCAATGTTATAAAGGTGGTACTACGCTAGAGTGAGGCATTGCAAAAAATCTTCTAAAGGATCATTACTTGGTATCTGGGTAGCAGGAATGGATGAATTATTAGACAGTTGGGAAGAAGAATCATTGGTTTGTTGAGAAGTAGATGGGTTAGTTGATGAGCTCAGCTACAGAAGTTGTTGGCAACATAGTGGGAATATAGGAGTTAGATGTGGAAGAGGGTAGCGACAATATTAGTGGATGGGACCATGGATGAAGGGGAAGTGGTAGCGGTGCTAGATGCCTTAACTAGTATAAGGACATCATTGGGTCGATAAAACATGTTACAGTTATTGAATGGTGAAGGGTCAGGTGGAATAGTATATTTGTTTCCTTCATGTTGAAATTTTAAATAGCAGTGGAGGGTTGAAGGAATATAACCCATGGCATAGGTCTAAGGTCAGCCAAGCAGCATGGTGTACTAGAATTCCCACTCTAAGACATAAAATAATTTAGGAATGGTATGGTGGGCCACACGAATGTGTAGAATGATGGTGCCAAGGGTGGAAGTCATGGCATAGTTCAATGAACACAACATAATTGGGTTTTCATGCATGAAATTGGGAGGGATGCATATTTGATTATACGCATGGGAAGAAATTATGTTGATACTGGAACCTCCATCGATCATAATGCATTGAAACACATATATTATCAATGTAGAAAGAAATGAATAGGGTAGGGTCGTGATAATATAAGAATAAAGGTACAATCTCATTGTGAGAGAAACTAAGTGAGGAAACTTGATTAGTGGTAACAGGTGCAGAGGACGGGGTTGAAGTTGTGAGAGAGACCACATGGTGAGGAGTGATAATGGATGCCACATGAGTAGGGTCATAAGTTAAAAACTTCAATAGATTGCAGAACCTCAATCAATGCCTCTTGATGAGACTCAAAGGTTTGGAAAATGTCATACAAAGACATTTTTAGAGGATATTAGTGCAATTTTTTAACCATTTTAAATGGGAAACCCTATTAGAAATAGGGTATATGGGTCCACGGATAGTGATTTTTAGTGCAGGTGCAAATATAATACTGGGTAAAATAGTGGCAGATGGGCTGTTTGTTTTCTCCTTTTCTTTATCCTTCTAGGCTCGAGTGGTAATTTTAACCATATTAATATGTGGTAAAGGAGCAAGTGAGTCATGATAGGTGTAGCGACATAAAGAGAAACAATATGGTGATGGCATATACTAGTATTGTGAAAACAATGCAACACATTGGTTTTTGGTGGAGGTTTGGATAGTTCTCTTATGTGTATCATATTGATCTTAAATGTGGAGGATGATAAAAGGTTTATGGAGGGGAAAGATGAAGGTAGTTTAATAGGTAATGGACGAGGGGGTGTGGTGATAGATGGAGTTGGAATAGGGTCCTCATCTAAAATATCATCATTGTCAAATTTTTCTCCAGGAGGAAACAGTTGGACAATAACAGTCTAACGAGCCTTACAATTTTCAACATCATACCCTGAATAATGATAAGTGAAAATATTTGTATCATTAAACCCCTGTGGTTTATTTTTTATTAGGTCTTAAGGTCTAAGTGGTGGAAATGTGATGATATAGGTTTCCAAAAGGTTAGCTAAGATGTTGGCACAAGACCCTGCCAATGGATCAAAATCTAAATTAAGTGTGATTCTAGATGGAAGTGTGGGTGATTTTTGTTGGAGAGGTGCCATGAGAGGTCAAATCGGAGGTTGATTCAGCTTTACCACATTTTTATTAGATAGTATAGTTTTAGGTTTGGATTGCACCTTCTTGGGTAACGATGTAACAACTGAGCTAGCAGTTGAAGGTGGTGTAGGTTTAACTACCTATTTGGAGGGTAGTGTGTTTTTGTCCTTTGGTTACACCTTCTTCGGTAAAGGTGAAGATAAAATGTGTGATGTAGAAGGGAAGATAGGTGGTAGAAGGGGACATGTTAGCCAAGGTGATAATGGTGGTGCGGTGAAGGGTGTGGGAAGAGGCTAGGTGGAAGGTAGTGGTTAACGAGAAGAAATATCATAGTTAATGATGAGGATACTTGAAGTGATGTAGGTATAGGTGGTAGAAAGGATGGAGGTGATGGTGAATGCATAAGTTGTGTATGTAATTTGGGTGTAACAAAGGATCGTGAGCAGGAGGTGAGATGTCATGCATTTGGTTTATCTTGGGTAGGAGGTTATGTGGCAAAGTTTGATGGGTGGGGCCCTACAATAGATGGAAGTGGTGAAGGTGATAGAAGGGTAGTGGGAGAAACTGGTGTATGTTGTTTATGAGGTTGGGTCTTCCTCTTAGGTGTGGGATTAGTATTTGCATTGGCTTGTAAGGACATGGATAAATCCATTTTGAATGGGGGATGGACTAGGCATGACTCACAATGTGGAAATGGGTTTGGATGCATAGGTAGATATAGATGTAGGTAAGGTTTTAGGCATTATAAAAAGTTCATTCAAAGGTTAAGGTTTAAGTGTTGGAGAGGGTGATTAAGAAGATTTCGCTATAACTGGCTTAAGCATGGTTGGTTTGGTTGTTTGAAACACATTTTGATAGAATGTAGAAGTATCAATAGAAAAAATTTACATTTGAGTTGAAAAAGGTAGACAAAGACATCCCAAAAGCATGGAATTTCTAACATAATCAAAGTGGTCAGAAAATTTTTAAAGAAAAATTGTTATAGGGGGATGATGTTCAATTAGTAGCAATCCATGTAAATAATTTCTACAAGATAGGAAAATGGTTGGATTCAAACTCTCTGGGTAAAAGAGCCAAGAGAAATTCAACAAGATCCTTGAAATCCAATGGAGAATGTTCACCAATAGGAAGGGGTGCTACCAATGCATCTGTTATGGGTAGGGAAGATGACAAGTAGGATGAGGTAGGTTCATATTTTAGTGAAGAGGAAGGTAAGCATGACTCTCTCGTGGGTAGGAGAGTAAATACTTTGAGTTGTTCATCAGGTTGAGACGTGAGTGGGGAGACTGTCTTGATAGATATGGCGGAATACTCCATGGGTGAAGGGGGAGATAAGGGAGACTCCTCTATGGGTAAAGGAGTAGATGAAATAATTCCCTCCGTGGATGAATGATATCATGCAAGAATATCCTCAATAGATGGAGTAGGTGGAAATTGAGCAAGAAGAGTTGGTATGCTATCAAAAAAAACATTAACCTCATAAATGGTGTTGTCATTGCTCAAAGGTTCGCTGGTTTGGTTAGCTGACGAGGTTTTGTTTGGGAAGGGTTTATCGAAGATGCGAAGATTATGATTAGCCGATGCATTAGGGTTATCAAAGATGAGATCTCCATTATCTAACATTTCTTGTACAGTGTTTTTGAAAGTTACAAAACTACATTCGTTATGCTCTTTAACGTGATGATAGTTGCAGTAATAATTTTTTTTGTACCATGCATGCATAGGATGAGAGGGGTGAAAATCACTATATGGTTTGATGGGTGGAAGATTGATTGTTCTGGATTGTAGAATTTTTTCTAAAACTTAAGAGTAGGGTTCTATTATGAGAGTGTATTTTCTTTTCTCCTTCTTGAAATGGAAACCCTAAACAGGAGAAAGGTTGGAAGAAGGATTTGATTGGCTGGATGGGTGAAATGGGCTGGATTTCAAAACTACCACATTGGTAGATCCTTTTAGTTTAGAGTAATGTTTTTTCATTTTTGAAGAAGAAGAGGTATCATTTGATTTAAACACAATGTTCTTATTACACAATTATATCTTCTTCTCTTCAATGACATGAATTTAAAGTTTTCGGGCCATTGTGGATGCCTCGTCGAACAAGCGAAAGGTTTGAACTTTGAGAGTTGGTGAGATGTGCCTTGCACAAGCCCTGATGAATAACTCTACTAAATCATTTTGAGGATGTTGGAACGTGAGATGGTTGATTAGAGCTTCACCAATGAGTGACAAAATCAGTGATAGATTCTTCTTCATATTGGTGTGTCAAGTAAAAGTCGAGCATGGTCAATTTCTTGACAATATTGATAGAGAATTGGTTTATAAAATCTTGAGCTACCTGGTTGAATGAGAAAATGGGAGTACCTAGGTAGAGCACTATCCCAATCCAAAGAAGGTCATGTCAAGGACATTGGGAATGTTTGCAAGAATAAAGTGTCATCATGAGTGATCAGATAACACCCATGTTTAAAAGACTGCAAGTGTTTTTGTGGGTCTTATTTGATGTTAAACCAGTTGAATTTGAGAAATTATTAATGTGTACAATATGGATGAATCAGAATGGACGAGTGAATGGGATCATTACAAATCTTGTCATATGTCAAAGAATTATTTGAGTCAAAGACCAATGATTCCAAAGTCTTCATCTTGTCCATCATCATTTGTATAAGATCATTAGTAGGTTATGATGATTAGGAACCCCTTGTAGTATAAGTGGGTAGATGATGAATTTATGACGTGGGTGGTGTTTGTGCTCAATTTGATCTCACCTTGTTTTCTCTAAAAATTATTCAATCTGCAGGCTCTATCGTATTTTCTATTTCCCAGAATGGATGTGTGAAAGGTTTTCTTCATTTGTATGATGTTGAAGATCCTTCTCCATGGTTTTGGATCAGATTTGGGCCTTGTATCATTTCCAAATTATTTTTCCTTAAAGAAAGATTCATTTCCGGGTGCAAATGGTGAAATTCACCTACATCTTACTATTTGACGAGCATGTTTTCCCTGTCGAAATTTATCTCTAACATCTGCAAATACGTGTTCATTACTTGATTGGATGTGGGTCAGAAGGGCATTTTGAAACTTTAAGGCCCACTTCAACTCAAAGCTTTTCCACATGAAGAGCCAACTGATCATTTGAGGATCCACCTCTGGGTCCTACATTATCAGTTTCACTAAGGAGATACATGGTCAGTCCGCACTTGTTTAGAGTCTCCACTTTTGGGAACCATATTGAAAGTGCAGCAAAGAGACATGTGGAGGTTTCCATCGGCTCCTCTCTATACTTAACCTTTTGAAGAAAAATCTCTAAGGCCTTGGACACGTGGAGGGCCCATACCTGCTTGGGACCTACCCCTGTACTTTAGTTTTGAAGAATCGCACTAAAGGGGACACATGGAGGTTTCCACTGGGTCTTCCCATATTTATACTTTTCAACGAGCCGATGAAACTTTTTCAGATCCTATGCACATGGCGCCTTCCACTGGTCCTTGAAATTTTTCAACAACTCTACCAGACTAAGACACATGGTGAGCCCATGCTTTTTTAGAGTCTCTACTTTTGGGCACCATATCAAAAGTGTACCAAAGAGACACGTGCATGATTCCACTGGCTCCTTTTTATAATAAAACTTTTTCAAAGGAGAAAAGTCAATTTTCTTGGGCCCAGGGCACATGGAGAGCTTATACTTGTTTAAGGTCCCACATCTAAAATTGATGTTTGAATTTGTCCCAAACAGACACGTGGAGGCTTCCGTTGGCTCCTTTTTATACTAAAACTTTTTCAAAGGCCAAAAAGGGAATTTTCTTGGGCTCAGGGCACATGGAAGGCCTGCTCTTGTTTGGAAACTTGTCTCTATACTTCACCTTTACAGCTTGCACCAAGGAAACACATGGATGGATCTAATATAAAGTTGAGAAAGGGGATAATCGACAGTTGTTGTGCATTGCATCTGATTTTGCCTCCATTTTTACTCCCAGACTCCTGGAGATGCGAATACACATTTTTTTCATCATTTTTTGATGAAATTCATTGTTGTTTTTGTCTGTAAAGTGTAATTGACTGGATTTAGAGCTTAATTTTTGTAGTCCAAAGATTGTAAAGGTTGATATTTTGAAGTTGGAATTGCTCAAGCACTTGCAAAAATGTGAATTACTAGAGAAGCAAGATGCAGAGCAGAGTTACAAAGGAAAGAGTGGGCAAAGGATGAAATGATGGAGGTTTTAGGTGCAAAGGATGAAAAAATTGTTTTCAGAGGAGATGACTAGGTGCCCCAGTTAAAACAATGATGGAAATATTTGCAATCATTCACCTTTTTTAACAACTGGTAACTTTTTGTTGTAAGTTTGTTAAACGTCATTTTTTACAAATCATGAAAAAATATGTAACAAACAAAGGTTCCTCAAAACTTATTTTTCTTGCGGGGAAAGATTAGATGTAAATTGAGTGTTATAAAAAGCATGCTTTAGTCATGTAAATGGTTAGGGGGTGAATTATTACGAGAAAATTTGAGAAAGCCTATCTTCCTGAGAGACCATCTGAGAAACTTGTTAATCTCTTATGTTTTAGATTTGATCATTTCAAGTTGGTTGCAAGTGTACAACCATCTACAAGCTCTGATAGTTTTCAAGAAAACTTCCCCTACGAATGAATCTGAACAAGTTTGAGTTAATTTCTTTTAATATTGGGAAAATTTATGTCTGCTTTATTTTTAGAATGTCTATAAATAGTATTTCGTGTTCCTATTGCAATCTTGTGTTAAAATCCCTCAGACTCACACATAATCTCGTCCCCATGTGATAATATAGTGGCATTTTCAATTTCATTATGAGAAGAGCCTTCATCCTGTAATGAGATAAACAATTTAAAATCACTTTACTGTCATTTTGTTGATAAAGATTATTTGGAAGACTTTGAGTGTATCTTAGGCATGAGGAACTAGTGGTCTTTAATGTGTAATTGAGTCTTTAGCTGGAGCCTTCGTGTTAAATTCTTGGAGATTGTGTGAAACTCTTGCAAATCTATGCCTCCATTGATGCACACCTTCTTGTTGAAGGAATATTTTAGATATTCTGAAGCATTCTTTCATTTAGTGTTCTAATTTTTGTGAAGGTTCTCAAAGATCTAGCAAAATCAAGTTTGTCCTGCTTAATATCCAACCAAACATTATTCAAAAACAATGAATCCTACCTAAAACTACCCCTATTTTACCTTTATGTCCACAAATGAATAAATTCTACTGCCAAAATATGTAAAAGTAATTAGGATTCCTTAGTGGCTTTAATAACCTTAACCCTATTTAGAAAATATCACCATTCTTTAGAAGTGACAACTCGTGAGAGTTAAATTATCATGCATTGATCATATTTTCTCAAGATTTCCTTTCAAATTTGTTCAAAGAAGGATATATTTATCCTCCTTCACCAACAATGGTTACAAAACAGCTCCTCTCACCCTGGTCGAAGGGCACGTCCTGAAGTAGTGAGGATAGATCAAATCCTTTTATATGGTGCTATCCATTTCTCCAACATCTGAGTGAAAAAGAGCGAGCTTGAATCACCTCCCTGGCTACAAAAAAATATACATGATGATTTATCTATCTCTAGGCTTCTTGTTAAATCTTTGATGTTGCTTAGCTTGCAAGGGAGAATCAATTTGGATACCAACAGGTGGCATCCCCAGTACTTGGTGGTGCCAAGTATGAACATTTTGAGGGAGGAATAGATGCAGGTGGAAAATATCCTGAATAAGTGATTGATTAGTATGGGGGTTGTTGGTGATAAGTGTAGGTAGGTTGAGTGGATGTAACAACTCTCGCATAGTAATTGGAGGAAGTGATTGCGGGATGGAGAGGACATTTTTTGCAAGGGAGTATGGTCTTATGACACCATGAATGGTTCAGATAAAATAGGTATATAAGAGGTGACGGGCACAGATAGACCTACACTTATAGCAGTTGATAAAGGAATGGTTGAAATCACAAGAGAAACTGACTTCAAATGCACAAAAAATGTCATAGGTGTAGCAGATATAGATGATGTAGGGTCAAGTTGCGACACAATAGGTGGTAAGGTGGAAGAGGGTAAGGTCGAGCAAGTAGTAGCTGATGCAGAAGTGAGTGTGAGGGTAGGAGGAATGGGACACATGTATGCCATATATAAACTTCCCTGACAAATCTCGACAGTGAATGAATGGGATAAATAATAATCTACATTAGTGGGGTTTTGATCAAGGAGTCTTGCAAACTCCTCATCACCGGTATTGATTATAATTGGATGACTGGGATCCATAGGTGGTAGAATGGAAAGTGGTGATGTGTTTGATGGGAGAGACTGAAGGATAACCTGGAATAAAAGGGTTTTGGATTAGCTACAAGTCAAAACCATGTGACTTATAGTATAAATGGTAATTTGATCTCTATAGATGGCATAAAAGCACAAAATAAATAAAGGAAAATAGTTCCGAAAAGGTTAAAATTGGTCATTGTTTAAACTGAAAAATTAAAACATAGAGACCGAAAATTTTTAGGTAACAAGTGTCAGTGAAAGAGGGTAACCGATGATGGTCAGAGGACAAATGATGAAAATGGACCAAATCTGTATGTTCATAGTGATTTTAAAGACAAAGAGAAATGGTGAGGCAATTGAGGAAACCCCAGAAAATACATAAATGTGATGAATGCTAATTTGGTTAACATGACCAAAATAACAGGAAACTGATAGCGGTGAGTAATCCGATGACCCATTAGATGAGTAAACCAATGACAGTTGATCGACCAATGCTTGTCACTAAGAAATTTGTGAAAATATGGAAAATAGTGAATTTTTTGATTTAGATATATTAAAAGACCAACGCAAAAACCTGAGTATGGATATTATTGAGCATAACACACTCATAGAAAGAGTCAGAATACACCAAATATTATTATGGAGTGTGAAATGAGTGAATAATGAAGAAAATGAACTCAAACGTCAAAACATAAATCAAGCAAAAACTTACAAACACAAAATACTATGTGGTGTATTTTATTTTCTGACTTATGCCATTTAGGTCTGACTTGTGAATAGAATAGATTTTTTTGTTTGATTAAAGGTTCCCTACAAAAAGCCAACAAGTAAGGATAGTTTCAGGTAAGTTTTGTCTTAGGAGATCCTGTCTCTAAGATAATGACTAGAAAAAGAAACCAGTTTGAAGCCCACTGTCAGTCCTTTGATTGTGTGATAATTGACAACTTATTCTGGGTACAATGTTGTTGAAGAAAATGAATACTTTATTTTTAGTAGTTTGGTGTAGAAACGAAAGTGTGAACTACAATTCAATTTGTCAACCATCAACTGGACATGACTTCCATCATATAGGTTTCCCACAATTTTAAATGATCTACAGATGCAACACTCAGAAATGATATGCAAATATTTTATATGCAAATCCATAATGACATTCGATGAGATCAATGATGAATAGGAAAGAGTTTTTTCTTTCACTAATCCAATACAAAAATAAAAAGAATGGTTCTTTTTAGTCCAAAAGATGAGTGTCAATGAGACCAATAGAAGAGAGAGAAGGTTCCAAAGGAGAAAATTTAATGTGAATTCTTTCAAAAGGAAATAGACACACAATATTTCACCTAGGAATGAACAATGCAAAAGAACCCCTGATGGGTCCCACTGGGCATGCCAAAATGTTTCAATGAATAAGTTGTGTGATAAAACAAATAACTTAAAAGGTTAAGGAGGAATACCTATGATACATAGGTTGAAGGTTGAATGCACATGTTACTAACATTTTCCCAGATGATTGTAGAAAAATTATTTTTGTCTCGGAAGGAATACCTGTAGATACAAAGAAATACCACCAAATGATATTAAATAGCAAGAGTCAGAGGACTTCAAGCAAGGCTAGATCCGAGAAACATGATGCTTCCTTGATTTTCTATTTATCCTTTGTTTTTATCAAATAAATGAAAGTAAATACAAGAAGTAAAGGTGTTATTGCTAAGACTTTGAGTTAGGTATCTCAAAAAATTATCAACAAACTAGATTAAGCAAAGGATTGAAATATAAACTAATCTAGTATTAGGAAAGTTATGTTTCTAGTTAGGATAGGTCACAGAGGTGTTAGGTAAGTGTTATCGAAATTTTCCCCTCACGAGAAGATGGAAAAATATGACCTTAGACACATAGGAAATGGATGGATTGATTCATTCATCGGATCTTGTGATCCAAGATTGGCCAAAAAGGTTTTTGGTGGGCTCGGAAATAGTAATGCGAGGTTGACATTTAAAGATAACATAATGAGCCAAGTTGAATGAAATCAGAATTTTTTTATTTAAGTCATCCATAGTGGAATAAAATAAGATAGAATCTAGGCCCAAAATCAAGCTAAGAAAAAATGGAAACTGCGAAGTCTGAAGAGAGAGAATTTTGGAAGTTGTACAGCTCAGATTTTTGGTGGAGAAACTGGTTTAAAATAAGGAAAAAGCTCAAAAACCTGAAGTCTAAAAAGGCTCGGGGTTTTTTCGGGTCAACGACTCCATAGAGTGAGGAATTTCAGATTTTGAACTCTGAAGTCCGAATTTTAGAATTTGGAGGTTTGTGATCTTCACCGAGGAAAATGCAAAAATGCGAGCCAAATCATGAAAGTCCAAAATGCCAAAGTATGAAATGGTTCAAAATTTTTAGGGGTCAAACTTTACTTCAGGGTCAACAGGACAAGAATTTTTAAACTTTCGAAGGTCCTGGATTCTGACTTTAAGAGTTCCTCATTTCAAAGCTTTGTTTTGGCCTTGAGATGACCTAAAGTCTGAAAGGCACAAGGTTTGAAACCCGAAGTCTAAATTTCAAACTTCAGAGTTTTGGAGGTTCAAAGTTTTCACGCCCCCAATCAAATGAAAAATAACTTCAACTTCCAAATTCAAAATGCTTGAAGTTTGAAATTTTGGATTTCAGAGGTTGGGATTCATTTCAGAGTCCAAATGAACGGAGTCAACCATTCACATTTAATACAGTATGGCACCCCCAATCTTCAGATAACCATAACTGTTGACTTGGAGCTCAAATTTTCACAAGTAAGGAATATTTGAAAATATCTCATTCTCCTCTACACAAGTTAGAGTAATGTTATAGTCCACCATTTTAGAGGAATGTTATATGTTTCTCACCTACCATAATGATGAAGTATGGGATTCCTTTCTTCTCCAACAAGGAAAATTACAAGGAGGCATGGGTTTTCCAGTGGCACCCATCATTGTAATAGGATATTTTAATGCATTTTAGGGTGGTTGAAGTAAAATTTTGAGTTTCCTCCCTCTCTCTCTTCTCTCATTATTCCTATATATTGTAAGGCGTGGCATTGTTCTAATGTTGAAAAATTAATATTTGCACCCTCCCTTCTTCTCTTGTTTGTAAGTAAATTTTGGAGTTTCAAACCTCCCATTCAACATGTAATGTGGTTTTATACCTCTTGGCCATTGTAAATCCCTATATAAATTCTATGGAGCAATTATATAAGTCTATGGATGAATGAAACCTCTCTTGTGTTCAACATTTTCATTTGATCTCTCATTACAATCTTGGTTATATGTGCATGGTTATTGTATAACTTATTTAATGATTTATGTTTAATTGTTAGTGGATTATCATCAATGGATTGATCTGTGGTTTGTTTTCATCCTCCTTAATTTGGTTGTGATTTCCATCTCCATATAAAGAAAGTGTTCAAAATTCCTTTTGGTGCATCACCTTTGTTAGTTTAAGTTTAATTTCTTGTAATCTTCTTAACCCTCTCTCCTTAGAAAATTAGAGAAGATTTTGAATAAGATCCTCTACAATTTGGATATGTGCATCAGAATAGAGGAATAGGAATCGGCCTTCATCCAGAGAGATTTCCTAAGCAAAAAGTCCCACACTTTTGGAAAAGCTGCATGTTATGCAATCACACTAATAGTCTCAATCTATTGAGTTGTAAACATTCAGGGGTGCTATGATTACACATCAACAATAAGGTCACAGAGGTATTTGGTATGGTCTAGGTGGAGTTTAATTGATGTTATAGGCATTTTACGAAAGGTTAACAGAAAAAATAGTGACTGATATCGATCTGGTGAGTGATTCTTATAGATAGGGGACGCCAACCATGGTTAAGGTGACCGGTGTTGGTAGGGGAAATTTGATATTAAATTATTAAATAGAGTTTTTTAGGATCTTTTTGATTGCGCAAAGAGTGAAGGTAGTGTGGTTTGGTTCATAATATGGTTGATAAGACCCAAGGATAGCAAGGAGGATGTTTGAAATGATGACAAGGCTTGGGAACGTTGAATAATGGGTTCGTGGGTAGAAGGAGATGTACAGGAAAATATGGAAATAAACTGCTGAAATGAGAGAAATATCTACAAAAAGAATAAGTAAAATGATTAGAATCATAATACTTACTTGATGTCTTGCAAATCTTGGGAGTTTGAATGATTAATGGTTTATCAAAGAAGAAGTGCTTGAGTCCAGTGCCAGGAAAATATGGCCTATGTGTTCCTGTGAGTATTCCAATGCTCTGGAAGGGAAAAACAACTACTTTTCTTGCCTTGTGGTTGTGTGTGTTCATCGTCTTGATGCAGAAGGGCTTGAAGATTCGCACTTGAATGTGATTAGGATCCAATAACTGAATGAAAAATTTATGTAAAGAGTTGTGAAAGTGTATATAAGGTAACCAATGGTGGTTATGTGACTGGCATCAGCTAAGGGATAACCAACATCGGTTAAGGCAAGAAAGTATAGGTTTACCAAAAATAGGAAGATCTTTACTATTATTGGCATGAATTTGATTGAGTCTGCTTAGGGAAGTGGAGGTCACATGAGAGAAGGTAGAAAGGTCATAGAAATATTCCAATTAGGTTGAGGAAGAAGTTTTTATTAGTTAAGTAAAGTGGTGACTCAGCACTAAAAGTGATGACTTAGTGCTGAGAGTGATTACTCGGCTATTGTGAGTTAAATGCCCTTGAAATGGGTCCAGGGTGAGGTGTAACGATGAGGTGGAGGTGTGAGAATGAAATTAAATTAATTAAAAGAATTAAAATAATTAATAATGTGAGGATAAATATTAGAATACAATGAAGCGGTCATGATTAATTAAATACATTATGTTAATTGATTGAAAGGGACCAAGGAGAGTGTGACAAAAATTTAGTTTCTACAAAAAGTGCTAAGCATAAAATGAAACTATAACACCTGTAGTGTATGAATGTGGATGCCCCCAATAGGTAGTGTGTCAGACATCGGTGGAGAGTTTCAAATATTTTTATCTACGATCACAACTAGGACAAGTGAAAGTAAGGTGAAAATGTAAAGACAAGTGAAAGTAAGAGTAAATGCAACGTTAAAATGCGGTATGTTGTGGATGGATGAAATGAAATGCAATATTGATGATAGGACCAACATGCCCTTTGAGTAAATGGAATTATATGCACTGAGATTCAGTTAGTGTGCCCCCTCAGTAGTCACGAATGAACCAAAAATGAGAGTGTGTCATCAAGAAATGGTCAAACTATGTGTTTTGTGTAGTGCACTTTGATGTGTATGTGGTGATGAGACATGACATAGAGATAAACCATGTAGGACCCTATAGTGTAAGAATATATCATGACCGGGTGACTAGAAAGGAGGTGGTTATTTATCCTATAGTGTATACCAGAAAATGATGTAACCGAAACTGATTTTGTAACCTATCACGAGATGATGCTTAAAAAAGTGACAATATATAATAATGTGTATATCACTAATCCTAGTAATTTCACATGAAAAGGTTGAATGATGAAAGTTTTAATGTGATGTGGTCAATTTGTGATGTATACCCTCAATAATATAGTATGGAGCGTGAGACTAGAGTGCATCATCGGGTAGTGAGTACAGTGTGTATAAGAAGATGTACTATAAGTTATGAGAAGTGAAGACCATGTGATGAGTTAAATGTGTAAATATGCTATGTATATAATACAATGCAAGATGTGCAAATAGCCTAATAGTGTGAAATCTGTGTTATGTAGTGTGTATGATAAATGGTATTTAATCCTAGACTTATAGACGATAAGAGTGCAACACATGTGTGATGAATGCTAGTATGAGGTGTAGATGTATGAATGACGCAACACAAATGATGTAGTATGTAAAATGTGAGATGTACTCTAAGATGTATGAAGAGATACAATGTGTAGTGCCTAGTGTGCAATCTAGGAGGTTCATGTGTAATATTACCTCAACATTCAAGTGTGAACCAAAGCATAAGAGTGTGTTATAGGGTACTAATGATGTTCATGTGGTATAGATGACTCCAAAAATGCTCAAATTTTGATAAATGTGAGTGTGGAACATATCTCGATGCTATGATGGTGGGGGCCTAATGCGTGAATGTTATGTCCTACCAGTATGTAAGTGATGGAAACCTAGTCAAAATATACTAAGTGAATCAATGTAAGGATTAGTTTCCTTAACAAAAGTGATGGGATGCTGATGTGATAAAGAAGTTAGACCATCAAATGGTTCATCGTCATAGTAAGCTTCATCCAGGTCTGAGTCATTGACATATGTATGGTCTATAGAAGATGGTTAAATTACAAGTTTTATTATAGGAGGTGGTTGCTAAGCATGACATGGTGATGTTGCAGTTACCTTTAATGGAGGGGGAGTGAGCTCAACCTTAAGAGAAGTTTGTGGAATTTTACTTAGTAATATTGTGGATGACTTGAGAGAAAGAGGTGCTCAATTGATTGTTAAAGGAGGTTGCTTATGTTAACTTGGTGATGTCGTAGGTGGTTTCTTAAGTGGCTCTTGACTCTCCTTATTAGAAAAATCAGATTTAAGAACCCTTTGATATGTAACAAGTGGAGAGGACCATGTAAAAGAGTGTTTTAAGGTGATTGAGATGAAACCTTGGTGCTCAAGATGATTTATTATTCATTACAAAGAATATCAATTGTTGTCATTATGTCCATTGATTTCATGATAATTATTATATGGAATAATTTTCTATTTTGCAATCCAATAAGGAGGATAACCATGAGTAGATGGTAAGAAGATTAATTGATGAGTTATGAGCTTTAGGTGAATATATTGTGGCTTAGAATTGAATTTAAACTTGAGAGGTGTGGGAGGTGGAAAGATTTGAGGTTTGGTAACATGAAGACATGTAGAAAAAAAATGAGGATTTGATGTAGAAGGATAACAAACATGCACTTGAGAAACATCCTTAATTTTTTTGATTTCAAACTTGAGAGATGTAATCACGTATTCCATAGGCTAAAATTTATCTTGAAATAAATCATGTAAATCTCTTATTGATTCCAATAGGGTTAATTAGATGGAGGAACCTATAAAAAATTAAATATAGGATGTATTTCATGTGGCAGAATTTTTTTAGGACGATATATGGTGTGTAGGGATTTTTAAAGAACATCCCAAAAATTGGGATGTAAATTAAGTATGTCAGACAAAGAAAATTGAGGAACATTATGATCCATGATAGAGAGAAATTGACGATCCTAAACATGAAAGACATTGGGTTCACCAAAATTGTTAAAATAAAATGGGAAATGCTATCCTAATCTAATGTTATTAAAACTGATAAATAACAGCTAAATACCATAAAGAAATTGATCCAAACAGCTAAGTAGAAATTTAAAACCATAATGTGTAACAGGGGTTAGGAATTTCTTAGTGGATTCGATGAAGGTATGACATTGTGTCGTAGTGTGAACTAGGAAACCAAGAGGAGGAAATGACCACACATAAGCCTTATAAAGCATAGAACTGAGATCCTTGACTAGACTGAGCGAGTTGAGAGGGATATGGGCACCTTTAGGCACCCTAGTCTGTAGAAATACTTTCAAACAATCCTCTGAGGTGTCGCTTGATATTTTCCTATAGTTTCTTCCTATCACACTAGTTTCCCTGGACTGTGCAGTATGTCATTTGAAATCAGTGATGAAGGAGGGACCTGCAAAACCCCAAGACAAGCATCAATAAGATGTATATGAAGGGTTCAGACTATCCTTAGGGGCTACAATAGTGGACTTATTAACTGAGCACTGAACTATATCTTAGACTCGATGTAGTTCTATGTTTTTGTATACAAATTGTTCCTTAGGTTTCTGTTGTTCCAGTGGAACTTTGTGAAGTAATGAGAAATACCTATATGTATAATGTAATAAATGTGTGCATGGAAACAATAGACTCCCCTCCTATGAAGTGTGATTCATATGAACTATCCTTATGTGCCTTGTGATGGAGCTAGATGGATAATTGTAGCTTTAGGTGCCTTTGATGGATGCAACTCTAGATGGTGGTAGCAAGTCTAGAGTGCTTTGACCCTCATTATAGTCTCATAAATTTATATTTATATGATACTCTTGTTCTAATTTCGTAATTAACCCTAAAAAGGCCAACCACCACAAATATAGAAATCTCAAATGACTAGAAAGTTCCCAAAAAGTAAGATTAAAGTGCAAATATGATCAGGGCACCTAGAGGGGAACAGGGCGCCCCATTCAGAAATAGGATGAACACAAGATGATAATAAATACTTGGAAAGTGCATGCAGAAGGTCGAAAGTGACGATTAAAAATGTGAAATGGCCAAAGGACATGAGTTAATTATTATTTTCATCATGCAAGAACCATATGAATTGTACTATGATACTGACACAAAATATTGACTCAAAGTGCATGATTTAGTGACTATACATCCTATAATTTCAATATATAAAACAAAAAATCCAATATGTGATGTCTACGATATGTATGTTTGACTAGAATAACGAGTATCCCTTGAAGACATATAAGGACATGTAGAGTGAATTTTTGTACAAAAGGATCGATAGGTAATCCTATGATAATGTAAGACACTAGAGGAAATATATGTTGGGGAAGGTCAAAGTAGATGAAGACTAGACATATGAGAATCAACATGTGCAACCGAAGGGATAGAAAAAGGACTAGAGTTATGTGAATTAACATGTACAACCAAATTCCTAACGTACCTGACCTAGGAGGACTAGAGATATGTGAGTTAGTGATGTAATCCAAAGACCTAGTAGAAAACGAAGGAGGATTAGAGCTATGTGAATCATTTGTGTGAGTCGAAGAACCTATCCATAGGTGTACTAGGAGTAAGGATAGAGGATGTGGGAGAATGAGTAGGCATGTTAGTCGAAGGAGCCTCAAAGGGGATACCTTGAATAGTAACAACCTGTTGATTATGAATGAAGTTGATACACAAGAGAATAAATGAGAGGAAAGCCTTAAGAGCACGTAATTGAGGGAGAATGAAACATAAGGTATCATATCTAATATAAATAGTAACTAAGAATGAAACTGGTGTTTTAATAGGAACAATAATGAGATGTAACATGATACGACAAGAGAATGGATCATAATCATATGTAATATTCTGAGTAGAGATATCGATTGATTAAAGTAATGGCCAGGAAAAAATATTGTCTTTGTCATGTGGATCAACCAATTTACATTGTCTATAGGTACTTAATGAATAAAAACACGACTAGATAATGTATCAAAATTAAATGTGTCATCTATATCATGGTTTTCAAAAGTAATGCATGGGGTAGAAGGTGTCATGTGATTAAAAGTGCCAATCATAGCATCTAAGGGATTATCATAATAGGGCAGTGGTGGCAGCGTGTGATGAGCATTATCCACTTTAGAATAAGATGTATCACTTATATGATTAAGTAATATATCATTGAATTTGAACTTATAATTGTTGTTTATTGTCTTATAATATTCAATGTGCTCAAAATATTCAATTGCATTAGAGTCGATAAGGTCTTCAATAACATGATGAAGATTTATGCATCTTTATGTAGAATGAGGGAGAGATATAAGAAGGTGGAATTTACATCAAAAATGTTACTTTAAGGCTTGTTTGGATCAACCTAAGATGGTGGAGGGAGAGATATAAGATTACACTAGATTATTTTTTTCAAGAAAATATGAGAAGCACATGGTAAATGTGTAATTTTTCATCATGCGGGTTATAATTGTACCTTAGTCTTGTAATTCACTATCATTCTAGGTATTATTCATCTTGGTAAGCATGGTCTGATAATTCAAGACATAATCATTCCTGAGTTCATAAGATCCTGGCATATCATGGAAATTTTTGTATAAGAAACCTAATACCCAATGTTGATAAAAATATGTGTTCCAAAAATCAATTTTCCAATGTAGTGAAAGAACACAGAGAATGTGTGGGGAGATCATAGAACCATTACAGTGTAAAGTTTTTAAAACTCATAAGAAATAAATTGGTAATTGAAATTTCATAAGATGTATAATCGATGGAATCCAAATGAAACAATATAAAATGTTTTGCAAGATAACGTTTTCCATCATAGGTAGGAATTTTAAGTGCAACAACACCAAGAGGAAAATAATAAGAGACCACTTAAAGAAATAGTGGATTATGTAGTAATTGAGTGGAATCTATAGCATGAGGAGAATTAGATACACCTTATTGTAATAGAAAAAATTGATTTTGTAACATGTGAACAAGGGTTTTAAAATCTTGTGTCCCATATGAAGATGCTTGCAAGTCATTAGATATGGGAGGGTTACTTGAAATAGTGGTTGCATGAATAGGAATAGAGACATTTTTCATCATAATCTTAGGGGCCCCTGAGAATGTGGACAACATAAATGTAGGAATACTAAATGTGTGTATGATAAGAGAAGGTTAAAACCTCACGAAAAGAGAATCTTAATTAAATAGTTGATCACAAGTAAGCTTCGCAGCAAGAATAATTTTGATAATACACTCAATATGATGATGATTATCATGAAGTTTAGCATGAAAATTAGATAAAAGTGTAACTTAGCTAAATATTATAATGGTGGAATAGGTGGATCTAGACCTGAGAATGCTTCCACATTGGAACTATTTCCTAAAGATGCTAATAAGAAGGACTGTATAGTAGGGGTAGGAATGTCTATATGGTATTGACCCATTTGTATGGTCTTGAAAGAGCTACTCAAAACTATGATATGCAATTTTTTAATTTTTTCATATGTTTGAATATTATTTTCACTCTCTGTAGGTCATTATCAGTCACACTATGGGAACCTCAGCATTATTTGTTCAAACTTTTAAACCCTAAACATGCATAGAGAGTCTTGCAAAACAGACATTAATTATATTGGTATTACCCCTGTACACCACCAACATTTCCATTACTCCGAAGAGGCCTCAAATAACACGTAGTTCTCAACCTAACATGTGATATCTAGTTGTACTGGAATCATATTTGATATTCTTTATTTGAAAAATATTGAATCTAGTTTCTTCCTTGCAAACCTACTTGAGTGAGTGAATTTGGATGTTTACAAATGTGGGATGCAGTCCTGTAAACCTAATGGGAAGATTCATACTTGTAGGCAGTGTTTCCCTAATGAATTTAAAGAGTTATTTGTGAAGTGTAGGGAGATTTGGGTTCCTTGTGTGCTAGCTTTTGTAATAGGAGTCTAGAAGAGTGTTAGCTTCTAGATGAGGAGAGTTTCACTTGCTTATATATGCTTCTAAAAGTGATTTGAGCTACAAAGTTTGATTTAGGAGTAAATGAACCAAACAATAATATGCAACAAAAAATTTATGATCAAAGTAAGAAAGGAAAAAATCGTACACTAGGGTCAGAACCATATGGCAAAAACTAACCCTACTGTATGTTTTTAACCCTAGAGGAGAAATCTAAAGTATGAAGTTTGGATGATGAAAAATGGAGTTTGCAAATGGATTTCATCCATTAAATTCTTAGAAAAAAGTGGCAGATGAATGTGTATGACCAAATAAGCTAGACAATATACCTAGAGATGCACAAGATGAGAATGAGTAGAGTGCACTTGTTTTAGCAAGAGATAATTTCCTAAACTAATAGTTTCAAAGAGTAGAATTAATTTTTTTGAGTGTTTACAATTACCATATTGAGGTGTTGACATGTCCAATATTTGTTGTATTTAGGATTTTTATGAAAATCGACAAAATTATATAGGATAACTACTAAATCCTATGTATTAAAAGGAAATACCTACTCCTCTTTAAAATATCATAATTTTTTCCTGTCAATTTTTCCTTTTGAATATGCCAAATAATAATTCCTGCTTCACTTTATTTATTCCAGAAAAAAATATTTTATTACTTTTTCTAGTATGAGGCCTCTTGTAAGAGGCAATCTTTTCTCGATTATCAGATAACTAGAACTTACACCAAAAGGAGCTCCAATCTTACACCAAGAGTTACAATATGAGGGGTTGTATAATCGTTGGTGTGATGTGATGATGTATTGAAAAGATATTCCTAACATAGGTAGTGAGGCATGTAAGGTTTACAAGTTCATTTAAGCCATTCTAAGATTCATTACAGAGGGATAAGCAATCATTATGTTAGTGAGAGGTGACCTCTAGTGTGGCTTCACCCCAAGTGGCATGAAAATCATGATAGCTTATAGTAGACCATGCCAACTGACTAATGTTGGATTGATTTGTTGAGTAAATGGGGTTTTTAAGACTCATAGAAGTAATTCAAATGTGTATAAATCCCATAGCACTGAGCATGTCACCTCTAGTGATGTTTCTAAAACTACATATGGAGGTTGGGGTGTCACCATTATTATAATATTGTATTAGGGAGAGCGCCACCTCCTTTGCAAGGACATCTGTATTGGTGAAAGGATCATTTAAAACAATTGCAAGATGCACTCAAGTTATATGTCTAACCTAGGTAGTAAGTCATGTACATGTTGCAGCGCCTCTTGATTTGTTATGGATGAGTAGAAGTACATATAAATTATGGAGTTCATAATGTAAAATCCTTTAAAATGCAATCAAATTTTGTATAGCATTCCATAAATTCAAAATATAAAATGCTCATCAAAGATAGACTCTCTGTTTCAATGACAATGATTATTATAGATCACATTCTATTTTTTTAGCCAAACATGTCCACATCTGAACATCCATCCCGTAATGATGTGGGTGAGATGGTATAAAACCAATGATAGATAGAGCATAAGACAAAGATCTAACATGTTGGTAGCATGTATTTAGGGAAAATATTTGTGATTAAACAACCATATAAAAAATTTCATGCTAAATACCTTTAATCAACGCCCCCATTCATAACTATCATCTACAAAAATACAACTCTGAGAAATCTAAATAAGAACAATAATGGATTTAGCCTAAATGAATTCCTGACTATCATGAATGAAAGCACTTTAATATATACAAATAAAATCTTTATACACTCACTATAAATTTGGATAAATATTAAAGCAGTAAAAATCCAATCTGAGTCTAACATCACTAAAGCAAGATCGGCAGGGTGAAATTTATTTATCTATCTAAATACACATTTAAATATTTTTTTTTTTTTATGAAATTGGAATTTTTTTTTTGATGAAATAGATATTATATTAAAAAAAATATTATGATACAAGACTATCCACAAACAATAGGCTGGTATGGGAGCACACCCCAAAGCCATGAAATATAGTAGGTCAAAAAATAACATAGGAACAAAACAACAAGGCAACGTCTAACATATGTGATCTATTACATAAATAAAATTTGAAAAAAATAGAAAGAACTAAGCATCTACCACAAATTGACGTCCTATGGGAAGCAGATTTTGATTATGTCACCTAAACATGAAAAATAGTTTCTCGTATTAGGAGGTTTCTAACTAGGTACTACAGGGAGATCTTCTTCATCATTAACCTCTGTTGAGGCATATGACAGAGAGATAAAGAGTAAGTGGTGAGAAATTTTCTAGGGTGGTGGAAGAGTGAGACCCATCATGGGTGGTGGAAGAGTGAGACCCAGGTGGCGGGGGAGTGCCCCATCCCCATATGCGTGGAAATGGAGGCAAAGTGACATCTCACCTAGTGGGTGTCCAGTGTGGAGAGCGTTGAGAAAAATTCAAGGACCGAAACTAAGAGAGGCTCATGCACCCACCACATCTCTATAGAACAATATTTCATACATAATGTGGGGAGAGCCGATTCAAGTATGGAGGAACACAAGAAACATTACAAAGTGCATTCCCCCAGTAGTGAATGTTTTTTGGATATGTTCCACCTCTAGGGAAACTTTTTTGGCTTGAAATTTAATCTACAATAACACATTGGACATGACCATGAATATTTTATACACAAATAAATGTTGTTCCACAATAGAATTAGAAAAATGACAAACATTTCTATTTTTCTGTATCCAAAAAACATTCCCCTCTTAAATCAAGCCAAATTAGGGTGAAATGTATTGACGTCTTGGGGTTATTTCCTAACTACACGTGCTGCTGAAAAAAACTCTAGATGGAACAGGGGGAAACATAAATGAATCAAACTCATAGAATTTTGGGATTTGGAACAAAACTAGAAAACATTTAATAAGGTTTCAAAATGGCCTCAAAAGGGACATTTCGGGTTGACCATTCCTAATTACTAAGGTGGTTTCTAATTGGAATTCATTGGTATAAAATTCACTAGAGAAAATAGTCAATTTTGGGCTCCAAACAAGCTGACCAAACAATTTGAATTTCTTATAGCAATTTGAGGTGGCTGAATGAATTCCCTTACAAGATTTGATTTTTTTCCATCGTGGTGAGGTAAGGGGAAAGCCACGCATAACATTTTCTTGTTGTGTGGATATGGAGAGGGGTATCTACATACCATTTCCAATCCGTTTACCATGTACAATGAGAAATAACAACCACTTTGTTCAATATGTGCACAGGAACCGCCAAAATTATTTCATCAATGACTTATCGCTCCATCTAAACCAGTTCAAACTTGACTTTGAGGATGTTCCATTGAAACCAAGATTGAGATTGTTTGTAGAAAATATTTTGAAGATTACATATCCTTTCCCTAAAAATATTGAGAGCGGATCCTATACCTAAAAAGACTAAATACGGGGATCCATGGTACCTCGAGAAATTAGAAATTTGACTTCTACCCATTTAAATTATATAATTTTTAAATAGTACCAATACATTTTGATCTCGTAACTAACCTATAAACTAACCAAAACTTGTTTATCTAAAATTTAATTACTTACATTGTATACTTTGTGAGTGTGTATTCGACAGTAAAGGAAATTATGATATTAAATATATAGAGGTCAAGTAGGTAAGTTAGTAACCCAAGACACTGTAGCCACATCAAAGAATATTTTTTCTAGCATGATGCTCATTTGTGGTGTTTTGTTTTTGGAGATATCAATTCTATTACAATATAACGTATCGGATAAAAATAAAGTTATGCACATGAATATTGGGAGAGCGTCAAGGGTTGAGCCCCATCCCTTTCCCTCTATTATATTTTTGCATCTTTTTATTTATAAGATCCATTATTATATTTTTGCATACATTTTTTAATAAGGGGAGATTATAATTTTTTCAAAGGGGATTTTTTTTTCCATAAAAACAATTCTTCGATCAAACGAACGAGGGGATTTTTTTGAGAAAATTAATAATGGGGGCATTTCATTTCAAACTCAAAAAAATGATTTCAGGTTTAAATAAGAAAAATTGTGTGTAGGGGAAGGGTGGTGAGAGGTTAAGGTGCAATCGCCTTAAAACAGAAAAAATATAAAATATAAATTTTCTCAATTTCCAAAAGCGGTAGAGAGGGGGAGCATTTTTTCTACAGTACATTATTATTTTGCAACTATTTTTTAATAATCTACATATTTCCATAAATTAATAAATCATTTGGCATGAAAAAACATAAACTAGATAAATTTGAAGCAAAAATCACATCATGATATCTTTGATCTCATCGCAACATTGAGTATAAATGGTGTCTCTGATTCACGCTTACATGTCATGTTATTGTGCTTGAACTACTACATATGACATCTACTACTATAAAAATGACATCTTAGGCATTGCCATTTTGATTCATCACAGATAAATAAGGATAAGTCACTCATTTCCATTCCCTTTGTTTTCCATTCACCACAATCATTCAACATAAAAACTAAAATTGAATTTTTTTTCAGTATATCAGGTCTTTTCGCCCACGTACAAAGATCTCCCTCTAAGAAAGTGTCATTGATCATAATTATCCCTTTGACAAATTTCCTTATATACCACATACCATTATGGTCTCACGTGTGTTAATCCCTCTCACATACATGCACATATATCAAGAAGGATGACATTTTGCCACATACCAAAAATTCTATCAAAAATTCGTGTATATAGAGAAGTTTTGTATATTACTCTGATAGTATATAGAAGTAATGACCTTTTGGAATGATAAATCACCAATCTACCTTCCATATTTCAATTCGATTTCTCCACAATGGAAAATGGTCCAAAGTTTTTGTTATCATATTCATAGCTCCATCATGGTGATAATAATGTTGCATGGAAAACTAAATTGAAGACATGCTTGGAATTTGAAGAATTGCATTCAACTATCAATGTCACATTTATCAAATGTGCAAGTGATGTTGACCTATAGAGAAAGTGGGAAAAAGGAAAATAAAAAATCCATGCTTGTCATCATGTTCAAAGTCACCAATGAGGTCCACAAACAAAAAAATGTCAGATAAGTCAACACAATTTATGAGACGAAGATTCAATCTAACATCCTCCACTTGCACAGTCAATTTCATAGTTTGAAGCTAAAACCCTCCAAATCAATAAAATAATTTTTGTGGAGAATCACAACATTAAGGACCTCCTTATTAGCTCTTGAAGTAGAATTTTCAGACAAATTTCTCATACCGATTTCCTTTAGAGTTCTTTCGCCATAATTTAGGACATTCATGACCACACACAATGTCACTAAACACAAACAAAACTTCCAAAAATTTGTTAATCTATGACAATAAGAGGAGTCCATGCAACATGAAGCAAACAATTACAATGACCATGCACTTACGTCTAAATAGAAAGAAAAAAACAAACAAATGTTCCAAAAGAAGCAAGGTAAAAATCAAAACCAGAATGCCCAAGCAGTGGGAAGTAAAGAAAAGTACTCAATATGCAATAAGGATCATGAGACAAATAATATTTGGTATATTGGGTCGACGAAAAAATCCAAATATTTTAAGCCCAATCAATAAAAAAAATTAAACAACAAGTTGTCATCTAACAAAAAATCATGTGGATAAAACAAAAATAATTGGAAAAATAAACAACATTGTGGCAATATTTCCAATGAGGATGAAAATTTTGATAAAGAATTTTTAGCTGCAAAAATAGTGGAAGAAATATCAGCACAAATTTTTATATGGTATGTAGACTCAAGTGGAACGACACGTATGATTGGGTGACAAGATTGGTTTTCAAAAATCACTACGATCTCCCACCAAAAACTCAATTTCATTGGGGCATGACGCTTCCTACAAGGTTCATGTTCAAGGTATTAAAAACATGAAACTTTTTCTTGACAGTAAGTATTTCACACTCACTAATGTACTGAATGTACCGGGTCTGAAAAATAATCTTCTCGCAATCATTAAGTTATTGGATCACAATCTGAAAGTTGAGTTTGATTGCAGAAAGTGGGAAAATATGTGCCTCGCAAGAAAAATAGTCGAAGACTATTGTGCAAAATTTTATCATCAATAATATGTTTCAATTATATTTTGGCTCGTATGATAATCAAGAACTCATTTCTAACGACACCAACTCTACAAATTTTTGGCACCGAAGATACATGCATGTCAAGTTTGAGTTCTTAGTATAGCTTAGATAAAGAGAAATGGTTAGAGGTTTGTCACAACTGAAGAATAACATGAATGTGTGCACTGGTAGTGTAGCAAGGAAAGAACATCGAGATCCTTTTCTACAGAATCCAAATAGAGCCACTCGAATGTTGGACCTAGTTATAACCTATCTTTGTGATAAAATGTCATAAACATATTATGGTTATCAGTACTTCCAACTCATTATTATTCTAGGAAAATGTGGGTTTAACTATTTAAGAAAAAAGATCAATCTTTTCAAGCATTCAAAGAGTTCAAAGATATTTTTGAGAAACAATTTGGTCATCACATGAATGTCCTCCACTTGGATCGAGGGGTAAATTCACCAGTAATGACTTCATAGCATACCTGAAGGAACATGAAATTTGTTGTCAAATGACTAACCCTACTCTCCAGATCAGAAAAATGTTGGAGAATAGGGGAACTAGACAATAGTGGAAATGATGTGGCTTATGATTTATGATGCAGGGTTGAGTACCTCTTATTGGGTAGAAGAATCCAAAACCGTAGTATATATGTTCAATAGATTACCAAAATTTATTCTTGATGATATAAATCCATAGGAAGTGTAGTCAGGGAAGAAACCATCAATAGCTCATCTTCAAGTTTTTAGAAGAAAGACTCATATGCTGGCCCCAAAGAAGAAAGAAAAAAAAGTTAGTCAACAATGTTGGAGAATAAGGGAACTTCACAATCATGGAAATTATGCGGTTTATGATTGATAGTATAGGGTTGAGTACCTCCTATTTGGTAGAAGAAGCCAAAACTATAGTATATTTTGCTCAAAATATCACCAACATTTATTTTTGATGACATAACTTTGATTGAGTAAAAAGTGAAATTATTCTAGGTTAATATAATATTAAGAACAATAGTAAATAACATATATTTGCATCAAATACATGTTCAGTGTCAAAATACTTACACCTAGCTAAAACAAAAATAGATATTTTTTACATATCTGAAATGAATTCCCTTGGCGTGAACCCTAATCACTTTACATGAAACATGAGGGACTCCTTTCTTAGCCTCATGGTGGCGGCACAAACCATAGTCAGCTTGGTGGTGACAACAAGTAGGTAAGGTCTCCTGCTTCAAGTGCGGTTGATGGCTACAGTGGAGGCATTTCCAACATTTTGTCTGGCGGCTGCATCATCTCTACATCTCTCCCCTCTTTTGTTACTAGTGTTGGTTCCATCCAGGCTCTGCTAGGCAGCCACACAACCTTATATGGGGATGAGAAGGGATCATATGTTTTGGATCTACCCTAGCACTCTTTGTATCCCTTGAACTTGAGGGGATTCTAGAGGTGGAAATTCCATGTCCTTTGGATGATCTGTTGTTATTGAAATCCTTCATCATGAAATCACAGATGCTCGTGGTTTCTTAGGTGGCGAATCCAGTGGATTTGATGATGGCTCTTTCAAAGAAGCACTGAATGGGAAGAAATATGTCATATCCCTTGCTAAAACCCCCCCTACTATTACTTTTGGCAAGGAGGTCATTGAATCTGAATATTTATACCAGAAACATGCTTTAATTTTTCAATTTGGATGTTTTTGTCCTACCCTACCAATAATGCAGGCTTGGATCTCCAAGCACTAGAGTTCTCTTCTTGATGGAAGGTTAGACCTTTACCCCTATGCAGAAGGTATTTTTGTTGTTATTTTCTCTTCAATGCATGATAAAGAAATCATATCATCCAAACTATAGGTTTGTCAATCACACTACCTTATTATAAAACCATGGTTTCCCTCCTTTAATCCACTCACCGAATCCTTTTCTTGTAAACTTGTTTGGATTATATTTCCCCATCTACCCTTGCAATTTTGTTCTAGTGAATGTCTGATCTCCATTGGAAATGTCTTGGGAAAAATTATTTACATTGATTCTCAAACCACCAGCTATACACATACTACCTATGTGAGGATATTTGTTCAATTAGATATGTCTAAAAACCTCCTTAGAAGCATAAATCTTAATGTTCAGAATAGAACTTGGTCATAACCGTTAGATTATGAAGGTATACCATTAATATTTAGAAATTTCTTCGGCTTAGGTCACATTTTTGTTAATTTTTTGAATAGCAAAGTGCATTGAAATAAAAATTTGGTGGAAATATGCTTTACTAGAACATATGGTCATTGATGCCAAGGAGGAGTTAGATTCAAATGCTTATTCTGACACTGGTTCTAAATCAGTTTTGGAAACTACGATCTTAGAAATTCTAGTTGCTAACAACAAGAAATCAATTGTACCAACTTATAGCATGAATGAAAAATATTATACCCCTTCAACCTATTCTACGAAAAAAATCCATTTCTACTGATTAATTTTATTGAAGTGATTCTTCCTATTTAGGAGGTCTTCAAAAGGTTCAGAAAACGGTGCACACAAAAGGAAGAAACTTGTTGGCAAGAATAGAAGTTATCCACCTATATGATTGGTGTTATGTTGTTGTGGTGTAGTTTTTTGTTGTTTTGCTACAGTTTCATTTTACTCTACTGCTTTGATGTTGGTATGTCAGTGCAGTCTGTTTTTTGTGAATCAACTGTTTTTAAGTTGATTTGTTGTTGGTTTGGTTTTATTCTTTGCAAAATTTCTCATTGCTTCTAGATGTTCATGTTCTATCTTGATTTTGATCATTTTATTTTTATTTCATTGTCAAATTCTGGCTATTTGAACATTCTTGTACAAGGGTATAGTCCCTTTCAAAAAACTATTTACCTGTAGTAAAAAAGCATATAACTGCATACAGAAAATTACCCAAGAAATATAATCTATGAAAATATGAACCCCCGAAAGTGCAAGAAGTGTTAGGTATAGAGCTTAGTTGATTCCATGATTGGTCAAAGTTGTATCATAGTGAAGACAAAATAAATAGAATACAAGAACAAACACATGTAGGCTCCTATAAATTATAGATCTAGAACAATAGGCTAGACTAGGTGCCTAGTGATGGACAAAGGTGCCTGTGGGTGTCATCGTCTGATATGGGTTAGCTGGTTTATGGAAATAACCTGAAACCCTCCTCTGAGGTGTTGCTGAATGTTCTCATGTATTCTCTTTTTGTCACAATAAATTTTTTGAACTGTGTTAAATGTCATTGAATTACTTGCAAAAACAAATCACCTGCAAAAATCCAAGACAAGCATCAAATCCCTAAAAAAATAAAGATTCATTTGAAAGGTTGGGATTTTCCTTAGTGGCCATAAGTGTGGACTTATTAAATTAGCATTGCACTACATCTCGGACCTGATTTAATTCTGTGTGTGTGTGTGTGTGCAATCATGCCCTATGTAGCTCTTGTGTCAGTCACAATTTGTGAAAGTAGTGAGTAATAACTATGTGTAGAAATATGTAGTACCGCCTTATCCTCGTTTCCCTCTCGGATGCCACATTCTGCTTCGAGTCCTGGACCTTGAGAATTGCTAGGGCATGGTTTCAATCTTATGTAGTTCAACCTTAACTTATTGATGATGTGTTTCCAAGCATAACTGAAACCCAAATCATCATCACTATTCGATTTTTGATTTTGCTATAGATAACTCTAGTGTAGTACAAGATGCCCATTGGGCTCGCAATAGGAGACATATTAAATGCAGAATTAGCTGTTAAAATTTTAATTTTATTTTGTAACCTACTACCTTTAAAACATGAAATGCTCATATACTAAACTGAGGGGTTCTCCCTTAATTTTTTTATGATGGGTCTCCAACCATGACTCAAAGCAAACCATCATTCCTATTCAATTTTGAATATACATGCCAATGTCAACCACCTCTCCCAATTAATGCTTGTAAAAGTGTTTCTCCATAGTCACTTAATCCAATAAAAATATATTTATAATTTAATATAAAATAAAATAAAGCTAAATGAAGGAGGGCGAATAAGCTCTAAAACATTTCACTTAGGGTTTTTCACTGCTTTTTGGAATGGGCGAGTTGGGGGGGGGGAGGAAATGCAAACCTAGGTCAGATTTGTGGGCAGTGGCAGAGAAAAACTAGGGTACGTGTGCTATTGGGAAAAATGTCCTGAAGGAAACATGGTTTCACGGATTGCTATGGTCGCAAGTTTTACACAAATCAATGTGCTTTGGGAGTTTTTTGACTTTTTTTAAAGAAATTCCTCACAAGATGTCATCTCATGGAGTGTCATGGTTGTTGCGACCTGTACCAGCAACCTCCCAGCGTGTTTCAAAAAAACATAAGCCCCAGACCTGCGTGGACTTCTCTCAAAGCATAAAAGATAGGGGGATTTTGACAGATGTTGTAGTTGCAAATGCTTGGGAGACGTGTATGAGTTTGCACCATTCATAGGGCCTTTTCTCAAACCCAATCAGTTTACATTTTCCAACGTGCTTCTAGCTTGTGCACAAAATGGATTTGTTGAAAAGGCGTGTGAACTGTTTGTTAGAATGCCTCAAAGAAATGTTGTCTCGTGGAATGCTATGATTGCAGGATATGCACATAATGGATCTATAAAGATATTTTGAGTGTGATTTTGTGGCGGCCCAACCTTTTTGGGGAAAAAAATATAAATTGCAGATTCAAATATATTGCTTATGATGGCTTTATAGAGGCCCTTACCTTTTGTGGGAGATCTACACGCCTCAGCATGTGTACAATGAGAGGTTGTGGGTGGGAATGATGTTTGGCCCACAATGTTTTTTAGCACCTTCTAAGTTTGCATATGATCAGACCCACTTTCGTTGTTTGGAAACGCATCTAAGGACAATTAATAGTGGTTTTTACTCGTCTAACCGCACCCTTGATTTTTAAATAAATGGAGTTATGTCAGGACAACGAAATATTTGGCGAAAGGCCTTAGTGAGATGTGAAACCGAACCCTGAGAACTTTGACCGACTACATTTCTCCAGGCATGGTTCATCTACCCTTACCTCTCATAATTCTCGTGCTTTAGTTTCTCACTTGCAGCTTAATAGAATTTTAAAATATTAGGATTATAAAACAGTTAATTGTTTTTTTTTCAATTTGTTGCAAAACAATGAAATGTCGTGTCGTAACTCGTGAAGCCAAAATAACTCGTTTGCATTAAAACATGAATTTCCATCCTCATTCTGAGGTGATGTAGAAAACTTCCTACCTAACTGGATCTCTACAACATTGTTTTATTGACCAGATGAAATTGACTTCCCAGTAATAATGTTGATCATCTCCCAGTTTAAATAGTTAATTTTTGCATTTTGCATAGACTCATTAAGTACCCTTCGTAACTCTGAAAACAAGATGCTAAGCTTCATTTGTGTACCTTGTTAGGTGAGGAGTCACCTTGACCTCTAGATTGACATTGAACGAACATATGTGATCTTTTTAACGGTCTTATAGGAGCCTTGTTACACTGGTTTACAGCAGTAGAAAACTGTTAAATCTAGAAAGTTGGCTTTCGTTTAAAACTGTTAAATTATTTCCCGTCTTCACAAACCTCTAGTGTTTATACTAGACAATTGCATGAAACATTCAATTTAGGGAAAATAACTTTTTTGGATAGTTTGGCAAAGCCATTTTGTAGGCCTCTGGTCACAGTTTGATGAGGTCAAACTAGACCAATTTTTACTTATCACTCAAGAAAACTTGTCGCCATTTGAAAATGGTTTTCTAGTTCTCAGTCCCGTCGACTCTGATGAATTTTCCTTATATAGGGGAACTGGTAGGAAGTGTCTCATTGCGTGCTCATACTTCGAATGTCAGTTATGGATGTGGTTTTCTAAGCCCTCGAGCTAACTTTTGTTCATTTTTCACTGGGCCAACTATGGCCAGTAGCACCGAAAAACTAGCCGCCAAACATAAACCGTTCATTTTTTCCCAATTCCATCAGTTACTATGAACTCTTGGTATATCTGGGAACACATAGAAAGTTGATTGCGGTGTGAGTTCTCATCGGAAGATAACTTTTGGAAGTGGTTTCTTAGCCTCCAAGCCCATTTTGAACATTTTGTAGCTAGTGAGAAAATGTTAAAATAGAAAACTGTGGGGCCCTCATAGGGTTGCCACACCACCCTCAAAAGTTTTAACACTTGTAAATAATTATTTAAAACTCTATAGTGTAACATGTTGTGTGAAATATAACTTTTGACCAATGGTGTTTTCTCTCTCTTCCCTTCTCTTTCTCTCTCCTGGGTTACAAAAAGAAGTAAAATGAAATGTAACGAATACATGTCTCTAAACCTTTTATTTCGATTGTAGAATTGTAATTATTATCATATGTAAATGGGAAACTGAAAAATGATAATTATGATTGATTAGGGTGGATGCCATGCCAGTGAATTATCACTGATATCATGCTCACATGGTTTTGCAGGATGAAAGAATGACGATGAAAAGGTGAAGTGTAATTTATTAATTATCATTGTAATTTATATAGTTCATTGTTAAATGAAAAAATGTATAATGTAGTCTCATGTTACAGAAGGTTATAATTTATAATTTGTTGCTATGTATGAGATGTTGGTTTCAAGGACATCTAGGAAATGTGTATTTAATCATAGGTCAATTAGATTTATAATACACCTGGTAAGAAGGTTTCATATTTATATAAGGTAAATGAATTTGAAGTAGTATCTTGTAGTGCATATTTAGTGCTCAATAAATGATTAATGAGTCATCTTGTGCATTCATACTTTGTAAATGTAATAAAGAGATTTAATCGAAATACTCTACCCTTGTATAATATCGGAGCATAACTTGTTTTCATGTGTGTTACTTTTTACCCTAGAGGACAATGAAAACCATAGAATGAAATTAAACTTTGTACTCGATGGAACCTCCTAGTTTGAGTAAACAAGACCCCGAGGATTGGGCTTACTTTCATAGCCAGTATGTTTAGTGACATTGACTTAAACCTGTCTGATAGGAGCGACACAGTCAAAATTGTACTTGGAGTATATAGAGATAAATCCTCTTTCGTAGCCTAGCAGACTACCTTGTCTTCTGAAGATAGATTTAAAATTAAATCTCTTCTCGAATGAAATCCTTGTTGGATCCAGATGACATAGATGGGGGTTGTGACATAGTTGTTCTAGGACTTAAACTCTTGTTATTGAACTCCTTATCTCCACTCAGCTAAATGTGCTACCTTGGTGTCTCTCAACATTACACCTTGGTCCTTTTCGTAGGTGGTTTAGCATAAATTTGTCCTCTCGCTTAAAACTCATATATATTTGAGGAGTAGAACCTTAGGTGGAGTTGGGAATTGATCTAAACCTCAGTGGATTTGGGTGTTAACTTGGGGTTCATGTGAAGCTTCAAGTCTCTTAATCATATATGTCTTCAAGAGGTTAGACAAACACACTTCATAACTCCTTTTACAAGACAATGCTAATAATAAGGCCATAATGTGACGTAAAAATTAAAGCACATAAGAGTAAGAAAAAAAAGAGATTTGAGGTTCAGAATAATGCCACTCTTGGAGAGCTTATATCTCAATTAAATATATTTTATTGTTTCAAAGAATATGAATTTCCTTAGTGTGATCAAACTTCGAGAAAAAAAAATACTTATATAACAAAATGGAATTTCACAAGTCGTTGAATTATAATAACTATGGTAGGGAAATAAATGTACCGGGATCGAGGAATGTTTTGTGGTAAAAATCTATCTTGTATTTAAAACTCCGTTAAATCCTAATATCTCTATATGGACACCAAGTCTCATGCACTTAACCTGTAAGAGTAAAAAAAAGAAAGAAAGAAAAAGGTAGACATTGAATGTATGTTCGAGAAGATGATTCTTAGCATAAGAACAAGATAATTAAGTATTTTATATGCATTCGAATTATGTTAAATAAGTATGCAAGTTAAGGAAAATTTTGCAAAGAATACGAAGCTAACTTTAAATGGTCGAACTGCAAATCAAATGTGCAATGAACTTAAAGTTTCTGTAGGTGGAAAAATGAGGAATTTATCCTTGCACAATAATGTTCTTGGAATGTTAATCATAACTAAAATACAATTAAAGAAATGATGTTTTGTGGGTTTGCCATTCCTTGAGTCTTCTTTTGGTGGTTGGGGCAAGTCTAGTATTTGTTCATTGGGAAAAGTGTGGCATTGACATGCCTATGTTGTTTTCATGTGTCTATGTGAGTTGATGACTTATTTGATTTTCGTATGCGAGTTGCGTTTCTATACTTGGAGCCCTTGCAATGTTGTGTGTAGTGAGTAATGTAAGTCAAAAAAAAAATTATCCTGGTATTTTACTATTGTATTTGGGTGTGTAAAATGTGGGCACTACATATGGTATCAGAGCGAAGGTTCATGCTCTTGAACCTCTGGGATGGATTGAAGTTGTGATGATTTTGCATGATGGTGGTGGATATTAGAAGAGTAATGCAATATATGTCGTTGTGTGAGCTATGTCTTAATTTTGACCTTGTGAATACAAATGTGGCGTATGTCACTTAGTGTGTGTTTGTTGTCATATTGATGTGCTTGTGATGAGAGTATTCACTCTCTATGTTGTTGACTCAATGACGAATATGTGTGTGATGTACCGCCTTGTTGTGTGTGAAAGGAATGATATTGTGAATTGCAAAGTGTTGAAACATTTTGACTTTATGTGAGGTGAAGGTGTATTGATGTATTGCATGATAAAATTGATGTAAAGTGAATCACAATTTATCGTGATGTCATCATCGTATTGTGATTTGTTGTGTGCATCGTTGTGTTGTATTACAAATGACTATATGTCGTAATGTTAGACATTGTGTTTCTCATACATATAATTCACGTAATATGTGGTGGTTCATGTCATGATTTAGGGGCATATGGTGAGTATGATCCCTAGTGTACAATGATTACACTTTGGGTGTAGGATGTGGTAATCTGATGTGTCATAACCCATGAAATTAATTATTGTGCTATACCCTGTATATTTATACCATGCGTAAGACGTTATGGTTATTGTGTGTGAATCACCATTGTGTTAGTGATGTAGTTATGTGTATCTTGTGGACCTTACAATAGACAGCCCTAAGGGGATAAACTGTCAAGAGTGTATGTGTGGAGAGAGGACACGTGGACCAGGTTTTCATAATCTTGAGCCGAGTACGAGTGAGGAAGTGGAGTCTTATATAGACTGAAAAACCACTTCTATCTGTTTAGTATACTTTGAGCTTTCTCAGTATATTGTGGGTGCGCACCACCTTAAGCTCAACTTATGAAACTAGAGTTCCCTGCTCTTTCTTATTGGATTTTTCATTGAATAATGCTATGTGATTTTGACTATGTTGATCCTTGTGGGAGTATGGAGGAATGATTCAGGTAGAGATGATGACAGTTACATTATTTGATATACTCGTTTCTAGTTACATGTATATTTTTACGAGCTGAGGCTTGATGTCCAAGTGCTAGCAACTCGATGAGTACCCCTTTGGTGGTAGTATGAGGCCACATAGTGATTGTAATGTGCTATTTCTCTATACGTATTTTTATTCGTAAACTGATCATTATCTCTTTTAGCTAGAACCAAAAATTTTCTTGATTGACATGTTCTTATATTTTGGGCATTTATTTGATTGTTGCATTAACATGTGGATTTTTCACTAACCATGGCTAATTAGTCATTTGTTTTTCTTAGTTTTAAAACTTTCTTGTCATATTTAAAAGTTTTGTAGCCTAGCCCAAAGATTTTAATTTTTCCACTTGGCATTTGAATGGATTGTTATGTTGGTTCTAATGTCGTAATGTGTTGGAATAGGGTCATGGGATTAACCATGAAGTGGTTGAACCTATGGAGTTACAGATAACTAGCGGGTTGTTGAACCACGAGTTATTATGTCACTTGGGTTGGGGATGATGGGGCTCTATGTGCCCAGGGCCATAGGGTGACCCGTCCTCATTAAAAGGAGAAAGGAGACGGGCCTCTATGGTGGAGTGACCTGATATTCTTGATGGGGCTCTATGGTTGAGTGACCCAGCTTGTTTTTGACACTATGATTCTTTCTCTATGAGAGGTCTATGGAGATTATTTGGTGATGGTTTGGGAGGTATATGGAGTTGTTTTATGATAATTCAGGAGATATATGGTGTTAATTCTTGATATTTTGAGATGTGTGGAGATTGGTATAGTGAGTTATGTGTACCCGTGTGAGTCTTTTTGACACCTTGTTATGTTTGAGGCTCGATTCTTCCCTTGGTTGGTATGGACTATTGGATATTGTCTTAGCACTATGTTGGTGCAGTCATGGTTTTCTTTGGGTCTTGTGATACTCATTTTATATGTATCAGTGTGATGATTATGTTTGTCAGTCATATGTGTGTACTAGATCTATGTCTAGGACGTAATTGTTGGAAATTATTTGCTATGTGGACTACTTGTTGTCATTCCATGGAGGAATTAAAAGACCCTATGATATGATACAGTCATGAAAGTAGGTAGAAAGATGTCTCATGGGATTTTTGTGTTGTGTGGAGTTTTGTGTGACATCTTGGTGTTAGTAATTGTTGGGGCACCCACGAACTTAAGACAACTGAAAAAATTCTAAACAATGAATATTATAATCTTGAGATAAGAAATACAGTAAAAGAAAATGCTAACTAAGTAATATGGTAAACTGGGACTACCAATCTTCCCAGAACGTTATAAGTTAAGATATTGCCAAAAATTAGTTTTCTTCCTTGTGGTCATGTTTTAACAACTAGTTGTTTTGCTACCCAATGTGTTTCATTATTAGCTTCTTGCCTACGTACCCTCCAAGCTTCGGTGTTGTGCCGCATCGAGGACGAGGCTCTTGTAAGGGGAGGGAGATGTAGTGCCCCCTTATTCTCGATGCCTTCTCGGATGCCACATTCTACTTGATGTCCCAGTCCTTGAGAATTTCTAGGGCATGGTTTCAATCTTACCTAGTTCAACCTTAACTTATTGATGATGGGTTTCCAAGCATAACTGAAACCCAAATCATCATCCCTATTTGATTTTTGATTTTTCTATAGATAACTCTAGTGTATTACAAGATGCCCATTGGGCTCACAATAGGAGACATATTAAATGCAAAATTAGCTGTTAAAAATTTAATATTATTTTGTAACCTACTACCTTTAAAACATGAAATTCTCATATACTAAATTGAGGGGTTCTCCCTTAATTTGTTTATGATGGGTCTCCAACCATGACTTAAAGAAAACCATCATTCTTATTCAATTTTTAATATACACGCCAATGTCAACCACCTCTCCCAATTGATGCTTGTAAAAGTGTTTCTCCATAGTCACTTAATCCAATAAAAATATATTTATAATTTAATATAAAATAAAATAAAGCTAAATGGAGGATGGAAAATAAGATCTAAAACGTTTCAGTTAGGGTTAGTCACTTCTTTTTGGAATGGGTGAGTTGGGGGGCTGGCGGAAATGCAAACCCAGGTCGGATTTGTGGGTGGCGGAAGAGAAAAACTAGGGTACATGTGTTGTTAAGAAAAATGCCTGAAGGAAACGAGGTTTCTTTAATTGCTATGGTCACAAGTTTTACAAAAATCAATGCACTTTGGGCGTTTTTTGTCTTTTTTTAAAGAAATGCCTTGCAAGATGTCATCTCATGGAGTGCCATGGTTATTACGACCTGTGCCAGCAACCTCCCAACTTGTGTAGAAAAAACGAGCCCCAGACCTTCGTGGACTTCTCTCAAAGCATAAAAGATAGAAGGATTTTGAAAGATGTTGTAGTTGCAAATGCTTGGGGGACGTGTATGAGTTTGCGCCATTCACAGGCCCTTTTCTCCAACCCAATCAGTTTACATTTTCTAGCGTGCTTCCAGCCTATGCACAAAATGGATTTGTTGAAAAGGCGTGTGAATTGTTTATTAGAATGCCTCAAAGAAATGGTGTCTCGTGGAATGCCATGATTATAGGATACATGCACATAATAGATCTACACGGATCTTTTGGGTGTGATTGTGTGGCTGCCCAACCTTTTTGGGGAAAAAATCTAAACTGCACATTCAAATATATTGCTTATGAAGGCTGTATAGAGGCCCTTACCTTTTGTGGCAGATCTACACACCTCGACCTGTGTAGAATGAAAGGTTGTGGGTGGGAATGATGTTTTTCCCACAACATTTGTCATCACCTTCTAAGTTTGCATATGATCGAACCCCCTGTTGTTGTTTGGAAATTCATCTAAGGAAAATGAATAGTGGTTTTTGCTCCTCTAACTGCACCCTTGATTTTTAAATAAATGGAGTTATGTTAGGACAACGAACTATTTGGCAAAAGGATTTAGTGAGATGTTGAATCAAACCATGAGAACTTCAACTGACTTCATTTCTACAGGAATGGTTCATCTCCCCTTACCTCTCATAATTCTCGTGCTTTAGTTTCTCACTTGCAACTTAATAGAATTTTAAAATATTAGGATTATAATACAGTTAATTTTTTTTTCCAACTCGTTGCAAAATAATGACATGTTGTGTCGTAACTCGCGAAGTCAAAATAACTCATTTGCATTAAAACATGAACTTCCATCCTCATTTTGACGTGATGTAGAAAACTTCCTACCTAACTAGATTGCTACAACATTGTTTTATCGACTAGATGAAATTAACTTGCCAGTAATAACGTTGATCATCTCCTGGTTTAAATAGTTAATTTTTGCATTTTTTGGAGACTCATTAAGTACCCTTTGTAACTCTGAAAATGAGATGTTAACCTTCATTCGTGTCCCTTGTTAGGTGAGAAATCACCTTGACCTCTAGGTTGACCCTGAATGAACATATGTGATCTTTTTGAAGCTCTTATAGGAGCCCTGTTACACTGGTTTACAACAGTAGAAAGTTGTTAAATCTAGAAAGTTGGCTTTTTATTTGAATCGCCATTTGTAACCTGGATAGAGAAATTATGTCCTGCCTTCGCAAACCTCTAGTGTTTATACTAGACAATTGCATGGAACATTCAATTTAGGGAAAATCACTTTTCTGGATAGTTTGGTAAAGCCATTTTGTAGGCCTTTGGTCATAGTTTGACAAGGTCAAATTGGACCAATCTCGACTTGTCACTCCAAAAAACTTGTTGCCGTTTGAAAATGGTTTTCTAGTTCTCAATCCCGTCGACTCTGATGAATTTTCCTTATATAGGGGAACTGGTAGGAAGTGTCTCGTTGTGTGCTCATCCTTTGAACGTCAGTTTTGGACAAGGTTTTCCAAGCCCTCAAACTAACTTTTTTTTATTTTGCACTGGGCCAACTACGACCAGTAGCCTTGGAAAACTAGCCGCCAAATGAAAACTGTTCAGTTTTTCACAATTCCGTCAGTTGCTATGAAATCTTCGTATATCTGGGGACACGTAGAAAGTAGATCGTGGTGTGTGTTCTCATCGGAAGATAACTTTTGGAAGTAGTTTCTTAGCCTCTAAGCCCATTTTGAATGTTTGGTAGCTAGTGAGAAAATGTTAAAATAGAAAGCTGTGGGACCCTCGTAGGGTTGCCACACCACCCTGGAAACTTTTAACACATGCAAATAACTATTTAAAACTCTATAGTGTAACTTGTTGTGTGAAATAGAACTTTTGACAAATGGTGTTTTCTCTTTCTTCCCTTCTCTTTCTCTCTCCATGGGTTATAAAAAGAAGTAAAATGAAATGTAACGAATACATGTCTCTAAACCTTTTATTTCGATTGCAGAATTGTAATTACTATCATATGTAAATGCGAAACACAAAAATGATAATTATGATTGATTAGGGTGGATGCCATGCCAGTGAATTATCGTTGATATCATGCTCACGTGGTTTTGCAGGATGATAGAATTACGACGGAAAGGTGAAGTGTAATTCATTAAGTATCATTGTAATTTATATAGTTCATTGTTAAATGAAAAAATGTATAATGTAGTCTCATGTTATAGAAGGGTATAATTGATAATTTGTTGCTATGTATGAGATGTTGGTTTGAAGGACATCTAGGAAATGTGCATTTAATCATAGGTCAATTTGATTTATAGTACACCTAGTAAAAAGGTTTGATATTTATATAAGGTAAATGAATTTGAAGTAATATCTTGTAGTGCATATTTAGTCCTCAATAAATGATTAATGAGTCATCTTGTGCATTCATACTTTGTAAATGTAATAAAGAGATTTAATCGAAATACTCTACCCATGTATAATATCGGAGCATGACTTGTTTTCATGTGTATTACTTTTTACCCTAGAAGACATTGAAAACCATAGAATGAAATTAACCTTTGTACTCAATGGAACCTCCTAGTTTGAGTAAACAATACCTCGAGTATTGGGCTTATCATCATAATCAGTATGTTTAGTGACATTGACTTAAACCTGTCTAGTAGGAGTGACACATTCAAAATTTTACTTAGATTATGTAGAGAAAACTCCTCTTTCATAGCCTAGTGGACTACCTTGTCCTCTGAAGATAGATTTAAAATTAAATCTCTTCTCGAATGAAATCCTTGTTGGATCTAGATGACATAGATGGGGGTTGTGACTTAGTCGTTCTAGGTATTAAACTCTTGTTATTGAACTCCTTAGCTCCGCTCAGCTAAATGTGCTACCTTGGTGCCTCTCAACATTACACCTTGGTCCTTTTCAAAGGTGGTTTAGCATAAATCTGTCCTCTTGCTTAAAACTCATATATAGTTGAGGAGTAGACCCTTAGGCAGAGATGGGAATTGATCTAAACCTCACTAAATTTGGGTGTTAACTTGGTGTTCATGTGAAGCTTCAAGTCTCTTAATCATATATGTCTTCAAGACGTTAGAAAAACACACTTCGTAACTCCATTTACAAGACAATGCTAATAATAAGACCATAATGTGACATAGAAAATAAAGTACATAAGAGTAAAAAAAAAAATGAGATTTGAGGTTCAGAATAATGCCACTTTTGGAGACCTTATATCTCAATTAAATATATTATATTGTTTCAAACACTATGAATTGCGTTGGTGTGATCAACCTTCGAGAAAAAAAAATACTTATATAACAAAAAGGAATTTCACAAGTCATTCAATTAGAATAACTGTACCGGGATCAAAGAATGTTTTGTGGTAAAAAGCTATCTTGTATTTAAAACTTTGTTAAATCCTAAGATTGCTATATGGACACCAAGTCTCATTCACTTGAGCTGTAAGAGTAAAAAAAAGAAAAAAAAAATGTAGACATTGAATGTATGTTCGAGAAGAAGATTCTTAACATAAGAACAAGATAATTAAGTATTTTATATGCATTCAAATTATGCCAAATAAGTATGCAAGTTATGGAAAATTTTTTAAAGAATAAGAAGCTAACTTAAAATGGTCGAACTGCAAATTAAATGTGGAATGAACATAAAGTTTCTATAGGTGGAAAAATGAGGAATTTATCCTTGTAGAATAATGTTCTTGGAATGTTAATCGTAACTAAAATACAATTAAAGAAATGATGTATCGCGGGTTTGCCATTCCTTGAGCCTTTTTTTTGTGGTTGGGGCATTGCTAGTTTTCGTTCATTGGGAAAAGTGTGGAATCGACATGCCTTTATTGTTTTCATGTGTCTATGTGAGTCGATGACTTATGTGATTGTCATATACGAGTTGATTTTTTGTACTTGGAGCCCTTGTTGTGTTATGTGTAGTGAGCAATGTAAGTCAAAAAGAAAATTATCTTGGTATTTTACTGTTGTATTTGGGTGTGTAAAATGTGGGCACTACAAAATGTAATAAAATGGTGGATGGAATATACTATATTTCTCTCCTATGCAGTGTGATGCAAATGAGCCAACTTTGTACATTATGATGGAGCTAGATAGATGCAAATGAATCCTTTGATAGATGCACCGTTAGGTGATGATACTAGTGCTTAGTTTTTATTCCCTAATTATGTTCTCATAACTTTACATTTATATGGTTCTCTTGTTTGAATTTCCTAAATAACTCTGAAAAGGCCGAAGACTAAAAATATTGAAAACTCAAACCACTAAAAAGTGCCTAACAAGTGACAGGAAAGTGTAAAAAGGATCAGGGTACCAAAAATGGGATGAGGACGCCTCAGGTGACCCAATTAGAGGTGGAATGAAAAAAAAAATGGGAAACTATGTGTTGAAGGTTGGTAGTGACAAAAGAAATTAAAGTAAAATGGCCAAAGGACAGGGGTTAATTAGTACTTTCCTCACTCAAAAACCATATGAATAGTAGTATGATACCGAAAATAAATAATGCCTAAAGTGTGTAATTTTTTATTTACATTTGACCCCACTTTATGTTGGTGAGTGGAACACTCAGTAACATAAAGTAGATAGAGATGTGTACCTGATGTTCCTGTAGAGTGAGGTAGAAAGTGTGCCGAGTGTAGAGCGACAAAAAGATGGAGAATGGAGATTAAGGATGTAATGGAGAAAAAAAGAGTTATGAGATTGAACATAGGGAGGAAATGCGTTCGTAGTTTCCAATGTGTGTGATGTACCTGACTGTAAGTATGAGTTATGTGTTACCGTAATATTTAATTGTTATTTGTGTTGATGTCATTGTTGTTGTTATTAACTTCTTGCTTCTCATACGGTCAGACCTACAAGAAGAAGATGATCAGGAAGTCAAATACACATGTATATATGTGAAAAACACATGTAAAGATGCATGTGTATAGTATAAAATATGTAATGGAAATGTAAAAGGAACATGTTCACCTAATCCATGATGAGAGAAGGGGTGAAGAAAGGATATTCTGTAATGTGAATTTTCTAGGCGATCTCATGCCACCATGGTCGATGAAGTATTGGGAGAAAGCTTCATTGTTCCCCAATCTGTAACTATTTCCCTCAAGACGTGTGAAGATATCTACGTACTATCATATTTGTTTAGTGATCCAACATCACTGGATGAAGTAGCATAGAGAGAAAATCATATGTATCCTCTAACCTATAATTGTTCCCCATAATGCTAATGACAAACATGTCCTATAAAATCCATTGTTTATGGAGTTTGTAGATTGGTCTAAACTCACTTGTTGTATAACCTACAATGTATAAGATGGAAAACTAAGCTGAATTATATCGGTAGAGAGTGTTGTGTAGTATGTAAAAGCCCAAATGATTCCCCCCTCTTTGGGGGAACATGTGACATCGTTTAAGAGATAATACAACCCTAAAAGAGGACTAACCACATAAATTGTGCCCAACGGGGGGGAAGGGAATACACTTAGTAAAAAGAAAGGTGTATGCAAAGATGTTTCTATAAACAAACATGTATGTAAAAATCAAGTGTAACCTACCAAACAATGTAGAAGCTAGAAAGCCAATAAACATGCATGAAGGAAAATAGTAGACCACCAAAAAGGGTTGGAAAAATAGGAGATCACTCACAATTTCGTAATACAATCAAGGAATCCATGGCCGTTTACAACAAGCAAGTGTGGACACCACATAAAGGGCAAGCCCCACAAATAAATAGAAAACAAGATATGAACAATAGAAACAAAACAAACAAATAACCATGTAAGAAAATAATCTTGCTAAAAAAAAGTCACACATGAAGCACCCATTAGCATGTTAGAAAGCTAACCCATATGTCAAAACTGTGAATAAGTGAGTGATGGAAAGTGATAAGTACAAAATGAAACAATAGCACTTTTAAGATATTAATGTGGATGCCCCAAACAATAGTTGTAGGAGTGGTAGGAGGAAAAAATCCATGCTATATGTGGGAGACATGTATCTGTGATCAAAACTAGAAGATAGCGTGAATGTGCATTGTGTATGGTACACAAAAATTACATACAAAAGATCTAGCTAGCATGTGTAATAAGTGGACATAAACAATAAAATATAAGCAAGAGTAAAAGAAACAAATATATACAACATGCTTTCGACTAATGGAATGGAATGAAAGATGGATGATAGGATTTGCATGCCCCTTGAGGCAATGCAAATGTATGCAGTGAGGTTCATTTAGTATTTTCCCTCAAAAGTGAAGAATAAAGAAAAAATTAGAGTCTGTCATCGGTAAATGGTTGAATTATGTGGTGTGTATATCACATTGTGATGAGTGTGTATGCGTGTTCATGATACGTGACCTATAAATGAATGTGTTATGATGTAACCAAAATCGTATAGCATGATGAGATAATTAGGGGGATTATTGATGTAGCCTAAAGCATGTAACATGACAAGATGAAGGAATAGTTTATCATTTAGCCTATAGTGTATGTCATTAATCCAATAATTTCACATGATATAAGGTCGAGTGGTGAACATGTGTGTATGATAAGGTCCATTTTATTGGTAAATTCTCAACAATCGAATATGAACAAAGGAACAAGAGTGCATCATAGGATAGTGAGTACAACGCGTAGAAGAAGATATAGGATATATGATTATTAAATGACCATCTGATGAGAAAAAATAAGTAAATATTAGATGTGTAGAATATAATGTGTGATCTGTAGATAAACTAATAATGTAAGGTGCATGCCATGTATGATGATGCCTTATATGATGTATGATTTATAGACGCACAAATGTTGGAATTATTTATACTAAATGTAGAGTGTATAATGTAATATGTTTGCCATATGACATGAGATGTATGAAGATTCATAATGTGTAGTATCTAGTGTGTAGTGTATGGGTTTATTGTGTAGTATGTATCCGTAAACAATTTAGTGTGAGCCGATGCACAAGATTGTGTCATCATGTAATGGTGATGCTATAGTGTGGATGAGTATACCTGTGCTATAAAATTGATGTATGACAATGCAAAGATAAGAGGTCTGTGTATGTTAAGGTGAGGGGGGAATATTTTGAGTGTTATGCCTCCAATTTTGTGTGAATGAATGGATAATACAATGATAGTGAAGGTCGAAGGCCCTCTATCCGATGCCTATGGCGATGAAAGATTATGATCATGCTCTAGTAGTGGTGTTATAGTAGATAGATGTTTTACATGCCGGTGAAGTGTGTGTATATGTGATGGATGAATATATGATGACCGTGTAGGTGTAAAAAAATATAGAGGTGATAGAGATCTATGTGAGGCTGAACCTCGAGGTGATGGAAACCCACGTAGATTGAAATGAGGAGGTTACCTACCTCGAGATGTAGTAACTATCCTCGGATTGGGCTTATGCCAATGTTTTGGCCTAGTGGGGTGGTGAATTTTCACAGAATGTGTATGAGTAGGTGAACTAGTAGTAGATTACACTTTTAGTAACATAGATTACAAAGTGTTATATGAAGTGGAAGATGTGTGAATCGATGCTCGAGAAAGTGATGACCATGGAATAGATGGGGGTACTATATAAATAGAGATAACCTGATAGCTATAAATTAATTTGAGTTGCAAATTATTCATAGAGATAATGGATTGAGACCTATGAATCCAATTGAGTCTGAGTAACATGTCACAACTATCTCTCGCTTACCCAACAAGGAAAGGGACAAGAAAAGTGAGAGGACAAAGTGTATCATGTAGCTTGAGGACACCATATGGTATGTTTAGAGTATTTTCGATTTGTGATTGAGGGTAACTAATGGCATTAAGAAATGGAATAGAAAATGTTCTAATAAGCCAAGATGGGTCAACGTTATTATTATTGATGGGGATCGAGCAAATAGATTCTTCGATATGTAGGTCATTAGATGTAAAATTTTCATGATAGTCGTGGTTAGGAAAAGAGATGACTAGTGGGGAAGCATCAGTATGTGCAATTAAAAATTCAAGTGCCCTTGAAGCAGGACGAGACACTGAATGGTATGCATGATTAGTTGACTATTCAACTTCTTTATTGTCACGTTGTTGAGATTGGTTATTAAAGAGTTTTATTTTACCCTTGTAAATGCTAGCTAGTAATAAGGCTCTGGAAACTCAATCTTGATTTTATTAATAAGATCTTGGATGATTGTATGAAGCTTGAAACATAGATTCGTTGAGTGTCCCACACATCTGTAATAGTCACATCGGAAGCTCTCCCTGAAATTCATACCATTTTGTCACGATGGGTCTACTTCGAGTAATGGATGAAGCATGATAATATTTCTCTCAAGAATGTGTTTCCATATGATATGTGTGGCCATAGAAAAGTTAGTAAATGCATGCCTAGGATGTGGTGAATGAACCTCTTGAGGAGTAGTAATTGCATTGATAGTAATTTTGTTGTCAATTGGTTTAGTTATAGATGGCTTGAATGTTGTCTAAGTTGGAAAATGAGCAGAAGATGAGTATTTTTCTTGATATTTAATATTTCCTATGGATAGAAGTTTGGTTTCAAAAATCTTAATATTATGACAAAGTTGGTGGAATGAAGGAGAGTTCTCAAATAGAAATTTTTTTTGAAGCGGTGGTAAAATAATTTGAATGAAAAATTCTTGAAGCTACGATTCTTCTAGCGCATTTAAAATTTAGCAAGATTATTTTTTATATCTCATCACACAATTGATGAGGTGCTCATTAGAGCCTTGTTTAAGTAGTGCTAATTGAGAATAGGAGATCTTGGAGCCGAAATTGATAGAAAAATGATTAAGAAAAACATATTCCAGATGCATAAATGAAGCTACTAAATGAAAAGGTAGATATTAAAACCAATGGATTGCATAATCATGGAGACTATGGGGAAATATTTTATCCATAACAATATGATCATCCCCAAATTCTAGACAAACTACATGGAATGCTCTAATATGATCTTATGGGTCACCATGCCCATTGAAAATGGGAATATTAGGCATGAAAACACTAGGAGGAAGCATATAAGTGGAGATGGCAGGTATGAATGGCATATGGAATAATAAGGTGGTATCTAAAGATGGAGATGTGCGTGAAGTTTTTGATAGAGAGACATTAAGCCTTGAGCACTGATGGAGGAAACTTTCCATGTATGGGAGATAAGAGGTGGTGTGAAATTATTTATAGGAGTACTAACAGAAACAAGAATAGTATAAATGGGCGAAAGAGTGGAAACAAGAGGTTAGGAAACCATCGAAGAACAAATGGCCGCAAATGTATTTATATCCACCATATTGGTAGCTTCCTCATGAACAACATGTAAAAGTATGTATAGATTTTGGGAATGCTCAACGATATGGTCATTGATGACTTTAAGAGGAGCCTTAGTAAAATCGTCAAAAGACCAAGCCATAGTAAAGAAGATAAAGATATCCCTGAGTGGAAGCTAGTGTCAAATGTGGGGTTAACCAAAATGATTAAATAAAAAGTGGAATTATTATAAGGGTAATCTTATATTAAGAACAATAGTATATAAAAGATAATTGCATAAAGGAAATGACCCAAGAAATCTAATCTATGAAAATATTAAACTCCAAAGTGCAACAAGGGTTAGATAAATATTAGTTGATTCGATGATTGTTCCCAGATCTATCGCAGTGATGACCAGATAAACAAAATGTGGGAAAGAACACACAAAAACTATAGAAAGCAAAAAATTGGAAGAGTAGGTTGGACTAGGAACTTGGATATTGACATGGCTGCCCATGGGCACCCTCGTCTGACATATGGGCACCATGGTCTGTTGAAATAACCTAAAATCCTACTCTGAAGTATCAGTGGATTTTCACTTGTGTTCTCTTCTTGTCACACTAACTTTGCTAAAATGCGTTAGATGTTGCTGTAATACTTGCAATAAGGAATCACTTGCAAAACCAAAAGATGAGCATCAAATCCATAAAAATGGAAAGATTTATATGAAGAAGTCAAACTATCCTTAGCGGCCACAATGGTGGACTTACAAACTAAGCATTAAAATAAATCTCATAACCAATGTAGTTCTGTGTGTATGTGTGTAATCATTCCTTAGGAGCTCTTGTGCAAGTCGCACTTTTTGAAAGTAGTGAACAATAACTATGTGTAGAAATGTAATAAAATGGTGATAGGAATAGAATAAACTTCTCTCCTATGTAGTGTGATGCAGATGAACCAACCTTGTGCCATGCAATGGATCTAGATAGATGCACATGTAGACTTTAGTACATGCAACCTTAGGTTATTGTAGTAGTTCTTAGTTCTTTTTCCCTCATTATGGTCTCATAACTTTATATTTATATAGTTCTATTGTTCTAATTTTTTAATTAACCCCAAAAAGGGAGACCACTAAAAAGACAAAAAATTCCAAATTGCTAGAAAGTGCCCAAAAAATCTCATGGGGCCCCAGATGGGACTAGAGCGCCCCAGTATGGGGCAGGGTTCCCTAGTTTGAGGTAGAACGACGAAAAACAACAAAAAAAACTAGAAAAGTATGTTCTAAAGGTCAGTAGTGATGACAGAAAACAAATAAAAATGGTCAAAGGATTGGGGTTAATCAATACTTTACTCAATAAAAAACCATATGAATAGTAGTATGAGTCCAAGACTAAATAATTCCTAAAGTGTGTGATTTTGTTTCTACAAGCTCCACAGAAAGCATGGTCAAGAAAGAAACCATCAATAGCTCATCCTAAATTTTTCATAAGTTAGGTGCATATGTTAGCCCCAAATAAGAAACAAAAAAAGTTGGACATGAAGTCTACACAATACATCCTACTCAGATATAGTGAATATTTGATGGGTTAGAAGTTGATCGATTTGAATACCAATAAATCCTTCATCAAAAAGGATGTTTGGTTTGAAAAGAAAATTTCTTCAAGCTATCCTTCCAGAAACTCACACATATAAATTACACGAGAAATTATTATGTTAATTCAATAAAATCATGGAGATAATGACTATAAAAATGAGAAAATTGGTGAAAAACCACTACTCATTGTTCAATGTATGCCAAAATGGTGTACAAACAAGATGCGAGATGCCAAAATAGATAGAGTCTTGATGATAACTTCATCTAGACCAAGGAAACACAACAAAGCTTGTCAAGAGGTAAAAATTATCATCTTCATGAGTCATGTTGGAGAATCTCGTGAGCCAAAAAAGGTCTAGGAATCCCTAGATTCAAAATCTTGGAAACAAGCCATGAAGGCTAGTATCAGTCATTAATGGAAAATAAGACAAGGTAGCTTATAGACCTTCCACCAGTTAAGAATCCAATCAGACACAAATGGATCTTTATAACCAAGTGTACTACAAATGGAAGAATAAAAAATCACAAGACATGACTCATGGCTAAGGGTAATGCTAAAAAGGAAGGAATAGACTATAAGGATACATTTTGTCCTACTACCAAAATCAAGACAAACAAGATGAGTGTTTCCTAAAATTCTCGAGTTGATTGTAAGTTTCATCAAATTGACATCAAATCCACCTTCCTAAATAGATATTAAAATGAATAATTCTATATAAATCAACCAAAAGGTTTTATGACACCGAATGAATAAGAAAAGGTGTGTTAGCTCATGAAGTCACTATATGGATGCAAGTAGGGTCCTAAAACATGGTATAATAGAACATCCCATTAAGGGTGGACTCAAAAAGAACCCATATGATAACAATATTTATTTTGAAAAGAAAAGGGGATTTGATGATCATATTTTTATATGTCGATGTTCCATTAATAACGGGAATTTTGTTGTAGGTGATAGGAGACTCAAATAAAAATCTAAAACAATCCTTCAACATGTTAGATCTTGGGTCACTATTGTCTTGGATGGAATTATGGAAGAAACATAATCATGGATTTTTCAGTTAGATAACATATGTCAAGACATTTTTCAAGAGATTTCAAATGATGGATTTCACTCCTATAACTACACCTATAGAGACAAGGCTTTAGTTGTCTCAAACATATCCATCACAACAAGTAGATGCAAGTCTCTATTTTTGGCTAATTTGGGGTCTTATTTACCTAACCTACACTAGACCCAAAATAAGTTATTCAATGAGCTACCTATCAGGATTCATGCAAGTTCCAAAGTAAAGTCACTAAAGGGAGGCAAAGAATGTTATCAAATATATCAATGGTACCATGGACTTTGGACTGCACGATGAAGAATCATTTCTTTCTGGAAGGTTACATTGATTCAAATAATGTATGCAACATTGATGACAAAATATCCACTTCTAGCTTCATTTTTTTATTAGGATTTACACTAATATCATGGGGGATCAAGAAACAGATGAGTGTTTCACACTCTTCATCTAAAACAAAATATCACATTGTAGGGGAGTTGTCTGAGAAGTGATATGACTATGTGACATTCTAGACAATTTGAGAGTTTTTAAAAAACAACCTACCATCATGCATTGTGACAAAATTTTTGTGATAAAACTTGTTTGCAATCACGTCTTTCACGAGAGTTCTACGAACATTGAGGTGCAAGTGCATTTCATCCATGATCACATCCAATTACAACACATCTAGGTTCAATTTTCATTGACAATAGAACAACATCCATATTTAACAAAGTAATTTGCAATCGAAAAATTCAAGACATTCAGATAATTAATTTTCTTATCACTAGAGCCAATGCAAAATTAAGGGAGGAATGATAATGTTATTATTTTATTTATTAATTTATCATTTTATTTAAATAATGTTGTGGATAATAAAACACATGTTCAAGAACATTGTTATGAATAATTTGTACCTATCCCCTCTTTCATGTGCTACAACGACCAACATCCCTTGTAGCATCGTACGTTGACATTAGAAAAGAAAAATATACATTGTTGATGTGTTACAAACTGGTATCAAACTTATTGGTTGTTGATTATGCTTCATCATTCAAAATGGTAATTTAGATGCAGGGTTACTTCATCTAAAACAAAAATATAAACAGATGGTGGAGATTTATTTTTTTAAGACGTTAACTATACGAGACAATTTTTTCATCCAAGTTGCTAGCCTTTACACTTTCCAGCGGTCATTTTAATCTATGTAAATTTTTTGGGTTGTTTAGTCTTTGAGGAGGCACACAAACTTGTCACATGTCAGTAAAATGTCTTCCTTAGTCTCAATAGTGCTACTAATAAGCAAAATTCTGATTTTCTAGGTGGTATTTTTGTTCTGTAGGAACCACCTTCAACGTCTCTAATTCCCATATTTTACACACAAAAAAACAAGAGTAAAAATACCAAAATAACTTTTTTGACTTACATTATATTTTAAATGACACTACAGGAGATAACTTTGGACAACGCACAACACATGATATATTTTCACAAACACTAACCCACATAGATATCTCAAAAACATGTGATGCACAACAAGTCAATCCCCCTTTTTTTTCCAAAATTACAAGGAAAAATATAATGAATCAACTACAGTATAACTGATAGATAGGGTCTTCCATGACACAATATTTTTAGAATTACACATTTATTAAAATCATGTTTCAATATTTAACTTAAGTTCTTTAAAGGATCATAATATGAGAATCATACATTCCTTTTCCTTTGCTATATTTCCTTTATATTGTTTAGCATTTAACTGACATTATATCGCTTTGAATAAAGATCATTTATATTATTTGAATTACTTGTTTAATTTTCTCGATCATTAATAGGGTATTTATTTACACACAAGGCTATTTACATACACAGAATTCTACTAGGTATCATCCCTAGGATTCACTCCTAAGGGCATGCATGCTGATCTTATATCATACCTCCGTTACAGAAACGGAACAACTGTAAGTCCAGGGGATGTGAATTTCACTCTTTTTTTGTTTAAGGATTTAGGGTAAATTTTCTTTCATTCATTTATAAATTGATAATAGAGTTAGTACATAGTAAACATTATATGAATTAGGTTCTTCTTCCATAGAAAGAGGGTTTAATAGCATTACAAGGAAGGTCATGTTTCACATTACTCGTTGAATTTCATCTCACAATTACACTTCCTAAGGCCAAGCGTCAATTATAATTTTACTCAAGTTATGCTCCAACAATTAGTCAACGATTTGAAGGCTCTTAACATGGGAACTCCCTTATTTTTGTTTCTAGATTTCGTTTCTTGAGTATTGTTTTATGTCCAACATAAGAGGGTTTTCCTTAACTAGGTTCATATGTTTTTTTTAATGAATTGTGTAGCCTATTTGCTAACATGGCATTTGTTCCCTCACGAGACTACTAGTTCATGTATTAGGGGATTTATCTCAAGAGCATGGGCACATAGTTTCACATCATACATACATTACATGATAGGACAAATGGGAGAGTAAGATGGAATAGTATATTATTTAAAGGATTAAGGTCCGCATTAGATTTTACACGATGTGGATCCCTTTTCTGATCATAAGATGGTTTAACCACCTTATATGAGTGATATAATTTTCACCTTTTTCCAAGAACATCATCATATGGTTACTTTTTCACCTACTAATCGTAAACTAAAATTTTGTTAAGTTTCACCATTAACTCTTAGTATTGCATCATAGAACCTAGATGACAATTGAGATTGGCTATAGAGTTAATTTTTAATCCCAACTCTTAAGGGTGATTTGCAAGGGTGGTTTGGGATCTTTTCCACATAACACTCCTCACTCTACACGTGTTCCTGACCAAGAGGGTTTTACAATATGTTTATTGTTTCTTTGCTATGTCACCCTACCCTAGGAGAACACATTCTCACTTCTACACATGCAACTATCAAACCTATGAGGGGATGACATACACCAGAACACATTTCAACCATGTCATTCCTAATTTTTGGGTTAACGGCAATGATGCTAAACATCCACGTTAGGATGGAAATATAAAATTCAACTCTTCATCTACTTAACTAGGAGGTGTTATCAAGTGTAAATATTTAAGTTTATCCTAAGGTTTTAGTTTCCTATGCTAAAAATAATCACACATGATAAATAGTTATGCACAAATTTTATAATAGGGTTAACTGTGTCGTTTAGATTTCTTTATTACATTTTTAAGGTAAGGAACACAACACACTAATTAATTGATCATCAATTTCACACTGGAATTGTACTATAATATATTACATTCAATTTATTTTAACAAATATATTGAACGCCGTTTTTTTGTTTCGATACATATATCTGAAATAAAAAACACACCTATGGTTAAATGAACATTTACCAAAGAACCCCTATAACTAACATAACATACACACTACCAAACTTAAATAATAAGTATTTCAATACAATACAAAAAGTTGGTTTAGCCTCCACAAATACAATGTTTCAAATATAAATTACAGTAATACATAGTGAATTATAACCTCGTCATTTCACCATCTTATTTGCATCATGAAAAACCATATGAGCATGAAATTAGAGATAAATCGCTCACATTGCATCCACCTAAATCTAGAAAAATTAACATTATTGGTTTTGCATTTACACATGCAAAAAGAGAGTGTTAGTGGCATATATTCATTTCATTTCATTCCTTAACTAAGGGAGGAGAGAGAAAGAGATAGGGAAGAGAGAGAAACAATATTTTACCAAAAGTCAAATTTCACACTACAAGTCACAAGATAGAGTTTCAAAAAGTTATTTACAAGTGTTAATAATTTTCTATGATTGTTTTCTAACCTGACTAGGGTCTTACAACTTTCTTTTACATTTTCATGCTAGTTGCAAAGGTGCCCAATTTTGGCTTAGAGGCTAAGAAAGTGTGTTCAAAAACTACCTTTTGATAAGAAAATTCATGACAGATGAATTTCTATGTGTCCATGTTCATACCAAGAATCCATAGGGACTAGAGGGATTCGAGATTAGGTACTAGTGTAAAATTGGCGAATGGTTTTCTGAAGCCACCAATCGTAATCAGCCAAGTTTGATATAGCCAAACGGTGACTAGAGGCCTACAAAACCCCTTTTCCAAACTAATAATGAATGTGATATTCCCAAACCGAAGGTTCTAGGAAATTGTCTAGTAAAAATACTACGGGTTTGCAAAGGAGGAAAATAATTTTGTTGATCAGCGCCCACATGGCAAGCTGATACAAAATCAAACTTTTCAATTTTTAACAACTTTCTAAAAGTGCAAAATTGGTTAATTGGGCTCCTAGAGGAATAACGGAGAGAGTAGAAACGATCGATTGGGGTCAATCTAAAGCCTAATGCCACTATCCTGATAACAAAGAGCACATAAGATGCTTCACACCTCTTTTCTAGGATTCCGAAGGTGTTTTGTGGGTCTCCAAAAATCATGGATTACTAGTTTTACAAGCAAACAATTCACATCATTACAAGGAACTCAACCTCAACTTGTCAATAAAATGGGTGTTTTAGTAAGCTAGTTTTGTTATGAAGTTTGTTATATCAACTAAAAATGAGGGTTTAAGTCCATGGTGGACTACGAAGGGATTATTTGGATTGCGCAAGTTACAATATGAAATTTTATTATTTTGTGAATAGGTTTATTTTAAAAAATCAAATGTATGATAATCCTAGGGTTTAAAATTTTATTTCATTGCAAATGGGAAACTAAAATATGAGAATTATGAAATATAAGGAGATACAAACCATGCCAGGAATTGATCGATGAAGAGGTAGAGATCGTCCTTAAGGAATCCATCCCACAAACATGATATTTCAAAATGTACGCCACTAGAGGAATTTCATCTCATAGTTCACATGTCTCTTCCATACCGCTGTAGTTCTTATATTCCATGAGGGGACGCAAGTTCAGTAATTTAGTCAAACACTTTGCAAGATTCCCTTAAATTTCCAAAGCTTTCTCAACAGATCCACCTTTTTAGAAAGTGTTAATGGTTGTCCATATCCAATGGTCATTGTTGTCCATAAGAAACACCAGGCAACAAATCCACATAACGACCACATGATTCATTGATGTGTCATGATAGTGTTTAGTAGCCAGTGCAGCCAAGAATTTCCACAATGTAGTCAAAATGATTAAATTCAGGCATGTCTCTATAAGAGGTGCTCATTTCATGAAAGTATTTACAATCCTCCTCTACTGAACATGTATGGTTGCATACTAGTAAAACAAAAATTAATCTTACATGGTCGAGTATGTTCTATGCTGCCACATTTTGTGCAGATCCTGTAATCATCACCTTCCATGAACCCATGTTTTAGATGTATTTTGTCAAACTACTCACCGTACCTTACTGAATGTGCCACATTTTGGGCACGAGTAGGGAATGCATTGAGAACGTCGGGAAAAATGGATCCACACTAGTGAACCCCATTTTCTTGTAGTTTCTAAGGCTTTTCCACCAATCCATTTGTGCATACGTTGGAATCATTGCAGTTTACCTTCGTACATTTCATTCTGATATTTTATCAAACAGTTCACATGCATTTCTACATGAAGATAGAAACTACAACATCAGATATAAAAATCCCTTTTCTGTCATGTTTTTTTTATGCCTTTTCCCTGTTTCGAAGTGCATCCTTGATTTTCAATCTTTTTCTGCACAGTCGTTCATAAACACCTTCATGGTAAACACACATCATGTCCATTAACACTAATCATGCACGTTGATGGTGTGTCCTGAGAAATTTTTTGCAATTGTTGTGAATTTCTTACACACCTGGAAGTGATTTAAAAAAAAATCATTTAACTCTTCTTCCCTTAAAGTGTTGACCTCATCTAGAGAAATTTGATAGTCACGAAGAAAGAAAGATACAATCTCTTGACACTATGTGACGTTCTTAAGCTGTTTATTGAGTCTCTCTGTAGTCGTAATGATATCTCCTGTAGAAGCACTACAACTGTTCAATGCATTGGAAATCTTTTAACAACATTCAGCCTAACCAACAACTTCGTACTCATCCACGTCTAAAGCCTTCTGGGCAGATTCTAACGCGGTTAGGAATTCTTCATTGATGGCGACGACTCTCTTCCAATTTTGGATCTAAGGTTTAACAGGGATGACAATTAATTGAGAGAATCTAGTAGATCAGGAGAATCCGTGCGTGATTCCAGAACTTTCTTCCGCTTGGGAGATAAGCCTGGTCTCAATATTACCTCCATGATTAGAACCTTATCGACCTCCTTCGATTCAATCGGCTCTCTTCTTAATTACCAAATTTCCTATGCTGGAAACTATCCAATAAATTCTAAAATTTACAATGTTGACCTGGGTCTGAGCGTGCTTAATGTCTGTGGATCTCAATTTAAGTGCTTTAATTATCATGCAACGGAAAATACAGGTGTGCAGGCTTTTCATATGCCCATGTGCTTGACGGGCTTACCATACTCATGTCTGTCCTTCCACACAACATCCCGTGACACAACCCACCATATTCCACCAACCCTCTTTAAATTTGATCTACTTCTCCTTAACTCCCTTCCACCATCATTCCCTATTCTTTTGATTTTATCTTCTTTTTTTTAATATTTTTATGCGGGGCACCACATCTCCATCCCCTTATAACAGCATCATCCTCGATGGAATGCAATGCCAAGGTTAGAAATGCCCTAAGAATTCTTATGAGGTCTTATTATTCTTCCTTTTACCCTAAACTCATTCATTTTCTCCATTTTGCTTCACATATTTTGGGAGCATGGAGGCCGTGGAAGGTTATTCATTGTTCTAGGATGGATACCCACATTTGAAGATTTATTTTGCATTCCTCTCCTATGGTATGGTTGTATTTTTAATGGTTAATTGTATTATTGTATATACATATATATTTTTTTTACCATATTTGGATATGGGAATTTTTGCTCCATTTTATTTGGGGTTAAAAAGGATATATATATATATTCAATGGGTTTGATTATATATATATGTGTTTGTGTAAGCACATGCGCACGCACGCGCACACACAAACACAAATTATTAAAGTGGTTTTTAACTTCAAATTATTTACTTCTTGACACCTGAGAATTTAACAAATTTAATTATTTACTTCCCCACACCCATTTTACAAATTAAAATTGAATTAGTAAAGTGCTTTTTAAAAATATCACGGACACAAATTTCAAATTTCACGGGCACGACATCAGACTCCTCCACTCAATATATATATATAAGTGATAATGCCACTATATGTGGATATTCGATGGCATTTTTCCTTCACCAATTTTTTTCTTCCTATGGATTATCTTGCAACATTCCAGTTATTAATGCATGTAGATCAGGTAAAAACATATTAGTTGCGCTCAATGTGAAAAATATGGTAGGTGATCTGATTTGATGCAACATGTCCATCAATTCACCATGATATTTTGCCCAATAAGACCTCGTACCCCTCAAAGATGTTCCAAACCACATCAAATGATCAACTAGATTAAAATGGGGAACATTTTGCATATGCTCACGTAACTCATTAATGGTGATTAACATATCTTGGAGGTTTTTCTCAACAAACACTGCAGACATGTTTTTGTGCACGATGTCTCATGATCATGTTTATCATGTAATACCTCATCCGAAGATGTCAGCCAAATTGGTTATCCCTATATCGAAATAAATGTTTTACAAATTCATGGAGACATACTCGTTTTCACTGTGCTTCCAGCCAGTCACATTTTCCATTGGGAAACAAACAAGGGAATGCCATATCAAGTAATCCTATTGTCACATACTCATTGATAGGAGATTATCCTATCCCTGGCCAATTAGTTAGTGGTCCAAGGTCTTTTTGATGGTTATTCACCTATGCATGGATTAATTCCATCCCCCTTGGGGCATTGGGTGGTTTAGACACCATTGATGTTGTCTGAATAATTATATTTCCTTCATTTGTCTCCATGGTTAGACCTACAAATACAACTTTGTTTGCATCAGAATCAAACCCCATATGCACTAAGTTCAACTCCTCAAATACATTTTCATCAGAATGAGGTGGAAGTTCATTCATAACATTTTCATTGATCTGAACATCTGAATAGAACTTATCGTGTTCTATTTTATATTTCAGTGCATTGTAAACTTGCTCTCTATTGACTGTAAAGCTATAAATTGTTCCACATTGATCTCTCCTCTGAACAATAATCATCGGAAAATATTTCAATCTATACAGAAAAAGATTAGCGATTTATTTTACTTCTTGAGGAAAACTTATCCTATGACCTTTATATTTATATTAACCTCCTGTAGCATGTGTCACTTACAGGATTGTGTTGACATGGGCTATAAACATTTCCTCAACTTGAGTTAAGTTTACAAGTTTTGGTGGTTGTGGCCCAAGATCCATATTGTTTGATGTTGAAAATCGATGATGAACTTTCACTTTTTGGCATCTAGTACACATTGGTCCTTCAGGTGTTCGAGAAACTTTTATTCCAAGGTAGCATTCTTGAATAATATACCACATCATTGGTGAAGCAAGGTTATCAAGACCATGTCAAAAAATCATTTAAATGGTATTCAAATCTCTCCCAACCATTCAATTGGGATCAAATATTTTTTTTCTATGTCAATATGCAAGTTTTGCGTTCTTCTTCTTCTAGGTTTTTTTGTTGATTCCTCCTATAAATGATTATTTTACATTATTCTTCTTCTCGTTGCTCATGATTTTTGTAATGTTGTCTCCTCTTACACACCATTATTATCTACATTATCTCTAACATCAACATCCATTATATCTTTGCCCAAGTTTTCAGGTGTTTGGATCAAGTAATCCAATGATGTTGAATTTCCTCCCCCATAATCATTTTCATTATTGTTAATAAAACATTATTATTATAATTTTATTAACATTATTAGTAATATTATCGTTATCATCATCTTAATCGTCATCATTTTCACAATCGTCATTGTATTTAGTGTTTTTCCTCATTTTCATTTCCATCATAATCATTGTCATCATTTTAACGATCGATATAATCATTTTCATCACAATTGTCATTTTCGTTGTCATCATCATCATCCTCTTCATTATTATCACCACTATCATTTCCACCATCATCATTGTCCTCATCGTCATCGTCTTTGGTGTTGTTGTTGTTTTCATCATTATCATAGTCATTGTCATCATTTTTTACGATTGATATAATCATTTCCCATTATTATTATCACCACTATCATTTCCACCATCATCATTGTCCTTGTCATCATCGTCACAATCATCATCGAATTCGGTGTTGTTTTTGTTTTCATCATTATCATAGTCATTGTCATCATTTTTTATGATCGATTAATCATTGTCAATATATTGTCATCATCATCATCCTAGTCATTATTATCACCACTATCACTACCACCACCATCATTGTCATTACCATCACCGTCGTCATCGTCATCGTCATCATTATCATCAATATTAATCTTACTACTCAAATTCATATTATTATTATGATTTACAAAAATTAAAAAACTCTTATTATTAACACTATATTATTATTATATTATAAATGTCATCCTTATCATCGTTGTTATCCCCATCTTAATTGTGCTCATTGTCATTATTCACCTCATCGTTGTCATAATGATCATCATCATCTTCGACATGGTTGTCATTTCATCATAATCTTACTCTTTTTCGACATTTTCTTGATTGTTTTGAGTTTCTTGACCACTATCATTATTATTATGATCACCATCTCCATGATCATATATAATATAAATGATAATATATAATATAAATTTTAATGTATATTATAAATTAAAATAATAAATTCTATTATATAATTTTTTAAAAGTGAGGGCCTTTAAATAAACTATTTTAAATATTTTTGGTTTTTCATTATATACTTTTTGTTAATTATTTAAAAGCGATATTATATTATATATATTATTATCTTATATTATTTATTTAAAACTGAGGTTCCTTATAAATATAATATTTTAGGTTTTTCTATATATAATTTTTTAATGTAATTATTTGAAAGTGATATTCTATTATATAATTTAATATATTATAGTATATTATATTATTTATTTAAAATTGAGGTCCCTATAAATATAATATTTAAATTTTTCGCTATATAATATTCTTATGTAATTATTTAAATGTTAGGGCCCTTATAAATATAATATTTTAGATTTTCCCCTATATAGTTTTCCTATTTAATTATTTTAACCCATTTCTTTTTCTATTTAATTTATATGTATTTCTGGTAATTAATTTTTCTTACACTCCTCCACTCAATATATATAAGGTAATTAATTTTTCTTATGCAATATTTATTATATTTACTTAATATAAGGTACTTGTATATATCCTATAAATTTTAATATATATTATAAATTATAATTACAATATATGTAATATAATTTAAAATCTAGAACATATTCTTATGTAATTATTTAAAAGTGAGGGCGTGAATTAGATTTGATATATAATATTATATAAAATACCTTCAATATCGTATCTAATTTTCACCCTAGTTGTGAAAATGCACTAAAATACTCTGCCAAATGTTTGCTAGCACTGAAAAATTGGCAAAGCCTTATAAATTAGACCACCTTCTTCTTAATTCAATTAATCACAAAGCACCTAAAGTGTATGAAATGCTAGGAAATGAAAGAAGGGTAGACAAAACTTGAAACCCTTGTTTAAAACTTGCAGATCTGAAGCATAAAATGATATTTTAACAATGTAGTAGATCAAATAATTGAATACACAAATTCTCAAATTCTTCAAACACTTCAAAAACATGAAGAAATTCCAAGAAGTCCCTGGCAACGGCGCCACTCATGTTGGTATCCAAATTTGTTCTCCTTTTCAGTCTGAGCAGCACTATAGATATGTCATGGAGCTTAAAGATAGATTAGACCATGTTGTATGTCGTTGGTAGTTGAGGATATAGTTTAGCTAGCACTCAGGTTTGTGGAGAAATGGATAGCACTCCAATAGGACTTGATCTTGTCCTAGTTGTTTCAAGTTGTGCCTTGCAACCAAGGTAAGAGGACCTATTTTGTAACCTTGTAATGGTGAAGGAGATGAAGATGTACTTCTCTTTGCTTGAAATTCTATGATGGAGACCCTGATGAAAACATGATCAACACCCCAGATCTGAAATCTCACAAGTTGTCACTTCTCAAAACATGGGTATGTTCTCAAAATAAGGCAAAGGTTACTAGAGACATTGGAAATCCTGATCTGTTATGCATACTTTTGCAAATGGATTTTGATCTTCTCTGGGTATACAAATAAAAATCAGGGGTAGTACATGATAGGATCTTTGTTGTTTACATGATTTTTGGTGGGGGATTGACAAGTAAAACTGGGATACATCAAATCTTTGACAATCTATACAATACTTGAAGAACTATCAGATGAAATGCCTCAAATAATCATGATGTTCTTTCAACCAGAAGAGGCACAAGTGGAAGCCTAGGTTGCACTCTTCACACAATCTTTGATAATTCACCACAAAATCTTGAGGTAAAGAACTGAATAAAACAAAAATATCCTTGATCAAACCATGCCTAAGGTACCCCAAAAGGCTTACAAGAAATCTCTACAGTTAATGAAGGTAAAGTGATTTTAAATTTTTTTATCTCCTTATCAAATGAAGGCTCTTCTGAATATGAGATTGCAAATGCCACTAAATTATCAACCAAAAATGGAGATCCTGTGTGATTTCTAAAGACTTTAAATGTAAGATTGCAACAACAACAATAAATATTATTTGGAGGCATTTAGAAATTTTAACAGACACCATATTGCCCAAAGAAAACACAGATTTAATTCAAATCTTGTTAGATTCAACACCAGGGGAGATTTACATGAACATTCTTAGAGATGTGTGATGGCTATACACTTGTAACAAACTTGCATACATGAATTTCCAACACATGAGACATTATCCTGGTTCTTTGGTGGATTTCTCAGAAAATGAGATTTCTCTCAGAAATTTCGCTCGTGAATCTCAATCTCCTCCTTTTACAATTTCTCCAAAATGCATTACATATCTCTTTCCATCTTAGAGCATTCCTTCCCAAGAAAATAATATGCCATGGAATCAATTATTTTACAACAATTATTAATGATTCAATGAAAATGACATCAAACAGAAAAACACTCGCAGGTTGTCAGGTGAGCCAAAAAGATTAAATCATTATAAATATCTGCATCATTATTCATCCTAGAGGCACGTTTTTCATCATTGAGGCATGCAAACACTCTTCCTCTCATCATTTCACCTTTTAAAACTACCTCTACAATTTTTGATTTTGTCATTTCACTTTTTTTCTTGGGCTAGGGAAAAAATTATTTAAAAACCACCTCAAATGAAATAATTAAGCCATGAAAGTTATGCCAATGATCCTGGAAGGGCAAGACAACACAAAATCACTATAAATTTGATGAATTTTGATGCAAAATTCATGATTCCAAGCTTCTTGGAGGAAAAATGGTGACCAAAAAAGAAAATGCACAGTTGCCCTTGATCTGCTACCTGTCAAACTATGATTGGGAACAAATTCAGGTTTATTTTTTACTTTTCCACATTTTTTGGAAAAATGGAAAATTTTGACCCTTTTCTCTATTAGCATTAATACATAGTTGTTAAGGGATAGTTACAAACAGTTACAATTGTCTCCTTCCTCCTGTAGCTAAACCACAACCTATATATATTTGGCTTTTATCTATTGTTTAAACACGTATTGAATAAATAATTCATTCTCTGCCATCATTGGTATCAAAGATTTCTCCATTCCTCTACCTACGTGGAGAATTGAGTGACTTACAGAGTTTCTCTTTTGGCATGTGGAAAACATCACCCATTGAAGAAAACAGTTTGTATGTTGTGCATGGAGGTGGTGAGCCGTTGTTCTTTCCAAATGACCTGCTAACATTCTCAGACCAGGTTCCTTTCATTGGAGCCACTGATTTTTTTTGTTTGGATGTGGGCATCGTTGGCACCTGTTGTGGGTACAATCATAAAAACGTGGTCTAGAGAGAAAAATGTGGGCTAGCAAGCAACTTGAAGGGAAATCTTACATTTCAAATAGCAAAATCATGGTTCGTGAACAGTAAAACATGAATAGTGACTTGTGGAGGAAAAGACAAACAAAATAAAACTGGTCAACATAAGAGTTATCTGGTGTTTTTTACTTCTTGTTGGCATTAAGGGTCAGATCCAGCTTGCTTAGAAAGTTGTAGACTTGTATTGAAGAAATCTACGGCATGTTGCAGAATTCTGAGTAATTCTCTCTACCCTACAGCGTGAAGAGCTTGATGAGAGAGGCTAATCTAGATAACCTTGCCACGTACAAGTCTCACATTTCTGATGCCGAGAGTGCTGCGAGTAACCCTTCCGCTGGGTCACCTCTGACAGCCCAAGAGGACACCACCGACATCTATTTTTCCTTGCTCAATGAATTGCTGAATACCGGCAATGTATTATTTGATGAATTGGTGCGTCAAGGATTGTTTGACTATTTCTGTTCGACGTATGTTGTCAATTACACCAAATTCGTGAAGAATTGCAGCGTGGCTATGATGCAGATGATGGATGCAAATTAGAATGCCCACAGAAGCATCTACATCTCATTGCACGAGCTTATAGAGCCCATTTTTGTCATAGGTTCCTTTAGTAAGCATTATAACCATTTTTGAAAAATAAATAAATAAAATACAATTTTGAGTTTCTGAAAATGTCTACACCTCACATTTTTTTTTCAGATGCCCAGTTGCTAAAAGGGCCAAATTTTACCTCATGGAAAACCAAGATGCGAATGATTCTTTAGTTTGAAGATCTTTGTGGGATCACTTCTGGCACAAACGCCCCTCCCACAGATGTTGATCTGTTGGCTAAGTATGAAAAGGCTGATGCAAAACCACTAATGCTTATCACTCTGAGCCTTTTTGATGAGGTTCAACCTCAAATTCGGGAAGTAACCACTTCCTCTACGGCATGGGCCACATTTTGTACCATCTATGAAGCCAAGAATCTGATGATGATGTTGCATCTTCAGAAAAAGCTTCACACATTGAGTATGCATGATGGTGAATCAATCAAAGCCTTCTTGTGGCATGTGGCCAAGTTACGTGCAGAATTTTCTACTCTCGGTGAACCGGTGGATGACAAGTTGTTAGTCCCACTCACCTTGAGAGCTCTTCCTTCCTGGTTTTAGAAACTGATCACCACATTGACCATCATTAAATAAGAGGTGATTTTTTTCAAACTGGCGAATTATCTCCAGCAGGAAGAAGCTATTCAAAATGTTCAAGAAGCCTTCAAAGACAAGGCTCTCATCATGAGGAAAAAGCATAGCAACAAGCCTCGGAAAGGGCAGTCAGCCCCCCAGAATCAAAAGTAGTATCCACAGCAGTAACCTTCTCAGCGGCCAGCCCAGAAGCAACAGAACAACAAGGTAGATCGATGGTGCCACATTTTCTCCATGAAGACGCACATGACTGCGAACTTCTTTTACAATGGTCACAAATATGGCAACTCTGGTGAATAGAGCACTTCTGGTCAAGGATATTCCAAGAAATAAGAGGCAGAAGGGTCATATTGCTACTCAGTAGGATGCCACATCCGATGTAGAGGTTCCAGACACAACTCATTTAAATATTGTCCTAGTCTCACAAACTTCGCAACTGTCAGAAAGTGTCTGGTTGATTGATTCTGGCACGAGCAAACACATGAATGGTAATAAGAATTTGTTCCATACCCTGAGTGACCAGCCAACTGGATATCAAATCACCATCGCAGATAATCAGGAGTATATTGTGGCACGGATTGGTGATGTCATCATTCCTCTTGGGACACGAAGATGTACACTCACGAAGGTGCTATATGTTCTAGGTTTGACCTCAAATCTCTTGTCTGTGAGTCAACTTCTTGATCATTGAATACAAGTTTAATTATTTTTTAAGAAAGGGGTCGAGTCCTGCATCATTTCCCATAGAGACTTAGCTATTGCTCAAGCATTTATGAAGGGCCATCTATTTGCACTAGATGCGGTCACTTCATCTAACATTGCTCTCTCTACTTCAAACTGGATATCAGATCACCATCACAGATAATCAGGAGTATATTGTGGCATGGATTGGTGATGTCATCATTCCTCTTGGGACACGAAGATGTACACTCACGAAGGTGCTATATGTTCTAGGTTTGACCTCAAATCTCTTGTATGTGAGTCAACTTCTTAATCATTAAATACATGTTTAATTATTTGTTAAGAAAGGGGTCAAGTCCTGCATCATTTCCCATAGAGACTCAGTTATTGCTCAAGCATTTATGAAGGGCCATCTATTCGCACTAGATGCGGTCACTTCATCTAACATTGCTCTCTCTACTTCAACAGCGGAGTCCACTTCACTATGAAACTTTCAATATGGTCATCTTTCTGCTAGGGCTCTGCATTAGCTCAGTGCCAAGGAAATGGTAAGAGGGCTTCCTCCACTCTTCCATTCCTCACCTTTTCACTCGGTATGTCTTTCGAGAAAACAACACAGAGGTCCCGTTCAAATATATCTCTTATCATTCTACGGAGCATCTTTAGGTTGTACACACTGATCTGTGCGGACCCCTACCGGCTAGCTTCCAAGGTTTTGAATACTTCCATCTCATCATTGATGATTACTCATAGAAAACATGGGTATATTTCCTCCAGAAGAAGAGTGAGGCATTTTCTAATTTCCAAACCTTTTACCAACAAGCTACAAGGTAGTCTGGGAAGCCACTCCTTCTCCTCTACTCAAATCGAGGGGGGGGATTTGTATCAAATAATTTCTTAGCATACCTGAAGCATCATGGCATTCAGCAACATCTGACTGCACCCTACACTCCCCAATAGAATGGGATATGCCGAGTGACACAACAGGAACTGTCATAGAGATGGCTCATTGTATGCTCTCCACCGCCAAGTTGGAGGATCATTTTTGGGGTAGAAGTAGTCCAGCAAAGTAGTGTATCTACTCAACTGGGAACCCATGAAGATCTTGTAGAACAAGACACTAGAAGACGTACGGACTGGTCGTAAACCTTATATCCATCATTTGAGAGTTTTTGGTTGTACTACATATATACATGTTCCTGATGAGAAAAGGAAGAAGATCGATCCAAAGACACTTCCATGTCTTTTCTTGGGGTATAGTACTACCTCAAAGGCATATCGTCTCATGGATCTTGAGTCAAAGAAAATATACGAGAGTCAAGATGTGGTGTGTGTTGAGTCATCCTTTGACTCCCTGCCACACGATGGAGATCCAGTACCGACCTCATCACATAGATTGCTCACACATCTAGATGATGGGCAAGATGATTCTTCTCAAAGAGAAGAAGAGCTAAGTGGAGACTTATTCGTTGATCTAGGCACATTGGAAAAACACATCTTCACATCAGTTAGAAACAACACCAATGTACGAAATGGGGTCCAGGAATACTATTAGGGATGCACACCTAAACTCACTTCCAGATACTTCTATGGGAGTCAAAACATGACCTCAAGCAAGACATGAGGTAAATTTTGCATTCATGAGTTCAATTGTTGATATCACTGAACCTAGCACTGTTCATGAGGCATTAGACCAACCACAGTGGAAACAGGGTTATGGATGTTAAATATGATTCCCTACTTCAGAATCAAACATGGGAACTTGTCGATCTGCCTCTAGGTAAGAAATCCATTGCCTAAAAATGGATTTTCAAAACAAAATATAAGGGTAGATGGTTCAATCGACAAACACAAAGCATGATTTTTTGAAAATGGTTATGCTCGGCAAGAAGGAATTGACTATGACAAGACCTTTGCACCCACTATGAAGATCAAAACCATCAGAGTTGTCTATGCACTGGTAGCAAAAAATGGATGGAAACTTCAACAGATGAATGTCAAGAGTGCTTTTCAGAATATTGATCTCAATGAATAAGTATACATGGCATAACCTGAAGGGTTTGTAAATGAACATCAACCACACAAGGTATGTCATCTGATAAAGTCACTTTATGGACTCAAACAAGCACCTAGGGCATGGTATATAAAAATTGATGATCACCTATTGCAGCATGGATTCACTCATGGCCCCTTAGATACAAATTTTTATATCAAGAAGGTAGGAACAAAGATTGTTATTCTTGTTTTATATGTAGATGATCTTGTGATCACAAGAAGTTCTGACAATCTTATGGATGATGTAAAGAATGTTCTGAAGAAATCCTTCAACATGACTGATTTGGGGCTACTTCACTACTATCTTGGCTTAGATATATGGCAGAAGAAGAATCATATCTTCATCTCCCAGATGAAATATGCCAAGACTCTCCTGGAGAAGTATGGAATGTCAGATTGTAAACCAATGTCCACATATATGGAAAAAGGTTTACAATTATCTAGATTCTAGGATTCGCCGTAGGTAGATGGCACTCACTTACAGGTAGCTTGTGGGGGAGTCTCATTTACTTGACTTATAGCAGGCTAGATCTTTGCTTTGCAGTAAGATATCTTGTCAGATTTATGTAGGAGCCAAAGAAATGTCATTGGATAGCAGCAAAGCATGTGTTGATATATGTCTGAAATACAGTTGATTTTGGTCTGGAGTATCAGAAGAACACTCTTTTCTTATTATAGCGGATATATAAACTCATACTATCTAGGATCTGTTGATGATAGGAAATCCACTTCAGGGTACATTTTTCATCTCAGATCTGGACCTATCTCATGAATTAGCAAGAAGAAAATTATTGTTGCTCTCTCATCTAGTGAGGCTGAATACCACGCTGTATGAGGAGCTGCGTGTGAAGTGATTTGGTTACGTCACATTCTTGTAGATACAAGGATTGCTGAAGAGAAACCTCCCATCATTCACTGTGAAAATCAAGGTGTGTTGAAGCTTGTGAATAATCTTGTTTTTCATGAATGAACAAAGCATATTGAGGTCAAATGTCACTACATTTGTGAATAGGTCTTGAACCACCAAATTTACCTCCAAGTACTACCCTACTGATTCTAAGGTTGCAGATATTCTCACCAAGCCTCTCGGCAAGGTGAAGTTTGATTTTTGTTTAGGGGGGTACATATGTAGAAACAATGTCTTAAGTGGGGAATGTTAGAATTAATACATAGTTGTTAAGGGACAGTTACAGACAGTTACAACTATCTCCTTCCTCCTGTAGACAAACCGTAGCCTATATATATTTGGCTTTACTCTGTTGTTTAAACATGCATTGAATAAATAATTAAGTCTTTTCCATCATTTTTCCACTCCTCCGCCATTAAATTTTTGATCTGACACGGTGCTATATGGTGGGGTCCCATTGAAATCATGATTCAATTCTTTGCATTTTTACCTTTTTTGGAAATTGGGAAAATGTTCACATTTTTCCCCGTTGGCCCACACCTCTGATTTTTCCCTCGCCACGCATCTCCTTGTGATTCACTAGCGATCCAGTGCATCAAATTTTGATTTTGAGTCCTTTTGGAAAAAGGGAAAAATTTATTTCCTGCCTCTGTCAGCCCGCCGACCCACCTTTTTCTTTGCCATGTGTCCACTTGCGGGCCCACAACTTAAATTTTAATTTTAAGCCTTTTTTCCAAAAAGGGGAAAAATCCCCATTTCCCTCCATGGACCCACTGACCCACTCTTGCAAATTGTGGACACATGTCCTCTTGTTATTGGCCACAGAGATTTCAAGCCAAAAATTCACTTTAACTTTTTTGTGAAAAAGGGAAAAATCCCCTTTTCTCTCCACTGACCCGCCGACCCACTCTGTGCTGCCGTGATGCCACAAGTCCTCCTCTGATTGGAGTAGGGGCAAAACTAGTTTTGAAAATTTATAGAATCCCAAAAACTCTAAGGCCCCCTAGGCCCACACTTCCATTTTGAAACTTTTAGGACACATGTCATCTCCCGATTAGCTGCGAGGTTTCAGGCCAATTTTTGAATTTAAAATTTTTGAGAAATAATATCGAAAAACCTTAAGGGAATCCAACCACCGGCCATTTTTCCTGCCAATCAGAACATGACACATAGGGAAATTTGGAAAAAATGGGTCCTTGGCCCCAAAAATGCCCCATTTTCTTGAAAAGGCAAAAAAAGAAAATTTAAAGTGCCTCCCCACCCTTCCTTAGCCAATGTAAACCCACCACATTGCCAATGCATGTTTGAGGAAGAAATTGACGGGAAAATGACGCCCATTTGACTGTAAAAAATGCATAAATTCAAAGGATGCCCTAGAATTCAATTTTCTTACCAAGGATGGCAAATTTTTTGATTCTAAATCAACTGAAGCATGATTTTACAACATTTTTGACCTTGGAATTGGAGTTTAAAAACAAAAAAAAACAAGTATGAATTGGTTAAATTTGATTTTTCCCCGATTTGGAAAAGGTAAAAATGACAAATCCTATGAAATTAGAAAAACTAGGGCACAAAAAAGGGAAATCTTGGATTAATCTTTCAAATTAGGGCAAAAGAACAAGTTTGTTAGCTATTTTTAAAGCATCCAACAAGAGGGGAAGAATTTTAGACCATCAATTCAAAGGGGTAAAATGTTTTTGAGCAAATAGAGATTTTGAAAAATTAGGGAAACATGGTGTAAGCTCAAAAATGGCACCAACATCGGCTCTTGCTTGGGGATGGGCACTCCCAGTGAGTGCCACAAGGAAAAAACATAGACCAAGTGCAAAAATATCCATTGGATAGAGGAGTCCAAAGCCAAATCACCAAAAACAAGTTGAGAACCTGACAAAAATGGCTGCCAAGAACAAGAGTAAACCACACACCAACAAAACAACAAAACTAAAGTAGAAAACAAAGACTATACAACTGTACAATTTGTGCATACCTCAAATTTGGGGATTAATCAAAAAATGCTTCAAATGTTTTTCATTAACAAGTAGCTCAAGCAATTCCCCATCTAAGTCCATGCAAAAGAAGGTATGTTCACCAATTCTAATATCAATGGCATAAGGGCCAAACCATAATGCATCAAATTTTCCATGCTTTCCCTTGTCTTCATGCCTACTATCCCACAACAAAATGAGATCTCCAACATTAAAGGCTCTAGGAGTGACCTTCTTTTCAAACAATCTCTTCAATTTTTCCCTAAATCTGACATGCCTTTGATAGGAGGCTCTTCTCTCTTCATCAAGCTCAATAATCTGATTGATCCTTGATTCATATGGGCCAAGATCTTGATCTTCCAATTTTTGGGGCAAACTAAAATGAAGATAATTGTAGGTGCAAGGATAGAAAATCCTGAGTTCCATACACCAAGTCAAATGGGCTTTTAGTAGTATCTTTTTTAGGAGTTATACTATCAGCCCAAATTACAAATTTCAATTGTTCACCCCAATTTCTTCTTGTTTTTCTCCAAGGTTCTTCTAATGATCTTCAACAAGTTATTATTGCTGGAATCATCTTTTTCCATTCCCTTGAGGGTTATAGTTTGAAGAATAAGTCATATTGATTCCATATTCATTGCACATTGCCATTAAAGGTTTGGCTCTAAAGCACATGGCATTATCAGCTACAATCTTGACTGGTACTCCAAATCTACATATGATGTGATTCAACAACAAGTCCATTACCACTTGGTGTGTTGCATTCTTAGATGGGATTTCTTTAACCCACTTTGTAAAATAATTAGTAGCTACAAGAATCCACTTATGGCCTTCACTAGAAGGATCTGAAATCTCACCAATGAAGTCCATCCCCCATTGCTTGAAAGGAGATTCAATTAATACAGGCTGCAAAGGAAGGGAGCCTAAAGCTTTCAGTCTTCTAGAGAAATGTTAGCAACTATCACATTTTCTAACTAGTTGGGTTGCATCTTTGAAGAGAGTAGGCCACCAATAACCAGCTCCCAAAATCTTATGTGTTGTTACTCTTCCAAAAAAGTTTCCTCTACAAACTCCCCCATGGAAATCAACAACTATCATGGGATCTTCATCTTCAGTTATGCATTTCAAGAGTGACACCTTCAGGGTTCTTCCAACCAGCCATCCCAAGTTCTGTGATGATATACTTTTGAGAATCTAGCTTGAGGTCTCTTTTCTGATTTTTATTTAAGTGACTAGGGAAGCATAGGTGTCTGAGGTAGAAAGATCACATCTTTGTACCACTCAGAACTTACCAACTTTGCAAGCACATCTACTCTTTAGCTGATTCACTTCCACATTCTGTAAGTTTCTCTCAGCCATGAGCTTAGTAAGACCCAAACCTTTTACCAACTTTGTGGTTTGGATGTCCATATCATACTCATGTAGCTTGTTCACCCACCTACATATTTTGCTTGAGATATCCATCTCTGATAAGATGCCTTTCACCATGGTCTGGGGAACACAAGAAACAAATTTTGAACTCAATATATAAGGCCTAAAAACCTTTTTTTCTCTCACCAAATAAAATGCTTGTTTCTCCATGATTGTATACTTCACCTCAGTTGTTTGTAAATCCTTACTAAATAAGGCAATAGACCTCCCAGCCCCATTCTCATCCTTTTGTAGCTAAAAAGAAGCAATGGTATATTCAGAGGAAAAGGAAAATATTTGGAAAGGGCGTCTTATAGTTTAGGGTTGTTAAAACAGGTGCATGTTTAAGTGCACCCTTAATTCCTTCAAAAGCTTGAATGGCAGCCTCCTCCCACCTGATAACTTGGTCCTTCTTTAGCATGCTTGTGATTGGAAGAGTCAACTCAAGAAACTTGGAAGCAAACCTTATAATAAAATTAATTTTACCAAAGAAATATTGGATGCCTTTCTTGGTTCTTTGGATAGGTACTTTTTTTATTGCTTCCACTCTCTCAGGGTCTATCATAACAACATCTTTTGACACAATGTGACCAACAAGCTTGGCCTTTTGCATGCCAAAATGAAACTTCTTTGGATTAAGAGAAATTCCATACTCCCTACATCTGATCAACATCTTCTCCAAGTGCTGCAAATGATCACCTCTCTATTTTCAAAACACAGTGACATCATCTTGGTAAACTATAATGAATTCATTGATGTAACCAGAAAAAGCAACATCCATTGCTCTTTGAAAAGTGGCACCAGCATTCATCAAACCAAATGGCATCCTAACAAAAACATATGTTCCCCAATGATTAGTGAATTTTGTCTTAAGTCCTTTCTGATTCTTTGACAACCACTTGATTGTACCTGGAGAAACCATCCAATGTAGAAAGAAACTCAGACCCTGTCACAAGCTGCAACATATTTTCCATATTTGGCAAGGGATAGTTGTCCTTCATGGATGCTTTTTTTAGATTTCTACAATCCACACAAATTTTTATGTCTCCATTCTTCTTTCTGAGTTTGTATAAGGTTTGGAACCCAAGATGAATATCTAGTGGGCTGAATAATCCCTCCCTCGTTCAGTTTCTTCAATTCATTTTGCATTTTCATGGAGAGGAGTGCATTAATTGGCCTTTACCTCTTTCTAAATGGCTTAGTCTTTGGCTCAAGAGGGATCTCAAGTTGAAACAAGTCTTTTCTATATGCTTTTAGCTCGGAATAGGACCAAGCAAGCTAGTCTTCATATTGTTTCAATAATTGGAGGTAGAGGACTATTTTTCTTCCTTGTTTAAACTACTACCCAACCAAAAATTTCTTGGTCTATCCTCTTTTCCCAAGTAATGATCTTCCACATCACTTGAGGTAGACATGTTTCTATTTATGATGCAATTACATTGTTAAAATTAGACTCAAGAGCAACAAGGCCTCTAGGAATGGTGTTAGTTTTCAATTGGATAATATCTTTTCCATATAAAGTCTCTCTTCCTTCAATCATACACACCATTAGTTCTGAATAAATATTTTGATCTACAAAATCACCCCTAGTTTTGTAAGAACCTAAGCACTTGAGCATCATTATTAAAAAACTTACTAATGTTTCACATTATTAGGGGCAACTGGGCTAGTTATCACTTTAATGTTGTATTCAAAATAAGGAAAAATGGTGTAATTTCCAAATCTAGAACCTAGAACTGCCAAATTTTTAGAAGTATTATTCAAACTTCTTTCATGATGCACAATATTGAAAGAATCAAACATTTCAATTACATCCAAAACTGCATGCTTATACTGCTTCATCCGCTGATTTTTTGTAACATATAATTTTCTTATTTGTTTGACAAATAACTCTGAATCTCCCTTTGTAATGATGTCCCCACCATACTTCCATGTAATTCTTAGACCCAAAAATAAGGCTTCATACAAAGCAATGTTGTTATTACATTCAAAATTAAGCTTGATAGAAAAAACAAATTCTTCCAAAATAGGAGAAATCGGAATTACACCAGCAAAATTTCTAAATTTGGAGCAAGCTCAATCAAATAACAATGTCTAAGGAGAAGATAATTGCTCAAGACACCTTTACCGACCCATTTTTTTCTTCTTTTCCATGAGAAAAACCAATGAAATTATTAGCATCATCATCAATAAACAACACCTCATAGGCAAGCATTATTTGGATCCTCAATTAGATGTAACATTTTTTTTCTCCATAGAGCTTGTCAACACTGCCCTCAATGGAAATAGTAGCAAAATACATGTCCATTTAGACACTACCTCTAATGTTTGCAGCCCAGTTTCTTGACAAAATCATACCCCATTTGGCAGGGCAATCAACAATCACAACATCCAATTTTAAATTCCTCCCTGGAAAAGATGCAAGTTGCACTACAAAACCTTTCACACAACCAACAACTGACACTTCTCTTGAGTTCATTGTAGTACAGTTTCCATAGGATGTTGTCACTTTGATGTCCAACACATTCATGACTTATAGAGGCATGACATTACATGATGCACAAGAATCAAACATACAATTGTGAAGTAGTTTATCCTTTATGATCAAAGTTGTGAAGAATGGATCAAAATTCAGTTGGGAATCAACCAAATATGTCCCCCAAATATACCTCAGGTGTCTCTCTCATATATAATACTACTGGTGGTGTTTCAAAGGTCAACAATGATTTGAGGAGGAGTCTCAACAACATTTACATTTCTGCCTGGAGTGATCTTCTATTCCTTCAACCCCAAGTACTCAAATGCTCTCTTCTTATGCTCAAGAATTCTAAGCAACTCAATTATTAGAACACTCACTTTAATTTGGCTCAATGCTTGGGCTATGTCATAGGGGACACTCTTTGGCAAAAAAAAAATTGGAAGGGAGACAAGAAGATTCATTTTTATGGTAGTGGATTCTTGCAAGCTTGGGCATGAGGAGGACTGTAATTTTTGTTTGGGACATCAGGGATTTTGACAGGTGCTTGTCCCTTAGGGGATTCTTTTGGAATGCTTGTGAGGATGGGTGTTTTAGGTTTGGCTTGAGGCCCAACTCCCTGAACAACTTTTCCTTCTAGTATTATACTCTTTCTCTTGACCAGCAACAACATTCATTAAAAACTGTCTATCTTCCTCCGAAGGGATACCACCATCATATTTATTAATCATCAATGCTCTTAGGTATTCAAAGTCATTGTTAGGAATTTTAAATGCCTGAACTACATCTACATCATGAGTACTGAGAAAGAAAAAGAACTGGTACCCACTTGATGCAATCCCAAAAAGTTGCAGCTGTCCTAGCACTTATTACTTCAGTAGATGTTACTCCTCCTCATTAGCTTCAAGAACATCCCATCATGCAAATATAATCATCACTACCATAGTCATTATTAAATTCACCTTCTTGTTGGTCTACTTCACATGGAGGATGGCACAGAAAACACCTATCACACCAATCCATATTAACAATTTCATCAATAACAGGAACCCTGATAGTTAGAGGGTTAGGTAACACTCGTAATTCACGTGCTTGAGGTTGTCTATTTATAGACCCCATAGGTCCTTTCCCTCTATCATCTGCCCTTTGATCACCTATAGGATGATTGGAAAATCTATCATGGTTTTTTGCTCTTGGGTGACCTTGTGAAGTCTGACCAATTCCTTTCTTAGCTCTTGCCAACTTGTATGAGATTTCTTTGACAACCCCTGCCAAATTTTTCACAACCTCTTCTAAATCAGCACCTTTTCTAGCTTGAGGTTTTTTCAAGTTTTATCAATTTTACACCATCTCTCTTGAGAGGTTTCCCAACAGCCTTGATATTGTTTTTAATTTGAAGTGCCATGCTGAAATATTGTCTTAGAATTGGTAGGGTTCTTGTCTCTTAGGTAATAGGCTTCCTTTTTATCAAATGCATATGCATATTTGATTAAACAAGATTCATCACAAGGCCTCAAACCAACAGGAAACCTTATCAAAGTTTTTGTTAAACCTTGTGTTGAAGTCATGGACCGATTCATTAGGGTTCTACTTAATATTCTCAAACTCAGACAAAAGAAATATAGGATCAGTCTTGTCACCATATTGAAACCTAAATTCATTCCTCATTTCAGTCCAAGAGTCAATAGAATTATCAGGAAAATCCTTTGTACCAGTCCCTAACATCCTCTTCTAGTGTATGAATAAACAATTTGACATACACATCCTTAAACTCTATCTAAAAATATTCCATCATATTATCAAAAAGTTTGAGATGCTGATCACCAGTAATAGCATTGTTACCCTGGAATTTTGGCAGCCTATTTATGACATCTTGTGGGAAAAAATTTAGGTAACCATCCATTCCTCTAAAATTTATAGGACCAAAGCTGTTAAAAACAAATGGAGGTCTAGGTTGAGCCATTTTGTTTTGTGGAGGTGATCTTGGAGGAGAAACAAAATGATGAGGGAGTGAGAGGTCTTTGGGGAATGGGAATGAAAAATTAAAGACAGATCTCTCTTAAGGAATCTCCTTCTTGATGATCTCTAGCAAATTTAGAAAATACAGGAGAAGATTTAGGAGAAATCCTTTCAAATGCACAAGAAGGTACCTCACCTGATGGGGAATTCAAATCAGCAATAGGATTGTCTGAATCAGATCCTCTTGAAGAAGAACTACAATCCTCAATAACAGGCTACTCACTTTCAAACTCAATCAATAGGGATCTCCTTTCTTGCAGTCAAGTCTCCAACAACCTTCCACACTCTTCTTGCCTCTAGCTCTGAGTTTCTTGAATCTGTAAATAGCTTCTTAGCAGAGTCCTTGATGAAGAGAGATCTTCTTCCTTCTAGTTTTGCAAGGATATAGCAACACAAAAGTAAATGATAGAAAGGTAAGACACTAGTATTTATCAATATTAGAATAGCATGGAGTCACCACTAAGGATTTTCACCCTAGTTGTGCAAATGTAATAAAATACTCTGTCAAATGTTTGCTAGCACTAAACACTTTACAAAGCCTTATAAATTAGACCTTTTTCTTCTTAAATCAATTAATCACAAAGCACCCAAAGTGTATGAACTGATAGGAAATGAAAGAAGGGCAGAAAAAAACTTGAAACACTTGTTTAAAACATGCAGATCTGAAGCATAAAATGATATTTTAACAATGTTGTAGATCAAATAATTGAATACAAAAATGCTCAAACTCTTCAAAAACTTCAAAAGCACCAAGAAATTCCAAGAATTCCCTGGGAGTGGCACCACTCATGTTGGTATCAATTTTTTTTCTCCTTTTCAGTATGAGCAGCACGATAGATATGTCATGGAGCTTAAAGATATATTGGACCATGTTGTATGTCATTCGTAGCTAGGGATAGTGTTTATCTGGCACTCAGGTTTGTGGATAAATGGATAGCACTCCAATAGAACTTGATCTTGTCCTAGATGTTCTAGGTTGTGCCTTGCAACCAAGATAAGAGGACCTATTTTGTAACCTTGTAATGGTGAAGGAGATGAAGATGTCCTGCTCTTTCCTTGAAATTATATGATGGAGACCTTGAGGAAAACATGATCAACACCCCAGATCTGAAATCTCACAAGTTGTCACTTCTCAAAACATGGGTATGTTCTCAAACCAAGGCAAAGATTACTAGAGACATTGGAAATCCTGATCTGTTATGCATACTTTTGCAAATGGATTTTTATCTTCTATGGGTATACAAATGCAAATCAGGGGTAGTACATGGTAGGATCTTTGTTATTTAGATGATTTTTGGTGGAGGATTGACAAGACAAACTGGAATAGAATAGATCTTTGATAATCTCTATAATACGTGAACAACTATGAGATGAAATGCCTCAAATAATCGGGATGTTCTTTAAACCAGAAGAGGCACAAATGGAAGTCTGAGTTGCACTCTTCACATAATATTTGAGAACTCAACATAAAATATTGAAGTAAAGAACTGAATTAAACGCAAAAATCCTTGATCAAACCATGCCTAAGGTACCCCTAGACGCTTATAAGAAATCTCTGCAATCAAGGAAGGTAAAGTGATTTTAAATTTGTTTATCTCCTTATTAGATGAAGGCTCTTATGAATATGAGATTACAAATGCCACTAAAGTATCAAACAAAAATGGAGATGCTATTTGATTTCTAAATACTTTCAATGCAAGATTGCAAAAAGAACAATAAAAATTATTTGCAGACATTTAAAAATGATAACAAACACCATATTACCAAAAGAAAACACAAATTTAATTAAAAACTTGTTAGATTCAACAACATGGTAGAGTTACATGAACAATATCAGAGATGTGTGATGGCTATACACTTATAACCAACTCACACACATGAGACATTAACCTGGTTCTTTGGTGGATTTCTTAGAAAATGAGCTTTCTCTCATAATTGTTGCTCGTGAATCGCAATCTCCTCCTTTTACAATTTCTCCAAAATGCATTATATATCTCTTACCATCTTGGAGCCTTCTTTCCCAAGAAAAGAATATTCCATGGGATCAATTCTATTACAAAAATTCTTCATGATTCAAATAAAATGACATCAAACAGAAAACCACTCGCAAGTTGCCAGGTGTGCCAAAAATATTAAATCATTACAAATATCAGGATCATTATTCATCCTGGAGGCACTTTTTTCATCATTGAGGCATGCAAACACCCTTCCTCTCATCATTTCACCTTTTAAAACTACCTCTACAATTTTTTATTTTGTCATTTCACGTGTTTTCTTAGGATGGGGCAAAAATTATTTCAAAAACACCTCAAATCAAAGAATTAAGCCATGAAAGTGATGCCAATGATCATGGAAGGCCAAGATGACACAAAATAACTATAAATTTGATTAATTTTGATGCAAAATTCATGATTCCAAGCTTCCTGGAGGAAAAATGGCGGCCAAAAAAGAAAATTCATAGTTACCCTTGATCTGTTATGTGTCAAACTGTGATTGGGAACAAATTCAGGCTTATTTTTGAATTTTCCACATATTTTGGAAAAATGAAAATTTTTGACCTTTTTCTCCACCCCTCGACCTTTTAATTTTGGAGCTGACACGTCGCATACGGTGGGTCCCATTGAAACCACGCTTCAATTCTGCGCATTTTGACCTTTTTTGGAAATTGGGGAAAAGTTTCAATTTTTGCCCCATAGGCCCGCACCTCGGATTTTTCACTCGCCACGTGTCTCCTTGTGAATCACTAGCGGGAAAGCGCATCAAATTTCTATTTTGAGTCCTTTTGGAAAAAGGGAAAAATTTCCTTCCTGCCTCCGCCTGCCTGCCGATCCGCCTTGTCCTCTGCCACATGTCGCTCGATGATTCACTTGCGGGCCTGCAACTTAAATTTTTATTTTAAGCCTTTTTGCCAAAAAGGGGAAAAAATCCCCATTTCCCTCCATGGACCCGCCGACCTGCTCTTGCAAATTGCGGACTACGTGTCCTCTTGTTATTGGCCACGAGATTTTGGGGCCAAAAATTTACTTTAAATTTTTTGTGAAAAAGGCAAAAATCCTCTTTTCCCTCCGCCGACATGTTCTACACCGTCGCGATGCCATGTGTCCTCCTCTAATTAGAGAGGGGGAAAAAACTAGTTTTGAAAATTTATAGAATTAGATCCAAAAACTCTAAGTCCCCCTCAGCCCGCACTTCCATTTTGAAACTTTTAGGACATGTGTCCTCTCCCGATTGGCTGTGGGTTTTTTGGGCCAATTTTTGAATTTAAATTTTTTACAAAATAAGTTCAAAAAACCCTTAAGCGAATCCAGCCACCTACCATTTCACCTACCAATCAGAACATGCCATGTAGGTAAATTTTGAAAAAACGGTGGTCCCTGGGCCAGAAAAATGCCCCATTTGCTTGAAAAGGTGAAAAATGAAAAGTTAGAGAGCCCTCCCTAACCTTTCCTCAACCTATTGAAAAACCACAACATTGAAAATGAATGTTTTCAGGAAGAAATTGATGGGGAAAATGAATGGCCCGTTTGACCATCAAAAAATGCAAAACTTCAAAAGATTCCCTAGAATTCAATTTTCTGGCCAAGTATGAATACAAACAAGTGTGAATTGATCAAATTTAATTTTTCCATGATCTGGAAAAGGGAAAAATGACATAGCCTTTGAAATTGGAAAAACAAGGGCACAAAAAAGGGCAAAAAAGGGGAAAACTTGGATTATTCTTTCAAATTGTAGGGCACAAAAAAAAATCTTATGAGCATTTTAAAGTATCCAACAGGAGGGGAAGAATGTACAGACCATAAAATCAAAGGGTAAAATGTTTTTGAGAAAATATAGATTTGGAAAAATTAGGGCAACATGGTGCAAGCTCAAAAATGGCACCAACAGGTAGCATTCTTGACTAATATAACACATGCTTGGTGAAGCAAGGTTATCAAGACCACGTCGAAAAAATCATTTGGATGTTATTAAAATATCTCCCAACCATTCCATTGGGATCAAATATGCAAGTTTTACATTCTTCTACTTCTAGGTTTGTTTGGTTGATTCCTCCTGTAAATGATTATTCTGTATTATTCTTCTTCTCATTGCTCATGTTTTGCTGTAATGTTAATCTCCTCTTGTACACCATTATTATCTACATTCTATCTAACATCGACATCCATTATATCTTGGCCCAAGTTTTCAGGTGTTTGGAGCACGTAATCCAGTGATGTTGAATTTCCTCCCCCATAATCATTTTCATTATCGTTAATAAAACATTATTTTTATAATTTTATTAATATTATTAGTAATATTATCATTATCATCATCTTAATCGTCATCATTTTCACAATCGTTGTCGTCTTTAGTGTTTTTTCTCATTTTCATTGCCATCATAATCATTGTCATCATTTTCACAATCGATATAATCATTTTCATCACAATTGTAATTATTGTTGTCATCATCATCACCCCCATCATTATCATCACTACTATCATTTGCACCATCATCATTGTCCTCGTCACTATCATCACAATCGTCATCGTGTTTGGTGTTGTTTTTGTTTTCATCATTATCATAGTCATTGTCATCATTTTTTACGATTGATATAATCATTCCCCATCATTATTATCACCAATATCATTTTAACCATCATCATTTTCCTTGTCATCATCGTCAAAATCATCATCAAATTCCGTGTTTTTATTTCATGATTATCATAGTCATTGTCATCATCATTCTCATCTTTACTGTCATCATGATCACCCTAGTCATTATTTTCACCACTATCACTACCACCACCATCATTGTCATTACCATCCTCTTCGTCATTGTCATCATCATCATTATCATCAATATTAATCTTACTACTAAAATTCACATTATTGTTATGATTTCTAAAAATAAAAAACTCTTATTATTAACAGTATATTATTATTATATCATAAATTTCATCCTTATCATCGTGGTTATCCCCATCTTTACCGTGGTCATTGTCATTGTTCACCTCTTCCTTGTCATATTGATCACCATCGTCTTCGACATGGTTGTCATTTCATCATAATCTTAGTCTTTTTCCACATTTTTATGATTTATTTAAGTTTCTTGACCACTATCATCATCATTATGATCACCATCTCCATGATCATATCTAATATATAGTATAAATTTTAATGTATATTATAAATTAAAGTAATAATAACTATTTTAGAATTTTCAATAAGTGAGGGCCTATAAATATACTATTTTAACTATTTTGTGGTTTTTCCTTATATATTTTTTGTTAATTATTTGAAAGTGATATTATATTATATATATTCTTATATTATATTATTTATTTAAAATTGAGGCCCCTTATAAATATAATATTTTAGGTTTTTCTATCTATAAATTTTTAATGTATTATTTGAAAAAGATATTCTATTATATAATTTATTATATTATAGAATATTATATTATTTATTTAAAAGTGAGGTCCCTATAAATATAATATTTTAGTTTTCCCCTATATAATATTCTTATGTAATTATTTCAAATTTTAGGGCCCTTATAAATATAATATTTTAGATTTTCCCCTAGATAATTTTCCTATTTAATTATTTTAACCCATTTCTTTTTCTATTTAATTTATATTTATTTCCAGTCATTAATTTTTCTTAGACTCCTCCACTCAATATATAAGGTAATTAATTTTTTTTATGCAATATTTATTATATTTACTTAATATAATGTACTTGTATATATCTTACAAATTTTAATATATGTTATAAATTTTAATTATAATATATGTAATTTTAAAATCCAGACCATATTCTTATGTACTTATTTAAAAGTGAGGACGTGAATCAGATTTGATATATAATATTATATAAAATACCTTTAATATCTTAAGTAAATTTTTTTAGATTGTATCCACTTATAATATTAACTCATGCATGGATTAATTCCATCTCCCTTGGGGCATTGGGTGGTTTAGACACCATTGACATTGTATGAATAATTATATGTCCTTCATTTGTCTCCATGGTCAGACCTACAAATACAAATTCGTTTGCATCATAATCAAACTCCATATGCACTGAGTTCAACTCCTCGAATACATTTTCATTAGAATGAGGTGGAAGTTCATTCATAGCATTTTCATCGATCAGAATATCTGAATAGAACTTATCATTTTCTATTTTACATTTCAGCGCATTGTAAACTTGCTCTCTATAGACTATAAAGATGTAATTTGATCCACGCTAATCTCTCCTCCAAACAATAATCATCGGCAAATATTTCAATCTATAAGGAAAAAGTTTAGCGATTTCTTTTACTTCTTTAGAAAAACTTATCGTGTGACCTTTATATTTATATTGACCTCTTGTTGCATGTGTCACTTATAGAATTGAGTTGACACAGGCTATCAAAATTTCCTCAACTTGAGTTAATTTTACAAGTTCTGGTGGTTATAGCCCAGGATCCATATTGTTTGATGCTGAAAATTGATGATAAACTTTCTCTTGTTGGCATCTAGTACACGTTGGTCCTTCAGGTGTTCAAGAAAATTTTATTCCAAGGTAGCATTCTTGACTAATATAACACATGATCAACAAATCAAGGTTATCAAGACCACGTTGAAAAATCATATGGATGGTATTCAAATCTCTCCCAACCATTCCATTGGGATCAAATATATTTTGTTCTATCTCAATATAAATTTTTTGCATTCTTCTTCTTCTCATTTCTCATGTTGGTTGTAATGTTGTCTCCTCTTAGACACCATTATTATCTACATTATCTCTAACATCGACATCCATTGTATCTTAGCCCAAGTTTTCAGGTGTTTAGAGCACGCAATCCAATGATGTTGAATTTCCTCCTTGATAATAATTGTCATTATTGGTAATAAAAAATTATGATTATAATTTTATTCATATTATTAGTAATATTATCGTTATCTTCATCTTAATCATTGTCATTTTCACAATCGTCATTGTCTTTAGTGTTTTTTCTCATTTTCATTGCCATCATAATCATTGTCATCATTTTAACGATCGATATAATCATTTTCATCACAATTGTCATTTTCGTTGTCATCATCATCATCCTCTTCATTATTATCACCACTATCATTTCCACCATCATCATTGTCCTCATCGTCATCGTCAAAATCGTCATCGTCTTTGGTGTTGTTTTTCTTTTCATCGTTATCATAGTCATTGTCATCATTTTTTATGATTGATATAATTATTACCCATCATTATTATAAATACTATCATTTCCACCATCATCATTTTCCTTGTCGTCATCATCAAAATCATCATCGTCTTCAGTGTTGTTTTTGTTTTCATCATTATAATAGTCATTGTCATAATTTTCATGATTAATATAATCATTGTCATCATCATTGTCATCTTTATTGTCATAATCATCACCCTAGTCATTAATATCACCACTATCACTATCACCACCATCATTGTCATTACCATCACCGTCATCATTATCATCAATATTAATCTTACTACTAAAATTCATATTATTATTATGATTTATACAAATGAAAAACTCTTATTATTAACACTATATTATTATTATATCATAAATGTCATCCTTATCATTATGGTTATCCCATTTTAACCGTGGTCATTGTCATTGTTCACCTCATCCTTATCGTAATGATCATTATCGTCTTTGATGTGGTTGTCATTTCATCATAATCTTATTATTTTTGGACTTTTTCATATTGATTTAAGTTTCTTGACCACTATCATCATCATTATGATCACCATCTTCATGATCATATATAATATAAATGATAATATATAGTATTAATTTTAATTTATATTATAAATTAAAATAATAATATCTATTATATAATTTTTTAGAAGTGAGGGCCTATAAATATACTATTATAACTATTTTTGGTTTTTCCTTATATAATTTTTGTTAATTATTTAAAAGCGATATTATATTATATTATTTATTTAAAACTAAGGCCCCATATAAATATAATATTTTAGGTTTTTCTATAAATCATTTTTTAATGTAATTATTCGAAAGTGATATTCTATCATATAATTTATTATATTATAGTATATTATATTATTTATTTAAAAGTGAGGTCCCCATAAATATAATATTTTAGTTTTTCCCTATATAATATTCTTGTGTAATTATTTAAAAGTTAGGGCTCTTATAAATATATTATTATAGATTTTCCCCTATATAGTTTTTGAAAAATTAATATCATAATTACATAAAGAAATTTCGAAATCTTACTCTTTATTCTTGCTACATTCATAGGAAGTATTACATCCCTTTAAATAGGAGATGGTGTTCCTATATTTAAGGAGATATAATCTCCATAAATATCTCCACACATAACTCCTAAAACAACTCCATGCTATTTCACGTGAGATTTTGTTTTCTCACAAAACTAATATTGTTAATGATTTGTTTACTCAACAACTCATAACAATATTTACTCACCCACTCATAATTACATTTACAATAATGTAATTAATTATTATAACACATATTATATTGTCCTAGATAATATAATCACTTACATAATATTCTATGTTCACACTACAACATAGATATTCCTAACATTCGCCCCCTTAGTGTGAACATGGGGTAAGAGCTCCTGGAAACATCAAACTTGTCGGAGTACCCATTGCTACTTGATCTTGCTATCTGGATCTTGTTGCTAATGATCATCCTTGTCGTATGAACATCTTCATCAACTGATCACCTTCCAACAAAGTACCTTCCACCGAAGTATGGCAGTCGGAGGACCGTATGACAGTCAAAGGACCATACGTAGATGATTTTCCCCTGTAAGTTGAGTCAACCAGTTTGCTTCTTCCACAAAAAATAGACACTCGGGAACTGTTGTTAGTCTATGTGAACACATTGATATCAAAACATGAAACTAGTTTCACCCCCTTGTGTATAAACACACCACATAACTGAAATAAAATATCACCACATCTGTCTACGACCCCATCGTTGGTGAATGATGAGAGGACGCTGATTTTCCTCCTTCCTCCAACAAGAAAAGAGTCTACCATAGGAAATCCTCATCACTAGGACATGAAATTTCTTCATCAGTTGAGTAGACTTCCCAATCAGTTTCTACTTCAGCTAGAAGGGCTTTATGATCTATCTTGTCATCAAGAAGATCGTGAGTTCTCTTTTTACAGTTCAGTATTACATGCCCAATCTCATTAATAAAAGCATTTTATTTTTCCATGTGAAGGAACCTTCTTTGGTTTATGTTTTTCCTTCTTAGATGAGGAGCTAGGTTTGTTTCCTACATATAGTACTTCTCCATTTTCTTCATGACTGCTTTTTTCTAACAATGTAGAAATCACTCCTTCTAGACTAATAGTAATTTTACTCAAAGTAAATACAATATTTGAGTAACTCTTAGGCATGCTATTAAGAAGAATAGCTTTAGCATCATCATCTTTTACATGTTCTTTAATTCCAGCTAGTTGATTTAGCAAAGAACGAAACTTACTTATATAATCTGCCATTTTTGAGTTCTCTTCCATTTTCAACCCATACAAACGTTGCTTCAGTGTAGTCTTTGCCATTTCAGCTTCAGAACCAAACAATTTGTTAAGAGACTCCCAAATTTCTTTTGCATATTTTGTGAAATCCACATGATGTAGATAGGCTTTTGATAAGCCCAGACCAATGGTACCCAATGCTCTCTGATCTTTTGTATTCCACTTTACCAATTCATTTCCTCCAGTGGGTGGAGTTGAATTAGACTTCACCACATCCCATAGATCCTTTTCTATTAAATGTAATTGCATCTGTAGTTGCCATGTATGGAAATCTTGTCCTTCAAACTTTTCAATCAGATTTAGTTTTTCCATTACTTTGTACAATACTGATAAAAAAATACAAAATTGAATCAAGTACTTTAAAATTTTATATTGAATACCTTTTAACCTCCAAGCAAGTCAAGAACTTGTATTAACAATTCAACATTATTGAAAATTGGAGAAAACTTTCAGTAGAAGAATTGATGTGCTTAATTTGATAGCTGCATAGTAAAATCCGTATTTCTTCCAAACTACGTTCTAGGTTCTGCTGAAATTTCTTCTGTAGTTTCTTTACCAGCACGTGATTCTGCACACAAAATTATAGAAAAATTCACATACGGAAACGAAAACTATGATATATTCTTTGAGACGGATTTGATCATGAAAGCACTAAAATTTCTTGCATCAAACCTGCTCTGTTACAAAATGAAAAATTAATATCATAATTGCATAAAGAAATTTTGAAATCTTACTCTTTATTATTGCTACGTTCATAGGAAGTATTACATCCATTTAAATAGGAGATTCTGTTCCTATATTTAAGGAGATATAATCTCCATAAATATCACCACACATAACTCCTAGAACAACTCCATGCTATTTTACGTGAGATTTTGTTTTCTCACAAAACTAATATTGTTAATGATTTGTTTACTCAACAACTCATAAGAATATTTACTCACCCACTCATAATTACATTTACAATAATGTAATTAATTATTACAACACATATTATATTATCCTAGATAATATAATCACTTACATAATATTCTATGTTCACACTACAACATAGATATTCCTAACATTTTTCCTATTTAATTATTTTAACCCATTTCTTTTTCTATTTAATTTATATGTATTTCCAGTAATTAATATTTTTTAGACTCGTCCACTCAATATATATAAGTTAATTAATTTTTCTTCTGCAATATTTATTATATTTACTTAATATAAGGTGCTTGTATATATAATATATATTTTAATATATATTATAAATTATAATTATAATATATATAACATAATTTAAATATAGACCATTATCTTATGTAATTTTTTAAAAGTGAGGGCGTGAATTAGATTTGATATATAATATTATATAAAATACCTTTAATAACCTATGTAAATTTTTTAGAGTGTATCCACTTATAATATTCACCCATGCATGGATTAATTCCATCTCCGTTGGGGCATTGGCTAGTTTAGACACCATGTATGTTGTATAAATAATTATATTTCCTTCATTTGTCTTTATGGTCAGACCTTCAAATACAAATTTGTTTGCGTCAGAATCAAACTCCATATGCACTGAGTTCAAGTCCTCAAATACATTTTCATCAAAATGAGGTGGAAGTTCATTCATAGCATTTTCATCGATCTAAACATTTGAATAGAACTTATCATGTTGTATTTTATATTTCAGCGCATTGTAAAGTTGCTCTCTATTGACTGTAAAGATGTAATTTGTTCCACACTAATCTCTCCTTCAAAGAATAATAATCTGTAAATATTTCAATCTATATGGCAAAAGATTAGCGATTTCTTTTACTTCTTGAGGAAAAATTATCTTGTGACCTTTATATTTATATTGACCTCTTGTCGCATGCGTCAATTATAGGATTGGGTTGACATGGGATATAAACATTTCCTCAACTTGAGTTAAGTTTACAAGTTCTTATTGTTGTGGCCCGGGATCCATATTGTTTGATGCTAAAAATTGATGATGAACTTTCTCTTGTTGGCATTTAGTACACACTGGTCCTTCAAGTGTTCTAGAAAATTTTATTCCAAGGTAGCATTCTTGACTAATATAACACATGATCGATCAAGCAAGGTTATCAAGACCACGTCGAAAAATAATTTGGACGGTATTCAAATCTCTCCCAAACATTCCATTGGGATCAAATATATTTTTTCCTATCTTAATATGAAGATTTGGATTCTTCTTCTTCTAGGTTTGTTTGTTGATTCCTCCTGTAAATGATTATTCTATATTATTCTTTTTCTCATTTCTCATGTTTGTTGTAATTTTGTCTCCTCTTGCACACCATTATTATCTACATTATCTATAACATCGATATCCGTTGTATCTTGGCCCTAGTTTTTAGGTGTTTGGAGCACACAATCCAATGATGTTGAAATTCCTCCCCCATAATCATTTTCATTATTGTTAATAAAACATTATTATTATAATTTTATTAATATTATTAGTAATATTATCGTTATCATCATCTTAATCATCGTCATTTTTGCAATCGTCATCGTCTTTATTGTTTTTTCTCATTTTCATTTCCATCATAATAATTTTCATCATTTTCATCATCGATATAATCATTTTCATCAACATTTTCATATTCATTGTCATCATCATCATCCCCATCATTATTATCACCACTATCATCTCCACCATCATCATTGTCCTCGTCGTCATCATCACAATCCTCATCGTCTTCGGTGTTGTTTTTGTTTTCATCATTATCATAGTCATTGTCATCATTTTTTACAATTGATATAATCATTTCCCATCATTATTATCACCACTATAATTTCCACCATCATCATTGTCCAAGTCTTCATCATCACAATCATCATCATCTCTGGTGTTGTTTTTGTTTTCATCGTTATCATAGTCATTGTCATCATTTTTTACGATCGATATAATCTTTGTCATCATCATTCTCATCTTTATTGTCATCATGATCACCCTAGTCATTATTATCACCACTATCACTACCACCACCATTATTTTCGTTACCATCATCGTCGTCATCCTCATCATCATCATTATCATCAATATTAATCTTACTACTAAAATTCATTTTATTATTATGATTTATAAAAATAAAAAAACTCTTATTATTAACACTATATTATTATTATATCATAAATGTCATCCTTATCATTGTGGTTCTTCGCATCTTAACTATGATCATTGTCATTGTTCACCTCATCCTTGTCACAATGATCATCACCGTCTTCGACGTGGTTGTCATTTCATCATAGTCTTAGTCTTTTTCGATATTTTCATGATTGATTTAAGTTTCTTGACCACAATCATCCTCATTATGATCACCATATTCACGATGATATCTAATATAAATGATAATATATAGTATAAATTTTAATGTATATTATAAATTAAAATAATAATATCTATTATATAACTTTTTAGAAGTGAGGGCCAATAAATATACTATTTTAACTATTTTTTGTTTTTCCTTATATATTCTTTTCCTAATTATTTAAAAGCGATATTATATTATATATATTATTATATTATATTATTTATTAAAAACTGAGGCCCCTTATAAATATAATATTTTAGGTTTTTCTATATATAATTTTTTAATGTAATTATTTGAAAGCGATATTCTATAATATAATTTATTATATCATAGTATATTATATTATTTATTTAAAAGTGATGTCCCTATAAATAAAATATTTTAGTTTTTCCCTATATAATATTCTTATGTAATTATTTAAAAGTTAGGGCCCTTATAAATATAATATTTTAGATTTTCCCCTATATAGTTTTCCTATTTAATTACTTTAACCCATTTCTTTTTCTATTTAATTTATATGTGTTTCTGGTAATTAATTTTTCTTATGCAATATTTATTACATTTACTTAATATAAGATACTTGTATATATACTATACATTTTAATATATATTAGAAATTATAATTATAATATATATAATATAATTTAAAATACAGACCATATTCTTATGTAATTATTTAAAAGTGGGGGTGTGATTTAGATTTAATATATAATATTATATAGAATACCTTTAATATCTTACATAATTTTTTTTAGATTGTATCCACTTATAATATTCACCCATGCATGGATTAATTCCATCTCCCTTGGGGCATTGGCTAGTTTAGACACCATTGATGTTGTATGAATAATTATATTTCCTTCATATGTCTCCATGGTCGGACCTACAAATACAAATTTGTTTGCGTCAGAATCAAACTCCATATGCACCAAGTTAAACTCCTCAAATACATTTTCATCAGAATGAGGTGGCAGTTCATTCATAGCATTTTCATCGATCTGAACATCTGAATGGAACTTATCATGTTCTATTTTATATTTTAGCGCATTGTAAATTTTCTCTCTATTGATTGTAAAGATGTAATTTGTTCCACGCTGATCTCTCTTCCGAACAATAATAATCGGAAAATATTTCAATCTATATGGAAAAAGATTAGCGATTTCTTTTACTTCTTCAGGAAAACTTATCATATGACCTTTATATTTATATTGACCTCCTATTGAATGTGTCACTCATAGGATTGGGTTGACACAGGCTATCAACATTTAGTCAACTTTAGTTAAGTTTACAAGTTCTGGTGGTTGTGGCTCGGGATCCATATTGATTGATACTGAAAATCGATGATGAACTTTATCTTGTTGGCATCTATTACAAACTGGTTCTTCAGGTGTTCGAGAAACTTTTATTCCAAGGTAGTGTTGATTGTGAATCACAGAACCCCTGAATGTCTGCAACTCGACGGGTTGAGACTCTTAGTCCGATTACATAACATGGAGCTTTTCACAAGTGTGGGACCTTACGAATCATGAAAGCTCTCCGGATGAAGGCAAATTCTTATTCCTTTGTTCAGATGCACACATAAAAATGTAGAGGGTTCACTAAAAAACCTAATATAACTTGATAAGGAGATAGGGTTGAGAAAATGCAAGAAAACAAACCTAATCTAGCTAAGGTGATGCACGAAAGGAATGATGAACAACTATTTTGCTGATAAACACAAACCATAAAAATTCAATACAATAAATATACACAAATAACTAAAATTGCAATGAGACATCACTTGAACGCAAGGAATACAAGAGAGGGTTGAAATCATCTAGAGACTTGGTTTTTATTACTCCAAATATTGATACAGTCCATTACAATGGTCAAGAGGAAAAAACATGTATTATAGTTTGAAATGGAGGATTGGAACTCCAAAAATCCACTTGCTGATAAGAGAAGAAGGGAGGAGAAAAACAAGAATATCAAACCTTTAGAAAGAAGCCCCTCCTTACAATTTATAGGAAGAAGAAAAGAGGGAGAAGAGAGGAACTCGAAATCTACCCCAACCACCTCTAGACTACATTTAATTCATCTCATTATGTTGGTAGGTGAGAGCCTTGGAAAACCTAAAAAATGGCGAACTGTATTTTGAATTTTTGAAGAACTTGTAGGATTTCTGAAAATTCCAACCTTGCATGAATCCGAGCTCCCTATGAAAATTTATGGCCATTTGAATATCTCCTGCGACAGGGTTTACTTCCTATCAGGTTCAGGGTTCTCCTTTGCTTTTTCATTGGGTTTGGAGGGTTGCTTAACATGTTTTTGATGCTTATGTTTTCCAAAAACCCACTTCCGCCAATGTTGCCAAGATTTCCTTTGTTTCGGGTTCGGATGTTGGACTTGCATATGCATCAAATTTTGAAGGTGGCTCGATATGTTTTTGCTCCATGCTTTCCTGACTTGTTTCCACAACTTCAAAACCCAATTTTCCTAGGTAGTTATTTGGGTTTTCGTAACTGCCAAGCATCGAGACATCACCTACGATTTGCATGCTTCATGTCTTATGTTTCCTAAAACCCTAAACTTAAAATCCTTATGTCAAGTTTTCAGACCTTCGCAACATATTTCCTTTGTGTCAGGTTTTTGGACCTCTCTGACATATTTCCTTTGTGTCAGGTTTTTGGACCTCTCTGACATATTTCCTTTGTGTTATTGTCTATATTTACCTGGGGGGTAGATATATATAACAGTACCCTCATACGACAATTGTCCCAATACATGAAGCATAGAACCAACTCAACAACATGCAAGAAGGAAACCACATAACATCTAGCCAAGTAGCCAACAACATCATGAGCTCCGAGTCATAAATCAAATAAAGTCCAAGAAATATCGACAATCAATAAAAGTGGCTAAGTAGCCACATTGCAAAGTTTGTAAATTCTTTTAGAAATCATAAATAAATAAAAGATTCTCAGAGCCTCTCAATCTAATCATAAAATAAGATGCTGGTCCTTGAAAAAATTCACAAGATTACGAATGTAAACACAAAATTTAACACCACATTCACTCTGCAGCCTTTCATGGCCACCACTAGGGGTACTCTACCTCGAGGTTAGTTCAAAGAACACATACATAGGATTAGGTCCTAGAAGACACCTAGAATTAGTGTCCACCCTCTCATATGGGTAATAACATGGAAAAACTAACAACCAGACCCTATTTCTGACCCACTCAAAGCTCTAAACAACTTCTAATTAACTCTTCCTGACCCATAACAGAACCACTACTGTCCAACCACAAGGGTCACATCATACAACTCATCATTCCAACAACTCCAATAACGAAGGGTCTCAACAAAGGGCTTAATGCATCATATAATTAAATCAAGTTTTAGGGCTTGTAAAAAAAACAAACTTTCAAAAGGGAACCAAGTTTCCATTATACTAGTTCACTAAAAATCAATTTAAGATGAGATTCTTAGTTACCCTGGGTTTAGACAAAATGTCACTAAGAAAGCACAACAACTCAAACAACTTGTTATTTTATTATGATTTTAATTCTAGCATTTCAAATCAAAAAATTAACGTAATATTTCTTCATACTTATTTCTTCTTCAATTTTCAAACAAGATATTTTTCTTAGATTCAAAAGTGTGCTTGGTTTACAGTTAATGTCTCAAGTTTTCTAGTGTGCCCAACGTTCAATATTTTTAACCACTGCTCTGATACCAAGTGTGATTCCCGGTTAAAACAACCCACTTTAGATCCATGAACAACCTAGGTTTAGCTAGAAAATTATGGAATATATTTTTTTTATTAGGAGTTAACGACCAAAGTCTTGAAGACAACTAAATTAAGTCCAAGAAATATCGACAATCAATAAAAGTGGCTAAGTAGCCACATTGCAAAGTTTGTAAATTCTTTTAGAAATCATAAATAAATAAAAGATTCTCAAAGCCTCTCAATCTAATCATAAAATAAGATGTTGGTCCTTGAAAAAATTTACAAGATTATGAATGTAAACACAAAAGTTAACACCACATTCACTCTGCAGCCTTTCATGGCCACCAGTAGGGGTACTCTACCTCAAGGTTAGTTCAAAGAACACATACACAGGATTAGGTCCTAAACAACACCTAGAATTAGTGTCCACCCTCTCATACGGGTAATAACACGGAAAAACTTACAACCAGACCCTATTTCTGACCCACTCAAAGCTCTAAACAACTTCTAAGTAACTCTTCCTGACCCATAACAGAACCACTACTTTCCAACCACAAGGGTCACATCTTACAACTCATCATTCCAACAACTCCAATAACGAAGGGTCTCAACAAAGGGCTTAATGCATCATATAATTAAATCAAGTTTTAGGGCTTGTAAAAAAAACAAACTTTCAAAAGGGAACCAAGTTTCCATTATACTAGTTCACTAAAAATCAATTTAATATGAGATTCTTAGTTACCCTGGGTTTAGACAAAATGTCAGTAAGCAAGCACAACAACTCAAACAACTTGTTATTTTATTATGATTTTAATTCTGCCATTTCAAATCAACAAAGTAACGTAATATTTCTTCATACTTATTTCTTCTTCAATTTTCAAACAAGATAGTTTTCTTAGATTCAAAAGTGTGCTAGGTTTACAGTTAATGTCTCAAGTTTTCTAGTGTGCCCAACGTTCAAGATTTTGAACCACTGCTCTGATACCAAGTGTGATGCCCGGTTAAAACAACCCACTTTAGATCCATGAACAACCTAGGTTTAGCTAGAAAATTATGGAATATATTTTTTTATTAGGAGTTAACGACCAAAGTCTCGAAGACAATTAAATTCAACTGATAAATTTTCCCATTATAATAATTACTAATTTCTCATTATAGAGAAACAAGTGCAATAGGTCCACCCTAGCTCAAATATCTCTAGGGATTAATTTAATTACTAATTTCATTGACATTTTAGCTAAATATTCACTGATTAAAATTTAGCGTTAAAGGACCCAAAACAATTAAATACCCAAGGTAATTAATTTCCACCAGATCAAGACAAGAGCAGGGTTTAAATTACAGTGAGGGAAAGAACATATAAATAAATTCAATAGAGCAAGGTCTCACTTACCCACTCCCAGCACTTGATTGAGAGTGTCTACCCCCAGGTTGCTAGGCAGCAACTACCACTAATAGATTCTAAAACAACTCAAATCCACAAGAAGAAACTTCTCTTTTATTAACAATTCCCAAAGGTCACAAGGTCCAAAAATTAGGGCTAGAAGTTTCAGTTAGGTTCAGGGAGCAATTTTCTCCCATACCCAACTCTCTAATAGGCTCAAATTTTCAACTGGATTTTTCTTCTTCTTAATGCTTCCAAAATTTCACTAAACCATTCCCAATGGATAGAAAATTTTCTCACCCTTCCGGTGATATAAAGAATTCCTCCTAACTTCTTACACAAGATATGAGTGGGCGGAGTTCTTAGTTAAAATTTTTCCCAAGGGGACACATGTCAAGAGGAGGGGAAAGCACCTCCAATGGGTTGGTGGGTCGCGGGGAGGCTTGGGGAATTTTTACCATTTCGCGGGCACAAATGAAAAGTTTCTTCCATTCTTCTGTAAGTCCCTAGTGGACATTGTCAAGTCCTGGCAAAAAAAAAGGAGTGGGGGAGGGAATTGGTGGAGCAGCTAGAGGATTTAGCACGTTGCGCCCGACGAAGGACAAAAGGGAGGAAGGGATGTGTGACTCTGCGCGCCCGTGGAAGAAGAAAATCCTGAGGTGGGGGCAGTGATGTGGGGCCGCAGGGAATCTTGTTAAATTATCCCAATGCCAAAAACCAAAGAAAATAAAGGGGTCCTCCCTCCCCGCTACAACCCGAAGGTGCCATGTGGCACCTTCTCATTGGTTGCGGGCCGATGGGGCTAAGATGGAAATTTTAAAAAAATTTAAAAAGAGAGTCAAGGGTTGAAAAGAAACTGTGCCTTCACTGTAGCTCCAGGAGGACACGTAGCGTCCTCTGATTGGCTTTGGGCTGGTGGAGAACCAAAATTTTTCCAAAAAAAATTCGAAGGCCAAAAATATGGGGAATTTTTGGGTTGTAGGCCCGCTAGGAAAATTTTTCCCAAATTTTCCCGCCAACGCACAAAAACTTCAAAGTGCCATAACTTGAGATAGAAAGCTCAATTTTGGGAAATTGAGGAATTTTGGAAAATATCTCGATGCCCTCTTTGCATAGGAAACATAGATTTTACTCTTAGATAACTTTTAAAGGGTCAATTTTGCAAAAAGGATCTGGAGGCTTATAATTAGTGAACTGACAATTTACAACTTCTCAATTTGGTTAGATTAGATCTTCTCCTTCACTCAACATGTCAAATAGACATGGAGGACTAGTCTAGGGAGGGTTTAGAGTGTTTTTGGAAAGTTAATTTGTTTAATTGATTCAAAATTGTATTTTTCCAACAAGTGACAAAAAAATGACTGTTGGAGGGATCAATTTCAAATTAGCAATGGTTAAGTTGTTTTCTTGATATTTCTTTGTCAATTTGAATTCTTAAATGTCTTGGCATACTAATCTATAACATTTTAAATTTGATTGTTAAGTGCAGGTATGAATTGTATAATTTTATTGCATTCGTTTTTACCAGTTTAAAATTATACACAGTGTCAGTGATCAATTTATTTGAAGGAGTTATTTATCATTTTTGTCCTATAGGTATGGTATTTAATACCTAAAATAATCCATTACCTTTTGATTCTAACAATTCATTTCCAAGTTAAATTACGAGTACTAATTTGAATTTTAATATAATTCCAAGGATATAAAAAAAACATAATTCCTTCCTACGCATTCTTCTTTCCAAAAGAGATTTTAATTCACAATAGAAATTCAATTTCAATACATTCATGCAAGTTTGAGAAGGTAGGGCATTCCTTTATTGACCTCCAAAAACAAATTTTCAACTTATATCTTTCTTTTATCTTCAAAATAAAATATATAATACATATAACCATTTTTCATGTTCCTTTCAAAACAGAGAACGGAATATAACTCTCTACATTTTACATTTCAATTTCAATCCTTCCTCATCAATACAAGAAACTTCTCATTTACAATAATTATACAAATCATCCACTTCAAATTGGGAAAAGATTACAATTAAAAGGGTATTCACAAGGGACTATCAAACTATATTTTTCCATTGCTCCAGAATAGTAGCACTCTCATTTTCTCTTTTCTCTGAGTTGATCACAAGAAAGAGGGGGAAAGGCAACAGTCTCCACCCACCCAAGACATCCAATGAAAGGAGAATCTTTCCTTCATCATTGGCCCTCGAACCCCAACCAAATTACAATACTAGATGCAATTCAACCCATAGCAAAAATTGGCTTCCACAACACAACATTCTTTCACACATGCACATCTCAATATAAAACATAACTCAATATGAAATAGTAGTTTACAACTATAATAGGAAACATTCAAATCACAACTCAAGCCTGATCATGCAAGCCAAAGGAGCAAGGACTATGGGAGAAGCTACTTATGCCTCCTAATTGGGAATTTGGGCATCCACCTATAATCATAATGCTAATATAACATATCATATCCCATTAGGATGAATGCAAAGAGTTTTAACAACTATGGGAGAAGCTTCTTATGCCTCCTAATTGGGAATTTGGGAATTTGAATTTAGGAGTCCTTGATGAAGAGAGATCTTTTTCCTTTCATTTTTTTAGGGATTAACAACACAAAAGTAAATGACAGAAAGGTAAGACACTGGTATTTATCAATATTAGAATAGCATGGAGTCACCACTAAGGATTTTCACCCTAGTTGTGAAAATGCACTACAATACTTTGTCAAATGTTTGCTAGCACTGAAAAATTTGCAAATCCTTATAAATCAAACCTTCTTCTTCTTAAATCAAACAATCACAATGCACCCAAAGTGTATGAATTGCTACGAAATGAAAAAAGTGCTAACAAAACTTGAAACCCTTATTTAAAACTTGCATATATGAAGCATAGAATGATATTTTAACAATGTAACAGCTCAAATACTTCCATACAAAAATGCTCAAACACTTCAAACACTTCAAAAACACCACAAAATTCCAAGAAGTCCCCGGCAGCAGCACCACTCGTGTTGGTATCCAAATTTTTTCTCCTTTTCATTATGAGCAGCACCATAGATATGTCATGGAGCTTTAAAAACAGATTAGACCATGTTGTATGTCATTGGTAGCTGGGGATATGGTTTAGCTGACACTCAGGTTTGTGGAGGAATGGATAACACTCCAATAGGACTTGATAGTTTCCTAGTTGTTTCGGGTTGTGCTTTGCAACCAAGGTAAGAGGACCTATTTTGTAATCTTGTAATGGTGAAGGAGATGAAGATGTCCTTCTCTTTGCTTGAAATTCTATGATGGAGACCTTGATGAAAACATGATCAACACCCCAGATCTGAACTCTCACAAGTTGTCACTTCTCAAAACATGGGTATGTTCTCAAAACAAGGAAAAGGTTATTAGAGACATTGGAAATCCTGATCTGTTATGCATAGTTTTGCAAATGGATTTTGATCTTCTTTGGGTATACAAATGCAAATCAGGGGTATTACATGATAGGATTTTTGTTTTTTAGATGATTTTTGGTGGAGGATTGACAAGGAAAACTAGGATAGATCAGATCTTTGACAATATCTATAATACTTGAACAACTATCAGATGAAATACCTCAAATAATCAGGATGTTCGTTGAAACAGAAGAGGCACAAATGGAAGCCCAGGTTGCACTCTTCACACAATATTTAAGAACTGATCACAAAATCTTGAAGTAAAGAACTCAATTAAACAAAAAAATCCTTGATCAAACCATGCCAAAGGTATCCCCAAAGGCTTACAAGAAATCTCTGCAGTCAAAGAAGGTAAAGTGATTTTAAATTTTTTTATCTCCTTATTAGATGAAGGCTTTTCTGAATATGAGATTGCAAATGCCACTAAACTATCAACCGTAAATGGAGATCCTAGGTGATTTGTAAATAATTTCAATGCAAAATTGCAACAAGAACAATTAAAATTATTTGCAAGCATTTAAAAATGATAACAAACACCATATTGCCCAAAGAAAACACATATTTAATTCAAAAAAATTTAGATTCAATAGCAGGGGAGAGTTAAATGAACAATATTAGAGTTGTGTGATGCCTATACACTTGTAACCAACTCCCACACATGAATTTATAACACATGAGACATTAACCTGGTTTTTTGGTGGATTTCTCATAAAATGAGCTTTCTCTCAGAATTTTTTCTCGTGAATCTCAATCTCCTCCTTTTAAAACTTCTCCAAAATGCATTATGTATCTCTTGCCATTGTGGAGCCTTCTTTCCCAAGCAAAGAATATGCCATGGGATCAATTCTGTTGCAACAATTTTTCATGATTTAATGAAAATGACATCAAACAGAAAAACACTTGTAGGTTGTCAGGTGTGCCAAAAAGATTAAATCATTACAAATATCAGGATCATTATTCATCCTGGAGTCACATTTTTCATAATTGAGGCATGAAAACACCCTTCATGATACCAAGAGTAACACCTGCAAAACCAGACACACAAGACTACATAGAAAAACACAGAATAATTTTTTTTTTTCCATGCTTGACACGTAATATGACACAACATGTTGTTACCAAGGTTACAACTAACTCTATGAACCACTTGATACAAGGATGACCACAAGGACAACAAGGAAACACTCACACCCATCAAGGACAATTCACTCTTCTCTTGACAAGACACCACAAAAGACAAACCACAATACATAGTTGCAGTTCAGGATGTCCCACTGAGAAAATATTCTTAAGGTTAATTATTCACTAACGGTATACCAAGACTTGAATTTGGGATCTAGAAGGTTCATGTTGTGTTTCTTACAATTCTTCTTATGGGGTGGGCTTTCTTTTCTTTTATACTTTTGAGCAACTATATTAATATCATCTCTAAAATGACATTTAGTCATTTAACTAGTTTACAAAGTACTATGAAAATGGTTAGAGAGAGAGAGAAGGTCAATACATTTTACCATGGTGATGTCTGTAGTTATTAACCGGTCTTTTAAAGAGAATAAAGAGTTAAACTGGATTAGGGTAATAATCTTCATTTATCTTTTTTTTTTGTTGATTAGATTCGACAAGGAAACACAAGACTTAATATGTCACAACACTGAAAATAAAGTTTAATCCATATCTTAATGTTAGCAAAGGTAGAATATTTTATGCTAGTAGAAGACTCCGTTCTTTTCAATAGGAAACTCTTAAAATTATTCAATAAGGAACAAACCTCCATAATTATTATTTTTATTCACTCAACTTATGAATTCATTTTCTGTTCTTTTATTCTTTGATTAACTTTTTGAAAGAGGATTTTCACCTACTAACATGTACATAGAATTACACTGATGTCAAGACCAAGGAGAGTTATAAAAGAATGAAAGTCTTATGACTTGAAAGTAGAAGCTGTCAGAGCAAAACGAGAGTGAAGAACATGGTTAAAAAACTTTCTATTCAACAAGGTACATAACCTTAAGGTGATCACAAGATTCAATAGAACTTGGCTGAGCATAAGAATGTGCCAAACATAATCAAGCCACACAACCACAATAGTTCATGACCGATAAATAATATTATCAAAAGAATGCTCCTAACAAGGTGAAGATTGAAACATTATTTGTCACAAAGATAATTACAATCTTACTACAACAGGACAAAGAAAATTTGTAACACATTAAACAAACATCCAAGGCAAGAGGCCTTCCAAATCCATTACAAGCATCATTGCAATAATTTCAACACATGTGACATTGTACAAGGAAAACACATAAAACAAACTAATGAAACCTTCAGAACTCTTCCCTCTATCAACAGGCACAAGCCATCTGCACAAGTATTAACTTGAGTCAGTTTGTAAGAACTGAGCATGTTAAGGCTACACATTGTAAGAGTTAGCTAACATTTTACAATATCATGAAAGGAATGTTCTAGTTCAAGAATCGATCAAAGTACAACCCACTAATCAAAATTTATTCACACGAGAAAGAGATTTATACAGCTAGCAAGGAGGGAGCAAAAACTTCTAGTAATAATGATAACTCTAAAATCAAGGCAAGACCTTATTGGTTAGGAACATAAAGGTAAAGAGTATTAAGATTCCAATCATGTAATCCTAGGGATTACGTGATTGAAATCTACTACCGCATCCGCCCATCCAAAAAAGCAGGGAAACAAGGGAAGTCAAAGACATATTAATTCCGATCATAGATGCGAAACAAAATAAGGTTATCTAATCCTTCCAGGAGGAAGGTTTCATAGCAAAAGGAAGCGTAACACACAATATATATATATATATATATATATATATATATATATATATAGTTTCATTTTTAAGCAAAAATTTTATAACCTCCTCCTGATAGGATTCTGAAAAAAGGAAGTAATGAATGCTAACATAATCAAAGCCACTCTTCAGATGCATTAAACAGTCACAAACATCCATTAATCTACCAACAAAATTCATCATAGTCGTCAACTTTTCTAAACAATATAAGGGAAGGGTAACCCCAAAAGTCATTAATAATTTTTCAAAATTCCAAAAACATCATACATACTGAAAGATGATTATATTAAACGAAGCCACAAAACAGGACATTGAACAACCAATTCCGATAATATAGGATAATCAAGTTTGCATTCAAAGGGTTAAATACACGATAGGTAATACACCATCGAGACCCCATTCTCTAATAATGCCTTACCACGAGTGCAACCAAAAACAAGACAACACACATATCCATCTGGGGTGGTTTCCCAGTGTAATCAGGAATTGAAAATTTCAAGAGCTTTGTATCAATGGTGAAGTGAATTTAAACTATTAATAACTCCACAAGGCCTTTTGGAACAAGTCAACCATTTTTGAGATAATTGATACCATAAACCATGAGAGAAATATATCAGTATTGAATCTCATGGTACTCCCCTTTCTTCCAATACTACGGAGAGCATCTCTTTTCTCTAATATGTTGTCAAGGCACAAAAAGGAATACTCTCGAACACAAAAGTACAGAAACCCTGATCTTTTCCTCTTATTCTAATGATATAGAGAATGATATTCCATACTAAGGCATTATAGATATTCATCATTATAAGGTAAATGAAAAATATATTTCCTCAATAACACCATAAATAATAGATACACAACCATTCACATAAAGGAATTACCACAAGCAAATTGTACATATTCCGGGAGTTTTATTTTATTGTTTATTTTTTATTTTTTTATTTTATTTTCCTTCATTAATTATTGAAGAACCTTCCATTTACCTAGAAGACACAATTACTTAATTATGGGGGGCTAACCCATGTACCAATATCATTTCCAACTCATAGTGAAAATGCCCACAGTAATATTAGACAAACATTGGGCAAGGGCTAACGTTCTCAATTCTAAGAGCCCGTAAATAAAAAATTGGGGTTAAATCCCAGAATTAGCAATACCAAAGGCTCGATACGGAGCCATCATAGGTCATGACATCGAATCCCCAAGTGTTATTTTCACCAAAAAAAAACAAAAATAGTCTACCTATTGTTATAACAGGTTACAACATAAACATACAACAGAAAATCCACAGTATTATAGGTCAAACCTCTAGGTATGGCCCAACCAAAATAAATTATTCCTCGTACATAATAACAAAAAGACAAATCGACCAAAATTTACTAAACAAGCTTTACCAGTCATATAGTAAACCATCGAATACCCACATGTCATCGCAAGTTTCTAATAGAGTAAGTTAAACAAATAAACTCAATAATGTTCGCTTTATTGCTAACTTGGTCGAATCACACAAAAAAAATGCAAAAGCCCATTATACACATATGAAATGGAGTAATCCATAAGGAGGAAAAGGAACATCTCATGCAAAGCCAACATTTTAGAAGGAGATTAAAAGGAACAACCAACACACTCAAGCAACAATAAAATAACCACAAAAACCTTTTTGCTAGGTGCCATTTCAGGAAGAAAGAATATTCATTTCAAGATAGTAAAAGAAGGTAGAAAATTATTGTAAGGTATAGATTTAACATGCCTGAAATGCATTCTCCATTTGCTTCCACATTTTCTACCTATTGGGAATTCAAAATGGCTCATGGCTCACCTTTTATGTACAGGAAGGGGTATGCAGCAAAACAAAATGCCCCTAGTTCATGCCAGCAAGATTCAACACCCTTAAAATGAGACACAAGTCTATAATTTCCCTTCTTCAGCATAAGTTTCTTTCCCACTAGGCACTCCATCTCTGCAAGGGGTTCTCAGCCCAACAAAATGCACTACCAGTGGCTAGGGAAAGAGCAGGTCACAAAACTACAGAGTAAATATTATGCGGCCAGCAAGGGGATGGATGTTTCTTCCACCAAATGTGTCCCAAAAGAAAAAACGTGCATGGAAGACCACAACCAAACACATTGAAATAAAAATAAATGTAGACCAGGACCATCCACCAACCACCAACTAACAACCCAGTTAATTGCAAAGTGAGGCAAGCGATAAAGTGGCACCCTGCGGAGGATAAGGGGAAGAGTAAATATTTAAAATGTTTTCTTTATTTTGTTGGTTGAAATTCATTAAACGCACAAGAATAAATCATAATAACCTCCAACTTTCAGATGCCCATTGAGGTGTGAAAGAACACGTACCTTAATACATTATTACATGTGGAAGCAGATTTAGTAAGGAAACTACGGTTTTGGGTACAATTATTCATGCTATAGAAGGTGCAAAATTCTACCATAAGTTTAATGTCAAAGATACTTGATTTCTTTTAATTTTTTACATGATGCTATCTAGTTTGAAAAAAAAATGGAACAAGACAACCCGAGAAGATAGGATCACACACAAACGGCCAAGCAAGAACGAGAAAGAATTAAATTCTCCATTACTCTAAATGATAAAACAACATGATCACAAGCTACAACAATCGACGGGAGAACTAGAGATTGTCATTACGACGGTAACACAAGGAAACAACTAACTATGGCACCATAATGGAAAAAATATTCCTTTACGTGAAACAAGGTTCATGCTACATGAAAATATCAATAATAAAATAGAACATCTTAAACCTGTAATTAATAATAGTATTGAAAAAAATTGACACTAAAATCAAATAATCACCAATTCAAAATTCCTTTTGTAATACTATTATTATCATTATTATATATATATATATATACATATATATACATATATATATATATATATATATATATTCTATTATTGTTAGGATTAAAATAAGAATAATTATAATAATTAATCATATTAATAACAATCAATAGGAAAGATCGAGAAATAAAAAACAAGATTTTCTCTTAATAAAATAATCGCGCGGAACATTATGTGGGCCAACAACAGAAAACATTGAAACCAACACAAGAAGGAATGATGAAGAGGGAGAATTCCAATTGTTCTCTATAACAAGGGCGAAACCAAAAAAATATCAACAGGGGCACAATAATGTTAAACACTTGGCAACATGATTGTTGAAGAAGAAAAAAGAGTAACGATGAATGGGGCATTAGAGATCGGATCACCACCACAGATAATCAGGAGTATATTGTGGCAGGGAAATGTGATGTCATCATTGATGGACGCTGGACAGGAGAATATATATTGCTATGTATATTGCTATTGCCCCAATGAATACAGAATGATGCCTTTATATAGGCTGATAGAGACTGTGCGAGAGAGGGAGACAGTTATATGGTTATCAAAACCGATCACTAACAAATACTAACGCACATGTATTATTTATCTAACATTCCCCCCCTTAATACATTGCTCTTACAAATGTACCCCGTAAATAAATCAAACTTCACCTTGCCGAGAGGCTTGGTGAGAATATCTGCAATCTGAGAATCAGTAGGGCAGTACTGGAGCTGAATTTGGTGGTTCAAGACCTGTTCACGAATGTAGTGACATTTAACCTCAATATGCTTTGTTCATTCATGAAAAACAGGATTCTTCACAAGCTTCAACACACCTTGATTGTCGCAGTGAATGATGGGAGGTTTCTCTTCAGGAATCCCTATATCTGCAAGAATGCGACGTAACCAAATTGCTTCGCACACAGCTCCTCGTGCAGTGCGGTATTCAGCCTCAGTGGATGAGAGAGAAACAACAGTTTGCTTCTTGCTGATCCACGAGATAGGTCCAGATCCGAGATGAAAAACATATCCTGAAGTGGATTTCCTGTCATCAACGGATCCTGCATAGTCCGAGTCTGTATATCCCTGTAAGAAGAACTAAGTGTTCTTCTGATACTCCAGACCAAAGTCAACTGTACCTCGGACATATCTCAACACATGCTTTGCTGCTATCCAATGACATTTCTTCGGCTCCTGCATAAATCTGGAGAGATAGCTCACCGCAAAGAAAAGATCTGGTCTGGTATAAGTCAACTAAATGAGACTCCCCACAAGCTGCCTGTAGTGAGTGCCATCTACCTGTGGTGAATCCTGGAATCTAGATAGTTGCAAACCTTTTTCCATAGGTGTGGACATTGGTTTACAATCTGACATCCCATACTTTTCCAGGAGTGTCTTGGCATATTTCATCTGGGAGACGAAGATATGATTCTTCTTCTGCCATATCTCTAAGCCAAGACAATAGTGAAGTAGCCCCAAATCAGTCATGTCGAAGGATTTCTTCAGATCATTCTTTACATCATCAACAAGATTGTCAGAACTTCCTGTGATCACAAGATCATCTACGTACAAAACCAGAATGACAATCTCTGTTCCTACCTTCTTGATATACAAATTTGTATCTGAGGGGCTACAAGTGAATCCATGCTGCAATAGGTGATCATCAATTTTTATATACCATGCCCTAGGTGCTTGTTTAAGTCCATAAAGAGACTTTATCAGATGACATACCTTGTGTGGTTGATGCTCGTCTACAAACCCTTCAGGTTGGGCCATGTTCACTTCTTCTTGCATATCACCATTTAGAAAAGCACTCTTGACATCCATCTGCTGAAGTTTCCATCCATTTTGTGCTGCCAGTGCACATACAACTCTGATGGTTTTGATCTTCACAGTGGGTGCAAAGGTCTCGTCATAGTCAATTCCTTCTTGCTGAGCATAACCCTTTGCAACAAGTCGTGCTTTGTGTTTGTCAATTGAACCATCTGCCTTATATTTTGTTTTGAAAATCCATTTACAGCCAATGGATTTCTTACCTGGAGGTAGATCGACAAGTTCCCACGTCTGATTCTGAATCAGGGAATCATATTCAGCATCCATAGCCTGTTTCCACTGTGGTTGGTCTAATGCCTCACGAACAGTGTCAGGTTCGGTGCTCTCAACAACTGAACTCATGAGTGCAAAATTTACCTCATGTCTTGCTTGACTTCGTGTTCTAACTCCCGTAGAAGTACCAGGAAGTGAGTTCAGGTGTGCATCCCTGATAGTACTCTGGACCCATTTCGGACGTTGGCGCTGCTGATGTGAAGATGTGTTTTCTAGTGTGCCAAGATCAACGAACAAATCTCCACTCAGCTCTTCTTCTCTCTGAGAAGAATCATCTTGCTCATCATCTGGATGTGTGAGCAATCTATGTGACGAGGTCGGTACTGGATCTCCATTGTGTGGTAAGGAGTCAAAGGACGACTCATCACATACCACATCTCGACTGTCGTAGATCTTCTTCGTCTCAGGTTCCATGAGACAATATGCGTTTGAGGTAGTACTATACCCCAAGAAAAGACATGGCAGTGTCTTTGGATTGATCTTCTTCCTTCTTTTATCTAGAACATGCATATTTGCAGTACAACCAAAAACTCTTAAATGATGAATAGAAGGTTTATGACCTGTCCATACCTTTTTCGGTGTCTTGTTCTGCAAGATCTTCGTGGGTGCCTGGTTGAGTAAATACACTGCTGTCTGGACTGCTTCTGCCCAAAACTGATCCTCCAACTTGGCGGTCGAGAGCATACAACGAGCCATCTCCATGATAGTCTTGTTGTGGCGCTCGGAAATCCCGTTCTGTTGGGGCGTGTAGGGAGCAGTCAAATGTTGTTGAATGCCATGCTGCTTCAGGTATGCTAAGAACTTCTTTGACACAAATTCCCCCCCTCGATCTGAGCGGAGGAGAAGAAGAGGCTTCCCAGACTACCTGGTGGCTTGCTGGTAGAAGGTTTGAAAATTTACAAGTGCCTCACTCTTCTTCCGAAGGAAATATACCCATATTTTCCGTGAGTAATCATCAATGATGAGCTGAAAGTACACAAAACCTTGAAAGCTAGTTGGCAGGGGTTTGCACAGATCGGTGTGAACGACCTGAAGATGCTCTGTAGAATGATAAGAGCTCTGTTTGAATGGACCTCTATGTTGTTTGCCCGCAAGACATCCTGAGCAAACAGGTAAGGAATGGGAGAGTGGAGGAAGCCCTCTTACCATTTCCTTCGCACTGAGTTGATGCAGAGCCCCGGCAGAAAGATGACCATATCGAAAGTGCCAAAGTGCAGTGGACTCTGCCGTTGATGCAGAGAGAGCAACGCTAGATGAAGTGACCGCATCCAGTGTAAATAGACGGCCCTTCAGAAATGCTTGAGCAAGGACTGACTCTCCCTGGGAAATGATGCAGGACTTGACCCCTTTTTCAACAAAGAATTCAACCTGCATTCTATGGTTAAGAAGTTGACTTACAGACAAAAGATTTGAAGTCAAACCTGGAACATAGAGCACCTTTGTCAGTGTACATCTTCATGTTCCAAGAGGAATGATGACATCACCAATCCCTGCTGCAATATACTCTTGATTGTCTGCAATGGTGATCCGATCTCCAGTGGGCCGGTCACTCAGAGTATGGAACAACTTCTTGTGGCCAGTCATGTGTTTGCTGGCACCTGAATCAATCAACCAGACATCTTCTGACGGCTGCGAAGTCTGTGAGACTAGAACAATGTCAGAATGAGTCGTATCTAGTACCTCTTCATCTGAGGTGGCTTCCTGCTGAGCAGCAATGTGGCCCTTCTGCCTCTGATTACGAGCATGCCATCGGGATTTCTTAGAATATCCGCGGCCAGAAGTGCTCTCTTCGCCAGAATTTCCATACTTGCGACCGTTGTAATAACAGTTCGCAGTCGTGTGCGTATCCGTGGAGCAAATGTGGCACCATCGATCCGCCTTATGATTATGCTGCTTCTGGGGTGGCCGCTATGAAGATGGCTGCTGAGCATGCTGCTTCTGATTTTGGGGGGCTGATTGCCCTTTCTGAGGCTTATGTTTTTTCCTCGTGATAAGAGCCTTATCTTCGAAGGCTTCTTGTACATTTTGTATGGCTTCTTCTTGCTGGAGATAATTCACCAGGGTTGCAAAACTCACCTCCTATTGAGTAATTGTCAACGTGGTGATCAGTGTCCGAAAGTGTGACGGAAGAGCTCACAGGGTGAGTGGGACAAGCAACTTGTCGTCCACTGGTTCTCCAAGTGCAGAGAGTTCTGCACGTAACTCAGCTACACGCCGCAAGAAGGCTTCTACTGATTCGCCTTCATGCATACTCATCGTATGAAGCTTTGTCTGAAGTTGCAACTTTGTCGTCAGATTCTTAGCTTCGTAGATGGTACACAATGTGCTCCAAGCCTGAGAAGAAGCACTTGCTTCTCGAATGTATGGCTGCACCTCATCAGAAAGACTGAGGGTGATGAGCATGAGTGCTTTCGCATCAGCCTTTTCATATTTTTCCAACAGATCATCGTCTGCAGGAGGGGCGTCTTTGCCAGAGACAATCCCCCAAAGGTCTTCGAATTGAAGAATCGTCCGCATTTTGGTTTTCCATGCGGCAAAATTTGGCCCTTTCAAGAGTTGGGCATCTGATAGCAATATTTTTGGAGCAGACATTTTTCAAAAAAATCAAAAATGTATCTTTATTTATTTATTTATTTTTCAAAATGGCTACAATGCTTACTGAAGGAATCTGTCCCGAAGATGGGCTCTATAGGCTCGTGCAGTGAGACGCCGACACTCCTATGGGCGTTCTATTTCGCGTTCGTCATCTGCATCATAACCACGTTCAAGTTCTGCATGAATTCGCCATGCTTGACATCGAACGTCGAACCAGAAGTATTCCAACAGTCCTTGGCGCACAATCTCGTCAAAGAGAATGTTACCAGTGTTGTGTAGCTCGTTGACCAAGGCAAAAAATAGCCCAGTGGTGTCCTCGTTGTCATTCAATGCCCAAATATTTGGTGCATTGCTCGCGGTGCTTTGTGCATCAGAAATTTGCGACATATGCGCACACACTGTTTTGAAATTTGCTGACTTTGCTTACACGTAGCAGTCACAAGCACGAATCTTTCTCAGTCTTCTTCTCCTTCAGGCACGCAGCAAAGAAACGGGACTCCAACTTGCTGGGCAATGTTTGCACACTCCTTCACGCACCTCCTTCAACGAGATAGCACCTCCTTCAACGAGACAGGCACACTCCTTCACGCGGGAACAGGCAACTGCACCAGCAAGCAACGTTTTTCTTCACGCCTCCTTTATGCGGGACCTCGGCCTCTCTTCCTTCATGCACACATGTTCCTGGCCTCCTTCTTCATGCCTTCTCACGCACAGTAAAGATGAAAACGGGACAGCACGCACAGGCTCTCCTCAGGCAGCACGCACAGCACAAGAAATGGCGTTTCCAGCACGCACAGCAAAAGATGCACCAACAAAGAACTCCACGCACATGTTCACTAGTTTGCAAAAATATCACGTTCTTGCTGCTCCTCCACGCTAATCCACGTAGGTCAAAGCGTGCACAGTCAGTCAAAACACCAAAATGGACACTTCCACGCACAGCCACAGCCAAAACGGATGCAACCACACACAGCACGCAATCAAAACAGACAGATGTCCACTCACGAAGGTGCTATATGTTCTAGGTTTGACTTCAAATATTTTGTCTGTAAGTCAACTTCTTAACCATTGAATGCAGGTTGAATTCTTTATTGAGAAATGGGTCGAGTCCTGCATCATTTCCCAAGGAGAGTCAATCATTTCTCAAGCATTTCTGAAGGGTCGTCTATTTACACTGGATGCGGTCACTTCATCTAGCGTTGCTCTCTCTGCTTTAAACGGTGGAGTCCACTGCACTATGGCACTTTCAATATGGTCATCTTTCTGCCGGGGCTCTGCATCAGCTCAGTGCCAAGGAAATGGTAAGAGGGCTTCCTCCACTCTCCCATTCCTTACCTGTTTTCTCGGGATGTCTTGCGGGTAAACAACATAGAGGTCCATTCAAACAAAGCTCTTATCATTCTACAGAGCATCTTCAGGTCATTCACACCTATCTGTGCGGACCCTTGTACCAGCTAGCTTCTAAGGTTTTGAGTACTTCTAGCTTATCATTGATGATTACTCATGGAAAATGTGGGTATATTTCCTCCAGAAGAAGAGTGACGCACTTGCAAATTTTCAAACCTTCTACCAGCAAGCCACCAGGCAGTCTGGGAAGCCTCTTCTTCTCCTCCACTCAGATCGAGGGGGGGAATTTGTGTCAAAGAAGTTCTTAGCATACCTAAAGCAGCATGGCATTCAGCAACATTTGAATGCACCCTACATGCCCCAAAAAAATGGGATTTTCAAGTTCACCACAACAGGACTATCATAGAGATGGCTCGTTGTATGCTCTCGACTGCCAAGTTGGAGGATCAGTTTTGGGTAGAAGCAGTCCAGAACAGCAGTGTATCTACTCAACTGGGCACCCACGAAGATCTTGCAGAACAAGACACCGGAAGAGGTATGGACTGGTCGTAAACCTTCTATTCATCATTTGAGAGTTTTTGATTGTATTGCATATATGCATGTTCCAGATAAGAGAAGAAAGAAGATCGCTCCAAAGACACTGTCATGTCTTTTCTTGGGGTATAGTACTACCTCAAAGGTATCTCATGGATCCTGAGATGAAGACCTCTTCGAGATCTCGAGATGTGGTATGCTGATCAGTCATTTTTTCATTCTTCACTGCCATCCCCTTTGGCATTTCCAGTCATACACTTCATATATGATTGCTCACACATTTATGTTTGATGTGGTACTAGATGATTCTATTTTTAGAGAGAAGTTGTGCTGAGTGGAGACTTTTTCGTTGCATCTTGGCATAGTACAAATTCATCCTCATTTACATCGTTGGATAGCACCAACATTTGATATCGGGTCCCAGATTATGTTACTATAATGGAAAGTAGGTTTGTACAACCTGTAGTCACTCTATGGTACTGTCTACGGGTTATGTTAAAAATGAATTTTAGAAGACAATTAGATAAATCTATGCTACTCATGAAACAACCATGTTGAGAGCAATTATTTGTCGATTCTTTCGTGAGGCTTTATGTGACCAACCAAGTGGAAATAGGGCTAATGGATGCTGAATTATTGATTCCCTATTCAGAGATGATGGGAGAATGTGACCGATCTACGTCCATGGAAAAAAAATCCATTCATGCAAATGGAAAATCCCAACAAAATTTTCAGTCTTTTTCGATTTTAATCAACATGACTCTATGCATGGACTTGAATGCAAAGGGATATGCTAAGCATGAAGTGTTTTGAATATTTGAGCCAAAGAGACCTGTGCACGCAAAAATCTATGCCCATGTCTCACATACCATCAGAGATATCAAATGTTCTTCAGCACATTATGTTATGGGATTTGCATCAATAGATGGATTGTCCAGAGTATCCTAACTAAGAAAACATAAATGGTGATCATCATATGTACAAGTGTACATGGCAACAACACATGTAGGCTATTTTTTCCTCTTGACAACTGTTCATTAAAGTTAAGTCATCTAATAATAGTCTCTTAATGATATTCATATAAGTAATTAGGGCATCTATGATATATATGTGTATGATTTTTTACATGATTGCAGCATGTTGTTGTCCATCCTCTTATGCCCCCTCAGTTTCAAATAATTAACATATTGTGTATCCTAGAGAAGGTATGAAAGTAAATATGTTTTACATATGTTGGTAATAGTTGTACGTATTTTTATTTTTATGTTGTAGTTAGTGAAGTTCTGAAAACTCCCATGCGATGAGTAAAGAATGAAAGGAGAAATCACTTCGAATGAAGATTTGAAGGGACTACTAATCATCGTTATTTTTTGGAATAAAAACTTTAAGCAGAGAGAAGAATCGTATAACAAAACACATGATGAAACATGCCATATGACATCTTAAAAAAGTAGTGGGATGTCAGATTGTAAACTAATTTTCCATTCTTTGAGTGGAAACATATTTGCACGCTACCTAAAAGTTTTAGTTTGACCACAGTGTAGATCACTGACTAAGAGAGCTCATGTGGCAAGTCTCATTTACTTTTTTTTTGTCATCATACCATTGATCTTTTCTTTGCAAGTGAATGCTATTTCCCATGCTATCATAGATAACCAATCAAAGAATATGTTATTGTATAGCAGCACACATGTGATGCAGATATGTCCACAAGTTCATTGACTTTGGTCTGGATGTATCCTAACAACACTCAGTTCTTTACATAACAGGGATATAAGACCGGAATGATGTAGGATAAAATTGATTGTTTTTGTGAAGATCAAGTGTCAGGATAATTTTTACATGATAGAAGAGTTTTAGTTAGCCATATCTATGGATGTAGATTTCACACAATTCAAGCTGTTGTTGTTCTCTAAAAAATTGAAAATTAAATATATTTTGCATGATGGAGCTGTGTGCGAAGCAATTTGGTTACGTCACATTCTTGCAGATATATGGGATTCTTGAAGAGAAACCTCCCATGCATCATTCACTGCGACAATCAAGGTGTGTTGAAACTTGTGAAGAATCCGTAGGTAAGAGAGCATGAACGAACAAAGCATATTGAAGGGTCAAATGTCACTACATTCAATGAACAGGTCTTGAACCACCAAATTGCAGCTCTGAGTACTGCCCTACTAATTTTCAGGTTGCAGATATTCTCACCAAGCCTCTCATAAGGTGAAGTTTGGATTTTTTAGGGTTTCTATTTGTAATCCATAGTTGTATAAGGATAGGAATTGTTAGACAACTTAGTTCTGCCAGCAAAAATACCTTATGTTTATAATACCTGTGGTTCCCATCATTCAACACTCTCACTGAATCCTCTCCTGTAAGTGCCTAATCTGGCTCTAATATTTAACAAAACCCCACCTACCTCTAATAATTGAGGTAAAAATCATTGTCTGTTATAGGAAATACATGGATCAATCATCATTTTAACAATTGATCATCTTTAGTGTTTTTTTCTCAATTTCATATATACGTGTAAACCAATGTATCATCATTAACATTTCCCAAACCTCTAACAGGGTGTAAGAATCCTTGTTGAGGTTGATTTCAAACGATCTTCCAGCTTCAAATTGATCATCATCATCCCCATCATTATTATCACTTGGACTCAACATTTCCACCATCATCATTGTCCTTTTCGTCATCGTCACAATCGTTGTCTTCGGTTTTTTGTTTTTGTTTTGATCATTATCATGAGTCATTGTCACAATTTTTTAGAATCGACTATAATCATTCCCCATCATTATTATTACCACATCATTTCCACCATCATCATTGTCCTTTCGTCATCATCACAATCGTCATGTCTTCGGTGTTGTTTTGAAAAAATCGTTGATCATAGTCATTGTCAAATTTATTGATGATCGATATAATCATTGTCATCATCATTCTCATCTTTATTGTCATCATCATCATCCTTTTCATTATTATCACACTATCACTACCAAAACCATCATTGCTCATTACGTTCGTTCTCCTTGTCATCGTCATCATTATCATCAATATTAAGTTATTATACTAAAATTGATATTATTATTACAGATTTATAAAAAGAAAAAACTCTTATTATTAACACTATATTATTAGCTATATTATAGTAATAGTAATGACATCATTATCCTTATCATTGTGGTTATTCACATCTTAATGTGGTCATTGTCATCTGTTCACCTCATCCTTGTCATAATGATCATCACCGTCTTCGATGTGGTTGTCATTTCATCATAATCTTAGTCTTTTTGGACATTTTCATGATTGATTTAAGTTTCTTGACCACTATCATCATCATTATGATCACCATCTTCCAAAAATCATATATAATATAAATGATAATATATAGAATAAATTTTAATGTATATTATAAATTAAAACAATAATATCTATTATATAATTTTTTAGAAGTGAGGGCCTATAAATATACTATTTTAACTATTTTTGGTTTTTCCTTATATAATTTTTGTTAATTATTTAAAAGCGATATTATAATATATATAGTATTGTATTCTATTATTTATTTAAAACTATAGGCCATCTTATAAATATAATATTTTAGTTTGTTCTATATCTAATTTTTTTAATGTAATTATTTGAAAGTGATATTCTATTATAGACAATTTAAAATATTGTAGTGAATATCTAATATTACTAATTATTATAAATGATTTTCCACAAAGCAACGCAACAATTTATTCATGAACCAAAGCATATTCTTATAATTATTTAAAAATGGCCCTTATAAAATAATGTTTTAGATTTTCCAAGATATATAGTTTTCCTATTTAATTATTTTAACCCATTTCATTATTTTCTATTTAGATTTATATGTATTCTTGGTAATCTAATTTTTATTGGGAAAGAGGGCCCATGGAAAGTGATATTTGTATAATATAAGGTACATGAATATAAAGTGAATCATATGAAAATTATCCAAAATAACGTTTATTATAAATTATAATATATTTTACTGGGGAAATATACTATACATTTTATCTAACTTCAAAATTATCAATTAGGAAATATGTAAATAAAATTTAAAATGCCAGAACATATTCAATGTAATTTTTAAAAGTGAAGCATGAATTAGATTTGATCCATAATATTATATAAAATACCTTTAATATCTTATGTAATTTTTTTAGAGTCTATCCACTTATAATATATCACCCATGCATTGATTAATTAGATTGGGGAATTGGGTTGGACACCATTGATGTTGTATGAATAATTAATTTCCTTTAATTGTCTCATGGTTGGAATTAGAAAACAACTTCACTTAATGTCAGAATGAAACTCCATATGTACTGATTCAACTCCTCAAATACCTTTTCATCAAAATTACTGGTGGAAATTCATTCATATATTTTCTCGATTGAACATCCAATATAACTTATGTATGTAATTATTTTATATTTCACGCATTGTAACTTGTCTAATGATGTAAAGATGTAATTTTATCCATGTTATCTCTCACAAAACAATTAATCATCGGAAAATATTTCAATCTATATGGAAAAATTATTAGCGATACCCCTACTTCTTGAGGAAAACTTATCGTGTCTACCTTTATATTTATATTGACCCTTCTTAGCATGTGTCCCTTATACAATTTGTTGACACAATCCTATCAACATTTGTTCAACTTGATTTCATTTTGCAATTTCTGGTGGTTTTGGCCTTGGATCCATATTGGAGATAACTGAAAATCAGTGATGAACATTCTCTTGTTACCATCTATTACACACTGGTCTTCAGGTGTTCGAGAAAATTTTATTCCAAAAGGTAGCATTCTTGACTAATATAACAATGATTGGAGAAGAAAGGTACATCAAGACCAAACATTCGAATTAATCATTTGGATGGTAGGAAATCTCTCCCAACTATTCCATTGGGATCAAATATATTTCAATATTATATCTCAATATGCAAGTTTTGCATTCTTCTTCTTCTAGGTTTATTTGTTGATGCCTCCTGTTAATGATTATTATGATTCTTCTTCTTCTCATTGCTCGTGTTAGTTGTAATGTTGTCTCCTCTTGCACACAATTATTATCTACATTATCTCTAACATCGACATCTAGAAATATCTTGGCCCACAGTTTTCAAGTTTGGAGCATACAATACAATGATGTTGAATTTCCTCCCCATTAATCAATGTCATTATTGTTAATAAAACATTATTAATAATTTTATTAATATTATTAGTAATATCATGTTATCGTCATCTTAATCATACCTCATTTTCACAAGTCGTCATCGTCTTTAGTGTTTTTTCTCATTTTCATTGCCAATCATAATCATTGTCATCCATTTTCACGATCGATAATCATTTTCATCAGCATTGTCATCCTCGTTTCATTATCATCATCCCCATCATTATTATCACCACTGTCATTTCCACCATCATCATTGTCCTCGTCAATCATCGTCACAATCGGCATCGTCTTCAGTGTTGTTTTTGTTTTCATCATTATCATAGTCATTGTCATCATTTTTTACAATTGATGTAATCATTCCCCATCATTATTATCACCATCATTATTTCCTTTTCATCATCGTCACAATCATCATTGTCTTGATGTTGTTTTTGTTTTCATCATTATCATAGTCATTGTCATCATTTGCCAACAATCTTTATTTTCATCATCATCACCCTAGTCAATTATCACTGCTATCACTACTACCACCATCATTGTTGTTACCATCGCTGTCGTCATTCGTCATAATCATCATTATCATCAATATTAATCTTACTACTAAAACTCATATTATTATTATGATTTATAAAAATAAAAAACTCTTATTATTAACACTATATTATTATTATATTAATATTTCATAGTAAATCATCATAATAAATCCCCATCTTCTGGGGGGTCATTTTCATTGCTTTCACCTCATCCTATGTCATAATGATCATCCATCGTTTTCGACGTGGTGGAATCATTTCATCGTAAATAGTGGTATCGACACCAATGACAAAAGATGTTTGTTGACCACTATCATCATCATTATGAATCACCATCTCCATGATCATATATCAATATAAATGAGCAATATATAGCTTAAATTTTAATGTAATTCATAAATTAAAATAATAATATCTATTATATGAATTTTTTAGAAGTGATGGGCCTATAAATTACTATTTTAACTATATGGTGTTTTACCGAGGAATATAATTTTTGTTATTATTCAAAAGCGATATTCCCTTAGGTTGTTTCTTTATTTAAAATGAGGGACCTGATAAGTATAATATTTCAGGTTATTTCTACATATAATTGGTTTTCATGTAATTATTTGAAAGCGATATTCAATTATATAAGGATATATTATAGATAATATTATTTAATTTAAAGTGAGGTCTCCTATGCAAATATTATTTTACAGCTTTTCCCTATGAATATTCTTGGTAATTATTTAAAACTAGGGACCTTATAAATCATAATATTCTCCAGATTTTCCTCTATATAGTTTTCCTATTTAATTCATTTTAACTCAGAAAATTTCTCCATTTAATTTATATGTATTTTTGGTAATTATTCTTTTATTAGACTCCTCCACTCAATATATATGTATATATATATATCGTGAATATAAGGTAATTAACTTTTCTTACTGCAATATTTATTATATTTACTCAATATAAGGTACTCGTATATATACTATAAATTGTTAATCATATATAATAAATTACAATATAATATATAGTTGAATATAATTTAAAATCCAGACCATATTCTTAAGTAAACTGAGTGTGATATTACATTTGATTTAAACTACCATTGATGTTGTATGAATAATTATATTTTTCATTTGTCTTCATGGTCGGACCTAGAAATGAACTTGTTCGTTGTTCGCATGCAAACTCCATATGCACTGAGTTCAACTCCTCAAATACATTTCCCAGAATGAGGTGGAAGTTCATTCATAGTATTTTCATTGAACTGAACATCTCAATAGAACTTATCATGTTCTATTTTATATTTCAGCACATTGTAATCTTGCTCCTATTGACTGTAAATATGTAATTTGTTCCATGGTTGATCTCTCCTCCGAAAAATAATCATCGGAAAATATTTCAATCTATAGGGCAAAATATCAAGCAATTTCGACTTACACTTTTGAGGAAAACTTATCAGTGTGACATTTATATTTTATTGACCTCCTGTCACATGTGTCACTTACTAGATTGGGTTGACACGGGCTATCAACATTTCCTCAACTTGAGTTAAGTTTACAATTTATTGTGGTTATGGCCTAGGATTCATATTGTTTGATGTTTAAAATCAATCATGACCTTTCTCTTGTTGGCATCTTTACACTGGTCCTTCAGGTGTTCGAGAAACTTTTATTCCAAGGTAGCATTCTTGACTAATATAACACATGATTTCAGCAAAATTATCAAGACCACGTTGATAAATCATTTGGACTACAATTCAAATCTCTCCCAACCATTCATTGGGATCAAATATATTTTGTTCTATCTCAATATACAAGTTTTGCATTCTTCTTCTTCTTAGGTTTGTTTGTTGATGCCTCCTGTAAATGATTATTCTGACATTCTTCTTCTTCTCGTTGCTCATGTTTTTTGTAATGTTGTCTCCTCTTGCACACAATTATTATCTTCATTATCTCTAACATTGACATCCATTATATCTTGGCACAAGTTTTCAGGTGTTTGGAGCATCACAATACAATGATGTTGAATTTCCTCCCCCATAATCATTGTCATTATTGTTAATAAAAAATTATTACTATAATTATGAATAGTATTAGTAATATCTCGTTATCGTCATGGTTCTCATCATTTTCACAATCGTCATCATCTTTAGTGTTTTTTTCATTTTCATTGCCTATCATAATCATACTGTCATCATTTTCACGATCTGATTCAATAATCAATTGTCATTTTGTTTTCATCATCATCATCCCCATCATTATTATCACCACTATCATTTCCACCATCATCATTTTCCTCGTCATCATCATCACAATCGTCATCGTCTTCGGTGTTGTTTTTTTTTCATCTTTATCATAGTCATTGTCATCATTTTTTACGATGATATAATCATTCCCCATCATTATTATCTACTTCCACCATCATTTCATCATCATCATTGTCTTCTTGTGTTTTTTTTTTATCATTATCATATTCATTTAATCATTTCCCTTGACAATCGATATAATCATTGTTCATCATCATAAAATCACCTTTAAGTCATCATCATAATATATCAAAATATCACTACCACCACCAAAATGGTCGTTACCATGTTGTAATCATTTCATATATCATCATTATCATCAATATTAATCTTACTACTAAAATTGATATTATTATTATGATTTATAAAATAAAAAATCTTATTATTAAGAACACTATATTATTATTATATTAATAGTAATAGTAATATCATAAATGTCATCATTATCATTCATGTTATCCCCATCTTAAATGGTCATTGTTCATTGTTCACCTCATCTTGTCATAATGATCATCACCGTCTTCGACATGGTTGTCATTTCATCATAATCTTAGTCTTTTTCGATATTTTCATGATTGATTTAAGTTTCTTGACCACTATCATCATCATTATGATCACCATCTTATGATCATATATAATATAAATGAGAATATATAGTATAAATTTTAATGTATATTATAAATTAAAATAATAATAATATTATATAATTTTTTAAAGTGAGGGCCTATATGTATACTATTTAACTATTTTTTGTTTTTCCTTATATAATTTTTGTTAATTATTTAAAAGCGATATTATATAATATATATTATTATCTTATATTATTTATTTAAAACTGAGGCCGTCTATAATATATAATATTTTAAGTTTTCCTATATATAATTTTTTAATGTAATTATTTGAAAGTGATATTCTATTAAATAATTTATTATATTATAGTATATTATATTGGACATTTAAAAGTGATCCCTATAAATATAATAAAACATTTTCCCCTATAAACTATTTTTATGTAATTATTTAAAAGGGAACCCATTATAATAGTTTTTTATTTAATCCCATATATAGTTTACTTATTTAACCATTTTAACTCATTTATTTTTCAATTTAATTTATATGTATTACCTTGTAATTAATTTTTCTTATGCAATATTTATTATATTTACTTAATATAAGGTACTTGTATATACAATATAATATTTATAATATATTTTAAATTATATTATATTCTTCTAATAATTAATTTAAAATCCAAGAATATTATTATGTAATTTTTAAAAGTGAGGGCGTGAATTAGATTTGATATAATATTATAGGTCCTTTAATTCTTATGTAACCAATACACTTATAATATATTATGTAAATATTTATCTAATATTTCTTCTTGTTTTAATTATTAATTATCCCTACTAGTATTAATTTGTGATATATATTATGAAATTAGAAAACTATATAATATAAATTAATATATATATATATATTTAAGGGAAGTTTATAATTATATAATTATTTATATTTTTGTAATTATTTAAAAGTGAGGGCCCTTATAAGTGGAATGTTTTAAAGTATATATAAATTAACAAATTAATTAATACTAAAGTTTTTTACATATTTTTAATTATTTAAAATAATATCTTTTACTTATGTAAATTTTTTTAGAATTTAATTATAAATTATAATTTGGTATATAATTAATTTACTAAAATATTTTTTATTGTAAATTTTTAATTAACCGACATAAATTTACTATGAAATTCGAAAACATGTATAACTTTATATTTTGTAAACCTTATATATTATAAATTATAATTATAATATATAATTAAGCCATATTTTATGTAACATTTAAAATTACACATTACTTCTTATAGTAGTTTTTACTAATGAACATTTAATACATTAGTATCAGTAATTTGGATTTTATTGCCTTCACACATATTCTTATGTAATTATTTAAAAACAAACCCGTATTCTTATGATGTAATATCTTTGTAATTTATATATGTAATCATAATATATTATAAATTTTAATATATATTATATATTAAAATTATAATTGATTAACAATTGAAAATTCACATTCTTTATGTAATTAATTTAAAAAGATAGGGTCCTATTATAAGTACAATATATTTAAAATTTTCACTATATATTATAAATTAAAATTAGAATATATATAATCTATTTAATACATATTCTTATGTAATTAAAAGCTAGACCCCTATTCTTATGTAATTATTTAAAAAGTTAGGGCCCTTGTATTTCACGGGCACAAAATAGACTCCTCACTCAATATATATATAATGAGCAAATTAATTTGATAAATATTTTTTACTTGTTTAAATAATTTTATATTAACTTTAAATATACATTAAATAATTTTTAATTGTATGCAATAAGAACTTCCTAAATATACACATGGAGAATTTAACTTTTATGTTTAATTTAATTTATGTAACTTATCCAAGAATTAAATTAAAAAATTAAATTACTAAAGTACTTTTTTACCTCACCTTTGAGACTCATTTAACAAATTAAATTATTTACTTCCCCACACTCGAGAGATTTAATAAATTAAATTATTTAAGTATGCATGGGTCCATTTTATAATATCTCCTTTCAGAAAAGTGTATGTCGTAGGTGCATATAAGTGTGCCATTATATGTGGATATTTGATGACACTTTTCCTTTGCCAATTTTGTGCTTCCCGTGGATTATCCGGCAGCATTCCAGGTATTAATGCATGTAGATAAGGTAAATACATATAGGTTTCGCTCAATGTGAAAAATATGGTAGGTGATCTGATTTGATGCAACATGTCTGTCAATTCACCATGAAATTTTTCCCAATAAGATGTCGTACCCCTCAAAGATGTTCTAGAAACCGCATCAAACAATCAACCAGATTAGAATTGAGAACATTTTGCATGTGCTCATGTAACTCATTAATGGTGATTATAATATCTTGGAGGTTTTTCTTAACAAATCTAGACATAAGTTTTGTGCACATGATGTCTCATGATCATGTTCATCATGTAATACCTCAATCGGGGATGTCGGCCAAATTAGTGATCCCTATATCGAAATAAATGTTTTAAAAATTCATGGAGATGTCCTCATCTTAACCGCGGTTCTAGCTAGTAACATTTTCCATCACGAAAAAATGTAGGGAATGCCATATCAAGTAATCCTATTGTCACATACTCATTAATAGGAGATGATCCTATCCCTGGCCAATCAATTAGTGACAGGGTCTGCGTGAGGGTTATTCACCCATGTATGGATTAATTCCATCTCCCTTGGGGCATTGGGTTGTTTAGAAACCATTGATGTTGTATGAATAATTATATTTTCTTCATCTATCTCTATGGTGGACCTAGAAATACAACTTCGTTTGTGTCAGAATAAAACTCCATATGCACTAAGTTCAACTCCTCAAATCGCATTTTCATCAGAATGAGGTGGAAGTTCATTCATAGAATTTTCATCGATCTGAACATCTGAATAGAACTTATCATGTTATATTTTATATTTCAATGCATTGTGAACTTTCTCCCTATTGACTGTAAAGTTGTAATTTGTTCCATAATGATCTCTCCTCCAAATAATAATCAATGGCAAATATTTCAATCTATATGAAAAAGATATTAGTGATTTATTTTACTTCTTGAGGAAAACTTATCGTGTGACCTTTATATTTATATTGACCTCCTGTTGCATGTGTCACTTACAGGATTGGGTTGACACGGGCTATCAACATTTCCTCAACTTGAGTTAATTTTGCAATTTCTGGTGGTTGTGGCCTGGGATCCATATTGTTTGATGTTTAAAATCAATGATGACCAATTCTCTTGTTGGCATCTAGTACACACGGGTCCTTCAGGTGTTCGAGAAACTTTTATTCCAAGGTATCATTCTTGACTAATATAACACATGATCGGTGAACAAGGTTATCAAGACCATGTTAGGATAAATCATTTGGATGGTATTCAAATCTCTCCCAACCATTCCATTGGGATCAAATATATTTTTTTCTATCTCAATATACAAGTTTTGCATTCTTCTTCTTCTAGGTTTGTTTTTGATGCCTCTATAAATGATTATTCTACATTCTTCTTCTTCTCGTCATCTCATGTTTGTTGTAATGTTGTCTCCTCTTGCACACAATTATTATCTTCATTATCTCTAACATCGACATCCATTGTATCTTGGCATCAAGTTTTCAGGTGTTTCAGCACGCGATATAATGATGTTGAATTTCCTCCCCACATAATCATTGTCATTATTGTTAATGGTGTTATTATTATAATCATTACTAATATTATTAGTAATATCATCATTATCGTCATCTTAATCATCGTCATTTTCACAATCATCATCATCTTTAGCGGTTTTTTTCCATTTTCACTGCCATCATAATCAGTCCATCATTTTCATCATCGTCATTATTATCATCATTTTCATCATCGTTGTCATCATCATCATCCCCATCATTATTATCATTACTATCATTTCCACCATCATCATCTTAATCGTCGTCATCGTCACAATTGTCATCGTCTTTAGTGTTTTGTTTTTCCTTTTCATCATTCACGATCATAGTCATTGTCATCATTTTTTACGATCAATATCATCATTCCCCATCATTATTATCACCACTATCATTTCCACCATCATCATTGTCCATCGTCATCATCATCGTCTTGGTGTTGTTTTTGTTTTCATCGTTATCATAGTCATTGTCATCATGGAGACAGATATTCATAAGACAGCATTCTGTATGAGATATGGCCAATACAAGTTCACAGTGGTACCTTTCGGTTTGATGAATGCCCCCGCAGTGTTTATGAGTTTGATGAATGGGGTATTTAGGACATTTTCTTGATCGCTTCATGCTCATATTCCTTGACGACATTCTAGTTTACTCACGCAGACGTGAGGAGCATGAGGAGCACCTTCGCCAGGTCCTTCAGTGTCTTCGCGAACAACACCTTTACGAAAACTTGGAGAAGTGTGCGTTCTTTCAGACTGAGGTGTAGTATTTGGGCCACATCATTTATGGGGAAGGTATCATAGTCGATCCTTCCAAGATTTGAGCCATCATGGACTGGCCAGCACCCACTAGTGTGACCAAGGTGCGTAGCTTCATGGGTCTAACAGGGTATTACAGGAGGTTTGCTCAGGATTTTTCTTGGATTGCGCACCCCATCAATTCCCTTCAGCCGAAAGGGAAGAAGTTTTTATGGTCAGATAGATGTGAGCAGGCCTTCAGTACACAGAAGGAATGCCCCACGAGAACACCTATTCTTGCAGTGCCAGATCCTCAGTGTGTGTTCTACGTTTGCACAAATGCTTCCTTGGCAGGACTTGAAGGTGTGTTAATGCAGGAGCATAGAGTAGTTGCCTTTGATTCTCGCAAACTCATAGATTATGAGATCAATTATCTGACCCATGACCTTGAGCTTGCAGTAGTGTTACATGCCTTAGTGTGGTGGAGTCATTTTCTTCTTGGCCGGAGATTTAAACTTAGGACTGATCACTTGAGTCTTCGCCACCTCTTCACGCAGCCCAATCTCAACGGTCGTCAGCGGCGTTAGATGGAGTTACTCTTTGAGTATGACATGGAGATAGAGCATGTGAAAGGGAAGGAGAATGTGGTTGCAGATGCCTTGAGTAGGCGGAGACATGTGGCTATGGCCACCTTAGTGGGCACAGATTTGCGGAGTAGGATCTTACAGCAGCTTCCTCAGGATAGTTTCTACCTTGCAGCCAGAGTAGAGATTGAATCTCAGAGACCCCTTGAGGGGAGATTTGATGTATTTTCATTAGAGGTAGATGGTCTTCTCAGACACAGAGGTCGGATATATGTTCCTAGAGATGGAGGCTTGAGACAAGACATTTTGTTAGAGGCTCATCGTGTACCTTATTCAGCCCATCCCGGGGTGAAGAAGATGCACGCCACCTTGAGACAGTTGTATTTTTGGAGAGGACTTCGGAGAGACGTGGCCTCATTTGTGTCCCATTGTTTAGAGTGCCAGAGGGTGAAGGCCAAGCATCAGCATTCAGCTGGCCTTCTTTATCCTCACGCCATACCGAAGTGGAAGTGGGACACCATTTCCATGGACTTCATCGTTAGATTACCTATGTCGAGATACCATCACGACGCCATCATGGTCACGGTGGATAAATTGACGAAGGTGGCTCATTTTTCTCCAGTGAAGACAACTTATAAATCGAGTGCTGTGGCACGAGTATACCTTGATGAGATTGTCAGATTACATGGGATTCTGCGGAAGATAATTTGCGACCGTGACCCTTTGTACACCTCCCATTTCTGGACCACCATGCAGTATGCCCTCGGGATGAGGATTAATTTCAGCACAGCTTATCACCATGAGACAGATGGACAGACAGAGAGGGTAAATCAGATTTTGGAGGATATGCTCAGGATGTATGTGATGGATCATTAGTCGAGATGGAAGGAGTATCTGTATTTGGTGGAGTTTTCCTATAATAATAGTTTCCAGAGTTCTATAGGCATGGCTCCTTTTCAGGCATTATATGGCAGAGAGTGCAGGACTTATCTTAGTTGGGATAGGATTGAGGACAGGGTTTCCCTTGGGCCAGCATTATTACAGGACATGGAACAGCAGGTTACCTTGATCAGACAGAGATTGCAGGAGGTGCAGGATAGACAGAAGAAGTATGCAGACCAGCATAGGATAGATCGCAGTTTTGAGGTGGGTACAGACCGCATAAGAGCCCTATCCGTTACGGAAAAGGTTCTAAGCTTGCTCCTAGGTTTGTGGGTCCCTTCAATATCTTGGAGCACCTCGGTCCCTTGGCCTATCGTCTAGCTTTGCCACCTAGCTTATCTCGCGTCCATGATGTGTTTCACGTTTCTATGCTTAGGAGATATATTTCTGATCCTTCTCACGTGCTAGATTGGACCGCATTGCAGGTGCAGGATCAGGGACAGGTGATGGTGGAGCCCATACGCATTATAGAGCGCAGGACCCTGGGCCTTTGCGGTAGAGAGATTGATCAGGTTCGGGTCCAATGGGACAGATATGATGAGACTACAGCTACATGGCAGGATGCTACTTTGCTACGAGGAATAGTTTCCACACCTTTTCAAGTGACTTCCTAAGAGGAATTCAAGTCTAAGGGGAGGGGGATGTAGTGCCCACTTTCCTTCGACACTATTTTTGATTTGTCGTTTTCGAGACTGGTTACTTCACTTATGGATTTATTATAGCTTCTTTGATTTAGCATGCTAGTAGATATCATAGACACTGAACTGTTATTGATTTGATCTTTATATGATGCATATGGTCTACTGGGGACATTTGATGATGATATTGGTATACTTTTGACATGGTTATTTATCTTTAATTATGACATGTGATATATTTAGTCATATTGGGTAGAACTTGATAATTGGATTAATGTGATGATCGTTTTTTTGACATAAATGAAATGTGGAATAAAAATGTGCTAGAAATAGTAAGTGATATCGTGTTTGCATAGATGATAGTAATTCATGTATAGATGATTTTAGATTACATTATATATTTGGCATGAATGTTTTAATGCGGCCAACAGACCGAAGGAGGTATTTTCTGTTCTGCAGGTATATTATATTCACAACAATATCAGGGGAGTGGAGACCAACCACATCGGAATTCGAGAAGAATCCAACTAGGGTCACCATGGCAACATGTAATTGTGTGTGTGTTAGAATTATTTGGTTAAGGGAAAACTTGTGACCTAGGGGTCATGTGTTTTGTTTTAATTTTTCCCTTTATATTATGTTAGTATGTGTTTTCTTTTAGTAGTGAATTTTTTTTTACTTGGTTTATTATTTAGATTTTTGGATTGGTGGTTACCCCTTTATTAGCCATGGGTTGTAGTGTCTTAATTAAGTTAATTTGAATTTGGTTTAAACTAATTAAAAGATGTGACCAAAAGGGAGTTCATTTATTAGGCTTGATTTACTTTGGATTTTGTGTGGAATGATGTGTGTTTGAGTTTTGAGTGTAGCACACTCTACCCCACATGGGAAACTCGAATTTGGCCTTTGAGGCCAAATTTGGAAGCTTGTGGGACAAGTCAAACTTGTCCCACACCTCTTAAAACCCCATGCCAACCCTACCTATGGGTTGGAAGGCCAAATTTAGGGTCTTTTAGGTGTTTTGGGGGGATAAAAAGGGTAAAATATTAATTGCACTTTCTTTCAAAAATTTAATTTTGTCATTTGGGGGAGTGGGCTTAGTTGGAGTGTGTAAGGTGCTTGTCATTCCTTCAACCACTCATTAATGGTGCATTGGAATATGAGGTTGACCAAGTGATGTGGAGTGGAGGGAAAAGGAGGTGGCATCCTACTTGGAGCCACATCATCCCTCCCTCTCTTTTCTCTATTTATTTGATCCTTTTGTTTGTTTTGGGGTTGGATGTTCATTTTTAGTCTCTTGTATTTTGGAGAGGAGAGGATTTTGAAGGAGTTTGTGGATTTTTGGAGCTTGTTGATACTTGTGGGAGTTTTTGTTGGAGCTTGTGGATGCTTGCTTGATCTTTGGAGGGATTTGAAACTTCATACTTGGAACAAGCTCTACCATGGAAAGGTAGGAGCTTCACCTTTGTTTGTATTATGTTTTGTTATATATATGTGTATATATGTTGTGTTGAATGTTGTTGTTTTTTTTGAAATGCTTGTTGGGAATGGGTAGAATGCCTAAGTTGGGAGTGGGAGGAGACTATGGGGAGTTTATTTGAGGGAGGCATAAGAGATCATTTTCTTGAGGAGGGAGTTTGGGTTGGGTGCCCACCTAGTATGAGAAATGCTTGCATTTTCTTCTTGTTCTTACTTTGAGGGAGCCATAAGAGTTGAGGGAGGACATAAGAGTGGATGGAGGGATAAGGGGTACTTGAGGGAGGCATAAGAGTTGTTAGGGGTATTGTGTTTTGCATTGGAGGATTTTTTTTAGGTGGCACCCATTCCCATTGGGAGGCATAAGTGGCCTCCCCATAGGTCTTACTCTTATGGCTTTCTTGATAAGCCTTGTGACTTTGTTGTTTTGATTGTTTCCCTCTTGTTGAGTTGTTGATTTTGTTTTGAATGATTATGGAATGAATGTGAAATTTTATGTTAAGTTATGTGGAAGCTAGTAGTTGCCATGAGTTGGATTTTCTCCCATTGTAATGTGGTTGGGGCTCGGGGGCCAATGGAGAGGATGGCTTCTCTTCTCCATTGGGTATCTTGGTTGGGAGGAGAGCATTGCCTCTCCCCTTATTTTGTTGTGAATCAAGCAAACTATTGGAGGAGCTATTTTGTTGGTGATTGGAGCTTGGAGTTTTGTTGGTGACCATGTGAAAACTACCTTTGTATTTTTACCCACTTAGAGTGGAAGAAATTTGTAATATTATGGTTCTTTCCTTGTGTACATTTTGGTATGTTTACCCCACTTCAAGTGGAGGAAATTTGTAATGGCTTTGTCAAAGAAATTTGCTATCCTATTGTTGTTTTTGAGATTACATTGCATGGGAAAAGAAAGGAGAAATAATGCATTGTAAAAATAGTTGCATGTAGTAAAAGTTAGTAAATACACATTTTGTTTTAAATCTTGAATGTATTGAAAAATAGATCTATTTTACAATGGAAAAGAAAGTACATATTTCATTGAGAAATTATTGTATTGTAAATATGTGAAAGAAGAAAATGTAGATATTGTTATAAGTTGTTTTGTTGCAAAATAGCATTTTATAAAAAGAAAAAAAAAAAGTGAATATGGTTATTTTGAAGGAATGAACATTGTAGTAAAATGGAAGAGAAAATAAATTAGATTGCATGGTATGTAGAAATGTTGTTTTTATAGTAGAAAATGACTAAACAATGAAATAGAGTTATATCCATTTTTTGGCTTGTAATGAAAAAAAAGACTTAGTTAAACAAATAGAAATTACTCTTGTAAGTAGATGGAGTAAATAGAAAAGAAAACACATAAAAATGGATAGATTTAGCAAGAATTGAATAAATGAGTAGTAAATATTAAATCCTGGAACTTAAAATAAATAAAAAACGAATCAAGGATGCATTTTTGCACCCTTTTACAACTTTAAGTTTTTGTAGAAATTCCGGCTGTAAGGTTCTATTTTTCGGAAATAGGACCGCCGCCCTGTGCAGGTCGGCGGTCCTGTGTTTGTCAGCCAGCCAGGGTGGCGGTTCTACGTGTTTGTCACCCAGCCAGGGCGGTGGTTCCACGTTTGTCACCCATCCAGGGCGGCGGTTCTGTGTTTGTCACCCTGCGCAGGGCGGCGGTCCTGTCACTTATGACAGAACTCCGTGGATCCGCGCCTGTGCGTAAAATGTAACCTTTTTATCTATTCCCTAAGTGTAAAAGATTATATATACAAGTGCTTCCAGCAAGTAAATAAAGATTAATGCATAGGGATGTGATATTAAAACCCTCTAATGGTGAATCTAAAAGCATTTCTTCATTTTTTATCAAAGGGGGTAGGATTTTGCCCCAAATTTTAAAACCCAATACACTAAAATCTTAAAATAAAAACTAGATTGGAGGAGGAAACTCCTTCCAATCCTTGAAAGAAATAAATTATGCAAATAAAAGACTAATTGATCTAATTTAAACTAGATCTTCTTGAAGAATCCTCCATGGATCTTTCCTTTTTGCTCTCATGGCTTCCCCTCCTCCAACCTGCAAATTTAACAAAAGAAATTGAAGCAAATGAGAAGGATAGAGTAAGAAAAGGTTTTAATAGACTTTCATAAGGATTTTAGGGCTAAGTTGGAGAACCCTAGGATCTAATGGCTAGGATGGTTTTTGATCTAAGGGTGGAGAATTGACCCTATCTCTTAAAAGAATAATGTAATTTTAAATAATCTTTTTTTTTTAAACCTTAAGGGTATGTGTAGATGGGTGAGTGGGGTCATTTAATTACCTAGTAGTGTGGTGACCTTAGGACCCTTAGTTGTGTAGGCTTTTATTAAAAGTTATTTTAAGTCATTAAAGTAATAAATTTAATAATTTAGTATAAGGTTAACCATGTAATAACTAAGCTTAATGGAAGGAATAGAAAACATTTGTTAAATTATTTTAACCTTGTTATCTTTCTTAGAACGGTTAATTAATGAACCCTGAAAGTATTGTGTTAATACATACTTCTCATCTGGATCTGGTTTCTCAATCTTGAACCTAAGTTAAGTAATGCAAGTAAGTTAATGAATTGTAAAGGTTGAAAACCCCTGCACTATTCTTGTATTGTAAAAAAAAAAAAAAATAGTCACATTTTCGGGTTACGTGTTTAGTGGAAGCAAGTTCTTAGAACGTCATTTTTGCGGGCGTTACATTTGGTATCAGAGCCGTGGGTTCAAATCTTGGACCCTTGGGCACACTTAGAAAACATGAAACATGAACATTTAACCTAGTGCAAAGTTGATCCCTTTAAATCTATAAAACTACAATGTTGATAATTATATGAAACAACAAACTTAGAAAACTGGCACAAGACCTAGAACAATGAACTAACTCTCACCTTGATCTGTGCAGGAGGCACGGATTAGGCGAGGGGTCTCTTCATATAGACCTAGATATACCACCGCCAGAGCAGGCTGTAGCGACCATTCTACCTCAGATCTTACAGACACTCCAGGATGTCAATGCCTCTATACGCGGAGAGCCCTTGGGAGGACGATTTGCTAGACATAGTTTGGAGCCATCAGTAGATGCCCAGGTATCCCCTCGACACAACGAGGAGCATAGGGAAGAGAACTTCCATGCAGAGTCAGCTAGGGCAGAGTCACCACAGAGAGGACATGGGGACAGGATCTCAGGACATAGGGACTAGGTCTTGGAGCCCTAGACGGAGAGAGGAGCATACAGATAGGCCTAGGAATCATCAAACGTCATCTACAGACCAAATCAGGGAGATCCTGAAGCTATGACCATCTCACTATTCGGGTGATACAGGCAGTTTTCAGGAAGAGGCCTGGTTGGTGAGCTTGAGCGGATGCTTCAAGCTCTGTCCATTGTACTAGCAACACGAAATCTCGTGTTGCGATCCATATTCTGAGGGATGGAGCAGGAGTCTAGTGGAGGACCGAGGAGCAGAAGCTCCATGTGGACTCAGAGACAGTCACTTGGGAGCTATTTGAGAAGCGTTTCAAGAGTAGGTATTTACCCAAGAGGTTTATACAGTAGCGGATAGACGAGTTTCATGACCTCCGTCAGGCATCGATGACAGTAGCTGAGTATGAGAGTTAATTTTTAGACCTACTCCAGTACGTTGACTATATACAAGATGAGCAGGTATGGATTCATAGGTTCATCAGGGGCCTTAACTTGGATTTGGGTGGTGCGGTGCGCATTCACTACCCACAGACATTAGCAGAGGTCGTGGAGAAGGCCTATATTGCAGAGGAGACACGGGGGAAGATGCAACAGGCTAGAGGTAGAGTTTAGAGCTATATCCAGTAGATGCAGGATGGTTGGTCGAAGGGGTCAGTTCCTCCTCCATGGGGTGGACAAAGTTCAGGACAGGTTTCTTTCAGGCCACCACAGCAGAGTAGCAGCCGCAGCAGACCTGCCCACCTTACCGACCTTCTCAGAGATTTGATGCGTAGAGAGGACGTAGTATGGGGCCTCCTCCTAGGGGTCCCATCAAGACACAGGGTTCACCGAGAGCTCAGTCAATAGGAGCTCATCAACAGATACCTCAGTAATCTGTAGCCAGATCATCAGGATCCACAGCTCAGACACCTAGAGTACCGGCTGGAGCTGGTTCCCACTGGAGAGGACTAGGTAGCTGTTATGGTTGTGTTGTTGTTGGACATCATTGGAGAGATTACCCACAGAACCCTAACAACGGTAAGACGCAGGGCTCAGAGCCTACTGTTGGAGACATGGCATGGAGTCATCGGATCTACGCAGTGGTTGAGAACTGCCAGGTGGAGCACCAGAGTACTGTGATTGAGATAATAGGTAGTATTGGTGGTATTTCTGCCTCTATAATATTTGATTCCAGTTCTTCTGATTTTTTTATTACACCATCTTTAGTAGAGCATTGTAGGCTGGTGGCAGTTAGGCAGGGCCGTAGTTGGGATGTTGAGATGGCTTCTGGAGCCAAAATTTCTATAGAATCCTTAGTTAAGGAGTGTGTAGTGGATTTGGGACCCTTCACCACTACTTCTGATCTTCGGATCCTTCCATTAGGATCTTATGGAATCATTTTAGGCATGGATTGGTTGTCCGCTCATAGAGCTAGAGTGGATTGTTACCATAAGACTATTACTTGCATAGATGATCTTGGAGTAGAATCAGTGATATCAGGAGTTAGGAGGGCCATTTCCATTCACACCATCTCTGCTATGCAGCTTAAGCGGTGTGCGCGACGGGGTTGTCAGTTGTTTGCTATTACGGTTAGTGACAGATCAGAGGATGAGTCAAGTGGACCATCCCTCAATGACCATCCCATCTTATCAGAGTTTGCTGATGTGTTCCCAGGGGAGCTACCAGGGTTACCTCCCCCACGTGAGATAGATTTCCATATAGATCTAGTTCCAGGTGCAGAGCCTATCTCACGAGCACCCTATCGGATGACTACTCCTGAGCTATGTGAGCTCAAGTTGCAGCTTGAGGGCCTTCTAGAGAAAGGCCTAATCCATCCTAGTGTATCCCCTTGGGGTGAACAAGTGATCTTCGTGAAGAAGAAGGATGGATCTCTTCGGTTGTGTATTGACTACCATCAGCTGAATAAAGTAATGATCAAGAATCATTACCCCCTTCCATGCATTGATGATTTATTTGATCAGATGAAGGGGGCTACAGTTTTCTCTAAGATAGATCTTAAGTCAGGGTACCATCAGCTTAGGATTGCGGAGACGGATATTCATAAGACTGCATTCCGTACGAGATATGGTCACTACGAGTTCACAGTGGTACCTTTTGGTTTGACGAATGCCCCCGCAGTGTTTATGAGTTTGATGAATGGGGTATTTAGGACCTTCGTTGATTGCTTCGTGCTCATCTTCCTTGATGACATTTTGATTTATTCATGCACGCATGAGGAGCACGAGGAGCACCTTCGCCAGGTTCTTTAGTGTCTTCACGAGCAAGCACCCTTACGGGAACTTGGAGAAGTGTGCATTCTTTCAGACTAAGGTGTAATATTTGGGCCACATCATTTCTGGGGAGGGTATCGTAGTCGACCCTTCCAAGATTTGAGCCATCATGGATTGGCCAGCAGCCACTAGTGTGACCGAGGTGCACAGCTTCATGGGTCTAGCAGGATACTACAGGAGGTTTGTTCAGGACTTTTCTCAGATTGTGCACCCTATCACTTCTCTTCAGCGGAAAGGGAAGAAGTTTGATTGGTCAGACGGATGTCACCAGGCATTCAGGACAGTGAAGGAGTGTCTCACTATAGCACCTATTCTTACAGTACCATATCCTCATGGTGAGTTCTACATTTGCACAGATGCTTCTTTGGCAGGCCTTGGAGGAGTGCTGATGTAGGAGGGAAAAGTTATGGCCTTTGAGTCTCACAAACTCAAGGCTTATGAGCTTAATTATCCGACTCATGATCTTGAGCTTGCAGCAGTTGTACATGCCTTAGTGCGGTGGAGACATTTTCTTCTTGGCTGGAGATTTACACTCAGGACTGATCACTTGAGTCTTCGCCACCTCTTCACGCAGCCCAATCTCAATGCTCGTCAGTGACGTTGGATGGAGTTACTCTGTGAGTATAACATGGAGATAGAGCATGTGAAGGGGAAGGAGAATGTTGTTACAGATGCTTTGAGTAGATGGAGACATGTGGCTATGGCCATCTCAGTGGGCACAAATTTGTGCAGTAGAGATCCTTCAGTAGCTTCCTCATTGACAGTTTCTACTTGGTAGCGAGAGCAGAGATTGAGTCCCAGAGGCCCCTTGAAGGGAATTTTGACGGATTTTCATTGGAGGAAGATGGTCTTCTCAGACACAGAGGTCGGATATATGTTCCTAGAGATGGAGGCTTGAGACATGACATTTTGACAGAGGCTCATCGTGCACCTTATTCAGTCCATCCCGGGGTGAAGAAGATGCTTTCCAATGTGAAATAGTTGTATTTTTGGAGAGGAATTCAGGAGAGACGTAGCCTGGTTTGTGTCTTGTTGTTTAGAGTGCCAGAGGGTGAAGGCTGAGCATCAGCATCCACCTGGCCTTCTCTATCCTCACGCCATACTAGAGTGGAAGTGGGACACCATTTCCATGGACTTCATCATTGGGTTACCTACATTGAGATACCACCACGATGCCATCATGGTCACGGTGGATAAATTGACGAAAGTAGCTCATTTTTCTCTGGTGAAGACCACCTATACAGCGAGTGCTGTGGCACGAGTATACCTTGATGAGATTTTTAGATTACATGGGATTCTGCAGAAGATCATTTGTGACCGTGATCCTTTGTACACTTCCCATTTCTGGACCACCATGTAGTATGCTCTTGAGACGAGGATTAATTTCAGCACAAGCTTATCACCCTGAGATAGATGGACAAACAGAGAGGGTGAATCATATTTTGGAGGAGATGCTTAGGATGTACGTGATGGATCATCAGTCGAGATGGGAGGAGTATCTGTATTTGGTAGAGTTTGCCTACAATAATAGTTTCCAGAGTTCTATAGGCATGGCTCCTTTTCAAGCATTATATGGTAGAGAGTGCAGGACACCTCTTAGTTAGGATAGGATTGAGGACAGGGTTTCCCTTGGGCCAGCATTATTACAGGATATGGAGCAGTAGGTTACCTTGATTAGACAGAGATTGCAAGAGGCGCAGGATAGAAAGAAAAAGTATGAAAACCAACATAGGACAGACCACAGTTTTGAGGTGGGCACAAAGGTGTTTCCTCTTGTCAGACTGCATAAGAACCCTATCCATTACGGAAAAGGTTCTAAGCTTTCTCCTAGGTTTATGGTTCCCTTCGAGATCTTGGAGCGCCTTGGTCCCTTGGCCTATCGTCTAGCATTGCCACCTAGCTTGTCTTGCGTCCATGATGTGTTTCACATTTCTGTGCTTAAGAGATATATTTCTGATCCTTCTCACGTGCTAGATTGGACCACATTGCAGGTGCAGGATCAGGGGCAGGTGATGGTGGAGCCCGTACGCATTATAGAGTGCAGGACCCTGGGCCTTCGCGGTAGAGAGATTGATCAGGTTCGGGTCTAATGGGACAGATATGATGAGACTACAGCTACTTGGCAGGATGCTACTTTGCTACGAGGAAAGTTTCCACACCTTTTCAAGTGACTTCCAAGAGGAATTCGAGTCTAAGGGGAGGGGGATGTAGTGCCCACTTCCCTTCGACACTTTTTCTGAATTGTTGTTTTCGAGACTGGTTACTTCACTTAAGGATTTACTACAGATTCTTTGATTTAGCATGCTAATAGATATCATAGACACTGGACTGTTATTGATTTGATCTTTATATGATGCATATGGACTATTGGGGACTTTTGTTGTTGATATTGATACACTTTTGACATGGTTGTTTATCCTTATTTTCTGACATGTGATATATTTAGTCATACGGGGTAGAACTTGATAATTGGATTAATGTGATGATTGTTTTGACATAAATGAAATGTGGAATAGAAATGTGCTAGAAACTGTAAGTGATATCGTATTTGCATAGATGATAGTAAATCATGTGTCATTTATTTTAGATTATATTGTATATTTGGCATGAATGTTTTAATGCGGCCAACAGGCCGAAGGAGGTATTCTCTGTTCTGCAGGTATATTATATTCACAACAATATTGGGGAGTGGAGACCAACCACATCAGAATTCAAGAAGAATCCAACTAGGGTCACCATGGCAACATGTAATTGTGTGTGTGTTAGAATTATTTGGTTAGGGAAAAATTGTGACCTAGGGGTCATGTGTTGTTTTGTTTTAATTTTTCCCTTTCTATTATGTTAGTATATGTTTTCTCTTAGTAAGTGAAATTTTACTTGTTTTATTATTTAGATTCTTGGAATTGTATTTACCCCTTTATTAGTCATGGGTTGTAGTGTCTTAATTAAGTTAATTTGAATTTGGTTTAAACTAATTAAAAGATGTGACCAAAAGGGAGTTCATTTATTAGGCTTGATTTACTTTGGATTTTGTGTTGAGTGATGTGTGTTTGAGTTTTGAGTGTAGCACACTCTACCCCACATGGGAAACTCGAATTTGGCCTTTGAGGCCAAATTTGGAAGCTTGTGGGACAAGTCAAACTTGTCCCACACCTCTTAAAAGCCCATGCCAACCCTACCTATGGGTTGGGAGGTCAAATTTAGGGTCTTTTAGGTGTTTTGGGGGGATGAAAAGGTAAAATATTAATTGCACATTCTTTCAAAAATTTAATTTTGTCCTTTGGGGGAGTGGGCTTAGTTGGAGTGTGTAAGGTGCTTGTCATTCCTTCAACCACTCATTAATGGTGCATTGGAATATGAGGTTGACCAAGTGATGTGGAGTGGAGGGAAAATGAGGTGGCATCCTACTTGGAGCCACATCATCCCTCCCTCTCTTTTCTCTATTTATTTGATCCTTTTGTTTGTTTTGGGGTTGGATGTTCATTTTTAGTCTCTTGTATTTTGGAGAGGAGAGGATTTTGAAGGAGTTTGTGGATTTTTGGAGCTTGTTGATACTTGTGGGATTTTTGTTGGAGCTTGTGGATGCTTGCTTGATCTTTGGAGGGATTTGAAACTTCATACTTGGAACAAGCTCTACCATGGAAAGGTAGGAGCTTCACCTTTGTTTGTATTATGTTTTGTTATATGTATGTGTATATATGTTGTGTTGAATGTTGTTGTTTTTTTTGAAATGCTTGTTGGGAATGGGTAGAATGCCTAAGTTGGGAGTGGGAGGAGACTATGGGGAGTTTATTTGAGGGAGGCATAAGAGATCATTTTCTTGAGGAGGGAGTTTGGGTTGGGTGCCCACCTAGTATGAGAAATGCTTGCATTTTCTTCTTGTTATTACTTTGAGGGAGCCATAAGAGTTGAGGGAGACATAAGAGTGGATGGAGGGATAAGGGGTACTTGAGGGAGGCATAAGAGTTGTTAGGGGTATTGTGTTTTGCATTGGAGGCTTTTTAGGTGGCACCCATTCCCATTGGGAGGCATAAGTGGCCTCCCCATAGGTCTTACTCTTATGGCTTTCTTGATAAGCCTTGTGACTTTGTTGTTTTGATTGTTTCCCTCTTGTTGAGTTGTTGATTTTGTTTTGAATGATTATGGAATGAATGTGAAATTTTATGTTAAGTTATGTGGAAGCTAGTAGTTTCCATGAGTTGGATTTTCTCCCATTGTAATGTGGTTGGGGCTCGGGGGCCAATGGAGAGGATGGCTTCTCTTCTCCATTGGGTATCTTGGTTGGGAGGAGAGCATTGCCTCTCCCCTTATTTTGTTGTGAATCAAGCAAACTATTGGAGGAGCTATTTTGTTGGTGACCATGTGAAACTACCTTTGTATTTTTACCCACTTAGAGTGGAAGAAATTTGTAATATTATGGTTCTTTCCTTGTGTACATTTTGGTATGTTTACCCCACTTCAAGTGGAGGAAATTTGTAATGGTATTGTCAAAGAAAGTTGCTATCCTACTGTTGTTTTTGAGATTACATTGCATGGGAAAAGAAAGGAGAAATAATGCATTGTAAAGATAGTTGCATGTAGTAAAAGATAGTAAGTACACATTTTGTTTTAAATCTTGAATGTATTGAAAAATAGATCTATTTTACAATGGAAAAGAAAGCATATTTGCATTAAATAGTTATTGTATTGTAAATATGAGAAAGAAATAAAAATGTAGAAATTGTTATAAGTTGTTGTTGCAAAATATCATTTTATAGAAAACAAAGTGAATATGGTTATTTTGAAGGAATGAACATTGTAGCAAAATGGAAGAGAAAATAAATTAGATTGCATGGTATGTAGGAAAGTTGTTCTTCTATTAGTAGAAAATGACTAAACAATGAAATAGAGTTATATCCATTTTTTTGCTTGTAATGAAAAGGAAAGACTTAGTTAAACAAATAGAAATTACTCTTGTAAGTAGATGGAGTTAATAGAAAAGAAACCACAATACATAAAAATGGATATATTTAGCATATAATTATATATATAATGAATAGATTGAGCAAGAAGTGAATTAATGAGCAATAAATATCAAACCTGGAACTTAAAATAAATAAAAAAAAATCAAGGATGCATTTTTACACCCTTTTACAACTTTAAGTTTTTGTAGAACTTCTGGCTGTAAGGTTCTGTTTTTTTTAATAGGACCGCCGCCCTGTGCAGGGCGGTGGTCATGTGTTTGTCACCCAGCCAGGGCGGTGGTTCCGTGTTTTTCACCCAGCCTGGGCGGTGGTCCGTGTTTGTCACCCAGCCAGGGTGGCGGTTCTGTGTTTGTCACCCTGCGCAGGGCAGCGGTCCTGTCACTTATGACAGAATTCCGTGGATCCGCACCTGTGCGTAAAATGTAACCATTTTATATCTTTCCCTAAGTGTAAAATATTAAATATAAAGCTTCCAGCAAGTAAATAAAGATTAATGCATAGGGATGTGATATTAAAACCCTCTAATGGTGAATCTAAAAGCATTTCTTCATTTTTTATCAAAGGGGGTAGGATTTTGCCCCAAATTTTAAAACCCAATACACTAAAATATTAAAATAAAAAAACTAGATTGGAGGAGGAAACTCCTCCCAATCCTTGAAAGGAATAAATTATGCAAATAAAAGACTAATTGATCTAATTTAAAACTAGATCTTCTTGAAGAATCCTCCATGGCTCTTTCCTTTTTGCTCTCATGGCTTCCTCTCCTCCAACCTGCAAATTTAACAAAAGAAATTGAAGCAAATGAGAAGGATAGAGTAAGAAAAGGTTTTAATAGACTTTCATAAGGATTTTAGGGCTAAGTTGGAGAACCCTAGGATCTAATGGCTAGGATGGTTTTGATCTAAGGGTGGAGAATTGACCCTATCTCTTAAAAGAATAATTAAGTAATTTTAAATATTCTTTTTTTTAAACCTTAAGGGTATGTGTAGATGGGTGAGTGGGGTCATTTAATTACCTAGTAGTGTGGTGACCTTAGGACCCTTAGTTGTGTAGGCTTTTATTAAAAGTTATTTTAAGTCATTAAAGTAATAAATTTAATAATTTAGTATAAGGTTAACCATGTAATAACTAAGCTTAATGGAAAGAATAGAAACCATTTGTAAAAATATTTTAACCTTGTTATCCTTCTTAGAACGGTTAATTAATGAACCCTGGAAGTACTGTGTTAATACATACTTCTTATCTGAATCTGGTTTCTCAATCTTGAACCTAAGTTAAGTAATGCAAGTAAGTTAATGAATTGTAAAGGTTGAAAACCCCTGCATTATTCTTGTATTGTAAAAAAAATAAAAAATAAATAAATAAATAAATTTAGTCACATTTTCGGGTTACATGTTTAAGTGGAAGCAAGTTCTTGAACGTCATTTTTGTGGGCATTATAACAACTATCACTACCACCACCATCACTATCATTACCATCACTGTCGTCATCGTCATTGTCATCATTATCATCAATATTAATCTTACTACTAAAATTCATATTATTATTATGATTTATAAAAATAAAAAACTCTTATTATTAACACTGTGTTATTATTATATCATAAATGTCATCCTTATCATTGTGGTTATCCCCATCTTAATCGTGGTCATTGTCATCGTTCACCTCATCCTTGTCATAATTATCATCAATGTCTTCGACGTGGTTTTGATTTCATCATAATATTAGTATTTTTCAACATTTTCATGAATTATTTAAGTTTCTTGACCACTATCATCATAATTATGGTCACCATCTCCATGATCATATATATATAAATGATAATATATAGTATAAATTTTAATGTATATTATAAATTAAAATAATAATATCTATTATATAATTTTTTAGAAGTGAGTGCCTATAAATATACTATTTTAACTATTTTTGGTTTTTCCCTATATAATTTTTGTTAATTATTTAAAGTGATATTATATTATATATATATATATATATATATATATATATATATATATATATATATATATATATATATATATATTAATATATATTATATTTTATTATTTATTTAAAACTGAGGCCCCTTATAAACATAATATTTTAGGTTTTTTCTATATATAATTTTTTAATGTAATTATTTGAAAGCGATATTCTATTATATAATTTATTATATTATTTAATTAAAAGTGAGGTCCCTATAAATATAATATTTTAGTTTTTCCCTATATAATATTCTTATGTAATTATTTTAAAGTTAGGGCCCTTATAAATATAATATTCTAGATTTTCCACTATATAGTTTTCCTATTTAATTATTTTAACCCATTTCTTTTTCTATTTAATTTATATGTTTTTCCAGTAATTACTTTTCTTATACTCCTCCATTCAATCTATATAAGATAATTAATTTTTCTTATTTAATATTTATTATATTTACTTAATATAAGGTACTTGTATATATACTATAAATTTTAATATATATTATAAAATATACTTCTAATATATATAATATTATTTAAAATCTAGACCAGATTCTTATCTAATTATTAAAAAGTCGAGGCGTGAATTAGATTTTATATCTAATGTTATATAAAATACCGTTAATATCTTATGTAATTTTTTTAGAGTGTATCCACTTATAATATTCACCCATGCATGGATTAATTCCATCTCCCTTGCGGCATTGGGTGGTTTAGACACCATTGATGTTGTATGAATACTTATATTTCCTTCATTTTTCTCCATGGTCGGACCTACAAATACAACTTCGTTGGCATCAGAATCAAATTCCATATGCACTGAGTTTAACTCCTCAAATACATTTTCGTCAGAATGAGGTGGAAGTTCATTCATAATATTTTCATCATTCTGAAGATATGAATAGAACTTATCATGTTCTACTTTATATTTCAACGCATTTTAAACTTTCTCTCTATTGACTATAAAGATGAAATTAGTTCCACGTTGATATCTCCTCCAAATAATAATCGACAAATATTTACATCTATACGGAAAAATATCAGCAATTTCTTGTACTTATTAAGGAAAACCTATCATGTGACTTTTATATTTATATTGACCTTATGTCGCATGTGTCACATATAAGATTGGGTTGACACGGGCTATTAACATTTCCTCAACTTGAGTTAAGTTTACAAGTTATGGTGGTTGTGGCCCGGGATCCAAATTGTTTCATGCTTAAAATAGATGTTGAAATTTCTCTTGTTGGCATCTATTACACACTGGTCCTTCAGGTGTTTGAGAAAATTTTATTCCAAGGTATCATTCTATTCTAATATAACACATGATCGGTGAAAGAAGGTTATCAAGACTATAACGACCACATTCCTTCGACTTAAATCCTCAAGAAAACCCAATAGCAAACATGAAAAATTATGGAATAAATTTATTTGAAAGGTTACAAGGCCTTAGTTAGGATTTTAATTAAATCTCAGTTATAAAATTTTAAATAATTGTATGGCAGTTGGGACTAACATAAAAACTAATATTTTTAACCCAATTTCAAAATAAAGTTACAATTTATTCTTTCTCTTCTAGAATTAATTTTTTTAAAAAAAAATATCCTCATTTATCTTTTCATTATTTAAACTCCATTAATCCCCTTTTAAATTAATTTATTTAATGGCCGCTAATTATATTAAAATTTTATATTAAATCGCATCAGGACCAATAATCCTGCATAGCTCAACATGCATCCACCTTAATGTTTAGTTTAATTCTTCTAAAAGGGTCAAGTGTGCATAACTTAGTGCTAACCCCCTTACGATCCCATTTAACAATTCACACCCATCTATTATTTAGTAACATTTCCACCTAAATACCCCATCACTTAAGTGATGTAGGGTTCATCCTAGTCCATTGGATTTATTCTTTCCTAAGCCGTTTAGATTTAGGTTAGACAAAAGTAACCCTAAGATATCCTTATGGGATTGTCATATATTGTTTTTTTTTTTTCTAACTCAAACTCTCTCATTTCTCTTATTTTGCTTTGTAGGTTAAGGAAGGAAGAGAAGAAAAAGAAGCCATAGAGGACATTAAAGAAGATTGAAAGCTATCATTTGTTAAGTTTTCGTGATTAGGGCAAGGATCTACCTATTTCCTTTGTGGGTTTTGGTTCCTCTTCTCTATTTTTTTTAGATGGTATTTTCTTGTAGATTAAATGTATATACAATGACTATATACCCATTTGGGTAAAACCCGAATATATGTTTTAAATAATAATAATAAGAATAACTTTTTTTTAATTTTTATTTCACCCAAAAAAAAATTTACCTGAAAATTTCAGAGGGTTTGTTTTATACAAATCATTTTTTTTTACACCAAAATATATAGTCCCAAATAAATAAATATATAAATATATATATCTGTGTGTGTGTTTTTTTTTTACAAAGCTCACGGCCACGAAAAAGCAACAAATAATACATTCCGTGAAAAAAAAAACCAAACAGGCCGCTTGGAAGAAAAGTCATGGAGTATAATTTTTTGAGTATTAAATTTATTAAAACCACACCAAACCGATTCATCAAAGTTTGCATTACTTTATTAATTTTAATTACTAATAAATACTAATATAGGTATTGCTATGAAAAGGTAATGTGTCTATATATAAATAATAAATTGTTCTCTTAAAAGTAAATCCCTCCCCCACGTGGCTAAAAGTTAATTCTTTAAATTGATTTTTTTTTTATTTAAATAGTTTTAGTTTAGAATTTATAATATATATATATATATATATATATATATATATATATAAATTATCAATATAATATCACTAATATTATTATTTATAAGGTTTAATACTTTTTTTTTAAAAAAAAGTGATGATATTAGTATATAATAATATCAAAACTATTTTAACCATTTAGTTAAATTTTTTTGGGCTAAATCTAATGATAAAATTATAACATAAGTGGTCTATTAATCCTCTTTGTACATGTAGTTGGGAAGGGAAACAAACTATTCTTAAATGAAATTCAATTCAATAATCAAGTAACCAAGGATTGTCATTAATGTCATTAATCAATATTTATTTCCCATCCAAGAGCACTAACCTTTAAGAATAACATATTTTCAATGTAACTCCTACACACAAATTTTGATTTATGAGAGCTTAGTTTCCATTTACAAGATCATTACAAGGTTCCCATTCATAATGAAATAATGAGAATCATAATTAAACATTTACAAGGATCTAACCAATCAATAAGATTACATCCAATATAGTGTTGGTAAAATTTACAAGTTGTAAAGCCAAAATAGATCAAATTTCACTCCACATGCCTTTTCCCAACAAGAGCATTCCATCCATTGAACTCTCATCTTCATCAAGCCAAGCACACAACAAAAAAATGGGGGGAGTAGGCAACACTCTCCACCCAACCAAAATATCCAATGAGGGAGAGAAACCTTCTTCCTCATTAGCCCCCGAGCCCCAACAAGGAAGCAATGAGGGCTATTAGACAACCATGGCAACTCAAAAATGGATTCCACACACAAAATCAAACAAGAGATTCAATGAATTAACACAATACCAATCTTACAACAAATCAACAAATATCAAAACACAAAGGCTTCATGCTAAAGCCATGGAGGAGAAAGGAACATGGGGGTTCTTCTTATGCCTCCCAAGGGCTTGGGTGTCCACCTAAGAGCCTCCAAAAACTCCATCACAATACACACAACACTCTTATGCCTCCCTCCAAGAAGATACACCACTCTTATCAAGAAATCAACCTCACTCTTATGCCTCCCTCAAGAAAATAACAAGATAAATACAAAACATATTTATCAACTAGGTGGACATCCCAACCCAACTCCCTCCTAAAATACCCAATAAAATTTCTCTTATGCCTCCCTCAAGTTTTACCCCCATTTCCATTTCTCCCACAACCTAAGGATCAAAATCTATTTCCCATAATCATAAGCAATACAACCACCATCATCCACACATATGAGTACTACGAAAATAACAAAGTAAATACAAGGGTGAAGATCTACCTTCCAAATGAAGAGGATCAAGCACAAACAAGTTCCAAGCCTTCCAAAATCCTAACCAAGCACCATCCATTCCAAGTTCAAACACCATTCTCAAGCAAGCTCTCCAAAATTACCAACATTCCCCAAATAAAAAAGAGAGTAAGTAACCCCCAAATCCTCACACAAAATGAAATAAATAGAAAAGAGGGAGAGAGGGGTGATGTGGCTCCATGTAGGATGCCACATCATCTATCCTCCAACCCACATCACCAAGGTCAAACCCAAACCCCAAAGCATAATAAATTGGTGGTTGGGGAAAATACCACCCTCTTACACACTCAACCCAACCCACACCCCTCAAGGACAAAATTAAATACCTATGTAAGAAAAGTGCACATAATTGCTCTTTTCCTCCATAAAAAACACAAAATAGGACCTAAAATAAGTCCCTCACATCATAGGCCTAGTGGGTGGGTCACTTTAAGAGGTGTGGGACAAGCTTAACTTGTCCCACAAGTCACCAAAATGGCCTAGAAGGTCAAAATCCGAATTTCACATGAGAGATTGAGTACACACTACTTCAAAACAATTTAATTCATTCTCATCCAATACACATATTAAAGCTACCAACTCACATTTATTTCCCCCTTTGTCACATCCTAATTAACACTAGTTAAACAATTTTAATTAACTTAAGAGGGGTGTTAAACAATAATAATAAAGTGACTCCACATACTAATAAAAATACAAAACTCACAAATAAAATAAAATCAACAAGACAAAATCAACAAACTTACCCAAGGTCACTATTGAGGTCACCCCCCAATGGGGACCTCCAAAAATCAATGAAAATACACAACATACGAATACACGAGTTTCCATGGTGACCTATTGCAATACCCCACATTCCTTCGTTGTTGGTCTCCTATCCCCCGTAGTTTGTTGTGTTATAATTTCCTGCAAAATCCAACAATACCTTTCTGGCCTTGTGGCCATATTAATGACATCGAAATAATAAAACACATGCATGTATACATAACAATTTACATCATTGAATATCATAATTAAACCAATGTTAGAATCAAGTAATTCACCAATTGTTTAATTTTCTAATATTTCGATTCTAACAATCCATCAATTTGCACTAAGATCACAACATCAAAAATCATCTAGAAATATTCTGTAATTCATGTCCAATACATCCATACAGTAGTAACAGTTAGAACATCGAATACTTGATATAGGAATCAAGCATATAAATTTACCGCAATAGTCACATCATGTCGCAAGTCTAACATGTCTATGTACTATCTATCCAATAAGTAAAACAAGTGTATCAATGTCCATCTAGAAATGTCTAATTTTTATTATGATATCAAGGTCTAGGGATCCAATAAAGAGTGACCAGAGCCAAAACAATACAAACAATAGTAATGACATAACAATCAGTCTGTAACAAGGAAACTATTCTAGATCATCATCATCATATCCTTAAATTCCCATCAAGGTCCACAATACAACATATAGTCAAAAATAATAATCAAAACACAATAGAAATCACGATGTCCCACACCATCTTATTAGTCATGCTAACTAGAATACAACAGTCAGGTTTACGATTATAATCAATTTGGAAAATTGATACTCATGGTTCATTTAGTGTCGAAGGGAAGTGGGTATTACATCCCCCTCCCCTTAGATTTGACTTCCTCCTAGAAGTCATGGAGAAAGAGGTAGGGAAAAATGAAAAATAAATAGGATCACACCCTTTGTGGAATTCCTTTGCTTCAAACAAGTGTGGGTCTACAGAACCCAAGTTTGGTCCAATGCAATTTAACAAGAAGAAGGAAGATTGTAAGGGATGAGTTCTTAATATTTTCTTCAAGTAAGGTTGCAAACATTTAATTCTATAGAGTAACTCTACGTGATCAACCAAGCTACAACACATAACATCAAAACATGAAATGGTCAAAGGAGTCCCAAGAATAACCACCAAGTAAAGTAATAACAGGGAGAATTTTGTGAACTCCATATGACCACATAGTTTCCCATGGATACCACATACTAATAACAAAAGTTAAGGTTTCCACTAAGGTTGAGTTATGCTTTCAAAGTTTGTTATTTAGAAAAGGCTAGCAAATATCAACCACGACCATCAATTTTGTACAAGAAACATGTCTACTCAAAGGTCTCACAATTTTGAGATCACACAAGATGAGGTTTGACAAGAAGGAAGGACCCTTAATTAGCAAAACATTTACAATCAATAAAACTATTCATGGGAAGTCACTTATATAACTTGAGAGGGTACAATTAAATTTTCATGGTAATACTAAGAAAATCATGACCACAAGGTTTCTATAACCTGATTTTACACTTAAAATCGAACACACAACACTAACCTAATTTAGAAACGTCAAACATTTAGAAAATATTTCCACTAGAAACTAACATATCAATACAAGAGGCACCACTCAGTCTATAACACAATGGGATTTATTTATCTTAAATCCTTCTCAAGCTCAAAATAACCATAAAGAGAGCACATGCATAAATCGTAACACCAAAGAGCACTCAAGGGAGCTAGAGATAGAAGAATAAGTAACAAGAGGGGGGGGGGGGGGGTCCAACTACAATCCAAAGGTGTCACATCATTCCAAAAGTGAGTAACAGTTACAGAAACAACTTGCACTTTCCTTCCCAACGGCAAAAGGGGCAAGAATAACAAGGTGTCACAAGAAATAAGAAGAAAAAGAGGAACTTCCCAAAGTAATGTCATATCCTTAACATATGTTGCCTTAAAATTTCAATAACCTAGGTCACCAAGGACTAAATCCACACACAAGGAGGTTGTTTTTCTTAAAATAAGAGATAAGACCCAAACCTAAAAGGCCACAACTCATACTCATCGAGTTATGAGGCAACAAGGGTACGAAGAACTAAACTCCTACAAGGGAAAATACATGCCTATGATCAAGGGGTACTATGCAATTAGGACACATCACTACCAACAAGGTGTTTCACAATCCAGGTAGGAGGCAAAAACTAAGGGCTCAAATTATACATTGAACTTAAAGCACTTAAACCTTACTCATTTTATAAACCAACTATTAAGTCAAAAGTTATAGTTTCGCTTGCTAAGAACTCTTCTTACAAGGTTTCCTAATTGAAATATTCCTTCTATTATGACATCACATATTTGTGTCATTAAGGAGCACCACTAATGTTGGCATGATATCTAGCCATTCTATAGGCAGAAAAATTATTTATTTTACTCCTAGGGAAGGTAGATGGAAAAAGTTTCCTTTCTACTCTTCTACATAGTTTTATTTTCCTATTATCTACCAAGGTTATAGCAAGGACCATTTTCCTTTTTCTATGTTCCAGATTATTTGTTAGGTTTCAAAGTCAGATCCCCTTAATTATAGTTTTATTTTAGGACCAATTAATCATTTCATCAAATAGATTTTAAAGAGAAGGGAGAGTCAAACATATCACATTATTACTTTTATGGGAATCAACATATTGCATTTTTAATTCTAAAGGAACAAGAGACATTCAACATAGCAAACACATCATTAATTTTGTAAGAACTAGGAATCAATCCACTAACATGAGTCACACCAAGATTTAAAGGGTTTACCAAGGATATTTACCAAGCATCATTAACACTCCTAGTGGGTCTCCACAAGTCTCAAAATAAGTTACAAGAAAATACCCATTAAAGAGGTATACTTACTTTTACGAATTTAAGAGATTTAACAATGTTTGTTATTTAGTCTCAAAATTTTGTTCACATAATAAGACAAGGAGAGTTTACAAACAACACTCATACTTCCACAAGATACCACCAACCAAGCAACAAGATGACAAGGAAAATTTTACTCCAAGGACACCACATTTCCCATTAGAAGGCATCAAATGCAATAGGACAACCAACTAATCTACTCAACATGGCCTCAACGACCAAGAGTTGTAGTTTTAAAAGAAGAAACAATATAAGCACCACTGAGATTAAAATATTAAGATATACCAACTAACATCTCTAAGAGAAAGGTCCAAAAAACCCAAAAGCATCCATGAGTGTCTCAACATTTCCCAATACTAATAGGTCATAGATTGTATACATAACATTTTTAAATGTTAAGGCAATGGTATATCTATTTATGGGTCAATGAGAGACAAAAAAAGCACACTTAATTAAATACATTTCCCGAATGGGATTAAATCTAACCATAATTACCAAGATACATACAATCCACAAGTCAATACTTTCTATGATGAAACAAGGAAACCATGATAAAACTTAGCATGCCATCGATGAAATGCTATTACCAAACAAACACTTTTCCACTAATATCCACAGCCAACCAAAATTCAATCCGATCCTTAATACAATCCATAAACCCATAACCAAGACATCTACTTTGACAAGGAGAAAACATCTTACCAGATTGTAAGAGCATCACCACCACCGCTAACAGTTTCTAGCTAGCCCGCACTACACAACAAACTCTCCAAGATCCTAGACACACTCAAGGTTTGTCTTTCCAAAACCAAGGTATAACTTAAAGCACCTAAGAAGACATTCAAGGCACCTAGGGTGTACCCCCATACGACAAAATGTCACAATACAAACAATGTAGAACCAACTCATCAACATGCAAGAAGGAATCACATAACATTTAGCTAAGTAGCCAACAAAATAAACGAGCTCTGAGTCACCAATAAAAATAAAATCCAAGAAATATCGGCAATCAAGGAAAGTGGCTAAGTAGCCGCATTGCAATGTCTGAAAATCTCACAAAAATATAATTAACTAAAAGAGCCTCAGAGCTTCTCAATCAAATCATAAAATAAGATGCTGGTCCTTGATAAAATAACACCAGTTTACAAATATATAAAATACAGAAAGTCAACATCACAATCACTTCGCAGCCCTTCATGGCTGCCAATAGGGGTACTATGCCTTGAGCTCCGTTTTAATAACATGCATACGCTAAGCTGGATCAAAAGTGACACCAAGGCCTAATATCCACTTACTCCTACGGGGATTAAGTCGCCAAAGCGGGTAAGCTAAACTAGCTTGTCTAACCACTAAAGGAAAAAGGGGAGCTTTAGGTGACTAAAACAACTTTGAATTTACTCTGTCTGACCCCTGAACACAACCACTAATGCTAAACCACAAGAATCACACCATAAAATTTATCATTCCAACAAGTCCAATAAGAAGAGTCTAAATGGGTTTATCGCATCATACGATTAAAGCAAGAGTTAGTACTCATCAAACAACATCTTTTCAAAGGAAAATCAAGTTCTTAATACACCAAGAAGTTCACAAGAAAATCAATTTAATTTAAAATTTTCAGTTACCTAGGTTCGAATAAAATGCCATTAGGCAAGTACAATAATTCAAACAAATTTATTATTTTATTATTATTTTAATCACGGGGATTCAAATTTTGTTAACTGGTTTTTGGGTTTCAGTGTTGACCCAGGGTCCAAGCGTTGAACCCACGGCTCTGATACCAAGTGTAACGACCACATTCCTCCCACTTAAATCCTCGAGAAAACCCGATAGCAAACATGAAAAATTATGGAATAATTTCTTTTTGAAAGGTTACAAGGCCTTAGTTAGGATTTTAATTAAATCCCGGTTATAAAATTTTAAACAATTATATGGCAGTCGGGACTAACATAAAGACTAATATTTTTAACCCAATTTCAAAATAAAGTTACAATTTAATTCTTTCTCTTCTAGAATTAAATATTTTATTTAAATAATCCTCATTTATTTTTCATTATTTAACTCCATTAATCCCTTTTTAAAATAATTTATTTAAGGTCCAAAATCAATTTTATATTAAATCACACTAGGATAATAATCTTGCATTGTTAAATGCATGCAATTTATAATAAGTTCATTGTTTTAAAAGGGGCAAGGTGCACAACTTAGTCTAACCCCTTAGGCCCCATTTAACATTACACACACATCTTTTATTTATTTCATTCCCACCTAAATACCCCATCACTTAAGTGATGTAGGGTTCATCCTACACCATTGGATTTAATCTATCTAAGCCATTAGATCTAGGTTAGAGTAAGGAAACCCTAGATATCCTTATGGGTTCTCTTATATTCATTTTCTAAATCTATATCTCTCATTTCTCTTATTTTGTTTTGCAGGTTAAGGAAGGAAGAGAATAAAATGAAGCCATGGAGGCCATTAGAGAAGATTGAAAGCTATCATTTGTTAAGTTTTCGTGATTAGGGCAAGGATCTACCTATTTCCTTTGTGGGTTTTGGTTCCTCTTCTCTATTTTTTTTTAAATGGTATTTTCTTGCATATTAAATGTATATACAATGAGTATATACCCATTTGGGTAAAACCCGAATATATGTTTTGAAAATAATAATAATAATAATAATAATAATAATATTGGTAATTTTTATTTCACCTCAAAAAAAATTTACTTGAAAATTTCGGAGGGTTTGATTTATACAAATCATTTTTTTTAATACCAAAATATATGGTGCATAGATTAATATATGATTTGTGTGTGTGTGTACGTGCGCACAGAGCGTTACGTATGTGCTGTGTGCGTGTCCTAATGTTTCAGATCCGTGGTAAGGGATCTAAGGGTGGGTGTGTGTGTAGTGGGGGGTGCGTGTGTGTGTGTGTTTTATAAAGTTTGCGGCCACAGAAAAGCAACAAATAATACAGTCCGTGAAAAAAAAAAACCAAACAGGTAGCTTGGAAGAAAAGTCATGGAGTATATTTTTTTGAGTATTAAATTTATTAAAACCACACCAAACCGATTCATCAAAGTTTGCATTACTTTATTAATTTTAATTACTAATAAATACTAATATAAAATAGGTACTACTATGAAAAAGGTAATGTGTTTATATATAAATAATAAATTGTTCTCTTAAAAGTAAATCCCTCCCCCACGTGGCTAAAAGTTAATTCTTTAAATTGATTTTTTTTTATATTTAAATAGTTTTAGTTTATAATATGACTTTACACTATATCTTGATATAAATATATATATTATTTATATATATATATATATATATATATGATTAGATGGAAATAAAATTATCAATAATATCACTAATATTATTATTTATAAGGTTTAATACTATTTTTTTTTGAAAGTGATGATATTAGTATATAATAATATCAAAACTATTTTAACCATTTAGTTAATTTTTTTGGGCTAAATCTAATGATAAAATTATAACATAAGTGGTCTATTAATCCTCTTTGTACATGTAGTTGGGAAGGGAAACAAACTATTCTTAAATGAAATTCAATTCAATATTCAAGTAACCAAGGATTGTCATTAATGTCATTAATCAATATTTATTTCCCATCCAAGAGCACTAACCTTTAAGAATAACATATTTTCAATGTAACTCCTACACACAAATTTTGATTTATGAGAGCTTAGTTTCCATTTACAAGATCATTACAAGGTTCCCATTCATATGAAATAATGAGAATCATAATTAAACATTTACAAGGATCTAACCAATCAATAAGATTACATCCAATATAGTGTTGGTAAAATTTACAAGTTGTAATGCCAAAATAGATCAAATTTCACTCCACATGCCTTTTCCCAACAAGAGCATTCCATCCATTGAACTTCTCATCTTCATCAAGCCAAGCACACAACAAAAAAAAATGGGGGGAGTAGGCAACACTCTCCACCCAACCAAAATATCCAATGAGGGAGAGAAGCCTTCTTCCCCATTGGCCCCCGAGCCCCAACAAGGAAGCAATGAGGGCTATTAGACAACCATGGCAACTCAACAATGGCTTCCACACACAAAATCAAACAAGAGATTCAATGAATTAACAAAATACCAATCTTGCAACAAATCAACAAATATCAAAACACAAAGGCTTCATGCTAAAGCCATGGAGGAGAAAGGAACATGGGGGTTCTTCTTATGCCTCCCAAGGGCTTGGGTGTCCACCTATGAGCCTCCAAAAATTTCATCACAATACACACAACACTCTTATGCCTCCCTCCAAGAAGATACTCTTATGCCTCCCCACTCTTATGCCTCCCTCAAGAAAATAACAAGATAAATACAAAGCATATTTATCAACAAGGTGGACATCCCAACCCAACTCCCTCCTAAAATCCCAATAACATTTCTCTTATGCCTCCCTCAAGTTTTACCCCCATTTCCATTTCTCCCACAACCTAAGGATCAAATCTATTTCCCATAATCATAAGCAATACAACCACCATCATCCACACATATGAGTACTACAAATAACAAAGTAAATACAAGGGTGAAGATCTACCTTCCAAATGAAGAGGATCAATACACAAACAAGTTCCAAGCCTTCCAAAATCCTAACCAAGCACCATCCATTCCAAGCTCAAACACCATTCTCAAGCAAGCTCTCCAAAATTTTACCAACATTCCCAAAAAAAAAGAGGTAAGTAACCCCCAAATCCTCACACAAAATGAAATAAATAGAAAAGAGGGAGAGAGGGGTGATGTGGCTCCATGTAGGATGCCACATCATCTATCCTCCAACCCACATCACCAAGGTCAAACCCAAACCCCAAAGCATAATAAATTGGTGGTTGGGAAAAAGACCACCCTCTTACACACTCAACCCAACCCACACCCCTCAAGGACAAAATTAAATACCTATGTAAGAAAAGTGCACATAATTACTCTTTTCCTCCATAAAAACACAAAATAGGACCTAAAATAAGTCCCTCACATCATAGGCCTAGTGGGTGGGTCACTTTAAGAGGTGTGGGACAAGCTTAACTTGTCCCACAAGTCACCAAAATGGCCTAGAAGGTCAAAATCCGAATTTCACATGAGAGATTGAGTACACACTACTTCAAAAAAATTTAATTCATTCTCATCCAATACACATTAAAGCTACCAACTCACATTTATTTCTCCCTTTGTCACATCCTAATTAACACTAGTTAAACAATTTTAATTAACTTAAGAGGGGTGTTAAACAATAATAATAAAGTGACTCCACATACTAATAAAAATACAAAACTCACAAATAAAATAAAATCAACAAGACAAAATCACAAACTTACCCAAGGTCACTATTGAGGTCACCCCCCAATGGGGACCTCCAAAAAATCAACAACAATACACAACATACGAATACACGAGTTGCCATGATGACATATTGCCAATACCCCACATTCGTTCATTGTTGGTCTCCTATTGTAGTGACCCAAAAATACCAGCACAAGGACAACACAGTGAAATACAGGATAAATTATTTTTTTGGACTTGCTTTGACTCAACACGACACAACATGTCGTCACAAGGTTACAACCAACACTAAGAACCACTTGTTATGGGGGAGACCACAAAGTCAGCACGGAAACGTTCACACCTATCAAGGACAATGTACTCTTCTTTTGACAAGACGACATGGAAGTCCAATCCACATGACATACTCACAACTAGGGCATCCCATGAGGAATTTCTCTTGTTTACCAAGGTGTCTCTTAATTATTAACTTACGTTCTTATAAAATTTCATGTAATGATTCACACAATTCTTTTCACAAGGGAGGACTTCTTTCTTTTCAACGGTTGACTAAATAGCTTAAGGCCAAGCTTTCTAAACTGGGATCATCAATTTGATGTCCAAAACTTTTTATTCAATATGATTTTAGAACATTTTCCATTTATTACAAGGTTAATTAATCTTACTCAAGCCACTAACTCCTGTTTCATACCTCTATTGCACAGGTGAAAGCATAAGTTCCAATTGAGGAAAAGTACCGCTTAGGGTTTCCTAACAATAACCTTCTTGGTTAAGGATCAAACTTTGACCTTGCTTAAGAAATATCACCATGAATCAAGGCAAGGATTAACAGAATATGACAACAGAATTTAGCTTCAGGGTCACATTGTTTACTATCAAACTTTCATTGAAGTTAAGAGTTTATCGAGATTGGTTAAATGTTCCATCTAGACTTTACTTTCTTAAGTTTGACAAAGGAGAACATTTCAAACGATAGAGAGATATTTAAGGTTTTATTAATCACTTTCACTCCTACTTATTAAATCCAATCATTTTCTAAAATCTAACCATTGATTTCACCATGAGATCATTTAAGGTTTCACTGAAAACGGATAGCGTTTATTGGCTTGGCTTGGGAAAGAAATAAGTAATCATATTTCGTTACAAAGATAGTTTCCTCTTGATTGTTCCAGGTCTCAATGCTATCAAGAAGATCACATCTATAATAATATACTCATCTATATAAATTTCAGTTTTAATTTTATAAGGACTATCCAGTTTACTTTATAGCGCTTACAAACTCATTGCTACTATGCCTTAGGAAGATTTACAACTCAACATTTTAACTCAAGAGCAAAGTTTAACAGTACTCGTTTGCGAAAACAAAATAAGGTTATATCAATTCATTCCAACATGATGTACAAATCAAAGGGAAATATCATCTCTATTGAACCATGACTAGGGAGCAAGAGAGTAATAACATGGGACATGCCCCGCTACTATACTAAGAGTTAAAGTTCACTAGAATATCCCATACCCAAGCGGTACTCAAATTTCATCTTTCACATAATAATCAAACAAGCCAAAGTTTCTACAGGACAACAACAATACTCTACAATACATTTACTAGGCACTGACCCTTCTTCTAAAATGTCCAAAGGCCCTTTCCAAATTTTATAACATAATACACATTCGTACAAAGGAACATCATAACCAAGATTGATGCAATAATCTACAAGTCTTTCCATCATCTAACCACGTAAGCCATCTGAAACAATTAATAACCTGAGTCAATTCGCGAGAACTGAGCAAGATAAGACTATACATAGCAACAATAAGCTACAAGCTAACAATACCATGAAAGGAAACATTCTATTTCAGGAAATGGATCAAAGTACTAATCTCCAACAACCTTTGAAACAAGATATAATTTTCAACATATCAACCAAGAAGAAAACCATAAGTTTTAGTTATGAAAAAATACCTCTAAAACTACAAAATTTTGACAAACAAATACGCAAGACTATGAAATTTAAATGATTAGACATAAGAGTTGAGAGTATAAGGATTTCAATCATGTAATCCCGTAGATTACGTGATTGAAATCTAAAGTGTAACCCATTAATCCACATTCTCAAGGTGAAGTCAAAAGATAAAAACTAGGCCCCATCTTAGCTGCCAAAAAGAATATAGTTTTGGAATCGTTTCGTAGGGACATAGGCCTAATAGGCTATAAACGAACAATGAGGGTACAAACAAAGTTCCATCATGTAAGCAAAAAGGTTTAAAGGATGAAAAATCTTATATTCAAACCCGCAACCATTATATCTTAGGTAATAAGTGACCTCATAGCTAATAAGGATGAGTGGAAAGGCCGGTAAGAATGTCCGGAATAGGTATTGCCTAACCGCTTACCTACTGAACATAACCAGGGCTGGAATAGCGACAAGCCTCATTAATACCCAAGTTGAGTAGGCAATCTAGCATTCTAAACACATCCTTGCAATTTTCATAATACCTTATATTTATAACCCTCCCGTTCTAGAGGAACATAGCCATGAATCTAGACTTGGTTGATATTTTCCGGTGTCAACTCACTTCCTAATATCATAAACGATGTAAATAAAGGAAAAGGTCTCTCAACTCTCCTTAATTTACATCTCAACACTAAGTTTATAGCAACCTATGCAGAGATTAAACACACAATATACCATTGAAGATAGATATCCTCCAATAACTAACTTCTATAACGATGTAATAACAATTATTACACTCGACACAAAAACAAACTATTCTAGAGCTTCTTTTCCCTTTTTGACAACAAAATATATTCTCGACCTTCCATCACAATCATTCTAAATTTGCAATGAAAGGTCACTCATCAGGAAGGAAGTACAAGACAAGTTTGACTAAATTAAGGGACTTCATGTTACCTTAAGCAGTTGATGAAAACCTTAACTTTCACGAACCGTGAAAGGTATTACCTTACTCCATCAAGGCATTATGTCTATACATGATTAAATCGGTCACACAAGGAATCATCAACATACCATATCTTAACACCATAAAGGTCATTAATTTTATCAAATTTTACTCATCGAAAGAGTAGAATCAAAATGGGGTTCTATCAATAATTTATGCCCTTCTATCAACCCAGGACATATTTTTGGCCCAAAACTTCCTTCTTAACAAGCATATAAATTGAACTTCTAATTTTCAAAAGCCCTAATACTTTGCACCATACACGAAGTGCATAATCACGCTTATCATAAAAAAGAAATATAATAATAATTTAACTGTATGTTTTCCTCTAGGGCAACAACATAACAGGAAACCAATACTAGTCAACGCTACAACGTTCTAGGGGCGATTACATACCCAGGTTCACAAAAGAAACAACGACATTTTTGCAGAAGGAAGTAACTTTATATAATATATATATATATATATACGTATATTTTTCATATGATCAATCAAAGCATACACTGGGAACCTTTGTTTGTTTTATATATATATAAATGGGTTTGAGCACGTCAACAAGAACAACCAACAGAGGCAATCCGGAAGTAACAAACTGTTAACCATATATTGAACACAAAACCACATAATCACATATTTATACCAATTTCTAGAAGGAGAAAGTTTCATTTCAAGAGGTTTATTAGATACTAGCATATTATGTATATGGTTAGTCTATCTTGCCTGTTTTAACGCATCCAACAGTCGATCACAAGATGGACGGGGCCTGCAACAGCAACCCAACCAGCGCAGCTTCTCTTTCTCAGCCTGCTGAAGGCCCAGGCTCTGTTAACGGCCATGCTCTTGTCCTTGTCGGTGAACAAACTGGGTGCCACATCTATTACATACAACAGGGGATGAACCATACTGGTAACCATTACCATGAGCTATACTCTCTGAAAGAAGCCCTTGCCAAGTGCAGCCGCTCTTGTGGTGCAGGAAATGAACTATCACATGGCCTATAGCATTAGCCAATACCGGATTTTCCTCTTGCAATGCCTTCGAATCTGTATCAGTAACCAAATACCCGTCATAAGGGCAGGACCTAGAACTTCTGTAGGCCCCATTTTTGGCAAATGAACTTAATCCTTCGTCATTCATCCAAACACCTCCACCATCTCCATATGCATCTAATTGCTTCTAATTTGGACCTCCTAACCTTGGTGCTCTCATGTTAGGAGCAGCCCTAGTCTGAGACAAAGCAAAAGAAGATGGCTTTACAACCAAGAACAATCTCTTGGTACAGGCTCTATAACCATAAAACAGTCCCTAGACTTAGCATCCTCACCTATTTCTTGCATCCCATACCCTGCAATCATGGCTGTCCATGAGAATACATCACTTTTAGGCATTTGTTCAAATACTCGACATGCAACTCTAAAATTCCCACATTTGCAATACATGTCTACAAGGGTATTCATTACTATAATAAACAAATCAAAACCACTTCTTAGTATGAAGACGTGGATCTCCTTCCCCTGATGCAAGTTCGACAGGTGAGAAGTTACTCGAAGAACAATTGCAAAGGTAACATTATTGGGCTTCATGTCAGCCAGATGCATTTGTTGAAAGAGATCTAAACTTTCCTCATAATGTCCACTCTTTGCATACCCTGCAATCATTGTAATCCATGACACTACTGTTTTCTCAGTACATGTTCTGAATCTGAACAATATCCTGCTACCTTCATCTCCCAAGACATTTTCTCCAACATTGCATAGATCTCCTGAAAGTTTTCTTGCAAGGCAAACTGTGCTTCATGAATATTCTGATATGAAACAAATCCACCTCTATGAGATCCTCTTCCATGAGTTACATCGAAGAACAAGCAAGGTTTCAGTAGAGAATCTCTGTAATAAATTTCATCAGGTCTGCTGGTAATACTCTCACTGTCACTTAATCGATTATGACAGAAATATCTTGAAGGAGAGTCCTGAACTTGAAGATACATTCGACACTGAACAGAAAACAACATAGCTAGACAACTTGCCTATTCATCTGCCCTGGTTCATTTTCGCTCTCAATCCTCGCTTTTCAGACAGAATTTTCTTCGGGATCTTACACCACGCTTGGTCTCTGAAAACTCTATGCAAATTCCGAAATTTAAGATCCCTTGGGCTTCTGTCTGGTGGTGCCTGCAAAGAGAACCGATGCACCAGCAAAATCTTGGAACTGCAAAGCACAAAACACAGCCTCAAGGTTGATCGAGCTCCTTCCATGTTAGATTCACCACCTGGACAGAAGCGACTTTCCAAAATGAAAAGGCAAGACAGCTCAACTAAAACTTTACCTCGTTTTTCTGCTACAGCTGCAAGATTTTGCACAACTGAACACGACTGGTCGCGTGCAACCAGAACACCAGGATCAACACCACGGCTCCCTGGGATCACCCTGCAGTAGCTGTCGCACTTTCTCTCCCTGGAGGTCACTGATTTTTTGAGGCACGTTTCCTTCTCGACCCTGTAGCTGCTGGATATAGTCCAATGCTTCCTCACGGCCTTCCCAGGAGAAATCCAATTCTGCGCCCACGGATTCTACCTGTAAAGTGTGATTTTTGGAGACCCACGCCCACATGTATGCATTGAAGGAGGATCAGCACGAGATCTTGGCGAAGAAAAAAAAAACGAGCTCCACCCACTCCTGTCTCCCTCACACAAGGAAAACAAGGAAAACGTGGTGGTCAAATCAACCCTTAGGTCAGGTGGTTGGGAGGGGCAGGTAGAACCAAAGAAATACGATTCCCAGCTGGGCATTACACCTATCCCCCGTAGTTTGTTGTGTTATAAATTCCTGCAAAATCCAAAAATACCTTTCTGGCCTCATGGCCATATTAATGACATCGAAATAATGAAACACGTGCATGAATACATAACAATTTACATAATTGAATATCATAATTAAACCAATGTTAGAATCAAGTAATTCACCAATTGTTTAATTTTCTAACATTTCGATTATAACAATCCATCAATTTGCACTAAGATCACAACATCAACAATCATTTAGAAATATCTATAATTCACGTCCAATACATCCATACAGTAGTAACAGTTAGAACATTGAATACTGATATAGGAATCAAGCATATAAATTTACTGCAATAGTCACATCATGTCGCAAGTCTAACATTTCTGTATTGTCTATCAAAATAAATAAAACAGGTGTATCAATGTCCACCTAAAAATGTCTAATTTTTATTATGATATCAAGGTCTAGGGATCCAATAAAGAGTGACAAGAGCCAAAACAATACAAAAATAGTAATGACATAACGATCAGTCTCTAACAAGGAAACTATTCTAGATCATTGTCATCATATCCTTAAATTCCCATCAAGGTCAACAATACGACATAGAGTCAAGGTAATAATAATAACCAAAATACAATAGAAGTCCTATTGTCCACACCTTTTTATTTTCATGTTAACTAGAACACAACAGTAATGTTTACGATTATAAACAATTTTGAAAAGATACTCATGATTCATTTAGTTTCGAAGGGAAGTGGGCATTACAAAGACCATGTCGAAAAATCATTTGGACGGTATTCAAATCTCTCCCAACCATTCCATTGGGATCAAATATATTTTGTTTTATCTCAATATGCAAGTTTTGCATTCTTCTTCTTCTAAGTTTGTTTGTTGATTCCTCCTATAAATGATTTTTATACATTCTTCTTCTTCTCGTTGCTCGTGTTTGTTGTAATGTTGTCTCCTCTTGCACACCATTATTATCTACATTATCTCTAACATCGACATCCATTGTTTCTTGGCCCATGTTTTTAGGTGTTTGAAGCATGTAATCCAATGATGTTGAATTGCCTCCCCCATACTCATTGTCATTATTGTTAATAAAACATTACCAGTATAATTTTTTTAATATTATTAGTAATATCATCATTATCGCCATCTTAATCATTTTCATTTTCACAATTGTCATCGTCTTTAGTGTTTTTTCTCATTTTCATGATTGATATAATCATTTTCATCACCATTGTCATCTTTGTTCTCATCATCATCATCTCCATCATTATTATCACCACTATCAGTTCCACCATCATCATTGTTCTCATCCTCATTTTCACAATCGTCGTCGTCTTCGGTGTTGTTTTTGTTTTCATCGTTATCATAGTCATTTTCATCATTTTTTAAGATTGATATAATCATTCCCCATCATTATTATCACCACTATCATTTCCACCATCATCATTGTCCTTGTCATCATCATCACAATCGTCATCATTTTCAGTGTTGTTTTCCTTTTCATCATTATCATAGTCATTGATAGCATTTTTTTAGATCGATATAATCATTGTCATCATCATTCTCATCTTCATTGTCATCATCATCTTCATCATTATCATCAATATTAATCTTACTACTAAAATTCATATTATTATTATGATTTATAAAAATTAAAAACACTTATTATTAACAATATATTATTATTATATCATAAATTTCATCCTTATTCATCGTGGTTATCCCCATCTTAATCGTGGTCATTGTTATAGTTCACCTCATCCTTGTCATAATGATCATCAATTTCTTCGATGTGGCTGTCATTTCATCATAATCTTAGTCTTTTTCGACATTTTCATGATTGATTTAAGTTTCTTGACCACTATCATCATCATTATGATCACCATCTATATTATCATATATAATATAAATGATAATATATAGTATAAATTTTAATGTATATTATAAATTAAAATAATAATATCTATTATATAATTGTTTAGAAGTGATGGCCTATAAATATACTATTTTAACTATTCTTGGTTTTTCCTTATATAATTTTTGTTAATTATTTAAAAGTGATATTATATTATATATATTATTATATTATATTATTTATTAAAAACTGAGGCCCCTTACTATTTTATGTTTTTCTATATATAATTTTTTAATGTAATTATTTGAAAGCGATATTCTATTATATAATTTATTATTTTATAGTATATTATATTATTTATTTAAAATTGAGGTCCCTATAAATATAATATTTTAGTTTATCCCTATATAATATTCTTATGTAATTTTTTTGAAAGTTAGGGCCCTTATAAATATAATATTTTAGATTTTCCCCTATATAGATTTCCTATTTAACTATTTTAACCCATTTCTTTTTCTATTTAATTTATATGTATTTCCGGTAATTAATTTTTCTTGTGCAATATTTATTATATTTACTAAATATAATGTACTTGTATATATACTATAAATTTTAATATATATTATAAATTATAATATAATATATATAATATAATTTAAAATTCATACCATATTCTTATATAATTGTTTAAAAGTGAGGGCGTGAATTAGATTTGATATCTAATATTATATAAGATACCTTTAATATCTCATGTAATTTATTTTAGAGTGTATCCACTTATAATATTCACCCATGCATCGATTAATTCCATTTCTTGTGGGGCATCGGGTGGTAGATGCCATTGATATTGTATGAATAATTATATTTCCTTCATTTGTCTCCATGGTCGGACCTACAAATGCAACTTCGTTTACATCAGAATCAAACTCCATATGCACTGAGTTCAACTCCTCAAATACATTTTCATTAGAATGAGGTAGAAGTTCATTCATAGCATTTTCATCGATCTGAACATCTAAATAGAACTTATCATGTTCTATTTTATATTTCAGCACATAGTAAACTTGCTCTCTATTGAATGTAAAGATGTAATTTGTTCCATGTTGATCTCTCCTCTAAAAAATTATCCTCGGAAAATATTTCAATCTATAAGGTAAAAGATTAGCAATTTCTTTTACTTCTTGAGGAAAACTTATGATGTGACCTTTATATTTATATTGACCTCAATTGCATGTGTCACTTGAAGGATTGGGTTGACATGGGCTATTAGTATTTCCTTCAACCAATGTTAAGTTTACAAATTTGGTGGTTATGGCCCAAGATCCATATTGTTTGATGTTAAAAATCAATGATAACCTCCCTTATTGGCATATGTTGCACACAAGGCCTTCAAGTGTTCGAGAAACTCTAAGTTAGTAAGAAAACAAAAGCAAGATAAAAGTTAAAAGGAAATAAAGATCACCTTATTGATCTTAGTGTGTTTGGAAACATGTGCTCCTGTGAAATGGTATAAAAACATGTATAAGTGAATCTCAATGACTGATAAATTTAGGACAATCAAGGACACACTAAATTTAATAGTATGTTGCAAGAGTGATACTAAAGTTGTAAGAACAAAATTATTATTTCCAAGATCATATGGAAGTGTCAAAAGCATAATTCAATCATTTAAAGAGCATTCTAGCATTCACTAATTTTTGTTGCATGTGTTGAGTTCTAATTGTGATATTGTTCAAAACATAATGGACCTCAAAATAATGGAGTGATGTAGAAATCACCACTAACATCCCCCATTTTTTTTTGGGTCTTATGATTTTCGGATTAGTCTTAGAGGTGTATTTTCCTATGGTTTACTAGAGTACCAAAAAAAGTGTGACGTTTTCAACTAATGGTGATCTGTTTAGGTTGAGTTCGTCACATAAGAAAATTTCCAAACCCACTTCAAAAGTGTTCATCCATTCCATACCCATTTAGCATTGTTTAGTGCATCATATTTCCAATATTTATCTTATTGTCTAGGCATATATTTTGTCACCTGTTAATTACAAATGTCTCCATATTTGCATTAGCTAACGTATTATATCACAAAACCTAATTTCTCAGACATTTTAATTATTCCAAATATTTTTATATTATTTTGTTTTCTCGATTTTCACATATATCCTTGAATATGTTTGCATTATCATTTATCTGAATCAAACCTAATTAGCACCATAGATATGGTTAGTTTACTATATTTGATATTGTAGGATCAATTTCAATATCTATAGTTTTCCCTTCATGAGAGCCCTTGTCCCATCCAAGATCATGAATGGGGCAAAGTTGATTTCCCATGGGATTATTTCCCATGTATTAACACCACCTTCTACATCAATGATCCTCATGAAGCAAATGAGTGGGTGTAGAATTGAAGAGAGTGTTGGTACCATTTAAAATTTATGCCATGTAAAAAACATTATGTCATCCGATTGGTTTTCTAGGGTTAAACATTAACTCTTTCTTGAGCTTCCCAATATATCTAGTTTCTATATCATCCAATGTTTATGTAGCTTTCTAGAGCTTAACTACCCACAACCTCATATGTGGATTTCTCATCTCCTTATTCATGTAATATAATGAAGATTACGGAACTACAAATACATCAAATCCCCATTCTCTTTCATTGTTTCCCCATATATAAGAAGGGTTTGCTATCCACTTCTATTCCATATTTGTTTTGCCTCTCTTTCCTACAAAGGAAGCCATGTTAGTAAAACACTGGGGTGAGATAGAGACAACTTTATAGTTGAAAGGAGGATGAAAAAGTGGGAGGAATTAACATACTAAGAATGTTAGCAACAAGGAGAGGTTCTACTATATTTCCATGGATCATTTGAAAAGACATCCTACTATGAAATTCTTCAATCTACACAAGGAGGGAAAATAGCGTATGATAGATTACACACATAAGAGGAAAAAAATGAATGGACTTTGATTACCTTGCTAAAGAGAAATCAAAATTTAGAGTGTACACCCCCTACCTCAATGTGTTGTCAACTTCACAAAGCAGACTCAAACATTCCACGTCACCTTTTTCAATCATAGAATATTTCAAGTGCCTAACACATTGTTCACCTCTTCACGCCGCCTTTTGACCATGATGTTATGATAGCTAAATGTGGCTATTTGATAGGATGATGTATTCTTTTAGGATTATACTCTAATGACCTCATCCACTTATTTCCATATTTGGTAGTGGGGTTGTGTCATAAATCATATGGCAACCCATTTCATATTTATCATTAGTTTCTCTTTTTTCATTCTTAGTTTTCCTTTTTATTTTTCAAAAATGATTGTACCATAGGGGCTGGTTACCCCTCTTCCAAATGGAATGCATCCTAAATTAGTAGGCTGGAGCTCTCTTTAAAAGGTGGGGCGCCAAATTTTTTTGGGTGCTTAAGAGGTTTTTCACATATCAATACCCTTATTGGCAGTCCAACCCATTAAACTTGAATTTGTTCCCATTTTTATGTTGAAACTCTACAACTTCTAGTTTATTGCAATGACATTTAGATAAATTAACTAACTCTTCCTATCTACATGTTTTAATAAGCCCCCCTTTGATTGCATTTATTAGGATTTGTGAGAACCTTTACCATTACAGGTTTTCTCCAACCTTTTAAGACAAAAGATTGAATACCTTTTCATAGTGCCATTGTTTCAACTCAATCATTAATGCCCCCTTCCAATACTTGTAGAGAAGATTAATTTTGGCTAGCCTTGGTGATCTAGAAAGACTCTTACCCTCTTATAAATATGGAAATTCCTTTTACAACCTTGTCATAAATTAGTTTCAAATATACTTAGCAAAGAAGAATCCATGCCACTTTTTTGCTTCTTTTTCCCCAAAATACTAATCCCTTTACATGGGATAGATCAAATGGCATTCTAATTTTAAATAAAAGTTCCTTAAAAGGATATGCCAAGTGTTAATCTCAACATAATTATACCTTAACATACAAATTTAGATTAAAATTCAATCCACCATGCAAATGCTAAGTATAAAAAATAAGGACAATGATATTATGGAATTATTATTTTTCAAACATGTTTATCATATATATTTAAAATATTCTTTGAGATCATATTCATTTCGAGTATGACTCAAAATATTTATTTTATATTATATTTTTTTAAGTATTCATTCGAGGTGAAAATTAAAAAAAAAACAACATACATGAATCCAACAATGTAATCATCCTTACAATCTTCATTAGTCAAACAATCCATGAGATAAATATAATAATTAAAAATTGCAATCTCCAACATTAGAAGATGTCCAAAAGTGTCAATACTACAAAACGACGAAATAATGAACATTGATAATAAAACAATATAATCACACTCAAATGCATACATTGAAAAAAGGTGGATTGGGTGCAGTTATTGGGTGCAGGTATCTTCTATTGTTCTAATATTAATCAGTAATAATACAAAAAATAAAATGTATTTCACAACCTCTATAAATTTCAATCTAGGTTAACAAATTCATTTCCAAAAATTCATTTATTACTGTATGTTTTTCTCTATTTGGTTATTAATGAGGGGGTCATGGTTTCCTTAAACTGCAATCCAATGTTTTTCACTTGCATAACAATTAATTACAACTTTAAGATTTTATAATCAATGCGTACACTATTGAGTGAAAGATATGATGTTTGTATTTAAACAATTAAAATAATTATATGATGTTAGTAGTTAAATCAATTAACATAATTATATGATTTCATGCAAAGAAAACAACAGCAACGGGTTATTGCAGAAAGAAAAAAATTAATTCTGAAAAATAGGCATTGAACTCCAAACAAAGCCAATTGCAAACACAAATGATAGCAGTAAAGATACAAGGTTGTGAATAACCTGTGTCAAACCCCTTGGTGCTACTTAAAAAGTACCTTGTGTCTACTTGTACCTTGTGTAAATATTGGCATATTTAAGTAATTGTACTTTGCATAAGTATGTAAACCTAAATATGAGAAAATTGTCCAGTCTACCTATCACAAAACTTGTATACTAGACTTCTGTGGTATTTGGAAAGATTGAAACATCTTGCATATAACATTTTTGTAGCGAGCATTTTTTTTGTTAAGAGTACCTAAGAACATTAACAGGCCCTAGCCTCAGCATGGCCGTTCCTACTCATGGGAATTTAAGAACATTTTCCATTTCTCACAAGGTTAATTAATCTTACTCAAGCCACTAAAACTTGGTCCACACCTCTATTGTACAGGTGACAAGCACAAGCTCTGATTGAGGGAAACTACCATTTTAGGTTCAGAACAATAATCTTCTTTGTGCAAGGATAAAAAATTTAACATTACTTAAGAAATATTACAATGAACCAAGGCAAAGGTTAAGGGAAACAGGTCAAATTCAGCTTTAGGGTCTCATTGCTTACTAACCAGTCTTTTATTGAGGCTAAGAATTTATCAAGATTGGTTAAAAGTTTCATTTAGACTTTGCTTGATTAAGTTTGACAAAGGTAAACAATTTACATTTCAAATGATTGAGAGACATTGAAGGGTTTCTTAATCAATTTCCCTCCTACTTATATAACCTTATTATCTTCTAAAAACTAATCATTGATTTCACCATAAGATCATTTAAGAATTCACCATAAAAGGATAGTGTTGATTAGTTTAGCTTGGGGAAAAATAATATATATATATATTACCAAATATAGTTTCCTCTTTGGTCACTTAGGGGCTCAAATGTTATCAAGTAGATGGCATCTACATTAATTTATTCATATATATATATTTTAGTTTAAATTTTATAAGGATTATGCAACCCATTTTATTATGCTTAGAAATACATTGTTACTATGTCTTAGAAGGGTTTACAACTCAACATTTTATCTCAAGAACAAATTTTACCATTACTCGTTTGTGAAAACTATACATGGTGACATCAATTCTTTCCAACATGACACACAACCCAAAGGGACAAACCAACTCTATGGAACCATGAATAGGGAACAAGAGAGTAATAACGAAAAAAATCTAAACCATCCAACAAGGAGAAAGTCAAAATACCAGTTAGAACAAAATCACATAAAACAAGGCAAGACCTTATGGGTTAGGAACAAGAAAGTCAAGAGTGTTGATATCTCCTTCATGTAATCCTATGGATTACGTGATTGGAATCCAAAACTTACTCCATCCAACTAAATGGGTCCAAGATAAGACAAAGCGTACTAATTATGATCGTAGGCGCAAAGCAAAACGACGTTATCCAATTCTCCCAGGGGGGCTTCATAGTAATATGGGTTCGACGGCCTTAAAAGAACACAACAATAGTTTAGGTTTTAACCAAGGAGTTTACCACTACCTCCTTATAGGATTTCATAAACGTAGCACTTGTTAACCAAAACAAATTCACTTTTCCAAAAGCGTACAAAAGAGACACAGAAAGGGCCATTATTCTACCAACAAACCCTATCCTAATCATCAACTTCTCTACATAATATAAGGGAAGACTAAACCCAAAAGTCGTTAGTAATTTTTATACAATTCAGACAATGTCAATAAACATTAAAATAAAATTTGATTTCTTTAACAAGGCCACAAAATGGGACCTTTTAGTAACCAAGTTTGAAGTATAAGGTATTCGAGTTCAAAACAAAGGCATTCGATACGCAGAGGGTAAAACACCAATGATTCCCCAGACTCAAAAGATCTTACCACGAGTACAAGCACAAAACAAGAACCAACGCACATATCCATCAGGAAGGTTACGCAGTGCAGTCAGGCCTAGAAGTTCTATGAACTCCTTGCCAAAGGTATAGAAGATGGAAATTTTACCCGATCCATGTGGGCTTATCGAGGAAAAGTCTAGCAAATATCAAACAGATAAATATAACAGCCACCTATGATAATATCACTGAAATCAGCTGTCATCTAACAAGAAACGAGTTCGCGAGTCCAATACCATGGGTTCACCTACAAATTTTGTTTCAGTCCAGCTAGTATTAGCTTGCTTGCGACCCTTAATACAAAAAATGGTAGAGATTTCATTCAATTAAACTTACAATGCTTCCCCTTGCTTTAATCAAACAAGAGTTTGCATCAAGAAGTAGGTATAGTAATTCTCTCAACACGTAGAGGCCAAAATAGATGTCAGGTTATCCCTCCTCTAGACTAGGTACAACAGTCAACCATGTACAGTTCTAAAACAAAACCCAAATGCCATTCTCTAGTCAAACAAAAAGTAAGGAATGCCCACAGGATTAAACAAGTTTTAGAACACAACATCACTATTAATGTACCTTTTAGCAAAACAGGAGGGCCCCTAATAGGAAATACGTATTTATTCAACCAAACAGAGATATGAAGGCTTAACCATCCATTTAGTAACCTTCAATTATAACTACCATCACATAATTCTTTTAAAAGAGAGTCATATAAGCAAACAAAACTCAATACTGTTTCCTTCCCTACGAATTAGATTGCATCACTCAAAAATTGCAGTAACCCATTTAGAAAAATATGAAATAGAGTAAGCTATAAGGGAGGAAAGAACATTCCAAGCAAAACCAGCAAAATTGGATCGAGATTTAAAGGAACAACCAACACAATCAGGCAGCGATATAAACAACCACGAAAACATTTGTCTAGGTGCTATTCAGTAGGAAAGGAAATTCATTTCAAGATACTGAAAGAAGATAGAAAACTATTACAAGGAGTAGATTTAACATGCCTGGTTTAAAACGCCATCTCCATATGCATATGATTGTTTCAATGCCATTGCTTGCCTTTAACCCAAAGTGCTTTGCGAGCTCGAGTTATCGCCACATTCACGCAGTGAAAAACAGCTACAAAGCCAACCCTGTGATTTGAAGCTCGGACACAAGACATAATGATTACCACACGCTCCTGGCTCTGAAAGGCATTTACCGTAATGATAAATAACCTTTTCCTCCATCAGGTTTGGGGACAACATCAAACTCTCAGTGCAAACATTTCAGCTGCATCAGAGCCAGTACCACTAATGGGTATTTCTACAAATCGATATTGATCAAAGGCATCATATTCCATTGCCCCCACACACCCATTCTCTGTGGAATCTGAAATTGTACTCTGAGTGGCTGATTCTAATTCTGTACAAGGCCTCTCTAATATTTTATAAAGGTTTTCCTTGTTCTCTCTCTCTCCAGAAACATCATAGTCTCATTCTGGGAAACATCATGCCCTTTCCTTTGATCCTTTGAAATTGGCATTTCATAAAACAGATCCATTTTTTTGTCAAAAATCTTAGGTGATTTGTCCTTGTTACTTGAACAATGAGCCATGCCACCTTGTCGAAGTGGATCAAAGCCAAGGTTTATCCAATTGAAGCTCGCATATTGGTTGCGCTGCTTCACCCTCACACTCCTTTTGCACTTGGGCACTACAATTTTCTGTAATTTAGAGCTTCGCATCATTCCTTTCTGCAACTGAATGTACAGGTTCAATTTCAAGAATTATACGCATCCGCAGTGGAGAAATTCGTGAAGCATCACAGAATGAACACAGAAAAAAAAGGAAAAATGGTCTGAACACGAGTCTCCTTGTAACACTCTCACTGTCACAAGGTCGATTTAGAGAAAACAACTCAGTACAAGATCTAGATCTGAACAATATCCTGCTACCGTCATCTCCCAAGACATTTTCTCCAACATTGCAAAGATCTCTTGTGCCCATGGTGTGATCTGTCACCTTGAAGGAGAATCCTGAATTTGAGGGTGAATCGATGCTGAACAGATAACAACAAAGTTGGACCACCTGCATGTTGGAGCGCACAAACAAGCTTCTACTACTGCAACATGTCTGCTTTCTAGCTAATTACTGTTGCATGCAGTTGCTGTGGATCCCCCAACAAGAACACACCATACAACACCCAATGGACGTGGAGGAAACGTGCCTACTTCACCAGCTTGCGGCTTCATCTAAAACCACCATATCTAACCCATGGCTAGGCGCTGGAAAACTTCCGGCCAGAACTAGGAACAGTAGTGAACACAATCTCAGCATCATTGCAAAACTTGCCTCAAGGTTTGATCGAGCTTCTTCCATGTTAGATCCGCCACCTGGATAGAAGTGACTTCCCAAAATGAAAGGGCAAGACAACTCAACTAAGACTTTACCTCGTTCTTCTACTACAGCTGCGAGATTTTGCAACAGCTGATCATGGCTGTGGTCGCGTGAAACCGAAACAGTAGGAAGATCATTGCAGAAACAGCCTGTACAGCACGATTTTTGGAGAATCCAAACCCTCTCACGCAACACCAGGGGAACAGACCTTCATTTCACCATCAACGAATCCACTGTCCAGAACACGCTGAAGAAATTCATCTGTTGCAACCTCTGATGGAGTGCAAAACAAGCATTCGTGGTTTTGGGCAGAAGAGGCAGACCACGTGACAAGAGATGGTAAGTCAAAAGAATTAAAGACTGGGGCAGGTGCGGCCACCAACCAGGTAGAAAAACTGAACATGCCAAACAGGAAACATCATTCTCCACCTAACTGCCAACTAGCCAAAGCATAATTTTTTTTATTTTATCTCATTTTAGAGCCCCGCGATGTGGGGACAGGCCGCCTGCCTAGAGTAAATCAAGAACGGGCATTACAGACATCCATTGTATCTTGGCCCAATTTTTTAGGTGTTTGGAGAACGTAATCCAATGATGTTAAATTTTTTCCCCCATAATCATTGTCATTATTGTTAATAAAACATTATTATTATAATTTTGTTAATATTATTAGTAATATTATCATTATCCTCATCTTAATCATCATCGTTTTCACAATCGTCGTCATCTTTAGTGTTTTTCTCATTTTCATTGTCATCGTAATCATTGTCATCATTTTCACGATCGATATAATCATTTTCATCACCATCATCCCCATCATTATTATCACCACTATCATTTCCACCATCATCATTGTCCTCGTCCTCATTGTCTTCAGTGTCATTTTTTTTTTCATCATTATCATAGTCATTTTCATAATTTTTTACGATTTATATAATCATTCCCCATCATTATTATCACCACTATCATTTCCACAATCATCATTGTCCTTGTTGTCATCGTCACAATCGTCATCATCTTTGGAGTTTTTTTTCTTTTCATCATTATTATAGTCATTTTCATCATTTTTTACGATCGATATAATCATTGTCATCATCATTCTCATATTTATTTTCAACATCATCACCCTAGTCATTATTATCACCACTATCACTACCACCACAATCATTGTCATTACCATCGCCGTCGTCTTCGGCATCATCATCATTATCATCAATAATAATCTTACTACTAAAATTCATATTATTATTATGATTTATAAAAATAAAAAACTCTTATTATTAACGCTACATTATTATTATATCATAAATGTCATCCTTATCATCATGGTTATCTCCATCTTAATCGTGGCCATTGTCGTTGTTCACCTCATCCTTATCATAATGATCATCACCGTCTTTGACATGGTTGTCATTTCATCATAATCTTAGTCTTTTTTGACATTTTCATGATTGATTTAAGTTTCTTGACCACTATCATCATCATTATGATCACCATCTTCATTATCATATATAATATAAATGATAATATATAGTATAAATTTTAATGTATAATATAAATTAAAATAATAATATCTATTATATAATTTTTTTAAAGTGAGGGCCTATAAATATACTATTTTAACTATTTTTAGTTTTTCCTTATATAATTTTTGTTAATTATTTAAAAGTGATATTATATTATTTATTTAAAACTGAGGTCCCTTATAAATATAATATTTTAGGTTTTTCTATATATAATTTTTTAATGTAATTATTTCAAAGCGATATTTTATTATATAATTTATTATATTATATTATTTATTTAAAAGTGAGGTCCCTATAAATATAATATTTTAGTTTGTTCCTATATAATATTCTTATGTAATTATTTAAAAGTTAGGGCCCTTATAAATATAATATTTTAGATTTTCCCCTATATAGTTTTCCTATTTAATTATTTTAACCCATTTCTTTTTCTATTTAATTTTTATGTATTTCTGGTTATTAATTTTTCTTAGACTCCTCCTCTCAAAATATATATATATATATATATATATATATATATATATATATATATATTTAAGGTAATTAATTTTTCTTATTCAATATTTATTATTTTTACTTAGTATAAGGTACTTGTATAGATATACTATAAATTTTAATATATATTATAAATTATCATTATAATATATATAATATAATTTAAAATTCAGACCATATTATTATGTAATTATTTAAAATTTAGCACGCGAATTAGATTTGATATATAATATTATATAAAATACCTTTAATATCATATGTAATTTTTTTTAGAGTGTATCCACTTATAATATATAATATACATATATATATACTATAAATTTTAATATATATTATAAATTAAAATTATAATATATATAATCTAATTTAAAAGCCATATTCTTATGTAATTATTTAAAAATAAAAACTCATATTCATAAAAAATTAAAAATTGTAGATCATCTTATCCAAACCAAAAAAAAAAATACGATAAAATAAGTGTCAAATTTAAAATCTACCCTTTTATTGACAATTCCTATTGTTACACTCTCTCTCCTATTTTTAGATCGTCTTGCTATTGTTGAAGCAAAAGGAACATATCAATTTCAATAGCATTAACATTTTGGCATAATATTTTTTTTAAATAAACAAAAGATCAATATTTTGATTTGATTTATTTTTAATTTGGTGGTTTTAAGGATATGTTCATGTAATTGACTTCGTATTAAAGATTGAGTATTGAATATATTGAATAATTGAGCTTCCTTGAATTAGTGGGAAGGTTTGAGCATCGAATTTATGACCAATTCAGAATTTTATTCTCAAAATATGGGTATAGATTTGACAAATAATCAAATCTCAATTTAGTGTTAAGGTTTTTTCAATAAAATGTTGAGTTTTATTTTGTAGCTTGGTACCTCATAATAAAGAACCATTATGAGGAGAAAAATCATTAAAGTAGCTTAGTCCTTGGAAAATGTTTTTCTACAAATACGATAAACCACCAAAGTGTATAGTGAGACCTCTTGTCACCTCAAAGTTCGTGGTATACTTGCAGACTGAAAAAACCATATGGGTTCATTATAATCCGTGAAACCATTGAAGGTGTTAGCAGAGAGATGTACTCATGTCACTTCTAGGTTTGTGGTAATCCTATAAGGAAAAACCAAGGTATCACCAAGACCATGAAGCCAAAAATATTACATGCCACTTCAAAGGTGAGTAGTCTACATGGAGAGTGTAAAAAAGTTTTACCATGTTTGAAATAAGGGGGGTCCATTATTTTGAAATATGATGTTTTAAAAAAATGTAATTAGTGGGGGGGATGCTAGAATAATATGTTTTTTTGTAGACAAAAAAATCATGTACTTTGGGTATTTATTTAGTCCTGATTACATAGTACTATTTACATTATTCCCAAGTACAAACATTAATGATTAACCCATATCTTTGGTCTTTATTTGCTTTATGTTTCTACTTTCAGTCTTGCACTCTTACTTTCTCAGTCTATCTTTTCACATTTCAACATTTGTCACTCTGAACACCAACACCAAGAAAGGATGCCAGTGCCAGGTGTCCCCTTCCCCTTTGGGTGCCCTTGTCCACTTTTCACTTTGGTAACACCTTTTGAGTCCTTTTTTTGGTAGTTGGAATTTTTGGGGTTAATTATGAAATTTAAGTGAAGGAATCATATAAATATAAAGTTATGTTATCATAATAATGGACCAATCACTAAGCACTACTTATCACCACCTAAGGTTGCATCCATTAAGGCATCTATAACTCCATTTTCATCCATATAACTCCATCACAAGGGGGAAAATGTTGGTTCATCTACATCACACTTCATAGGAGGGGAGTCTATTGTTTCCACACACACATTATTTATATTATAAATTTGGCTACTTGCTCACTACTTCAAGTGCAACACGCAAAATAGAAACCTAGGGAATAATTCTGCACATCACACACACACAAAACTACATTGGGTCTGATATGTATTGCAACGGTTAGTATTAAGTCCAAAATTGTGGTAGCCGAGGACACTTCGACCTCTCATTTTGCATCATTATTTTGAGGATTTGAGATCTATTTGAGGGTTTTAGAGGTGGTTTATTCATTTCAGGTTTACAACAACCTCAGTAATCTTACAGTGACATATATGTGGAAAAGGTGAACAAGTGCAAACATTTTGAGACACCTCATAGGATTTTTTCAAGCACCTATGCAAACCAAGGTGCCCATAAACCAGACCAAAGTGCCATGAGTGCCCCCATCCTTCTCTAAGTGCCCCAATCTCAGCCAAATCACTCAAATATACATTTTTCTAGGCTTCTATGTGAGGTTCTTCCACTCTTGTTCAGTCAGTCTCCATTGTGACACATTCCAACAACCTCTTCCAATTAGCTAAGGATATTCTAACCCTCTTTCCACTCAGGGTTTCATATTTTTTATTTTCTTAGTATGCTTGGGTTAATTTACATATTAAGATCCATTATTCATTTATTTACTAAAAACTTGCATTAGATTAGGCCATTATTTTACATTTTATCACAATCCTTTTGGTGAACACGAACTCGATATTCACGCTCTTAGGATCCTCATCCTCATTTTTTGCTTATCATTCTAGAAACTTGTCATCATGAGTATCTCAATTAATGACTTCTTTCTTGACAATCTTGATTTAAGACATAGGGTCCAACACGCCATCACTACTTCTCGCATTCCTACTGACATGCACCCAAATACAGTCTATCAATCATTTGTTGATGCATTTTCTTAACATATTACATTCCCATCTAATCCTCACACCGATCTTACAAGTTTTTTAAAATGATCCACCCTTACATATCATGATTCACATTTACAATTTATGGGTATCAAACGTACTTTAATTGAAAATGGATATGAGCTCTTTTTAACCTTTATCATATGTCATTCCTTGAAAATATAGGTCTTTTCACTGCTAATGTTAGTTCATTGTTTATTTCCCTTTTTGCACATGATGGTTATGTTCATCCATGCGTAGGCCACATTACTTTACCTATCAATGTAGGGACAAAAACCCTTAGTATTGTATTCTTTGTCATCTGATGACTTTTTGGTCTCATATAATTTTTTTACTTGGTAGGCCATGGCTCCATGCCATGCAAGATGTTTCCTATACAATACATTACTGTGTCAAATTCATACATGAAGGCATTGAATATACTATTTTTCTTGACCGAAATCCATACAAATATTATGACTGTGATCCTCATAACACACTTCCTGCTCCGTGGACCGATACTACTAATGATCCTCAACCTATGGATGAACCCTCTCATTTGCCACCACTTGAAGGTGTTATTTCCATGATAAATATTGTCTCTTCTACACATATATCATCTACACGTTCTTCATTACATACTATACATCCTAAACTACACACTACACACTATATATCACATGACATTCCCTCATTACTGCATCTATTTACACATTTTATGCATCTGCATATACCCATTGTACTCACTACCCTATGACACACATTAGTCTCATGGCTTCACATTGGAATGTTGAGGGTATACATCATAAATGGACCTCATCACACTCACACATGCAACCTGTAATGCCCACTTCCCTACGACACTTAGTTGATTATCATTTTGAGTTATGCAGACCTTAGATATGGACATGACTTATACTTATGTTGATTAGCAGGATGTTTTGTGACTAGATGCATTTGGATTATGATTGGATTTTGTTTTCAGTATGACCTACACTGACTCATGGACAGACTATTGGATACCGATATTATTTTTATATGGATATATTGCATGTGTTCTAACTTTGGATTTCTTCGCCATGATGAGTAGAATGTAGTTGTTGAATTTACATTACTATAATTTTGGATAATGATGAAATGCATAATTAAGTTGTGATTTAGACCTAGAAATAATGATTGATTGAATTACGTATAGATGTTAGTAAATTTAATGCATATGGTTATTTTGGATATTTTGACATGGCCGCAAGGCCGAAGGAGGTATTTTGCATTTTGCAGGAAACACGGCATGATCACAACCATGAGGGGGATTGGGAACCAAACACAACAGGATGTCGGGTGGTTACAACATTTGGTCGTCAAGGCAACGAGTAAATTGTACTGTGTTACCTTTGTTCTTTTATGTGTTGAGAAAATTTCCATGAGGGGGAAATTTTCCTATGTGACCAAGGGGGGTAAGAATTTTATTTACTTGTTTTAACTTGTTTTAGTAGGTGATTTCTTTTGTGATGTCTCTTTGTTAAATTACTTTTGTTAAGTATGTTTAGATTAATTTAACACCTTGTAATTTTTAAGTTTGGAGGGAAGTCTAGTGGGTGTAATTAATTTTGATGGTTGGCTCCTTGAGCCTTGTGCTTTCCTCTTGTTTTGAATGCTTGTTTTGAGTGTTGACCACTCCATGTTCTTTGAATCTCGAATTTGAGATTTTGGGCAATTTTAGGGGACTTGTGGGACAAGTTAAACTTGTCCCACACTTCCCAAAACCCCTTACCAACCATATCTATGGGTTGGGAATCCAAAAAGGGGATTATTTATTGTTTTGGGAAGGGAAATGTGACTTTGGAGTGCACTTGTCTTCTTTTGCATTTAATTGTGTCTTAGGACACATGGGGAAGGGATGGATTTGGATTAAAGATGTCATTCAACCCAACCACCCATTTATGGTGTTTTGGGATTTGAGTTGACTAAAGGGGGGTGGTCTTGAGGATGTGTGATGTGGCATCCTACAAGGAGCCACATCACCCTCACTCTTCCTTTTGTCTATTTATGGAAAATTCCTCTCTTGTTGAGGGGGTTGGAGTTTTTTTTTTTTTTTGGTTGGAGAGTTCTCTTTTGTTATTTTTGGGAGAGAAAAGAATTGGGAGAAAGAGAAAAAGAGAGTGCTTGGACTTGCATGCTTGGATTGTTTTGGGAGGGAGCTTGGACAAATTTCTTGGTTTAGGCTTCTCCAATGGAGAGGTAGGAAACCCTCTCCTTTGTTTTGCTTTCATATTATTGTTGCTTCTATGCTAAATTTGTGAAAAATGCATGTTTACTTTGGTGTATTGTGAAAAAATGGATAGAATGCTTATTGTGTAGTATAGGAGAGGTCTATGGGAATAATCATGAGGGAGGCATAAGAGTAGATTAGGATATTGTGGAGGGAGTTTGAGAGGGATGCCCATCTTGGGTAAGAATGCTTACATTCTACCTTGTCTTTGAGGGAGCCATAAGAGGAGGGAGGCATAAGAGTATGGGAGGAAAAATGGGTACTTGAGGGAGGCATAAGAGTCATAGGGGCTTGTGTTTTATTGTGGAGGGTTTTGGATGGGCATCTCATCTCAATCGGGAGGCATACGGAAAACATTCCCATAGTTCCTTCTCTTGTTGGCTTGGATGAAAGCCTTGTTGTGCAAAGTATTGTGTTACTTGTGTTTCTTTGTTGTTTCCTCTTTTTACCTTGAATGTTGTGAAGAAAATTGTATTGTGGAAGCAAGTATTGTTGCCTTGAGTTGGAGACCACCCTTCATTGTGTTGTGTTTGGGGCTCGGGGGTCAATGGAGGAGATTGCTTCTCTTCTCCATTGAGTTTTGGTTGGGAGGAGAGTGTTGCCTCTCCCCCTATTTTGGTTGTGATTGAGCTACTTGGAACTTGGAGCATGGATGAAGAGCACCTTGGAGCTTGTGGAGACTCTTTCCATTTACCTTATATACTTTATTTTGTTGTAAATTTGTAAGAGAAAGAGAGTTGTATCATCTTGTTTTCATTCAAAAATAATGGACATTGTAATCTATATTGCATCAAAAGTCACATGGTTGAATGCAACATTTTACTTGCAAGATGTATATTATTGAAAGGATTGTACACATGAAGTAGGACATGTTGTAAAAGAATTGAAGGAAAAGCTACATTGAAATGATCGTATTTCTTACTCTAAAAATTCATTGGAATTGTTGTTGAATTCTTGTGGAATGTTGGAAAGAAACTACAAAAGGTTATGCATGTTAGATCTCTTTTTGTTGTTAAAAGGAGGTGTATTTAAAAGTGGAATGTAGTTTATTTCCCCTCCTAGTACTATTGAAGAAAGGACTTAAGCTTTAAATAGCCTCCAATATAACCAGGGAATCATTAAGGCTCTAGCTCTATTATGCTTCTTCATGCATGAAATCATTGTCAATATATTTGCAAATTGTAAAAGGAGATCAAACCCACTTGATACTTCATACAAATATCCCTATTGCCATGTGAAGACAGAGGTTTTAACACAAAATTCTAAGTTTAGTTAGTTCTTACTCACCTCTCATCTAGTAGGAAACTAATACCTTCAATATAACTGACATCTAAGTATGCCAAAGATAATGGGTTATTAATATAAAACTATAACAATATTAATGAACTATCATTTGTTTTCTTTTATTTATATTAACAAATAAAAACATGCTAACACTAACTTATATGCGGATAATCTACATCCAATTAAAAATGCCAATGAAACGCATAAGTAAGTTTACGTAGAAGGCGTGCTTACAAAATAAAAATTAAAGCAAAATTATGCCTCTGTATATTCTGATAGACAACTGGATTCGCCATTAAAATACTCGCAAGATAGTTCTTAAAGCTTACACATGATAAAGTTTATACCATACAAAAATTACATGGAGATAGTCGCTGGATGTTTTGAAGCTTGGTAAAGGGAATGGTGCTGCAAGTGTTACAGTGCGATATCTTCATCCATACTACCAGTTTCATTCTTACCAGGATAAAGATATACCATGCCATTAAACTTGCTATTACATCCATTTGCGACTCACACAGGCTTTCCCCACCCAAAATCATTCTGGTACACTTCAATTCTTGCGAAGGAGAACCATGTATTTGAGGATGCATTCGATACTGACCAGTACCAGCACGGATGGACAGGCCGTTGTCTTCTAAACGCCTATCACTGTCCCTCTAGCGGTTTTTTTTTTTATATATATATCTTGCTTGCTGAGAAGGGGAAACTCCGGTGTGAGGGTGCATCCAATACCGAGCAGATAACAATGAAAGTGTGCAGCCTGCTCGTTTGGATGCGTTCAATAAAAGATTCGGCCACGCCTTTGCACAGACCCACCCGAGCATCGTTTCAAAACAAAAAAAAATAAAAACAAAGAAAGGACAGAGTTTATTGGCTCTTCTTGGCATCTCTCTGCTCGCTGTAACTTCATCTACCATTTCCATGGAAGTCACGCGGCTGGGGGGGGCGGATAAACAAAGTGAAACGCCCTGTACACACCCTGCAGTACCCAATGAAAGAGGAGGTAGATCGCTTCCTCCCACGCACTGGAACTCCCTCTCAGTCTTTAACCCTTTGACCGCGCACCCAGGCACAAAAGAACGAATGAACCAGACCTCTCCACGCCATAGCTCACTCACCTTTCAGTCGCCTAGACTGTCCACGCACCAGGGACAAAGAAAAAACAGTTAAAAAACAAATAAAGAAAGAAAAAAAAAAAAAAACACGCGCCAGCCCATTCGCCTCTCCACGTGGCTAGAGAGGAAGCACGTCTCTCTGGTCTGTAGCTTTCTTTTTTTGACCATTGTGTGGTCTTCTACGCGGCCTGGGCAGGTGAGATCTTTAAAATCTAGTGTATTTTTAAAAAAAAAAACTGCGACCTGGTTGCTCCTTTGCACATGGGAGGAGATAATAATGGTGGACGGGTGGTGGTTGACACCCACCGTCCAACCATATTCATTATACCTATTCTGCCGTGGGAGACCCGGCCCTATGGCCTCTTTGTCAACTTTTTTTAATAAATGCGTATTATTTATATATTATTCATACAATATATTAAACACAATTCAATAAGTTCATGTCATTGTTAATTTTATCTTTTAATAGATGCGTATTATTTATATATTATTCATATTTCAATAAGTTCATGTCATTGTTAATTTTATGGTTAAGCGCTTTGTCTAGCAACAGCAGCGTAGGATGTGAATCCCTCTTGGATACATTAGATATCTGAATGGTGGTAGGTATATATTAGTTCATTGACAATATACAATGAAATTAAATTGAACGGTATCAAGTACATACTGAAATGGGTGAACCTTATATAAATATGTATACTTATCTCTACGTATGTAAATATATATATATATATATATATATATATATATATATATAACTACAATTACGTATAATGTAACATATTAATTTCGAAAGATCGTAATATAACAGAATGATAAGGTAAGTATATATATATGTATATATATATATATATATACATATGTATATTAAAATGTATTAAATTTTGATACAACGTAACTTGGCCGAATAATAAAGTAAGAATAAAGAAATCGAAGTGGCCAATGTATTCGATGCAAAGTAAATTATACCTTACTCTTAAATTACCTTTCCGTTTTATTGTCAGCACGATATTATCCGACATCAGACAAACTTACTCGCATGATGACCCTGCAAATCTCTGTGGGGCGTCGAATGAGAGAGATCCAAATATCTCTGCCTTCGAAGCACCATCATGACCGAGGTGGTTTTCTATCCTGTTCCGAACTCGCCCGATGTAATTAATACTCATCGAGCTAGGTGGAAGCAACTCGTAGGTAAATAATTCGCCATACAACAAAAAAAAATTTGTCGCATTTTTCGAGTCGCTTGGTTGTTTTTTCGTTGTCGTCGTTGCGTCGGCATTCTTTTTTTTTGGCGTTACAAGAGGCCAAATTTGGAAGCTTGTGGGAAAAGTCAAACTTGTCCCACAGCTCTTAAAATCCCATGCCAACCCTACCTATGGGATGGGGGGTAAATTTTAGGCTATTTTAGGTGTTTTGGGAAGTGAAAAAGTTGAAATGTTAATTGCACTTTCTTTCAAATATTTAATTTTGTCCTTTGGGGGAGTGGGGTTAGATGGAGTGTCTAAGGTTCTTGTCATTCCTCCAACCACTTATTAATTGTGCATTGGAATAGGAGGTTGACCAAGTGATGTGGAGTGGAGAGGAAATGAGGTGGCATCCTACTTGGATCCACATCATCCCTCCTTCTCTTTTCTCTATTTATTGAATTCTTGTTGCTTGTTTTGGGGTTGGATAATCACTTTTAGTCTCTTAAATTTTTGGAGAGTGAGCATTTTTAGAGAGTTGTGGATTTTTGGAGCTTGGTGGATGCTTGCTTGATCTTTGGAAAGGCTTGGAACTTCATACTTGGAACAAGCTCTACCATGGAGAGGTAGGAGCTTGACCTTAGTTTCAAATCTATCATTTGTTTTATTGTATGTGTGTATATATGTTGTGTTGCATGTTGTTGTTTCTTTGGAATGATTGTTGGGTATGGGTAAAATGCCTAAGTTGGGAGTGGGAGCAGACTATGGGGATTTTTTCTTGTAGGGAGGCATAAGAGATCACTTTTTTTTTTATGGAGGGAGTTTGGGTTGGGTGCCCCATCTAGTATGAGGAATGCTTGCATTTCTTCTTGTTCTTATTATGAGGGAGCCATAAGAGTTTTTGAGGGAGACATAATAGTGTATGGAGGTATAAGGGGTACTTGAGGGAGGCATAAGAGTTGATAGGGGAAATTTTGTTCTACATTGGAGGCTTTTAGGTGGGCACCCATTCGCATTGGGAGACATAAGTGGCCTCCACATAGGTCTTACTCTTTTGACTTTCTTGGTAAGCCTTGTGATATTGTTGCCTTTTTGTTTCTTCTTGTTGAGTTGTTGTTGTGTTTTTTATGTAAATGGAATGAATGTGAAATTCTATGTTAAGTATTGTGGAAGCTAGTAGTTACCAGGAGTTGAGATCTTCTCCTATTGTGATGTGGTTTGGGCTCGGGGGCCAATGGAGAGGATGGCTTCTCCTCTCCATTGGATATCTTGGTTGGGTGGAGAGTGTTTCCTCTCCCCCTATTTTCTTTTGAATCAAACAAATTCTTGGAGGAGCTACCTTGTTGGTGTTTGAAGTTTGGAGTCTTGTTGATGATCATGTGAAACTACCTTATATTTTACCCACTTATAGTGGAGAAATTGTAATAATGGATTCCTTCTTGTATTTACATCCTTGTATGGTTTCCCAATCTAAGTGGAGAACATTGTAATTACTTTGTAAAGGAAAGTTATATTCAAAAAGTTGTTATTGTTATTGCATTGCATGTGGAAGGAAAAAAATGAGAAAAGAAAGAAGAAAGAATGTCATAGTAAAGTTAGTTGTGCAAATAGAAAGGAAAGCATTTTCTCCTTGTTGAATCTTGGATGTATTATGAGAAAAGTAATGCTTTTGTTAAAAGATTTAAGTTTTAAAAATGAAAAAGGAAGTTCATTTCATTATAAAGTTGTTTTATTGCGAATACATAATAAGAAAAAAAAAAAAAAAATAGTAAGAAGTTTAAGTTGTCTACAAAATGATTCTGTATGGAAAAATAAAGTTATTTTCACCATTTGAATGTATGAACATTGTATTGAAATAAAGAGGAAAATAAATTAGATTATATTGTATTTAGTAATGTCGATTTTTATAGCAATAAAGTGACAATGTAAAGTAATAAATTTAAATACATTGCTCTTGAAATGGAAAGAACTTAAGTATTAGTGATCTCTTTCTTACTAAATAAATTATCTCCTAAGACTCCATTTGCAATCGTCTTTTTACTTGGTTTCTTTTAAAGCCTCTTACCTAAATACTATCAAATTTTTACAAAGAAAATTTAAGTGTGAAGTTAAAATTAATTAACATTAATAACCATAAAAATGTTAGTACGCTAATACTAGTATTGAAATTAAAATAATATTAATATTGAAATACTATTTATACTAAGATATTAATAAGATTAAAATATTATTAATATTAAAGTATTAATAATGTTAAAGTATTAATATTATCAGTTTTAATATATATATAGACCACATATTAAACTATATATATAAAAACAAAAAAAAATAATAAGTAAATAAACTATTTTAAGGCCACGTACTTATATGGAGTTCTTAACAAATATGTTTATAAAAGTAAAAAGAAAAGAAAAAACTTAAAAAAAAAGGTAAAGTATTTATATGTACTCCTTAACAAAGTTGTATTTTTTTTTTGGTTTGTAAAAGTAAAAACCTAGGTCTAAGTTACAAGTTTGACCAAATGTTTCAAAAAGGGACTATTCCGGAAAATGCGGCCAGCACTTTTTAATAAATTGGTGAGGGGTGGGGTCGACCACCCCACCCCATAGTTTTTTTTAAACTATTCTTTTAATTTTTCCCAAATGCTATAGTTCGGTCAGTTCACGATTTCAAAAATGCACACTTTTTGCCGCACCATATATATATATATATATATATATATATATATATATATATATATTTTGTTTTTTTAATTCATTGTAGATTTTTTTTAAAGATATATTTATATACATTAAGTAAATACAAATGGTTATAAATGTATCTATATACATATAGGTTGTATATACACCCTACCAAAATGAAAATGCATACTAGATATAGATTTACGGATAAAATGGGGCAAAACCCAGAAGCTCATTTGGGCAAACCAAATAAAACTATGTTAAATGAAATATACAAATGTATTGAAAAGATGGTGTAAGCAAATAAAAAAAATAGAAAATGCAACAAGTAGGCCTCTCCAAAATCTTGGGATGGCCTCTAATGGCTTCCCTTCCTTCTCCTCTAACCTGCAAAACAAAATAGAAACAATGAGACAAATGAAATAAGAAAGGAGACTTCTTAAGAATGTTTTAGGGTTGGTTACCCTTTTTCCACATCAAGGAACCAAATTGAATCCATCCAAGGGATGAGATTTATCCCTACAAAAAGTAGGTGGGGAGAGGGTGAATAATAATTGCCCTTTTAATTTAAATATTTTCAATTCTAAATTATGGGTTGACTTTTATGGAGTTACTCGTGGGGTAGGGGAGTGCTCATTATCCTAACCGAATATTTTAAAATAGGACCTTGCTAATTGTTTCAACAAGGTAGAAAATAAATAACCTTAGTATTTAATTTCATTCGCCGCTTTTATCCTTGGCACCCCATGGGGGAGTGTTCAACTTTAGTAGGAATTAGTTTATTATTTAAATAATCCTTAGGGAGATTTAACCTACCTAATCAACATAGTGTATCAAAGATTAATGTAGATTTTAAATACTGTGTTATCATGGAATATTATTTTCATTTGGGTCATCACCTTAGAGACCTAATTGTGGCAATTGTCACTTTCAGAAGATTTTTTTGGGCGCGTTTTTTAAAAAAAAAATTGTAAATTTTCTAACTAAACGTAGGTTGTTCTTGGATCTCGTGTGAACTTTTAGCATGCGTGACAAAACCCAACGTAATGGATGTCTAATTTCAATGAGGAGAGATGTTAGATAGTAGCAATCGCACCATAAAGGTGCAAAGGATACTCCGATAGGGGAGGCAACGAATCGAAAACAATAAAGTGTGTGGGGAAAAGGAACTAGAAGTTTGTAGAAGAAGATGACAAACAGAGAAGTGGAACAACATGAGAAAAGAAGAGGAGGAAGGAAGAATGTGTGTGGAGGGAGAAGTTATGGCTTTAAATTTGTAAGGAGATTTGCAGATGAAGCAGTATTTGTTTTTATAATTTCACCTTAGAGCATATGTGGAAAGAGGTAACGTGGAGCACTTGTCAAAAGAAAATATATGGTAGATACGAAGGTTCTTTATGCATCGAAATATTGAAATGAATCTAAATGTAAGGCCTTGGTGTTTGACATATTAAATGTCAGTAGTCGGCAATGAGAAAATCCAAAAAATCTAAGGGTTTCAAATGAGGAAACCAAGAAGCAAGAAAAGACTGATTTCAAAAGAACAAAAAGAAAGGTTACAACTTCAAGGGTGTAATTAGACTAATTAGATCTCTTTAACAGGATTTTGATAGTGGTGAAAAGTATATAGGTCATCTCGAATGGTTCCAGGATGTTGTAAAACATTTTCCAATTCTAGATGAGAAATGCATCAGGATGAAAACACTTTCCTTCCTCAATATAATCATAATACTTTTCCTTTTTATAGGGGGGTCGGTTGCCTAGAAAAAGTTATTGAATCTTGTCTCCATGCTTTGGATCTAACAAATTTCTTTTAAAATTGTGATTGTTAACATCTAAAAGGCATTAATCTAATTAATGCTATCAACATTTATGTTGATATAATATGTATGGATTCTTACAATGATTTCAAAAGGATCCAAAAAAAGCACAAGAAAGTTCTTGATTGTCTAAACAAGTCACCCGATTCATCTGTATGTGCAATAGATGAAAATATGGCTTGGGAAGCCATCGAAAAGATACTGACAGATGCAGAGACGCAATTGCATGTGTAAAATGTCTTAATGGTAGCCAAAAGAGTCTAGGGCCACAAAGAAAAAGTGGGTGTGGAAAAATGTGATCCACAAGACTAAAAATATTTGGGTGCAATACCAATATAGCCGGCATCGTATACTCAATTTCATGAACTTATTTGCAAATCTCCCCTTTGGCTTGTGATTACATGTCATTATATGGATTTTGATGGTGGCAGAAAGCTTATAGGTCATCTTGTTCAATTGCAGGATGTTGCAGAACATTTCCCAATTCTAAATGAAATTTACTTGAGGATGAAAACACTCTCCTTGATCAATATAATCATAATAATGTTTCCTTTTTATAGGGAGGTCATTCACCTCACAAAACATATTAATCTTGTTGGCAAGCTTTGGATTCGCTAAATTTTGTTCAAAACTATGATTCTCAACATCCAAAATCCATTTATATACATAATGTTATGAAAATTTACCCTGATATAATATGTATGGCTTCTTACAATGATTTCAAAAGGCTCCAAAAAATACAAAATCAAGTTCTTTTATTTCTAAACATGTTTATTGATTCATCCGTCTATGCAAAAGACAAAACTATGGCTCGGGAAGCCATCGAAAAGATACTAAAAGATGCAGAGATGCAACTAAATGTGTGGAAGCTCTTAATGGTAGCCAACGGAGCTGAGGGCCATGAAGATAACATGGGTGTGGGATATTGTGATCCATAAGATTCAAATAATTTGGGTATAACAAAAATATATATTCAACGTCGTATACTCAATGTCGTTAACGTATTTGGAAATCACCCCTTTGTCATGTGCTTTCATGCCCATTCTTCTTGTGGCCCCTGTCAGAATCAACCTAGGAAACAATTTAACTTGTAAATTTAGCAATAAGTTGATAGCTGCAGCGAGTTCATAGTTCTACCCTAACATAATTAAATAAAAAGGACATTACAGGAATTTCGTGAACTTATTTGGAAATCTCCCTTTTGGTATGTGATTAGATATCATTATATGGATTTTGATGGTGGTCAAAATTTTATAGGTCATCTCGATTAGTTGCAAGATTTTGTAGAACATTTCCCAATTCTAGATGAAAACTACATGAGGATGGCAACACTCTCCTTGCTCAATACAATCATAGTAATCCTTAGGGAGATTTAACCCGCCTAATCAACATAGTGTATCAAAGTTTAATGTAGATTTTAAATATTGTGTTATCATGGAATATTATTTTCATTTGGGTCATCACCTTAGAGACCTAATTGTGGCAATTGTCACTTTCAAAAGATTTTTTTGGGCACGTTTTTCAAAAAAAAAATTGTAAATTTTCTAACTAAACGTAGGTTGTTCTTGGATCTCGAGTGAACTTTTAGCGGGAGTTCCAAAACCCAACGTAATGGATGGGTAATTTCAATGAGGAGATATGTTAGATACTAGCAATCGCACCACAAAGGTGCAAAGGATACGCCGATAGGGGAGGCAATGATTGTTCGGAAACAATAAAGTGCGTGGAGACAAGGAACTAGAAGTTTGTAGAAGAAGATGACAAACAAAGAAGTGGAAGATCATGAGACAAGAAGAGGAGGAAGGAAGAATGTGTGTGGAGGGAGAAGTTATGGCTTTAAATTTGTAAGGAGATTTGCAGATGAAGCAGTATTTGTTTTTATAATTTCACCTCAGAACATATGTGGAAAGAGGTAATGTGGAGCACTTGTCAAAATAAAATATATGGTAGATACGAAGGTTCTTTATGCATTGAAATATTGAAATGAATATGAATGTAAGGCCCTGGTGTTTGACATCTTAAATGTCAGTAGTCGGCAATGAGAAAATCCAAAAAATCTAAGGGTTTCAAATGAGGAAACCAAGAAGCAAGAAAAGACTGATTTCAAAAGAACAAAAAGAAATGTTACAACTTGAAGGGTCTAATTAGACTAATTAGATCTCTTTAACAAGATTTTGATAGTGGTGAAAAGTATATAGGTCATCTCGAATGGTTCCAGGATGTTGTAAAACATTTTACAATTCTAGATGAGAAATGCATCAAGATGAAAACACTTTCCTTCCTCAATATAATCATAATACTTTTCCTTTTTATAGGGGGTTCAGTTGCCTAGTAAAAGGTAATGAATCTTGTCTCCAAGCTTTGGATCTAACAAATTTCGTTTAAAATTGTGATTGTTAACATCTAAAAGGCATTAATCTAGTTAATGCTATCAACATTTATGTTGATATAATATGTATGGATTCTTACAATGATTTCAAAAGGATCCAAAAAATGCACAAGAAAGTTCTTGATTGTCTAAAAAAGTCACTCGATTCATCTGTATGTGCAATAGATGAAAATATGGCTTGGGAAGCCATCGAAAAGATACTGACAGATGCAGAGATGCAATTGAATGTGCAAAATCTCTTAATTGTAGCCAAAAGAGTCTAGGGCCATAAAGAAAAAGTGGGTGTGGAAAAATGTGATCCACAAGACTAAATTTTTTTTGGTGCAATACAAATATAGCCAGCATTGTATACTCAATGTCGTTAACTTATTTGGAAATCTCCCCTTTGGCTTGTGATTAGATGTCATTATTTGGATTTTGATGGTGGCAGAAAGCTTATAGATCATCTTGTTCAGTTGCAGGATGTTGCAGAACATTTCCCAATTCTAAATGAAATTTACTTGAGGATGAAAACACTCTCCTTAATCAATATAATCATAATAATGTTTCCTTTTTATAGGGAGGTCATTCACCTCGTAAAAAATATTAATCTTGTTGGCAAGCTTTGGATCCGCTAAATTTTGTTCAAAACTGTGATTCTCAACATCCAAAAGCCATTTATATAGATAATGTTATGAAAATTTACCCTCATATAATATGTATGGCTTCTTACAATGATTTCAAAAGGCTCCAAAAACTACAAAATCAAGTTCTTTTATTTCTAAACATGTTTCCTAATTCATCCGTCTATGCAACAGACAAAAATATGGTTAGGAAGCCATCGAAAAGATACTAAAAGATGCAGAGATGCAACTAAATGTGTGGAAGATCTTAATGGTAGCCAATGGAGCTGATGGCCATGAAGATAACATGGGTGTGGGATATTGTGATCCACAAGATTCAAATAATTTGGTTATAAATAATATATATATTCAACGTCGTATACTCAATGTCGTGAACGTATTTGGAAATCACCCCTTTGTCATGTGATTTTGTGCCCATTCTTCTAGTGGCCCCTGTAAGAATCAACCCAGAAAACAAGTTAACGTGTAAATTTAGCAATAAGTTGATAGTTTCAGCGAGTTCATAGTTCTACCCTAAAATAATTAAATAAAAAGGACATTACAGGAATTTCGTGAACTTATTTGGAAATCTCCCTTTTGCTATGTGATTAGATATCATTATCTAAATTTTGATGGTGGTCGAAATTATATAGGTCATATCGATCAGTTGCAAGATGTTGCAGAACATTTCCCAATTCTAGATGAAAACTACATGAGGATGGCGACACTCTCCTTGTTCAATACAATCATAGTAATTTTTCCTTTTTACAGGGGGTCAGTCATCTAGCAATGGCTATTGAATCTTGTTAGCAAGGTTTTCATCCGATGACTTTTGTTCAAACTACGATTCTCAACATCCGAAAGTCATTAGTCTACATAATGTTATCAACATTTACGTTGTTATAATATGTATGGATTCTTACAATGATTTCAAATGGCCCCAAAAAATCCACAAGCAAGTTCTTGATTCTCTAAAGAAGTTTCCTGATTCATTCATCTGTGAAACAAATGAAAATATGGCTCGGAAAGACATCGAATATATACTAAAAGATGCATAGATGCAACTAAATGTGTGGAAGCTCTTAATGCTAATAAATTAAGCTGAGGACCATGAAGAAAATGTGGGTGTGGAAGATTGTGATCCATGGTCTTCAAAGAATTTGGGTGCAACAACAATATATTAATCATTATATACCTAATGTCCTGAACTTATTTAGTGATCATCCCTTTGGTGTGATCTTTTATGCCCATCCCTCTAGCAGCCCCTATAAAATTGAAGCTATAAAATAAGTTAAAGTGTAAATTTAGGAGTAACTAGATAGTTGCAGCGAGTTCACAGTTCTACCTTCACATAATTAATTAAAAAGGACATTATTGGAATTGTGTTAAATGGAGCTATCGCTAACAACTTTCCCAAAACCATTATCATTAGGTGTTCAATTGGCCTTGCAAATTGAGATCAATTTTTGAACCAAGTGTTAAATTTCACGACCTCTTAGAATTTCTTCATGTTTTTAACCGTAAAGTACTTGTAAATATTTGAAATAACTGCCACAAGTAACTTGTATATTTTATGTAATGACCGTCATTTTTCCTATACATTTATATATAAACTATACTAATATATATATACAAAATAATTAAGTATAACTAAAATATTTTAAATATATTTTATTAAGAATATAAAAAATAGTATTATTTCAGATGTGAAATAAATATATAAATAATATGTTTAAAAACAATATTAAACACATTAAAAAAATACACAATATTGAAAAACATAACAATAATATAACCATCTATAATATATATATATTTCCTGTATAGAAATTTAAGTAAAACAAGTACAAGTATGTTACCGCATGTATACACCCAGTGATAATATATAATAGAATAGGATTATGTCATATGATAGAAAACATTGTATATTAATATGAGTGCGAGAGTACATACATGAACGTTACATCAATTGATCTGGGGACATATGAGTTAACTATTTTAACACACAAACCTTTGAACAATTTGGAATCCAAATGATGTAGTTATCATGTGAAAATTCGCATTCACTTAACAGAGAAAAAATGTGAGATCAAAATGATAAGGTGTGAGTTTCACGCATTTAAATTGATAGGCTATAGGCCTTTTTTTTAATTTTAACCATATATTACTGATGACTTTTTTTAGAAATAATACATATTTTTAAGTGGTTTATTTTTACGTTGAAAGGTATGTTCTATGTTAGAAACCCTGAGGCGCTCTGACACGTAAGACGACAGTGAGGGCCGAGATCGTTTGGTTGATGAAGTATATCCAATCTTCCGCCGTACACGTGTCACTGCCAAATAGTACGCAGGTTGAGGTTTTTCCTGGAACAGGTAATTTCAGTCAAACTCATACCTTCTTTTCACTCCGATATGTTTGTGACTGGTTTTTTTTATGCAGTCGGCATTTGTATTTTTTACACTTTTTATCATCTTAAGTTTCTACTCTCTATTTTTTTTCCCTGAGGTCTTATGTCTGCATAACATGGCCATGCTTGTTTTCACCTTAATCATTCTGGTCTGAGTATTTTCTTTTAATTTTTGTCATTTTTTTGCCCACGAGACACACAGACACAAATTGGAGCTATCTGTATATTTGAGTCGAACAGTGGAGTGAGCCGGATGAAATGGGCTTCATTGGAATTTTAAGAAGGCAAGTATTAATGAACCCTATTCTTTGATTTTTTGTTACAGATTTTCTAATTGCAGGTTATTGAAAAACATTTTCTAATTTTTACATAAGATTTCATAGTACGTTTTTGTGATGTTGGAGTGTCCTTTAATTTTTCAAAGTATGTTCTTATAATTTTTTAAGAGGATTCGTCTAGTAAGTGCATAAGATATATAGTTTCTATTAGTGTTATATGAGATTTTTAGATGAGGGTTTTGCAACGGTATTTGAGTTTCTCTTTTGAATGTGAAAAAACAGGGTTTACTAATGTAATTAGTCTTCATAATCTTTTTAATCTTCTGCACAAAGTTTTGGTAAATTTTTTGGATGAGTTATGGAAAATAAAAAAACAGCTGGAAAAAGGCTTAAATGGCATCCACAAAGGAGGGGAAGCGAACAAGCATTCTGAAATTACAAAGTTTATTTCTGATTCTTTTATTTGCTCTGATAGGCAGTTATAATTTGTTTCTTGTTTTTTTTGGTGGGCAGAAGTTTGTTTACTTATTAGTCTGTAAATGTGTGCTGCATTTTTTGTTTTTCGAGTCTCTGACCAGTTCACTATTTAAAGCTGTAGAGGAACATTTCAGCAGAACCACCATGATGGTGAGATAATTAGGCTTTCTATATAATTTTGGTTAATTTCGATCATTTTATCCCTTGACCTGCTTGCAATCATGCAAAAGGTAATTAGGCTAGGGTTTAGGACACTGAAAGCATCAATTGATTCCCTCTTTTAAGATCCAGCAAACTTTGTGTAGGTTGTACCGTAACTCACCTAACAGGACAATACTATATTCTTGAGATATTTTACCCGTGTCGAAAGAACGGTTGAGCCCTATTTTTTTTTCATTGATCCGTCTCTTTGTATGTTTTCAATTAATTTCGACCAATTTTTCCCTTGATCTTCCTGCCATCACGTAAATGGAGGAAAAAAAGGATAGCATCAATGAATTCCCTCTTTTGAACTCCATAAAACTTTTTGTAGTTTGTAGCGTAACTCGCTTAACAGGGACATACTTGAGAACCCTGTATTCTTGATATTTTTCTCTATTTTTGCTCTGTTGTTTTTTCATTTATCTGGTCTTTCTTTATTCTAGAAATATGTATTTTTGATAAAAAATGTTATATTATAAAAACTTTAATGACGTAATAATTTAACTGTATATTTGCTTTGCTTATGTGATGGATTTAAAGGAAAATATACTGATAAAAATGTGTTTCTATCGGTAGAGATCGCGGCATTGCGATTATTTCAGTAGTGAATGCTGTCGATTTATTTTCTAAGGAGGTTTTATTTAATTGAAAACTCAAAGTTACAGTGTAGGGACAAATAGAATTATAAAGGAGACCTTGTATGCTATTGTTTGGAAGATGACGGTAGATCAAACATTTTTCGTCGGTACATAGATGGATTTTTCTATGCAGTGATGTCTGAAAATGGAGGAATGTCTATGATTATTGATAGAACCAAACCAAATGGAGGAGCTATGCAACTTCGGCAGCAGAAGCGTAACTTAGGCATTCTAGCTTGCACTATTTTTGTGTTTATCGTTTTCAGCGATCTGAATCTGTTTGCATTTGTGTGGTTGTTTATGTCTTCTAGTTTTTTTTTTTTGAGTAATTTTTGTCTTTAGGGTTGATGAAGTTGTTATTTTGTACTTTTTGACTCTTGGATAAATTATCCACCCGCGATGGCTTGATGCATTGTAGATCCTTCCGGTTTTCATGTGGTATTTGCTACACTCTTCTGATATTCAGCCCTGAAACTTCTCCACACGGGCCTCCACGGTATGTCACAATTTTAAATCAAGTGTTTAGATCTTGTAAGAGTCTTCCACTAGTATTTGTTAATATGTCCTTATTTTGAGCCTGAAGTGAGAGCACAGGGTTAGATTTGGTTAAAGGCTAGTTAAAGGCTGCATCATAACTGGTTAGTTTTTGTTAAAGGCTGCATCATATCTTTCCCATGATGGGTAGGGTTTATGAAGGGTAACTGGTTATATATTGTTCTGCATGTGGTAATTTTGTTTGCATATGTCTCAAAATATTTCGCTATTGACTTTACTAATAACTATTTTCATATTATTGTCAACCGCAAAGAAGGACAATTGAATCACCAAACAATTGCATTGATGCTGCTGGTAGACATACTTCAACGATCTGCCATTACTTTTGAGGACTGACTGTTTAGCCAAAGCTTTACTATGCCCAAAGGGGTCAACATGATCATCTAGATAAAATATCGCAATGCTTCATTGCCATTAACAATCTCCTTTCCCGCATACACAACATTATATGTGCTTGAATATATAAGTCTGCTCACACCATACTCAACGTAGGCATCCAATACAAGGCAACTTCCATGATTTAAAGCTCAGACACAAGACATATTGATTACTTCACGCTCCTGGATCTGAAAGGCATCAACCGTAGTGATATATAAACATTTTCCTTCATCAGATCTGAGGACAACATCAAACTCTCGGTGCAAACATTTCAGCTATAGCTTGAAAGTGTGATAATTCCAGCAGAGATGTCTCCAGCATAGATCAAGGGCACAAAATCAGACCCCAACGCCTTTGTACTGTACAAATACACTCCCCTGAAGATTTTCCATTACCCAAAAATAATTTTTGTCGTGAAATCCCTGTCTAAAGTCCTCGCCCCAACTGTTGTCACCCATGGTGATAGATTGGTGAAAGAAAGCTCCCCTGGACCTTTGTTGCCTGCAGAAGTAGACACAAACACACCCATCTCCAGCCCCAAATGCACCCATTGCAATACTATCTAGATAATATGGCACAACACCCCCACCCCAGAAAGAGAAAGCACATCCACACCATCTTCAATAGCAGTATCAAACGTAGGAAGTATGCCAAAATCATAGCAACCAGACATCCAACATACCTTATATGTTGCAAACCGAGCTTTGGGCGCCATTCCTTTCACTGCGCAACTCTGATATGAAACAGATCATCCTCTATGAGATCCTCTCCCATGGGTTACATCGTAGAACAAGTAAGGTCTCAGTAGGGAATCTTTGTAAATAAATTTCATCAAGTTTGCTGGAAGCACTCTCACTGTGACATAGTCGATTTGGAGATACAAACTCAGTGTATGTTCTAGATCTGAAAAAATATCCTGCTACCTTCATCTCCCAAGACATTTTCTCTAACGTTGCATAGATCTCCTGTGACTGTGGGTGCGATCTGTCACCTACACGAAATCATGTGCCATTATATTGGCTTCGCCGAGTTGAGCACTTGCTACGGGCCAAGCTTGATAGGCCAACAAAAACGAGCCAAAGTGTGACCGAAGTCACCGGAATCAGACACAAGAAGGACACAGATCGTATCTATGGGGATAAAAAATAGATCTACCTGTATGAGATACTCTTCATTGAGTTACAACGTAAGACAAGTAAGAAATCAATAGAGAATCTCTGTACTAAATTTCATCGGGTCTCCTGGTAACACTCTCACTGTCACTTAATCGATTTTGAAACAAATATCTTGAAGGAGAATCCCGAATTTGAGGATGCAGGTCAATGCTGAACAGATAACAACAAAGTTGGACAACCTGCTTGTTGGAGGCACTCAACAAGCTTCTACCATGCTGCGACATGCCTGTTTCCTGGCTATACATTGTTGCCGGTTCTTGTTGTGGATTCCCAAACAAGACACACCTCGCAGCACCCAAGGGCACGTTTTCCCTCCTTCCAACACCTACAGCCCCAGAAAAAATGCGTCCAACACCCACCCATATGCATTTAATAACAGAATCCAAATAAGATCATGGTGGATAAAAATGGGACTCCACCGACTCCCACTGTCTCACGCCAAACAGGTAAGAAAAAACGTGATAGCCAGTATAGCCGGTAGGTTGGGGTGGTTGGGAGGAGGCCAAGGTGGCAGAAACGGGATTCGATGCCCTACAAGGCATTACATTCTCCTCCCCTTAAGAAAGCATCGTCCTCGATGCGACATTACACAGACGGAAAGGAAATGGTTCACAACCAAGAACAGGTACAAGGAGAAATTACACCCTATGGTTTAAAATTTTAGTTGATTAAAGCACGATCACAAGGTAGCCTTAGGAACATTTGGTAGAAATTTTAACTTTCAAGGTTCTGTGAAGATTGGCAGTTCTTTCTTGTTCATCATTTCATTAGTCTCTTTCCATTATCATTATTTCTAGTTTTATTTCTCTTTTAAAAATATCATCATTGAAGAGTTTTGATTTATTCCTTATTGTGGGTGCCCAACATGAACTGCTAACACAACACCCTATCAGGTTCACAAGACCCTACAGATTCACAAGCACACAAGTATATACTTCAAGATTGTATTACACCACAAAAGGTTACTCAAATACGGAATGGAATAGGCACAGTCCACATAACATAGTACTCGTCACACATCAATGACTGACATACAAAATACTCAAACAAAAGAGTACTACAATCCACCAGACATTTCCTCAATTTGCATCAATGAAAAAATTCACATAACACCAAACCATGCTACAGGTACATAGTGTCCACAAGGGAATCAATGACATATCCACAACATCACAACACATATCCATCTGACATGAGTAACACATACATCAAAAATACCACTACCAAACATCACAATAACTCAACATATATCCTGAAACATCAACCATACAGACAAATACATAAGCCTCCCTCAAACTCACCTCCCTCAAATGCCTCCCTCAAACTCTTATGCCTCCCTCAAGTCTCTTATGCCTCCCTCTTATGCGTCCCTCAAGTCTCTTATGTCTCCCTCAAACTCTAAACTCTTATGCCTCCCTCAAGGAGGCCGGTTGTCCCCTATGGTCCAAGACACATAGAGTTCGAACACTCCTAACCCAAGTGACATAATAATGCGTGGTTCAACAACCCACTAGTTATATGTACTCACTTGGGGCGTACCCCCATACAACGAAGCGGGTCCATAGGTCCAACCAATCCATGGTGCATCCCATGACCCTATTCCACACATCACGACAGTAGAACCAGCACAACAATCCAATCAAAGTGCCAAGTGGCAAAGTACAAGCCTTGGGCAAGGCGGTAAGAATTCCAAATTTAAAAGAAGACCCCAAATTCAAGCTAAAATAAATGGCCAAATAGCCATAGTTAGTATCAAAATCCCCATGTTAGTGCCACAAACCAAGGAAATGCCCAAAATTGTAAAGCATTGCAATCAAGAAAAGATGCTGGTCCTTGCAAAATAAAGTAAAAAGCTCAATTACGAATAAAATCAACTTATAATAATGTCACATTACGATAACTGTGTGGCCTTATCTAGCCACCAAAGGGGTACTCAACGAGTTGCTAGCACTCGGAACATCGAGCCTCAGCTCGTAAAATACATATCAATAATACAACTGTCATCACCTCCATCTGAATCATCCCGCCACCACTTCGACAAGGCTAAACATAGTCATAGATACACTAAGGTTGCATACATACAACCACATAGGGAGAGAGGAAAGAATCACATGTTATCTACTAAACCGAGTTTTGGCTCGAGTTATTGACCCATGGTACACCATTCCTCACTCTCAACATACACTTCTACCGATTTCCCTCAGGATCAGTTAGCGTAAGGTTCACAACATAACATACAACAACATCACTAACATAACGGTGGCACACACATAACTACCATAACGTCTTACATATGGTATGTATACAGGGTAGATCACAATCATACATTCACTAAGTGTAACACATCACTTTACCACATTCTGCACCCAAAGTGCAATCACCATACGATAGGGTTCATACACTCACCGTATGACCCTAAATCACAACATGAATCATTACATATCACACAAATCATACATACGATGAACATAGTAACATCACAACATAACATCCATTGCTACATAACAAGGTGGTACACACATTTCTTCAAAACATGGTAAAAACATCATGATACAACTCATTTCTTTTAACATCAATCTAGTCATACAACACATTGATACACCTACATATCACAATATGTCACAATGCTTCCAACACTATGTCATCCACATTATAATTCTTTTCACACATCACAAACAGTAATTCACACGTGAACTCTTCATAGAATCCACAAGACCACACATGAACAACACAGTGAAATACAGGATAATTTTTTTTTGACTTGCTTGACACATAACATGACGCAACATGTCGTCACCAAGTATACAACTAACACTGTGAACAACTTGATACAAGGATGGCCATAAAGGCAGCACGGAAACGTTCACACAAATCAAGGACAATTTACTTTTCTTTTTGACAAGACAACATAGAAGTCCATTCACAGAACACACTTACAGTTAGGGCCAACCACAAAGAGTTATTCTTGAGGGTTATTTATTTTAATAAGATATCTTGCAATTCTTAGCTTACGTTTTCCAAGGAGGCTCAAGATATGATCCGTATAATTCAACTTGCCAAGCCAAGATTATTCCTTTGACATTGAGTAATTATCTTTAAATCTTCTCTATTATGACATTTATTTACTTAATTCGTTTATCAAGAAAAAGGAGTATTTAAATTCCACAAGGCCATCTGCTCACCACTAACGCTACTAAGATTCGTTCTTGCTCACAAGACAACATGGTTTTAAGTTCAACACACTTAAGAGAAGAGATACAAGGTGCCTTGAAAAAGGGTTAGAGGGAGAAGGTCGAGATGAAACATTTTTAGGACCTCATTAGTTATTGCCAGTATTAAATTGAAGCTAGGGCTCTTAACCAGAATTAACAACAACTTTACTTAGGCTTCGCTAAAAGTACTAACAAGGAGTAAAAGAATTTACTTTCCAAATGGCTGAGAGATAGATTGTGTGATTTCAAAATTGTTTTCTCCTGTTTATTAAATCTTATTATCTTCCAGAACTAACCATAGATTTCCTTTAAGTTCGTTTAAGAATTCCACCATGAAAGGGATAGTGTTCATTAGTGTAGCTAGGGGTATCAAGTTATATAATGTTACTTGCAATGATAGTCCTGCCCTTGATTACTTAAAGAATTTCTTGCTCTCAAGTTGGTGACCCCTACGTTACTTTATTTGAATACAACTTTTAATTTAACTTCCTGAAGTATTAAACAATCCCATGTTAGTTTACTTATGACACTTTATTACTAAGTCATGGCAAGGTTTACTCAGAATTTATTCTCAAGGCAAAGTTGAAGCAACACTCATTTACGAGAACAAAACAAGATTACATCATTTCTTAAAATACTGATACTCCACAAGTCACTCAACCACAATAACAAAATTTTCTTATAATTTCAATGATGGCACACAATACAAGGTTTCCAAAGTTCAGATGACAAGTCCACAATACATTATACTAAGACATTAATCCTCTTCTAAACTTTCCACTGGACGTTAACAAAAGTTGATCAACATAAAAAGGTTTCGAGCAAAGGATCTTCTCAACTGAGGTTGATGACAAAAGTCTACAAATCTATCCCTCATCTACACGCAAGATCCATCTGCAACAAATTTTCTACAAGAGTCAGTTCACGAGAACTGAGCAAGATAAGGCTACACAAAACCACCATAGCTATTATCTAACAATATCATGAAAAGAAGCACCTTATTACAAGAATTTGGGTCAAACCTCTAAACACTATGAGCACATCAAGTTATAATAAAGTCTATAACATGTCGATCAAAGAAGGAGAAGACCTTGTACTTCAGTTAGGAGCAAATGCAACGAAAGTAACAATCATATGAGAATGGCCCTTGGCCCTATAAGGAGAAAACAAACAATCTAGCAAAAACAGAATCCCCATCAAGTAAGTGATTAAACAATAATTACAAGATTGAGATTTGATACATATACCAGTCATCTAGAAATTTATCAAAGGTACCAAACGCATAGGCTAAAATAATATTTTTCCAAAAGAACAAGAGTTGATCGGCCCAAGAAGGGGGAAACACGGGTTTCAGAAATTAACACAAAAGCCATGCATAAATGAGTTTCAAACCGGAAATCAATTAGAGTATACACACAACATAAGTTTCGAAGCGAAGGCAAAGTATACTAGTTTTGACCATTAACTACAAGGAGATTTACCAATCATCCAGGAAGGGTCAAAGTCTTACAGGCTAGTAGCAAACACGCGAGAGAAGAAGGGGGTTCCGTCCAACAAGAGTATACAATAATGTCATCAACAAATTTTTATAACACTAAAGGTTTGCAAACCTCCACTACAGTACTAATGTTTGGTTAATTTAAAATAAATTGCCCACATCCCAAAACAACCATATTTTACGGCAACCCTGGGTAACACAGTCAACCGTCTGCACAAAGATACAAACATAACTTCTAAGTGACATTATCAAAACAAAACCTTCCGCTATGAATCCATAAGACTATCAAATGAAAGCTGAGTTTTTCCCGAAGGTTAATCACATTTAAGGAAATTTCCATCACAAACTATTACGGTAATTACGTGCATAAAAACTGACCAATATTAATTAATAGCGTTAACATTACAAGGGAGCAAATAATGCAAGTTAGGAAAAATAGAAGAGCGCCATCAGCAATAATTCTGAGAGGGGATTAGACCAACTATTCTAGTGTCAACGAGGTACAGGATTCGCACAATGAAACCTCCAGCTTAGTTGATCCGAAAAGCTAGTTATGGTTCAAGTTGATAGGGATGGTCAAGGCACTTCCTGAGGATGGCCTTAAAAGCCTAGAAACAAGATGAAAGATAGTATAAGAGTCTAAACACGTGAGATGGCAAAACACGTTGCACACGAACCCTTTTATTCTACCAGTTTTAATACCACAACTCTAAGCTGGCTAGCCCACGCATTGCTCACACAATCCTACAACCTTTCTTTCTCGATGCCAAAAGGTTATCAAAGGGACTTGCGAAGGAGCTAACAAAAAACGTCAAGGACAACTTGGGTGCTAGGAAGGGGGTTTCATAGTTATTGTAAACTTACTTCCATGATATCGAAAATACTAGCTTGATCAACATAATAACTTGCAACTCAATCGCAGAGAAGAATTAATACATAAACAAACAGACGAAGTTCTATCATTCGAGTAATATAACATTCAGAGGAGAGGGCACACGCATCCTTTCGACCCACATACTGTCAACGATAAAAGCTAAAACAAGAAGAAACAAGCAGAAAGGGAAATCTCCCATCATGACATCCAACTGACAAATCAATGCAAGGAAAAGTGGTTCGATTTCACAATATTTTTAAATAAAATAACAGTAGAAAAGTGTAGAAATATCTTGCCTGTTTCTCCAGCTTCCACAGGTCGTACAGACTCCACACGGGCCAGCATAAAAACAATAGCATGAGACAAGGATGTGAGTACTGCTGCTGGCGATGTCAATGGGCCAAATGTGATAACTGGATAGACAGATGGGGCAGAAAATTTAACAGTTGAGTCCTTTCGCAAATCCACCTCACACCGCCTCGTAGTGTCAGCTAGAATCCCATAAGCTTCCCCATTTGGAAAAACAGCCAACACCCATGGGTGGGACTGATATAGAGATGTCGTACTATCACCATAACCCCAAGCATCAGTGTTCCACGTAAAGACACGCTTTCCTGTTCACTCGAGGGAACCACTACCTTCTCCAGTGCCATATAAAGAAGAGCCATGAGGGAGCTCAATGGTGACAACTTGTTGGCCATGCACGCACTCACAAGATGGAATATAATCTGGCACCCCCGACATCCAATCTTAGGTTGGTAGAATAGATGAACATACTTCAGCTTGTAATAGAGGAGATATGTTGTACATAATGTCACTTGGGCTGCATATGTCTCAAAATATTTCGCTATTGACTTTACTAATAATTATTTTCATATTATTGTCAACCGCAAAGAAAGACAACTGAATCACCAAACAATTGCATTGATGCTGCTGGTAGACATACTTCAACGATCTACCATTACTTTTGAGGACTGACTGTTCAGCCAAAGCTTTACTATGCCCATAGGGGTCAACATGATCCTCCAGAGAAAATATCGCAATGCTTCATTGCCATTAACAATCTCCTTTCCCGCATACACAACATTATATGTGCTTGTATATATAAGTCTCCTCACACCATACTTAACGCAGGCATCCAATACAAGGCAAGTTCCCATGATTTGAAGCTCAGACACAAGACATAATGATTACATCACGCTCCTGGCTCTGAAAGGCATCAACCGTAGTGATATATAAACCTTTTCCTTCATCAGATTTGAGGACAACATCAAACTCTCGGTGCAAACATTTCAGCTGTAGCTTGAAAGTGTGATAATTCCAACAGAGATGTCTCCAGCATAGATCAAGGGCACAAAATCAGACCCCAACGCCTTTCTACTGTACAAAGACACTCCCCTGAAGATTTTCCATTACCCAAAAATAATGTTTGTAGGGAAATCCCTGTCTAAAGTCCTCGCCCCAACTGTTGTCACCCATGGTGACAGATTGGTGACAGACAGCTCCCCCGGACCTTTGCTGCCTGCAGAAGTAGACACAAACACACCCCTCTCCAGCCCCAAAGGCACCCATTGCAATACTATCTAGATAATATGGCACAGCACCCCCGCCCCAGAAAGAGAAAGCACATCCACACCATCTTCAACAGCAGTATCAAACGCAGGAAGTATGCCAAAATCATAGCAACCAGACATCCAACATACCTTATATGTTGCAAACCGAGCTTTGGGCGCCATTCCTTTCACTGCGCAACTCTGATATGAAACAGATCTGCCTCTATGAGATCCTCTCCCATGGGTTACATCGTAGAACAAGCAAGGTCTCAGTAGAGAATCTTTGTAAATAAATTTCATCAAGTCTGCTGGAAGCACTCTCACTGTCACACAGTCGATTTGGAGATACAAACTCAGTGTATGTTCTGGATCTGAAAAATATCCTGCTACCTTCATCTCCCAAGACATTTTCTCCAACATTGCATAGATCTCCTGTGCCTGTGGGTGCGATCTGTCACCTACACGAAAGCATGCGCCATTATATTGGCTTCGCCGAGTTGAGCACTTGCTACGGGCCAAGCTTGATAGGCCAACAAAAACGAGCCAAAGTGTGACCGAAGTCACCAGAATCAGACACAAGAAGGAGACAGATCGCATCTACGGGCAGAGTGGAAAAAAAATGACACAGCAAAGCAATTTGTGCTTCGTGAATATTCTGATAAAAAACAGATCCACCTGTATGAGATACTCTTCCATGAGTTACAACGTAAAACAAGTAAGAAATCAATAGAGAATCTCTGTAATAATTTCATCCAGATCTCCTGGTAACACTCTCACTGTCACTTAATCGATTTTGATAACAAATATCTTGAAGGAGAATCCCGAATTGAGGATGCAGGTGATACTGAACAGATAACAACATAGTTGGACAACCTGCTTGTTACACTAGCTTGTGCGACAGCTTCATCTACACCATGCTGTGGATGTCGCAGACCCATACGTTTTCCCTCATTGAATAGAGGATCCACTGTGTCCAATGAAAATCAATGGTGAAGACAATCGGGACTCCACCGACTCCTGTCTCCCTCACGCAAGGAGATTAGAAAAAAAATGCGGTGGTCCTTACAGCCTACAGGTCGGGTGGTTGGGAGGAGGCCAAGGTGGTAGAAATGGAATCCGATGCCCACGGGGCATTACATTCTCCTCCCCTTAAGAAAGCATCGTCCTCGATGCGACATAACACAGAGGAAAAGAAATGGTACGCAACCAAGAACAGGTAAAGGAGAAAGGCAACACCCTATGGTTTAAAATTTCAGACGATTAAAGCACATGGCCACAGGGTAGCCTTAGGAACATTTGGTAGAAATTTTAACTTTCAATGTTCTGTGAAGATTGGCAGTTCTTTCTTGTTCATTATTTCATTAGTCTCTTTCCATTAACATTATTCTTAGTTTTAATTTCTTTTAAAATTTCATCATTGAAGAGTTTTGGTTTATTCCTTATTGTGGGTGCCCAACATGAACTGCTAACACAACACCCTATCAGGTTCACAAGACCCTACAGATTCACAAGCACACAAGTATATACTTCAAGATTGTATTACACCACAAAAGGTTACTCAAATACGGAATGGAATAGGCACAGTCCACATAACATAGTACTTGTCACACATCAATGACTGACATACAAAATACTCAAACAAAAGAGTACTACAATCCACCAGACATTTCCTCAATTTGCATCAATGAAAAATTCACATAACACCAAACCATGCTACAGGTACATAGTGTCCACAAGGGAATCAATGACATATCCACAACATCACAACACATATCCATCTGACATGAGTAACACATACATCAAAAGACCACTACCAAACATCACAATAACTCAACATATATCCTGAAACATCAACCATACAGACAAATATCATAAGCCTCCCTCAAACTCTTATGCCTCCCTCAATGCCTCCCTCAAACTCTTATGCCTCCCTCAAACTCTTATGCCTCCCTCAAGTCTCTTATGCCTCCCTCAAACTCTTATGCCTCCCTCAAGGAGGCCGGTTGACCCTATGGTCCAAGACACATAGAGTTCGAACACTCCTAACCCAAGTGACATAATAACGCGTGGTTCAACAACCCGCTAGTTATATGTAACTCCTTGGGGCGTACCCCCATACAACGAAGCGGGTCCATAGGTCCAACCAATCCATGGTGCATCCTATGACCCTATTCCACACATCACGACAATAGAACCAGCACAACAATCCAATCAAAGTGCCAAGTGGCAAAGTACAAGCCTTGGGCAAGGCGGTAAAAATTCCAAATTTAAAAGAAGACCCAAAATCAAGCAAAATAAATGGCCAAATAGCCATAGTTAGTATCAAAATCCCCATGTTAGTGCCACAAACCAAGGAAATGCCCAAAATTGTAAAGCATTGCAATCAAGAAAAGTTGCTGGTCCTTACAAAATAAAGTAAAAAGCTCAATTTACGAATAAAATCAACTTATAATAATGTCACATTACGATAACTGTGTGGCCTTATCTAGCCACCAAAGGGGTACTCAACGAGTTGCTAGCACTCGGAACATCGAGCCTCAGCTCGCAAAATACGTATCAATAATACAACTGTCATCACCTCCATCTGAATCATCCCGCCACCACTTCGACAAGGCTAAACATAGTCATAGTTGCACTTAGGTTGTGTACATACAACCACATAGGGAGAGAGGAAAGAGTCACATGTAATCTACTAAACCGAGTTTTGGCTCAAGTTATTGACCCATGGTACACCATTCCTCACTCTCAACATACACTTTACCGATTCCCTTTAGGGTCGGTTAGCGTAAGGTTCACAACATAACATACAACTACATCACTAACACCATGGTGGCACACACATAACTACCATAACGTCTTACATATGGTATGTATACAGGGTAGATCACAATCATACATTCACTGAGTGTAACACATCACTTTACCACATTCTGCACCCAAAGTGCAATCACCATACGATAGGGTTCATACACTCACCGTATGACCCCAAATCACAACATGAAGCATTACATATTTGCACAAATCATACATACGATGAACATAGTACATCACAACATAACATCCATTGCTACATAACAAGGTGGTACACACATTTCTTCAAAACATGGTAAAAACATCATGATACAACTCATTTCTTTTAACATCAATCTAGTCATACAACACATTGATACACCTACATATCACAATATGTCACAATGCTCCAACACTACGTCATCCACATTATAATTCTTTTCACACATCACAAACAGTAATTCACACGTGAACTCTTCATAGAATCCACAAGAAGGAGAGAGAATACTCCCATCCCCAACATATCAACATGATCACAAACACGCACAAGGTGACATACACATCATGTGCGTTCACAATATCACAATTACGACAATAATCACATCACGTTTAAAGCACATTACTCTTCCAATATCTACCACCATCATGCAACATCATCATCATCATGCAGTATCATCATGTAACACCACCACCACCATGTAACATCATCATATAACACCAATCCGGCCCATAGGTTCGAGAGCATGAACCTACGCTCTGATACCAAAGTGTAACGACCCAAAAAATCCACACATGAACAACACAGTGAAATACAGGATAATTTTTTTTTGACTTGCTTGACACATAACATGACGCAACATGTCGTCACCAAGTATACAACTAACACTGTGAACAACTTGATACAAGGATGGCCATAAAGGCAGCACGGAAACGTTCACACAAATCAAGGACAATTTACTTTTCTTTTTGACAAGACAACATAGAAGTCCATTCACAGAACACACTTACAGTTAGGGCCAACCACAAAGAGTTATTCTTGAGGGTTATTTATTTTAATAAGATATCTTGCAATTCTTAGCTTACGTTTTCCAAGGAGGCTCAAGATATGATCCGTATAATTCAACTTGCCAAGCCAAGATTATTCCTTTGACATTGAGTAATTATCTTTAAATCTTCTCTATTATGACATTTATTTACTTAATTCGTTTATCAAGAAAAAGGAGTATTTAAATTCCACAAGGCCATCTGCTCACCACTAATGCTACTAAGATTCGTTCTTGCTCACAAGACAACATGGTTTTAAGTTCAACACACTTAAGAGAAGAGATACAAGGTGCCTTGAAAAAGGGTTAGAGGGAGAAGGTCGAGATGAAACATTTTTAGGACCTCATTAGTTATTGCCAGTATTAAATTGAAGCTAGGGCTCTTAACCAGAATTAACAACAACTTTACTTAGGCTTCGCTAAAAGTACTAACAAGGAGTAAAAGAATTTACTTTCCAAATGGCTGAGAGATAGATTGTGTGATTTCAAAATTGTTTTCTCCTGTTTATTAAATCTTATTATCTTCCAGAACTAACCATAGATTTCCTTTAAGTTCGTTTAAGAATTCCACCATGAAAGGGATAGTGTTCATTAGTGTAGCTAGGGGTATCAAGTTATATAAGTGTTACTTGCAATGATAGTCTTGCCCTTGATTACTTAAAGAATTTCTTGCTCTCAAGTTGGTGACCCCTACGTTACTTTATTTGAATACAACTTTTAATTTAACTTCCTGAAGTATTAAACAATCCCATGTTAGTTTACTTATGACACTTTATTACTAAGTCATGGCAAGGTTTACTCAGAATTTATTCTCAAGGAAAAGTTGAAGCAACACTCATTTACGAGAACAAAACAAGATTACATCATTTCTTAAAATACTGATACTCCACAAGTCACTCAACCACAATAACAAAATTTTCTTATAATTTCAATGATGGCACACAATACAAGGTTTCCAAAGTTCAGATGACAAGTCCACAATACATTATACTAAGACATTAATCCTCTTCTAAACTTTCCACTGGACGTTAACAAAAGTTGATCAACATAAAAAGGTTTCGAGCAAAGGATCTTCTCAACTGAGGTTGATGACAAAAGTCTACAAATCTATCCCTCATCTACACGCAAGATCCATCTGCAACAAATTTTCTACAAGAGTCAGTTCACGAGAACTGAGCAAGATAAGGCTACACAAAACCACCATAGCTATTATCTAACAATATCATGAAAAGAAGCACCTTATTACAAGAATTTGGGTCAAACCTCTAAACACTATGAGCACATCAAGTTATAATAAAGTCTATAACATGTCGATCAAAGAAGGAGAAGACCTTGTACTTCAGTTAGGAGCAAATGCAACGAAAGTAACAATCATATGAGAATGGCCCTTGGCCCTATAAGGAGAAAACAAACAATCTAGCAAAAACAGAATCCCCATCAAGTAAGTGATTAAACAATAATTACAAGATTGAGATTTGATACATATACCAGTCATCTAGAAATTTATCAAAGGTACCAAACGCATAGGCTAAAATAATATTTTTCCAAAAGAACAAGAGTTGATCGGCCCAAGAAGGGGGAAACACGGGTTTCAGAAATTAACACAAAAGCCATGCATAAATGAGTTTCAAACCGGAAATCAATTAGAGTATACACACAACATAAGTTTCGAAGCGAAGGCAAAGTATACTAGTTTTGACCATTAACTACAAGGAGATTTACCAATCATCCAGGAAGGGTCAAAGTCTTACAGGCTAGTAGCAAACACGCGAGAGAAGAAGGGGGTTCCGTCCAACAAGAGTATACAATAATGTCATCAACAAATTTTTATAACACTAAAGGTTTGCAAACCTCCACTACAGTACTAATGTTTGGTTAATTTAAAATAAATTACCCACATCCCAAAACAACCATATTTTACGGCAACCCTGGGTAACACAGTCAACCGTCACACAAAGATACAAACATAACTTCTAAGTGACATTATCAAAACAAAACCTTCCGCTATGAATCCATAAGACTATCAAATGAAAGCTGAGTTTTTTCCCGAAGGTTAATCACATTTAAGGAAATTTCCATCACAAACTATTACGGTAATTACGTGCATAAAAACCGACCAATATTAATTAATAGCGTTAACATTACAAGGGAGAAAATAATGCAAGTTAGGAAAAATAGAAGAGCGCCATCAGCAATAATTCTGAGAGGGGATTAGACCAACTATTCTAGTGTCAACGAGGTACAGGATTCGCACAATGAAACCTCCAGCTTAGTTGATCCGAAAAGCTAGTTATGGTTCAAGTTGATAGGGATGGTCAAGGCACTTCCTGAGGATGGCCTTAAAAGCCTAGAAACAAGATGAAAGATAGTATAAGAGTCTAAACACGCGAGACGGAAAAACACGTTGCACACGAACCCTTTTATTCTACCAGTTTTAATACCACAACTCTAAGCTGGCTAGCCCACGCATTGCTCACACAATCCTACAACCTTTCTTTCTCGATGCCAAAAGGTTATCAAAGGGACTTGCGAAGGAGCTAACAAAAAACGTCAAGGACAACTTGGGTGCTAGGAAGGGGGTTTCATAGTTATTGTAAACTTACTTCCATGATATCGAAAATACTAGCTTGATCAACATAATAACTTGCAACTCAATCGCAGAGAAGAATTAATACATAAACAAACAGACGAAGTTCTATCATTCGAGTAAGAGAAACATAACATTCAAAGGAGAGGGCACACGCATCCTTTCGACCCACATACTGTCAACGATAAAAGCTAAAACAAGAAGAAACAAGCAGAAAGGGAAATCTCCCATCATGACATCCAACTGACAAATCAATGCAAGGAAAAGTGGTTCGATTTCACAATATTTTTAAATAAAATAACAGTAGAAAAGTGTAGAAATATCTTGCCTGTTTCTCCAGCTTCCACAGGTCGTACAGACTCCACACGGGCCAGCATAAAAACAATAGCATGAGACAAGGATGTGAGTACTACTGCTGGCGATGTCAATGGGCCAAATGTGATAACTGGATAGACAGATGGGGCAGAAAATTTAACAGTTGAGTCCTTTCGCAAATCCACCTCACACCTGCCTCGTAGTGTCAGCTAGAATCCCATAAGCTTCCCCATTTGGAAAAAAAAAACAGCCAACACCCATGGGTGGGACTGATATAGAGATGTCGTACTATCACCATAACCCCAAGCATCAGTGTTCCACGTAAAGACACGCTTTCCTGTTCGCTCGAGGGAACCACTACCTTCTCTAGTGCCATATAAAGAAGAGCCATGAGGGAGCTCAATGGTGACAACTTGTTGGCCATGCACGCACTCACAAGATGGAATATAATCTGGCACCCCCGACATCCAATCTTAGGTTGGTAGAATAGATGAACATACTTCAGCTTGTAATAGAGGAGATATGTTGTACATAATGTCACTTGGGCTGCATATGTCTCAAAATATTTCGCTATTGACTTTACTAATAACTATTTTCATATTATTGTCAACCGCAAAGAAAGACAACTGAATCACCAAACAATTGCATTGATGCTGCTGGTAGACATACTTCAACGATCTACCATTACTTTTGAGGACTGACTGTTCAGCCAAAGCTTTACTATGCCCATAGGGGTCAACATGATCCTCCAGAGAAAATATCGCAATGCTTCATTGCCATTAACAATCTCCTTTCCCGCATACACAACATTATATGTGCTTGTATATATAAGTCTCCTCACACCATACTTAACGCAGGCATCCAATACAAGGCAAGTTCCATGATTTGAAGCTCGGACACAAGACATAATGATTACATCACGCTCCTGGCTCTGAAAGGCATCAACCGTAGTGATATATAAACCTTTTCCTTCATCAGATCTGAGGACAGCATCAAACTCTCGGTGCAAACATTTCAGCTGTAGCTTGAAAGTGTGATAATTCCAACAGAGATGTCTCCAGCATAGATCAAGGGCACAAAATTAGACCTAATATAAACGCCTTTCTACTGTACAAAGACACTCCCCTGAAGATTTTCCATTACCCAAAAATAATGTTTGTAGGCAAAATCCCTGTCTAAAGTCCTCGCCCCAACTGTTGTCACCCATGGTGAATTCAGATTGGTGACTAGACAGCTCCCCGGACCTTGCTGCCTCTAGAACAAGAAGTAGACACAAACACACCCCTCTCCAGCCCCAAAGGCACCCATTGCAATACTATCTTAGATAATATGGCACAGCATCAGAAAGAGAAAGCACATCCACACCATCTTCAACAGCAGTATCAAACATAGGAAGTATGCCAAAATCATAGCAACCAGACAGTGTCCAACATACCTTATATGTTGCAAATAAGCTCCTTGGGCGCCATTCAAAGCTGTGCACATAGCCCTCTGATATGAAACAGATCCGCCTCTATGAGATACCTCTCACCATGGGTTACATCGTAGAACAAGCAAGGTCTCAGTAGTGCGAATCTTGAGTAAATCGGTTGCATCAAGTCTGTTGGAAGCACTCTCACTGTCACACAGTTGATTTGGAGATACAAACTTCAGTGTATGTTCTGAATCTGAAAAATATCCTGCTACCTTCATCTCCCAAGACATTTTCTCCAACATTGCATAGATCTCCTGTGCCTGTGGGTGCGATCTGTCACCTACACCAAAGCATGCGCCATTATATTGGCTTCGCCGAGTTGAGCACTTGTTACGGGCCAAGCTTGATAGGCCAACATTAACGAGCCAAAGAATGTGACCGAAGCAATGATTCACCTCTGTTGGGTAATGAATCAGACACAAGAAGGAGACAGATCGATCTACCAGAGCAAAGTGGAAAAGCAATGACACAGCAAAGCAATTTGTGCTTCGTGAATATTCTGATATGAAACAGATCCACCTGTATGAGATCCTCTTCCATGAGTTACAACGTAGGACAAGCAAGGTCTCAGTAGAGAATCTCTGTAATAAATTTCATCAGGTCTCCTGGTAACACTCTCACTGTCACTAAATCAATTTTGATGAAAAATATCTTGAAGGAGAATCCCGAATTTGAGGATGCAGGTCGAATACAGAACAGATAACAACATAGCTGGACAACCTGCTTGTTGGAGGATCCACACCCAATACGCAAAAACATCATGCAAGGAGACAGAGATCCTTCAGCTATAACCACCATCGATGGGGGGAAAATAGAAATCCAGCAAACCAAACACACCAGTGTTTACATGCAAACAGCTATTTGCGCATCCCAAGGTTAGAAAGACCATATTCTCTTGTCTTCAAAATGAGGTTCCAAGGGCCATGATCAAAGAGCGCTGCCCAAGAAGTGGAAAATGCGTCTACAACACCCACCTGTATGCATTGAAGGAGAATCCAAAAAAGAGATCTTGGTGAAGAAAAAGCCAAGACTCCACCGACTCCCACTATCTCACGCCAAACAGGTAAGAAAAGACATGACAGCCTAAAAAAAATTTGCAGGCTGGGGTGGTTGGGAGGAGGCCAAGGTGGCAATGGAGGCAGGTAGAAAAAATGAAGAATCCGATGCCCTACGGGGCATTACAATATATATATATATATATTGTTTTTTTAATTCATTGTAGATTTTTTTTAAATATATATTTATATACATTAAGTAAATACAAATGGTTATAAATGTATCTATATACATATAGGTTGTATATACACCCTACCAAAATGAAAATACATACTAGATATTGCTTTACAGATAAAATGGGGCAAAACCCACAAGCCCATTTGGGCAAATCAAATAAAACTATGTTAAATGAAATATACAAATGTATTGAAAAGATGGTGTAAGAAAATTAAAAAAAAAAAAATGCAACAGGTAGGCCTCTCCACAATCTTGGGATGGCCTCTAATGGCTTCCCTTCCTTCTCCTCTAACCTACAAAATAAAATAGAAACAATGAGACAAATGAAATAAGAAAGGAGACTTCTTAAGAACGTTTTAGGGTTGGTTACCCTTTTTCCACATCAAGGAACCAAATTGAATCCATCCAAGGGATGAGATTTATCCCTACAAAAAGTAGGTTGGGAGAGGGTGATTAAAAATTGCCCTTTTAATTTAAATATTTTCAATTCTAAATTATGGGTTGACTTTTATGGAGTTACTCGTGGGGTAGGGGAGTGCTCATTATCCTAACTAAATATTTTAAAATAGGACCTTGCTAATTGTTTCAACAAGGTAGAAAATAAATAACCTTAGTATTTAATTTCATTCACCACTTTTATCCTTGGCAACCCATGGGGGAGTGTTCAACTTTATTAGGAATTAGTTTATTATTTAAATAATCCTTAGGGAGATTTAACCTGCCTAATCAACATAGTGTATCAAAGATTAATGTAGATTTTAAATACTGTGTTATCATGGAATTTTATTTTCATTTGGGTCATCACCTTAGAGACCTAATTGTGGCAATTGTCACTTTCAGAAGATTTTTTTGGGCACGTTTTTTAAAAAAAATTGTAAATTTTCTAACTAAACGTAGGTTGTTCTTGGATCTCGTGTAAAATTTTAGCAGGCGTGACAAAACCCAACATAATGGATGTCTAATTTCAATGAGGAGAGATGTTAGAAACTAGCAATTGCACCACAAAGGTGCAAAGGATACGCCAATAGGGGAGGCAACGATTGTTTGGAAACAATAAAGTGTGTGGGGACAAGGAACTAGAAGTTTGTAGAAGAAGATGACAAACAGAGAAGTGGAAGAACATGAGACAAGAAGAGGAGGAAGGAAGAATGCGTGTGGAGGGAGAATTTATGGCTTTAAATTTGTAAGGAGATTTGCAGATGAAGCAGTATTTGTTTTTATAATTTCACCTCAGAACATATGTGGAAAGAGGTAACGTGGAGCACTTGTCAAAAGAAAATATATGGTAGATACGAAGGTTTTTTATGCATTGAAATATTGAAATGAATATGAATGTAAGGCCTTGGTGTTTGACATATTAAATGTCAGTAGTCGGCAATGAGAAAATCCAAAAAATCTAAGGGTTTAAAATGAGGAAACCAAGAAGCAAGAAAAGACTGATTTCAAAAGAACAAAAAGAAAGGTTACAACTTCAAGGGTCTAATTAGACTAATTAGATCTCTTTAATAGGATTTTGATAGTGGTGAAAAGTATATAGGTCATCTCGAATGGTTCCAATATTTTATAAAACATTTTCCAATTCTAGATGAGAAATGCATCAGGATGAAAACACTTTCCTTCCTTAATATAATCATAATACTTTTCCTTTTTATAGGGGGGTCGGTTGCCTAGTAAAAGGTATTGAATCTTGTCTTCAAGCTTTGGATCTAACAAATTTCATTTAAAATTGTGATTGTTAACATCTGAAAGGCATTAGTCTAGTTAATGCTATCAACATTTATGTTGATATAATATGTATGGATTCTTACAATGATTTCAAAAGGATCCAAAAAATGCACAAGAAAGTTCTTGATTGTCTAACCAAATCACCCGATTCATCTGTATGTGCAATAGATGAAAATATGGCTTGGGAAGCCATCGAAAAGATACTGACAGATGCAAAGACGCAATTGAATGTGTAAAATCTCTTAATGGTAGCCAAAAGAGTCTAGGGCCACAAAGAAAAAGTGGGTGTGGAAAAATGTGATCCACAAGACTAAAATTATTTGGGTCCAATACTAATATAGCCAGCATTGTATACTCAATGTCGTGAACTTATTTGCAAATCTCCCCTTTGGCTTGTGATTAGATGTCATTATGTGGATTTTGATGGTGGCAGAAAGCTTATAGGTCATCTTGTTCAATTGCAGGATGTTGCAGAACATTTCCCAATTCTAAATGAAATTTACTTGAGGATGAAAAGACTCTCCTTGATCAATATAATCATAATAATGTTTCCTTTTTATAAGGAGGTCAATCACCTCGCAAAACATATTAATCTTGTTCGTAAGCTTTGGATTCGCTAAATTTTGTTCAAAACTATGATTCTCAACATCCAAAATCCTTTTATATACATAATGTTATGAAAATTTACCCTAATATAATATGTATGGCTTCTTACAATGATTTCAAAAGGCTCCAAAAACTACAAAAGCAAGTTCTTTTATTTCTAAACATGTTTCCTGATTCATCCGTCTATGCAACAGACAAAAATATGGCTCGGGAAGCCATCGAAAAGATACTGAAAGATGCAGAGATGCAGCTAAATGTGTGGAAGCTCTTAATGGTAGCCAACAGAGCTGAGGGCCATGAAGATAACATGGGTGTAGGATATTGTGATCCATAAGATTCAAATAATTTGGGTATAACAAAAATATATATTCAACGTTGTATACTCAATGTCGTGAACGTAATTTGAAATCGCCCCTTTGTCATGTGATTTCATGCCCATTCTTCTAGTGGCCCCTGTCAGAATCAACCCAAAAAACAAGTTAACTTGTAAATTTAGCAATAAGTTGATAGCTGTAGCGAGTTCATAGTTCTACCCTAACATAATTAAATAAAAAGGACATTACAGGAATTTCGTGAACTTATTTGGAAATCTCCCTTTTGGTAAAGTTTATAAAGAAAATAAATAAAAAGCTTTGTCTTGCCAAAAAGCATGTGCTTTTTAGTTCTATTTTTAGGGAGTGTTTAGTGTTTTATTGTTAGATGAATCCATCTATTTATTATAGGTAGTTGTAAGTGTTTTCATATCAAACACATTCAGAGAGTTTGTATGAGCTGAAACTCTAAGAAGGAAGGTGAACATATATGCATCAAAAGCACTAATCTGAGATTTGCAATAATCTATTTTATCATGCAAATCTTTATTTTCATTTCGGTTAGTTGTTATTTTATGTGACCTGATTTCTAGCAATTGTCAGTATCAGAGCATGGATTTTTTTGGGCGCGTAGGTTTAAAAATTGAGAATTGTAGGTTATGGCTAACTAAACGTATCTTGTTCTTGCAGATCACGTGTGAACTTTTAGCATGGAGAGAATACTAGTATTGGTCAACGTAACCATGGAAGGCACTAATTTCAGATCCCAGGAGATTTGTGGGAAATCTTAGAGAATGGGTACCATAAAGGTGCGTAGGATACAACATCGATAGGGGAGGCAACGATTGTCATAGGAGAGAAACAAGACAGTGTGTGGGGACGAATTTAGAACTAGAAAGTTTGTAGAAGAAGCTCTTTTATTCATTCATCAAGCCATAGTATGAACAGCATTTTACCAAGAGTGGCAGCAAGGAGTAAAGCACAGAATGTGCTGCGGAGGGAGACTCTTCATGGCTTTACATATCAAGGTAAAGAGAAAGTGCAGATGACCACCAAGCTATTAGTTACTTAATAGAGATTTCACCTTAGAAAATATGTCAATGAAAGATTCAAATTTTGTAGAATCGTTATTTACTTTTGTAGTTGGTTTGGTCAGATCACATTAAGGTTCTTCATGCATCGAAAATATTGAGAACAGAAGAATAATTGAAAAGTTGCCTTAGAAGTGTTTGACATATATAAAATTTGATCCTTTGGTAGTCGGCTATTGAAGAAAATCCTAAGGATCTAAGTCAGTTTTCAATTTATGAGTTGAAACCATGCATCATTAATAAGATCATGATTTCAAAAGGTTGAATAGATCACAGGTTACAAGTTGTAAGGATGTAATTAGACTAATTTCATCACATGTATCAACAGGATCGTGGATAGTGGTGAAGAGGATATATTTCAGCCCTAGATGGTTCCAGGATGTTGTAAGACATTTTCCAATTCAAGAGGATGCAATAGCGGTTCATCAAAATCAAGTGGAAGACTTTCCCATACTCAAGAGCACAATCATAATACTTTTCCTTTTTATAGGGGGGGTCGGTTTCCTAGAAAAAGTTATTGAATCTTGTCTCCATGCTTTGGATCTAACAAATTTCTTTTAAAATTGTGATTGTTAACATCTAAAAGGCATTAATCTATATAATGCTATCAACATTTATGTTGATATAATATGTATGGATTCTTACAATGATTTCAAAAGGATCCAAAAAATGCACAAGAAAGTTCTTGATTGTCTAACCAAATCACCCAATTCATCTGTATGTGCAATAGATGAAAATATGGCTTGGGAAGCCATCGAAAAGATACTGACAGATGCAAAGACGCAATTGAATGTGTAAAATCTCTTAATGGTAGCCAAAAGAGTCTAGGGCCACAAAGAAAAAGTGGGTGTGGAAAAATGTGATCCACAAGACTAAAATTATTTGGGTGCAATACCAATATAGCCAGCATTGTATACTCAATGTTGTGAACTTATTTTCAAATCTCCCCTTTGGTTGTGATTAGATGTCATTATATGGATTTTGATGGTGGCAAAAAGCTTATAGGTCATCTTGTTCAGTTGCAAGATGTTGCAGAACATTTCCCAATTCTAAATGAAATTTACTTGAGGATGAAAACACTCTCCTTGATCAATATAATCACAATAATGTTTCCTTTTTATAGGGAGGTCATTCACCTCGGAAAACATATTAATCTTGTTGGCAAGCTTTGGATTCAGTAAATTTTGTTCAAAACTGTGATTCTCAACATCCAAAAGCCATTTATATACATAATGTTATGAAAATTTACCCTGATATAATATGTATGGCTTCTTACAATGATTTCAAAAGGCTCCAAAAACTACAAAAGCAAGTTCTTTTATTTCTAAGCATGTTTCCTGATTCAGCCGTCTATGCAACATACAAAAATATGGCTCGAGAAGCCATCGAAAAGATACTAAAATATGCAGAGATCTAACTAAATGTGTGGAAGCTCTTAATGGTAGCCAACGGAGCTGAGTGCCATGAAGATAACATGGGTGTAGGATATTGTGATCCATAAGATTCAAATAATTTGGGTATAACAAAAATATATATTCAACGTCGTATACTCAATGTCGTGAACGTATTTGGAAATCACCCCTTTGTCATGTGATTTCATGCACATTCTTCTAGTGGCCCCTGTCAGAATCAAACCAGAAAACAAGTTAACTTGTAAATTTAGCAATAAGTTGATAGCTGCAGCGAGTTCATAGTTCTACCCTAACATAATTAAATCAAAGGACATTACAGGAATTTCGTGAACTTATTTGGAAATCTCCCTTTTGGTATGTGATTTGATATCATTATCTGGATTTTGATGGTGGTAAAAATTTAATAGGTCATCTCGATTAGTTGCAAGATTTTGCAGAACATTTCCCAATTCTAGATGAAAACTACATGAGGATGGCAACACTCCCCTTGCTCAATACAATCATAGTAATCCTTACGGAGATTTAACTTTCCTAATCAACATAGTGTATCAAAGTTTAATGTAGATTTTAAATACTGTGTTATCATGGAATATTATTTTCATTTGGGTCATCACCTTAGCGACCTAATTGTGGGAATTGTTACTTTCAGAAGATTTTTTTGGGCATGTTTTTCAAAAAAAAAATCATAAATTTTCTAACTAAACGTAGGTTGTTCTTGGATCTCATGTGAACTTTTAGCTGGTGTTACAAAACCCAACGTAATGTATGGATAATTTCAATGAGGAGATATGTTAGATACTAGCAATCGCGCCACAAAGGTGCAAAGGATACGCCGATAGGGGAGGCAACGATTGTTCGGAAACAATAAAGTGCGTGGAGACAAGGAACTAGAAGTTTGTAGAAGAAGATGACAAACAGAGAAGTGGAAGAACATGAGACAAGAAGAGCAGGGAGGAAGAATGTGTGTGGAGGGAGAAGTTATGCCTTTAAATTTGTAAGGAGATTTGTAGATGAAGCAGTATTTGTTTTTATAATTTCACCTCAGAACATATGTGGAAAGAGGTAACGCGGAGCACTTGTCAAAAGAAAATATATGGTAGATACGAAGGTTCTTTATGCATCAAAATATTGAAATGAATATGAATGTAAGGACCTCGTGTTTGACATCTTAAATGTCAATATTCGGCAATGAGAAAATCCAATAAGTCTAAGGGTTTCAAATGAGGAAACCAAGAAGCAAGAAAAGACTGATTTCAAAAGAATAAAAAGAAAGGTTACAACTTCGAGGGTCTAATTAGACTAATTAGATATCTTTAACAGGATTTTGATAGTGGTGAAAAGTATATAGGTCATCTCGAATGGTTCCAAGATGTTGTAAAACATTTTCCAACTCTAGATGAGAAATGCATTAGGATGAAAACACTTTCCTTCCTCAATATAATCATAATACTTTTCCTTTTCATAGGGGGGTCGGTTGCCTAGTAAAAGGTATTGAATCTTGTCTCCAAGCTTTGGATCTAACAAATTTCATTTAAAATTGTGATTGTTAACATCTAAAAGGCATTAATATAGTTAATGCTATCAACATTTATGTTGATATAATATGTATGGATTCTTACAATGATTTCAAAAGGATCCAAAAAAATCACAAGAAAGTTCTTTATTTTATAAACAAGTCACCCAATTCATCTGTATGTGCAATAGATGAAAATATGGACCGGGAAGCCATCGAAAAGATACTAACAGATGCAGAGATTCAATTGAATGTGCAAAATCTCTTAATGGTAGCCAAAAGAGTCTAGGGCCACAAAGAAAAAGTGGGTGTGGAAAAATGTGATCCACAAGACTAAAAATATTTGGGTGCAATACCAATATAGCCAGCATTGTATACTCAATGTTGTGAACTTATTTTCAAATCTCCCCTTTGGTTGTGATTAGATGTCATTATATGGATTTTGATGGTGGCAAAAAGCTTATAGGTCATCTTGTTCAGTTGCAAGATGTTGCAGAACATTTCCCAATTCTAAATGAAATTTACTTGAGGATGAAAACACTCTCCTTGATCAATATAATCACAATAATGTTTCCTTTTTATAGGGAGGTCATTCACCTCGTAAAACATATTAATCTTGTTGGCAAGCTTTGGATTCACTAAATTTTGTTCAAAACTGTGATTCTCAACATCCAAAAGCCATTTATATACATAATGTTATGAAAATTTACCCTGATATAATATCTATTGCTTCTTACAATGATTTCAAAAGGCTCCAAAAACTACAAAAGCAAGTTCTTTTATTTCTAAAAATGTTTCCTGATTCATCCGTCTATGCAACAGACAAAAATATGGCTCGGGAAGCCATCGAAAAGATACTAAAAGATGCAGAGATGTAACTAAATGTGTGGAAGCTCTTAATGGTAGCCAATGGAGCTGAGGGCCATGAAGATAACATGGGTGTAGGATATTGTGATCCATAAGATTCAAATAATTTGGGTATAACAAAAATATATATTCAACGTCGTATACTCAATGTCGTGAACGTATTTGGAAACTGCCCCTTTGTCATGTGATTTCATGCCCATTCTTCTAGTGGCCCCTGTCAGAATCAACCCAGAAAACAAGTTAACTTGTAAATTTAGCAATAAGTTGATAGATGTAGCGAGTTCATAGTTCTACCCTAACATAATTAAATAAAAGGACATTACAGGAATTTCATGAACTTATTTGGAAATCTCCCTTTTGGTATGTGATTAGATATCATTATCTAGATTTTGATGGTGGCAAAAATTTTATAGGTCATCTCGATTAGTTGCAAGATTTTGCAGAACATTTCCCAATTCTAGATGAAAACTACATGAGTATGGCAACACTCCCCTTGCTCAATACAATCACAGTAATCCTTATGGAGATTTAACTTGCCTAATAAACATAGTGTATCAAAGTTTAATGTAGATTTTAAATACTGTTTTATCATGGAATATTATTTTCATTTGGGTCATCACCTTAGAGACCTAATTGTGGCAATTGTCACTTTCAGAAGATTTTTTTGGGCACGTTTTTAAAAAAAAATCATAAATTTTCTAACTAAACGTAGGTTGTTCTTGGATCTCATGTGAACTTTTAGCGGGCGTTACAAAACCCAACGTAATGGATGAATAATTTCAATGAGGAGATATGTTAGATACTAGCAATCGCACCACAAAGGTGCAAAGGATACGCCGATAGGGGAGGCAACGATTTTTCGGAAACAATAAAGTGCGTGGAGACAAGGAACTAGAAGTTTGTAGAAGAAGATGACAAACAGAGAAGTGGAAGAACATGAGACAAGAAGAGGAGGAAGGAAGAATGTGTGTGGAGGGAGAAGTTATGGCTTTAGATTTGTAAGGAGATTTGTAGATGAAGCAGTATTTGTTTTTATAATTTCACCTCAGAACATATGTGGAAAGAGGTAACGTGGAGCACTTGTCAAAAGAAAATATATGGTAGATACAAAGGTTCTTTATGCATCGAAATATTGAAATGAATATGAATGTAAGGCCCTGGTTTTTGACATCTTAAATGTCAGTAGTCGGCAATGAGAAAATCCAAAAAGTCTAAGGGTTTCAAATGAGGAAACCAAGAAGCAAGAAAAGACTGATTTCAAAAGAACAAAAAGAAAGGTTACAACTTTAAGGGTCTAATTAGACTAATTAGATCTCTTTAACAGGATTTTGATAGTGGTGAAAAGTATATAGGTCATCTCGAATGGTTCCAAGATGTTGTAAAACATTTTCCAATTCTAGATGAGAAATGCATCAGGATGAAAACACTTTCCTTCCTCAATATTATCATAATACTTTTCCTTTTTATAGGGGGGTCAGTTGCCTAGTAAAAGGTATTGAATCTTGTCTTCAAGCTTTGGATCTAACAAATTTCATTTAAAATTGTGATTCTTAACATCTGAAAGGCATTAGTCTAGTTAATGCTATCAACATTTATGTTGATATAATATGTATGGATTCTTACAATGATTTCAAAAGGATCCAAAAAATGCACAAGAAAGTTCTTGATTGTATAAACAAGTCACCCAATTCATTTGTATGTGCGATAGATGAAAATATGGCTCGGGAAGCCATCGAAAAGATATTGACAGATGCAGAGATGTAATTGAATGTGCGAAATATCCTAATGGTAGCCAAAAGAGTCTAGGGCCACAAAGAAAAAGTGGGTGTGGAAAAATGTGATCCACAAGACTAAAAATATTTAGGTGCAATACCAATATAGCCAGCATTGTATACTCAATGTCGTGAACTTATTTGCAAATCTCCCCTTTCATTGTGATTAGATGTCATTATATGGATTTTGATGGTGGCAGAAAGCTTATAGATCATCTTGTTCAGTTGCAGGATGTTGCATAACATTTCCCAATTCTAAATGAAATTTACTTGAGGATGAAAACGCTCTCCTTGATCAATATAATCATAATAATGTTTCCTTTTTATAGCGAGGTCATTCACCTCGCAAAACATATTAATCTTGATGGTAAGCTTTGGATTTGCTAAATTTTGTTCAAAACTGTGATTCTCAATATCCAAAAGGCATTTATATACATAATGTTATGAAAATTTACCCTGATATAATATGTATGGCTTCTTACAATGATTTCAAAAGGCTCCAAAAACTACAAAAACAGGTTCTTTTATTTCTAAACATGTTTCCTGATTCGTCCGTCTATGCAACAGACAAAAATATGGCTCGGGAAGCCATCAAAAAGATACTAAAAGATGCAGAGATCCAACTAAATGTGTGGAAGCTCTTAATGGTAGCCAACGGAGCTGAGGTCTTTGAAGATAACATGGGTGTAGGATATTGTGATCCATAAGATTCAAATAATTTGGGTATAACAAAAATATATATTCAACGTCGTATACTCAATGTCGTGAACGTATTTGGAAATCGCCCCTTTGTTATATGATTTCATGCCCATTCTTCTAGTGGCCCCTGTCAGAATCAACCCAGAAAACAAGTTAACTTGTAAATTTAGAAATAAGTTGATAGCTGCAGCGAGTTCATAGTTCTACCCTAACATAATTAAATAAAAGGACATTACAGGAATTTCATGAACTTATTTGGAAATCTCCCTTTTGGTATGTGATTAGATATCATTATCTGGATTTTGATGGTGGTAAAAAATTTATAGGTCATCTCGATTAGTTGCAAGATTTTGCAGAACATTTCCCAATTCTAGATGAAAACTACATGAGGATGGCAACACTGCCCTTGCTCAATACAATCATAGTAATCCTTCTGGAGATTTAACTTGCCTAATCAACATAGTGTGTCAAAGTTTAATGTAGATTTTAAATACTGTGTTATCATGGAATATTATTTTTATCTGGGTCATCACCTTAGAGACCTAATTGTGGCAATTGTCACTTTCGGAAGATTTTTTTGGGCACATTTTTAAAAAAAATTCATAAATTTTCTAACTAAACGTAGGTTGTTCTTGGATCTCATGTGAAATTTTAGCGGGCGTTACAAAACCCAACGTAATGGATGGATAATTTCAGTGAGGAGATATGTTAGATACTAGTAATCACACCACAAAGGTGCAAAGGATACGCCGATAAGGGAGGCAACGATTGTTCAGAAACAATAAAGTGCGTGGAGACAAGGAACTAGAAGTTTGTAGAAGAAGATGACAAACAGAGAAGTGGAAGAACATGAGACAAGAAGAGGAGGAAGGAAGAATAAGTGTGGAGGGAGAAGTTATGGCTTTAAATTTGTAAGGAGATTTGTAGATGAAGCAGTATTTGTTTTTATAATTTCACCTCAGAACATATGTGGAAAGAGGTAACATGGAGCACTTGTCAAAAGAAAATATATGGTAGATACGAAGTTTCTTTATGCATCGAAATATCGAAATGAATATGAATGTAAGGCCCTAGTGTTTGACATCTTAAATGTCAGTAGTCGGCAATGAGAAAATCCAAAAAGTCTAAGGGTTTCAAATGAGGAAACGAAGAAGTAAGAAAAGACTTATTTCAAAAGAACAAAAAGAAAGGTTACAACTTCGAGGGTCTAATTAGACTAATTAGATCTCTTTAACAGGATTTTGATAGTGGTGAAAAGTATATAGGTCATCTCGAATGGTTCCAAGATGTTGTAAAACATTTTCCAATTCTAGATGAGAAATGCATCAGGATGAAAACACTTTCCTTCCTCAATATAATCATAATACTTTTCCTTTTTATAGGGGGGTCGGTTGCCTAGTAAAAGGTATTGAATCTTGTCTCCAAGCTTTGGATCTAACAAATTTCGTTTAAAATTGTGATTGTTAACATCTAAAAGGCATTAATCTCATTAATGCTATCAACATTTATGTTGATATAATATGTATGGATTCTTACAATGATTTTAAAAGGATCCAAAAAATGCACAAGAAAGTTCTTGATTGTATAAACAAGTCACCCAATTCATCTGTATGTGCGATAGATGAAAATATGGCTCGGGAAGCCATCGAAAAGATACTGACAGATGCAGAGACGCAATTGAATGTGCAAAATCTCTTAATGGTAGCCAAAAGAGTCTAGGGCCACAAAAAAAAGTGGGTGTGGAAAAATGTGATCCACAAGACTAAAAATATTTGGGTGCAATACCAATATAGCCAGCATTGTATCCTCAATGTCGTGAACTTATTTTCAAATCTCCCCTTTGGTTGTGAATAGATGTCATTATATGGATTTTGATGGTGTCAGAAAGCTTATAGGTCATCTTGTTCAGTTGCAGGATGTTGCAGAACATTTCCCAATTCTAAATGAAATTTACTTGAGGATGAAAACACTCTCCTTGATCAATATAATCACAATAATGTTTCCTTTTTATAGCGAGGTCATTCACCTCGCAAAACATATTAATCTTGTTGGCAAGCTTTGGATTCGCTAAATTTTGTTCAAAACTGTGATTCTCAACATCCAAAAGCCATTTATATACATAATGTAATGAAAATTTACCCTGATATAATATGTATGGCTTCTTATAATGATTTTAAAAGGCTCCAAAAACTACAAAAGCAAGTTCTTTTATTTCTAAACATGTTTCCTGACTCATCCGTCTATGCAACAGACAAAAATATGGCTCGGGAAGCCATCGAAAAGATACTAAAAGATGCAGAGATGCAGCTAAATGTGTGGAAGCTCTTAATGGTAGCCAACGGAGCTGAGGGCCATGAAGATAACATGGGTGTAGGATATTGTGATCCATAAGATTCAAATAATTTGGGTATAACAAAAATATATATTCAACTTCGTATACTCAATGTCATGAACGTATTTGGAAATCGTGCCTTTGTCATGTGATTTCATGCCCATTCTTCTAGTGGCCCCTTTCAGAATCAACCCAGAAAACAAGTTAACTTGTAAATTTAGCAATAAGTTGATAGCTGCAGCGAGTTCATAGTTCTACCCTAACATAATTAAATAAAAAGGACATTACAGGAATTTCGTGAACTTATTTGGAAATCTCCCTTTTGGTATGTGATTAGATATCATTATCTTGATTTTGATGGTGGTAAAAATTTTATAGGTCATCTCGATTAGTTGCAAGATTTTGTAGAACATTTCCCAATTCTAGATGAAAACTACATGAGGACGGCAACACTCTCCTTGCTCAATACAATCATAGTAATCCTTATGGAGATTTAACCTGCCTAATCAACATAGTGTATCAAAGTTTAATGTGGATTTTAAATACTGTGTTATCATGGAATATTATTTTCATTTGGGTCATCACCTTAGAGACCTAATTGTGGCAATTGTCACTTTAAGAAGATTTTTTTGGTAACTTTTTTCAAAAAAAAAAATCCTAAATTTTCTAACTAAACATAGGTTGTTCTTGGATCTCATGTGAACTTTTAGCAGGCGTTACAAAACACAACGGAATGGATGGATAATTTCAATGAGGAGATATGTTAGATACTAGTAATCGCACCACAAAGGTGCAAAGGATACGCCGATAGGGGAGGCAACGATTGTTCGGAAACAATAAAGTGCGTGGAGACAAGGAACTAGAAGTTTGTAGAAGAAGATGACAAACAGAGAAGTGGAAGAACATGAGATAAGAAGAGGATGAAAGAAGAATGTGTGTGGAGGGAGAAGTTATGGCTTTAAATTTGTAAGGAGATTTGTAGATGAAGCAGTATTTGTTTTTATAATTTCACCTCATAACATATGTGGAAAGAGGTAACGTGGAGCACTTGTCAAAAGAAAATATATGGTAGATACGAAGGTTCTTTATGCATCGAAATATTGAAATGAATATGAATGTAAGGCCCTGGTTTTTGACATCTTAAATGTCAGTAGTCGGCAACGAGAAAATCCAAAAAATCTAAGGGTTTCAAATGAGGAAACCAAGAAGCAAGAAAAGACTGATTTCAAAAGAAGAAAAAGAAAGGTTACAAGTTCGAGGGTCTAATTAGACTAGTTAGATCTCTTTAACATGATTTTGATAGTGGTGGAAAGTATACAGGTCATCTCGAATGGTTCCAGGATGTTGTAAAACATTTTCCAATTCTAGATGAGAAATGCATCAGGATGAAAACACTTTCCTTCCTCAATATAATCATAATACTTTTCCTTTTTATAGGGGGGTCGGTTGCCTAGTAAAAGGTATTGAATCTTGTCTCCAAGCTTTGGATCTAACAAATTTCGTTTAAAATTGTGATTGTTAACATCTAAAAGGCATTAATCTAGTTAATGCTATCAACATTTATGTTGATATAATATGTATGGATTCTTACAATGATTCCAAAAGGATCCAAAAAATGCACAAGAAAGTTCTTGATTGTATAAACAAGTCACCCAATTCATCTGTATGTGTAATAGATTAAAATATGGCTTGGGAAGCCATCGAAAAGATACTGACAGATGCAGAGAAGCAATTGAATGTGGAAAATCTCTTAATGGTAGCCAAAAGAGTCTAGGGCGACAAAGAAAAAGTGGGTGTGGAAAAATGTGATCCAGAAGACTAAAAAGATTTGTTTGCAATACCGATATAGCCAGCATCATATACTCAATGTCGTGAACTTATTTGGAAATCTCCCCTTTGGCTTGTGATTAGATGTCATTATTTGGATTTTGATGGTGGCAGAAAGCTTATAGATCATCTTGTTCAGTTGCAAGATGTTGCAGAACATTTCCCAATTCTAAATGAAATTTACTTGAGGATGAAAACTCATCCTTGATCAATATAATCATAATAATGTTTCCTTTTTATAGGGAGGTCATTCACCTCGCAAAAAATATTAATCTTGTTGGCAAGCTTTGGATTCGCTAAATTTTGTTCAAAACTATGATTCTCAACATCGAAAAGCCATTTATATACATAATGTCATGAAAATTTACCCTGATATAATATGTATGGCTTCTTACAATGATTTCAAAAGGCTCCAAAAACTACAAAAGCAAGTTCTTTTATTTCTAAACATATTTCCTAATTCATCCATCTATGCAACAGACAAAAATATGGCTCGGGAAGCCATCGAAAAGATACTAAAAGATGCAGAGATGCAACTAAATGTGTGGAAGATCTTAATGTTAGCCAACGGAGCTTAGGATCATGAAGATAACATGGGTGTGGGATATTGTGATCCACAAGATTCAAATAATTTGGGTATAAAAAATATATATATTCAACGTTGTATACTCAATGTCGTGAATGTATTTGGAAATCACCAATTTGTCATGTGATTTCGTGCCCATTCTTCTAGTGCCCTCTGTAAGAATCAACCCAGAAAATAAGTTAACGTGTAAATTTAGCAATATCAAGGAGATAGACCCACATATCCTCTGCAATATCAAAATTCCTCAAGACCACCACCCTCATAGCCGTCTAACCAAATTGTCCCAGTATGGACACCACTCTAGACCCTCCTACCCAAAAGTGGGAGAGAGATGATTCTAGGATAGAATAATTTGGTGGAAGATCCCAATGCTTGGTGATTCCCTGTAAATACCCCTCATATGACAAAGGATTTCCCCCAAGGGAATCTACAACAAAAAGTAGTAGAAAAAGGAGAAAGAGAAGGCCATGATCCCAATGCTTTCAGAACCTTAGCAATCCTTGGTAATGCAAAGCATGATATTAGTTTCCCAAGTGCAAGCTATGTCCCTAGTACAAGAAGCAAAGATTTTTCCTGAACATGCACTTTTCTTTTGGATCGAAGGAGAATAATCTATATTCACAAACAAAGTATCTACTTCTAAGAATATAGTACAGTGAAAGTACAACACATGCTCCAAGAGGAGGATGACACAATATTTGATTCTTGCTCCTACAACAATGAATGGAGCAAAGAAAGAACCTTCCTATTTCACTTTTCCTCCACCTGCAGCTAGACAAGAAACCCTGGCAGCCACTCAGAATCATAGAACCTTCCATCTATTAGGTAAGACGGTGAAATACCAACAATTTCCCAAATTGCAACCACTTGGACCCATGAATGTAGTCAAACAATTAAAAGGGAACAATCCAATGTATCCTTCTAGGATATCTTAGGAATTACAAAGAAAAAGGAGTTTCTTCAAGAAGTGTTGAAATCTAATGGCATCCTAACTACGACTAGGAAGGGGAAAGAATAACTAAAAATAACTCAAGCTCAAATGGATTCAGTGCTAGTAACCCAGAAAGAAATGATGAGTAAGTCGAAACACCAACCCTTCTTCATGACTCTTAAAATTGGTTAAAAATTGCTACATAACTCCATGATAGACTCTAGTGCAAGCACTACAGTCATGCCCAAATCAATCATATATGGCTTGGGAGTTAAATATGAGCCCATAAAGAATGCAGTCATGCAACTAGATGGGAATCCATCCAGACCATTAGTATTATTAGATATCTTTCATTACAGCTCTATTCCTACCCAAACAGAATCGTTCCGTAGTATATAATGGTAATCGATGTTCCTCTAGTCTTCCGACTATGTCTATCCCATGAATTTATGGCTAAAATTAGAGGTTTCATGTCCCTTGATTGGTCTCATCTAATCTTGCAAAATAAGTTTGGATCAGAAATGAAGGTGTTATTAGAACCCCTCGCCCAGGATCATATTACAGATCAAGTAGCCTCAGGTTTTGATGCCTCGCATGTCATGATCACTCGAGAATAATATTCATATATAGATGAAGTTGACCATAAAAGTGAAAACTACTTGGTTATCCTGTCATCGAAAGACCCCTTCAGAAATTTTGATTCCACTAGGTTAGGTACTTATGTGATCTTTTATGAGAATTCCAAAATTCAAAATATTATGAGGGAGGATAGTAAAAATAAAAAAATTATCACAAAGGATTCCCAAATTCAGACTATTCCTTTCAATGGGGCCAGATGCAGGAACATCTTAGGAGCCGGGATATGCTTATCTTCATCAAGTAGAAGGAAGATACTCCAAAGATTTCAGTTCCACTTCACTTTTGCAAACAATGATGCAGAATATGAAGCTTTAGTGCATGGTTTAACATTAGTATACAAAGATGGCATACAATAAGTGAAATTATTTGGGGAATTTGAGTTCGTAGTGACACATGTTATAAGCACTTATGTAGAAAAAAATTCCAAGGATGACGCCCTATCATCACAGGGTATGGGATCTTATTGAATACTTTGAGGCCTTTAACATTAAGCTTATCCCTAGGAAGAAGAACATAGAAGCAAATAGAATGGCCCAAATCAGATCCCAATTAGACCTAACCTGAGATATGATGACAAAAAAATACACGGTGAAATTGATCATCCGCTCATCCATACCTGATAATGTGGATAATTATAAAGTCTTTGAAATTATTACTCTTCTTACATCAACATGAAGAGTTTGAAGACCGAATGCAACCCAAAATAGAAGAAGCATATGGAGATTAAGTCATCCATCTAAAAACAAATAAGATTCCAAAAGTACTAATAATGTTGGAAAATATTTTTAACTCCAATCATTCTAATACAGATAGGAGAAAGCTTGTGGCAGTTAAGGGATAATATGTCGAGATAGATTTAGCCAATAGGAAGAAGTTAAAGGTCAGAAAATTAGTCCCTCAAAAATAAAGAGAAATAATTTTGGCTCAATGTCATAAGTATGATAGGGTGATATCATGGACCTATGAATACCTACATGGTTATAACAAAGATATCATCCAACATACTATTGATCTTGAAATATGGATAAAACTTGTACATCAGAAACAAAGACCTATGAATCCAAAGATAGAGTCTCCCATGGCTGAAGAGCTCACAAATCTCCTAAATGTCTAAAATAATCTTCCCAATCAAGCATTCCACATGGGTGTCCAGTTTGGTACCAATAAGGAAGTAAAATGGTGAGATTTGACTCTACATGGATTTCAATTATTTGAATAAAGTGTCCCTTAAGGATCAGTACCTGTTACCTTCCATGGAACAAATACTACAAAGAATAGCAGGTTCATAAAGATTATCTTTACTTGATGGTTTTATAGGTTATAATCAAATATGGCTTATGGAGGAAGACCAACATAAAACCAACTTTACAAAAAAAATGGGGAACCTCCACATATGCAAAGATATCGTTCGGGCTCACCATGTCGGGTCAACTTTTCAAAGAGCCATGGATTCTGCATTTGGAGAGCTTATTAACAAGGTAATCTTAATATACTTGGATGACCTCATAGTGTTTACAAAAATGGAAGAAGTTCAATTTTGACTCCATAGAATATGTATTTAAGAAGTTTCAGGAATTCTGAATCTCTCTGAATCTTAAGAGGTGTTTTTAGTACCCAAAGGAAAACTCTTGGGAAAAATTGTCTCAAAATATGAAATCTTAATTTATCCAGAAAGAGTCGAGGCCATTTTGGAATTATCTATACTTGTAAAAAAGAATCTTAAAAAGAATATAAACTTCAAATGGACCACTAAAGGTCATCAAGCCTTTGAAGAGGTCAAAAAATCAATTGCATCTGCCTTGGTGCTTCAAAACCGAAAATTATCTAAACATTAAATTATGTACATATATGGGAGTAAGCAAAGTGTATAATCCTTACTGACACAAAAAGGAGAGTCAAAAGGAGAGGAACAATTCCAGTTTCTTTCTTTTCGAAAACTCTCCATGATTATGAGACAAGTTTCAACTTTGTGGAGAAATAGGCTTACGCCATTATAAAAGGTTTAAATAAATTCAGACACCTCATTACCAATAATAAGATCACATTCACAGTGGCACACTCCAATGTCAAATAATAGATCACAGAAGGTGAGATAAAAAAAAGTGCTTACTGGATCGATAAAATCTTAGAGTATCATATTGAAATAAATCCCACAAAGATGGTATGAGGAAGAGCTTTGTGAAAATATCTCACAAAAAGATCCAATAACCCAAAAAAATGAATAATCTAAGATGGTTATCCATATTCAAGAGAACAAATTTGAAGCCTGGGTATCAAATAGGATGCATTTCATGCAGACCAGTGAGTATCCAAGTCAAATTTCTCTTAACAAGAGAATATATTACCAAGAGGAGGGATCCAATTTTATCATAAATGATAATTTTCTTTTCAAAAGGAACCTTGATGGGATCCTACTTAGATTCCTAGGAAAGGAGGAGGCCGAAAGGGTCTAAAATTATTTACATTGTAGAATCTCAGAAGCTCACTTATTTTCCAAAACCACCTCCATAAAAGTCCTATAGGAAGGATAATTTTGTCCTAGTTTGTTCACAGAATTGCTATGTGATGGTGAGTAAATGAATTTTTTTCTAGTTTTACATGGGCTTCTAGAGAAATGCCGATCTACCTCTTAACCATATCTTAGTTGAGAAACCATTCGCATAATGGGGTTTGGATTTCATCAGAATGGTTAATCTAGTTTCAAGTTCATGTCATAAGTGGATTCTCACTGCCACTGATTATTTCACTAGATGAACGGAGGAAAATCCTTTTAAGAAAACCACATATAACATGATCCTATAACTTCTCTAGGATATTACTACTTGCTTTACCCCCCCCCCCTCGAACTATCATATCATATAATGCTAAGTCCTTTCTGTGTGCTAAAGTTCCTGACTTCGTAATGATGCATGAAATCTATCTTAATAAGTCTTCCAAATACTACCCGTAGGGTAATGGTTTGGCAGAGTCAACCAACAAGAATATAATAAGAATCATAAAAAAGATGGGCGATCGAATGTAAGATATCATGACAAGATCATGTCAAAACAACCTTATGGTCCAATCGAATCATGCCCAAACAAATCTTGAAGGCCTCACCATATGAATTGGTCTATGGTAAAAGAGTCGTAATTATCATTATTCATAGATGTACCTAACCTTGCAGCTATTGAAGGAAATTGAGATTGAGGAACATGGAGACGATACAAGTAAGAGTCACAGAGCTAATAGAGCTTTAAGAAAAATGGGAGGCAGCCCATGAATCCATGATCGCTGATCAGCAAGTTGTCAAGATTTGGTTTGAGAAGAAGACTTTTGAACCCAAATTCCAAGTCATAACTTTAGTCTTAAAGTGGGACACGAGGGTTGTTAAGCACGAAAATAATGTAAAATTTGACCCTCTATGGACAGAACCATTCAAAATTACTGGATGCAAACAACACAATGATTTTAATCTCAATACTATGGAAGGTTAGCCCTTTGTGATTTCGGTGAACGGGATCAAGCTTAAGCCTTTCCATTGAGTCTTTTGACTATGGTAAATTTTGTATCATATATATAGTCCCTTTCTTTTGTCTTTGTACTTCTTTTGTAGTATAGCCCATTTGAATAAGTCTCTTTGGAAACATATCTCTTGTAGATACCCTTTTGCCCATTTTTGAAATTTTGAAAGGTATTATAGCTTCCAAATTTTCCCCTGAAGTAAATGATCCCAACTAAATTTTTGAATAATTAATGAGAAGGATCAGAGCATTAATGAAAAATATCTTGGCAAATGAAAAATTCCATGTTGGGGATAATTCGACCGAAGTATCATTATATGATATGACCCAATGCATGCGCGAGCCTTTATTTCACATGAGTCAAGGATGATATTTAAGGAAATTTTTTAAGTCACCTAGGCATTATTTTGAGCACTAAGAGTCTTTTTCCCTTAGATCCTTAGTCCCCAGTTCAAAAAACTATATCTTTTCCCAATTTTAGAGAAGTCGTGGAAGATTTTGGTTCCCTATGTTAGCCAAAATCAAATACAGGACACCCAGCACCGCATCGCTCTCTCCACCCAAGGTTAAGATTCCCAAAAAAAGGATAAAAATTAAGTGACACTTCCGTGGTCATAGATTTCATGGAGGGAGTCTTAAATATCATCCTCAATAAGAAACTTGAAGGCTCTGAGATAACCTGCCCATGCAAGACTCCTAAATTTCAAGGATTCTCAGTATTTTGGCTCTATAATTTAGACCACCAACCTATCCCAATACATCAAGCCTCTTGTGCACATGTATCCGGAGCTCATGCCAATGTGTACACATTATTTTGAGCAAGAATATAATACCATCAAAGGTAAAAACATGCAGGTGGTGATTACAACATGGTCCATTAGGGACATGTTGGCCCTACCATATGATAAATTGGCCAATTTATACAACATGGAAAAACTCCAAGGTGTCTAGGCTCAATGCCAGAACAAAGCCACATTAATCAACATAGACTTGCGGTAATAAAATTCAACCAGTTATAGAACACCAAGATTCCAACATCTGCTAAAAGTGTTCATGGTGGATTCTCATAATTCTTTCTCCATGTTGTCATTCATTTTTGGCCAAGAATCGGATAGAAATGTCTATGACTGGAAATTTACGGCCCTATCCAAGATGAGATTAGTAAAGAAAGAGAAGGAATATCGGTTTGACTTCGCTTGAGGCCCTAACACGCTCTATTTTTGAGAATTTGGCCATGTTCTCTATTAACTCCACCTTCAAGTACTCTTCCTATTTGTTCCACCTCATTTTATTCTAGAATACCCAGTTCCTTAAGCAATTTATGACCCTGAAGTTGTGAGACGTGGAGGTGGACCCTCAAAATTGAATCTCGATATTTGTATGGACTCGTGTGATATCTGAATCCTCAAACACATAAGAATTCACCAACTAGTTTGTGGCACCTCTTCTACATGAATTTTTCCTAGAGGGGTCACTGATTGAATGAATGATTCATTTTGGACCATTCTTTCGGCCCCCCTGCATCCCTGCGAGTATTTATTTGGGGGTAGCACATTCAATAATCCATTTATATGGATTCGAAGAGGAGTCTTTCATGATTTGAAAGATCCTCATGCCATACATGGTAGGTTTGTATATAACTAGATAGTTAGTTCTTGTCAATGCAGAGTATGGCTTGGGCCGTAAAAATAAGGCAATATTCAACCTCCCTTTGAGTAGGGGAGGAATTACTATAATTAAACGCAATGTGAAGAATATCCTCACATGAAAGTTGGCTTCCTATGGATTTAATTTGATCTAAGATACATCGAGGTATGATATAAATGGGTGGATGTCTGCCACCCTCACTTGAAATAGGGTATTGGAATCCTACCAACAGAAGAATTGAAAATATTTTGAAGATAGGAGGTCTCCCCAGGTAGAAGCTCCTAATATTTATGTCGAGTAGAGCGACATCTCGATTCCACTATGGGAGTAGTTTCATCCGGTCCTATACGAGTATGACCGCTCTATAACAATGAATAAGGGCTTGATGGTGGCCCTATGTAACAAATACTTGAGCACAAAGAGGATAGAATCCTATTGGAAATATATGAAGGAAATCTGACAAACTACCCTCAATTTTGAGGTCATTCCCATCGATGAGTAGTGGGAAGAATTATTACACGCTAAGCATGGGTTTGATTCAGACAGTGAGGAGGAAGTAAAGATCTCCAAAGAGCAACTCATGTAATATATGACTGAGTCCCTCTTTGACAATAGGATCCCTCAAGATACACACCCATGATTCCAGAGTCACCAGGACCTCAAGGTGTGGAGACAATAGCACATGAGTGCCGAAACCAAGCAAGGGCCTCACCATAGTGGAACCATAATTATTTCCCTCCGCAACAACTGGTGATGGCGCAAACCTGTAGATCCCTCAAAGGAAGAAGTTTAAATTAGTCGAGGTCCCTTCTTCCATTGCCCCTTGGCATCCTCCCCTTCATCCATCTCCTTCTCTTTCTCCTTTATTTTACCAAGCCAGGGGCATTCTCATTTTATTAACCCTAACTCAGAAACTTCCTCCCCCCAACTCTCCTTTCATGCTTCTTCCACCCACCACCACTCCCAAATTCTCTCCTCAAGTTTTAACGGGTCCTTCTTCATCTCTTGTGACTTTTTATCCTCCATAACCAGTTAAAATCCCCTATGACCTGTCACCAAGATTCCCATTTATAGGAAGGATATTCCCTTCACCCTCATAGTTTTTGAATCAAGCGGAGATGGACAAAGTGGCCTGAGATAAAAAAGGAAGGAGATAAAGAAGAAAAAGGAAATGGTTTTCAGAAGTAATAAGGTAAATGCAGTTATTGTATGATCATCAGAAGAGATCCCTTGATGAGGGTTTGCAATCCTTGCCCTTAATAATGTCAATCTAGGGCTGGTGTCTGATGGTTTTATGCATTAAGAGAAGAATATCTTGGAAAGTAACTCCTTTAAACCACAAACCAAACTTGCATAAAATAAATCACACTTGTAGAAATAAATTTTGCATAAAATAAATCACACTTACATGAAGGAAATCAAACTTTCAGGAATTTAAACACACTTGCATAAATTGAAATTTCTTGAATTGGAAATAAACATAATTAAAAGAAACACCTGCAAGTTCACAACAGTCTGAATTTTCACAATACAAAAAAAAACAATACAATAAAATAAATTACAGATAAATGAATAAACATAAACATAAATACACAAATCCATCTTCCTTGAAATGAGTTACCAGCTCATTTCTTGGAAGAGGATTTAAATCATACTTCTGATTTTAAAACTACAAAATATTTGAGAGGAAATAACAAATCTTTATTTCTTGGGAGAAAGAAAATTACATATCTTAGTGTGGAAGGTTGCATTTGTAATTAATGCATCCAACCAACTCCTTATTTTAGGAAATACAATTTGATCTTATCTTTATTCCAATCTTAACAAATAAGATCTCTACCTCCATAAAATATGGAGAGAGATATATTATTGAAGTCAAATCTTATCTTGCTTATTTTAGAAAGATTTACTCCCAAATCTTCTCCTTGCTTTTTGGTAATAAGAATCATAATGTTTTATTCTTATACATTATTGGAAGGAGGTTTTTCATCAAAATATAATTTTGACCAAACACCTTTCCCATATTTTCCATTTGACTTTGTTGTTTTTTTATTGTGGAACTTTTAACGCTTGTCTAATATGCTTTTTCCTCAGGCTGCAGTTCACTAAAAGTTAGATTTCTCTTGATTGGTAATACTTGTAGTAAATCTGAATGAGGTTTTTGTTAAAAATATTTCTATGAAAATAAACCTCTCTTTGATTTTCCATTTGAGATTTTTTGTTTCTATTTATGGAACTTTAAGTGCTCATCTGATACATGTTTCCTCGAACTACATCTCACTAAAAGTTATATATATCTTCTTTGGTAAAACCTGTAACAAATATGAATGATATTTTTGTTAAATACATTTCTATGAACAAAAACCTCTCTCAAACTTTCCATTTAATTTTTTTTGTTTATGTTTATGGAACTTTTAGTGCTCGTTTGATACACTTTTCCTCGGATTACAGCTCACTAAAAGTTAGATCTCTCTTCATTGGTAAAACCTGTAACAAATCTGAATGAGGTTTTTGTTAAAAACATTGCTATGAATAAAAAATTCTCTCATATTTACTATTGGAATCTCTATGTTTTCACAATCCTTTTCCTCAAAAACTATCATTCCATTGATGCAAGTTTCGAAACTAAAGTTGTCATTCCTTTTATGTAAGTTCTGGAACTAAATCTACAAGTTTCAGAACTAAATATGATTTGTCCACAAATCAAAAATTCCTGAACTAACTTTCATTCAATTGATACAAGTTCTGGATCTAGATCTACGAGTTCTGGAACTAAACTTACAAGTTCCGGAACTAACTCTGTGAATTCCGTAGCTAACTTAAAATAACTATAACTTTTGCATACGATATCAGATTGAGATGATTCTTGTTTTGAACTTACATAATTTTTTGAGAGGAATATGAATATGAAATCAGATTTGATTGTAAATCTACTATTCATGATTAATTCCACTTTTATTAATACTAGCATTATCTTTCCTTTATGTCCTACATACATAAGACTTTGCATCTTTTCCCAAATAATCAATAGGACTAGTCAACAAAATAGATAACAAAAGATTTCCAGAGAATGAACAAGATATATATCCTATACTCTATCTTAAGAAAACTATAAGTTTCTAGATTATATTTAAATCCACTTTCAAAGGTAACTTGGAAGGACAAAATAATGATAATTTATGGCCAATTTATGGCCTCATCATTGCCCCACACCTAATATCATGCATGCCCTCATATATTACTTTATTATCTCCTTTTCTTAGATTCTTCTATATATTTAGGCCACGTTCTTGTGGATCTCCTTCTGGTGATTTTTCTTTCTTTCTTTTACAACACGTTCTTATGTGGATCTCCTTCTGTTGCTTTTGATATTCTTTCTTTTACAATAGGTTCTTATGTGGATCTCCTTCAGCTACTTTTGATTTCTTTTTTTTTACAACAGGTTCTTGTGTGGATCTCTTTCTGTTGCTTTTGATTTATTTCTTTTACAACAAGTTCTTGTGTGGATCTCCTTCTGTTGCTTTAAATATTGTTTTTCTTTTACAACAGTTTCTTATGTGGATCTCCTTCTTATGCTTTTGATTTCTTTCTTTTATAATAGGTTCTTATGTGGATCTCCTTCTACTGCTTTTGATTTATTTCTTTTACAAAAGGTTTTTGTGTCTTCTATTTATTTTGATTTATTTCTTTTACAATAGGTTCTTGTGTGGATCTCATTCTGTTGCTTTTGATTTCTTTCTTTTATAATAGGTTCTTGTGTGGATCTCCTTTTGTTGCTTTTGATATTCTTTTCTTTTACAGTAGGTTCTTATGTGGATCTCCTTCTGATGTGTCTCATATTTAAAATCAAAATGCATAGCTCATGCTTCTCCTTCTCTCCCACACCTAAGATCATGCATGTCCTCATGCATGTTGTTTATTTATGACTACCCATAAATTAGACTCTAAAAGTTTGATTGCAAAGAGGTGCACATATTTTTAATATAACTAGGGGAGATATGAATTTTATCTTGCCTTCCTTAGAAATATTTAAAAGTGGATCTAGTTGTAATAAAAAACTTACAAGAAATATTAAAAATAAAATAGCAGAACAAAATAAATTAATCATACCTCTAGTTGTTTTTTGTCATCCTATTGTTAACATGGTAAAATAGTGCCGAGAAGAAAGCCACTTGGTAACTATTGATTTCCTTTGAAGAAGAGTTACCCCTTTTTTTCCTTTGATTGGCCAGCAAGCTAGTTTTCTAATCAAAGTTTTTTTAAAGCCTTTGATTGCCTAGCAAGCTAATTTTCCAATCAAAGCTTTTTGATTTTTATTTTTTTGCCTTTGATTGGCCAGCAAGCTAGTTTTCCAATCTAAGTTTTTTGATTTCATTTTATTTTTAATTTTTTTTTTCTGAGATGATATCATGAGAAGGATTAGATAAAAATTTGATCCATCATCATACTATATTCATCAAAGTAAAAATTTTGTAAAATAAGAAGCAATGTCATAGATCTCATAAAAACATTTTTGCATACTTGGTAACTGCAAGAAGATTTCCAAAAATTGTGTAGATAATTTCTAGGTCTTCAAAGTACATCTTGAATTGTGCATTATCAGAATCACCATAGTAATCCTCAAAGCTCAGACTAGTGATCTGAGGTGATGGATAGTTGTTAAAATAGAGAGTGAAGGTATCTGGGTGTCCCTTCAAAATATGCATGCTCCTTGGTTGATATTGTTGGTGCTCCAAAATCTACATGTTGGTATCAAGAACAACTTTGGAAATTCCTATAGATGTAGTCCTTAGATGTTAGTACGCAATTTTTTTTTTTCTTAATATTCACCATAATTACTTTTTAATGTTATACAAGCATATACAAAAATGAAGAAATTGAAAGACATGAAAACAAATTATTCTAATGGATATGGTTTAGGGATTGAATTTTATTATGGGATGAAAACTAATTTGGATGGGTGGATTTATTATGAGTGAGTTTTTATTTTGGCTCTAATGAAATCTCTGAACATAGATGGAGTTAACTAGAAATGCTACCACTTCATTATTACAAACTAGATAAGTCAATTTTTTACTAATGTTATGTGTAATAAGATCACTGAGATGGTAGTTGATACAAGGGGAAATGGTGGTGGTTATCAAGAATGACATGTGATATTTCATCAACTGATCTACTTCCAGATTCAATATCAGATTCTACCATTTCGATATCTGAATTCTTTGTTCATACCATTATACTTTCTTGATCAAACATCACAGTCATTTTTCTTATACACAAAGTTAGTTTGTGGAGAGATATTTATAATATAATATTCCTAATTACAAGAAATAAAATTTTAATCTACTTACAGGAAGTAAAATTCTAAAGAAGCTACTTACCAAATTTTTCATGTCACTAGAATATTCTTTTAGAGAACTTTGAATCTCCTAATAACACCATGTTCCCCGAAAATGGCACCAAAATGATGAGGGACATCAATTCTCACCATTAATAATGTCAATCCAGGGCTGGTGTCTAATGATTGTATGCATTAAGAGAAAAAGATCTTGGAAAGCAACTCCTTTAAACACAAACCAAACTTGCATAAAATAAATCACACTTGCAGAAATAAATTTTGCATAAAATAAATCACACTTGCATGAAGGAAATCAAACTTGTAGGAATTTAAACACACTTGCATAAATTGGAATTGCTTGAATTGGAAATAAACATAACTAAACGAAACACCTGCAGGTTCACAATAGACTGAATTTTCACAATACAAAAATAAAAACAATGCAACAAAATGAATTACAGACAAATGAATAAACATAAACATAAATACACAGATCCATCTTCCTTGAATTGAGTGGCTATCTCATTTATTCGAAGAGTATTTAAATCATATTTATGATTTTAAAACTACATAATATTTGAGAGGAAAGAACAAATCTTTATTTCTTGGGACAAAGAAAATTACATATCTCAGTGTGGAAGGTGGTATTTATAATTCATACATCCAACCAACTCCTTATTTTAGGAAATACAATCTGATATTATCTTTATTCCAATCCTAACAACTAATATCTCCATCTCCACAAAATAATGGAGAGATATATTATTAAAGTCAAATCTTATCTTGCTTATTTTAGAAAGATTTACTCCCAAATCTTCTCCTTGATTTTTGGTAATAAGAATCATAATGATTTAATTCTTCTACATTATTGGAAGGAGGTTTTTCATCAGAATATAATTTTTACCAAACACCTTTCCCATATTTTCCATTTGACTTTGTTGTTTTTTATTGTGAAACTTTTAACACTTGTCTGATATGCTTTTTCCTCAAATTACAGTTCACTAAAAGTTAGATTTCTCTTAATTGGTAAAACCTCTAGTAAATTTGAATCAATTTTTTTTCAAACACATTTCTATGAACAAAAACCTCTCTTTGATTTTCCATTTGAATTTTCTTTGTATGTTTATGAAACTTTTAGTGCTCGTCTAATACACGTTTCCTCGGACTGCAACTCACTAGAAGTTATATATATCTCATTTGGTAAAACTTGTAACAAATATGAATGATATTTTTGTTAAATACATTTATATGAATAAAAAATTTCTCTCAGATTTTCCATTTGACTTTTCTATTTCTTTTTATGGAACTTTTAGTGCTCATCTGATACACTTTTCCTCGGATTCCAGCTCACTAAAAGTTAGATTTCTCTTCATTGGTAAAACCTGTAACAAATCATGAATGAATTTTTTGTTTAAACACATTGCTATGAATAAAAAACCTCTCTCATATTTCCTATTGGAATCTCTAAGTTTTCACAATCCCTCAAAAACTATCATCCCATTGATGCAAGTTCCAGAAACTAAAGTTGTCATTCCTGTTTCTGCAAGTTCGAAACAGGCAGAGTTTTGGAACTAAATATCCAGAATTTTTCTCATGAATTGAAAGTTTCAGAACTAACTATCATTCAATTGATACAAGTTTTGGAACTGGATTGTGAAATCTAAAACTAAACCTGTGAGTTCGGAACTAAACCTGCAAGTTCCGGAACTAACTCTGTGAGTTCTAGAACTAAGTCTATGAGTTCCATAACTAACTTAAAATAGCTATAACTTTTGCATACAACCTCGGATTGAGATGATTATTTATTTGAACTTGCATAACTTTTTCGAAAGGAATTTGAATATAAAATTAGATTTGATTTAAAATGTACTTTTCATGATAAATTCCACTTTTCCCAATACTAGTATTATCTTTCCTTTATGGCCTGCATACATAAGAATTTGCATCTTTTCCTAAATAATCAATAGGAATAGTCAACAAAATAGATAACAAAATATTTCCAAAGAATGAAAAATATATATATCCTATACTCTATCTTAAGCAAACTATAAGTTCCTAGATTACATTTAAATCCACTTTCAAAGGTAACTTGGAAGCACAAAATAATGGTAATTTATGGCCAATTTATGGCCTTATCAGTCCCTCCACCATCACCTAGATGGTCCCCAATGTCCAAAATATCACAGATCAAATGCAACTAGATGATTATTCCATTAGCGTTGTACTGGTAGACCTAACCCAGATATGGCCTCGGGATAAGGTCAAACTGTTGAATGAAACATATATGTCAATCACCATGGACTATCTCAAGGTAGGTAATAAGCTGAATAAAATAGAGGCTAGCCTCATACAGATGCAAAATATTTTTATCCATCTGAATTTCAAAATCCAAAGGAAAAGGAAAAGAAATTAGAACAATTCCGTAAGGTGTTAAAAAGAGGTGGCATCACAATAATATCTTACATCTTCTGCAAGTAAAGGAAAAAATATTAGAAGGCAAGATGGCAACATCCAAAACTGTGAAACGTTTAATTGATCAAGAGAAAAGGATCCTTCAGCAGGAGATCAATTTAAAGAAAGAAGAGGTTTACAATTCTTTAGGTGAAGTTGTATGCCTTAGAAGCAAGAGAAAGGTGTCTTACAAATGAAATAAAATATCGCATAAGAAGCGGTCAAGGATTCCAACCCAGAAGTTGTCTCAAGAAACATAAAAAGGGCGGGATTTTAAATTTTTTGTAGGGGTTATACACCTCTTGCCTCAAAAAAAATTTCCACCAAGGCAACGAGACCTAAGGCACACACTCAAATTCATATCTAATACACAAATCACAATGTGCCAACGTGAAATCCTTGACCTCTACTATCAGCAATGTTATTATCCGCTAAGATCCTTGAATCACAAATGATAATTCAATAAATTATATGAATCTTCAGATGCTACTCAGTAAGGTGCTGGCATTACAGACAAGTGGATTTTTTTAATGAAGATCATTAATATTATGAGTTACAAAAAGGTTGCTATAAAGTTCCAAAATATCCTGACCCAACTCCAATTAGCCATCAAAGAGTAGAACAAGCACATCAAATAATTAGTTCAATTGGGTTTCCCCTCTCTCTTTCCTGATGACTCCATTTTCCTATCAGAGGACAAGATTCAAATATCTACTTATGGCCAAGGAACAAGATAGAGATTGTCTTTCAGTCTATTAAAAGAGGATTCTAGTGTAGCCTAGGTGGTGGAAATTTTGAACCCAATTGTAAAAATTGATTTCCATTTACACGTAATGGTGGCAAGATATCCAAACATTATCTCAGAAGGAGATCTTTGAGTTGTATAGATCCTTTAGGCTCTATAACGAAGTACTTACCCAACACATGACAAATGGGTTGGGTACTAGGATACTCTAAAGTAGCTTTGAGTGGCATCTTTTGAGCCACATTTCACAATTTTGTACAAGAATTTATAGATTCTTCCATAACTAGCAAAGAGACCCTTGGTGAGTCACCATAATGGTAGAATAATTTCAACATTTTTTAGTGCTCTTCCATTGTTCTCCATTTTTGTCACCATAGCCCCTTTTTCCTTTCAGTGTTCTTTTGTATTTTGTCAAGACTTACTTTTTCCTAAGTATGGAACTAAATGCGGAGGGTATCTATGTGTCCCTTCGCTGTATTTTAGAGAAGGTGCCAAGAATCAGGAGACTTTTAGAGATGATCATCGACCATGTGGCTAATCCATGGAAAATTAGATTGTGTGGGCTGAAAAGTCAATGTAAATGAGAGGGATGCATAGGCCTCCATGTGTCACCCAAATGAAACATAAAAAGGAAGGAGAAAATGATAGACCCCAAAGTAGCGCGCAGTCTCCATGTGTCACACATGTATCTAGGACCACTGAAAGGATGAATCAAAGAATCGAAGGGCTTGAGATGTAGTAGATTGAATGCGATCTCGGTCCCCAAAGTATGCAGTTGAGATTTTTATCCAAAGGTTGAAAATTTCATAGGTAAAAAATAAATTCGTATGATAGAAACCTTAATTGAGGTACGTTAAAGAAAGATCCACAAATATTGTGCTAGAAAAATGGGGAGATAGAAAAAGAAGTTTCATAACGTCAAAAGGGCAGGAATTTAGGTTTATTTTATTATGTTAATTTACATTAACAGGGATCCAATATAAATAAATGATGTAATCTATGCCATTTCAACCTTACATACTATTTTCTATATAAATAATAGTTCTTGTTCTATGCACCTGCAAGTTTGCAATATTTTATATCATGTGTTTCCTCCTATTTACTTGCATTCAGTTCTAGAGGAATTTTTAAATATATATTGTGCTAGCTGCCCTTAGATCTTTACATAAAACTATTCATTTACATTCGAATATGTTTTAGGTTACATCCCGCCTTTGATAGTTTGAAACATCTTTGAAATAGTAGATCATGTTCGATGCTCTTCGACTATTTTAGTCGTTATTTCGATATATATCTCAACGATTTTTAGTACAATTTTGGTGCATTGCCTTAGATAGGATTTACGTATTGTTTTATTTTTTCTCTAACCCTTATCTCAACCCAAATCAAAGAAGATCCAACTTTTATAAAATTTGGAGGTTATCTTAGGGGCCAAGTCCCGCATCTCTAATATTTCCCACAACTTTCGTGATTCATCTGCAAAGATAATTGTCAACAAGTACATTTTCCCCATATGCCATATTATCATATACATCATGGAAATAATTAAAAATAATTCATTTTATTCATAACAATATCGTTGAAATGATCTAAAAAATTACATTTCCTTCATAAAACATGTTAATAAAAGACACAAATGTGGTTTTACTACTTCGATTCTCGGGGTACTTAAAACCAATGCAAGGTGAGTCCTAGAACTGGTATGGAAATCCCCTACACTTAAGCATAAATTCACATGTTCATCATTTCGAACAATTTTTAATTAAAGATAAGAGATAGGGAGAAATAGGGAGAGATAGGGAGAGAGAAGAAGACAAAGTTATTTTCTCATGCATCACACTTTCACATTCATTTAGACATAATGCATTGGTGATAAAGAGAGAGAGAGTAAGGATGAGAGAGAAAGTTAAGAGGCATTTTATTTTCCATTCATAATGACATAAAAATTTGCATTTCATGTCCATTTTCTCTTTATTTCAAACCAATTCACAATTCCCAATTCATTTACGTTTTCAAATTAGCCAAAGCATCATAGTAATTTCTAGAGAGACAAGAAGGTGAAGAGAGAAAATTGGCATACATTTACAAATTCATTTATACAAGATAAAAGGTAGAATAAAATTCTACATAGAACTACACTGGTATTAGGATTTTACACTCATGGATAGAAGTCAAACAAGACTCCAGAATGATATTCTAGCTAAGGTTGACAAAATTGTCCGAAACAACATAAGCACTTGCAAACTGGGTCTTAAAAAAAATTGGTTTAAGTTTGATCACGAATTTTTATGATTCCTACTTACTCCCCCATATATGGAGAATTCATCATATCTGACGAAAGTTGATTATGATGAGAAGAGATCATGTTACAAGGGAAAATGTTGGGCCAGTTAAAGTAATTAAGTTAGTGACTCTTGTCACTCAATGACCAATGGGGCCTAAAACCATCTTGAAAAACTAGTCTCTAAAGGAATTTTCATTTAAGTTAAGGTGGGTTACAATTATATTGTTGGAAGTATAGAGGTAGGTGGCAATATTTTTCCTTCTCACTTAAACTAAGTGAAAGCCATAGGCCAAAACTAATTGCATTTTATTAAAATGAGCACGTCACTGCAAGTGACTGATAAGCTAAGTGGGATTTGAAATTATACAAGCAAGGCAATAAATTAAGTTCAAATGACTCGGTTAATTTTCCCAATGGTGTCCCACATTACCATGGCTAATGCAAGGAGTTTTAGGCTTGCGTTATATTTTTGTGTGCCACTCCATGTGCATAACTTTTGGGGTCATAATGTTTTTGATGTTTGACAGTTCCAAATGAAGTAATGTTTTATCATTGGTTGGAGTTACATTTCCTAATAATTAACTTTTAATTTCCAAATGCAAGAAATGAGGAAAGAAAAGTTTTGTTAAGGAGAAAAGGGAAATTCAATACCTTTTACGTGAAACTCGCGATCCCCTAATTTGATGAGACTACATCAACTTCAGGAATTATGGAAATAGTATGTTGCTTGCATAAGCTTAATTTATTTGCACATATAATAACAACACATTTTCAACTACAACATGTAAAAAATACTTCATTCTCTCTCTGTTTGATTGACTCCCATACTGTACTCTATGACTCATATTTTGGTACAAGCTAGTAGTATAGCTGCAATGGATATATTTTTCGGGTTGAATGCTTATAATGCTTGGGTATTTTTGGCTTAAAAATTATTTATAGTGACCATTTTTATGAGTTATCTTCCTCAACTTCCACAAATATGTTCTTCTACCATTTATCTATGTATCATTGCAAAAGAGGGGTCCAGATGGTAAGATGAAGGATGAAGGACTAAATAAATACTTAGATGTTATTAGATTAAAGGAAACATTATCAATTTGTAAAAGAGAGAAAAGGGAGATGTGATTCCATCTTTCTTCTAGTAAACAATAAGACCAACAATGTTGTGCACTAAATAGGGGGAGCCACGTGGATATCTTGGAAATTATTTTACTCCAAAACATTTAAAAACTATGTGAAGAAAAGATCGTGTTCCACTCTTCACATACCCTCTCGAAAATGTATATTTCATTCTATGGAAGCCATGAGAATATCAATTTAATTAAATTCCCAAATAGTTTTGACCAGGATGTATTTTCATCCTTTTGAATACTCTTTCCCTATTTTCATTCAATCTCACACTACTCTCACAGGATTCTTCTTATTTTACATACCATAACAAAGAAATGGTAAGAAGAAATATCCTTTCCTCTCCAAGACATTTGAACCCTCTTCAGTCATAGATACAAGTCAAGATGGATCAATTTGTATATAGTAAAATGAGGGGATATTTAGTTACAGATTTGTCTTTGTGCACAAGGCTGATTCAACCCATAATGGAACTGATGTTTAGACAACTATAGTTAGAGCTCCATTTATCACAATTCCCCAAAACATTCTATTTAATTAATTATGAGAGTCCAAAACCTTGCTTTACCACTGATAGTAAAGTAGAGATTTAACTTTTACACTCACTGTGACTAACAAATTAGTGTTAACTTTACAACGTAACTTAGGTTTCACTGTGGTTTACACCTTGAGATCTTTAATAAAGTGCTTGTATTAATTATGTAAGGAAAATTATAGGTCTGTAGGTCACCTCCATACCCTCTGCACACTGAAATATATTGCTCTCCTTGAGCATGCCAATCCTGCACTCACCCAGTAGCCAACGGATCCCCATTATTTTTATTTTTTAATTAGTATTTTTTATTATTTTATTTTAGGCACTACATTTCCCTCACCTTTTAAGGGCATCATACTTGATGCAAAAAATCACCGAATATCTAAGGATAAGTAAGTAATAAAATTTAAAATGACACATTTTGTTTAACAAATCAACTTGTTGGTACAACAAGGAAGATTTTTTTTTGACAATACCTTAATTTTAATGTTTTGTGAAGATTGGTAGTTCTCTTTTAATTTATTTCTTAGTATTTTTGTTTACAGTACTGCTTAATCTCAAGCTCTTAATATTGAATGTTTATAATTTCAATGTCTTATGTTTGTGCGTTCCCAACAGTAACTGACATCAAGGTGTGATATAAAACCCAAACACAACAGTAATGATCTACAAGACATATTAATACATACTTTCACTAATGTATCACATCAGAAGACCTCTTCTTCCACCATGAAAAGACAACAAGTAGTCCACATAAAAAATAATTTCTAATAAGTATGTCATATGGATAGATCCAACACACATGTATGTGACTAACAAATAATGAATCATCATGCTGATACATACACAAGTGGTATCACATGAACCAAAAACCATGACTATACCCACATAATTGCAAGAAAATATCCAATAGTACATACCAACGAGGAATAACATCAAACCTCAATCATAAGAGTTCCTAACAAGACTCACAAGAGTAACTCATCGATCAACATAAGCACCAAAATATTACATACCAACATTAATAACTTTCTAATTGGATATGTGATCGAAAAAATATCAAGAAGTAACATCTTTCAAAGTACTAAGCACAAGCCACCACCTCCCATTAACATGAGTTAACAAAAGTCTTCTTCTTACATGAACAATGATCAAGTACTATAAACCAAGAAGTTTTCTTTTTTGTTAAACACATATTCTTCAAGTTTCCAATTGGTTAAAGGGTCATATTTGGTAGTTCATTTTGCACATGAGTTAATAAAAAGATGAGTGAAAAAGGCATATACGAGAAATTTCATGCAAGAAGTATGATCTATAATTATTTCCAATTTTTTGAACATGATAAGAATATTTTCAACACAAAGTTTGATCAATGGTTTTCAAGTATACGGGGTTATTTTCGTCTTGCAAGATAAGGTATGAATGATTGGATACAAGCATTTCCTTGTAGGATTTTTTTATAAAAGGTTATTTTAAAAGTTTTTCTGATAGCGGTGTGGTCAGATGTGTAGGTTATAACAAGTTTCTTCATGACTCACAATACAAAAATATATTCACTTGATATGCAAGAATGCCAGATGATAAGATGTCACAAATGGAAAAATTATATTTTAACATAAAAAATCCTCGTCTCAAGATAGAATAATAAATTTCCACACAACTTCACAAGTCTCCCAAAAACCACTCCATATATCTCATAATAGAGAAAGAATCGTAGTGCCAAAACCATTCTGGTCACTCACTATAGATACTTGTCACCTTATTTATCTGTGTTGGGCCACTCACCATAGATGCCCATATCCATATTTCTTCATATCGGGTCACTCGTCATACAGTCACATCTTCTTATTTCTACATAGCGGGTCATTCACCATAGATCCCCATCTCCTTAATTCTCCATTTAATGAGACCGAGTCACCCTATGTCCCTAGGTACATAGATCTCCATCACCTCCACCCAAATGGCATACTAACTTAAGTTCAATACTACACAACCGTATGACCCCCTTGTGGAGTACCCTCATACAAAGAATCAGGTCAATAGGTTTAACCAATCCATGGTGAATCACATGATATTAATCCAACACATAGCCATATTAGAACCAACATAACAATTCATTTCAAATGCCAAGTAGAAAAAATCCCAAGCCTTAGACTAGGATATAAAAAATTTAAACATGAAAAAAAAGTAAACTAAGCAAAACAAATGGCTAAATAGCTATAGTAATGCCAAAGTCTTTTGCAAGCTAAAAATAAAGCTAAATACCCAAAATATAAGAACATGTCAATCAAGAAAACTTTTTGTTCTTATGAGAAAAGATAAAATGATCAATTTACAAATAAACTACAAACATATAAATATCACATTACAAACACTATGTGGCTCTTCTATGGCAATAAAAGGGGTACTCATCGAGTTGTTACCATTTAGATATCAAGCCTCAGCTCACAAAAGTACTTATAGCTAGAATAATAATATCTCCCAATCACATATATAAGGATCCACATAGTCAGTACCATATAGGATTATTCGATGAACAACCCACATAAGAAAGAGCAAGGAACTCGGGTTTGCATAAGTTGAACCTAAGGTGGTGCACATCCACAATATAGTGAGCAAGCTCAAAGTATACAAAATAGATAGAAGTGAGTTTTTAGTCTACGTGAGATGTAACTTTGTAACTCAAAATCGGCTCAAGGTTATGGAAAACTGGTTCACTCCTATTCTTTCCACACATAAAATTTTATTGATTACTTCCCTCAGGGTTGGTTACTATAAAGTACAAAACATACAAATAACTACATTACTAATGCAATGATCTACATGAATAATAACCATAGTGTCTTACACCTAGTAAAATTACAGGTATAACATAAAAATGTTCCAGAACATACAATCACATAAAATTTCCACACAATACACCAAAAGTGCAAGTACAACACAATAGGGAACATATGATCACCATATTCCTCAAATTCATGATGCACATGTTATCACATAACACATGAATACGTAAATAAGATGAATATACTGATTAATGTCAGTACATATAAAAAATACAATACAATTGTCATGACATACATTTTAGTACATCATAATATGATGGCAACATTACAATATGATGTAAAAGATTAGGAATCACCCTTTGGTACACAACACATTGATACAACCACAACATCACAAGATGAAAAAACACCACCACAGTTTCACTATTGACATTAACATTATTTTTCACCCAACAAAGTTGTAACACACATGTAATACATGTTTAATCCATGAGAGAGAGAGAACTCTCATCACCATATACATCAAAAACACAAATAGTACACACCAAGTGGAAAACAAAACATGTACATTCACATGATCATAATTACAAGTTGTCACATCATAACATACTATCACAATCCTCTTCCCATAGCCTCCACCACAACACATAACCATCACATACCAACAATTATAGAGGTTTGAGAGCATCAACCTCCCCTCCGATACTAATTGTAATGCCACATTTCAACACCAAAATAAAATAGTAAAATTATTTGAATAATTTTTTTGTCTTTTAATGCTCACTACACAATACCACATGGGCTTAAATAGATAGAATTAACATAACATAATACATTTACAAAAAACATCAACCCACATAGACAACATTATAACACCATATACACATTTATTCCATGCTTTCCCTAAGGAGAAAATACTAGCAATGAAACAACTACAAAAGGGACACAAAGGATTGGAAAATCCACAACATATCATTACCATGGTTACATCTTAGTCACAATTAAAATTCCAATAACATTTATCTTCCAACTATAAATTCTCCATTTCCACATACATATTCTTAAATTCAAATAACATTCAACTTACAATATAAACACTTAATTTGTCTCTTTCTCCATTAGGATTAATCTCCATAACTTAAATAATTATTTTCCATATTTCAAAATACATAAAAATTTCCTCATTCTCTCATTCTGATGTTAAGGTTATGCTTCTCAAAACGTTTATTCAATGTTTGAATTTTACCCTTTTTAGACAAGGGGAACTAACGTGAAGTCAAGGAAGGAATCTTAGCATTTAAAGGAGATTTATATTCAAGTTACTGCTTCCCATAAACATACTTCTATTACACTTCCTTTATTTTCATATTATAGGTGATATAGTTCAATAACTTGTTTGAGTTAATACAACATTTTCACTTCATGAAATTCTATTTAGATATACATTTTTAACAGCTTATGTTTTCTGGAAAGTTTCATGTCACAAAGAGAAATTCTTATTTATTTTTAACAACTTGAAAATGTATATTTAATTTATAAGGACTTCAATTATGAAATTATGTGTAACCCAGAATATCGTTTACTCTTATATTCATTACACTTACATCACACTTTGGTCTCATTATTGGTTTTTTTAGAACAATTGTAATTCAAATGACACATAACTTACACTTAGGGATTCATGACTACAAAGACTAATGACCCTGCACCTAACTACTTATTTCGTAAATCTTAAACACTCAAGTATTAAACACATATAACAAGACAACCTAACCACTATATAATTCTCAAATTTCTTCCAAGGAACTATATAAATCATTTAGGAGATATACATCAACGTTTCTTTCACCAATACCCTTGAAAGAGGCTCTACGATCTACTAAGTTCAAAATCATTCATGGATGGTAGAAACTACATCCTACGAGAAGAACATGGTAATCTACTGCTACAAACTAACATACACATTTATCTAAGAGGGACAAAAAGGGTTCAAATGTAAAAGTTTTAAAAAAATTCACATCCAAAATCCTTCAAAAGAAATATTTACAATCATAGGAAATCATAAATCATTTCCCCTTTTCCACTAACACCATGAGAGGTCCCTTGATCAACTACATTCATTAGTTCTCAAGGGTTTTATACACCCTACCACAAGATGAATTTAGAGAAATTAAATGTCCTTGTCTTACAAAGACTTTGTGCCACATGAGGTATTCCAAGACTACATTTTCTCACTTTTGTTTAACACTTAGCTTATAAAGGGTTACATTAGGTTTGGTTACTTTATTTGAATACCCATTAAAAAATATCACTCAATTGCTAATTTCAATTATCTTAACATGTACACATTTTATGTTTTCTCAATTACTTATTCTCATGTGGATCGATTCACATCCACTTTCACATCATGAAATAGATTTATTAAAATGCATGTAATCTCCATGGAACTTAAAATTATTAGGCCAACATCACAAGGGTACGTTCTCAAACAAGGTAAAGTTGAAAATTTTCCTTTACAATTAAAATTTTCATAATGTATTAATACATAGCCTAATTTTCTCTTTGGTCCCAACCATTGTTCATTATATTCCACTTCTAATGTTATTTAGTCTCGAAAACAATCATGATATTTCATGCTCAACATGTCATCTTGTATGCTATTAAAATGACATTATGCCTCACACAAAGGCAGCTTACACACTTTCATAGCCATGTGAATGACCTCAACTAGGTTCTTAGGGACGAACATACAAACACATTCGATACCCCTAAGTAACTAGGACTAAGAAGGGTGTTCGGAGTCAACATAACTCAAGGCTTACCAGAGAGGATCATTCCATTCAAAAAATGTAAATACTTCAACCTACATGTTTCTTTAGTCACTTTCCAGTCAAAAATAAAAACACACAAACCTAAGTTTGATATTTTATTTTGAAGCTTAATTGATTTTCCTAGATCAATGCAACACAAGCATATATGGAAAAACACGCCATTTTAAATTATTACCAACAATTTTATTGGTAGAATCATATCCAAAATTACGATAAAAATGAAATTTTTAAAAGATAGGGTTCTAATTTTATCCTCTTATACATATCTTGACACTAAAAGAAAGGATTCTTTGACATCATTTTCCAAAGAAACATGATACCATAAACTTCATTTACTTCATCATAATATATACAATTACGACTAAGAGTAACATTTGTCAAACAGAAAAAGTACAATTACTTATAGAATGGTACATTTTCCCAATACGCCATATTATCATATACATCATGAAAATAATTAGAATAATTCCTTTTATTGACAACGATATCATTTCAATTCTCTAAAACTTGCATTTCCTTCACAAAACATGTTAATAAAATACACAATTTTTGTTTTACTTGCTCCTATTCTCTGGGTACCTACAAACCCCACATGGTCAGCCCTAGAAATGGTATGGAAATCCCCTACACTCAAGAATAAATCTACACATTTATGATTTATAAAAAAAATTAAATTAAATAGAAGAGAGAGGGAGAGATAGGGAGAGAGAAGAGACAAATTTTGTTTCTCACGCATTCATACTTTCACATTCATTTACACTTAATTTTTTGGTACTATAGAGAGAGAGAGAGTAGGATAAGAGAGAAATTTGAGAGGCATTTATTTACTTTCAGAAATGGTCATAACCATTTGAATTTCATGTTCATTTTATTATCATTTCAAACCAATTTACATTTCCCAATTCATTTATATTTTCAAATCAACCAAAGTATCATAGTCCATTTCTAGAGAGAGAAGAGGATGGGGAGAGAAAATCACCATATATTTCAAATTCCCTTATACAAGATAAAATATCAAATAAAATTCTACATAGCATTGCAATGGTATTACGAGGTCACATGCATGGCTAGAAGTCAAACAAGACTCCAAAATGAGATTCTAGCTAAGGTTGAGAAAATTGTCCAAAATAGTAAAAGTGCTTACAAACTAGGTCTTGAAAACACTTAGTTTAAGTTTTGTCGCAAAGTTTTATTATTCCTACTTACTCCCCCATATATAGAGAATTCATAGTGTATGACAAAGTTGATTGCAATGAGTAGATCTCAAGTTATAAGGGAATCTTCGGGGCCAGTTAATGTAATTACGGTCAAGGAATCTTGTTACTCATCGACCAGTAGGCCCAAAAACCCACTTGTAAAACTATTATGTAGAGGATTTTTGAATGAAATTATGGTGGGTTATGATTCTCTTGGTTAAATGGACCACGTTTTATTAAAATGAGCACGCCACTACAAGTGACTAATTAGCTAAGTGAGCTTAGAAATTGACATGTAGCAATAAGTTTAAACAAATTTATATAGTTGTTTACTCATGGTGTCCCACATACCAAGGGTAATGCCAAGAGTCTAAGGTTGCGCTTGTTACATTGGGTGTGGCCCCATGCAATAAATTTGGGTTCATAATGTTTTTGATGTTCGGAAAGTTCATGGCACAAAGAGAAATTCTTATTTATTTTTAACAACTTGAAATGTATATTTAATTTATAAGGACTTCAATTATGAAATTATGTGTAACCCAGAATATCGTTTACTCTTATATTCATTACACTTACATCACACTTTGGTCTCATTATTGGTTTTTTTAGAACAATTGTAATTCAAATGACACATAACTTACACTTAGGGATTCATGACTACAAAGACTAATGACCCTGCACCTAACTACTTATTTCGTAAATCTTAAACACTCAAGTATTAAACACATATAACAAGACAACCTAACCACTATATAATTCTCAAATTTCTTCCAAGGAACTATATAAATCATTTAGGAGATATACATCAACGTTTCTTTCACCAATACCCTTGAAAGAGGCTCTACGATCTACTAAGTTCAAAATCATTCATGGATGGTAGAAACTACATCCTACGAGAAGAACATGGTAATCTACTGCTACAAACTAACATACACATTTATCTAAGAGGGACAAAAAGGGTTCAAATGTAAAAGTTTTAAAAAATTCACATCCAAAATCCTTCAAAAGAAATATTTACAATCATAGGAAATCATAAATCATTTCCCCTTTTCCACTAACACCATGAGAGGTCCCTTGATCAACTACATTCATTAGTTCTCAAGGGTTTTATACACCCTACCACAAGATGAATTTAGAGAAATTAAATGTCCTTGTCTTACAAAGACTTTGTGCCACATGAGGTATTCCAAGACTACATTTTCTCACTTTTGTTTAACACTTAGCTTATAAAGGGTTACATTAGGTTTGGTTACTTTATTTGAATACCCATTAAAAATATCACTCAATTGCTAATTTCAATTATCTTAACATGTACACATTTTATGTTTTCTCAATTACTTATTCTCATGTGGATCGATTCACATCCACTTTCACATCATGAAATAGATTTATTAAAATGCATGTAATCTCCATGGAACTTAAAATTATTAGGCCAACATCACAAGGGTACGTTCTCAAACAAGGTAAAGTTGAAAATTTTCCTTTACAATTAAAATTTTCATAATGTATTAATACATAGCCTAATTTTCTCTTTGGTCCCAACCATTGTTCATTATATTCCACTTCTAATGTTATTTAGTCTCGAAAACAATCATGATATTTCATGCTCAACATGTCATCTTGTATGCTATTAAAATGACATTATGCCTCACACAAAGGCAGCTTACACACTTTCATAGCCATGTGAATGACCTCAACTAGGTTCTTAGGGACGAACATACAAACACATTCGATACCCCTAAGTAACTAGGACTAAGAAGGGTGTTCGGAGTCAACATAACTCAAGGCTTACCAGAGAGGATCATTCCATTCAAAAAATGTAAATACTTCAACCTACATGTTTCTTTAGTCACTTTCCAGTCAAAAATAAAAACACACAAACCTAAGTTTGATATTTTATTTTGAAGCTTAATTGATTTTCCTAGATCAATGCAACACAAGCATATATGGAAAAACACGCCATTTTAAATTATTACCAACAATTTTATTGGTAGAATCATATCCAAAATTACGATAAAAATGAAATTTTTAAAAGATAGGGTTCTAATTTTATCCTCTTATACATATCTTGACACTAAAAGAAAGGATTCTTTGACATCATTTTCCAAAGAAACATGATACCATAAACTTCATTTACTTCATCATAATATATACAATTACGACTAAGAGTAACATTTGTCAAACAAGAAAAAGTACAATTACTTATAGAATGGTACATTTTCCCAATACGCCATATTATCATATACATCATGAAAATAATTAGAATAATTCCTTTTATTGACAACGATATCATTTCAATTCTCTAAAACATTGCATTTCCTTCACAAAACATGTTAATAAAATACACAATTTTTGTTTTACTGCTCCTATTCTCTGGGTACCTACAAACCCCACATGGTCAGCCCTAGAAATGGTATGGAAATCCCCTACACTCAAGAATAAATCTACACATTTATGATTTATAAAAAAATTAAATTAAATAGAAGAGAGAGGGAGAGATAGGGAGAGAGAAGAAGACAAATTTTGTTTCTCACGCATTCATACTTTCACATTCATTTACACTTAATTTTTTGGTACTATAGAGAGAGAGAGAGTAAGGATAAGAGAGAAATTTGAGAGGCATTTTATTTTACTTTCAAAATGTCATAACCATTTGAATTTCATGTTCATTTTATTATCATTTCAAACCAATTTACATTTCCCAATTCATTTATATTTTCAAATCAACCAAAGTATCATAGTCATTTCTAGAGAGAGAAGAGGATGGGGAGAGAAAATCACCATATATTTCAAAATTCCCTTATACAAGATAAAATATCAAATAAAATTCTACATAGCATTGCAATGGTATTACGAGGTCACATGCATGGCTAGAAGTCAAACAAGACTCCAAAATGAGATTCTAGCTAAGGTTGAGAAAATTGTCCAAAATAGTAAAAGTGCTTACAAACTAGGTCTTGAAAACACTTAGTTTAAGTTTTGTCGCAAAGTTTTATTATTCCTACTTACTCCCCCATATATAGAGAATTCATAGTGTATGAACAAAGTTGATTGCAATGAGTAGATCTCAAGTTATAAGGGAATCTTCGGGGCCAGTTAATGTAATTACGTCAAGGAATCTTGTTACTCATCGACCAGTAGGCCCAAAAACCCACTTGTAAAACTATTATGTAGAGGATTTTTGAATGAAATTATGGTGGGTTATGATTCTCTTGGTTAAATGGACCACGTTTTATTAAAATGAGCACGCCACTACAAGTGACTAATTAGCTAAGTGAGCTTAGAAATTTGACATGTAATGGCATAAGTTTAAACAAATTATATAGTTTACTCATGGTGTCCCACATTACCAAGGGTAATGCAAGGATTCTAAGGTTTGCGTTACATTTGGGTGTGGCACTCCATGCACATAAATTTTGGGTTCATAATGTTTTTGATGTTCGAAAGTTCCAACTGAAGTAAGGTTTCATCATTAGTTAGAGTTACATTTCCTAATAATTAACATTTAATTTCAAAATGCAAGAAATGATAAAAGCATATTTTAGTGTAGGAGAAAGGGGAAAATCCATACCCTATATATAAAAGTTGTGATCCCCACATTTGATGAGACCACATCAACTTCAGGCATTCCAGAAACAGTATGCATTATCCAAAATTCACCCGTTGAGGTAATTATGCTAACATGCATCAAATTATTCAGTCCTGAGCCAGTAGAATTGATTCAAGGCCAAAAATCATGTTTTTTGGGGTCCCCTTGGCTTCTCTCTAACTTCCCCATCCAGAAAAAACCCAAAATGTTAGAGAAAATTGGAAAAAATCTGAAAAATGGGCTCATTTTGGTGTTTTATGGAAAAATCAGACATTTTTATCCCAGGTAGTCCGCGGGAAAGTTGGGATGCAGGTATGCACGGGATGTGAAAAAATTATTTTTCTGCAAGTCATTGCATTGCGGGTGGCACGAAGAAATGTCTCCAGGACAGTCGGAACAAAAGTACGTGTCGGACAAGAAAAGGAGAAAAATTCGCAAAAGAAACCATATATTGCGGAGAATGTGAAGGTCAACAACCCTCACATTTGGTAAATAGAGAATGCGTATAGATAAGGAAGCCTGAATTGGAAGATGCAGAATAATGTGTCTGGGATAGCTGAGACACGTGGATGCAATTTTTCTGAAATAGCCGCAGTGAAGAGAAAAGGTCAATGTTTGACTTCCCGAACTTCAAACGGCCATAACTTTTGACTCCGAGCTCTAATTTTCGTAAAATTGGACTTTCTGGAATGAGCATGATGTCAATTAAAATAAAATAAAATAAAAATATTCAGGCTAGATATATTAAAATAAAAGAAACATATTCAGCTCTAGTCAATTACTACTCATTCCTGTCAAATGACAAAAAATGCTTAGCATACCCAAAATAGCTGCTCACACTCAGAAGGCCATAACGGTTGCATTTCTCAATGAAATCACATGAAATTTATACCGTTGGAATCGTGCCTCTGAGACCAACGCACAAAAATCAATAAATTTGGAAATTTATGAAGGGTAGATATATAATTTGTTGAAAATACAGCCAAGTTTAGAATAGTGTTTTATTTGGTAGTTGGACGCATTCAATGAAGCATGGGCTAACATATTTCACTGCTGCAAGTCATGGGACGGTATGGGGAGCCTTTTGAAAGAAACAAAACATTATTTTACTCCATTTAATACCACTTACAAGTGGTTGAAGGACATATTTCGGGATTCCCCTCTCTCTCTCTCTTCTTTTTTTTCTATAAATTTGAGTGTTGGGTTCGTCGTAAAAAGAGGTAGTTTTGTTGTAAAAAAGATCTTTAAAAATTGCTTTTATAAGCCAATTCTTTGTAGGCCCTTGTATTCAACTCCTTGCATGGTGATCCAGGCCCTTATCTTGTAGTAGATTAAACTGTGCATATCATGAAGTAATAAAATACAAGTTTGTGGATGCATCTTCCCCTGCTGTGTTTGTTTGCACTCTTCTTGCCCTTTCAACATTCATTACAAGAGGGTAAGTACAGGAAGTTGATGGACAAATATAGGGTCATCCGTGGACGTCATATTGCAAAAAACAGTGAAATCTCAACTTGTAGGGATTATTAGCTATACACGCACTCTAAATTAGAAAAAATTATATAAATATGAATCGTAGCATTTGGAATCTAGTTTCTAAAATACTATTTTTTTTAAAAAACGAAAAAGTTTAGCTATATTAAACACTTAAAATTATATGACTTAGTTTTTTTTTTAAAAAAACTTATAAGATTATAGTCCGTTTGCCCGCATTTTGGATGACCAAATATTGTTATTTTTTTCTCCTTTAGTGAAACGTTAGATGTAATTGTCTATCTTGTGATGAATTTTATTTTGTATTTTTTTTAGCAATATTTGTTTCTTAATGATTTTTTCCGTTGATCTGAAAATATTTAGAAAATGGAGTGCTTTCCGTTTTCCTGCCATAACTATATCAAAAAATATCAAAATCAAATATTTTTTTTAACGTGTATAGAATTTGTCCACGCTTAGGATGGTATAAGTTTAATCATATTTTGATAAGCAAAACAAAAGTTATAGTCTTAAACGTAGACATGAACATTCACAGGAAAAATGTCTTAAAGACCTATTGTAAGTAAAAAATATAAAATGATATTTATCTTATTCTATTCACTTTAAAAACAATATTTCTACAAAGCTAAGAGTCTCTCCTACGCAATGGCACCATTTTTGTGAAATGTTTTTAGTTTTTCAACATGGTTCAAGTCTTTGGAAGAGCAGATTTGAGGTTTTTTGACCTTTTACACTTCATAATGACCTTCTATAGCTTTGGTTGGGGAAAAACAAAGATTTTCCGAGGCTTAGGTTCAGAAGATAGATCCATGATCACGGTTTATAAAGTGCACTCGCAGTTCATAAATCATATTTACACACATCCCAATGTCTAAATTACCATGTGATTTTTACTCTCTAACCTTACTGTATGAATTACTATGAAATTCTTTCTTTTTCTTCACGTTTTTCTTATCACCGGAAGCAAAACATCATGGGAGACAAAAAAACTAAGTCAAAAAAGGAATTCATTAAGTATAAAAACACCAAATGAATTAGAGGCCAACAAAATTCAAAATGTTGAGCGAATGCGGAAGCTTCGTGAATCTAGAAGAGGTTCATCTTCCATCCCAACTATTGTAAGCAATGAAGAACTAGGTAATGTTTCTACTGTCAATGTTGAAGTTGAATTAAATACTCGTGATGAAGAAGTTTTTACTGTCAATGTTGAAGAAGAATTAAATACTCATGATGTAGCAAATGTTGAAATTGAAGGAGACAATGAAAATGTGAATAAGGAAATTCATGTTGAAACTGTAGACAAGCAAAATTTGACAAAAACACCTCCTAGGATTTTATGTAAGAAACCTAATTTTTTTATTGAAATTGATGAAAACATTTTGAAACCAATGTCTGACAAACTTTCTAAATAAAAAATCAGAAGAAAAGCCACTGAAATTGGGGATAATCATTTTGAAATTTTAAATGATTCTCAAAGATGTCATTTGTTGGTTAGTTTGATGAAATTGATTAAAATTAGACCTACATTAAACACCTTAGGATTGACAACATCTAATATACGTGGTCAAACCTCTATAATTGTTGAAAAACTTCATGATGCATATCACACTGTTGGTGTCAAGAGACACACTAGGGATGGTAATATTGTGTGTCATGTACTTGCTACTAGTGTTGTAAGTGAATCAATAAAAAAAAACGTTTGATTACGCAAACAAGTCAAATGTTGCAATTTAATCAAAAAACTCTTATGAAAGCAATTGAAAGACGTAATATCCTTCAATCACTCAATAACGCTGATTTTTGGGCATTTTCTGCTAGAGCGCTGCTTAAGGAAAAAAATAATTCTAATGCTATAAGAGAAGTTGTTATTAAATTTTGGCATGATAACACTAGAGTTTCACCTAATACAAGAGATGTTATAAAACGGAGAGTTGGTTCTACTAATCATGAACCACATCCAAAGTATTTCTTAGATATGACTCAAATTCAATTTTTTCGTAAGTTTGAACAAGAGAATATGGAAATTAAAATTAGTTAACGTTTTTTTGAAATGTTGAAACCATTCTATGTGAAAATCAACCATGCTCACACCACTTGTTGTTGTAGGCAACATGTTCAATTTGCGATGCATTATGCTAAATTATTACATAGTCATTCTAATTTTCATTCTGAAACTATGTTATCTGAATTTAGTGTTCAAGTTCCACCAATATCTTCCAGGGATTTCATTCCTACTATATTTTGTGAAAAAGAAGTTGGACAATTTTTTAATAGTTAGGATTATTTAGATGGAAGTTGTAGTACATGCGGTGGATTACGTAAATTGGAAAGTTACATCCATGAGAAAATTGAAGGTAAAATAGGACATAATTTAGTTGAGTTTGATAAATATAAATCAGTTTCATACCATTTGAAAGATGGAAAAGAGTTGAAACGGTGTGAGCTAGTTACAGAATGAATGCCCATTTTTCAATTTATGAGAAAATTTAAGGATGAAATTGTTTATGAGTATGTGAGGCATACACATAGAGCTCGATGGTTGGATGAACTATTCAAGCTATGCAAAGACACATTTCCTATTGGTACTATTGTTTCAGTGGTCAATTTTTTAGAGAATTACACATTGCAACCACAAATGGAGGTTCAATTGCAATATTACAACTCAGTACAAGTTTCCATTTTTGTGCATATAACATTTCTACATTCTCCTGATAGTACAGAGAATGATCAATTTTTTTTAAGAGAGTACAAATTTTATATCAGTGATGATCGTACTCATTCTACTGAATTTGTACAAGGGTGTTTCCAGTTTTTTTATGGAAACTTTTCTCATAGGGACATCCACTTCAAACAACATTATATATGGTCAGATAATTACACGTCTTAGTTTAAGAATGCACGAAAGTTTTATTGGATGAGTAGAATGCACGTCAAGATGGGTGTACAACATATTTAGAGTTTCGCTAAGGCTGGACATGGAAAAGGAGAGCATGACGGTGCAGGGGCATGTGTGAAAAGAGCTCTTGCAAGAGAAGAGTTGAAGTACAAAAATGGTGCTAAATTAAAAGATGCAAATAGCATAGTGGAATGGTGTACTCACAACATGGCCTAAGGTTCTCAAGAAAATTCCACAGTTCACAGATATTTTTGGTTGATAGAGGAACAACAAATTGCTAACTACGAGGATTGTATGACACTCACTGGGTCTAGTGATATGCACTCATTTTGTAGCTCAGATGCTACTTCGTGGGCCATATGGACAAGAAATTTTACATATTTTTGTGCATCTTGTATCGAATTTGTCACTACTGAGTGTGATTCACAAGAATGGGTGGAAGGATGGATTTTTAGGCCTCTAACTCCACTTCCTAGTTATCAACCTCCACAAGCATTATGACTTGTTTCTGCAAATGAAGTTACAATATCCAAGGACTTTGAACAAATTTTGATTTTGGTGCGAAAAGGTATTTATGGTTATTTATTTAATTTTTGCATTGAGTTATGTCCATTGAAATTTCAATATGTAATTTAAATTTGAGTTGTTCAACCTTGGTTATTTTTTTGTAGGACATGTGTTTGCAGTAATTGTGACAGAAGACAATGAAGAAGGAACAGACTATTTCTTATGTTGTTGCATCGAGGAAAGAAAGAAGTTGACTTCTCCTATTATAGATGGTGAAGATATTGAGTATCCTATAGGGTCAGTGGTAGTTACTGGAACTTGGCTTCGAAGATATCCATTAAAAAAATCCTCTATTTGGGTTTTTGAAGACTTTTAGACACACATGAAAATACTCTTATATTCACATCTAGTTCTAGCAACAAATATTCAGCTGTATAGATATTGAGGAAGGCCTAATAACAAGATTCTTTGGAAGGTTTGAGAGTCAGATCATGAAGCAATCTTGTCTGCTATTTAGAGTAGATCCGATCCTGATGGTTCATTGGAATGAATTTACAATGCTCATGTCTGGTATATATAATTTCTTTTCAATATATATATAAATTTTTTAGTTTAAAGATCTAGACTTAAGTTTGAATATATTTTATTTTAAATTTATTATTTTGTACATATATAGATAGTATATGGTTTTGATTTGAAACTTAAATTTCTTTGACTAACACTTTTATGTTTAGGTTAGTGGTGCAAGAAAAACTTCCACATTCATGTGGTTGGCACTATTAGTAGAGAATTTTAAATTCTCAAAGCTAAGAGAAGCTTTCATTGTTTGAAAAAGTTGTAAATTTTGAGAATGTTGTAAATTTTGAAAAAGTTGTAAAGTTTGAAAAAGTAGTAAATTTTGAAAAAGTTGTAAATTTTGATTGAAATGTTGTAAATTTATAAAATGTTGTAAATTTTGAAAATGTTGTAAATTTTGAAAACGACTCCTCCCCAAGTGTTTACAAGACCATACCTACGCGTGTGCACTGAAATGAGAAGGAAAAAACTGAGAAAGAATATTATAGAGGATTTATATGCCAAGGTGTCAGATCAGATGAGGCCTCTCTAGGTGCCATGCTGTATGAGTAGTCACCCGTCGAAGTTGAATGATATTTTGGTCTCAAGGCTCTTAAGGGACTACGCCCGAATGAAGTAGCCCGGAAGCAACGACCCTTTCACACATAGAAACACTGCCTCCTCTAGCATTAACATGGCCACTTAGATGTGTCGGTGCATGTCGGTTCAGTGCCACTACCCACCGTTTGCAAAACATAGCGTTTGACAACCGTACATTGGCTCAAACTGCACTATTTCGCGTGTTTGCAAACAGTTGGACAACGAGAGCACTGAAATGAGAAGGAAAAAACTGAGAGAGGCTATTGTATAGGGTCTCTATGCCAAGGTGTCAGATTAGACGAGGCATTTCTAGGTGCCATGGAGTCTGAGTAGTCACCCGTCAAAGTTGAACGATATTTTGGTCTCAGGGCTCTTAAGGGACTACACCCAAACGAAGTAGCCCGGAAGCAACAACCATTTCACACACAAAAAAACCACCTCCACTAGCATTCACCTAGCCACTGAGATGTTTTGATGCATTCAATTTGGTGCCATGACCTACCGTTTGCAAAATATAGCATTTGACAACCTTATACTAGCTCCAAATGCACTATTTCACGCGTTTGCAAACAGTAGGACAGCGAGAGCACCAAAATGAGAAGGAAAAAATTGAGAGAGGATATTGTAGAGTGTCACTATGCTGAGGTGTCAGATTAGATGAGGCCTCTTTAGGTGCCACGGAGTTTGAGTAGTCACCCGTCAAAATTGAATGATATTTTGGTCTCAGGACTCTTAAGGGACTACGCCCGAACGAAGTAGCCTGGAAGCAAAAACCCTTTTGCGCACTAAAAAACCACCTCCTATAGTGTTCACCTGGCCACCCAGACATGCTCGTGAAGTCATTTTGGTACGATGACTCACCGTTAGTAAAATATAGCGTTTGACAACCTTACACTAGCTCTAACTACACTATTTCACGCGTTTGCAAACAGTAGGACATCGAGAGCACTGAAATGAGAAGTAAAAAACCAAGAGAGGCTATTGTAGAGGGTTCCTATGCCATGGTGTTGGATCAGACGAGGCCTCTCTAGGTGCCATGGAGTCTGAGTGATGCCAAAAATCACAACAATGATGTCTAAATGAGATAAACCCAACTTAAAGGTAAATCCCTTTAATTCAACATACCCATTCAGTCAAAAATATTTGGAAACCCTCTTCTCACAAGTCAAAGACATGGATCCTTTGGTTGGTCATAGTGTAGAACAATATAATTCATATGAAGACCAAAACAAATTAGATCTATCTTTCTTTCATGAGCTCCTTTACTACAATAGAGACGAAGTACTTGCAAGAGTCCTTGAGTTAGGAGGTAGACTATTACAAGAGTATGAAGTGGTGATTAAGACCATGAATCACAAAGCAGAAGATCCAAAATGACCATCCCTCATAGAAATTGATATCCATTTTAATACAAGTTATTCTTCCATTTCAATAAAACCTAAAAAAAAATGTTGAGGATCACACACCAAAACCAACAAGTGATTCATGAAAACCTTACTTTAAGGCTTCATGTAGATTCAAGATTGAACATAGTCACAAAGACTCACCTCCTCCTAGATTTTATGATGAAGATGATCCCTTATTCAAAGTGGAGATCATTCAAATAAAAATACTAAAACTCACTCAAAATTTAGCGACCTTAGGTTACTTGAATAGGAATACATGCAAGGATAGACTCAAGATAAAGTTAGGTGAATTTCACATTTATCCATCTAATGAAGAAAATTTCAAAGTTGCTAAAGTGAATAGACCAATATATCACCCACAAAGGAAAAAATGATTCAACAAGAGTTGCATTCAATGAAGAATATGCTAACCACTTTACAAGATAGAAATGTAGTACACAATAGAAAATATCTATACAAAAATCTATTTCCTTACCCATTTGATAAAGATATGTTGCTACTACAATTTGCAAAAAATTTAGACATGGTCCTAACGAGAAGATGGGTATATTCAAATAACCATATCCTAACCATGGAGATAAAAAGAACAAAAAGTCAAATCATGGACAAGCTTGTAATGACTATCGAAATACTACCTACATCTATCCAAAAAATGATAAAAAAATTTAATCCCTTATAGGATGCGTCCATTCATCTAATGAACAAGTAAATACCATTAGGATCTTAGAGAAAAGTTGTGATGTGGATACAAGACATTCTAGTTTGGTAATACCATTTATCCCCTACCTATTCCACAACAATTCCAATACAACTTAATAGAATAATTGGAAAAGACACCAGCTAGAATTTTGATCCTATATCTCCTCAAAATCACCATTGCTCATAAGAAAATATTATATAAAACACTTATGAGTTAAGGGGTGTTGAAAAACATAGATCTCACACACCTTCAAGAAATTAATGCACACCTTGACTCCAACGATCATATCTCTTTTCATCAAAATCCAATCCCACGCAATAACCAAGAGAAAAAGTTACCCTTATAGATAGAGCTCATTATAATTCATCATCAGATCAAAATAGTGCTTGTGGTTTGTGGGTCCTATCTAAACAAATCCACATATTGAAATTGGTGAAACAACTAGGCCATTCAGAAAATGATTTGGGTCTAAGAACATTTGGTTCCAAATGTACTCACTCCTTGTAATAAGAAATTTCCGTCGTTGGTCAATCCCTTAACATTGTTGGAGGCAACATATCAAAATAATGGTCTAGATGATAAATTAAGTCCTCAACATGCCTTATTAATATAATATCTCTCATTGTCTCATTGATAATGATGAGACATTTGTAGAATTCATGGGAATAAGGGATTCTATTTTGAAGGGGCATCATAAGAAATATTTTCCCATCAACCTAGATGATTGTGTATACTTTGGATAAAAAGTATAGATGTGTGAACACTTGAATAAAAAGAGTATAAGAAAAATCAAGACTACTTCTGAAAATCATTTTAAGAAAAAAAAACATAAGCCTCATAGTGAAATCCTCTTTGAGTAATTAGTAAACAAACAAGACAAAGAACATATAGAAAAATAATAGATAACTCTTGGAGCTTAACTTTCAACAAAAGAAAAAAATGTTTTCATAGCATTATTATGAGAATATGAATATTAATGTTTTCCATTAGATGCTAAACCCATAAAGCAGAAGTTAAGAAATATGCATCCCAACGTTACACTGCTTGTTAAAGAAGAACTGAAAAATTCATAAATATGAAAACCAACACACATGGATATATATATAAGAATCAAAAAAAGTGTGCTCCAGACGCATGTCTCTGAAAATATATATGTATAAGTTCATAATGTATGTGTACATCTCGAACTAAGCACGTGTCATAATGTACATAGGGGACTGTACGTACCCAAAATTGTATGTACTACACCACTAGAAAGATGTTACAAATGCCCCAATGATGATACAGGTCTCTTCGCAAGGTGTTCGGGATCCAGAAAGATCTCTTAGGATATGTGTTAACATCCTGCATGCCCCGCTTAGCCCCCGTGTCCTTTGTTTTTCCCTTTTTTTCTCTTTCCTCGGCCTCTTGAACCTTCAGTGACGAAACCGCTGCCCTGACAGGGCGGCGGTCCTGTCGCTTTCCAGAACCGCGCGCCGCGTGAACAGGGTGGCGATTTTCCATTTGTATGCGACTTAAGCCAGTATTTATGTTTTTGCCGACTGAATCAGTGATTTATCTTTGTTTCAAGCGTGAAAATTCAATTTTCACTTCGCATTTCTCAACCACTAAAGCTTGTATTTATGCAAAGGGCCACCATTTTTCCGACTGAACAGTGATTTATCTTTGTTTAATGGTGGGAGAGTTCAATTTGAACTTGCCTTCTACTCATTGCAAATGCTATAAATATGTAGCTTGTTTACAAGTAAATGGTCTTGGTTCTTTGGTCTGGAGTCTTCATTCTTGAGCTTTAGTCTTCAATACTCAATCCTAGATTTATTTTATGAATCATTTTATTTTAGCATGGATTAGAATTCTGAGTATTTAAGTTATGCCTCACTGTACACCGACAACGATCCTGCTAGGAATTGTATAGGCCAAGCTCTGTTCTCTTGTGCCATCCCTCTCCTACTTGTACTTCGTTGTATTTCTTTGAAGCTGCTATTATTCATTGTTTGAGTACCTGTTGTTTATCATTTTGTTTTATCATTGCTGCAACAACCCTGCTAGGAATCACATAGGCCAAGCCAGTTCACTTGCGCCATCCCTCTCCTACTTGTGCTTTGTGCCATTTTACTTCAAAGTAATTGTCATCCCAGTTCCTTCTCTTGCTGATGTTGCCATACTCCTACTCTTTCTGGATTCACGTGAACATGCAAGAACGAAGAGATCACTTTGAGGGGACAAGCTACAACACAACTGGATTTGCCTCTGCTCAGTAAACTCCAGGTTTAAATCATCAAAGTTATTATCAAATAGAGTAGTGAATCATTTTATTTCAGTTAAAGCTCGCTTTCAATATTGCCAGGGAAGCTGTGGGGAATGATAGTTTCTAAGAAACTATGATTTGTTCCTCACTTCTGAGGTAGGATTGAAGGTTTTCAATTAAGTTAATTAGTTGTCTTTTATTTAGATTCACACATCTGCACAGGTGAATAACCACACAGGTTTATCTCACTTGTTTAGTTTCAGTATAAAGGTAGTTTAATTGTTGCTTGTAATTATAATATCATATATTTTGTTTAGATTAGTTTCCTTTTTAGTAGTAGTATAAATTGTTATTTTCAGTTTAAGTTAATTTGGAGATTCCACAACTAGATTAAATGCTTAAATTCTAGTTAGGAGGGTAAATCACTAGGGAATTTATGCTACCCGCTCATAGCCTCTAAATATCCCCTTTTTCAGTTTAGCTACCAGGAGATCAAACTACCAGATCTTAGTCACTGATCCTCCCATAATTAGCCATAAGAAAGTTGCTTGCCGATTCTCATCCTCGCTTGTAGCTTTTCTATCATAGAAAACTGACCATAATCCCGGCTGTGACTTTATCTAAGTCACCCGCATTTCAAATCACCGGCTGTCTCGGCACGACCTCGGGAGGTCGGGTACGGGGAAGGTCACTTGTCGATTATCATCCTCACATGTCAATTTTCCAACGTACAAAATTGGTGAACCTGATGTGAACCAAACAATTATTTCACCTTCTCTTTGAGAAGTTTCATCTTCTCTCTTTCACCTTCACTCTTTCCCATTATTCTGCGGGTATTCATATACCCCCCGAATATGTCGGGATTTGATGCTTATGGCAGACCCCTCCTGGGTCTTGAGGCAGACTACGCCCAACATAATAGGGACAGTCATCACCCTCGCTCTCAGTATGGGGTGAAAACTATTCAACTAATCAGTTGTCAACACAAACCCCAAGAATCTAGATATAGTTCATCTTTTCAAACTAAGGAGTTAGATCAACTCGCTCGAACGCAGCAAACAAAGCCTTCAGGCTCAAACAATATGACATTGACTGGAGAATCTATTTCGTCTCCTCAGGTGCTACTTAGACCACATATTAGCAGACAATCAGATCCATACTCAGTTCTTAGATGATGAGTACGGTCAATACGTTATCCTAGGAATGAACAACGCTCTCAAGGCATGTACCCCCCTGTAGGAATTTTGCAAATACAGCCCGAGTTCTCTCCTCAAGAAAATATCTCTATGCCATCACATATAGAAAATACTCTCAGAGAATGCTTGGCAAGATAGTGATCAGTTCATAGACAGGATATCACATACCTCTGCAACAGCCATGTTATACAACAAACGCCACCAAGGCACGATATCGTGACTTCACCAAACGAAGTCATTTCAACTTTAATAGAAAAGGTTAGAGGATTAGAACTTTCCCAAGCAAGTCAAAATTCGAAATTCATACAAACAGGGAGTTTCAATCCTCCGCACCATCCTAGCCAAGTAGATCTCCTCACAGGAGTAGGCACGTTAGGTATGACTCCTCAGTATTCACAACAAGTACCAACTAGACCCACTATCGCTAGCACAGTTCCTCCTGGTCCGGTACAGAGCAATCCATTCTTGGATAGTACCCCTTTGTACTTAAACATGTACTCCAAATCGCCACAAGGGGATATGTACTCATCCCCCGGCATGTTTGCTCCAACGCAGGGACCTCCTTATGCCCCTGCCAACGTGTATGTTATGCCATATCAACAACCCGTTCCGCCACCACCTCCTCAACAGGCACCATCAATGGTTGAGACGTATGCAATAGGGACTTATTCAGAATACTTAAAGGATCCCTTAGATTTCGCCATAAGAAGCGTTATGCTTCCAAGGCCTCTTCCCGATTTTCCCAAATTCAAGGGTGAAGGAGATCCAAACGTGCACATCAAAGCTTACGCTACAGCCATACGAGAATTACTCCCTTGGGACGGGGTTGTTGCTAAAATATTTCCCAAAACCTTGGAAGGCATCGCTCTTGATTGGTATTATAGAATACCTGAAGCTTCCATACATTCATTCAAACAACTCGTGTCTGAGTTCATCAAAGCCTTCGACATGAACAAACTATTAAGAACAGGAATCAGGGAATTCTTGCATATCAAACAAGAACACAACGAATATGTCGCCCATTTCATCCAGAGGTGGCGTACAGTTCTTTATTCATCAGCAAGTGCTCCAAACATGGATCAGATGGAACTATGTGATTTATTCCTTCATTCTCTCAGTAGAGAAGTGAAGGAAGAAGTCCAGAAGTTCCCACTAAGGACTTATGATGAGGTACTTGAGAGCGCTCTGCGAATTGATCAAGCAGCGATAGATAGTGGTCGTAAGACATATGGAGCAAACTGGGAGGTTAATCGCCCCCAACCAAAACACTACAACTTATCCTACTACAACGAATGCTGATCAAAGACCCAATATCCTTAATGAAAACCATGGGGTTACAACAGATGGATTCACTGATCAAGTCAAAGGACCAAATGTTGTGAACACCTCGGCACCTGCTAACAATCAACGCAATAATAACTTCACTTCAGCAATCAATACTGTGGATTCTTATCATCCTCCACAGTAGAAAATCCAGTCACAAGGCCTTGCTCGGGGCCCAGATGGATATCAAAACCAAAGCCAAAGGCCACAACCTCGAAATTTCAACTATAACAACCAGCAGCCCAATCAAAACTTTGGGCCACAACAGGATTCAAACCGACGACCACGGAACTATAATCCCAATCTATATTGTGGTTTCCACAAAATTAGTGGTCATGATACTAAGACTTGCCATGACTACAATAAATTCATGCAACGCTTGCCAGAAGAACAAAAACAACTTTTCATAGATATGTTCTTGGCAGATCCTGTGTCACCAGCACCAAATACTTTTGCAGGGGCAGTTTCCCCTCAAAATGTACCTCTCAAGATCTTCAATGATCCTCTCCCAAATCATTATAACAATAACAGGTTAGATCCAAATGGGAAAAACAAAGGTATCATAATAAGAAATAACAATCAAGACGCCTCAACTCTTGACAACTCTCAGATTGCTCCTAACCTAGGTTCAAATGGTATTACACAAATCTTGGGATTAGTCGAGCTAGAGGTTGAGTGTGAAATTAATGCAACAACTCGGACAAAGGAGTATGTTTCACAACCCCTACCCGATATTTTCTCCACACAAGATGAAGTTCCTACAAATGCTAAATCGGTAGGATCCTATGATTTAATATACGAGGTGGCAAAGACAAATAAAGATAAGTCAATTTCTGTGGAAACAGTCTCCACTAAAGCCACAGAAAGAATTATGAAACTCTTGGAGAATGACGAACCGATATTTCTCCCATTCGAACCTCAAGGAATGGGTAGTCTTCTCGGTATAGCATCTCTTCCCTCCGATGACCTAAATCTAGATATGATAGAATTAACAAATGAAGAAAGGCAATCTAAAACTGAAACGATGCCTATCAAAACCATCTCTAGGCACTGCCCTATTCTAAAGCCTAGTTTCGACCCATGCGTGTCTAAAGCTAAGTTTTCCCTATCCATGGGGCAAGACCTCATCATTAACACAATGCTCACTATGAGAGAGAAGGTCGAGCAGCATAGTCATGCTCACCCACATGTCATCTCTCAAAAACATGACAAAGAGGTACGCGAATGCCTCTTTCAGAAAAATGTTTTTAATAATGGGACATATAAACCTCTGGGCAAGGGTTGTAAGTTCAAACCTAGAATGGTAGGCCCTCGTCAAGAAAATGAAAAATTTGAGGATAATGGTTCTCCTCTGTGTACTTCTAGGGGTGAAGAATTCGATATTTGTCAACTTTCTTCACCTTAGACATCATGACATATGGTTCCACTTGCATTTTCATATGTGCATAGTTGCAGTTGCATTACATTAGTAATTTAGTTGGTTCATTTTGTTCACTCGTTTCATAAATATTGTAGTCCAGGAACTTACTCTTAAGTAATCTGTTACAAATTTCTAAAGATATTGGCAAAAATATTCAAATCACATCTCTTCAAACATCATCAAGTACTTTCAAATCTTCTCATCAAGTTTGGCAAACAAACATTGACGGAAACCATACCAAGACTTGCATACTTGGCTTTGCTTGTTCTTTCTACTAGGTAAAGTTATCCTTGCCTACGGTCTGTTCTAGAAGCTTCTTGGTGTCACATCTATCCCTCTTAAAATCTCTTGGAACGAAAGGATATCCCAAAGTCATAGATCAAAAATATCAAAATCAAATGCAATAAAAAGCACCAAGCAAACAAAATATTTTATTTTACACACTTCTTTGCCCCATCAACTTTCGGTGATAAGCCCACATCTCTTACTGGTGATGTGAGGTTGGGAAAGGAAAGAAGTGCCCTTACTCGCCTGTATCTTGCCTTTGGTGACAAACCCATGCTTCTTACTAGTGGCGTGAGGCAAGGTGTGGGGGGTCCAGTCACACAAACTAACAAATCTTGGTATGCTAAAAACACAAGTCAAATTCTGTTAAAAGAAGGCAAATATCCAAACATCTAAATTCCAAAGAGATCAAATCCTCAAAACCAGATTTTGTCAACCAGGTTGCCATTTATGAATCTAAGTCTAGATAAACTGAAAAGTAAGTGGCCTTCTAAGCTTGGTAGTAGTTCTGAGTAGGGTGGGTGTGTAGGTCCAAATTTGGTTCTTGTTCTTGTTTTGTATGTCTCTCATCATTCCACTCAAATCAAACTCATACAACTTGTGCCCTTCCCAATTCTTGGTGTTGAGCCCTTGCATCTTACTAGTTGCATGGATTTGGGATTGGGGCAAGTTCATCTCTTTATCACTACACATTCATCATGTTTTGCCAACATAAGAAGAAATCACAAACATTGTCTAAAGAGGCCAAAAGTTCAAAACTACAACATGTTCGTCATCACATATCAGCATTGCAAAAGCAAATAAAGTAAAAACATTCTGTTTAACATTTGTTATCACTTGTCATCCATTGCATACATTCTTAAAAGCATGTGAAAGTTGGTGGCATTTCGACACACGGGCATGTCAGGTATAGCCTCTAACTCCCCATTTTGGGGCCGCCATACTCGGACCCAACGTTTTATGCCTCTTCATGGCTAAAACGCTTCTCCGAGGGGGCAATATGTACGTACCCAAAATTGTATGTACTGCACCACCGGAAAGATGTTACAAATGCCCCAATGATGATACAGGTCTCTTCGCAAGGTGTTCGGGATCTAGAGAAGCTTTACGGATATGCGTTAACATCCCACATGCCCTGCTTTGCCCCCGCGCCCTTTGTTTTTCCCTTTCTTTCCTCTTTCTTTGGCTTCTTGGCATTCAGTGACGAAACCGCCGCCCTACAGGGCAGCGGTCTCGTGACCGCCGCCTTGAACAGGGTGGTGGTCCTGTAACCACCGCCCTGCTCAGAGCGGCGGTCCTATGCGCATTTTCCAGAACACTCTTTTGACGCGACCCACGTGAAATATCACGATTTACCAACTTTTCTTTGCCGACTTAAGCTTGTATTTATGTTTTGCCGGCTGAACAGTGATTTATCTTTGTTTAATAGTGGGAGAGTTCAATTTGAACTTGCCTTCTGGTGTTTGTGAATGCTATAAATATGTAGCTTGTGCTGAGGCAAAGGGCCACCATTTTTCCTTGTTAGAGTCTTCTCATTTTCAGTGGTTTGGTCTGTTAGCTTGCTTAGGATTGATAGTATAGTTCATTACATATTTAGATAGTATTGTTCAGTTGTTGGTAAGCCACATACCCATCTTGTGCAGGCAGTGTTGTTGTTTCACCCATGGTATGGTTTGTTTTGGTCTAGGTTCGTTGGTCTGGAGTCTTCATTCTTGAGCTTTAGTCTTCAATACTCAGTCCTAGATTTATTTTATGAATCATTTTATTTTAGCATGGATTAGAATTCTGAGTATTTAGTTATGCCTCATTGTACACCGACAACGATCCTGCTAGGAATCGTATAGGCCAAGCTCTGTTCTCTTGTGCCATCCCTCTCCTATTTGTACTTCGTTGTATTTCTTTGAAGTTGCTATTATTCATTGTTTGAGTACCTGTTGATTATCATTTTGTTTTATCATTGCTGTAACAACCCTGCTAGGAATCGCATAGGCCAAGCCAGTTCACTTGCGCCATCCCTCTCCTACTTGTGCTTTGTGCCATTTTACTTCAAAGTAATTGTCATCCCAGTTCCTTCTCTTGCTGATGTTGCCATACTCCTACTCTTTCTGGATTCATGTGAACATGCAAGAACGAAGAGATCACTCTGAGGGGACAAGCTACAACACAACTGGATTTTCTTCTGCTCAGTAAACTCCAGGTTAAAATCGTCAAAGTTATTATCAAATAGAGTAGTGAATCATTTTATTTCAGTTAAAGCTCGCTTTCAATATTACCGGGGAAGCTGTGGGGAATGATAGTTTCTGAGAAACTATGATTTGTTCCTCACTTCTGAGGTAGGATTGAAGGTTTTCAATTAAGTTAATTAGTTGTCTTTTATTTAGATTCACACATCTGCACAGGTGAATAACCACACAGGGTTATCTCACTTGTTTAGTTTTAGTATAAAGGTAGTTTAATTGTTGCTTGTAATTATAATATCATATATTTTGTTTAGATTAGTTTCCCTTTCAGTAGTAGTATAAATTGTTATTTTCAGTTTAAGTTAATTTGGAGATTCCACAACTAGATTAAACGCTGAAATTCTAGTTAGGAGGGTAAATCACTAGGGAATTTATGCTACCCACTCATAGCCTCTAAATCTCCCCTTTTTCAGTTTAGCTACCAGGAGATCAAACTACCAGATCTTAGTCACTGATCCTCCCATGGTTAGCCATAAGAAAGTTGCTTGCCGATTCTCATCCTCACTTGTAGCTTTTCTATCATAGAAAATTGACCATAATCCCGGCTGTGACTTCATCTAAGTCACCCGTATTTCAAACCACCGGCTGTCTCGGCACGACCTCGGGAGGTAGGGTACGGGGAAGGTCACTTGTCGATTATCATCCTCGCATGTCAATTTTCCAACGTACAGGGACCACATGCGGTCACAAAAGGCGATATATATACAATGGACTATGAATCTACTCATGACCACATATGTACATCTAGGTGGACTATAAATCTACTCATGAAACATCTTCCCTTTCTTCGCCCTGCTAGAAGTAGCACCTCCACGACTTGGGGATGTAGTCGAGGGAGATGCCACTACGGATTTCTTCCATGTGGTCCTAGCTGTCTCTAAGCATTCCTGCAACCTTACCTGCACATTGATAAACAACAAGTTTTTAACACCCAAAATTTTAAAATACATTCAAAATTTAGAAACTTGTACAATTTAGTTAAAATGCATGTGAAATCTTACCACAATGTCATGATCCCTATCAATTTGTTGTTGATGTGTCGTAGGGACAACAATAGACTCACAAGGGGTAAGCTACATAAAAAAAATTAATTTTCAAATTAAATATTTCACATATACCTACAAAATTTGATATTGTAGATTTAAGTTTAATAAGAAATAATGAACCTCCAAAATTTGACAAATTTAAAAAATTGTACCTAAGTTAGTGGATCTACAGATGCTATGTTAGTATCTACAACAACCTCCACAATCTACATATATGGAGGAGTCTCTCTAGCAGTCATAAGCTATACAAAAAACATGTACAAATCAATATTAAAATCTACATGACATAGTTCCAAAGCATGTAATCCACGTGAACTTCTAGTAAGTAGAAACAAAGTGTAAAGAGATTTACTAACCTGTGTAAAACTCATGTGAGGCATACTAGTAGCCTTAGTTCCCTGAGCAGATGATGACCCGCCAGGCTCCTGTGTATAATAGAGAAAAATATTAAGACATGTACAACACACACGTGAAACATTATAATAATAATCTAGTGCAATCAAATGAAATTAAAAATGTAAGTCTGTACAACTTGAAACTTACGTTTGAAACACGCCCAGCCGCAGCAGCCAGCATGTCAATGCCAGATGTTTTCTTCACCAGCTCTTGCTATTTAAAATAAAATAAAAAATTAGTTTTTTACATGTATGTACATGACGTACAATCAAATATATATATATATATATATATATATATATATATATATATATTAATATCTCAAACATGTGAATTAAACTATTGTATATATATATATATATTATTTAAATTTATTTGAAATTTACCTGTGAAAGACCAATATCAGTGGCACCGGTTCCAAAAACATTCCCCAGCATCTCATCTATAGAAAAGAAATCCTGAACCAGCAAATGATGTCTCACCTGCAGTGCATATGGCACCACATGATCCACAATGGTGTGGTGCACTAGAAATGATGCCTCCGCCAACATCACCAGATGCAATCTAGTAACTATGTTGGGTGAGAGTGTCAGTGAGCTCCCTCAATGCATGCAATGTATCAATCTCCACAACCTCCTTCACTTTAGGAGGGATAACTGAAGGTAGTGGTGGTTTTGGGGCATGGGGGATCCTAGGCTGACCTACGCATGCACCAGGTCTGCTCTGTGCAGAGCTACCTCCTCGACCAAAAAAGTCAAAAAAGTCAAAATTATTCGGGACCTCATTGAATATGAACTCACAATATAATTTCTTCAAAAAATAAAGAGGAACCTCATTGTTGTTGCAAGGTGGATAATCAAAAACCATCCACCATCGGTCCCAAAAATTGTTTTTGATTCTATCATCATGGCACCAATGGATTGGGAACCATTTGTAAGTAACTGCAGGGGGGGCATTAGTTCTAGGGTCGGTAAATAATGCACAAATGAGGTCTTTTCCAATTTTTTTGTCTTTGATGGCCGCATGGGATAGTTTATCCGCATACCACCGCCTGTAGTCACTTCTAAAGGTGTTCCATCCATGTATTTGGTTGGTTGCAGACTCGACTTTGCCAATCGATGTTTATAATGTATTGTCTAAAGTCATGTGGGATGGATTTGTAGCATGGTTTTGTCTTATAGTTTGAATTAGGTTCTCAATGACAATTTTATTTTCTCGGATTCTTCCAATGATATTATCTTGCATTCATGCTGGCTTAGTGGGGACAAAAGGAGTCACAAGAGGCGGATCTATGTTTGGAAGAGGGTTTTGAGGAATGTTCAGTGGGTTTTGAGGAATGTTTTGATGGTTTGCATGATTTCGAGCTTGCCGACCAACTAATAAAACAAGAAAATTGTATACATAAACAAACATTTCAAAAAACCCATGAAAATGCAAAAAAAAACCTAAAATGCAAAAAAAAAACCTAAAGTGTAAAAAAATGATTACAATTGGGGACTTACCTCCTCGTCTTGGTGGCATGGTTGAATTTATTACTATCCAGAAGTCTGATGAGAAATTTTGAGGTGGTATTGAAAGCGTGAGTGAAAAACGTTTAGGAAAAATCATGGTTTGAAATGAAAAAAGAGGAAAATAAGGAGTCGCGGGACTGCTAAATTTTGACTCAGAGTTCCGTGATCGCGGTTCTAAACCACGATCGCAGTTTTAGGTTCAGTAATTACCGAACCTATAATTCAAGAACCGTGATCACGGTTTTAAAACCACGATCGCAGTATGTAAACCACGATCGCGGTTCCTTTATTTCAGGTTTTTATGTCCATGGAATTGTCCACCAACTTTGTGCACTTACCCAAGAATATTGTGTCTATTTTTATGCTCTTACAAGGACTCATTATTATTGTGCATGTATGAAATATTGTTGTGAATGCATTTTCCAGATTGCGGAGAACTGTTATCACCCCTTTTTTTTTTATTATTGGCAAATAGTTTTTTGAAAGGGACTATACCCTTGTACAGCAAGGCTCAGAAGCCAGAATAGGAAAATAAAGCTCGAAAAAAAGGATCAACATCCTGATATAACAATAAGGACCAAGTGCAGAACGCAGTCTGCAAAGAAACAATCAACAGCAACACAACAGCAAATAAACACCTGCTGGACAGTGATCAAACAGCAAACACGCAGTGGTCCGGCCACAAAAATGATAACAATGTACTCCGGCCGACCACTAACGGAGAAAACAACCAGACGATCATCACAAAAGAGCCCAACAAAAACTGACAAGGAAGGAACCAACAGAAGCAAACCAGCTGCAACAAAACAACAACAAAACAACAACACAGCTGCCTAGCAACTGCGTAGCAGGCCATAAGCCAAAATGTAGCAATGATAGCGCCCAAAAAGACAAGAATCAAATCTTGTCCGATATGGTGGGGGATTTAGATTTGGCATTACCCTTCTTTTTCCGATCCACCACTGTCCATTCCTGATTTCCCACATCCACTACAGTCGGAAGACTACTTTTAGTATGCATTTTACTTCTATTTTTCACACATTGGAAGACTACTCTCGTACCCCTCCTTTTCTGGTGTATCACTATTTTAGTGTAGGCTTTCATTTTCATGCATTCTCTTTACTTGGTCCCTTGGAAAGTTAGATTATCAAATATAGTTTTTCTTGCATTAGATTAGATTGTGACAGGTAGTTTAGGAGCAAGACCCAACTTTCTCTGGAGATCTATCTCAAGTAGCAAGTCCCACAACTTGGAGATAATACCCATGTTATCCAATCCCACCATGAGCTCAAGTCTATGCACTTGGGTAAACATAAGGGTGATGTGATTCGGTGATAACAATATGTGGCTTGTTCATGCTTATTTTCTTTTAACAAAGACTAACAACACATTTACAACTACAACATATGGAAAATAAATCATTCTCTTCATGCTTGGCTGACTTCCATAACCTACTCTATGACTCTTCTTTTAGTACAAGCTAGTAATATGTCTAAAAACATGATTTGTTCGTTAAATGCTAATAAAGCTTGAAGAATTAGGATTTACAATTGTTTACAGTGACCCCTTTTCTATTTTTCCTTAATTAACTTCTGTAAATATGTTATTTTTCCAATTCTTTATGTATCATTACACAAGGGGGGTCCAGATGGTAAGATGAAGGATAAAAAATATACTTAGATGTTTTTAGATTGAAGGCCACATTATTGATTCCTAAAAGAGGGAAAAGGGAGATAGGATTTCATCTTTCATCTAGTAAACAATAAGACCAATAATTTTGTGCACTAAATAGGGGGAGACACGATGATCTTTTTGACATCATATTACTCCAAAACATTAAAAACCTATGTGAAGACAAGACTATGTTCCACTCTTTAGATACCCTGCTAAAAGTGAAAATTGCATTCAAAGGAAGCCATGTGAATATCTCTATCATTAAATGTCCATATAATTTAAACCAGGATGCATTTTAAACCTCTCAAATACTATCTTTCCCCATATTCATTCAATCTCACACAACTATCATAGGATTCTTCTTCTTCTGGATACCATAACAAAGCAATGTTAAAATGAAATCTCCTTTCCTCTATGAGACATTTGAACCCACTTTAGATAGAGATACACTTCAAATCAATAAATTTGTATATAGTAAAATTAGGGTATATTTGGTTACATATTTGTCTCTATGCGCAAGGTTATATCAACCCATAGTGGATATGATTTTTTGATGGCTATAGATGGAGCTCTATTTAGACCAATTCCCCAAACCATTTTATCTATTTAATTATGTGTTTCTAAACACCTATTTTACCACTGATGGTAAAGAAGAGCTTTAACTTCTACACTCATTGTGACTAACTAATTACTTATAACTTTACAATGTAACTAGGGTTTCAATGAGGTTAAAACCTCAAGATCTCAAATAAAATGCTTGTAATAATTATACAAGAAAAATGAGAGTTATGTAGGTCACCTCCATACCAGTTTCACACTAAAAAATCCATCTCTCCTCAAACATTTCCAATCCTCCACTCACCCACGAGCTCACACATCCCTTTTATTTTTATTTTTTAATATTTTTTTAATTATTATTTTTTGTTTATTTTTTTTGAACTATAATACAGATTCTTGCATGGAGCCATGTTGACCTATCTCACTTCTCTAACTACCCCCAGGTCTATTATCCCAATTCCCCTTTGATAAGGGGTCATCCTCTCGTACACCCAACTCATTACTACTGTCTGAGCATCATCACACGTATTGATAGGAAGCTTAGAGACAAATAGATCATAATGAGTCATTTTGAAGCTGGGGATGGGATCTAACTGGCCCTTTGTCACTCATATGTGGAGAAATGGGTAGCACCCTTAAGAAGATTTGATCTATCCTCACTATTTTAGGTTGTGCCTTTCAACCAAGGTAAGAGAATCCTTTTGTATCTTGTTTTTTATGGAGGAGATGGAGATGTCCTTCCTAATGATGTTGTTAAGGAGACCTTGAAGAAAATATGATCACTGCAACAAAATATAACTCTCACGAGTTATCACTCTAGATAGTGGAGATATTCTCTAGGCAAGGTTCAAGCCACTAAAGACATTTGGAATCCTGATTTTTTCTACATTTTTTGTTAGTAAAAATTATGCATTTATATACATACATGACAAACAAGTGTAGTATGTGTAGTATTGGTTGTTTTAAATGTGTAGTAATGGTTGTTTTCCAAGATTTTTGAATGTTTTAAAAAAATGGAAAGCTTAGACAACAGAATGCTTCATAATAGATAAAATGTTCCTTTAACAAGAATATGTGCTTCAATGGAGGCCCAGATTAGCACTTTTTCACACAATATATGAGATTGTAACATGAAGGCTCAAGTTGGAAGACCCAATAAAGCATCAAGATCTAAGCCTAGTCACGCAAGAGGTACACCTAGAGGCTTACAGACAATCTCTATCAATAGATGAAAGAAAAGTGATTTTAAATCATTTATTTCACTCCCACATGAAAGCTCTTCTGAGAAATGAAATTTTAGATGCCACTAAACTATCAAAAGGATTGAGACCTGTCTGATTAAGATAGATTTTGATACAATATTACAACAAGAACAAGAAAAACTATTTGCAGAAATTCAGAAATGAAACAAACACATTTTTCCCAAGGTCAACACACAATAACTCGAGCTTGATTAAATTTATCAGCAGGGAAAATTTTCTAGAACAATCTCAGAGCTTTTCAATGCTTGTAAACTTTCAACCACCTTGACACAATCAAATTTAAATCAAAAGAGATATATAGCCTTCTTAGACAACTTCTCAAAAGATAGGCTTTATCAAATTTTCCTCTTAGGAATTTTCTTGGAGCTCTAATACTCCAACCATTTGCATGATAAATCTCTGCCATTTTTAACATTTATAAAAGACCCCTTTTCCACCCAAAAATCAAGACATTGAGTGCCACCAGTTCTTGCCATGATCATGATTATGATTCCCAGAATTAGATCTGTGAAATGTCATTGGGTGCTCAAGGGGCAGATCTCTTCAGATATCTCCCGCATTTAACTCCTTCCTCTAGACAATCACTCTTCCTTCTATTCTCCAATCACTTCCACCCCTAATTTGTCACATCTGGTTCCTTATGTGCTCGTGAGAAAAAAATAGAAAATCAGATTGAGCCCGATAGTCAGACCATTTTACTAGAGAGAGATATCTCCATATTTCCTCCACCAAACTTAGATATCGAAATTAACTCTCCTCTCTATTTGGCGTGTAGGAAATACCAAGAAATCATGAATACTCACACTTCTAAGAGAGTTTTAGTAAAAATGGGAGGAAAATCAGATTCAAACTCATAGTTTTTCATTGATCTTTACTTTGAATTTGGGTCATCCACGTGGAAGAATCAATTTAAGATGGGCTCGGGGTTTTTATTTTGACTTTTAAAACATTTGAAAAAATGTAAATTTTTCACATTTTGCTCTGCACCTCTGCCCTTGTGAAATGAGCCTGACACATGTCCTAAGGTGGGTCCCAAAGGAACCATAGCCAAATTTTGACATTTCACCTCTTTTTTTGAAAAGGGAAAATTTTCAAAGTTTTCCCCGCAGCTCTGCCCTTGAAAAATGGGCCCAACTCATTCCCAAATGTGGGTCCCATCGAAACTGCACTTCCTTTTTAAATTTTAACTCTTTTCTCCTAAAAGGAAATTTTTTCAAATTTTCTCCAAGGGTCTGCAACTCTACCATTGACCTTAAAACAAACCTTGACTGATCCTTTGTCGAGCCTACATGCCATTTTTGATATTTTAACCCCTTTGAGAATAAGAGGCAAAAATTATAAGTTGCCCCCGATGGTCCACTTCACTGCCCCTTTTGAATTTTCAAACTATCACATGTCACAATGGTGCACCTTGAGATAGTCCCCAAAATTTGAAACCCTAAAAGAGTGTAGGCTCGCCACATGTCCTCACTCAGTAAAATTTGTTTGAAGGCTTGAAGTTCAGGGGAAGGCACCATGTGTCAGAGTCTGAGACAATCTCCTTTAGCCGTTGAAAATGTCCAAGTAAAATGCAAAGTGAGCGGAGGCCTCCAAGTGTCCTCTTGGCGCTTCTTTAAAATGAATCTCAAGGACCGGTCCCCAAACATGAGTGGTTCCTCCATGTGTCCTAAACCTCCCAAAACCTTTTGAAAAATTACTAAGTATGGGAAGACCCGACAGAAGCCTCTATGTGTCTTCATGGAGTAATTTCAAAATGGTGCCCAAAGCGGAGACCCTGAATGAGTGCAGGCTTGCCACATGTCTCTGTCCCGCCAAATTGTACCAGCTACATAAAAATTTGTCTAAGACTAGGAAAAGTAGTGGAAAGCTCCACGTGTCCGCCCAGTGTAACTTCAAGATGGTACCCAAAGTGGAGACCTTGAATGAGCATGGGCTCACCATGTGTCTCTGTTCCGCCAAAATGTACCAGCTACATAAAAATTTTTCTAAGTCTGAGAAAAGTAGTGGAAACCTCCACGTGTCCTCTTGGTGTAACTTCAAGACCAAACACAAAAGTGAACTTTCAAATGAGTTTTGTTCCTCCACATAGACCGGTTTTCAAGTTGAGGTGATTTATAAAATTTTGAAGTACCTCACTGAGCCGCATCCAACCAAAAGAGGCCACATTTCCTATCGATGCAAGGATGTAAATTTGAAAGGGAGAAATGCCTGTCAAACTGAAAAATATAGGAAAACAACCATTTGAACCCGAAGATGAATTTTTTTCCAAGGATAGAGGATTTAGAAACATTACAAGGCTTAAATACGTTCCTTAGAGCTATATCCATTCATTTTTCTTTAAGTATTAAGGCCAAAAACAATAAGGGTAGAAAATCCTGACTTTGAAAGATGAAAAGAATGGGAAAGCTCAAGTTTTTAGATAAACAGATAAAGGGAGACCCAAATTACAAACCTTTTCAAAGAGAAAGAGAAATAAGGAAACAAAAATGGACCCATACATGATCTTTGACCCAAGAACATATTAATTATGGAAACAAAATGAAAGTAGAGAATTCCCAGGCACAACACAGGGGAATAAAATTGGGCAGAGGCCGTAAATCGATAGGTTTGAAAGGAAAAATGGGGTGAGACTATTTTGAGCACCAACATTATCTCTGACTTGGGGATGGGAACTCCTTGTGAGTGCCACAAGAACAAAGCTAGAACAAGTGCCAAAATTATCCATTGTGTGACAGAGTCAGCTTACAGAGTGAAGAAATAAAGGCATCTAAAAAAATGAACAAAGAGACTAGCAAAAATAGGTCACCAAGGACCAGAACAATAAAAAAATACAAACGACAAGAAACAAACTACTTCACATTCAAGAAATGCTTCAAATTCCTGCCATTAACAGGAAGCTCTAACAATTCACCATCCAAGTCCCTCAAGAAGAAGGTAGGTTCACCAATCCTAATATCAATGGAGTAAGGGCCCATTCATAATGAGTCAAACTTGTCATGCTTGCCCTTATCTGCATACCTGCTATCCCATAGTAGCACAAGATATCCAAAATTGAAAGCTCTGGGAGTGGCCTTCTTGTTAAATAACTTCTTTAGCTTTTCTCTGAACTTTACATGCCTCTTGTGAAATGCCCTCCTTTCTTCATCAAGTTGAACAATCTGGTTAATGCAAGCATCATAAGGACTGATTTCTTGATCCTCTAGTTGTTGGATGAACTGATATGAGGATAGTTGCATACGCAGGGGTAGTAGGGCCTGAGTTCCATACACCAACTCAAATGGAATCTTTCTAGTGGCTCTTTTAACAGTGATTTTATCATCCCAAACAACAAACTTCAACTTTTCAGCACATTTTCTCTTATTCAGCTCCAAGGTTCTTCTGATAATCTTCAGTGGGTTTTTATTACTAGAATTAGCTTATCCATTTCCTTGGTGATTGTAGTTAGAGGGATATGTCAAGTTGATCCCATACTCTTGGCACATTACCACCAGCAGTTTAGCCCTAAAAATCATGGCATTGTTAGCTACAATTTTGAATGGCATTCCAAACCTGTAGATGATGTGGTTTAGCATAAAGTCCATGACAATAAGGTGTCTTGCCTTCTTGGTGGGGACTACCTCTACCCATTTAGTAAATTAATTAGTGGCTAAAAGAAACCACTTATGGCCAGCACTTGAAGGGTCTGAAATCTTAACAATGAAATACATTCCCCATTGCTTGAATGGGGCTTCAATTGATATGGGATGCAAAGGAAGTGAGCTTGAAGCTTTCAGTATTCTAGAGAAGCGCTGGTAACTCTCACATCTTCTAAACAAAAGAATTGTATCCTTAAAGAGAGTTGGCCACCAATAACCATCCCTCCGGATCTTGTATACTATGATGCTTACAGCAAAATGCCCCCCACAAACTCCTCCATGGAGACCACCAATTATCTTGGGGGCTTCTTCTTCAGTAATGCACCTTAAGAGGACTCCCTCTGGGTTTTTCCAAGCTAACCCATAATCAATAATGACATATTTCAGGGAGGCCAATGTAAGAGCTCTTTTCTAGTTCTTACTTAAATATTTAGGGTAGTATAAGTATCTGAGATAAAAAATCACATCCTTGTACCACTTAGAACTCATCAACCTTTCAAATATACCTACCCTTTCTTCTTCTACCTCATTTACCTCAATTTTTTGCAAGTTTCTTTCAGACATAATCTTAGCTAAGCCCAAACCTCTCACCAACTTTGTGGTTTAGATATCCATATCATATTCTTGCAACTTGTTCACCCACCTGCATCTTTTGTTTAAGACTTCCATCTTTGATAAGATGTCTTTCACCATGGTATGGGGAACATAAGAAAAAATCCTAGAACTCAAAATGTAAGGCCTAAAAACTTTTGTTGCTTTTACCAACGCAAATGTTTGTTTCTCCATAATAGTGTATTTCAGCTCAACCCCCTACAAGGACTTACTGAAAAAGGCATTTGGCCTTTAATCCCCTTCATCATCTTTCTGCAACATGACAGATGCAATAGTGTTCTCAGAAGCAAAGGAAAACAGTTGCAAAGGCTTCTTATAGTCTGGAGCTGCTAAAAGAAGGGCATGTTTTAATTCCTCCTTAAACCCATTGAAAGCTTGGATGGTAGTCTATTCCCATTTTATGACTTGGTCCTTCTTTAGCATGGAAGTGATTAGAATGGTCAACTCAGCAAAGTTTGATATGAATCTCCTGATGAAGTTTATCTACCCAAATAAATATTGAATTCCCTTCTTGGTTCTTCGAATTGGGACTGTGATGATGGCCTCTACCCTTTTTGGATCAATCATCACCCCTTCTTATGACACAATGTGACCAAGAAACCTTTCCTTCTGTACTCCAAAATGGAACTTCTTTGGATTTAGTGAGATGCTATATTCTCTATATCTTATTAGCATCTTCTAAAAGTGCAGCAAGTGATCACTTCTCTTCCTAGAAAATACAATTACATCATCTAGATAAACTGAAATAAACTCATTGATGTAACTAGCAAAAGAAAAATACATTTCTTTTTGAAAGGTGGCTCCATCATTCATCAAACCGAAGGGCATCCTAACATACACATACATCTCCCAAGGAGTAGTAAATGTTGTCTTGATCCTTTCTAATTCCTTCACCACAACCTGGTTATAACCAAAGAAACCATCTAGGGTGGAGAGAAATTAAGAACCAACCACTAATTGTAGCATGTTTTCCATATTTGGTAAAGGATAATTATCCTTCATTGATGCTCTGTTTATATTCATGAAATCTACACACAACCTGATATCACCATTATTGTCTCTTACTAGTATTAGGTTTGCAACCCAAGAAGAATACCTTGTGGGCTGTATAATGCCTCCATCTCTTAGCTTCTTTAGTTCCTCTTAAAATTTAAGAGATAAGAGTGGACTGATTGGCCTCTGTTTCTGCATGAATGGTTTTTCATTGGAATCTAAGGGAATCTCATGTTGAAACAAGTCCTCTCTATATGCCTTTAGTTCAAAATAGGTCCATGCCATGCAATACTGATACTTTTTCAAAAATTTAATGTATGATTGCTTCTCCTCCCTACTAAGATTGTTGTCAAGCAAAATTTTCCTTGGATTTTCCTTTGTTCCAAGGTCATGCTCCTCAATATCCCTTGAGGTTTCTATGCTTCTATTAATAATGTGATCAACATTGTCAAAATTGGACTCAAGAGCAACCAACCCTCTAGGAATGGTATTAGTCTTTAGTTGGATGATGCCTTTTCCAAACAAGGTTTCTTTACCCTCTGCTACGCACACCATTAGCTCCCAACTAATATTATGATCAACAAACTCCTCTTTGTTCTCCAGAAATCTTATGACTTGAGCATCATCATAAAAAACCTACCAGTGCTTAATATTGTCAGTTATAAATGGCCTAGTTAGCACTTCAACATCATACTCGCAATATGGGGAAATTACATAATTATCAAACTGAGATCCTAGTACTGCAAGTTTGTCTACAAAATCATTGAACTTCCTATCATGATGCATAACATTGAATGAATCAAACATCTCAATGAGATCCCAAACTGCATGCTTGTATTGTTTCATTCACTGATTTTTTGTGGCATATAGTTTTCTAATGTGTTTTACAATTAATTTTGAGTCTCCTTTGACAATGATGTCTTTGAAACCATATTTCCAAGCAATGATTAAACCCAAAAATAGTGCCTAATACTCAACAATGTTGTTAGTACACTCAAAGTTGAGTTTGGAAGAAAAAACAAATTTTTTCTGACCTAGAGAAAGCAGAACAACACTAGCACCATTCCCAAACTTGGAGCAAGCTTCATCAAACAATAGAGTCCAAGGAGAGCCCACTTATTCACAAAACCTGAATTCCTCAATCTTGTGCTCCTTTCCATCAAAAAATCCCACAAAGTTATCAGAATCAACGCTTGTGTACAATACTTCATAGGATGCATTGTCAGGATCTTCAATAAGGTGCAACATCTTCTTTTCCCCATACAACTTGACAAGGCTTCCCTCAACTGGGAAGGTGGCATAGGACATATCCATTTGAACACTCCCACCAACACTTGCATCCCACCTTCTAAATAACAACATACCCCACTTGGCTAGGAAGTCAACAATAACTACATTAAGTTTAAAATTCCTTCCTGGATAGGCTGCAAGTTGCACCACCAGACCCTTCACACACCCCATCACCGACACCTCTCTGGAATCCATAACAGTGCACTTCCCATATGTAGTTGTTACTTTGATATTTAGGTCATTCATAACTTCCAGAGGCATAACATTACATGATGCCCCTGAATCAAACATACAGTTGTGCAACAATATATCCTTAATGATTAGGGTAGCGAAGAATGGATCCACATTCAACTGAGAATCTACCAAGGATGTTTTGGTGCTCAAAATTGATCTCACCCCAATTTTCCTTTGAAAATCTATCGATTTCCATTCTCTATCATTTTCTCCTTCCTTGTGTTATACCTGGTTGATCCTTGTGGCCATTTTTATTTGGTTCCTAGGTTGTAAATCTCTTAAGGGTTTGTAATTTGGGTCCCCCGTTCTTTGTTCATCTAAAAACTTGGGTTCCCCCTTGTGTTATGTTCTCCACGGTGAGGATTTGTCTTCCTTATCATTTCTTCCCTAAGTACTTGAAGAAAATGAATGGATGTATCCCTAAAGAACATATTTGATCCCTGTAACATTTATAAACTTTCTGTCCTTGAAGAAAATTTCATTCCTAGACTCAAATGGTCATTTTTCTATATTTTACGGTATGACGACCATTTCTCCAAGTCAAATTTACATCCTTATATCTACAGGGGACGTGGCACCTTTTAGTTGGACACGATATCTGGGTACTTAGAAAAATACATCGAAATCCTTAACTAAAAATTTGTACGCATGGAGGCACGACGCTCATTTGAAGATCTACTTTTTAGTTTTACCTTGCAGTAGTGCCAGGAGGACATGTGTAGGCTTCTACTGCTTGTCCCAGACTTAGAAAAAGTTTCATGCAGTTGGAGCAGTTTGGTGGAATAGGATTCGTGGTGATCTAGCACTAATTTAGGGTCTCCACTTTGGGCACCATCTTGACATAGCACCATGGAGACACATTGAGGAACCATGCGTGTTCGGGGACTAGCCCTTGAGTTTCAATTTAAACAAGCATGAGGATGACATGTGGAGGCATCCACTCACTTTACATTTTGATTAGAATTTTCAATGGCCAAAAAGAGAATTCCTCGAAGCATGACATGTGGTGCCTTACACTAAGCTTCAAGCATTCAGATAGAATTTTTTGGAATAGGACACGTGGCGATCCCGTGTTTGTTCAAGTTATCAAAATTTTGGAATTGGCTCAAGTTGCGCCATGGTGACACGTGGCAGTGTGAAAATTCAAAGAGGTGGGGAAACGGGCCATTGGAGGAAACTTGGATCTTTTTCCCCTTATGCATTAAAATTTGAAAATGGCATGCAAACCTGATGAGGGAAAAATTCAATTTTTTTCCCCGGTAAACTACGGAGGTGCGAGCTCTTGGGGGAAATTTGAAAAAAATTCCTTTGGTAGAAAAAACTCAAAAGTAAAAATAGAAGCGTGGGTCCACTCCAATCACATTTGAACATGTGTCAGGCTCATTTATCGAGGGTGGATGTGTGGAGAAAAATGGAATTTTTTTCTATTTTTTCAAAAAGTTGTACAAAGTCAAAGGAAGGCCCCAAGTTTGTTCTAAAGTTTGAATCTTCCATGCGGACGACCCAAATTCAAAGTAAAGATCAATGACTACTGTGAGTCTAAATCATATTTTCCCCCCATTTCTTTGAAACACATCTAGAAGTGTGAATCTCCATGATTTCTTGGTCTTTTCTACATGCCAAGTAGAGAAGCAAGTTAATGTTGATATTTGAAGTTTGGTGGAAATATCTGGAAGGTGTCTTTCTCCATTAAAATGGTATAACTTTCGTGCCCGATCTGATTTTAGGTTTTTCTTCTTTCGAGCATGCAAGGGGCCAGATTTGACAGATTAGGGGTGGAAATGGTTGTAAAATTGAAGGAAAAGTGATCTACCAAAGCAAGGAGTTGAATATGGGAGACATTTGATGAAATCTTCCACCTCGAGCAACTGGAGACTTTTTACATATCTGATTCTGAGAATCACACAAGAATCATGACAAGTACTAGTGCATTAAATGTCTTTGTCTTTTAAGAGGAAGATGATCTATTGTAAATTCTATAAATGACACAAATTTTTCATGCAAATGGTTGGAAGTTTGAGGTCAGAGTGCTAGAGGTCGAAGAAAACTCCCAAGAGGAAAATTTGACTAAGCCTATCTTTTGAGAGTCCATTTGAGAAACTAGGTTATCTGTTTTTGTATTAAGCTTTATTGTGTCCAATTGGTTACAATTGTAAAATCATTTACAAGCTCTGATAATGCTCTAGAAAATTTCCCCTGCTAATAGACTTAATCAAATTCGAGTTTTTTTTTGTTGTCTTAAGAAAAATGTGTTTGTTTTATTTCAGGATGTATGCAAGTAGTTTTTCTTATTTCTATTACAATCTTGTATTAAAATCTGATTCAATCACACAGGCCTCAATCCTTGTGATAGTTTAGTGGCATCTGTAATTCCATTTCATAGAAGAGATTTCATTTGGGATTGGAATAAATGATTTAAAATCACTTTTCTCTCATCTATTGACAGAGATTGTCTGTAAGCATTTGGGTGTACCTTAGGCATGATTTGACTCAAATCTTGATTCTTTTTTTGGTTTTGTAACTATTTTTGCCAAATCACTTCACCCTCCAAATAGCTAGGATGTGAATAGGATGTTCAGTGTGATTGGGACACATGGGATCACTTCTCAAGCTGTGGGACTTGGGCTCGAAGTGAACCTCTGGAGAAGGTCAGCTTCCTCTTCCTAAACTAAGTGTTTTACTACTCCTAATGTACCAAAAATGATTATCTAATCCTATGCTAACATCTTCATGGGGTTGTAGGGAAAGAGATTTACAAAAATGAAACTATACTAGGGATGGTGATGCACCAAATAAAAGGTTTTTCTAGACTCAAGAAGGGTTAATTTGAAGAGGGTGTGTGTACCACAGGTCAGCTTCACCTACTGCAACTTAGAGAGGGTACATGATACCACAAACTAAGAGGCATGCGTTCCCTTTGATAAACCTTATCAAACCAAGAAGTATGCCAATTTCCCATTGAAGAAGGATGAACTAAAGAAGGGTGAACAGACACCACAACTCAACTGCATGCAATACTCCACCACTCGATAAGCACAAAACTCCAAGAACCTGCAATAGAAACTTAAACTTGCATAGTGTACCTGCAAGTATGAGAAAGGCACCAAGAAGCACAAAAAGATGAAAGGACCAAGATTAGTCACAAAACACACACTTTTATTGCTTCAATAACATGCACAATGCAACATACATTCAAAAGAGGCAATAGTTACCATTACAGTCTTGAAGAGGAGGCTTGAAAGTTCTCTCAACACACAAGAACAACTTGCAGAACAGAGAGGACTCTTGAAAAGCATACACTCACCTGAGATATCTAACTGTCCAACTTGTCTGAACTGTTGGAACCCTTTGAAATGAGCTTCCAACTTACATCTATAGAAGAATATGTGAGAAAGAAGAGGAAAGGTCATAATTACATTCCTAAATTGAAGGCCCATGATGTATTTATTACAGTTAGTTGAACCACATGATAAGGTTCCATCATGGGTCATTAATTGCCTGATGACCTAGTCTTCTCAATTAATTAAAACAATATTAAAATAAAATATTTAAATAAAAATAATAATTACTATTATTAAAATATTTTAGTTAAAATATTAAATTAATTAACATAATGTCGGGACCATCCAGTTGACCTGTTTGACTTGAAGAGGAGGGGGGTGCATGTGGATAGAGTCTACACATATCCCAACTTAGTGAGTTTCGAATCCTCTAACTCACTGTTGCACTTGATTTTGAACCACACACCAACTATTTACTTTCCTTGGTAATCGATCTCTTTTACATTGAGTCCTTCGAATGGTGAGCTATCAAACTCAAATCTTATTGTTTTCCTTGGTTAACTCGAGGCCATTTATACATTCCATGTTCAAACTTCATGAAACAACACCACAAGCTCCCTGAATTGTCATTCACGCTTTCCTGAGCTAATTCTTTCCAATTTGGTGAGCTCTAAACAAAATCTACTGAGATATCCTACCATCAATATCACCGCCAAGTGTGTCCCCATGAGCTCTTCAACTAACTCGGCCTGGATTTGTTTTTCATGTCGACCCGAGCACCCTGTTAGCTCAACTCAGACTCTCACGTATCTATGTATCGAGCTCATATTTACCATCTTTCACATCTGAGCTCCTTACTCCCTCAGCAATAATGGGTCTATGCTCATTGGTTATAAACTCAAGCACTAGCTCATGTGTTGAGATCTTCTTTGTTTTGGTCGATCTCTCGAGCTATTCTATGCTTTGTATTTGCGGGAAATATTAAGACTTGTTTGATCATGTTCACTTTTTTATGCCTCTTCCTTGATGTTGATTCATGTGATCACCCTGAGAAATTAATGTGGTATTTAAAGGACTTCTCTTTGAATACATGTTTAATCCCTTTATATCATGTCGAACACCAAACCTCAACACGTCTTTTCAGATAGTAGTCTAATCATGCCTGATATCCTTCCATGCATACCTTGCAACAATTTTTTCCCAAATATTTTACATGACCCATTCAAGCTTCAAGATTCTGCAAACATGGATATTACAGGATAGAGTCCATCTAACTGATCCCTTAAACTCGTGGCTATGAAAATATCATTTCATATGTCGGGCTAAGTTCAGCCATATCCTATTATCCCATGCCATCTTATCATATCTACAACATGTCTCTAAGAATGGCTATGCCATAAGTGATTTCACTCAAGATATCAGTAAACTCGACCATCAATTCCTTTGGGTCTAACTAGGATTAATATTTTAATTGAACTTTAGTCTGAGGTATGAGCTTGATATCTCAGTGAGTTCAAATGTTTCAATGCTGAGCTATTTCCTTTCTTCCTAAGAAACATGCTTGAATTTCTGAGTGACTCATTCAAGATGCTCATATAATTGTAAAGCAAATTGTGCTTCATGAATATTCTGATATGAAACAGATCCACCTCTATGAGATTCAATTCCATGAGTTACATCGTAAAACAAGTAATGTTTCAATAGAGAATCTTTGTAATAAATTTCATCAGGTGTCCCGGTAACACTCTCATTGTCACTTAATCGATTTTGATAAAAATATCTTGAAGGAAAATCCCACATTTGAGGATGCATTCGATGCTAAACAGATAACAACATAGTTGGATAACCTTCTTAATGGAAGCACTCAAAAGGCTTCTACTACACTACAACATGCCTGCTACCTGGTGTGTGGGAGCTTGTCACCTATCCCTTCCATCTGGTTCAACTTGATCATGCCAAACATTGTCGAGTTCAAATTGATTGGCCTTTCTTTCCTCGCATCCTTTGATCTCCATGCATTGGTTAATGCCAACTAAGACCTCAACTTGGTCTTGATTCTCATTTGACAAACACTTGTTATTCATTTTATCGATATCCTTTCAATGTTTGGTGTTCCTCACATTGCTATGCATTCAAGGTCCATGTGCCGCTCCACTTGGCATTTGACTCATTTTTCCAACATGGCATCATTCCTTATTCACCTATTTATATGGTGCTTCACTTGCCATACCTCGATCATCAACTTCCTCCTCCAAATTCACCAACATGTTCTAATCCTCTCGTTTACATGGCCCATGCGGAAGTCTCATGTTGGTTTTCCATCCCAATATTTCCAATTGACCATGCTCACTTGAATATCCCCTACACGGAGTTAAAATATTAGCCTGCCATCATCAAATTTCCAACATTGGAAATATAGTGAAATGTTTCTCATGCACGGGATTACCTTCTCAGTTTACCATCATCGTGCTCCTAATTTTTTGGCAGTAGACTCAATCTTCTTCCATGCTCAGAATTTTTTCGATGGCTTAAAATCATGTCATTTCCCTTGGAAATTCTCACCTTATTTTCCACATCTAGGATTGGGGTATGGGGTTTCGTCATTATTTGGCCATATTTCATTTTGGAAAGATGGCCACTGGTTTCCACTTTTCCACTCAGCGTGAGGAGACATCAATCTCTCGGTGTAAACATTTCAGCTGTAGCTTGTAAGGTGTGATAATTCCAACATAAATCTTTATGCCTGATGACCTAGTGACTCGTTGAAGATGCTCATATAATTGCAAAGAAAATTGTGCTTCATGAATATTTTGATATGAAATAGATCCACCTCTATGAGATTCACTTCCGTGAGTTACATCGTCAAACCAGTAAGGTCTCGATAGAGAATCTCTGTAATAAATTTCATCAGGTCTCTTGGTAACACTCTCACTATCACTTAATTGATTTTGATAAAAATATCTTGAAGGAAAATCCTGAATTTGAGGATGCATTTGATACTGAACAGATAACAACATAGTTGGACAACCTGCTTGTTGAAAGCACTCAAAAGGCTTCTACTACACTGCAACATGCCTGCTACCTGTGCACCGAATGCTTGGCCGAGGAAGGTCTGAATGCCATTATAATTCACAGCTCTTTTTAAGATGTCTGTTTGACTCAATTTCACATTGGTATTGTATGATGCTTATATTATCTTCCTGGGTTGATAGAAGTCCTTCCATTACGTAATTACAAACCTAAGATTCAATGATGTTGAACCTCCCATATCTGCATAATCTCATATCATCTCGATCAAAAAAGATAATTCTCCCAAGTGGTTGGTTGAGCACTGTCTTAATGGATTAGACTTGGCCTCATGTTAACTTAGCTTTCCTTGACTCGGCCTTCATATCTTTTTGCATCGATCTCTACCGAGATCCTTATAGAGTTCCCTTCATTCGTTAATTTTCAACTAGCTATATTTTGCATTAATAAGATCTCATTGATCTCTTACAACTCAGAGACTCTACCAAGATGATTTCCGAGATGAATATAAATTTGACACCATTTTATTTATCAACTTGACCCCGAACTCTTCACTAAGTTGAGATCAACTAGGTGCCTTTCGATGCTAGGTGATCTCCTCATATGAAATTTAGGAATTATTTTTAATTATTGTATCTCGATAATAACTGGAGGTGGTTTCCTGGGACTATTATTTCATTTTGAAAGTGATAGGACCCTGTTGTCCAATCTTGCCATGTGTACAAAATTGGATAACAGTAACTTGAGCCTTCATGATAGAATATCATAGATTGTGTGAAAGAGTGCTAATCTGGGCCTCCATTGAAGCACATATTCTAGTTGAAGAAATATTTGAACTATTTTGTGGGATTCCATTTGTCTGACTTTCCATTTTGTAAGGTTCCTCAAGGATCTGGTGAATCTAGTTTCAACCTATACAACCTTCCACCAAAAATTTATTTAGCAACAACGAATCCTACCCATACTACCCATGTTTATCATGTGTGTACACAAATGCATAATCTCTATTACTAAAACATGAAGATGCAATCAGGGTCTCAAATATCTTTAGTAAACTTTGCCTTGTTGTGAAATTATCTCCATGATATGGAAGTGACAACATGTGAGAGTTAGATCTGGTGTGTTGATCATACTTTCCTAAGGTCCTCTCTATAAAATTTATGCAAAAGAAGGGTTTCTCATTGTTCTTCAACAAACAAGAGGTTACAAAATAGGTTCTCTTACCTTGGTTGAAAGTCACAACCTAAAATAGTTTTGATAGATCACATCCTTTTAAGGTGGTACCCACTCCTCTCAAAGCCTGAATATTAACAAGGCGGTTAGATTGCTTCCCTGGCTACAAAATGACATAAATAATTTTCTATCTAACTCTGAGTATCCTGTCAGATCCATGATGTTGCTCAACCTTTGATGGAGGTTAAATTTGGGTACCAACACACTTCTGGCACCATTTCCAAGGATTCTTAGTTTAAAATAAATACCGTGGTAAAACACTTCTTGTATGCTCCAAGTACTATGTGCAGTTACTTTAGTTTTCACATGTATTGCACTAGCTTTAATTTGATAAATCTTGGTAAAGAAAGGGCATAATATTTCCATTTCTAGTTTCTTGCATTGACAGACATTTTACAGATCATATTTAGTGCATTTACACAAAAAAGGTGGAAATCCTTTGTGGTGACTCCTTGTTGATTTGATTCTTAATAAGTACCAGTGTCTTAAAACTTTTGTCAAAGTCAGATATGTTACTAATATTTGCAAAGCTGGAAGCAAGAAGATCTTTCTTTGTTATGGATCCTGTTAGGACATTATCTCCAGAGCTAGGAACAGAAAATCAGAAGGAAGAAAATCCTGGAGAGTTGTGGGAGAACAACAGATAAGAAGAAGGATCTCTATTGATGAAAGTGATCGGCCTATCATTAAAGAATGCTATTCAAATGACTTTGAATCAGATAGCCTCTTTGTGGAATTGAACTCTCTAGCTACAGAGGGGCCTTCATTTTATTTTGAAAGGTTTGCTTACACTCTGCACCTGTATTTTCTGAGATTGATAGAGATCTCCAAGAGACAGGGCCTTTGGGGGTATCCATTTTAAAAATTATACTCTTGTGTTCCAAGAACCCTCTTCCCCCCATCAGTTTGTCACCCCTCTAGGATCACCTCCTCGAATCAATATGTCTCAACCTAGGCCTCCATTTTTTGTAAACAAATTTGGACCTATAAATTTTTTGGGAATGGTTGGTTACCCAAATGCAGCATCAAGATGTAAGGAACAAAATGCCAAACTTCTAGGGAAATAATGCTATTACTGGAGATCAACATATAGAGATTTTTATCAATATGATGGAATATTTTGAGATTAAACATGAATATGTATATATCAATCTATTTATCCATACCTTGGAAGAGGATGCCAGGGACTGGTATAAAGCATTGCCAGATAACTCTATTGATTATTGGACTGAGATGAGAAATGCATTCAAATTGCAATATGGTGATAGAACTGACCCTAGGTTTCTTTTGACTGAATTTGAAAACATCAAGAATAATCCCAATGCATCAGTACATGACTTCAATATAAGGTTTAATAATACCTTGAGGATATTGCTTGTTAGGATAAGGCCTTGTGATCAGTCATGTTCTATCAAGTATACTGATACATTTGATAAAAAGGATGCATATTATTTAAGAGACAAAAACCCCACAAATCTAAGGAAAACCTTCACCATGGCTTTGCAAATAGAGAAAAATATCAAGGAAATTCAAAATCCTCCAAAGAGGGAAGGCGTAAATCTGGTTAACCCAGAAAAACCCCAAACAAGCAAGGCTGCTGATTTAGAAGAAGTTGTGAAGACTTTGGCAGGGGCTGTCGAAGAGATTTTATATAGGCTAGCCCGGGATGAGAAGGGAATTAGAAAGATCTCACAAAGTCAGCACAAGTTGCAAGGCCAAGGTATGTTCACAAATGACCAAATATTTGATGATAGAGGAAATGAACCTATTGGATCTGGAAATAGATAGTCCCAAGCTAGGGATAACAGAATGGTACTTGATCCTTTGGCTACTAGAGTTCTTTTTGTGGAAGAAACAAAGGTCATTGATTGGTGTGACAAATGTTTCATGCCCCATGCTCCTTGTGAAGAAGATCAACAAGAAGTAGAGGAAGTTGATGATGATAATGATGATGATTCCTACATGATGGAAATCCCTACAAGTTCACCAAGGGAAGCAACCTCAACTGAGGTGATAAGTGTTAGAACTGCTTCCACCTTTTGGGAATGCATTCATAGGGTACCTATTCTTCCTCTCTCTCATACTTTAGAGGTAGATACTGTACAATATTTTGAATTTCCCAGTAATGAATTTGAATATTTAACGGCTTTAACGATAAAGAAGTATGATGGAGGACTCCATCTGAGGAGGACAAGTAGTTACTAATGAATGTTGTTTTGGCTCAAGAGAAGGAATATAACAAAAGAAGTAAGGATTTCAAAGGGATAGGGCCTAAATCCAATTCAAAATCTCCCTTGCTTTCTAATATTCCTAAGGAGGGTCTTTAGAAAGATGCATCTGCTAAAAGCCCTGCAGTTCTAAACAAAAATCATACCCCTCTTCATTCCCAAGTTGTTAAAAATCCTATACCACCTAATGAGTGTGTTAGCTTTCCTTCCAATGCTGCCTTGCCAAAGAATGTCCCATGTGATATCACCTAATTTTTGAGTCAAATCAAATTATTTGTTCCAATTGTTGGGCTACTTAGGATCCCTGAGCACAAAAAGAGAGCACTTGAATACTTAGGGTTGAAAGAAGAGAAGACTGCCATAGGTAGAAACATAAACATTATGGAGGTCCCACAAGTAATTGAAAAACTACAAGCACCACCAACATTAGAGAATTTGGATGAACCACCTGAGGTCTATTTAGGTACATCCCTTGTGTACTCTCAGATGAATGTGGATCCATTCTTCACCACTTTGATCATTAGAGACAAATTTTGCACAATTACATGTTTGAATCAGGGGCATCATGTAATGTCATGCCTTTGGAAGTCATGAACGAGATAAATATCAAAGTGACAATAGCATATGGGAAGTGCACTGTCATGGACTCCAATGAAGTTACAGTAGTGGGATGTGTGAAGGGTTTAGTGCTATAACTTGCAGCTTACCCAAGTAAATACTTAAAACTTGATGTTGTCATTCTTGACTACCCAACCAAGTTGGGCATGCTACTGTCAAGAAAATGGGATATAAGTGTTGGTGAGAGTTTCCAAATTTATATGTCTTATGCTACCATTCCATTTTAGGGCAGCCTTGTTAGGTTGTATGGGGAAAAGAAAATGTTGCATCTTATTGAGGATCCGAACAAGGCTTGCTATGAGGTATTGTACACAAGTGTTGATGCAGACATTTTTTTGGGATTTGCTGATGGAAAGGAGCATAAGATTGAAGAATGCGAATTCCTTGAAAAAACAGGCTCTCCCTGGACTTTTTTGTTTCATGGAGATTTCTCCAAATTTGGGAATGGTGCTATTATTGTTCTACTTTCTCCTGGTAAGGAAAAATTTGTTTTTTCCTTCAGGATCAACTTTGAATGAACCAATAACATTGCTGAGTATGAGGCACTGTTCTTGGGTTTAATAATTTTTTGGAAATATGGTGTCAAGGACATAATTGCCAAATGAGACTCATAATTAATTGTGAAATAAGTTAGAAAGTTGTATGCCAGAAAGAATCAATGAATGAAACAATATAAGTATGCAGTTTGGGACTTCATTGAGCTGTTTGATTCATTTAACATAGTGCATCATGATAGGAAGTTCAATGACCTGGTAGACAAGCTTGCATTGTTGGGGTCTCAGTTGGACAATTGTACAGTGTCCCCATATTGTGAATATGAGGTTGAGGTATTGACTAGACATTTTGTCCCTGACAACATTAATCACTGGAAATTTTTCTGTTCCTGAAAACAAGGCATAATTTGTTGATCAAAGTATTTATTGGGAGCCAATGGTTTATAGAACAGAAGGACAAGAAACCTTGTTTAGAAAGGGTATAATTCAAATAAATACTAATACCATTCCTAAAGGGCTGGTTTCTCTCGAATCCAATTTTGATAATGTTGCTCGCATTGTTAAAAGATGCATGGAAGCCTCGAGGGATATTAAAGAGCATTATCTTGGTACAGAGGAGAAGCCAAGGAAAATTTTGTTAGCCAGTAATCTTAGCAAAGAGGAAAAGCAGTCATACATCAAATTGTTGAAAAATTATCAGGATTGCATGGCTTGGACCTATTCTAAACTAAAGGCATACAGAGAGGACCTGTTTCAACATGAGATCCCCTTGGTGTCTAATGCAAAGCCATTTAGGAAAAAATAGATTCCCATCAATCCACTCTTATCCCTTAAAATGTAATAAAAACTGAAGAAGCTAAGAGATGGTGGGATTATCCAGCCCACAAGATATTATTCTTGGCTTGCAAACATATTACCAGTCACAAAGAAGAATGGTGACATCAGGCTATGTGTGGATTTTAGGAATCTAAACAGAGCATCAATGAAGGATAATTAATCTTTGTCAAATATGGAGAACATTCTACAGTTAGTGACTGGTTCAGAGTTTCTATCCACCTTGGATGGTTTCTCTACTTACAACCAAGTTGTCGTGAAGGAATTAGAAAGGATCAATACAACCTTCACTACTCTTTAGGGACCTATGTTTACGTCAAGATGCCCTTTGTTCTGATGAATGATAAGGCTACCTTTCAAAGAGTAATGGATGTTGCTTTTGTTGGTTACATGAATGAATTTATTGCAGTCTATCAAGATAATCTAACTATATTTTCTAAAAAAATAAGTGACCAATTACTGCACTTGGAGAAGATGCTGATAAGATGTAGAGAATATGGCATCTCACTTAATCAAAAGAAATGCCATTTTTGAGTGCATAAGGAAAAGTTTCTTGGTCGCATAGTCTCATAAGAAGGAGTGATGATTGATCTTGAAAGAGTAGAGGCCATGAGCAAGGTCCCAATTCTAAATAATAACAAAGGAATTCAGTCCTTCTTTGGGTAGATAAACTTCGTCAAAAGATTCATATCAAACTTTGTTGAACTAACCATTCCAATCACTTCCATGCTAAAGAAAGAATAGATCATCAAATGGGAGGAGGCTGCCATCCAAGATTTTAATGGGATTAAAGAGGCACTCAAGCATGAACCTGTATTGATAGCTCCATATTATAAGAATCCCTTTGAACTGTTCTCTTTTGCTTCAGAGAACACTATTGCTTCTGTCCTACTATAGAAGGATGATGAAGGGGCTAAGAGGCCAATTTCCATTTTTAGTAAGGCATTGCAGGGGGCATAACTAAGGTATACTTGTTGGTAGAGAATCACAGCACCCCTGAATGTCTGTAACTTGATGGGTTGAGACTCTCAGTGTAATTGCATAACATGGAGCTTTTCCCAAATGTGGGACCTTGTGAATCGGGAAATCTCTCTAGATGAAGGCTGGTTCCTATTCCTCTGTTCAGATGCACACATAAAAATGCAAAGGGTTTACTCAAAAATGTAATCTAACTTGCCAAGGAGATAGGGTAATAAGTTGCATAAAAATAAACCTAAACTAACAAAGGTGATGCATCAAGGAATGAAGAACACCTGTCTTTCCAATAAACACAAACCATTAAAATGTAATGCAAGATCATGCATAGATAAACAAATTTGCAGTGAAAGATTAGGAGGATGCAAATGAACATAGAGAGGGTTGAGAATCATCCACAAACATGCATTATTTTCTCCAAATATTGATACAATACACTACAAAATGCCAAGAGACAAAGTTGCATTACAGTTTTAGATGGGAGGTTTGAACTCCACAAATTCACCTACCAAAGAGAAGAAGGGAGGGGAAAAACAAGAATGTCCAACCTTTAGAAATAATCCCCTCCTTATAATTTATGGGAAGAATGAGAGGGGGAAGAGAGAGGAATTCCAAATCTACCCCAACCACCTCCAGATTATATTTAATTCATCTCATTATGGCAGTAGGTGAGAACCCTAGCAAACCCAAAAAATGGTGAAATGTATTTTGCATTTTTGAAGAACTTTTTCTAACCTAATTAAAGATATCCAGTGGTATTTGGGTAGAGGACACCTATATCTTTCAGAAAAGTCAAACCTTGCGTGAATCCGAGCTCCTTGTGAAAAGTTATGGCCATTTCAATATTCCCCAAGTCAGGGTCTATTTCCAGTCGGGTTTGGGGTTCTCCTTTGCATTTGCATTGGGTTTGGAGGGTGCCTCAACATGTTTTCACCCCGTGCTTTCCTGACTCAAAAATCTGATTTTCCTAGGTAGTGTTTCGGGTTTCCGGAACTCCCAATCATCGGGACATGTCTTGTGATTTTCATGCTTCATGTCTCATGTTTCCAGAAACCCAAAACCCGAAATCCTTTGTGTCGGGTTTTTGGACCTCTCTGACATATTTACTTTGTGTCAGGTTTTTGGACTTGTCTGACATATTTACTTTTTCTATTGTTGTCTATATTTACCCGGGGGGTAGATATATATAACAATACCATTATGGAAAAGAAGGAATTTGCCTTGGTAAAGGCAATAAAGGTTTTTAGGCCTTATATTCTAAGTTCAAAGTTTGTTGCTTATGTTCCCCATACCATGGTAAAGGACATCTTGTTAGAGATGGAGGTCTCAAGAAAAATATGTGGATGGGAAAACAAATTGCAAGAATATGATATGGACATCTAAACCATGAAGGTTGTGAGAGGTTTGGTCCTGGCTAAGCTTATGGCTGAGAGAAACTTTCAAAATATTGAGATAACTGAGGTAGAAGAAGAAAGGGTAGGTGTATTTGAAAGGTTAATGAATTCTAAGTGGTATAAAGATGTAATATTTTATCTCAGACACCTGAGCTAGCCTGAGCATTACTGAAGAAGAAGACCTCAAGATAATTGCAGATTTCCATGGAGGAGTTTGTGGGGGGCACTTTGCTACAAGAGACACATCACATAAGATCCCAAGGGCTGGTTATTGGTGGCCAACTCTTTTCAAGGATACAAACTTGTTGGTTAGAAGATGTGAAAGCTTCCAACACTTCTCTGGAAGACTAAAAGATTTAGGATCCCTCCGTTTGTATCCTGTATCAATTGAAGTTCCCTTCAAGTGTTGGCCATAGATGGATTCTTGTAGCAACTGATTAATTTACTAAATGGGTGGAGGCAATCCCCACCAAGAAGGAAACACACCAAGTTGTCATGGATTTTGTGCTAAACAACATCATCTGTAGGTTTGGGGTACCAGTCAAGATTGTAGTTGATAATGCCACAAGCTTTAGAGATAAATATTTGGTGGAAATGTGCAGGGAGTATGGAATCAACTTGACATATGCCTCTAATTACAATCCCAAAGGAAATGGACAATCTGAGTGCAGTAATGAAAATTTGTTGAAGATCATCAGAAGGATATTGTAGCAGAACAAGAGACAGTGGGGTGAACACTTGAAGTTTTTGGTGTGGGCAGATAGGATCACTGTCAAGAGGGTCACTGCAAAGAGACCATTTGAGTTGGTATATGGGACTCAAGCCCTACTGCCTCTTCATATGCATATGTATTCATATCAATTTATGCAACAACTAGAAAATCATGAGGTAGGCCCTTATGATGCCCACATTAATTATATTGTTGAGCTTGATGAAGAGAGGATGGCATCCCACCAGAGGCATATAAAGTTTAAAAAGAAACTGAAGAAGTTATTTGACAAAAGGGTCACTCCCAAAGCCTTAAATGTTGGAGATATTGTGGTGCTATGCGATAGAAGACATGAGGATAATGGCAAGCATGGTATGTTTGACTCATTATGTATGGGTCCTTACTCTATTGATATCAAAATTTAGGAGCATCCCTTCTTCCTCAAGGACTTGGATGGTGGACTGCTTGAGTTTCTATTAATGACAGGCATTTGAAGCATTTCTTGGATTAATGCTTTCTGATGGAGAGAGTCTTTTGTATAGTGTATAGTTTGTTGTATGTTTCCTCTCTTTTGTATTTTTCTCATTTTGGTCCTTGGTGACCTTTTTTTGTTGGTTTCAATGTCTATTTTTGAAGATGAATCTATTTCTCTGCTCTATAAAATGACTCCATTGGACAATGGATATTTTGGCACTTGGTCTAATTTTGTTCTTGTGGCACTAGTAGGTAGTGCCCATCCCTGAGTCAGAGCCTATGTTTGTGCTCAAAATTGATCTCACCCCAATTTGCCTTTGAAAAACTATCGATTTCCATTCTCTGTCATTTTCTCCTTCCCAATGTTGTGCTTGTTTGATCCTTGTGGAAATTTTTATTTGGTTCCTAGGTTGTAAATCTCTCAAGGGTCTATAAGTTGGGTCTCTTGTTCTCTATTCATCTAAAAACTTGGGTTCCCCCATGTGTTCTGTTCCCCATGGTCAGGATTTGTCTTGCTTATCATTTATGCCTTAAGTAGCTTAAGAAAATGAATGAATGTATCCCTGAAGAATGTATTTGATCCTTGTAATATTTATAAACTTTTTGTCCTTGAAAAAAAATTCATTCCCAAACTCAAATGGCCATTTTTTTGTATTTTATGGTTTGACAGGCGTTTCTCCCAATCAAATTTGAATCCTTGTATCTACAGGGGATGTGGAACCTTTTGGTTAGATGCATCTCAACTTAGTATTTATAAAAATTCATGGAAATCCTTAACTCAAAAATTTTCCACGTGAAGGCACAGTGCTCATTTGAAGATCTACTTTTTGGTTTTGTCTTAGAGTAGCACGCTAGGAGGACACATGGAGGCTTTCATTGCTTGGCCTAGACTTAGAAAATTTTTCATACAGTTGGAGTAGTTTAGTAGAACAAGACACGTGGTGAGCTACGCTCATTTAGGGTCTCGGACTTTGGGCACCAAATTGACATTGCACCATGGAGACACGTGGAGGAACTGTGCATGTTCGGGGACCGACCCTTGAATTTCATTTTAAACAAGCATCATGATGACACGTGGAGACCTCTGCTCACTTTTCAATTTGCTTAGACTATTTAATGGCCAAAAAGAGACTACCTCAGAGCATGACATGTGGCACCTTCTATGCTGATCTTCAAGCATTTAGACAGACTTCACCAAAATAGGACACGTGGCGAGCCAACACGTTTGTTAGAGGTATCAAATTTTTGGGACTGCCTCAAGGTGCGCCATGGTGACACATGTTACAGTTTGAAAAGTCAAAGAGTTAGGAGAAGAGGGCCATCGGAGGCAACTTGGATTTTTTTCCCCTTAGGGATTAAAATTTCAAAATGTCATGCAAGCCCGATGAGGGAAAAATTCAATGTTTTTCCTTGGTCAACGGCGGAGGTGCAGGTGCACTTGTGGGAAATTTGAAAAAAATTCCTTTGGGAGAAAAGAGTCAAATGTAAAAATAGAAGTGCACGGGTCCACTCCAATCACATTTGGACACATTTGTCAGGCTTGTTTCTCGACGTGCAAAGTTGGGAGAGAAAAATGATTTTTTTTTCCATTTTTTCAAAAAGTTGTAAAAAGTCAAAGGAAGCCCCTAGGTCTGTTCTAATAGTTTGAATCTACCACATGGATAGCCCAAATTCAAAGTAAAAATAAATGGCTGTTGTGATTCTAAATCTTATTTTCTCCGCCATTTCTCTAAAACACGTCTAAAAGTGCGAGTCTCCATGATTTCTTGGTCTTTTCTACACGCCAAGCAGAGAAGTAAGTTAATGTTTATATCTAAAGTTTTGTGGGAGGATCTAGAAGGTGTGTTTCTCCATTAAAAATGGTCTGACTTTCGTGCCCGATCTGATTTTCCATTTTTCTTCTCCTGAGCATGCAAGGGGTCAGATTTGAAAGATTAGGGGTAGAAGTGGTTGGAAAGTTGAAGGAAAAGTGATCTACCAGAGAAAGGAGTTGAATATGGGAGACATTCGATGAAATCTGCCCCCTCGAGCCCCTGGAGACTTTTTGTAGATATGAGTTTGAGAATCATGCAAGAATCATGGTGAGTACTGGTGCATTAAACCTCTTTGTATTTTAGGAGGAAGAGGCTTTGTTGTAAATGCTATAAATGGCACAAATTTTTGGTGTAAATTGTTGGAAGAGGCTCTGTTGTAAATTCTATAACTGGCACAAATTTTTGGTGTAAGATGGTTGGAAGTTAGAGGTCAGAGTGCTAGAGGTCAAAGAAAACTCCCAAGAGGAAATTTTGACTAAGCTTGTCTTTTGAGAGTCCATCTGAGAAACTAGGTTATCTATTTTTGTATCAAGCTTTATTGTGTCAAGGTGGTTGCTACTATACAACCATTAACAAGCTTTGAGACTATTCTAGAAACTTTCCCCTGCTGATAGACTTAATCAAATTTGAGTTTTTTTTGAGTTGTCTTGAGAAAAATGTGTTTGTTGTATTTTTGGAACTATGCAAGTAGTTTTTCTTGTTTCTATTGCAATCTTGTATTAATATATGATTCAATAACATAGGCCTCAATCCTTGTGACATGTTTAGTGGCATCTACAATTCCATTTCTTAGAAGATATTTCATTTGGGATTCAAATAAATGATTTAAAATCAATTTTCTCTCATCTGTTGACGGAGATTATCGGTAAGCCTTTTGGGTGTACCTTATGCATGATTTGACTCAAAACTTGATGCTTTGTTAGGTTTTCTAACTTGAGCCTTCATGATAGAATCTCATAGATTGTGTGAAAGAGTGCTAATCTAGGCCTCCATTAAAGATCATATTCTAGTTGAAGAAATTTTTTAACTATTATGTGGCATTCTGTTGGTCTAACTTTCCATTTTGTAAGGTTCCTCAAGGATTTGGTGAATCTAGTTTCACCCTACCCAACCTCCCACAAAAAATTCATTTAACAACAATGAATCCTACCCATACTACCCCTGTTTGTCACGTGTATACAGTAATGCATAATCTTTGTTACCAAAACATGCAGATCCACTCAGGGTCTCAAATGTCTTTAGTAACCTTTTCCTTGTCGTGAAAGTATCTCCATGATCTGGAAGTGACAACTCGTGAGAGTTAGATCTGGTGTGTTGATCATACCTTTCCCAAGGTCCTCTCTATAAAATTTATGCAAAAGAAGGATTTATCATTGTTCTTCAACAAAAAAGAGGTTGCAAAATAGGTTCTCTTACCTTGGTTGAAAGGCACAACCTAAAATAGTGAGAATAGATCACATCCTTTTAAGGTGCTACCCACTCCTCTCAAATCCTGAGTGTTAACAAGGTAGTTAGACTTTGCCTCCCCGGCTACAAAGTGACATAAATAATTTTCTATTTTCCTCTGAGTTTCCTTTCTGATCCATGATGTTGCCCAACCTTTGAAGGAGGTTAAACTTTTTGTACCAACAGGATGTTCTGAAATAAACCTCAGGTGGTTCATCTATATCTTCTGATGCTGATGGCACCTCTAATTCCTCTATGACTGGTGGAGTCTCCATAATGTTTATATTTTATCCTTGGGTCAATCTTCCCTTATTTCAATTCCAAGTATTCAAATGCTCTTTTCTTGTGCTCAGGAATCCTAAGCAACTCAACAATTAGAACAAAAACTTTGATTTGACTTAAAACTTGGGCAATGTCATATGGGACATTCTTTGGCAAGGAAACATTAGATGGCAAGGTAGTATTGGAAGGAAAGCTAAAACACTCACTAGGTGGTATAGGATTTCTGATAGCTTGGGAATGAGGAGGGGTATAATTTTTGTTTGGAACTATAGGGATTTTTTGCAAATGTAACTTTCTTAGGAGCCTCTTTAGGAATGTTTGAAAGTATGGGAGCTTTTGGATTGTCTTGAGGCCTACGTCCCTTTGACAACCTTACTTCTTGTGTTATATTCCTTCTTTTGAGCAACAACAACATTCATCAATAATTGTCTATCTTCCTCAGATGGGATTCCTCCATCATACTTCTTTATCATTAAGGCCCTTAAATATTCAAAGTCATTATTGGGAAATTTAAAAGCTTGTACAATATCTACTTCTAAATTATGAGAGGGAGGAAGAATAAGTACCCTATGAATGTAGTCCAAAAAATTTGCAACACTCCAGACACTTATCACTTCAGTTGAAGTTGGCCCTTGTTGTGAGCTTATGGAGCAACCCACCATGCAGACATCATCATCATTATCATCATAAGGTTCTTCTTCTTCTTTCTGATCTTCCTTACATGGAGCATGGGGCATGAAACATTTATCACACCAATCAATGACATCTGTCACCTCCACAACATCAACTCTGGCAGCCAAAGGATCATGTACCATTCTGTTTTCCCTACTTTGGGGCTGCCTATTTCCAAATCAAATAGGTCCTTTTACCTATGTCATCAGATTTTTGGTGATTTGTGACCCTGTCTTGGCCTTGCTACTTGTGTTGACCTTGTGAGCTTTTCCCAATCCCTTTCTCTTCCTGGGATAGTTTATATGATATTTCCTTGTTAGCCCCTGCCAAAGTTTTCACAACTTCTTCCAAATAAGTAGCCTTGCTTGTCTGAGGTTTATCTAGGTTGATTAGTTTTACACCCTCCCTTTTTGGAGGCTTTCCAATTTCCTTAATATTGTTCTCTATTTGCAAGAGCCATGGTGAAGGCCTGCCTCAAATTAGCAGGGATTTTTGTCTCTCAAGTAGTAAGAAACCTTTTTATCAAATGCATCAGAATATTTGATCAAACATGATTCATCACATGGCCTTATCCTAACAGGAAATATCCTCAAGGTCTTGTTAAACTTGTGTTGAAATCATGTACTGACTCATTAGGATTCTTCTTGATTGTTTTCAAATTCTGTCAAAAGAAACCTAGGGTCAGTTCTATCACCATACTGCAATTTAAATGCATTTCTCATCTCTGTCCATGAATCAATTGAGTTATCTGGCAATGCTTTATTCCAGTCCCTTGCATCCTCTTCCAGAGTATGGATAAACAATCTTGATATATACATCTTCATGTTCAATCTCAAAGTATTCCATCATATTGATAAAAAGCTTTAGATGTTTATCACCAGTTATAGCATTGTTTCCTTGGAACATTGGTAGTTTGTTTCTTACATCTTGAGGAACTGCATTTGGATAACCAACCATCCCTACAAAATTTATAGGTCCAAAGGTATTTACAACAAATGGAGGTCTAGGTGGGGGAAAGGCCATGTTGTTTTGAGGAGGTGACCCTGAGAGGGGTGACAAATTGATAAGGGGCAGAGGGTCTCTGAAACAATAGGGTATAATTTTCAAAATGGATATCCCCTAAAGGCCTTGTTTCTTGGAAATCCCTATCAAAAACTGAAAATACAGGGGAAGAATGAGAAGAAAACTTCTCAAAATCAAATGAAGGATCCCCTCTCCAGTTGGAGAATTCAATTCCATAAAGAGGCTACCTGATTCAGAAGCACTTGAATAGCAATCTTCAATGATAGGCCTGATCACTTTCATCAATGGAGATCCCTCTTCTTTTCTGATGATCTCCCACAACTCTCCAAGATTTTCTTCCTTCTGATTTTTCTTTTCCTAGCTCTAGAAATAATGTCCTAGCAGGGTCCCTAGCAAAGAAAGACCTTATTCCTTCTAGGTCTTTGCAAAGGTTAGTAACAAATCTCACTTGACAGAGGTTAAGACACTGGGTATTCTTATTAAAATCAGATCAATAGGGAGTCACCACCAAGGATTTCCACTCTTAGTTGTGCAAATGCACTAAATATGATCTGTCAAATGTTTTTCAACACTAGAAACTAGACAAGGAAAGATTCTGACTCTTCTTTACTCAGATTTATCAATGAAACTTAGCGCAATAACTGTAGAAAATGGAAATATTGCACATAGAATATTTGTAACTTTGAAACTTCTTATAGGCCTAAACATAGGATGATGCCTGAAAAGATGTATTAGCACTTTGAGCATTCAAGAAGTGTTTACTAGGGTCTGAATATGAACTGTAATCACTATGTCCTTGGCAATGACACCACTTAGGTGTTGGTACCCAAATTGATTCTCCCTCAATGTCTGAGCCAGCATCACAAGTATTGATAGGAAGCTTAGAGACAGATAGATCATAATGAGTCATTTTATAGCTGGGGATGGGATCTAACTGGGCCTTTTGTCACTCAGATGTGGAGAAATGGGTAGCACCCTCAAGACTAGATTCGATCTATCCTCACTATTTTAGGTTGTGTCTTTCAACCAAGGTAAGAGAACCTATTTTGTAGCCTATTGTTTATGGAGGAGATGGAGATGTCCTTCCCTAATGAAATTTTTAATGAGACCTTGAAGAAAATATGATCAATGCAAAAAAATCTAACTCTCATGAGTTGTCACTCTAGATAGTGGAGATATTCTCTAAGCAAGGTTCAGGCCACTAAAGACATTTGGAATCCTGATTGTTTCTGCATGTTTTTGGTAGTAAAAATTATGCATTTATATACATACATGACAAAACAGGGGTAGTATGGGTAGGATTGGTTTTTTTTAAATGAATTTTTGGAGGGAGGTGAGGAAAAAATGAACTTGTTCTTCCATATTTTTGAAAGTTTTTACAAAATGGAAAGCTTAGACAACTAAATGCTTCAGAATAGCTAAAATGTTCCTTTAACCAGAATATGTGCTTCAATGGAGGCCTAGATTATAATTTTTCACACAATCTATGAGATTCTAACATGAAGGCTTGAGTTGAAAGACCCAGTAAAGCATCAAGATCTAAGCCCAGTCACGCCTAAGGTACACCCAAAGGCTTACAGACAATCTCTGTCAATAGATGAAAGAAAAGTGATTTTAAATCGTTTATTTCACTCCAAATGAAATCTCTTCTGAGAAATGAAATTACAGATGCCATTAAACTATCACAAGGATTGAGACCTATGTGATTAAGATAGATTTTTACACAAGATTGCAACAAAAACAAGAAAAACTATTTGCAGACATTCAGAAATGAAACAAACACATTTTTCCCAAGATCAACATAGAATAACTCGAACTTGATTAAATTTATCAGCAGGGGAAAGTGTCTAGAACAATCTCAGATAGCTTTTCAATGGTTGTACACTCGCAACCACCTTGACATGATCAACTTTAAAACAAAAGAGATATAAAGGATTCTAAGACGACTTCTCAAAAGACATGCTTTGTCAAATTTTCCTCTTAGGAATTTTCTTCAACCTCTAACACTCCAACCATTTGCATGATAAATAAGTGCCATTTATAACATTTACAACATACCCCTTTTCCACCCAAAAATCTAGACATTGAGTTATACCAGTGCCTACCATGATCACAATCGTGATTCCCAGAATCAAATTTGTAAAAATTCGTAAGGTGCTCAGGGGGAAGATCTCTTCGGATATCTCCTGCATTCAACTCCTTCCTCTAGAAAATCACTCTTCCTTCTATTCACCAATCACTTCCACCCCTAATCTATAAAATCTGGTTCTTTGCGTGCTCAAGAGAAGAAAAATGGAAAATCAGATCGAGCCCGATATTCAAACCATTTTAATGGTGAAAGATATCTCCAGATCTCCTCCACCAAACTTAGATATCAAAATTAACTCTCCTCTCTATTTGGCATGTAGGAAATACCAAGAAATCAAGAAGACTTGCACTTCTAGGATTGTTTCAGTAAAAATTGGGGGAAAATCAGATTTAGACTCACAATTTTCATTGATATTTACTTTGAATTTGGGCCATCCACGTGGAAGATTCAATTTAAGATGGACTTAGGGTTTTTATTTTGACTTTTACAACCTTTGAAAAAATGTAAATTTTTCACATTTTTCTCCGTGCCTCCGCCCTTGAGAAATGATTCCTGACACACGTGTCCTAAGGTGGGTCCCAAAGGAACTGTGACCAAATTATGCCATTTCACCTCTTTTTTGAAAAAGGGAAAATTTTCAAAGTTTTCCCTGCAGCTCTACCCTTGAAAAATAGGGCCTGACATGTGTCCCAATGTGTGTCCCATTGGAACCATGCTTCCTTTTTCACTTTTAACTCTTTTCTCCTAAAAGGAAATTTTTCAAATTTTCCCTCGAGAGGGTTTGCACCTCCGTCGTTGATCTTGAAACAAACCTTGACTGATCCTTTATTGGGCTTGTGGGCCATTTTTGATATTTTAACCCCTTTGAGAAAAGAGGCAAAAATTTTAAGTTCCCCCTGATGGTCCACTTCCCTACCCCTTTTGAATTTTCAAACTGCCACGCATCACAATGGCACACCTTGAGATAGTCCCCAAAATTTGAGACCTTGAAAGAGTGCATGGGCTCGCCTCATGTCCTAGCCCAAAAAATTTGTTTGAAGGCTTGAAGCTTAGTGGAAGGTGCCATGTGTCAGAGTTTGAGACAATCTCCTTTGGCATTAAAAAAGTCCAAGTAAAATGCAAAGTGAGAGGAGGCCTCCAAGTGTCCTCCTGGCACTTCTTTAAAATGAAACTCAAGGGCCTGGTCCCCAAACATGCGTGGTTCCTCCACGTGTCCCAAACCTCCCAAAACCTTTTGAAAAATGACTAAGTATGGGAAGAGCTTGGTAGAAGCTTCCACATGTCTTCATGGTGTCAATTTCAAAATGGTGCCCAAAGTGGAGACCCTGAATGAGTGCGGGCTCGCCACGTGTCTCTCTTCCGCCAAACTATACCAACTACATAAAAATTTGTCTAAGTCTGGGAAAAGTAGTGGAAACCTCCAGTGTCTCCTCTTAGCAAACTTCAGGATGGTGCCCAAAGTGGAGACCCTAAATGAGTGTGGTCACCACATGTTTGTGTTCTCGCCAAACTGTACCAGCTGCATAAATTTTTTTCAAAGTCTAGGTAAAGCAGCGGAAACCTCCACGGATGTAACTTCAAGGCCAAACCCAAAAGTGAAATTTCAAATGAGCTGCCGTTCCTCCACGTAGACCAGTTTTCAAGTTGAGATGATTTATAAAATTATGAAGTACCCCATCGAGCCATGTCCAACCAAAAGAGGCCACATTCCCTGTCAGATACAAGGATGCAAATTTGATTGGGAGAAACACCCATCAAACCATCGTAAAATGTAGAAAAATGACCATTTGAGCTAGAAGATGAAATTTTTTCGAAGGATAGAGGATTTAGAAATGTTACAAGGCTCAAATATGTTCCTTAGAAGCTACATCCAATCATTTTTCTTCAAGTATTTAGGGAAAAAATGACAAGGGAAGCAAATCCTGACTATGAAAGACAGAAAGAATGAGGGAAAGCCAAGTTTTTAGATAAACAGAGAATGGGAGACCCAAATTATAGACCTTTTTAGAGAGACAGAGAAACAAGGAAACACAAATGGACCCATACGTGATCTTTGACCTAGGAACAAATTAATTATGGCAACAAAATGAAAGCAGAGAATTCCAAGGCACAACATGGGGGAATAAAATATAACAAAGGCCGTAAATCAATAGGTTTCAAATGTAAAATGGGGTGAGACTATTTTGAGCACCAACACCTACACTTGTCCCTGCAACCAAATGACAAAGAAAAAATACCAATGATGGCCATCTACACAAGTAGGTATAGGCGTAGAGGAAAATGATAATAATATCATGTCATGATTTGCACCAGTGTCAAGTGCCTGTGTATCCCCCATCATATGTCGGCCCACTGACAGGCTTGATAAATTGAATCTGTTCTAGTCAAAACTAACTTCAAAAATTGGTGAGTGGAAATCTAAATATATGTTAGATGACCTTTAAGGTGATCATCCACTCACCTATAACTCCAGGTATCTATAAAGTGTTCTATTATACATCCTAGTAAGTTAATAGATCACACAATAAATGGCTAGCTGAAACTGCAATCAATATGTTTCTATGATGTCCTATAGATCCCAACCTTGTTAAATAGGTATCTCTCATCCTAATTCAATGCCTCCATCAACAGGAAACCAATCACACTTCTTTGGCCATGTTCAAAATTTTATATACTTCAAATTGTGTTGTCACTCCCTCACAAATATGAAACAAGAGAATTTACAATTTTCTAGCATGACAACCATACCATACTTGTGCCAAAAGTTTAAAATTTTACCCTTCTGAGGTACCCCAGGTCTACTCAGTCAATCCAATGACCTCCCATTTTATGTTAACTCATACCCATAAGTGAATTAGGAAATTCAATTCAACATCCACATGTGCTTTTAGGAACTCTTAAAAAATGCTATTTCCAGGAAGTGTTAGGAAGAGTTGCCATTAACCTTCCCAATGCTGATGCAATCCCCTTAAGAAAGGAAAAAAGGAGAAAAAACCAACATGGAAGTGAATTTAACCCATAAACAAAAACCATGGAATTTATTTTGGAATATTTAAGAAATATTTTAAGGAGTTGGGTCAGTTTCATCGAAAACCAGGTTCACATGCCTAGGTAGTGCACAAGGTCAAAAAGAGCTTCTAACCTATCAAGAAGTGATTATGGGATGCTATGTATGAAGTTAGGAGAAAAACAAGAAATATTATTAAAGGTAACTCAAATACCTAAAATATGGTGAAATCATATTTTTCACAAAAACATTGGCGCAATAGGTTTATATTTCAGGTTTTTTCTAGGATAAATAGTGTGGGAGGTATCATGATCACAACTCCACATTCTCAGAGCATAAATAGAGGAATCAAGTAGTTGAAACTCCCACCATTGGATTGATAAGGCAAAGTTTTAGTCTAATATCATATAAAATGTTTCCAAACATTTCCACCACGAGCTTAATTTCTTACCGTTTTAAGTTGCTCTCAACGAGTGTTCTCGGACTTAGTGAAATTTTAGTGAGGACATGTGTCAGCTCTAGGAACCTAGAGAAATTTAATTTCCCATTCATCCCTTAAGATAAGGGACATTAGAGACACAAAAAATTATTTAACCCCAATAATCTCTCTTATCACACATAGAACCTTAGACATCGCCAGTTCGGCCCCCAGGTGTTTGTCAGAGGCTCATTCCCTCAATCGCTCATATCATGCCAAGTGGCACAACAAGGTGCATTGTTAAAATTGATGACCCTTATGTCCATTTATAAAAGGGACACGTGAAAACACGTGACAGCCCCTTTAAGCCATCAGGTCAACCATATGACCTTTTTTCTGTGATAAATTTCCAACCCCTAAGAGAGAGTGGAGCCAAATGCTTGACTGTTAGATTTACGCCAACTTTCGTCATGGAGGAACATCAAGAAAATTGATTTTCCTTTTTTCCTTTAATTATTAATGGATTTCAAGGACATTAAAATGTTCCCAACCCAAGGTATGGGTCCTGGTTCCTTATATGATCAGCTTCCATCCCCTAGGTGATTTTCTCCATATTTTTAGCCCAAACACTCCACTGTTAGATTTCCACCAACTGTCGGTGTGAGGTACGTAATGAAATTTTATGCCCTTTCATCCCATAATGATTAAGGGACATAAAGGGAAAAAATATACACCCCACGTCTGAAGATATTTTTTGAATTGTTTTAAAGCTTATACTTAGCTTTATATTCAAATCGCTTCTTCTTCTTAACAATTCTATACCTGTCATAGCTCTGCTCATGTTTGCACACAGTCCACCATTTCTACTCCTAACCGGCCCTACCAATGCAACAAAACCCTAAAATCCATGAAAACATATAGGTCTCAGAAGAACGATTGATCAAAAGAGCCGAAGGATCAAATAACAGAAGAGAGAAACAAAGAAATTTATCAGAAAACCCCATTGCCATGAAATGAAGATTCAAACATATCTTTCTAACCCGGTGCATGAAATGAAGAAATGTATTCTATTTTATTCTTCAATATAAAAGGCCATTAAAATATTACCTTTAAGTCCTCCTTCCACAACAAAAATTACTTGGAGGGAAGAAATATCCCTCTCGTCATAATGAAGACAAAAATGAGATTTCCTGTCAAACTGGTAGTTAGTTCGAATAGAAATTTCACCATTGGAACAAGAAATAAAATCCCATAGCAAAATTTTTTATTTTTGTCACAAACGGATAAGAAAAATAAACCTGTAACTTTCAAGTTCCATCAATGGATGTCGTGTCCAGATAGATATGGTAGATTTCAGAGGGGGGATATTGGGGAAAAAACTATATAAAAAACATCATTCCTCTGTGATCTAACCACTAGAAGATCACTTTCTAGAAATAGTAGGTCTTTTACATAGGGGAGTGTTATTTTGGGAAAGTCACCAACTGAAGAACCTGCAAAGGAGGTAGTGAACACAAAAGAGTTATTGCACGAAAAACTCATCCAAATGGTCATCTTGGTGAAAGATTGAAAATTACTAAAAATAGGAAGTGGTCTCATAGTAACCTAATAAAAATAGTAAATCAATGCAGAAGGTGAGGGGAATGTAGGGTGAAAGGGGACTTCAAGTTACACTATATAACTGAGGTTCGATGGAGCTAATTTTTCATATTTACTAAAAATAATATGTTACTTTTTCAGAGAAGCCATGAAGTACAAATGAACTAGAAAAAATCTGACGTATCCTTTCACTTCTGAGTATGGGATATAAGACAATGATGTCTCATATATGGACCTTAGTGATCTAAGTTCTTGCATGACGGCGAAAGAAAGAGGGAAAATTAAGGATAAGGTAATCATAAGAGAATTTTTCAATACAGCTGCAGGACTCCCCATGTATGTACAAAGCCTTGAGTTTGTATCAGCTTGCTCACACCACTATGAACCTGAAATATTAAAAATTCGAGCAAACAATAGTATAGAAATGGAGATCATCAGTACCAAAACCATCTCACTTGCTCTACAAATCCCAACATCACCTAGGATGGTTGTCATCTCAAAAGCAAGGGCCTTATATGATTAGGAAAAGATATATGCATATGTGTAAGGGGTTGCACTTGGATCATGTGTATGAAGATAGGGAGAAATCTGTTAAGGATTCCCAAAACCCTTTTGAGGTGTGACTTTCATGAGGGATATTAAAACACAATCACCCTCCTCAATAGGGTGATGGGAGAATCAAATATGAGAGACTTCCAAGATTGGATGGATGTTATCATTTTGAAAGTGACTGACGGAAAGCAAACAATTTACTTGGGATAGATAATTAGTTATAAGGTGCATCTATAATAACTTCATGTGATCATGACAAAGAGGTTCCACCTGAATTCTTACATATTTTATCTGCTAGCTAGCGCAAGATCATGCTCAAAGGATTGGCTCTCGTGAAAAATATTGCTGCTAATATGCTCACATTCAAAAGACTTATGTAGTTGGTGATGGACGAAAGGTATAGGAACTTTGTTCATGTGAATGATGCATTCATGATGTATGTGGTTCAAACCTTAAAGGGTGATTTGGAGGCTAGGATTTCGCCACGAGTGGGATCCTTAATAAAAAAATGGATCTTACATCATCTAATTATTAACCTTATTCTACCTGTGACTTACCATCTTCAACCAAACTCTACTAAGGTTGTGCGAGTACCTTAACGACTAAAATGTACTTTTTGAGATTTGCATGAAGATCATAGAGCTAAACAAGAGGTTCAAGAGCAAGAAAAAAAGGTTAATCTCATTTGTTATCTCTCTCTACGTATTCACATGCAATAACGCAAATGATGCATCTAATCTAGAGGCTTCCTTCACTCTTTTGAATTTTACATTCCTATACTGTCAGGCCCAATTTTGACATTCGAGATGATCATGAATATTTCCACATTCCAGAGTTACATCTTGATCCAAAAATCCAAGGAATATTGGGAAAATTGAATTGATGAATTTTAAATATAGGAAAATGATCATATGAGGATTAAAATCAATGAAATTAAGAAATTCAAGGTATCTTGGTATGAAGATATTTTGCAGAATGGTGGGGTGGAGATGTATGATCCTGAGTATGTGGCTTTCAAGGTCTCTCCATTACTTCAAGTCAATTGGTACGTCCATGAATCAGGAGACAAAAAGGGATGAATTGAGAAGGTGATTAGGAGAACGATGGACTAGATCTAGAGGGGAGAGAACCATGATCATCAAAACATGAGGCATGCCAATAAGTTCGAAATGGGCCTCTGGGAAATCATCTTCAAAAGTCATGGAAGTTTCCTCGAGTTCAAGGAATTATTGAGCAAGTTATAAACGAAGATCAATAGAATTGGAGAATTCTTCTCATGGAAGGTCACCAAGGAAATCTAGGGTGGAAGAAGGATTAGTTACCATAATGCAAAAAGAAGATCCAGTGGCAGAAACACAAGTAGAGGGAGAACACATAGTTCAAGACCTAATCATCAATCCACCATAGGAGGCCTTACCTCTTTTTAACATCCAATGTCTCCCCCATCCAAGATGTGACTCCTCTTCTCGACAAGGGAATGGTTAATGCACTTCTCGTATAAATTGATTTTGATGAAATGTTCTTGTGGTTATAGGAAACGATTGCACCTGACATCCACACTATTCAACAATTGGAATACCATGACTTATTAACAATTACCTGACTGGTTTGGAGTTTGGAAATTTCCATTTTATTTAATAGTGGGTTGGTAGTTGGAATTAGATACATAAACTTATTTATAAATTTTTGTCTTTTGTTCGGTCTCCTTTTGGATAGGGGGGCCAACAAAGGTAATAAATTTTTGCGATTGCAATTTTAAGTAAAAAATCTCAGGGAGTTCAAGTACTGAGGAAGCCATTGAATCCAACTATCAAAACCCTTGTTCTACATCTGAAGGAGGATCTAAACCAAATGGTTATGGGTGTTGAGGAGGATTACAACAAAATTTGCCTCATATGTCATTTCAATCAATTTTGGCCAATGTTGTCTCAACTACATGAATGGATCATAGAAATATGGAGCTAAACATTAAGGGTTTTGTTGAACTCTACCCATGCTCTAGAGCATAAATTATTATTTTTTATTCTTGAGAATTTGTTCAATTTTTTAACCAATTATATTGGGTCTAGGCTTATAATGGCCTAATAAAAAACCCTTGGTATTCCTCATTTGATCCATTAAAATATTCCTTTAACATGTTACCTATTTTGGTCATAGTCTTGGGCATTCACCTTTAATTTTAGAATGAACATTTCGTCAAATCCATTGGGAATAATTTAGGGGATTTTTAAAAATAAGATGATGTTAGTGCCCACCTTTTGCATAATATGTATGCTTGAATTCTTGTGGATTTAGATGTTTCCTTTAATCTCCCTGAGAAGAACAACCTGTAGATTTGATACATGATTTGATCTCAATGGTTGGATTACAACATACTAGATTTTCATTCTCATAGATTCTTTGAAACTAGTCACTTTATCGATGAATTTTTTCTCTCTAAATGTAAAATCATATCTAAACTATATTAGTGGAATGATTCTCTCCCTTCAAACTTGAAAATCTATTGTACATCTAATTAGACTGATTATACTTATTCACTAGTTTTAGAAAAGTGACCTTCTAGGGTTGAATCTACTCCTTTTATGGATGTGATTATTATTCAGGTGCCTCCTCTTGATACACATCTTCTTACTCATATTTCTTGGGTCCCTATAAGAACGTTTATGGAGTGTGAATCCCCCTCGTCCCTTGATAAGTTATTATATAGGCCCACCAAATCTGCTGAAGTTTTTCTACTATGCGGTTGTGATTCTGTTGAGGATTTTAACAAGGAAGAGTGGAAGGCTATCCAGAAGAAAAAATTCTTCTAATTTGTACTCATCCCCATTGAAAATAACCCTTAGATATCAAAATTCTTTGGGCTTATTTTTGGGCCTTGTTTTATTCTATTATGGGTGTTGTTTCTTTATATTGTTATGGGGTTGTTTCAACTATTTTGTTGTTATTTTTTTGGATCTCGACTGGTATTTTCTATTTTGTTCCTTTTGGTATTAACTAATATATGTTGTTTATTGTACTTTTTGTTTATGGGTAGGGTATTAGTAAAAAATACTTTATTCTTATTTAAAAAATATTGTTCTGGTGTGTTATAATCGCATGCAGATAGATTCACGGCTGAGTCTAACATCTTGTAACCTTATTTGTGTTTTTGTATGCTTCCTTTCTTACATTATCGACGTATTATCAAATGAGTTTGATGTCGTTAGTATATAAGTTTTCACACATGCAATATATTTCAATAGTGTGTTGGGGACAAGGTCCATCCTCAATGATGAGTGAGATCTCTATTATTGAAAACCAAATTTTTATTTACAACTATACATTTAGAATAGTGTTTTTATGTGTTTTGGGGTTTTATGGAAGAAAATAAGTAGATGGGAAGAAATAAATAAAAATGATTGAATTTAATGTATGGGAAAATGAATAAAAGTGAGAATATGTACATGCAATATTAAGAAAATATAGATCATAAACTCATATACACCTTAGAAATAAACATAGTAAATGATATTTGACCAAAAGAAAACATATCCATAGAGATTATAAGTTTTCAATTTCAACAGAAATAAGAATAAAAAATGCCTAATAAATGAAACACATATAGGATACAAATCTCTCCATAAATTCTCCTTTATTCCTTTTTGAACAAGAACGCAAAGTTTCTTACTATTTCTATACAAAACCTTTACAAATGAGCTCTAACTTGCTTTTACAACCCAAAATTTGATTAAAAATTGGTTATGGTTTTCATGACATCACTTTAAGGGATAATTAAGTCACATTGTAATGTATAACTCTATTGCAATAAAGTGAAGTCACTTTATTAAAATAACACATCTTCATCACATAAGTGACCTAATTATAATTATTTATTACAATAATAAAGTGGGTAAATATGGACTCCACATGGATAATGACATGGCTAAGTAAGATACTGACACATGGATTCACTATGACACTTAATATTAGTTCCTTACCCATCGGCCCAAGAATATTCCAATATTACTAGTAGGAGAAATGAACTTAGTTGTTATTAAGGGAAATGACAACAAAAAAATGAAAATATTATTAAGAGAAACTTGGATCTACACATCTAGACATTTTAAAAAATTTGTACTTTTAAAGTGAATCAAATTACTTTGGCTCTTCAAGAAAGATGTGAAGCACAAGGAAAGTTTCCCAAATGACTTATACTTCACAATTTTTATGAAGAAATGCTTAAAATTACACCATTCTCACTTCCATTTTGAATATTAAGTTCTAGAGTTTGATGATTTTATCAAGTGAATCAGGACCAAAACTTACCGAAGAAACATATTGATTTTTGACAAGATTGGAAAATTCCTCCTCTAGAAGCTACACTAAGCTCTTTTGATTGTGTCCATTGACAAAAATGCAAGGGATGTCCTCATTGATTTCTCAAATGACACAACTAACTATTTTTGTTTTATCTTTTACATCATCAAATTGAGCTTGAACACAAATCAACACCATCTTTTTATATTTGGAAAAGCTCATCCTCTCAATATGAAGACCAATATGATTGAAGTATAGAATTCCCTCATTGACAATAGATTAGAAACCCATTTTTGTGAGTTATTGAGTATTTGGAGAAATTATTTTGGGTTCTTGTTTTAACTTTGAAAGAATCTTCAAAATAAGGATAAAATCCAGTTACGAATGGAAAAAAAATTTATATATAGGGTAACTGGTGAGTTTTTGGTTGGGGTCCTACCTAGGAACAAAAAAGGCCTAAAACTCCAAACAAAACCTTAAACAAAAACTAGAAGAAAAAGATGAGAAGCTACCCAAAAGTGAAAGAAACAATTAGGAAGGTGAAATTTTTTTCTTTTGGTAGGACTTTTTCTTACCATACACCATTTTCTAACCATCTAAGATGTACTAAACAAGAAGCATAGCTTTAAGAGATTTAAACAGCTGATACATACTTTTCATTAAATAAAAAATATGGGGAACCTTTTCCTTAGTTACCTCACTAAATTTTGGGTTAAAATTTTTGTTTGGATGAATATATACATTTAATTTTTCCTTGTTTCCTTCAACTTAAATTAATCTAAGTGTATTTTTAGGAAATTAGTCAACTAATTCCTCCAAATCATCATTTTAGTTTAAATCTCCCTTAACATCAAAAATAAAATGATAGGTTAATGATTTTTTCCACTAAGTGGCTCTTTCAATTTTTACTCTTTACCATCACACAATCAACAATGAAATGTCCTAAAGTAAAACATCTTCTACATCTAAAAGGAAAACCTTCATAATCAAGAGGTTGGGTCTAAGTTCTATTTTGAAATTTAAGCTGAATGTTAGTAGGTAGATTCTTTGAGGTATCAAGCTCAACAAGAATTCAGGAATAGGTTGTATGGGTGAAATCAGTGGTATGGGAGTCAAAATTTAAAATATTTCCCATAACATTTTGAATGGAAAAAAGACAAGGAGGGTTTAAAAATTACATCTAGGTAAGTGAGGAAATCTAATCGATACCAGTTTGCAAGAAAAAGATTCAATGGTTGGATTAAATGAGGGGAACCACAGTTTCATGACAATATAATGAGATTGACATGGCCAGAAAGTTCTAAGATATAGTATCCTTATCAACCATCAAATTAAAAAGAACATTAAAAGTTCCCCTTACATGATGAGTATTATCTAAGATACCACCTAGAATAGGGATCCAATGTGTTGTGATATATTCATGAAGGACTAGAAGGTTGGGGCAAAAACTATTGAATCTAAAAATCAGGGCATGATTATGGTAGAAGGTATCAGATTCAAGCACCTGATCTCCAAAAGTAACACTAGGGATATTGGTAGCATGTACCAGGTAACCATGGATCTTATGATATATTTTCATTACTTCATCAATCAATTCAAAACCATGCATCATCACATTATCGATCCACGAATTAGTTATAAAACCCATATTATTTATCTATTTTGATAATATAAGGGCCTCTTGATCTAGAACTGCCGCTACAACAGGAGTCTGTATAGTGGAATATATTGGATTGATTAAATGTTCGATGTATGAGATTTACTACCGATTTTATTCTTAAAGTTTTATATCCTAAAGCTTATATTTCTCCATCCGTTATAGAACCATATCAAAAAATTCATGAGCCCGAGATGCATCATTTTCCATGGTTGATTTGTGAAGCATCACTCTAGAGACTTCATACTCCTTGACAATCATCTCTATTTTATCTTTATCCATAACCAATGTTGTTATGTCAGCATATCAACCTCCATCATCATTGACTACAAACTTTGTGATGAATTTGGATATTTGAGGAGGGTTAGAATTAGTAAATGATGCAATGACCTCAAGATTAATTATAACTATTTTTACTACCCACTTACACATTTTGATATCTCCATGAAGCTAATAAGGAACTCTTATCTCTCGAAAGTGCACCCTATTGAGAGATGACTACAAGTGTTCTAAGCTTACTCTGGATCTCTCACTGTTGTAGATACAATGGAAACACATCATTTCTATGGGGTATACCTATTATTGAGGTGAGCCTTTGGTGTCAAGACGGGTTGCTTTTTGATGTATCCTAAACTATTTTTTAGTGGTTTTGAGGGTAAAAAATGATTATAACTGAATTGAAAATTGGGGTGATACACCAAACTTATTGACGAATTTGACTAAGTATATGCAACATCAATTTTAGAATGAAATTTGGATGCAAAAACTAATAGTTTTCATAAGTATATTAAGGAGAAACACTTTTTGTATTGAGGGAATGAGTCACAACAATATAGGAAGATAAAAATGTGCACTAATATTATGTAGAAATTACTAAATTTGCAGCAAGGTAAGATGATTAATCATGGAATTCGAAACTCATAAGAATTAATGAGATATACACACCTATCAAGGAAGACCCCCAATTGGGGTATGGAAACTAAAAAACAACCAAATAGATTTTAGTTCCACCTATAATAGAGGGGTCGGTAGGACAACATGATGGTAGAATTGGCCATAGTTTTTGTTGGGATGGTAGGTCAGTCCCCCCTATCCTCCCCTATGTATAGATTCTATCAGGCCCTCTATATTGATCCCTAATTGATAACAAGAAGGCTTATAATTCTATCTGGGAGGAGATCAAGTGCCACCCTCATCCCCAGTTCTCATCTTGTGTATTCGTGTTATCTTATAGATAAGATGCTGAGGGACATAACTCATTCAATTTAAAATAGAATGCTCGCAATCCTTTTGAGTTATTAGAGCAGAAAATAGGTTCTCCTGCAAAATATAAGGGCTATATTTTACCCCATATATAGAGAGAGGGGCCAGGTAAAGGTCTAATTTGATTCTCTATATTAGGAGGGGTGGGGGAGGGATACCTCTATCTATCCATCTATCTAGATAGCCAAGCCACCATTACAAATGCCAATGTCCCCATAACAGTACTTGTTATTTTTGTGGAAAGAAACATAGCTATGAAGAGTGCTCGGGTTTATATGAATATTTGAGCAAGAATCATAAATAGGAAAATAAGGGCGTAGGGATGGTTAGAATAAATTGTGCCATGGAAAACCAATGGATGCCAAAGTTAGCAACGAATCCTAAGTTGGTACTATTATCTCTCGAAAGTGCACCCAACAAAGAGATGGCAGCAGGTTCTCTAAGTCTGCAAAGATCTCTCTCTCTCATAGATACAATGGGGACACCTCAGGTCTGTGGGTATACCTATTTTGAGGTGAACCTCTGGGGTTAAAAGGCCAGTTCCTTATTGGTGTTCACTAAAATGTTTTTGGGGATTTTTAGGGTTAAGAGGTGACTGAAAATGAAATAAATACTAAGGTGATACACCAAATTTGGATGAAAACTTGACTTGAGTGGAATACACAACTGATTTGTGAAAAATTCTTTATGTGCATTAACTAATTTGTACTTTCTCTAGAAAATAAGGGCAAAGTACTTATTTTGTACTGAGGGAAGTTCACAACAACACTAGTAAGCTAACATGCACAATGAAATTTAGCAGAAAATAGTAGATTTACAACAGGGTAAAGTGATTAATCAGGGAATATTGATTCACAAGACTAATACTGGCATACACAAGACTGCAAAATAACTTGGAAAGGCAAAGAATAATTCACACTCAGAGGGAAAAACTGGTAGAAATTGCTTCAGTACTCATATCAAAAGTTCTCTGTGGAAAGTTCTCTTGAAAAATCCCCCCCCCCCTTTCTGTGCTTTGCAAGAGCACACAATATATAGCAAAAGTTCACCCCCTTCCTAAAAATAGCCTAAAGGCTGTACTCACCCATGCATCCTAATTTTATCCTTTATTTAATAATAAATAAAGGAATAAAATAATACAACTAAAGCATGTAGTAAAATTAGGCATTATCAGCCTTAGATACAATATAGTCAAACTGAAGTTGACTGTTCTATTTTTAAGAAAGAAAGGTGAATAATTTGCTAAAATTACAAATTGCTTGCTAGGTAAGTCTTCCTCCTTTGCACATGCAAATTCATCATCTTCTCCATTTATGTCCTGTTGTGAAGGCATGCAAAAATCATCTCTTGTGTGTAGGAAAAAAGATGCAACCTTAGCCATATTTGCAAAATTAAGATGAAGTGGGGACCACCTTCTTTGCTGCACATGTTCTGAATTTCCTTCTCTCCTCTGGATAGTCACAAAAGTGACACTTGCAAATTTTGTTTGAAACCCCATGTGGGGACCACCTTTGGTTTTGAGATGCTGCCACATTGTGGACTTAGGCATAAGCATGTATATAATATAAAGGGGTTTACCATTTTGGCTAGCCCACCATGCAATTTGATTCACCACCTTTAGACCCCTTGGCACATAATACAATTTTTCACCTTTTTGGTGATCATGGCATATAATACTGTTTTGATTTTTGGAGGCATGGACTATAGTTCAGACTTTGTAAAGTCTCCTGCAATGATTAATTGATTTGGTCCACGTGGGCTAGCCCCTCTCCATGATGACTCGACCCTTTCATGGTCATAGGTGGTGGAAACCCTAACTGGGCTTGTGTTTACTTGGTTTTTGACGAGCTCTGCTGAGGCCCTTCATCTTTGCTTTGGTAGCACCACCACCGTTTATCTTCTAACTGGGGGTTAGGGTCTGTCCTTGGCATTTAATATCGGTCGGTGGCATTTAATTGGGCTCTATCACCTTGGAACCAGTGTGGGATAATCACCGTTCGATCTGGCACTTGGCATTTGATGGGTCGTTGATCCTTAACCGTGGGTTAGGGTTTTGTAACCCTTGGTTCGAATGCAAGGTTTATACTTGCGAGCTCACATTTGCTCACTTCATTTGATTTTTTCACTTTGCGGGTGAAGCCCTGAAATTTTTTTGCTCGCTCTGTGATTATGATGAATGCTTGGAGATTTGATGGTTTTCGAGCTTGCATTTGTTGTTCCTAAGCCTGTGACACCATTGATACTTGACTGTTGCATGCATTTTTTGAAGGATCTGAAGGTATTTTATTTTGTTTTTTGGTTTCGTAGCTCGGCCTTCCTTTCGGTATATGATCTAAAGATCATTTTCATCGTTTATTTTCTCTGTATCTTCTGCATGGAATGATAAATCCTTGTTTTCTTCTGGTTCTCTGCTTTTGGTAGCTAACGAGCTCAACACGAGCCTGTAGAAGGAATTTTCCACCATATTTTTCTTGTCTGCTCATTTCCTCCTTGGGAAATGGTGAGTTCCAACACTGTTTTTCTTTTCCTTTTGCGAGCTCGGGTTTTATTTCCTGTAACCCTGAATCTTGGAAAATATTGGTTATAATTTTTGTTGAATGGAAATGCTTTGTGGGTTCAGTTTTTTCTGACTTTAAAACTCAAGCTCGAGTCTTACTTCATTGCATTTGTAAGGGAACTCCTTCTGTACTCGGGTTTGATATTTAACTTGTAAATCTAGCTCATCATTCAGAATATTGACCGTTTACTCTTCAACTCAATATTTGAACTCTATTTCGTTTTATCTACCTATGGTAGATGCACACTTGTAGTTCATGAACCCTTTCTTCATTCTGTAGAAGTAAAATGATTTGTCCTTAAGTAACTTCCTCCCTTAGATACATGCTTGTATTGTTGAACTCATTTCTGAAAGTGTAGTGAGGGAACCTCACTCCATAGCATTATTTTGACAATACTTCTTTGCAGACCTGTAATGGTATTTGGAAATGTTGACTGTTTTGGCTTTTCCATCATAACATGTCTGAACTCTGTTTTGGCTCCTTTTCCCTATAAATGTATACTTGGAGTTTGTAATTTGCTCCTTCATTATGTAGATGCATACTGATTTTCCTCTTGTGGGCTTCTGGGAATGCATCTTTGAATTGTTGTTGTTGTTTCTGAGCTATATCTGTAAATGAAAACCTAGTATTAATAGTCCACTTCTTCTGTGATTCATTTACTTTGTGATGTAATGAAAAAATACTTCCACTTCTGAGCTTGGGCTTTGTAAATCACTTTCCATTTCTGGCAGTTTGTAAATATTTTCATTTCTGTGCAAAACTGGTAAACTTCAACTAAGCATTTGTAAACTTGAAAATAAGTACTCCCATTTTGGTTGCAGACTCGTATCTTTCCTTTTCCTCTTAGCCACTGTAGATGCAATCCATTATAATTTGGCTGTAGAAGCTCCTTAGCACTTGTCAAATTCTAGTGTTGGATATTCACTTCATCTTTCTTGTAGATGCATACTATTTTGTTGAAACCATTTAACTGTAGATACAGTTTGGTATTTTAAGCTTCCTTCTTAGACTTGACTTGTTGATCTGCTTCTGGAAGGCATGCTTTGGTTGAACACTTGCTGAGCTTTGTATTTACTCCTTCTAGTGGAAGATGAATTCTATCTTGTGTATTCTGCAGCTTGACACTTGCATTCAGAATGATTTTCTAGAAGTTATATGTTGTTTATTTGTTGCAAACATGATTGCATACTTTCTGTATAATGAAATAAATATTTCTTTTCTGGAAAATGAAAGAAAATACTTAGTTTCTTTTCTGTAATGGCACTTCACTTTCCAGAAGTCATAGTAGCAATTATATTTCATTTTTTTGCATTATTTCTCAATTCTGTTTTTCTAGAAAAGTCCATTTTGCAAGGGGAAACTATGGCAAATTTTTCTAGAATCCTTCTCTCTCTAGATTCTTATGATTTGTTCATTCTGAAAAAGATATAACATCTCCTTTGCTTGTCTGATTACTTGAATAAGCTGTCCATGCTAGCTTTACTTGATTCATTGCAACTTCTAAAAATCTGTAAAGTAGTTGCTCTTTGATTCACACTTGAATTTGGAAATTAAAAAGGGACTTTTGATAGCTGTAGCATGATGAAAATCTAAGAATACCTATATGTTTCATTTGATCATAATATCAACTTAGAAGTGATGAAACATGTATTTTTCTTGATTTTTTTATTCCTTTTGAAGCTCAGATAGCTTAGAAAGCAATGTAGTAGCAAAAAAGCATGTGTTTTCAATTCTGTTTTAAATCAAAAGTCAATTTTACAAGGGGAGACTCTGGCAAAAAATTTTCAAAATCCTATTTTTCTCTCTCCTTTTCCAGATTTTTGATCCTGATTTGCAAAAATATCTCTTTCTTGACTCATTCTGATGCTTCTTTCTTCTGTAAACCATCTGAAAATGATATTTGTCTTCATTCAGTAGATGCTTCCTTCTTAAACAGTTAAACTGATTTTTATTTAATGTTGCAACCTGTTCCTGCAAAATTCAAAAATGAGTTAGAAATAAATAGGCTTTTTGGCCTCTCTTGTATCCATGTGTTTTATTTCTTCTTCTTTCCTTCTTTTGCAACTGTTTCTTTTACGAGCTGCTTCAGATTCTGCTTTTCTAAATCAATCCTTAGCTTCTTTGATCTTCTCTTGCTACTCATTTACTTTATGAACTCTACCTCTTCTTTTGCTACTGCCAGCCCATCTGTATCTCTTTCTCATCTTGTGTCATGCATTTCTGTATTCTTTTCCTTCAAGTACCATTAGATGCATTGAACTTAGAATATGTATTTGCTTTAGAACATGAGTATTGGAATAACATTGTACCCTGAGCTCAATTTGACAGATACTTCTCTTGATTTGCAGGTATTAGGAGATGGAGATGGAAGTGGAAGATGAGAGAGTTGAGATGGAGATGGAGATGATGCAGAGTGGGGATAGAAGATGAAAAGGCAATGATGGGTTCCTTTTTACTCCTCTACTCTTGTTCTTTAGCACATGCAGTATTCTCATTTCCATGTATATGATGAGTCACTTAGTCATATCCCATGGCTTGTGTGGGAAAACTTATGATCTCTTATGAATAAAGCATTAAATTGAAATAATGAGTTGATTATCTCTTTCTGCATTCAGTTTTCCTTTGATTGTACAATGATGTAGGCAACTCAATATCTCAATAAAATGAATTAACATAAGGGATAATCTTAAATGAATACCTATAACTTCAGCAAGCACTCTTTGAATGAGATATGTCTCCTTGTATGTTGTTTGACTGCATTAGCTTCCATTCTTCATTTTGACTCCTTCCTGCTACTTACATTTGGACACTATTGTCACTATTTGTTTGTCAATATTTTCTTGACGTAAGTAGTAGGAAAGGAGTCAATTGATATCTCTTATGACAGCATAGATGAATGCAATCTCATTAATCATAACAAATTTAATGAATACAGAGCAATAAATCTGATAGGCACACAGATAATAACTGTGAATCTGATTGTCTGAAAACTACCACTATGTCTACTGTTCCAAAACTATACACCTTACATACTCTACAATCAGGTGTCTTCATCAAGATAACATAGCTGTCCTTCGGGGCTTGTGTTCTTTTGCTGAGGATATTCATGAAATTGGAGACTATGTGAGTTGTTACGTTTTATAACAGCACACATAGCTACAGATTTCACTTAATCTCTTTCACAAATCAGTAGTAACAAAATAATATGATGTAAACTCCCTTAGCTTAGGTATACTTCACCAAAGCTATCCATCGTAACAAAGTTTCGAGTTGACCATTTTTGCACAAGTGCAAAAATTGTCAACATTTCTGGTGATCCTGTGGGGAAAGCTTCCTGCTAGCTTGTAGACTAGTGCCTTGCTCTTGTCCATTGGGTATGGAGTCCAAATATGTGACCAAAATCTGCCCTTTTTCTGAAAGGTCCAACCCTTTCATAACAACTAAAGCTGGGAAAATATCTGGAAAACCAGACCACGTGCACGAATGCACTTATTGAAAATAAAGAATGATGCAATGTGCAGAACTGCACTTATTGAATGGGAAATCCTATTCTAACCAATCACTGTAAGATTTTCAATAACAGTGTTTAAGAAACATACCATTCACAGGAATGGGAAGTTCCTCTCCATTCAACTTAGAAAGTTGAAAAGCATTGTGTTCTTTGCAAGCTGTATATCATGTAAGGACCACTCCAGAGTGTATCAAACTTTGAGTGTCTTCCTGGCTTAGCACGATCAGCATCCCATTTCAACACAATATCTCCTTCATTGAAGATTCTGAATTTGGATTTCTTGTCAAAAGTATTCTTCATCTGTTTCTGATTTTTCTCCATATTCAAATGAGCTTGATCTCTTAGCTCTTGTAATTCCATCAATTCTACATAACAGACCTGCAATGGTTCATTCTCAAGTAATTCCATTTGATGCAGTAAATCCAATGTAGGTAACTCAACTGAAATTGGCATTCTAACTTCTTTCCCATACACAAGTTTGTACGGTGAGTTTCCAATTGATCTCTTAGGGGTCACCCTATCAGCCCAAAGTGCTGAATTCAACATTAGATGCCAAGCTCTTTGATTATCCTTGAGTGTTCTTCTGATGATCCTTAACAAATTCTTGTTAGTGCTTTCAGCTAAGCCATTACCTTGTGGGTAATAATTAGATGAAGAGCTCAAGTAGATTCCATGGCTAAACCCAATCTGTTACTTTAGCACTGAGAAATGCTAAAGCATTATCTGATATGATAGTTGTTGGAACACCAAATCTGCAGACTATACCTTCATAGAAAGCTAGTATTGAAGCTTCGTTAGCATCCTTCAAGGCTACTGCTTCAGTCCATCAGTGTAAAGTAATCTATAGCAGTTAGAATCCATTTGTGTCCTTGTGAAGAAGGTGGGTTAATCATCCCAATAAAGTCAAGACCCCACTGCATAAAGGGTTGATCAACTGAAATAGGCTGCAAAGGCAGCGAAGCTAAACGTTCTTTTCTGAGAAAGAAAGCACATTTCTTGCACTTTCTGATCCATTCGAAATAGTCCTTAAATATGCTAGGCCAATAGTAACCTACTTTCATGATCTTCAAAGCTATAGTACGTGCTGAGAAGTGACCTCCTGCAGGTCCTTCATGGAATTCTGATAATATCTTCTGAATCTTGTCATAATCGACACATCGCAGCAAGATTCCATTTATATCTCTTCTGAACAATACACCATCAACAAAGAGATAAGGAATAGCCTGTAACCTGAAATATCTTCATTTATTCTTATCCATACCTTCCGGATAAGTGCCATGTTGTAAGTAGTCAACCAAATCAGTCATCCATCTCAATTCCTGAATTTCTTGAGAAGGTTCAGGTTGCTGATTTTCTGGTTGCAACATAACGTTTGATTGTTGATACATGGTTTCAGCATGGTGTTCTGAAACTTTGGGTTTTGCATCCTATTGTTTCTCCATATCAGCAATTAGATGCTCACATAAACCTTTACCTCGAACTGTCTTGGCAACTCAGATATCAACATCATATTCCATAACCTTCGTTATCCAGCCTGCTCTTTTCTCATTCAACTCTTTGTTCAACAAGAAAGCTTTCACATTTGGATGAGAAACAAGAACATGAATTCTATTGTTTGAAAGCATGTACTTAAAATTATTTAGTCCTCTGATGACTATGGAAAGTACTTGTTTTTCAAGGAATGTGTACCTTGTTTCGTAATCGTGCAAGCTCTGTCCAAAGAAAGCAATTGGTTGTTCGATATTCTCATCATTGACCTGAGTTAGAATAGTTGAGATTGTTTCAGCTCCTGCAAGTGCATACATTGTAAAATATTTGTCAAAATTTGGATTTGCAAGAGTAGGAGCCTGAGAAATAGCTATTTTAATAGCCTTGAAACCTTCTCTCCCTTCGCTGGTCCAAGAGAATGTTTTCTCTTTCCTTAGCATGGCTGTCAATGGCTTAACCAATGCTACAAAATCTGGGACAAATCTTCTGACAAAGTTGATTTTTCCCAGAAAGCTCTGTAATGCCTTCTTGTGATGAGGCAATGATAGTTGTGATATGGCTTCAATTCTGAAAGGATCAATTGCTAAACCCTATTTAGAAACAATATGGCCAAGTAGCTTACCTTCATGTACTGAAAAGATAGACTTTTTGGGATTCAAGGATATTCCAAACTGCCTGCAGATCTGAAAAGTCTGTCTCAAATGCATTAGATGTTCATCAGAATTTTTTTGAGAATATAGTGACATCATCTAAATAAACAAGTATGCATTTATTTAGTAGGCTATGAAAAGCCATGTCCATTGCACGTTGAAACGTTGCACCGGCATTTGAAAGACCAAAAGGCATTCTTTTATAAGTGTAAGTACCCCACTTGGTGGTAAAAGCTGTTTTATATCTATCTTCTCCTCGGACTAAAATCTGATTATATCCACTATAACCATCTAGAAGGGATAGTCTATCTGATCCTGAAACTGTTCTCAAAATCTGATCCATGTTCGGTAGTGGATAATGATCTTTTAATGATGCTTTGTTAAGATCTCTAAAATCCACACATAATCTGATTTCTCCATTCTTTTTCCTAACTGGAACAAGATTTGCTACCCAACTTGAATGCTTAACTGGGAAAATAATTCCTGATTCAATCAATTTTGATAATTCTTTCCTCATAAGAGGTTCTATTCTGGGATTTATAGGCCTTTGTTTCTGCCTAACTGGTTTAGAATTTGGCTGTAATTCAATCGTATGCTGTGCTAGAATGGGGTCAAACCCTTTCAAGTCTTGGTATCTCCAAGTGAAAACATCTTTAAATTCAGTGCAAAGCTTAATAAAAGACTATTTTTTGGATAAGGAACATACCTTTCCAAGAAATAAGTTCTTTCCTTCATCAACTGAAACCTCTTCGTAATTATCAGCATGAGTAGACATCTTAGCTTTGTCCTTTCTTAACTGGTCATCAGTGCTGAAGATGTCTTCCAATGTGACAAGTCCTCGAGGAAACTTGTTTGTCTTTAACTGAACAATTTGGTCACCATATAGATGTTGTAATTTATCCTGATTTACTGCAGAAAATTCAGCTTCTTGCTGCAAAAACCTGCAGATTTGATTATCACTCTCAAACACCTACCAATTAGATTCATTATCAGGTATAGAAGGCCTGACAATCAACTTAACATGAGGCTGAACTTTGTTGTTTTCTATTTGTTCTAGCACTTCAAAACTAGCACCAACTACTGCCAGTCTATCAGCATGTTTATTTTCAGCTCTAGGAATAGACTGAATATTAATGGCATCAAAATCTTCCATTAAGTCTGAAACTCTATGCCTGTAAGACTTCATTAATGGATTCTTACATACATTGAAGTTTTTTACTTGATTTATTACTAACTCAGAATCACCAAAGACTTGTAACGTGTTGATTCCTCTTTTTCTGGCCCAAAGTAAGCCATGAATTAATGCTTCGTACTCAGCTACATTACAAGTGCATGAAAATTGAAGACTCAGAGCTGTAAAATACCTTTCATTTGTTGGGGAAGTGAGCATCAGACCTGCTCCCTGCCCCTTCTTATTCTTAGCTCCATCAAAATGAAGCTTCCAAATCCCTTCTGTTGAATTTTTTGTTTTGGACAGCAAGGGAATTACTGCATTTTCTTCATGCATGCAATATACACCGAAAAGATGTTCTTCAACCTCTTTAAAAGGATCATGAGCATGTTCTTCAACTATTTTCTCATCCATAAATATGTTAGACACACCCTCTAGCGTTGTAATCTGAGCCACATCATCAAAATCAGATTGATCTAGAGCAGAATAATTTGCCAAAGCATTCGGTGAATGAGGCTCAATATGAAATCTAGCCAATGGCTCTGAATTGATGGTAACTTTAGTGCCATAACATGTAGTGAAAAATAAGAAAGACCAATCAGAAGAGAGGTAACCTCCTATTTTTGTCGTAAAGTCTCTAGATAGGCACAAAGCAAAATATGGAGGTAAATCCACAACAGTAACATCTTGCAAAATGGAAACATTTGGGCAAGCATGTAACGTTACCTCCAAATTTCTGATTATACCAACTATATTGGTTGCAGTCCCATCAAGCTGTAGAACACTTTTTTCTGTTGGCTCATACTGCAGGCCTAATTTTTCAGCAATTGGCTTTGGCATAACTGTGCTACTGGCACCGCTGTCCACCATGTAGTTATGAACTAAATTTTCTCCAATAATCAGGGATAGATAAAAAGGTGGTGGCTTTTTTATGTCATGAGCATTCAAGACCTTTTGAACCATCCATCTAACATCCTTTACGTGATCTTGATCAAGTGTTCCAAGGACCATATCTATATTTTGGACTTCCTTTACTGTTGTTTTTGAAGAAATCTACAGTTTAGCTAGTTCATGAGAGAGTAAATCCTGTTGTCCTGGAATGCTTAAGGCATCCCACATCGAGATGTTAACATTGTGCTTCTTCATCACATCAACAATATTAAAAGAATCAACAGTCTTAGAGATAGACTCGACCGTTTTAGCATAAGCTTTAGCAAAAACTGATTCTGCTTCGGCAGCCTTGGATATCTGAGGGATAAACAATCTTCTTGGATCAAGCTGAAGTTGTTTTTGTTGCTCTTTACCAGCTGCAACACTTGTTATTTTCTGAGGGACAACAGGACTGTTGGCTAGTTTCGAGGCTGTAGATGTTGATATATCAGTAATAGTGGGCAGCATAGGTCTATTTTGTTGTTTTTTATTTTCGGTAGCTTTCTCTTGAGCTCTAGTGGTAACAACAATGAAATCCTCCTCATTAAAGCTGACCAAATTCTGTTCAGGTGTTTTCTGAACATGACTTTCTTGCTGCCCACCCTCCATTTGAGGTATGAACAATGCTTCAGATTGAGGTTGCACAACAAGATTCAGGTTCAGGAATGCATTTGGGCAATTTGTAGTTTGATGAGGTTGATTACAAGGTTGGCACCACTCTTCTGTAGCCATATTAACTGGAACCAAAGCGTTAGATGCACTAGGAACATTAGAATCAAACTGCCTTTGCTGATAAGGCTGCCTGTAATTTTGATTCTGTTGGTAAGGCTGCCTATTCTGCTGGTTTTGCTGATAAGGAGCTTGATATGGCCTATTAGGCAATGTAAGCTTATTTTCAATTGATGTCAGCTTATTTCCCATGGTTTGCAAGGCTTTAAACATATCTAGGGATGGGGCTGCAATAGTAGGCTCTACGATTGTAATAGGCTGTGGGATAGGAGCTAAATCTACCAAAAATGGCATTGTAGGCCTTGGTGCTAATTTTCCAGCCTGAATAAGGTTGTTTTCAGCTTTTATAGCAGTGTCATAGGCCCCTAGAAGAGTAAAAGCTCCCATGGATTGGATCATAGTTGCAATATCACTATTCAATGCTCTGAGGTAATAAAGGAAAGCGTGATCAACTTGAGGCTTAACACTTGCTGGGATTCTTTCCCAAGTTCTAGCAAAACGAATGTTGAAACTAGACAAATATTCATGAGGGGCTCTCTTGATAGTAGATAGTTGTTCTATCAGGGACAAATGATCTGAATTGTCTTGGAACTGTTCCAGCAATTTCTCTCCTAATTCATCCCAAGTTCTTATGCTTCCAATCTCTAGGTTCCTATACCATTACAAGGCTTGTCCTTTAAAAGATGCAGCTAAAAGTCTTAAAGCTACGTCTTCATGAGTAATATTGTGGACTACACATATGGCTGCAACATCTTTAATATGTTCAGTAGGTGTAACTTGATTTTCACTGGTAAATGATGGCAAACTTTTCAAAGAAGCATTGGGAATATCATGGTACACTGGAATTACTAATGGGCTGCCATTAGTGAAGGCCACAAAATTTCTGGGTGGTTGAATAGCCATTTGAAAAACTGGGATATTGATTGAAAAATTTATACGTGGTGAAGGAATATCAGGAGGATTTTCAAAACCAGGTCTGTTATAAGGCAATGTATTCCCAACCCTTCTCCTTCTAGCAGAATTCAAAGGTAAAGAAACAAATTCAGGAGGAATTCCTCTTACCGATGATCTTGTAGTCACTTTAGGCATGGAACATGCTACAATACTGGTCTGAAATCAGCTTTACGGAGTCGCCAAAAGATCGTAGAATCTTTAGAATTAATTTGCTGCAGCTCTGCTCCCGAAAGTAACTTTTATTTGCTGTAAATCTACTTTTGATCTGCTCTAGAATCTAGGATTTGCGTGCAGATCTGATTCGCGGTCCCACCGGGCATGCCAAAAATTGTTATCTCTCGAAAGTGCACCTGGCAGAGAGATGGCAGCAAGGTTCTCTAAGTCTGCAAAGATCTCTCTCTCTCGTAGATACAATGGGGACACCTCAGGTCTGTGGGTATACCTATTTTGAGGTGAACCTTCGGGGTTAAAAGGCCGGTTCCTTATTGGTGTTCACTAAAATGTTTTTTGGGAGTTTTAGGGTTAAGAGGTGACTGAAAATGAAATAAATACTAAGGTGATACACCAAATTTGGATGAAAACTTGACTTGAGTGGAATACACAACTGATTTGTGAAGAATTCTTTATGTGCATGAACCAATTTGTACTTTCTGTAGAAAATAAGGGCAAAGTACTTATTTTGTACTGAGGGAAGTTCACAACAGCACTAGTAAGCTAACATGCACAATGAAATTTAGCAGAAAATAGTAGATTTGTAGCGGGGTAAAGTGATTAATCAGGGAATATTGATTCACAAGACTAATACTGGCATACACAAGACTGCAGAATAACTTGGAAAGGCAAAGAATAATTCACACTCAGAGGGAAAAACTGGCAGAAATTGCTTCAGTACTCATATCAAAAGTTCTCTGGGAAAGTTCTCTAAAAAATCCCCCCCCCCCTTTGTGCTTTGCAAGAGCACACAATATATAGCAAAAGTTCACCCCCTTCCTAAAAATAGCCTAAAGGCTGTACTCACCCATGCATCCTAATTTTATCCTTTATTTAATAATAAATAAAGGAATAAAATAATACAACTAAAGCATGTAGTAAAATTAGGCATTATCAGCCTTAGATACAATACAGTCAAACTGAAGTTGACTGTTCTATTTTTAAGAAAGAAAGGTGAATAATTTGCTAAAATTACAAATTGCTTGCTAGGCAAGTCTTCCTCCTTTGCACATGCAAATTCGTCATCTTCTCTATTTTTTCCTGTTGTGAAGGCATGCAAAAATCATCTCCTGTGTGTAGGCAAAAAGATGCAACCTTAGCCATATTTACAAAATTAAGATGAAGTGGGGACCACCTTCTTTGTGCACATGTTCTGATTTCCTTCACTGCTCTGGATAGTCACATGAGTGACACTTGCAAATTTTGTTTGAAACCCCATGTGGGGACCACCTTTGGTTTGAGATGCTGCCACATTGTGGACTTAGGCATAAGCATGTATATAATATAAAGGGGTTTACCCTTTTGGCTAGCCCACCATGCAATTTGATTCACCACCTTTAGACCCCTTGGCACATAATACAATTTTCACCTTTTCGGTGATCATGGCATATAATACTGTTTTGATTTTTGGGGCATGGACTATAGTTCAGACTTTGTAAAGTCTCCTGCAATGATTAATTGGTTGGTCCACGTGGGCTGGCCCCTCTCCATGATGACTCGACCCTTTCCGGTCATAGGTGGTGGAAACCCTAACTGGGCTTGCGTTTACTTGGTTTTTGACGAGCTTTGTTGGCCCTTGATCTTTGCTTTGGTAGCACCACCACCGTTGATCTTCTAACTATGGGTTAGGGTCTGTCCCTAGCATTTAATATGGTCGGTGGCATTTAATTGGGCTCTATCACCTTGGAACCAGTGTGGGCCGATCACCGTTCGATCTGGCACTTGGCATTTGATGGGTCGTTGATCCTTAACCGTGGGTTAGGGTTTTGTAACCTCGGTTCGAATGCAAGGTTTATACTTGTGAGCTCGCATTTGGTCACTTCATTTGATTTTTTCACTCTACGGGTGAAGCCCTGGCAAATTTTTTTCTCGCTCTGTGATTATGATGAATGCTTGGAGATTTGACAGTTTTCGAGCTTGCATTTATGTTCCTGAGCCTACGACACCATTGATACTTGACTGTTGCATGCATTTTTTGAAGGATCTAGAGGTATTTTCTTTTTTTTTTGGTTTCGTAGCTCAGCCTTCCTTTCGGTATATGATCTAAAGATCATTTTCATCGTTTATTTGCTCTGTATCTTCTGCATGGAATGATAAATCCTTGTTTTCTTCTGGTTCTCTACTTTTGGTAGCTAACGAGCTCAACACGAGCCTGTAGAAGGAAGTTGCCACCATCTTTTGCTTGTCTTCTCTCATTTCATCCTCGGGAAATGGTGAGTTCCAACACTATTTTTCTTTTCCTTTTGCGAGCTCAGGTTTTATTTCCTGTAACCCTGAATCTTGGCAAATATTGGTTATAATTTTCGTTGAATGGAAATGCTTTGTGGGTTCAGTTTTTTCTTACTTTAAAACTCAAGCTTGAGTCTTACTTCATTCCATTTGTAAGGGAACTCCTTCTATACTCAGGTTTGATATTTAACTTGTAAATCTGACTCAACATTCAGAATATTGATTGTTTTCTCTTCAACTCGATATTTCGAACTCTGTTTCATTTTATCTCCCTGTGGTAGATGCACACTTGTAGTTCGTGAACCCTTTCTTCATTCTGCAGAAGTAAAATGATTTGTCCTTAAGTAGCTTATTGTAGATACATGCTTGCATTGTTGAACTCATTTCTGAAAGTGTAGTGAGGGAACCTCACTCCATAGCATTGTTTTGACTGATACTTCTTTGCAGACCTGTAATGGTATTTGGAAATGTTGATTGTTTTGGATTTTCCATCATGATGTCAAACTCTGTTTCGGCTCCTTTTCCCTGTAAATGTATACTTGGAGTTTGTAATTTTGCTCCTTCATTCTGTAGATGCATACTAATTTTCCTCTTGTGGGCTTCTGGGAATGCATCTTTGAATTGTTGTTGTTGTTTCTGAGCTATATCTGTAAATGAAAACCTAGTATTAATAGTCTTTGTGATGTAATGAAAAAAACTTCCACTTCTGAGCTTGGGCTTTGTAAATCACTTCCATTTCTGGCAGTTTGTAAATCTCTTTCATTTCTGTGCAGACTGGTAAACTTCAGCTAAGCATTTGCAAACTTGAAAATAAGTACTCCATTTTGTATTGCAGACCCGTATCTTTCCTTTTCCTCTTTGTAGATGCAATCCATTATAATTTGGTTGTAGAAGCTCCTTAGGCACTTGTCAAATTCTGTGTTGGATATTCACTTCATCTTTCTTGTAGATGCATATTGTTTTGTTGAAACCATTTAACTGTAGATACAGTTTGGTATTTGGCATGCTTCCTTCTTAGACTTGACTTGTTGATCCTACTTCTGGAAGGCATGCTTTGGTTGAACACTTGCTGAGCTTTGTAGTTTACTCCTTCAGTGGAAGATGAATGCTATCTTGTGTATTCTGCAGCTTGACACTTGCATTCAAGAATGATTTTCTGGAAGTTATATGTTGTTTATTTGTTGCAAACATGATTGCATACTTTCTGTATAATGAAATAAATATTTCTTTTCTGGAAAATGAAAGAAAATACTTAGTTTCTTTTCTGTAATGGCACTTCACTTTCCAGAAGTCATAGTAGCAATTTTGTTTCAATTTTTTGCATTATTTCTCAATTCTGTTTTTCTGGAAAAGTCCATTTTGCAAGGGGAAACTATGGAAAATTTTTTTCCAGAATCCTTCTCTCTCCAGATTCTTATGATTTGTTCATTCTGAAAAAGATATAACATCTCCTTTGCTTGTCTGATTACTTGAATAAGCTGTCCATGCTAGCTTTACTTGATTCATTGCAACTTCTGAAAATCTGTAAAGTAGTTGCTCTTTGATTCACACTTGAATTTGGAAATTAAAAGGGACTTTTGATAGCTGTAGCATGATGAAAATCTGGAATACCTGTATGTTTCATTTGATCATAATATCAACTTAGAAGTGATGAAACATGTATTTTTCTTGACTGTTTTTATTCCTTTTGAAGCTCAGATAGCTTAGAAAGCAATGTAGTAGCAAAAAAGCATGTGTTTCAATTCTGTTTTAAATCAAAAGTCAATTTTACAAGGGGAGACTCTGGCAAAAAAAATTCAAAATCCTATTTTTCTCTCTCCTTTTCCAGATTTTTGATCCTGATTTGCAAAAATATCTCTTTCTTGACTCATTCTGATGCTTCTTTCTTCTGTAAACCATCTGAAAATGATATTTGTCTTCATTCAATAGATGCTTCCTTCTTAAACAGTTAAACTAATTTTTATTTAATGCTGCAACCTGTTCCTGCAAAATTCAAAAATGAGTTAGAAATAAATAGGCTTTTTGGCCTCTCTTGTATCCATGTGTTTTATTTCTTCTTCTTTCCTTCTTCTGCAACTGTTTCTTTTACGAGCTGCTTCAGATTCTGCTTTTCTAAATCAATCCTTAGCTTCTTTGATCTTCTCTTGCTACTCATTTACTTTATGAACTCTGCCTCTTCTTTTGCTGCCAGCCCATCTGTATCTCTTTCTCATCCTGTGTCATGCATTTTGTATTCTTTTCCTTCAAGTACCATTAGATGCATTGAACTTAGAATATGTATTTGCTTTAGAACATGAGTATTGGAATAACATTGTACCCTGAGCTCAATTTGACAGATACTTCTCTTGATTTGCAGGTATTAGGAGATGGAGATGGAAGCGGAAGATGAGAGAGTTGAGATGGAGATGGAGATGATGCGGAGCGGGGATAGAAGATGAAAAGGCAATGATGGGTTCCTTTTTACTCCTCTACTCTTGTTCTTTAGCACATGCAGTATTCTCATTTCCATGTATATGATGAGTCACTTAGTCATATCCCACGGCTTGTGTGGGAAAACTTATGATCTCTTATGAATAAAGCATTAAATTGAAATAATGAGTTGATTATCTCTTTCTGCATTCAGTTTTCCTTTGATTGTACAATGATGTAGGCAACTCAATATCTCAATAAAATGAATTAACATAAGGGATAATCTTAAATGAATACCTGTAACTTCAGCAAGCACTCTTTGAATGAGATATGTCTCCTTGTATGTTGTTTGACTGCATTAGCTTCCATTCTTCATTTTGACTCCTTCCTGCTACTTACATTTGGACACTATTGTCACTGTTTGTTTGTCAATATTTTCTTGACGTAAGTAGTAGGAAAGGATTCAATTGATATCTCTTATGACAGCATAGATGAATGCAATCTCATTAATCATAACAACTTTAATGAATACAGAGCAATAAATCTGATAGGCACACAGATAATAACCGTGAATCTGATTGTCTGAAAACTGCCACTATGTCTGTTGTTCCAAAACTATACACCTTACATACTCTGCAATCAGGTGTCTTCATCAAGATAACACAACTGTCCTTCGGGGCTTGTGTTCTTTTGCTGAGGATATTCGTGAAATTGCAGACTATGTGAGTTGTTACGTTTTGTAACAACACACATAGCTGTAGATTTCACTTAATCTCTTTCACAAATCAGCAGTAACAAAATAATCTGATGTAAACTCCCTTAGCTTAGGTATACTTCACCAAAGCTATCCATCGTAACAAAGTTTCAAGTTGACCATTTTTGCACAAGTGCAATTCCATTAGTAGGGATTTTTTTAAAGGGAGACAATCCACGCGTTGGTATCGAAAATGGACTGTAGATTTTGCATACTAATATCCCTTCTTATAGATTGGAGTATGACAAGGAGGTCACATTGAATGCTGTTGTGGATGGATGGATTTTGAGAAGTATTTTTATTGACATAAGCACAAAACTGAATGTGCTTAAGCTTGATGCATGGGTTCAAATGGGTAGATTTCCCTTATAGCCATATTCTAATGTAATGTTTATGGAAAATGATACAAAGGCCACAGCAATTGTAGTTTTGAAATATGCATCAATCACCATATAGGGGGCTAAGTTCACTGGAGATTTTGAGGCTTTGGTGCTTGTAGAAGTAGAAAAATTCCCAGAAATGCTTGGGAGATTTTTGTGTTATGCAAATAATGTTGATTTTTAGTTCAACAAGGAATATTATTTTTTGAGAATAAGGAGGACTGAGTTATTATCCCTTTCACAGACATAAGTTATTTACCTTATGTTGAGCCCTTAAGTGAAGAAGACTTTAACAAAATATATATGCATGCCTTTTGAGATCTATAAGTTTTTTAGCCATCTAAGGAAGGAATTATCTAGTGGGAAGATGTACAGTCCATCAATGATATTACAAGTATTGCCTTTGTCAATTGGGTCTTTGAAACTTGCGAAATGGTTAGGCGTGAGGCAAGGAGGGAAAATGTGTGCGTAAGAAGGACACACTATGTTAGGTGTTTAGGAAATAACCTGCTACCTCCGTACACTACTGGTGGAAAGCCTGAGATATTCCTTCAAGCCATGGAGTTACAGTGAAAGGATCAAGTGGACAGGAGGAACATGTTAGTAAATAACATACACAAGACAACAACGCACTGGTGGATGGTTCATAGGGATAACCTCATCGAAAGGAGATAAGTGAGGATTTATCGATGAGAAAGGAATCTCAAAAGTAATACACCTACTCAAATATATGAATATCATGGTAATAGTCCTATTCAACATGCCATTTAGTAGTGCAAAAGAATCTGGATAGAGTGAAATGAGGATTTACCATGTTCTTTATGGGTGCACAAGCTTTATTCAACCTGCAAGGTTGCACTTGTGCATGGTATGTTTATGTAGAGTTGAATAGAGAGACTGGAAATTTACAAGACTTGACTACATGTGCGATCTATAATTTTTATTACTTTTTCACTAAACCCCCGATGAATGAGGCCCTATAGGTTATGAAGTACTTGACTATTGGAGATAGTGTAAAAGATGAAGAAATCATTCAGGAGTTACTTGGTGATTCAGACCTCATAACATGTTGGGATGAAGTAGAAGACATAGATGAAGAACTCCTTAAGCATGCTTGCCTATAGAAAGATAAAGGGAAGATGGTTTACCCAATAAAGGATGAATAAGTGGAAAATTTAAACATAGATCATTTAGAGGGTATGCACGAGGTCTTAGACAGTGCAGATGAGAAGGCACGTGCATACCATAAACCTATGAAGACAAATAAGGTGAAAATTTGGATGGAAGCTGAACCTCAAGAGGACATCATTAGGGATTATTGATATGGATCTTAAGTAGCTAAGATTAATGAGTTACTGCATGGTTTTCAGGACTTGTTCCTTAAAGGCTACCATGAGTTGAAAGCGATACATGAAGCTTTGGGTGAGATGAAAATTAAGTTAAAATAATTTATGCACTAGATTATAAAGAGAGCATACAAGATGAACCCTAACCTGCACATAAAAGTTAAAGAAGAAATTGACAAGATGTTAGAATCTGGCATCATTGAGCCTTTAGAGGAATCAAAGTAGGTTATACCTATGGTAATCATTATAAAGAAAGATGGAAGAATAAGGATTTGTGTTGACTACAGGGAGTATAATGTTGCATGTGTGATTGATCCTTTTCCTACACCATTCACTAAAGAGATATTGGAAGGCGTTGTAGTGCATGAAATTTATCCTTTCACAGATGGATTTTTTGGGTATAATTAAGTAAGGATTGCTAAAAAAGATCAATAGAAGACAAATTTCACCACTAAATGTAAAATGTTTGCATACACAGTGATGTTATTTGTATTGTAGAATGTGTCCGCAATATCTTTGTTCATCATTTTTCAAGCATTCTAGGATTTTATTCACCAATGCTTGCAGGTTTACTTGGATGACTGGACTGTATATGGGCTTGTTAAGGATCATTGTGATAATTTGAGGTTAACGTTTGAGAGATGTAGGAAGTTAATCATCTCTTTAAATACTAAGAAGTTCATATTTGATACACCTTTTGGAACTCTGTAAGGTCATATCATCTACAATGAGGGTCTATTAGTGGATCCCGTTGAGTTTGCAGTCATATTAGGCTTAAAGGAACCCACTAGTCAGAGTGAAATGCATGGATTATTGGGCCACACTAGGTACAATAGAAAATATCAAGAGATATTCTAAAATTGTCATGCACCTGGAGGAGTTATTAAAAGGTAAAGGCACTTTCTATTTAGGAGGAAACAATAATTTACATTCAAAGCATTGAAAGAAAGGCTTACTATAACGCCCATCTTATGTTTTCCTTCAAGGAATTTACCATTTCATGTTCATGGGGACACTTCTTGCATGGATGTTGGTGCAATTATAGCTTAGCATGGAGAAGCTACTTTAGATCATCCTATTTTATTTTCTAGAAGAAATTTAAATCCTTCCAAATAGGATTATACGAATATGGAGCACAAGGCTTTGTCCACTATCTAACTACTACATAAGTTTAGACAGTACTTGCAAGAAACACAGTTTTTTTCTATATAGATCACATGGCATTAAAGTACTTGGTGAACAGTCATGTTTTACAAGGGTTCATATGCTTGATGGGTTCTAGTATTCTAGGAGTTTGACTTCATATTTTTGTTCAAGCTAGGTAAAAGCAATTCTGGCCCAAATCATTTATAACAGATTCAATCAAGAGAAGAAACATAGAGTGTTGAAGATACAATGCTAGATGCACAATTATATAGGTTAAAATACGTACCATCAGACTTAAAGGATATTTCTATTTTCTTCCACACAGGTATGGCATCCAAAGGGATCAAGGCCTTAGAAAATAAATGACTTTCAATTCGAGCCACACCTTTCATGTTTATCAGTAGTGACTTATACAATCTATGTCATGATGAAGTATTGTGCCAGTGTGTACTAGAGAATGAGTGAATAGAAATTTTGGAGGAGGCTCATGGAAATTTTACAGGTTCACATTATGCTGAACAGGCCACTGCAAACAAGATTTTACTAGATGGTTTCTTGTAAGAGACCTTGTGCAAGGATTGTAAAGAATTTTGTAAAGCATGTGATCACTTTTGGTTCCTTAGAAAACCTGGTCAGAGAGATGAGATGCCTTTAAGGCCTATTACTAGTATATATCTTTCCAAGAAATGGAAAATTGACTTTGTGGGTCCTATTACCCTAGTAGCACATGGAACTAGAGCATGCTACATCATCACTTATACATATTACCTTACAAGATTGGTGGAAGTTACAGCTACAAAGGATTTTATAGTAGCAAGGTTCTTGTGGGAAAATATTCTTACCAAGCATGGATGTCCTTTAATTTTGACAAGTGATAGGGGCACACATTTCCTTAATGATATTATCATGATATTATTGAATGAATTTATGGTCACAAACCAGTACACAACACCCTATCACCCATAAGAAAATGGTCCTACCAAATAGTTCAACAAAATATTGAGACAAACATTGATGAAAATTTGTGATGTTCGATGAAAATACTGGGATGATAAAATGTTTTTTGTGCTTTAGGAATATATATTTTTGAATAAGGAAACACCCATTCAGTTTCTATTTGGTGCAGAAGTAGTTCTTCTTATGGAATTCATGTTTCCTTCTTTGCATATTGCACGTGTTGGAGGTCTAGTTGATGAGTAGGAATTAAAAGAAAGAATTTAGAAGTTGATACAACTTGATTAGAGGCATGCCATATCATAGTGGATTCATAAGCAAGAAAATGCCAAGTAGAAGGCATGGCATGACATGCGCATTAGGAAAAATAAGCTTGAGGTTTGGCATATGGTACTTCTCTATGATTCAATATTTTTGTGGCACCATGACAAGCTTAATGTGTATTGGTTGAGACCATATATTAGCACTCATATAATTGAATTAGGTGTTTTCCAGCTTGAGGGGCTTGATGGAAATTGGTTACTTGGTTACTTCAACAGGAGTAGGATGAATCCCTACTATAAATAATCCTTCTTTGTATTTGTAATAAGGTAGTATTGCCAACTAGATTAGGTTTCCATTAATGCATTCCCTTTATATGTGTTTCATTCTTTATTGCTATGATTTTTTAGTTTGGTTCAGTGTTTTTTGTAATGAGTGTGTTTGCGTACCAAAAGCTAGTTATAATCTGAAGTGTTTTCATGCACATAGGATTGCACATATCCTTAGTGTGGGGTGGTTGTAATCTAAAGTTGAGTATGTATATGTAATAGTGCAGATGGTATGGAAAAGTGATTTTAGAAAGGAGATTACTCCTAATGAAGACCATAGGTGAGAAAAATTAACTCTAAATGTAATGCGAGGTGAGGTACATTTTTTCCATAGAATAACTTGAATAAAGAAAAATTGGTAAAGTAAATCGGTGCATGAGAGCGCACACAAGGAGGTATGTTTCCAAGAAGTAGAGAGGCGCACTAGAAGGTTATGACTTTGGTGTGAAAATGTGTGACACAGAAAGGTTGATGAATGATAAGTTAAGAGGAGAATCGTTGGTAGGTGAAGTAATAAATGTGATAACTTTTTTGAAATATAGATAAGGATGGGATGCATGTTTAATTTTACCTTTGCAATTTTGATCATTTTGAGTGAGCTATTTACGACCGTGCGAAGTGAGACATGTTGAAGTGCAGAGAGTTGAGAAATGAGGAAAGGATAGTTAAAGCATGCATGAATTTTTCTTATGTTCCTAGTGGATAATGGTTTGAGTGAAGTGAGGCATGCCAAAGGAAAAATTATAATGTCAATGTTTATGAGGAAGCTACAAAACGTATTTTTCAAAGCTAGTGCATGGGATTTTGAGTCACAAAACCTAGTAGAGGTAAAAAGGAACAATTTTTCATTACCATGGAACCAAGGAGAGCACTTGGGGTTGGGGAAAAGGGGAAGAGGAAGGTCGGCACCAAGGTCGAGGATTCCCCTAAAAGTAAATTCTCAGAATTGCAGTACCCAAAAGCACTTCTAAATAGAAAGAAAAATAAGAGAATAGTGGATGACATGTCATTCTATGACTATGCTTGAGACAAGCTGTTAAAAAAGGTAGGGATGTATTAGCTATATGAACACCCTTACTTCAGAAAAAAAGAAAACTTGTATCAATGGCTCATGAAAATATCCCATTAGGATTATTCTATTTTGTTGAGCAGCGTTTAACGATCATAGTGCCCTTAATTGCCACTTTGATAGGGTTAAACAATGCATAAAACAAATATTAGTAGTGACTTAATTGATAAGGCAATTATTGTGGCCACCAGAAACAAGATAGGGTACTCAAATAGTCCATGTGGAATGGACATATAAAGGTTAAAAAGGTACCCTATTGTGCAGACAAAAGCACACCTGCTTACCAATCTCAATGGCTAGAAAATATGGTCATAGGTGAATACCATGTGGCTTCACATTGCCAAGAAAATGTCACAGGGAGAAGTATATAACTTTGTAGGCTACATCGCTGAAACAATAATTGAGGAATCACACACAAGTAAGAAGATCAGTTATGGTGCCATTATATTATCTCTTACATTTATAGAAATTGGAGTGATCAATGGCCTAGACAAGAAAATTAGGGAATATACTATGGAAAATAACTCTCTCATAGAGAGGTTAAAAAACATATATGTCAAGGATCTATAAGTGGTCCATTCAAGAAAATGGAAGAGAAGTGATATGACTGGTTTCACATGGTATTCAATGTGGAATGGTGAATTCTGAAGGATATAGCCTCAGTGGTAAGAAAGGCTATTGAGCTCGCAATATACCTGGTTCAATTTTTCGTATTCCTTCACAACGTGATCCTTCCATTAGTAGTTCACCAATTTATAGATGCACGTAGACTGACATATAATACATATAAGGTAGATTGTGCCTAACAATATTTGAGGAAAACTTATTTTTACCCAAGTAGGTCTACCTACATTGAGAGGCTAATTTCAGATGACTTCACCATGAGTCCAATAAGTTATGCCATTGCTGACAGTGGGGCCATTTTTATCTACATCCAGCATATTCCTAGGCTAGAAAATGGAAAATATATAGAGAATGAGTTCATCCTCCCAGGCCCGCCTAAGGGGAAGTATACAGTTGAGAATGTGGTAGTTGAGAATCGTACCTCTTCTTTAAAAGAAGAAGAGGAAGAATACCTCAATGAGGAAAATTATGGATTGGAACACATGGGTAAGAGGTAGCCCACTAATAAGGCTGAAAGTGAGCATGCAGATAATCCTCCACAGAAGAAAGAAGAGGAGGAATACTTTGGAACAAAAACAGTCCATGAGAATCAATAATTAAAAATATTGTTCAAAACAACCAGAACCTAGGGTGTAGGAACATCACAACCATTATGAAGGTTTCCTCGAATCTCCCCTCAAAAGGAAGCAAAAGATAATAATAGAAGAAGGAAACTAAAGTTCGAAGATGACAAAGAGGAGTTTGGGGAAAGCACGCCAGGAACACCAGTGCAACCTATAGATGTAGAATAACCTACTTATGAGTAAATGAAAAATGATGAAGAGGATTTTAAAGAGATAGAGGAAGATATGGACAAGACATCTTGTGTGCCCCATACTACTTAGGAAGGAGTAGGGCCAATTCAATAATTTTGTGCCTAGGTTACTAAGGGGACGAGATCGAAGAAGGGAAGGATGAGTGAATAGTATGTGGCTCCTACTATGGTGTATGTAGAGGACAAAAGAAAAATCATAATTTCCTTATTTAAGAGAACCAAGGGCCTAATGGTCTTGTACAACCAATAATTGATGGATCTATAGATGGCTATTGTGCGCACAAGAAAGTAATTATCCTAGTCCATGCAAACCCACATGGATTAACTCAATTTTGATGTGTGTGAGGAATCATGTGTCTCACACAGAGTAAAGAAGGCTCCACACATCAAACAAGTGACTATTAAACCTCCTTTGATGTCTGATGAGCAAGTTAGAAATGCCTTAATCAAGGTATCTAATGTATTTGTTGAAAGGAATGTGCATAAAGCAACAACCATAAGAGTGCTAATGGAGTTAAAAAAGGATAAGAATGAATAGATAAAGTGCTTGAGAGTGGAGAAGGAATGAGAGGATACAAAGAATGAGGATTTTATTAGTATGGATGAGGAGCTTGATGATCACATTCTAAAGGAAAGGCATCATTTATAATCACAGGTACCTCAGAAGTTCCCTTCTACAATCCATTATTTGTGCATTTTAGTGATGTTTGTGTTAGATGATGGGACCGTTCTAATTCCCGCACCAGACGATTGTGAGGAAGAAGTAGCAAGACTAAAGGCCAATATTTCAAGGAAAGTTTCAAGTTATGAGGCTTTGTTGCAAACTTTGAAAGATGAGATGAAAAGAGTAGATCAAGCTCTTAATTTATGTGTAGCATTAGATGTAATAGTAAGGAATAGAAATTTACTTGAAGATAATGAAGTTATTAAAGTTATGAAAGATGAAACAATTAGGCATGCAAAAAGTTTAGAACTAGAAAAATAAAATTGCAAGACCCTCACAACAACCCAAGAATCACACAAGGAAAGGATAAATGAGATTGGGAAAATTATAGTACAGAAGATGGAATTCATGGAAGGAATGATGTTAGGTATGGCCAATTATGTTAAAGTTCTATAGAAATAAAATGAAATATAACTTAAAGATGAATTGGACACCATAACAACAAATATTCTAGAGAAAAAAGGGAACGTTCTAAGTGACTGGTAAGCATTGGCAGTTAAGCTTAAAAATTAGTATCCATAATTGATCCTGCATATAGAAGAGGAGGTTGTAGAATAAAAATCCATTCCTCATTCATACATTCTTTCAATTATTTATTCTTTAATGGTTAGAAATTCAATAAGGAATTACCCATTATCGGGGTAGAACTGTACTTTAGTGTGGGGGGTAATTGTTAAAAAATTTCACACCCTATGCGAAAAGGGTAAATTCGAAACTTTTAAGTTTCTTAGATTGATTGAGTCAAAGGTTTTACTATATCTAGGATAGCCACGTCAAAATAACATATAGATTTTAATTGTTTGATTTTGAACAGTCTTGGAAGTAACGTTTGGACAAAACTCTAAATAGGCTACAGTTACAAAATGCCATACCTCATAAATGCGGCCATTCCATTTGAAACCCTTGTCAAAAATGTGAAACAATGGTAAATGACCATTGCAAGGCCATCAGGAAGGAAGGAAGGTAAGAATGTACCAGACATGAAGTTCTGAAGCTGTAGATAGGTTGCACGATCAAAGGAAAGGGTGTGGAATAAATCTCAGTTATCAATGAATATTAAAAGGTACATTTGATTTTTTATTTATTTCCATACATAAGTGAATTATTTAAGTGTGTTGAGTTGTACAAGTTCATTATTATCCATTCAAATGAAAGAAAGTATAGAAAGGAAATATATACATCTTATTACACGAAAATAGTTCATCTATTCATATGGAATAAAAGTATAGTGAACCCACACAAGCCGTTGGACATAACTTGTATATGTACTAGAAATAAAAGATGCATATACTTCAAACTATAAGCAAATGGAGAGAGAAGAAACCCATCATTGCCTATTTGGGTTAGTTCTCTCATGCTTCTGGATTTGTTTCACTTTAATTTGCTTTATCCTCATCTCTAGTTACTAGCAAAAGGTACTTATAAACATACAATATATATTTTTAGAGCTCTAGATTTGGTCTATATCCATGGGTTTACAGTTTCACGTAACTAAATCCTTTAAAGAAAGCACATGCAAGATACATGAAAGATAGAATCAAAAGGAGCATCTCATAGTACAGTTGGATTAGAACAAGTGTAGTTAAATGTATAACAGAATTCAATATTAAGAAAGCTTGACACCAAAGGATTAAATAGATGATCAAAATATAGAATAATCATATAGTGCATATCAATGAATTTAGTCATAAGAATCAAGATCAATTACAATAGGAATTCATAAGAAAAATTTCCTTTTCAAAAGCATGACAAATGAAACATATGATCAAATACAATAAGAATTGCAGTAGATAGGAAGAAGTACATAATATCATCATCTGAAAGTAGAAATGGAGCTCAAATTTTCTGCATCATTTTTTAAGATCAAAAGTATGCATTTACATTATAAACTGAAATGGACTATGTAAGGTTATAGTTTATGAGGTAAACAAACTTATGATGGAAAGAGCATTCCTTAAGTTAAAATTTTTCTCACGCAATGACTAAGGAATTATAGAGTTCACAACCAAAATTAGGTAGCAAGTGGTACAAGCATAAAAGAATGGTGAAATAAGAAAAAATTCAAAAGAACTTTATATTCTAGATTTCAGCAATCCAATCCATAATGCTTTCCAAAATCGTCAATTGCTTTCAAAGAACATGATTGAGACATTACAACTCAAGTGCCATAATATCATCATTCAGGAAACATATGAAAATAAATACATCCAGTTCACATCGAAAGGTGCACAATCAAAGTGTATCTTCAATTGAGGACATCTTTTAAGGCCATAATGTGTGAAGTGAATTTTCAGGGAAGTTCATGTAACAATCAAAGTATGGCCAAATTATTGTACAGGTTTTATGTCTTCATCTACAAAAAAATTAAAAGAGGAATGCACTTTCAAGATCACAAAATACCTTGTATTAGACCATGGTTATTAGCAACCCATCAAACAAAGGCCAATTTTTCAGCCTCATGCCAAGAAAATCAACTCAATATCTAGCTTCTGAAGGATTACAAACCATCAAAATTATATAATGGTTCATCCAGAGGCTTCGTGTAGATCATGATAGTAATTTTAAAGTTATAGTTGAGTAGGAGGCATCATCAAGTGAAAGACCGAGTTTTAGAAGCAGGATACTAGGAATTGATACTGAATAAAGCAGTCAATGAGAAGCACAGGTTCTCAGATATACAACTAGGTGTATTTTTTCTGGATATATTTTCAGAGAAAAATAATAAATACCTCGACTTGAGTCTCCAAAAATAAAAATAAAATATCTTTGTGCAAATGATGATTTCATTTAAGAAAGTACATAAGTAAAATCTGAGTTATGCATCAAAATTCATTCCTCTCATGGGAGAATGAAGATTATCATTTTCAAAAGCATTATGCAAAATACAGTTAAAGTACCAGTTCAACTCACCAGGGTCACAAACAGTGCCAACAAATGATAAGGATCAAGCTTGAAAGGAAAAAACACAAATTCTCAAATGCTCAAAATTCAGGTGTTTTTTCAAAACCCAAGCAATCAAGAAATAGAAATGGAATTTTTTTTGAAGAAATCTAAGGGCCCAACACACTCAAAACCCTCTGAGTCAGCCACAAAAACAACAAATGTTCAAATTCCATGACACAAGAGAGATTAGAGCTATAAAATAATCAATAATGGTCGTAGTTTATTTAATATGACAACCCAACTAAATCAATGGCATGAGAAGAGAAATAAAAATAGATGTTACCAACAATATACGGACCTGAATGGAAGAACAAATAGATTAGTTGTTACCCATCAACCAAAAATTTTGAGCCAGTTTTGTACTAACAAATGCTAAACCCACTAAAGTATGAGTGAAAATTTTTAGGGGCGGTGCTAACAAGTCAGAAGATTTTCACCTGGCTACTGCATTTTTTAAAAAAAAGGAAAAAAGATCAAAGAAAAATCAGAATGATATATGAGCTTCATCTCTAAATACAGCGGCCAAGGTTCCTTTTGCATAGCAAAATCTGAGTACCCACAATACAAATCAGAACAAAAATATGCATAAATATAGAAACCCCAATGAGCATCAAATTATGGTGAATCTGTTCAAGGACAATACACAGTGAATAAACCAGAAACCAAACATGGTGGTTTACAATAATAGATAAAAATCTCAATAGCTCGAACCCAAAAAATCAAATCAGAGAATAGAGGCCAGAAAAGTTGATACTTCCATGTTTTAAGACTATCACCATTCAACAGAGTAAACAATGTAGAAGTTCAAGCTTTCGAATTATTGAGACACATGCATACCTAGATCAAATAATCAAAAACCCATTAATGGGTATTAGTAGACCTATGTATTGCAACCACATACCTAAAGGTACAAGGGTAAATGACCTCTAATAACTTCAATAATTTCAGTTATAAGGAATGGAATACAAAAATCAAAAAGCACCCAAAGCTCGTAAATGGTGAGACTATAAAATTCATAAAGAGAGATGAGTATTTACACAAGAAATTAGAGTATGTCTCCATAGCATCAGAAGGTAAGAATGACGAAAATATCATAGCATAAGAAAGCTCATACAATGGAAAAGGTAGATCAAGTCTTACCTCTAAAAATGTACGGATGTCAATAAGATAATCATTTCTCATTAGAACCCAGAGCTCCACATTGATTTTTAGCACATGCAAACTCCATGAAGACATAACGATAACCATAGCAAGCTCAAAATAGCATGAAACCAAGTCCAAAATGTCTACAACCTTTAACTTCTAGGCCAAACTTCAGGTCAAAGCTGAGGGGAGAAAGCTCATCCATATACATCTCAGCTGTAAAGTAGATCCAGAGCTTAGAAGTGATCAAAATGACGACCACGTTGAAGCAAGAATAAAGGAAAAGGAAACTATCACAACTTTCCCTTGTATAAATGGCGGTCGAGAAACCCTCCATAGAGAATTATTATAATAGGAAATGAGCCCTACATTCCACATAACCCTCCACTCAAGTCTCGAGATAAAAATAATGGTGGTAATAATTTTTTTTTGTGCAGATTTCAGTTAGGTTGAATAGAGCACGAGAATTCAAATGAAAACTATTAGGGTTACTTTTTTTTTCCTCCTTAACTCATGGAGTGCTACTTCACTCAATCATAGTTATCAAATAATGCACGTGTCATGCCCAAGCAAACCCTGACTCACCTTGGGTTATAATTCCCACAAAAATTTCACAAAGAGTCAATTCATTATGAGAAAGGGGAACATTCTTTCCCACTTAAATGATTAAGTTTGACTGTAACTTTAGACTATGGTTTATAATCATTATGCCTTCAATACTATAGTCTATGCTAATATTTCTGAAAGGGGGTCAAACATTATAAAATCAAAAGTATTATATGCCATGATAAAGTGCATCCAAACATGAAGGAGTCAACATCATAAATTCATACACGGTCAACCAAGATGACCCTTTATTGCTATGATCACCTTTTTATGAAATGGGAGGATTATTTTCTTTTACATGTGCACAGGTGGATTAGTTACCAAGAAGATATGGTTATTTAAGATCAGTCAAAAGAGAAAAAGAGAATTATGCATGGAGATATCAACATCAGAGCCTGGAGATGATTTTTGCATGCCTCCACAAAAGGATAGATAGGTAATAAGACAAAATTTACATGCACATGGAAGAAAACTTTCTCATCAAGCAAGATTTATTATTAGAAAATTATTCACCCATGCTTTTCTTAAAAATAGGACAGTCAACTGTAGTTTGACTGTATGTAATCAAAGGCTATTAATGCCTCTTTGTATTAGTTTGCTTTATTTTATTCCTTTAAATAAAGGATAAAAATAGGATGCATGGGCGAGTACAGGCTTAGTCTATTTTTAGGAAGGGTGGGTGAATTAAATTTTCTATATATTGTGTGCCTTAGCAAAGCACAGAAGAGGATTTTTTAGATACACGAGTGCTGAAGCAATTTTCTGCCAGTTTTTCCCTTTGAATGTGAAGTATTTTTATGCCTTTCCAATTATTTGCAGTCTTGTGTATGTTTCCATTAATCTTGTGAATGTTGAATTCCCTAATTAATCATCTTACCATATTGCAAATTCAGTAATTTCTGCAAGATATTAATGTGTATGTGTAACTTAGCAGTATTGTTGTGATTTTATCCCTTAATACATGAAAGTGTTTACCCTTAATTATCTTTAGAAAACTATTTTCCTGTGCATCAGAAATTCATTCCATATCAATTATGCATGTACTCAGTCAAATACCCCATACAAGTTTGGTATATCACCTCAGTTTTAAATTCATTTTTTACAGTCATCTTTTACCCTTAAACCCCAGAAAATTAGTTTAGGATACATCAATAAGGAACCGACCTTGATACCAGAGACTCACCTCAAAATAGGTATACCCACAGACCTGAGGTGTTTCCATCGTATCTATGAAAGAGAGAGATAAAATTTGCAAGATTAGAACACTTACAACCATCTCTCTATAGGGTGCACTTTTGAGAGATAATAGTTTTTTGGCACACCTCGGTGGGAGAAGGAGTAGAAGCTACTATTGATGCGTTCTGAAGATTCAAGATCCAAGAAGAACTCATCTTGTGACTTTGTGAATCTGATTTTAGATAAGTACAACACTTAACAACATCATCAAATTTTCAGCTGTAGTTTTCAAGTATTTTTCAAGAAAATCATATCTTTTTATTTATTGTTATCAGCCTTTTTTATGAGCAGCATACCTGTTTTTCATAGTTTCAGTATTTTATGAGGTCCTGCAGCCATGAACCCTCATTTTCAGCAGTATTATCAGCCAAGCCAGAAGCCCTTTTATCCAATTTCCCCTTCAGACCAGTTTCATAACCCCTATTAGAATGAATATCCTTATGACCCAAACCTTGGAAATCAGTATGATTGTCAATATGATGATCATTACGTTGTTCAAATTCAAAGTTATGCAGAGGGTTATGTTGAATGTGAAAGGTGAAGAGATCTTGGAATTGAGCTTAATGAACTTAAGCAATCATTTTTAGCTGTCAAGGAACTATACGAGAAATCATTAGCAGTGCAAAAATTGATAGACATCCATGTTATGGAATCCTATCAAAAGAATTTTCCCACTTACCTTCCCTATCATAGAATTCAATGCCTATATGTTTCCCTTGCCAGTCAAAGCATCCCATTCATCAAATTTTAAATTATCAGGCTACTATAATTCCTTCTTTTCCTACCCCACAATCATGCATTGAACCCAAATTAAAGTATCCAAATTGGCGTTCAGATGTTGTCCTAAAAACAGAGTTTGTACCCCAGCCTCTCTTTAAAAAATTTCCAGTTAAGGCTGAGATTAGTCCCACTCCTCCTTTACTCATACTTCCATTCCAAGAAAAAGAGGATCATAATATCATTCAGGAGGGACAGCCAACTGAAGAAAACAATAGGTTGGATTTTTTTACAGAACATAGAGCAATGGACTTCTAAATTTCAGTTTGATCATACTCCAGAATTAGAGGAGCAACCCATTCAAAAGGTACAGTATGATTTTTCACTAGATCTAAAGAAGATTAGGGATGATCAATAGTCTTTGTGTTCCAAGAATAGCGTGCATGAAAGCACCATACTCCTACAAACTACTAATTCATCCAAGTTGGTAGAACCTGAAGGAAATTTTCAAATCATTTCCTCGAAGATAAATCAGCTGATCTAAAGGATGAGAACTTCGTTTGTAGCTTATCAGTTTCCAAGGTTGACAACCAAAAGGAAACAAATTAGTTTCAGAATGATCATGATCAAACCATTGAGTGTGAAGACCCTCGTTGTGCTGCATGCATAGAGATAGTTACATGTTATTAGGGACTTGCAGTGTTTCACAAGGAGGACTATTAGATGGTACTACAAGTATTCGAGAGTAGCTATTTTTTATTGAGGAGGGAGTGACATGTTCAAAGAACATTGTAAGAAGGGATAGAGTGAAAAAAATTGAAAGTGCTGCTGAAATGTCAGTCTTGGTAGTAGTGGATCAGTAGATTGAAAAGGATGAACAACAATTTGAAGATCCTGAAAATATTTTCAAATAGTTTAAAGAAGGAGAACAACCATCTCATCATCTTCATGATGTTATGATTGATGATATACAACAACTTGAAGAGGCTGAATTTTTTTCATATCAGTTTCAGATTGTCGAAAAGAATATACAATAGTTTATAGATGCAGACTGGTTCTTAGAACAACCTTCAAAACAAACTTCAGAAAGAACCCGTGATAAAAAATAAGGTTCATTTTTTAGTACAAGACAAGAAGATTAGCTTTCCAGGTGTTTTGAGGCCATGTCCTATTCGATATCTCACTGGTTCATGACATGCCATGTCAATACAAGAATTCATGCTTGTATCAGAGCCTAAGAATGAGCGTCAGATACTCAACAACTCAGTTCCAAATCCCTTCATAATAGTTTGACAGATAAATTAGAAAGATTCTTCGTGTTTTGGGATAAGTTTTGGAACAAATTCAAGGTACACATCTCATTTTCAGTTCTGTCATGCTACTTGTTTTGCAAGCCGAATTCATCATCTTAGTTCTGGAGAAAAGGAAGCTATTTTTCACTGCCTGTCTCAGGTTTTATTTAGCCTCAATTTGCATCTGGTTAAAATAGGGTAGATTAGGATTTCCCATTGAATAAGTGTAGTTCATGCACATTGCAATAGTTTTCAATTCAATAAGTGCACCTGTGCATATGATCTGGTTCACTAGATTCTTTCCAGTTTTAATGTGTTTTTTTCAGAAAAGGTAGTTTTGGTTGTATGCATTTGACTCCATGCCCAATGGAAAAGAGCAAGGCACTAGTATATAAGCTAGCAGGTAGACTTTCCTTGTATGATCACCAGGATTTTTGACATTTTTTGCACCCTGTGCAAAAAAGGTTCAATTTTCTCGAAACCAAGTCAAACGTTTGACTACGTTTGGGACAGCCACATCAGAATAACATACATATTTTAATTGTTTGGTTTTGGATAGTCTTGGAAGTCATCATTTGGATCAAACTCCAAATACACTACAGTTACAGAATGCCATGCCTCATAGATGCAGCCATTCCATTTGAAACCCTCATCAGAACTATGCAATAGCCGTAAATGACCATTGTAAGGCCCTGAGGAGGGTAGGAAGGGCAACATGTACTTAGACATGAAGTTCTGAAGCTGCAGATAGGTTGCAGGTTTGAAGGACAAGGTGCGGAATAAATTTCAGTCATCCATGAACATCAAAAGGTATATTTGATTTTTATTTATTTCCATACATAAGTGAATTATTTAAGTGTGTTGAGTTTTACAAGTTCATTAATATCCATTCAAATGAAATAAAATACAGAAAGGAAAGATACACATCTCATTACATGAAAATAGTTCATCTATTCATATGGAATAAAAGTACAGTGAACCCACACAAGTTGTGGATGTAACTTGTATGCATTGAAATAAAAGATGCATATACTTAAACTATAAGCAAATGGAGAGAGAAGAAACCCATCATTTCCTGTTTGGGTCAGTTCTCTCGTGCTTCTGTCTTTGTTTCATGTTCAGCTGCTTCATCCATCATCTCTAGTTCCTAGCAACATGTACCTGTGAACATACAATATATATTGTTAGAGATTCAGGTTTAAGGTCTATATCCATGTGTTTGTTTCACAGTTATTGAAATCCTTTAAAGAAAGAACATGCAAGATATATGAAAGACAGAATCAAAAGGATCATCTCATAGTATAGTTGAATTAGAACAAGTACAGTAAAATGCATAGCAGAATTCCATTTTCACAATATATTATTGAGACCAGAGGATTAAATAGATGATCAAAATATAGAATAATCACATAGTGCATATCAATGAATTCAGTCATGAGAATCAATATCAAGTAAAAAAGGAATTCATAAGCACAATGTCCTTTTATGCATGACAAATGAAAGAGATGGTCAAGTAAAATAAGAATTGCAGTAGATAGGAACAATTGTAGCAGAATATCATCATCTGAAATAAAAATGGAACTCAAATTTTTTGCATCATTTGTTAAGATCAAAAGTATGTATTTTCATTATAAACTGAAATGGACTATGTAATGTTACAGTTTATGAAGTAAAACAACTTATGATGGAAAGAGCATTGCTTCAGTTCAATTTTGCTCACATGAAATGACTAAGGAATTAGTGTTCACAACCAAAATGAAGGTAACAAGTGGCACAAGCAAAAAAAATGGTGAAATAAGACAAACTCCAAAGGAACTTTCTATTCTAGATTTCAGCAATCCAAGCCATAATGCTTTGCAAAATCCTCATATGATTGAGACATTACAACTCAAGAGCCATAATATCATAATTCAGGAAACATATGAAAATAAATATTTTTTGGTTCACATCAAAAGGTTCACAGAATCAAAGTGTAGCTCCAATTGAGGACATAAATATTTAAGGCCATAATGTGTGAAGTGAATCCAAGTTCAAGTGTTCAACATGGATCTAAGATATTTCACTCAATTACTGTTAATGGAAACATTTTTCTTAAAATCCTAAATGATTGAAATATGTGTACTGGGAGGTAAGAATACAGATGTCCAAATTACATTTACAAATGCACTTTCAAGATCACAAAATACCTTGTATATAGACCATGGTAAAGCTCATTTCAGTCAACCCATCAAACAGAAGCCAATATTTTCAGCCTCATGTGAAATGAAAATCAATTCAATACCTAGCTTTTGAAGGATTACAAACCATCAAAATCTATATAATGGATTCATTTAAGGATTCGTGTAGATCATGATAGAATTTTAAAAAAACTATAGCTTTAAGTACTGAGGCATTATCAAGTGAAAGCCCGAGTTTCTAGAAGCAGGATAGCTTAGGAATTGATACCACAATAAAGCAGTCAATGAGAAGCACATTGAAAATATAGTCCAATTAGGTGTATCTTATCAGGGTATATTTTTAGAACAAAGATAATAAATACCTATACTTAAGTCACCAAAAATACCAAAATAAATTATATCACTGGCAAATGATGATATCAGTTAAGAAAGTACACTAAGTAAAATCTGAAAAGTTATGCATGTCAAAATCTAAATCCTCTCATGGGAGAATGAAGAGTATCATTTTCAAAAGAATCCTTGATTCAAAATAATAGTTGAAGTACTTCAAAATTTCAACGATCACAAACTAGGGTCACAAACAAAGTGCCAAAAAGTGATAAGGATCAAGCTTATTACAACCATTTAAAGGAGAAAACAACTCAAATTCTCAAATGCTCAAAATTCAGCCATAGTGAAAATATTTTTCGAAACCCAAGCTTTCAAGAAATAGAAATGGAAATTTTTTTGAAGAAATCTAAGGGTCGAGGAGTTAACTCAAAATCCATCCAGGTTGGCCTATGGAAATAGGAAATGTTCAAACTTCCAATGAAAAGGAGAGATCTTGAGCTCTCAAAGAATCAATAATGGCCACAGTATATTTAAAGGATAACAACCCAAAAAAATCTATGGCATGAGTTAGAGAAATAAAAATAGATCTTACCAACAGTATACGGAATGTCTAATTGAAGAACAACTAGATTAGCAATGTAACCATCAAGAATGGAAGATTCATAGATCCAATTTATTACTCGAAAAAAAATGACACAACCCAACTTTCAAAATCCTCTGAAATGAAATTATTTTAAAGAAGTGAGCACTCAAGTTAAAATGAAAAGATTTACATAAAAAATATCGAGCAGCTCTCAAATTTTAAAATTAGTGGGTGAAAATGAATTTCAGAGTAAAAATGTGAAATTCAGGAGCTTAGTAAGCTATCTGGCCAATGGTGCCTTTTGCACAGAAAAATGGAGATTCATACATATAGAAATTGTAACCCAGTAAAATGGAGACATGTACATAGAACACGCTATACCCAATGAACAAAAACCTTACCATGCAAAGCATTTGAATCTCTATTTGGGAACGAAAGCACACAGAAGAAATGTGCAAACCAAAGATTCAGATTTTGCAAACTAATAGATTCGAATTCTCAATATCTCAAACCAGAATGCATCAAATCAAAGAATAGAGCTGAGAAAATTTGATACTTCCATGTTTTTCAGTCTATCACCATTCAACAAAGTAAACAATACAGAAGTTCAAGCTTTGAATAGGGAGAGACCACATTCATACTCCAGGTCAAATAATCACAAACCCATTAATGGGCATTAGTAGATCTAGGTTTTACAACCACTTACCTAAAGGTAAAAGGGTAAACCACCTCAGATAGCTTCAATAATTTTAGTTACAAGGAATGGAATACACAGATCAGAAATCCACCCAAAGCTCTGAAATGGCGAGACTCTAAAAAGCCATAAATCAATCATGAGTATTTACCCAAGAAATCAGAGTATGTGTCCATATCATCAGAAGGCATAGAATGATGAAAATATCATAGCATAATAACCTCATATAATGGAAAAGTTTTGAGTGGGTCTTACCTCTAAAAAGTGGATATCAATAAGATAATCATTTCTGAGCAGAACCCAAAGCTCCACATTGTTTTTAGCACATGCAAATCCCATGAAGATCATAAATGTAACCATAGTGACTCAGAAAATGGCATGAAACCAAGTCCAAAATGTCTGAAACCTTCAACATAGGCCATATACATCTTATAGAAAATCAGCCAGAAAGCTCAGCCAAGCTAGCAGATCTTGAGAGTGAAATGCATGACCAAATGATTAAGCAAGAAAACTAGGAAATGGTGAGAAAACTTAACTCAAGAAATATGATAACCCAGAGCCATAAGTAAATGGAAGTTGCACAAACTCTTCATAATAACCATGTGGCGATCGAACAGGAAATAGAAACCGACATATCCATGAGAATTTCTCATGGAGGTGAGATAAAAATAATGGTGGCCATTGAGAAAATTGTCAGATGCTTTGTTTTGAGCTAGCACTAAGCTCGAGAACCTGAAAATGAAAAATGATGTAGGGTTAAGATCTATTGCTCTAAATCGGATGAGTTACCTTCCTCAACCTCCAGAGCCAGTGTATAACATACAACTTAACCATAAGGTTCAGCATATCAAAGGGTCAAACGTCATGTGGAGCGGACCAGCCCAAAGTTCAAAATCATTACATTTGACCCTTCTAAGGTCTAAACCAATCTTAATACCATGAGCACATGCACCAAAAGGATCAACAATGATCATCAAAAGGTGAGGTCAGATAATACATTTCAACCATGGTAAATGCCATCAAGAATCAGAGGGGGCCGTAACTATACAATGTCATGGTTTAACTCAATAGTGACCGATAAAGACTATAGTTACTATGACCTTAATGTTTGCAAAAGGGGTCGACAACATTATCCAATCAAACCAAGTATTCAAAGCCATGATAATGCATGGTGCGACCAAACTATGAAGGAGATCCACTATCATAAATGCTAAGTCCACAAGAACTTTAACCAAGGTGAGACTATTATTGCTAACTGCAAAGGTGGTCACCAATTTTGCCATAGGGATGGGAGATGATTTATAGAATGTTATCCATGTGACCACAAATTGACAAGCACATGGCAACATCAAAGCCTATGCTTGGAGGTGGTCCCCATCAAAAGATGCATACAAGTGAATTCATGCATGCAGATGCCAACACTTGGATTTTGGTCCTCATCAGGGAGATGATTTTTGCATGCCTTCACAAAAGGACAGAATCAGCAATAAGAAGACAAATTTACATGCACATACAAAGAAGACTTGCTCATCAAGCAAGATTTATTATTAGTAAATTATTCACCCATGCTTTTCTTAAAAATAGAACAGTCAACTGCATTTTGACTGTGATATGTAATCAAAGGCTATTAATGCCTCTTTGTATTAGTTTGATTTATTTTATTCCTTTATTTATTATTAAATAAAGGATAAAAATAGGATGCATGGGCGAGTACAGCCTTAGTCTATTTTTAGGAAGGGTGGGTGAATTAATTTTTCTATATATTGTGTGCCTTGGCAAAGCACAAAGGAGTTAGTTAGAGAGGACCTTTTTAGATACAAGAGTGCTGAAGTAATTTTATGCTAGTTTTTCCCTTTGAATGTGAAGTATTTTATGCCTTTCCAATTATTTACAGTCTTGTGTATGTTTCCATTAATCTTGTGAATGTTGAATTCCCTAATTAATCATCTTACCCTGTTGCAAATTTCAGTAATTTATGCATGATATTAATGTGTATGTGTAACTTAGCAGTATTGTTGTGATTTTATCCCTCAATACATCAAAGTGTTAACCCTTAATTATCTTTAGAAAATTGTTGGCCTGTGCATCATAAATTCATTCCATATCAATTGTGCATGTACTTAGTCAAATACCTCATACAAGTTTGGTGTATCACCTCAATTTTAATTTCATTTTACAGTCATCTTTTACCCTTAAACCCCAGAAAATCAGTTTAGGATACATCAATAAGGAACTGGCCTTGATACCGGAGACTCACCTCAAAATAGGTATACCCACAGACCTGAGGTGTTTTCATTGTATCTACGAAAGAGAGAGATAAAATTTGTAAGCTTTGAACACCTGTAGCTATCTCTCTATAGGGTGCACTTTAAAGAGATAAAAATAATGTTGAGAAAATATAATATTTATCTAAAGAGAAGACACCAAAGGATGCACGCACAAGCACAAGGAACATTTGGAGGCGCAGAAGAATAGAAAAACATGTGCTCGTTAGAAAATTTTTAATTTAGGACTTAGTTGTTTTGTGGATCCAGGATATTTTTTGAGATAGCTTGCAGAGAACACAAAGATAGGAAGACTTGTGGTCCATCCAATGGTATTTTGGGAACAAGCATTGTTTGTGTTCCATGCAAAGGCTAGGTTAATAAAAGGAATTCTACTTAGAGTTAACTATAATAAGTCTATTATTAGAGCACTTGAATGGTTTTGTAATATTTTTTCAAGGGCACATGGATATTATTAGCATGTGAACTATTTTGAGAAATTGCATGGGTATTGAAGGGTGATTGCCCCACCACAATATATATATATATATATATATATATAAATTGAAAGGGTTTGAGTACTACCATAAATTTTAGAGTTGTGATACGTTTTTGTTAGCACACATAACCACAGAAACTTGATCTTGAATGTATGAAGATTTTGTGTTCCATTAGATTTTTAATATAATGGTTCACATTGGTTGGATATTGGTATTGAATATGACTTAATCTAATTATTGCATGGTAAATCTTATTCTAGTCATTGTTTAGTTCATATTTTATAAATTCTAAGATCTAGATCTAGCTTAGGCATTGTAGATTGATTGTTATTAATGAACCTGAATATGTATCGGCATCATCATGCTAACATTCTCAATAATTAACTCTAAATAATTACCTAGTTCCTTTGCATGCCTCAGGTGAGATCTCAACTAAGGTTGAATGATGTGCTAGTGCAACTGGGTCATTTACATAAATTCTGGGCTACATCAAGAATCATGAGTAGGGGAAGTGGTAAAGAATAGAGTAAGTCCTTGGGACATGGATATATTTTTTCTATTCTCACGTGAAGAAATATATAATGTAACCTTGTTCTCCATGTTACACCTACATTTATGGAACTTACTTCTTTCGAGATATAAAAACTCTTAACTTTTATATTCACTGCTCTACTGAAGATCATTATACTTGATCTAAGATATCCGGAAATATTACAAGTCTATATTTTCCTAAAGCAATGCTATATTGATATGAAGATGATGTTATTTTCTCACTCTTTATGTAATCATGACTGTAAGATGCATTTCCTTAGTAGTCTACATGCCTATCTTTCTTAGTTTATGTACTTGCACATTAAGAGAAGTAGTTACAAAAAAAAGTGAAGGAAAAAATAATTTCGTTCACTACTTATTTTTTCTTGTGACATGATTCTGAAAATTATTAATTTCTCTTTCATTCCTTTTTGTATTGTTTGATTTTAAATTTTCTTGTAAGAATGTCCATTTTTTAAAAACTCTGAATACAATAGGAATGGAAATCCAGATCTCTAACATCCATTTCTCATTTCTTGAGGTACGAAGCAACATATGAAGAGGATGGAGAAGTGGAGTGGGTAAGGAAAACATGAAGGAAAAAATGGGAAATACATTTGAACAGGAAATTACGGATTTCCCTTTCTCTTTTATTCACATCTTTACATATGTGTACTTTATTTTATATAGTTGTTTTCAGAGTTATTCCCACATCATGTGTGGGTCCATTGTACTTATTAATTATGAAATAAATGAAATCATCTCACTATAATGAGTTATAAATACTTATTTTAGCATTACTTTTCATTAACATGATGTTAAATGAATTCTTTGCAACTCAAGTATAATAGGAATTTTTTAATTAAACATAATTAATGCAATCAAAGTAATTTGATAAAACTGAACTGTGAATAAAATATAGGTAGTAACCTTCTTCAACTTATAAAATGAACCATCCCTACAAAATCTTTGGGAATTCCTTCTTCATTCTAGAAGATTCTAGAATACATTTTTCTTTCCCATTTGTGTCATGGTCTTGCATTGGTTCCTAAGGTCCTAGTGCATGATCTTCATGGAGATTTCATCTAGAAAGGAAACATAGGTGGAATCTTGACATTTTAAAAATAACATAGCAGCAATTCATACCCTTTTCACCTTAGTTAGGATATTTAAAACAATCCCTCTAATCTAAGAAACCAAGTTTCGAGTTGACCTCTTGCATGTGTGCAAGATATTTTAAAATTAACCTCATTCCTTGTTTCATACACTCTCTTCACCCTACATAATGTCCATAATTAAAAATTCTTGAGGAAAAATCATTATCTCTTACCTTTAACTAGCCAATGCTTCACCAACTCAAAATATTCTTGACTCTAAACAAATAATATTTTTATTTTTACACCTCAACTGATATCTTTTACTCATATTCCCTCTTCAAAAACTTCAAATCAAAGTTATGACATCACTGAGATGAGAAAAAACCTTAAAAGATCAATCTTTTACTAAACTTGTCAAAATTGCTCCTTCTTATTCTCAAGAGCTAGTAACTTGCATGATTCAAGGTTACGTGATTCTTGAAATTCCCAACAAGAAGTAAAAACTCATTCAAACATCCTTTAAGGAAAATATGGTGAGGTGTGAATTTGAAAACCCAAATCCTTGTCCTCTTATTCCTATCAAATTTTTCTCTTCTAGGCTCTCAAAACCTCCACTAGCCTTCTCTGAGTCTACTTTCCTTCAAATTTATCCTTGGAAGAAATTTCATGACACAAACCCTACATTTATAGGAACCCATTGAATAATTCATCATGAATGGAAAGTTTCATGACTAGGTTCTATTTTTTTGACTTACTTATTTTACTAATGGGCATTTTGAATTAGCCCTCTAAACTAAGTGCTCTTCCCTAGAAGGGACTATCAATCATATCTTCATTTTTAGACAATGGAAGTTCACAATTTCTCCTCCAATAGGTAAAGGAAATGCCCACCTCTTTTTCTTCCAATTTATAAAAAAAATCCATTTCTATAGGTTTTTTACACACATTTCCTTCTCAAACTCTAACTGTGCATCTTTGAAGCCTGAGAGACCAACGTTTTCTATATCTATCACCAAGATTCAATTCAAGGTACCACATTTTTCATTAAGGTATTTTATAACAACTTTCACATGAATATTTTTATAATGGATCTCAACTCCTTTCTAAATTTAAAACTCACCTCCTTCCTTATTAGGTATATACCATGCAAGTAAGGTTTTGTAAATGCTAACTACTGGTTTAAAATCAAGAATGACTTTTAAAATTTTCAAATGACCTTATCAGTTCTTTCACAATAATTTTAATCATATATGTACCCCTAAAAATTATGATAATCCCTTTGCATCTCTTGTTGGAGCACTTACTGCTTTGGACTCCATATCCTTTGACAATACAAAAATTCCCAACATAACACCTGAACAACTGTGTGTATCAATGAAAGTTTCATCTGTCATTATATGATAGAAAATGGATCCAACATAGATATCATCTCATCCCATATTTTTTATTATCTTAAGATCACTTATTCAATTGTCTCCTAATCACCCATGGTTCTTCGCGCATTTACTGATGTTGTTTCTGCCACTTTAGGAACAATTATTATTCCTATCCATCTTGGAGAAGAACTCCCGCATGAGGTATTCTATATCATAGAAGGGGATATCCAATAAAATTTACTTCTCAAATGACCATGGATTCACGACATGTATTGTGTTCCTTCCACCCTTCATCGAATCATCAAGTATGAACATGAGGGAAAGATTATAACATTCCTCAAAAATATTCCTTCATTTAAATTATGCCACATGAAATATTGACCTAATGAAATTCTTAGCCCAAAAAATAGTTACGAGGCATCCACTAGCTCATACATATTCGTTCCCAATATTCTGAATGGTGACTCCTTAGAAAAAGTAATGGATCACCTCAAACTAGTGGAGAATCATCTCCTCATGCTTAATGTTATTCCCACACCTTATAGGTTCGGTAGATTCGGTAAATCTCCAATGTATCAACCAAAAATTTGGGATATCATTTCCTTCAGTCCACATCATCCTTACACCAATTTCATCTATGGGGGTATCAATCACTCTTCCTCCCACACTGACCCTGAACTGCATACTGAACCATACATCAATGAATTTGAATTTCTTTACAAGAAAGTCATTTTCTGAAACTTATCTCCATCAATGCGCTTGTAACAAAATTAGAATGAGGAGTTATGAATAAGTCATAAATGAATATTTCATTGATCAATCTCACAAGCCCCATGAAAAATTTGGGTTGTGCTATAAGTAATAATCTACCAATGTTCTCCCTCTATCTTTGGTTCTTATGGACATCAAATCTCCATCTTCTCCATCCCACGAGGTTATGGATACAAATTTCACCTTGTCTATCACCTCTATATTTTTTTTAATCTCCACCATTTCCTTTAGAAAAATCAGTTAACATTGTGAAGGTGATCTTAGATCCCTCCCTCTTCAATTTCTATAAATGATAGAGGAAGATTGCCCTACTCTTAACATTCTTTAGATCATCGATAATGATTCCATCCTATCTTACATGGAAGAAGAATATTTCTATCTTAATAAGAATTTAATGCCAGAAAAATCCACTCTTCTTCACAAATCCACCATCGAAATCAACATAGGGACTCGAAAAGATCCCTGTACACTCAAAGTGGGTTAATATGTTTATCTTGAGGATTTTAAATCCTTCACCACTTTCTTCTCTAGCCATATCCAGCCCTTCACATGTTGAGCGTTAATCATTCCATCATTGCTCATAATGTTGTTACCTTTCCTAACGTCAACCCAATTAAGTAGAAGCTTCAACAAATGCATCCTTAAATTTCCCTCCTTGTCAAAGAGGAGATGCAATGCATCATTCTTATCGATTATATGCAATGGGTTTCAAATATTTTACCCATTTTCAAAGCTTCCAACAAGATCTTAATTGGTACTAAATTTTGAAATCTAAACCTTTCTTTTCTTACAAATGATTTTCATCTTTTGAACATCGATCAACTTATAGACCTTACCCTAGGCCAAAGAATAATTTATCATATGGATTTTTTTTTGTATAATCGGATCCTCATTAAAGAAGAAGACCAACATAAGACCTATTTCATCAATCCTTTTGGGAATTTATATTATCATGTCATTCCCTTCTGTATGAAAAATGTTAGAGTGACCTATAAGTAAACCATTACGTCTATCTTCCACAATCTAATCCATAAGAATTTAGATGAGTATGTTGATGACCTTTTGGGTGAATCTAACAATTTTCATCTTTAAGGTACTTTTATAGCTCCTTATCAACTTCTTCTTTTGTCCCAATCTAGCCAAGTGTGTTTTGAGATTGCTAATTGGTAAAATAATTGAATTTATCATTTCTATTAGGGTTATTAATGTTGAACCCACTAAAATCAAGGCCATCCTCAAGATACATTTTACTTCTAATAGAAAGTACCTTTTTAGTCTTTAGGTCTGACTTCAATCAGTTCATCATTTCAACTCGTAACTTTATTCCCATTTCAAACCCTTTAACCATATTAGTTGTATAGATATTCAATTTAACTTGGACCATAACTCATAATAAACATGTGATGATATCAAGAAATATATTTTATCCCTACATCTTCTTACCACTCCATGTAAGGGGGAGCCTTTCTATGTTTACATCTCTACCTCCCATCATTCTCTGGGTGATATGATGGCACATCATGATGAGGAACACAAAAAGCAAGTTGTGTATTACATCAGTTGAATGCTTCATGATTATAAGACTCTCTACATTGAAGCTGAAAATTTCCGTTGTGCTCTTTTCTTATCTACCTCTAAGCTTCATCATCATGTTCTCAACCATAAGAGGAATGACATCACTAGAATTCATTTTCTCAAGACCATGCATTCCAAGCCTTATAATAGTGATCACATATTTTGATGGCTCATGCTCATGACAAAGTTTGACGTAGATTTCATCTCTCAGAAAACAATAAAGGACCAATATATTGTAGATCAATTTTCTAATCCCCTCTTCTTGATAATAATCTTCCTCATGAGAAATTTCTATAGGATTCTATCAAGACCTTTTACCATGAGTTATCTCTTCCTAATATGCCACTCTTCTTTGACAAATCTAAGTGTCATTCAGGGGGAGGTGTGTGTGTAATTATTATTATGCCTTGGGAAACCCCTTTACAACTCACTTACAAGCTTGATTTCTAGTGCAAAAATAATATGGCTGTGTATGAAGCTCTGATCTTAGGCCTCTAATCCATTCTCCTAGTTAAAATAAAAATTATTGATATCTTTAGGGTTTCTGAACTCATCATCCATCAATTCAAAGGAATCTATTAATGTAAAAATGAAGTCCTTTAAAAGTATAATGATATTTTCCACTTCCTTCTTGGAGAATTTGATTTCTAAACCATTCAAACCATCCCTTGGTCATCCAAGTGCTCTGTAGATACCATGAATTCTCTTGCATATCTCTGCAATCATGGAAGCATCTATGTCACAATGCTCTCATAATAGCATGTCTTGGCTACTAATTAGATGTACATATCTAAGTCAACATTGCTTAGTTGTTTCATCGTCTCTTCTCTTTGTGATACTATTAGCACTCCAATCTATGAATATGTTGCTAATATATGAGATATGTCTCTAAATATGGCCTTGTAGGCCTCCCACTACCTTTTATACTTGACACCTTAATACATCGCTAGGTCCCTCTCTTGACGTGCCATGTCCCTACACTTACAAGATGTTGTGTGATCTATACATAACCATGCCATCTCTATGACTATCCCTCCATCACAACCCTTAGGTGTTTCATATTCCTCTACTCCGGACACCTATTCCTCCTCCTCCCCTCCCTTAACCCTCTCCTTTATCATCTGGGATGCCCATGTCATCATCATCCAATCAGAAAATAAAATTCGAACTCCAAAAACATTGTCATCATGTCATGGAGATCCTACCTCCTAAATTGGATCCTTCATCTCATAATCAGGCATATCTCTCTCCATCTCATCCCATCTATATCTAATTAGATCTATAGCTATTATCTATAGTATCCCAATATTCTTCCTAATTGGATGAAATAGTACCACCTCCATCATCTTAGGTATCCTTCCCCATAACCCTCTCATTCTCTTCATTCTAACTATCTCTACATTTTCCCCAGGACATGAAATCAAATCATGATATGGATGCCACCTCACCTAGTCCACATCTATCTCTACCTATTTCTTAGTGTATCAACCCTCTCCTCTCTCTCTCTCTCTCTCCTGTCTCTATGAGCATGATCATCTCTGATGAGGCCATAAATTACCATTATTTTTTAATTCTAAGTTACCTTTGAATTTAGATTTAAATGTAAGATAGGAACTTATAGTTTGCTTAATATAGAATATAAGATGTATATCTTGTTGATTCTTTAGAAATATTTTTGTTATCTATTTTGTTAACTAATCCTATTGATTATTTGGTAAAATATGAAAAGTCTTGTGTATGCAAGCCATAAAGGAAACATAATGCTAGTATTGGGAAAAATGAAATTGATCATGTATGGTATATCTAAACTCAAAACTGATTTCATATTCAGATTCCTCTCAAAAAATTATGCAAGTTCAAAAAAAGAATCATCTCAATCTGAGATCATATAAAAAGGTTATAGCTATTTTAAGTTTCTCTGGAACATGCAGGCTTAGTTTCAAAACTTGTGGAGTTACTTCCAAAACTTGCAGGTTTAGTTGTGGAACTCACAAAGTTATTTTTGGAACTCGCAAGTTTAGTTCCAGAACTCACATATTTTGACAATTTTTGAGGAATTGTGAAAGATCAGAGAATCCAATGGAAAATATGAGAGAGGTTTTTGTTCATAGCAATATGATTAACAAAAATATCATTTAGATTTGCTACAGGTATTACCAATAAAGAGATATCTAACTTTTAGTGAGCTTCAGTATGAGGAAAAGTGTATCAGAGGAATGCTAAAAGTTCCATAAATAGAAACAGAAAAGTTAAAAAAATATGAGAGAGGTTTTTGGTCATTACAATGTGTTTAAAAAAAACCTCATTCAGATTTGCTACAGGTTTTACCAATGAACAGAGATCTAACTTTTAGTGAGCTACATTCTGAGGAAAAGTGTATCAGACGAGCACTAAAAGTTCCATAAACAAAAATAGAAAAGTCAAATGGGAAATATAAGAGAGGTTTTTGCTCATATAAATGTTTTTAAACCTCATTTAGATTTGTAATAGGTTTTACCAATGAAGTTAAATATAACTTTTAGTGAATTGCAGTCTAAGGAAAAAGTGTATTAGACAAGCGTCAAAAGTTCCACAGTAAAAAAAAGTAAAGTCAAATAGAAAATCTGAGAAATATATTTGGTCAAAATCATATTTTGAGGAAAATCCTCCTTCCAATAATTTAGAGGAATAAAATCATTCTGAGTCATGTTACCGAAAAGCAAGGAGAAGATTTGGGAGAAATTTTTCCTAAAATAAGTGAGATGAGACTTTGACTCCAATAATATGTCTCTCTCCATATTTTGTGGATATGGAGATCTTAGTTGTTAGGATTGGAATAAATATAAGATCAAATTGTATTTACTAAAATAATTAGTTGGTTGGATTCGTGAATTATAAATGCAACCTTCCACACTGAGATATGTAATTCTTTTCTCCTAAGAAATAAAGATCTGTTCTTTCTTTCCAATCTTTTGAAGTAAATTTATTTTGCAATTTCTGAATTAAAATTATGAATTAAGTCATCTTCCAAGGAATGAGCTAGCCACTAATTCCAAAGAAGACGGATCAATGTATTAATGTTTTTTTCTTTAATTCTATATTTTTCCTTTTGTTGTAAACTTATGATTTCATGCTATGTGATCCTTCTTCATTACAATTTTAGTTGTGAACTTGCAAGTGTCTTTTTATCTATGAGTTATTTTTAATTCAACAGTTTAATTTATACAAGTTTCATTTCTTTCATGTGATACTTATTTATGCAAGTGTGATTTCCTTTATGCAAGTGTGCCTTTATATTCCTACAAGTGTGTTTACATTTATGCAAGTGTGCTTTTAAATTTATGCATGTGTGATTTATTTTATGCAAGTTTAGATTGTTTTTAAAGGAGAAACTTTATCAGATCTTATTCTCTTAATGAATATAGCCTTCAGACACCAACCCATATTTACATTATTAATGGTGATGATTGATGACCCTCGTTAATCTCCTAATCTTATAAACCCAAAAAACAATTAAATGTCTTCCCTTGTAATCCATGGGAGCCCTTGTGGCCTAACAAAAAAAATTTACACATAGGCCTAATAATGCAACATCTATTGCTGACATCCTCTCAGTCACAAAATTCCATTACTCATGATAGACCTATGATAGCAAGGAAAACCCAAATGAAATAATCTTTGCTGCACTATAAAATCTGCAACTCGACCCACTAGTATCATGGAAATGTTGCACCCGCATAGTCTAGAAGTGCATAGATAGAGATGTTCATCATAAATATAAATATAAATTTACTCCTAATAACTCCAGGCTCGTATCTCATCTCATAATAAAAGGCCCAGATGTGAAAGTAATATCTGGGGCATCAGCTCCAAATATGCATGTCAATAATACCTCAGATCTTTTATCAACATTACTAGGTTGTATGAGCTTCCCCTCTATAAGTATCCTTAGAATATGGTTTACATCCTTAAGTGTGACTATCATCTCACGAGTCCTAAACAAAAATGTGCTAGTGTGCACATCCCATCTAAACACCAATGCAATAATCAATCCAACATCACGTGTAATCCTTTGGTAGTGATAGAATCCACCTAGAACCCTACTACGGATAGGCAGTCCAACTTGGCATCATTCACATTTCCTCTATTATGGTCATATAACACCAAAACTCTATCTCTGAGGTAAAAGGTATATTTGGCCTATAAAATCTAATCAAATAAGAAATCATAGCGTCCACACATTGAAAAATCATAAAAAATAAAAAAATTGAAAATCTTATCCCTAGTCAATGCCAACACAGGCTGGATCGACACCTCCTAGCATGGGTTTACACCCTAGTAGGACTGATTGATGGAGACCATACCTAGACACCATCGACAACTACTTTTGTTGAACCGAAAATTTAAAACAATGTAAAATTTTAACTAAAAAAATTTAAAATGCTTAAAAACCAAATTAGGGTTTGGGAACTTATCATCCTTGGACTCCTTTAGCACTTCCTCGCCACTACACTAACCTCAATCATGGTAAAATTCTCAACTTCATAATTGTTCTGATATCTCAATCATCAACTCACACAGTGTAAATGAGCATTGTTGGCCGAATTTGGGGCTTATATAGCCAATCAACCTAGATCACTATTGACCCCTTTTAGGTTGTTTCTGATTTACCCTTGTATCCGTTGACCCTTATTAGTCATTGTTGACTGAGCCTTATCATTTAATGTCATGCCACTTCTAGTATCCTTTTGATTAATTCTTCCTATCAAATGATCATTTCTTCCACTTTTACCTTTTGTGTTTCTTATACCACTCCTTTGTTTGTCCCACTAAGCTTTGTTATGTCTCTCATATTTAATTTTTCATACATCATCTCACCTTTATGGCCATATTCATGTTCCCTCATAGGGAACCTTTGATTTACTCTTCTTTTTCCACACTTGACACCTATTTTTTATTCCTCTTCTAGACAGGACATCTCATTAACTTTCCCCCCTCTTTTTTTGTGATACTTGTCTCGAAATTTTTTGCATTTGTTTATACACAATTGATTTTTTCCTTTGACATATTTGTCCTACAACTTACATATCCTTTTGATTAGATCCCCAAAAGATTGCATAAATTTTGCAATGATTTATTCCATCTCACCAGTCCATAGGACATTTGCGTCGTCTTTGTTGAGGCCATACTTTGTTCCCTAAAGAAGTGACTTTGAAATCACCACCATAATTTTTGTTCACCTTTTTAGTTTTTGTTTCACCTCATCTTGGATGTCTTATCTCATGCTTTTCTCATGCTTTCAAATTTTTCTTCCTTCAACTATCTCATTCAAACTTGTGATTGAATTCCTTTTGTGTCCTCAATCCCTAGTTTTAGGGGGAACACCTCATCATATTGGCATAAAAAATGATTAACATAATGAGATCCCTCTCCACCATGGGTTCGGGCTTTTGGTGTGATAGCAAGTTGTGTAACTCTCATACCATGAAAGGAACAAAATAAAGATTTTTCTAAGCCATGATCTCATATGAGAATAGCACACCACATTAGATTTGTAAGACAAAAGAGCTAAAATACCATATATGGAAATCCATCATAATCCATAATGCTCAATACATTACAATAGAATGACTTTAATTATTCAATAAGAAAGATTTACATATATGAGGAGGGAAGTGCAACTACTACCTACATCAGTGGTGAAGAACTCCCACTAACAGATACCCAATACCCTCCCGCACGATGGAGCCGGGTATACACCCAATCAGCCCCAATGACATATTAAGAGGAAGTGACCCGGGAATCTCTCGGGAGGTCACCCATCCCAGAACTACTCTAGGGTGACACGCTTAACTGCCTGGCTCTGATAGTAAACGATTTTCCATCACACCAAAAGCTTAAAATTTTGGTGTGACCGGAAAGTCATGCAGCTCTGATACTAGGCAGTTAAGCACGCTAGCCCTAGAGTAGTGCTAGGATGGGTGACCTCTCAGGAAATTCCCTATGTCACTTCCTCCTAATGTTGTTGGGCCTGATTGGGTGTATACCTAGCTCCATCATGTGGAAGGGTATTGGCGTAACAACTGATTAATATGATGAGATCCCTCTCCACCATGGGTTCGAGCTTTTGGTGCGACAAAAATTCGTGAAACTATGATACCATGAAAGGAACGAAAATAAGATTGTTCCAAGCCGCGATCTCTAATGATAATAGCACACCATATTAGATTTACAAGACAAAAGAGCTAAAATACCATATATGGAAATCCGTCATAATCCATAATGCTCAATACATTACAATAGAATGACTTTAATTATTCAATAAGAAAGATGTACATATAGGATGAGGGAAGTGCAACTACTACCTACATCAGTGGTGAATAACTCCCACTAACAGATACTGGTAGTTAAGTTAACTCCAAAAGACTAATAAGATAACTACACATGACTAAGAAGCTTACTCAACATAACTAGTAAGCTAACTCCACACAACTAGTACAGCTAAGCAAGCTAACCTAGTAAGTGAGGGATAACACAAGTGTAAGAATTATCTTGATAAATAAATAAAATGATAAATAATAACCTACACTAACACCCTCCCGTAAGCATAGCTTAGGTGGGTGGAAAAGAAGGTGTGTCCCAGCAATAAGGCCTAATGAGGTACCCACGTACAATAACTTGAAAAATTAGACACCACAAGGTACCCAAAACCAGTAATAACAAAGTAGAGAGAAAAATCCTGCTGCAAGATATCCTTAGAAGCTCGGCTCCAAAAACTCATACAATACTGAAGAAGTGTGGTGCACACTATGGTCTGAATCCATTGCTCGATCATATAACTCAAAAATAACTGACACTGGGCTTCACCAGAATAGCTCCATGTAAGGAGGTTGTCAATGAAGTGACGTCGAAAATGCAAAAAAACATCAAACATAATTTAATCAACTGCTACAAATAGGTGTGTCATGATCTAAGAACAACCAAGGCAACAAGGCAAGGACACGAGATCAAAATAAATAGGAGTGCCACGATCCAAAAAAAAGCCAAGGTAATAAGGCAAGGACACGAAACCCAAAGAAGTGGTACTAACACCATACCCTCCCATAATACTGAATGAGTAGAGTGATACCACAGATCTATATGAGTTGCCAAAATTAACTACTCAAACATTGACAAACTAACATTTAGCTCCACCAGAATAGTTCCCCCACAAGAGAGACTATCACCATGTCAAAAAAAGGTGTCGAAAATACAGATCCAAAATATCTCAACAAACAAGAGAGATATAAATGTATACACCCATAGATACAAGAATTCAATAGCTAAAATTTTAGGACGTCGGGCTCAACCAAAATTACGTCCACAAGTGATCACAACACCCTCCCGAATTTGGAACTTTATAATTGAGTGCATGTAAATATTACAATGAGTAATAGTACCTTTTACCTTTGAAATATGTGTATAAAAATGTCACCAATGCGTAGATCTCGAAACAATACACAATTTCAAACAAAAGATCACCTTAATCCAAGCTATGGATCAAAATTTATGAGCTCTACAAGGTTTTGTTATTAAAATAATATTTTCATGTTGATCTTTTTAAAAGATACATGTGACACCCAAATGTCTAAAGGGTAAAAGTGTGCATCCACACGATACATGCTTGCGACCAAAGGATAAAATCCTGCTCCCAAAACGTAAATGTCCAGAGGGTAAATCATTGCATTCAAAGGGTACACGTTAATATCCAATGCATAAAAGAACGCACCGAGAGGGTATAGATCTGCGTCCAGTGGATAAAAGACTGCATCCAAAACTGAAATATCCAGAGGGTAAAAGAATGCATCCAGAAAGTACATGCTTATATCCAACGGATAAAACAATGCACCAAGAGGGTACAGATCTACATCCATTGGATAAAAGACTGTGTCCAAAACCAAAATACCTAGAGGGTAAAAGAATGCATCCAAAAGGTACACGCTTATATCCAATGGATAAAAGAATGCACCAAGAGGGTATAGATCTGCGATCAGTGGATAAACAACTACATCCAAAATTGAAATACGCAGAGGGTAAAGAATGCATGTGGAAGGTACATGCTTATATCTAATGGATAAAAGAATGCACCCAGAGGGTATAGATCTGAGTCCAGTGGATAAAATACTTCATCCAAAACTGAAATATCAAGAGGGTAAAAGAATGCATCTGAAAGGTACACGCTTATATCCCATGGATAAAAGAATGCACCTAGAGGGTACAAATCTAAGTCCAGTGGATAAAATACTGCATCCAAAACCAAAATACCTAGAGGGTAAAAGAATGCATTCGGAAGGTACACACTTATATCTAATGGATAAAAGAATGCACCCGTAGGGTACAAATCTGCACCTAGATTTGACTATCTCAAAACATGGTTGAATTTACAGTCGATTCTAGAGTTTTGGCACCTTCCAAATCCAATGCCTTACTTTGTTTTGCATAAAAATGCATGTTGCAGAAAATTGCTAACAAATTCCAAATTCATGAAAATATTAAACCCTTGGTTGTAAAAAAAAATTATAGAATGGATGTCTACATCATCTATTGCTCTCATACCATGAAAGGAATGAAAATAATATTGTTCCAAGCTGTTATCTCAAATGATAATAGCACACCACATTAGATTTGAAAGACAAAAGAGCTAAAATACCATATATGGAAATCCATCATAATCCATAATGCTCAATACATTATAATAGAATGACTTTAATTATTTAATAAGAAAGATGTACATATAGGAGGAGGGAAGTTCAACTACTACCTACATCAGTGGTGAATAACTCCCACTAACAGATACTGGTAGTTAAGTTAACTCCAAAAGACTAGTAAGCTAACCCAACAAGTGAGGGATAACACTAGTGTAAGAATTATCCTGATAAATAAATAAAAGGATAAATAATAACCTACACTAACACATCAATCATATTCTTAACTTTTCTTCTTTTTGTCTCAAGTATTGCCCAACACAAAGCACTCAACAAAAAGGGCCAAATGTAGACACCAATTTTATGGGTCACTACCCCTCACACTGCATTCACTCTCTTTTATGTTTTCACACACATACCTCTATTTCATTTCAAATGTCCATTTCCCTTCTAAATTCAATTTATCCCACTTGTCATTATTTCACACCTTAATTTCTAGTTAATCCCACCCTTAACTAGTCATCCTTAAACATTATTAACTCTTTTAATAATACATTTAATTTGTTTACTCTTCATAAGTCATCAATTTTATCCTCCCAAGGACTGCATTTAATGATTTCATCCCCACTTTTCCATTATTTAATATTTTCACCCTTTATTATACCATTTATCCATTCTAAGAAACCATAACTCATTGTTATCATCTAAACCATAATACTACTTCTTATGAGCTCATTGCCTCAATCTTGTTACCATTTAACTGCCAGTATGGATGTGTCCCCACAGTCGGTAGTGATGCATCCATGTCATTGTCGACCCTATAAATCTTCCCTTACCACTCCTTTTCTCACAGTGTTATTTTGGAGACTTCAGGATTTTTTGTGATCTTACAATCATCTGTTTATTTCTATTGTAGCTGCCATCATCATCTTGCAGATGATGTGCCTCACTTAAGGAGATTTTCAGATATTTTTCTCTCTTACATGCCTGAATATATTATTAAAATTTATGATCATATTCTTCATCAGATATTGTGCAGGTTCAACTATCAATGATAAGTCTCTCCTTTGTCTCATAAGGCCGTAATTTTCCATTTGTACGTTATCATTCTTGTCCACCCTTTTTCTTCTAAACCTAGATGATCCCTAGTCTCTATTAACTGATCCTAGTTTCCATCAACTGGAGTTGTCCTCATTCCATTTACCCTAAAATTTCATAATTTTCTTACATCCTTTCTGTTAGATCCAATTTCAGACCTGTTATAGGTTCTTGTCTCTTCATCTCCGCTCATCACCATTCAAATTTTTTTCCATCATTTTTTCAGTTCATCTACTTTAGTCATTTTTCAATGGCCCCTATCATCCTAGGTTCATCATTGACCTACAAAGTTTTTATTTAACTTGTTAGATCAAATTTGCATATTTTCATCTTTTATTGCACTTTTGGTTTTGTTAAAATTCAAATTTTGCTACATCTAATTTATCAATATTTAATCTTATCTTTATCAAAACATCGTTTAACATCCATCTTAGGAATTTTTCACTTCTCAAATTAGATCTATCAGGAAACCCACCCATCTTTCTACTAATCCATTTTTTGTTAAGTTTCTCTTGTTTTACAGGTCATCTAGCTTGTTGCAAGGATGAGGATATATTGTTTGTGCCCGTACAAATGGTCATCCTATCTAGAAGTATAATAAAATAACTCATACTTGGATATTTTTGTTCTTTTGTTGCGATTTAACGAATCTGAAATAGGTAGCAAGGAACTTTGTGAACAAAATCAAAATGAAATATGACTATACAATATCATCTAAATAATATTTCACCCCATCTATTTTACTAATGATACATATAAGCATGATCTAATATCCATAATATATGACTCAAAATTACGATCAATGGTAAATATGATTTAGCAACATATTCCATTGAATCTAAAACATTATAATATCATCATCTCTAATCAGAATGAAATAACCAATGTCATGAATATCATATAGTGTCTTAGAAGTTTCCTATCAAATGAGAATGTCATATAACATAGGGTTTTAATAGTGGAAAGTGAAAATAAAAAATATCTTAACATCAACTAATAATATATCATATGTAATAATCAAGCTACTCATATGAGTAAACAATTCATAGAAGAGATATAAATCTACTTCACACCACATCCCCTCCCCTAGAATTAGAATTCCTCCTAGAAGTCACTAGAAGAGATATCAGTATCTAGCCCACAATAGAGTCCTATCCTCTTGAGTAACTATTGTATCATAATATCAGTCCCACTAGACTATAATTTAGTCCACCTCTCACCCCCGAAGTGCTAATATCCTATGTTATAGGATACACATGAGCTCCAAGATCCACTATCCTTTGTCCTTCACATATAATTTTGAACAATCCAATACATGAGAAACATATGGAGCATACTTACGTAGAATAGAAACATAAAATACATTGTATGCCCAGGGTAGGTTTTGTATCAAGGATAAATGATAAGAAGCATGACTAATGACCTACAAGATATCTAATGGCAACATAAAGTGAGGTCAAATATTATAACCCTTTTTAAAATAGATTGGACTCTTGTGCAGCCATACCCTTAAGAATAAGTTGTCACTAACTACAAAGTGATTCTCAATCCTATTATTATCTGTATACACCTTTTAGCATGCTCATGCCTTCTCAAGATTCTACCTAATAAGAATGAATTGCTGCTCGATATCCTTGAGGAAAGTTGGCCAAAGAAAATACCTATTATCTAATATTTCCCAACTTAATGTTTTCCTATGAGTTCTCCCATACAAATCCTGGTAAGGATACATAGAATTAGAGTTTTGATAGTTATTTTTATAGGAAAACTCAATGAGATACAAATAATCCTTCCACTTCTTCCTCTAATGTATCACATACATCCTTAGCATATCTTCTATCACCTGATTAACTCTCTTAATCTGACCATCTATCTCTTGGTGGTAAGTTGAAATGAAATTGATCTAAGTTCCCAAAGAGATGTGAAAAAAATTCTAAAAATATCAAGTATAAATTGTATCCTGGTCATTAATGATAATCTCATAATTATGTGAATCCTCACAATATCATGAATAAATACATTGGTAATGCCGAATGCATTGTAAGTTCCCTTACTTGGCGTAAAAAGATAAATCTTGGTCAACTTTTCCACTGTGACCATGATAACTTAATGATGATATGATGAAATTGAAAAACCAACAATAAAATCCATAGATATGATATCTCATTTCATCTCAAAAATATCATGTGGAGACAAAAGTCGTGTGGGATGAGGACATTTGGCCTTGACCCTCTTGCACTCAAGGTAATGGGATACAAAGTTTTCTATCTATCGGTGTAATCATGAACAATTGTACAAATCCCTAAAATCATAGTGCATCTTCTTTATTTTCATATGTGTTGCATATGGGGATCCATGATCCTCAAAAATAGTTAAATTACAATGATATCCTTCCTTAGGCACAAAATTTCACCTATGAAAACATAGACGTCCATTTTCCTCTAAGATACATCCTACATATGTGCCCTCTAATGAACCCTGAGACTCAAACATTGATTTTTCACCATCATAAGATATCTCCCCTAGAAGGTGTTAAATTATATTCCCCTAAAGAGTTTATTTCAGATTCATAGAAGTATCAAAGTATCATCATCTAATAAATGAATATCCAAAGAAATTATCCTTTCTATTAATATATCAAATATCCTTATCATACTCACACAGTAAATTAATCTAATTCCATTGATGAGTGTTGAGGTTGGGCTACGAAGCTATGTGTTGTAAGCTCTAATGATCAGTCCTAAACATAAATGGTGTACCTAAAAGAAAATTCCTCCACTAAAGTAAGGTGTGAACAACTTTTACAAGGTCAATGTCATTGGTATGGTAATTAAGCTCATCATATTTTTTATTATGTGACTTAAATATAATGGCACACCACTCCTACATGAGTACTGCTCTAATTCCATCTAAGGAAGTGTCAGTACAAAGTACAAACTCTCCTAGAGTTAGATCAGAAAATGCTAAAATAGGTGTTATTTTCAATCATTCATTAAGTAATTAAAACACTTTCTTACATTTCTATGACCAAAAAAATTTCATATCTTTTCACTAAAGAGGAATGATATGGTGTGAAATCTTAGATAATTCCTTTATGAAACTACAATATTAACCCACTAATCCCATAAAAATCCTCACCTCTATCACTAAATTATGTGCTCGTTAATCTAAAATTACATGTATATTTGATAGATCTATCGAGATATCCTCACTAGAAATGATGTGTCCCAAGTACTAAATATCAAACTCAAAGAAACTACACTTCTCCAGGTTTCCAAAAAATATCTCCTCTCTAAAAAACTGTAGAACTTGTCTCAAATGTTCCTCGTGTTCCTCCTCTAGACTAGAGTAAACCAATATATTTTGAAGATACACTAAGACGTAGTGATCAAAAAAATTCCTGAAACCCCCATTCATGAGGCTCATAAAAACTTCTAGAGAAATGCTCAAAGAAAAATGAACTACAGTGAACTAATACTACCCATACTAAGTGTGGAAAGTTGTTTTATGAATGCATTCATCTATAATGCACAACTAGTGGTATTCTAAATTAAGATAAATCTTAGAGAACACTTTGGTTCCCTTCATTCGATCAAAAAATTTATCAATACTCGAAAGTGGATAATGGTATTGTTATATGAAATTTACCCCCAAAGATATTTTTGTTAACTTGCATAATTTATTTAATACTAAAAACAAGAAATTTGGAATATTGGCGTACCCTTTATTTTTCTATAAATCCCCTTTTCAAGAAACATTTAAGAAGTTAGTGAAATTTTTCTAAAATTTAAAAATATGCGTAAATTTTCCTATTTTTATGTATTGCTGGTGTGGGGGATGAGGGTGGAATAGCTGTGGATGGAACCATGGTTGTTCATACATTTCTTGGGTCTGAAATGATTTTAAAACAATGATCGATAGTTAAATTGGGTAATAACAACACCCTCCAATTTGCACAAGTGTGTGTGTTTGAGCTCACAGTGTAATTGTGTAATATGGGTAATATCTCCAAGTTAGTGAGGAAAAAAGAGCACAAGTTGAGTAATGTGGAGAAAGGAGACCCACATGGTCTAAGTGTCGTGGAGATGAGATTTTCCCATAGAGGACAATTTTCCACATAGATTACATTAGAGATAAAGCAACGGTGAACGGCCCACCTAGCCTGGTCAACAGTGGATAAGGCGGGGTTGGGACACGAGTAAACAAAAGGGGCCAAAATATATGAAGTAAACTAGATACGAGTATGGTGGAAATAATTATCCCAGCGACACATGGATCTCGCGTGGAAAAAATAGGTGAAATATCCACAATACAAAGGGAAAGTGGAACACCCAACCCCCGAAGATCAAACATGCATAACTTTTGACCTAGAACTCTGATTTTAGCATAATTGGACTTTTTAGTAAGCAGAAAACATCATCTACGCCAAAAAAGTTGGATTTATTATTTTTTATTAGGGTAGGTGGGTGAAAATAAAATAAACATCTCCGGCCCCAAAAATTGAATGCTCATTCCTGTAAAATGCAAGAAATCCTGGGCAAACTCAAAATAGCTGCTCACACTCATAACACCATATACTTTTCTTTTCTCAATGAAATAATGGAAAATTGGTCTTGTTGGAATTGTGGCTCCAATCCCAATGCACATAAATCAATAAATCTATAATTTATTGCGGATTTGATGGAGAATTTTCTAGAAAATTTGACTAGAGTCACAACACTATTTTAATTGGTATTTTAGAGAGAAATTAAGAGGCATGGTCATCATTTTTTCCAACAACAGGTTATGGGATAGCATGGGGAACCTTTTGCAAGAAACATACCATCATTTCACTTCATTTATTACCTCTTACAAGTGGTTTGAAAGGCATATTTCGGGATTTTCAATCCTCTCTCTTCTAAATTCTATAAATTGAAGTATGGACTCATTGTAAAAGGGGGGATAGTTTGGTAGATAAAATCTATCATTTTGGTTTTTTGAAGCCAATATGCTACAAGCCTTTATAGTGGACTCTATGCATAGTGATACAGACCTTTCCTTTATAATATTTTTGACTGTGCATATTAATGAAACAATAAATTCATGTTTTTGGATCTATCTCCCCTTAATGTGTTTGTTGCATTCTCCTTGCCTCTCTAATCTTATTGCATATGTTTGTGTCTACTCTATGCTCTTGCAAGGACCCATTATTATTGTGTATACATGGAAATTTGTTTTGAGTGTTGTTATTAGACTGTGGAGAACTGTCATCACCCTCTCTAATATGCATTTTACTCCCATTTTTAACACATTGGAAAGTGTTCTCATACCCTAATTTTCTGGTGTATCACCACTCTTAGTGTAGGATTTACTTTCATGGAATCTCTCTTCTTGGTCCCTTAGAAAGGTAGACTAGTATTGAATATTGTTTCCTGTATTAGGATTAGATTATGATAGGTAGTTTAGGAGTAGGAACAAACTTTCTCTAGAGGTCTATCTCATGTAGCAAGTCTCACAACTTGGAGATAGTACCCATGTTACCCAATCATACCATGATCTCAAACAAAAACACTTGTGAAAATCAGAGGGTGTTGTGATTACCTGATTTAACCACAAATCATTGTTTTATAAGAATTTTTTACCCAATCAAGTTAAGAAGAACCCTGGTTCCATTCGTGACTATTCCAGCTATAGCCCTCAGACCTACAATATATTAAAACAAACAATTCCCCCTTTTTTCTGAAATTTAGTAAATTTTTGCTAACTTATTATATGTTTCTTGAAAAGGGGATTTATATAAAAATAAACAAGTGCCCCCAAATATCTAAATTTATTGTTTTCCACCATTAAAGAACTTATGCAAGTTATGAACATCACTTTAGGGGTAAATTTCATATATCAGTTTTTTCACCATTACCTTGTTTAAGATGTCTGAAATCAATAAAAATTCAAAGTGTTATGTCCTTCTTCACAAAAATAATTGGTTTCCCAAAGGAGACACACTAGCATTGACAAGACCCTTCTCCTCTATCTTCTCTTACTAAATATTAATCTTATGGAACTCCATAGTTATTATTCAATAATATTCCAAAGAAATTGGTGTTGCCCCTAATACAATGTCTCTAGTGAAATTAGCCTTTGTACATGGTTGTAATCAAGGAATCTCACTCAAAAAACACATCTGTAAACTCCCTTAACAAAAAATGCTCATCACATTGTGAACAATTTTGAGTTCCCTCTGATTGGTAAACTAATCATGATCACAAAAATATGACAACCATTGTACATGCTCCACTTTAGTAGCATTAGAAACATTAGATGAAAATAAATATGCCTCTACATTCTAGTAATTGTAACTAAATTCCCATGATCATCCTAACACTCAATGATCTTACTTCTATAGTCCACTTTGTCCGGATGAGACTAAATCCAATCCATTCCCAAATGATCATTGTAGGATCAAGATGGTAACACATAAAGGTCTTAGGTAGTGGAGAGCGCACCCAAATCAAGTGCACAAATCTCCACGTAGGTGTCCACATTGAATTTGGGGCAAGAGGCCAACTCAACATGCCAACTATCTCACTACCTAGACACAAATAGACTATACCCAATCCACTATAGATGGTGATATATAGGAGTCATATGCTCCATAGTTAAACAAAACTAAGACAAAATTACCACTTATAATAATTATAGTCTCAATAATCCTAGCGTGATGCTCAGCCTAGTAGTTATCCACTGTTTCATAAACACAGTAAGTGCATCCAACATATTCTATTATTTTACCTAAAATAAGGGCCCTTATGCCTCGTTGATGCATAATCGCAACACCCCTAAATGTTTACAGCTCAATGGGTTGAGACTCTCAATGTGATTGCATAGCATGGAGCTTTTCCTGAAGTATGGGAATTTGCAATCAGGAAATCTCTCCGGATAAAGGTTGGTTCCTTTTCCTCTGTTAAGGTGTAAACATACAATTTGTAGAGGATCTACTCTAAAACCTACTCTAAGTTGCCAATGAGACGGGGTTAAGAAGATACAAGAAAATAAACCTAAATTAATAGAGGTGATGCACCGAAGGAATGTTGAACACTTGCTTTGGAATCAAACAAACACCATTAAAATTTTAATACAACCACCATGCACGAATAACCAGGATTGCAATGAGAAATTAGGAAGATACAACGAACATAAGTGAGGGTTGAAATCATCCATAGACTTTTTTTTATTGCTCCAAGAATTTGATACAATCCATTACAATGGCCAAGAGGCAAAAACTTGTATTAGAGTTTGAAATGGGAGGTTTAAACTCCAAAAATTCACTTGTAGATCAAAGAAGAAGAGAGGGTGAAATAAAAAATATCCAAACTTTTGAAAACTTCCCCTCCTTACAATATATAGGAAGAATGAGAGAAGGAGATGAGAAGAATTTGAATTCTTGCTCCAACCAAACAAAAAATGCATTGAATTCACCTACAAGAATGATGGGTTCCATGACAAATCTCGTGTCTCCATGTACTGTTCCTTGTTGAGCAAGAAAGGAATCCCATATTTCATTATGCTAGTAGGTGGGAATCCTGACACCTTCAAAAATGATAGACCGTATTTTCCATTTTAAGGAACTTATTCGCACTAATTTAAAGATATTGAACTTAGTTTTGTAACAGAAGTCGAGATATTTTCCAAAATTCCTTTCTTATGAAAATCCGAGCTCCCAGTTAAAACTTATGGCCATCTGAAGGCTGGGGTGTCATTATGCAAAAATGGCGGATTCTTGAGAGTTCTACAAGTTTGAAACACGAAAGTCCGAAAGTCAGAATTTTAGACTTTTGGGTTTTAGAGTATCATAAATTGAGGGGTGATTTCATGATTTGGGGTTTGAGACATCCGAAAATATAATGTCTGAAACCAAGAAACTCTGAAGTTCGAAACCGAAGTTCGAAACCAGGTCTCTTAAACCTTGAAAACCTGAAATTTCAAACATTCAAATTTAAGGATTTCATACATTTCCATTCCATTTATGAAATGCTTCCCAAGGTCTCTGAAACAACCGGAATCCCAAAATTTTGGACATCAGAGTTTCAGGATTTCAAACATTTGGGGCTGATTTTCCAACTTCACGCCGAAGAGTTCTGAAACCCCGAAATCTAAAAGTTTGTAAATTTTGGACTGTCAAGATTTCAGGTTTCAGACATTACCTACCCATTTTTTCCGTGCTTTTCTCTAAGGTGCCAAATAATGCAAAAACTCAAAAAATGGAGCCTTTTCAATTTTTCTTCCTCCAGCTTTGATCTTCTTCATCCTTCTATTGGTGACAATTTATTGATGTTGCACTGCCTTTAATTATCCTGCTTGTAACCTAATTCTCAGGACAAAAATATGATCCCCCATGGTTTAATGGTCCTTTCAATTTTCTCTACATGCAAGGTCGTGTTGTCCAATTTTGCTTAAATGGTAATTTTTGATAACATACCTATCATTGAATATGGGTTTATTTGGAAAAATAATAGTGTAGTGATCATAGGCCCCACAAATATAACAACCTTCCTGACTCACTGTGTGTGATCCCTGCATGTGCTCTGGTATATTAAACCAGTTGGACCAACTCTAGAGAATTGTTGCATATGGATTGGTTGTACCTAATGACTTCCCTATCTCTTTTCCCTACCAAATCCAAATCCTCCTCGTCCTCTACCTCTGCATATCATGTTTGTTTTTATCCCTCTATTGCTTATGTCCATAGAGATTAGAATTTTTATGAGTGTGTGGTGCTGGTATAAGATATTTATATGGATGCTTAAATCCTCTTCTTGGTGGTGGAGCTGCACTCCATGTCCTTTCCTCCTAACTTGGTACTCTTGGGACTTGCCCCTATTTTCTTCTACAAAGTAGGCCTTCTCCACCACCTTTTCAAAATTCAAAGGATACAACATCATATCTGCACAATCTAGATCCATATTCAGATTCCTGATGAACATATTCACTTGAAGCTTCTCATCCTAATTTTTTTTAATTTACTACAAAAAATATAAGAAGTGTGATTCATTCTGTGGTACTATGCATGATCACTACTTAAGGTCATGAAAATAATCTATCCTTTTCTATAAAAAAATTCTCATACATATACTGGGCTCTAAAACATTCCTCAAACATCTACCATGTCACTGAATCATGAGTTAGATCGAGGTTCCACTCACCATTCATGAACCAATTTATTTTTACATCTCAAAGGAAGTTAATTGTACGCCTAGCCATGATGTTGCTTTCATATACGTGAAGCCTAATGAAGCCATAAAGACGTAGGAGTCATGATTTGGACCAAAACCCATCATTAGTTTATCTATAATTGGGTTGATGCAATCAAATAATGTATCCAATAACACTGCCCATGTCATGATCATGTTGACAATTCTCAACCATCTCTCTATCTAGTGAACATGGTCATCCTAACCATGGTGGTCCCTTAATGTTATGAGAGTATTAGTGTAAGATATTTATTTTCCTCATATGTGTTTATTTACTTAGATATTTCCTATACTCGTGGGATATGCTTGCTTAGTTGTAGTAGTTGTGTTGAGTCATCTTCCTAGTTCTGTTGAGTTAGCCTACTAGTTGTGTGGAGTCAAATCTACTTCTAGTATCAATTAGTGAGAGTTATTTCACACTTATCTAAGAGGATTTTGAACATTTATAACCTACATGTACTTGAATTCCATCAGTCTATCCCATAGAGCATAGATCATTTTGAGTTAAAGATATTTTGTGTTATTTGAATTATCTCTCTTTTATTTTCAAATTTTCAGTCTTATATGCTTGCATTTTTTAGTCTTGGAGCAATTCATGTCTCGCATCATTCACCTGTGTAATATTTGAACCAGTAGATCCATGACGCTTCTCTATTATGGAATTTTATTTATTGCATTGAGCATTTTTTGGCTTCTGAAACCTTTATTTACCTTCTTTGGTGGTCTCCATGCCGTTAGATAGATCTGTAACCTTCCTTTTGGATTCTATGGAGGTTTCAACAATGAAAAACAGTTCAAAAACAAACTAGCAGCAAAGATAAAGTTATTTTAGGTTTTCTAAAACCTTAATCTATTTCTTTTTCCACCTAGACTCCACTTTTAAGGAGTAAATTACATTACTTTTGTCATTTTAAGTTTTTCAAGTTATTTCTAATAATAGTATTTAATGATTTTCAAATATAATTCAATATTATTTAAATTTATTAAGGGAGAATTAAATGGTTTTTTAAAATTATATCTGTACGTGACCAAGATGAAGGGTGAGGCTCAAGTTAACAGGAGGCCAACTCCCCCTAAAAAACAACGTAAATTTTAGGGGTGAATATTCCTAGGTAGGCAAATATTAGGAATTTTGAATTTTGAATTCAATGAATTTGGTACTACTTTGCGATAGAGTTTTTTTCAAAATTTAACAGGTCTTAAAAATTAGTAACATAATTTCACCTTTGTGTTTCCACTAAGGGCCAATCAATTTTAGCATATTCACCTTCATATTAAAATATTATACTATATATAGGATTAATTCACGATAATATAGAAATACTATTTACATTAAAGTGTGTGAACAAACTTAAATTATAAGAGAAAAAGTTGAAGGATTTAAGAATATGAGAAACACTCCAGAGGTACAAGAAAAATAGAACTCTATTTATAGACTGTCAAGTTTTTTGTGTTGGGAGACAGTAATAGTTATTTCTCTTACGGTCTCACAATAAAAATCTACGATGGCTAGAAACAATATAACTGTGTAATGTTGAATGGAAATAACAATATTCTCCCTGTGGATAATAGTTATGTGTTACCATCCGATAAAAACTATATGTGTTACTAGTTGGTAACAGTTATATTTATTGTTTTCCAAGGACATTATTTTGTGTTGCCATATGAAAACTTGCTTTACCATTCATCTATTCATTTATGTTGTTGTTTTTCAGTGTTAATTTATGTTTATCATACAGTTGAATAAAGTTGTATTACCGTCAGTATTTGAAACTTCTATATTTTTTTCATAACACATGTAACATTGCTACCGGTCGTAAACACATGTGACAGTGTTACTAGCTGATAACACATGTGAAATTGTTATCGGCCGGTAACACATGTGATATTGTTAATATATGGTGACATGTGCCATTGCATACTTTTTGACCGATAACAGGACCTAAAAATGAAATCTACCACCAGTGACTTTCAAAACACCTCCATTTTCTACCATTGTGAAACCCTCATTCCCTACATTCTCCAATCATGTGAATTACCTTTTCGTCACATTTTCCACTCATTCTACACTATTTTCCCGAGGGGGTCTTAAAATGAAGCCTAATAAAAAAATAAACCATTGTGTTCTTCATTCCATCCTAGTTCTGAGGAGTATAACCATGACCCCGTCTCCTCTCATTTTTGGCTTTTTTTAATCAATTTGCAAAATTTTAGTTAAATAAGCCATTATTTATAGAAAATTTTATTTTCTATAACTTTTGATCCATAACTCATATTTGAGAACTATTTTTCTCAAAATTGCATGTTTTCTCATGCTCTACATGATGGAATAATTTAGTTTTGTAAATGCACTACTTTCTAAAGTATCACATTTTGGGGGGTTCTTGCAAAACTTACTGGGGAGTTGTACTTTTTTCACTATTTTATAAAGTGCCATTTTGGATAATTTTGGGGGTTTATATGAATTATGGAGTTTCAACATTCTATTTTTGTGCTTAACTTTGAGAAATTTATTTCTTGGAAGGTAGGCATTATCAATGATTGTACTATGTATGATTTTTTGCCCTACCTCTATGGTCTTGTTTCTAAGCCTGATGAACCTCTACAAAATTATGAGGTTTTTAACCACCATGATGAGGTTTATGAACTTCTCTATATTAATATTTCTATGGATATATTACATTCATTCGAGCACACTGAATGCCTTTTCACTTCATGGATCATTATCTGAAAAATTGTATAACGACCTTGTTTCACAATCTAAGAGCAACGCTTCCTTGTACCACTTCCAATTGTATAATGACCTTTTTTCATAATTTGAGAGTAACACTTCCAATTCTCACATCCCTATCATTTTTGAGTGTTCTTATGCACCTGTTGCTACTCATGATTCCCTTGTTGACAATTTGCTACATGATCTTTCCATTGAGCACATTCTCCTTATTGTTTCCTCCATAGATATCATTTTTACCATGTCAATGCTTTCATTCACTCTCTGTAATAGTGTTCTATTGGAAAAAATTCCTCTGATACATATGTGACAATTATCTCTGACGCTTTATTTCATCTTGATTTCTCAATTGATGAAACTCCACATATATTGGTTATTACCTTTGATTGCAGTGATGCATCATCTTAGACTTCTAATAGCTCTTCATATCACTATCCTCTTCCTAATTCACATTGTGATGTTAATACATTCTTGTGAGACATTTATCTCATGAGAAACCCCATTAGGATGAGTGTTGTCATGAGCTAAGTTTTGTATGTGCATATTCCATTTATGTTTTCTTATAAGAATATTCTCTGATTAAGCCATCTGAAAATATGGAGGACCCATTCATATATCTCATTGGGAGTTCCCACCTTGGGACATTTTTCATTTCAACTATTTCAGATATATTTCATGACTCGCCTGTTTTTGTAGATCCCTTTATGAGGCTGATTAACTAAAAAAGAACTATATGTGGGGAAATAGTAACCCTAGTTAATATAATTACGAGGACTAAAATGTGATATAAATGCATTAAATAATATGAAGTAGATGAAAACAAATATGCTAAGTAAAATAAAACCCTATGTGTGCAATAGAAGGAAGAGAAATGGCTTAACTAATTGCTATAGATGGTCACAAAGTGTCACAGGTATGATAGTAGGTTCCAAAAATCATAAAAGTCACTCAAAGGTCATGCAAAGGGGATATTTGAAGGTTTTTAACTGACTAAGGTTCCATGGAAGATACCGGGGCACCTTGGTATCTGGAAATTATTAGAAATTAGTTTCATTAGGGTCACAAGTTGATATGAAACTATGTTTGACTGTCATAATGGATTCACCAGATGATATGTGTGATGAATTGTAATATGAAAGGAAGTATCAAACCCTAAGAAAAATAAAATATCCAAATGAATGAGTGGACTGACCTCAGCCACCAAACTAGTTGTCTTATCATTGAGTGTTGCACTACATTTCAGACCCGGATGTAGTTCTGGTGTGTGTGTGTGTGTGTCATGCCAAAGGTTCTCTCATTTCAATTGCACTTTGTGAAGTAACAAGCAATAATAGCTATAGAAAAATTAAATAGCATGTATGCATGGAATAAAATAGAAGCCCTCCCGCTATGAAGTGTGTGTGATGTAGATATCCTAGCCTTGATACATGGCACTATGTGGATGTAAGTGATGTAATGGATGAAACTTTAGACGGATTGATGGTAGTAGTAACATTACGACACTCATTATGGTCTTATAATTTTATATTTATAGGGATCTCAAGCTTAATTTCATAATTAATCCCAATAAGGTAAAATGGGAAAAGGATAAGGATGAAAAAGGGATAGAAAGGCCCCAAAATGAAGCAGGAAATGATGTGTATAGATCAAGGTGCTCTGAGCCACCCCAGTACATGTTGGGGCACCTTGATCTTTAGGTAGAATGATGGGGTAGTTTTGAAATGGATGGATAACTGATACAAAATACTTGGGAACTTCAAAATAGAATAGAAAATAAATATGGCCACGATGTGGGATTAATTAGTAATTTATCCACTTGAGAACCTTCTACATAAAAGTATAAGAATGGGATAAATTATGTGTAAAGTGCATAACTTTGTGTCTACATTTTTTTACCACTTTATGTTGTTGAGTGGAAATCTCAATAACGTAAATTAGATAGAGATGTTTACCTGATTTCCATGCAGAGTGTAGAATAAGACATGTCGATCAACTAGACTCAAGTGTGAAATGACAAAAATAAAAATATAAAGGAGTGAGGATTTTAAAGATGAAAATTTCACATAAAAAGTGACGAGAGTGAACCTAGGGAAGAATCCGTGTGTAGTTGCTACTGTGTGTAGTGTACCTACATGGTTAGTAAAGGAAAATTCCTAAAGTGGTGTGTTTTTGTTGTTCTTATCAATGTAGATGTTGTGATTGTTGTTGTTGCCCCTAATTTGAGTATTTGTTTCTAATACGGTGGACCCGCAAGGAGAAAATGATCTAGTCATATATATGTATGTAAAAAATTATGTGTAAAATATGCATGTATATAGAAATGTGTAAAGTATGTAAATGTAAAATACATTGGAAAAAAATGTAAATAGAACATGTGAACCTGATCCATGTCAAAATAAGGGTGTAGAAGGATGTATTATACTATCGTGATTTTTCTAGGTGATCTCGCGTGACCTTGGCTAAAGATGTATGGGGTAAGGATGATCTATGTACTCTAAGTTTAAAGGATTATGCTGAAAGGTGTGAAGATATCTCTAGACTATCTTGGGTTTTTTGGTGATTCGATGCCACTGGATGAAGAAGTGTAAAGAGGCACACCCACTATATTTCCTAACCCTGTAACTACTCCACAGAATTACCGAAGGACACCATTTTCTGTAGAGACTGTTGTGTATGGAGTTCATAGATTGGTTTGAACTCACTCAGTATGTGTGAACTGGTGAAAATATGTTGTGTTAGTATAAAAACCACAATGATGCCCTCATATTTAGGGGCACATGCAATGACCTTAGAAGGAGAATGCAGCCCCAAAAGAGGACCAGCCACACTGTAAATTGTATAACTCTTCCCTACAATAGGAAATGGAAATGCTTAGTAGATACCAATGTGTGCATAAAAGGGGATGGCTAGCGAATACAAGTGTTATTCTGAAAACACATGCATGTAATAAGATAAGTGTAAAATATGTAGAAAATGTAAAAACTAATAAACAAAGTCATGTAAACATGCATGAGAAAAAAAATTCCACACAAAATGGGTTTCAAACATGGAACATCATTCATAATGTCGCAAGACATATAAGGACACCATGGCCAAAAAAAAGAGACAAATGTGCACACTAGAAAAGGGAAAATCCCACATACATTGGCAAACAAAACAGACAAGTAGAAACAAACAAGTAGTAATGGAAACATGAAATCTTGTAGAACTAGTGCTACACATGGAACATCCATTAGCATGTTAGAGCAATAATCAATATGTCAAAGTGTGTATAAGTAAGTAAGATAATATGCTAAGTACAAAATGAAACAATAGCACCTGGGTAATATGAATGTGGATCCCCCAAACAACCAGTATAGGAATAATAGAAGGTGAACATCCATGTCGCGTGTAAAGTGTTGTAATTGCGATAACACTAGACAAATCCCTGAATACGCATGTGTGTATGATAATAAAATATAAGAAAACAGGGTAACATGTGTAAGAAATAGATCATGCAAAACACAAGTAAGATAAAATAAATTCCCTAAGACAATGTACTATGTTGTGGATGAATGGAACAGAATGCAAAATGGAATTATAGGAGAAACATACCCCTTGAGTGGATGGAATGTATATGCAATAAGACTGATTTTTTTTTCCCCCTCAGTAGTCAAGAATAAGCTGTAAATGAGAGTACATCATTGACAAATGGTTGACTATTTCTAGTTGTGTCTAATGCATTATGATGAGTGTGTCTATCTAGTGGTGATGAAATGCGACATGTGAAGAGATGTGAGTGAACTATATAGCTGAAGCATATATCACGACTTGTTGAATAGAAGAGTGATAATTTATCCCTAATTATATATCACTATAAGATGAAGGGATGAAGTAGGATAAGAGATGATTTAGCCGTAAGTATATATCACTATGATATGAAAGGATGGGTGATGATTTAGGACTATGTGTATATCACTATTTGATGAATGGATGGATATGGGCAATGATCTATCATAAAGCATATGTCACTACAAGATGAAAATGGGGGGTGATGATTTAGCTTAAAGCGTATACCACTACAAGATGATAGAATACATAACTAGTTAACCCAAGGTGTATGTCACGAACGTTGGATATATCACATGGTGAAAATGTCACATGATGAATGTAAGGTCCATTTTATTGTTAAACCTTAGGAAGCTGAGTATGGATGAAGGAACTATAGTGTGCCATAGGGTGGTGAGTACAATGTGTATAAGACAATGTAGTATAAACGAACATGTAAAGGAGAAAGGTATGTAAATGTGAATTGTGGGAAATACAATGTTGAATGTTGAGTGGGTATGGAATGTGTTATGTATGAAATATGATAAGTGTGTAGATAGAAATAGAATGTGTAAGCATTACAGGTAAAATTAGACTCATGTATAATGAAATATAGTGTAGCATGTAGAATATATATGATACATAGATGCAGTATGGGTGTGTAATATGTTAGTAGTAGGCGTAGATAAGAAAATGGAATGTGTAATGGTGATAAATAAAAGTTATACACAATGATAATGTACTCTAGAGTAAATGGAAAATGTAAAGATGGAATGTGAAACTAGACTCATATGTAATGACAACTAATATATTATATGGATGATGAATGCTATGAATATATTTTATAGATAGGTGTAGAATGGTAGCATGTAAATGTGTGGGGTTCATTGTAATGGTAATCCATCAACAGTCTAGTGTGAACCTAAGCACAAGATATCATCATCATGTAACAAGGGTGTTACGGTGTGAAATAAATATGTCTATGGAAAAAGGAATGAATGAAGAAGAAAGAAGATATGCTAATATGAGGAAGGGGGGGAGTACATAATATGATATGGCCCGGAATGGTAGTATGTGTAACGTAATAGGTGAAATTGTCAAGGAGATCATCATCTTATGGATCATACTTGAATGGATTGGAATGGGAAACTTGGAAAGTGATAGCATGAGATTGATCATGTAAGGATCCAGTGAGATGTATATGATAAATTCATGGAGTGTTTTCTTCATCACTGCTTGGGGGATGTGGGTAATCATGTGTGTATCATCAAGTATAGTTAGGAGAATAGCAAATAAAGGAACTATTGCAAATGATAATACGATAAAGAGGAATATGAACTGAAATATCAGTGTGACAAGGGTATAAGGTACCTATGATGTAAGTAAGCCAAGATTCCCCTAATGTGAGTAGAGGATGAACAACGGATACATGGGAAATGGACTAAAATATCAAAAAAATGCAAACCATAAGTTGTACTGAAAGTGAGAAAACCATAATATATATGAGAGGTGTGAGGAGAAGGATGAAGATCCTCAAAATTAAAGCTAAGACAAGCTAGACCAGAAAGAGAACAAACGGTTTCGTCACATATGCGGTCAAATGGAACATGTTCTCAATAAGATTTATGAATGAAAAATGTACATGTAAAAAATTTATGATCTAATGGTGAAGTCTAAGAGGGATGGATAGTGTGTATGGATTAAATAGACATATGATGTTGAAAAATAGTGGTAGTAGAAGACAGTGTAGAAGGGATAACATCTAGTAAACAAATAACACCATCAAGCAGTGGTAAATAAGTATAATTATCCATATGTTGAAGTTAATCTTTAGTATCAATGCAATGAATATGGATACTATTATGAGGGTCATGAACGTAATATTGAAATGGATCATGATAGCGGGATATAGTATACTCAACATGTTCATGTAAGAACTTGACACAATGGTTTTCTATAGAAGAAACAACTTGCATGGCATTATGACATGGCCTTCCAAGAAAGAAATTATATGAAACAAGAAAATTGATGACAAAGAATACTATAGGGAGAATATTAGGACCTACAGTGAAAGGAAAGGTAACATGGCCTAACATGGATGGAAAATACCATCATAAGCACTGAGTAAGATGTATGAAGGGATAATATCATGAGCAGGAAAAGCTAAATCTTCGAGAAAGGACATAAGATACAAATTTAGCTTAGAGGACATTATCAATAAAAGTTCATTTTATAGCAGCATTGTAGATGCGATACATGATATAAAGTGTTGGGTCTTTGTTAAAGGAGTGGATGTCAGCAAGAGGATTACTGTTGAATGCTATATGTTGAGAAAATGACTTTCCAAATGTGTCATCCAGGGAATCCAAATACATGTTAGTAGAAACATCGGTAGTATAAAAGAGAGTTTGAACATGATGAAGCAAATCAGGATGGGTAAGTAGGTATTAGGTGATGGAAATATTCACCATTTTGGGATTTAAAAGAAAACCCTAGAAGGTTGTATAAAGAGACGTTGGGTTCACAAAAATAATTTTCTAAAATAAAACTATAAGCAAGGAAATAGTAACCCTAGTTAATTTCATTAGGAGGACTAAAACGTTGTATAAATGTAGTAACTAATATGAAGTAGATGCAAATAAATATGCTAAGTAAAATAAAACCCTAGGTATGTAAGATACAGGAGAGAAATGGCTTCAGTGATTGTTGTAGATGGTTGCACGGTGTCACATGTAGGACAGAAGGTTCCAAAACTCAGAACAATCACTCATAGGTCCTACAAAGGGGAGATCCAAAGGTTTTGAACTAACTGTGGTTCCCTAGAAGGTATTGGGGAGCCTTAGATGCCCTAGTCTACAATTTAGGTACCCTGGTCTCTGTAATTTCTTAGAAACTAGTTTTGGTAGTGTCATAAGTGTATCTGAAAATCTATCTATCTATTTTACTAGATTCACCAGATGATCTGTGTGATGACCTATAATACAAAATAAAGTATCAAACCCTAAGAAAAATAAAATATGCATATCAATGGATTATAATGACCTCAACCTCCAAACTAGTACTCTTTTTACTGAATGGTACGCTACATTTCAGACCCATGTGTAGTTCTTGTGTCTGTCTTCATTTCATGCCCTAGGTTATCTCGTGTCAGTTGCATTTTTTGAAGTAGCGAGTAATATTAACTATATTAAATGTAAATAGTATGTGTGCATGGAATATAATGGAATCTCTCCCCTATGAAATGTGTATGAGGAAGATCTCCTTTCCTTAATGCATGGAACTATGTGGATGCAAGTGATGAAATGGATGCAACTCTAGATAGAGTGAAGGTTGTAGTTACACTAGGACGCTTATCATGGTCTTATAACTTTATATTTATAGGGCTCTCAATCTTAACTTTATATTTGTAGTGACATTACCATTGTCTTTTATGCACACATTTCTTTATACCGATGTCACCTGTTAGTTCTAGAATAGATGTAGAGATTAGACTATTGTAGGCTTCTTATTCCTGTATGGAGTGGGCCGACATTCAGTAGTCCTTTTCTATCATTCTCAAGGGAATGAATGTTGTTCTGTGTAGGAAAATTATCTTTAGTCTTTACATAGATAACCAAATAATTTAAACTCTTATTAACAAAATCATTGAAACACTTATTATGAGGTACCTAATTAGGTCAAGTTACTAGGACCCACCACTAATACTTCTTCTCTACTTTTCTTGAATGATTTACATGTCTCTATTTTGTGGAATTTTTTTCATAATGTATTTTCTCCTTTTATCCATTTTATAAGATATTTTAATTTATACATGGGTACCTCATCAAGCCTTATTTCCAGAACCCACTTCCCTTTTTCACTATCCACCTAAACTATGCTTACGGGTGGTATTAGTGTATGATATTAATTTTTCTTTTTTTTATTTACTTGGATCTTTCCTACACTCGTGGGATATGTTTTCTTAGTTGTAACATTTGTTTTGAGTCATCTCAATAGTTCTCTTGATCTAATCTATTAGTTATTTGGAGTCAAATCTACTTCTATTATAAGTTACTGAGAGTTATTCCCCATTGGTCTAGGAGGAGTTTGTACTTTCACCACATATAGGTACTTGAATTGAATGAATATTGTTATCACTGAATCACAGCACCCCTTGAGATATACTTGAACTCATGATGTGATTGGATAACATGGGTACTATCTCCAAGTTGTGGGACTTGCTACTTGAGATAGACCTCTAGAGAAAGCTGGTTCTTGCTCCTAAACTACCTGCCACAATCTACTCTAATGCAGGATAAGCTAACTATTCTAATATAAATTTCCAAGGGACCAGGGAGAGAGAATGCATAAAATGAAAGCCTACACTAAAGCATTGATACACCAGAAAAGGAGGATGTGAGTAATGTCTCTAATATTCGTGGTCCAAATTCTATAGCATGCGGTTTTAGAAAAAGGTGACTGACATCCCAGAGACCTAATGAATCGATGCCTCGTACCTCTTATAAATACCCTTTAAGTGAAGGAAAGTGGAATTTTAAAATATTTGTGTGCTACTCGAAATGGTTACCAGGGTTAAGCTTCTTAATTTCACCATGAATAAATTTATATTTCAAATACTAAGTGTGTTGGGTATTGAAAACTTTATCTTTGATAAAAACTGCAATGCTCCCAATTTTTTTACATTAAAATCCAACATAGAACGACATAAAGGACTCCTAATTTTTCATATTTTTTACTTATTTTAAATCTCGTTTTTCAATACTTATTCACCTAGTTACACACTCATGTTATAAAACTAACAGATCTATTAATTTTTTAATGTAGCCGATATGTATTCTTCTCATTAATAATTTTATGGTATTTATAAACCTATCTCACATTGTACCAAAGTAAATCCTAAGATATTAAACTAATAAATAAAAGCATGGCTTATTTGCCTTTGCTAAGGTATTGTGGCTAGGATCATTAACTTTATTATAGTTCATTTATTTGATGTAATAATCAAATTTTATTTTACAATTTTTTAATTTTATTATTATTAATCTTAAATACTTGTGAGTGGAAGGGTCATGGTATTCTATTTGGCCCAACTAAATGAATCCCATGCTCACCCATTAACAAATCCCACAATTATCACCATATGCATTATTTATTATTTAGTCCATAGGGTTCTAATAAATTTATTTTAATTCCATCTAAATTATTTCCCATATAAATACTAAAGTATGAGGAACAATTATCGACCCCATGATTAAATAAATTTGGGCCTTAGGATTTGGGTTTGACCTAAAATCCCTAATATCCTCTTAAATCCATACTTTATTTATTTTTTTGATTATTTTATTTTTGTTTCATTTCCTCACTAAGGTAGAATCCATGGGGAAGAGAGGATTATGATTTCATTGAGAAATGTGAAAGTTATGGCCTTCTGAGTGCGGGCAGCTATTTTGGCCTGGCAGGCGTTTTCTGTCATTTGACGGGAATGAGCATTAACTGAATGGAGCCGAATATATTTATCTTATTTAAATATATCTACCCTCATTAAAAATATATCTTATTTAGAGGACGTCGTACCCGTTCCAGAAAGTCCAATTTTGTGAAAATCGGAGCTCGGAGTCAAAAGTTATGGCCGTTTGAAGTTCCACGGGCCAAACGTTGACTTTTCTTCTTTGCCTTTGGCCGCTTCAGCTTTAATCGTAAGATCCCACGCGTCCTATTAATTCATTTTATCATATGTACCCTTTATCTGAAGTTCCCTCATTTCGGCCGATCCGGCCTTTTAATTCATCATTAAATCCCTTCTGTATCAACTAATCACGGGCTGTTTCATTATTATATAAAATTATCCGATCATCACCCGGTTATTAACATTTTATCGAAATTTAACTTTCCTACATCTACCTACGCGCGTACCCTACACATCCCTACAAGTTCTCATTCCGTGCTGACCTCACGACTGGTAATCATTTATTAACCTAATCTAATCCTAATCTCATCACGTGTCTCACACCTCTATTTCGGGCTGCCTTGACCTCATTTCAGCCTTCTCCGACCATTGAATTTCGCGTATTCAATGGAAGCTTCCGCGCGTCCATAGGATTCCCTGTGTTCAACAATTAGTAGAATTCTTCATTCTAGAGAATTCCAATCCAGTCTCATGCATTCTCCGCGTCCTTTATCCCAATCCAACTTTGTCCCGGATCTTAGCCATTGAATGCTGCGTAGACCACAAACTATAAATATGGCTCTCCTCCGGCATGAGAGCGCAAGTCAAAAATGTCCCAACTGTCCCAAGGACCGCCTCGATTTTTAGGACTTAATCAATCTGTCATTCATCCTTATCCATTTTTCTTGGCCCGAGCTTGTATAGTCATATTGATTAATAAAATCATCATTTTCATCAAAGGGAACTTGCTGCTCAAGTTCTTCTACAAATAAGGAAGCATTAGAACAACATCTATGAGGGGATCCAAAGCTATAAGGGATGAGAGTTACAATCTCGTGGGTAAGTCAGGTATTATAATCTGCTTTCCTTTCTTATCTTGCTCAATCTTAGGTAGGTGAATTAGCTGTGTTAGGTTTAGGAATTGAGTTTGGTTTAGCATTAATATATCTTGATATTTAGCATACTAACACTTTTTTATTTAGTCTAGAGCTATATAATTGACTACGCACCACAATTAGATCTTTTTTTTCTAGTAACATTCATTATATTTGTTAAGCAATTGTTAAAATGTTAGACATTGTTTTTTAGATTTGCATTATAAATTACGATCTTGCATCACTAGGCAAATGTATCAAGTGACATTTGATCCTATCTATGATATGTTGCTAACTCTAAGTGAAGACCTTGACATCCGATGAAAAATAAAATGAAAAATAGATGAAGCAACACATTTTTACACTCATAAAATTTCACATGTTCCTTTTAGCTGCATTTATACTAGTTGTCAGCAACTATGAATGTGTCATGTAAAGTGTGCACATATGCCAGCTGACTTGGTGTACTTTTTTCCTACATGGCTCCGAAAATAAATTTTGCAATCCCAACATTATCGCTAGGACATTAGTATTTTCATTAACACAACAGGTCTTTCACTACAAGAATATCTATTGTATCCACAAAGTTTTCATCATTTATATTTTTGTAGATAATCTTATTCGATATTTGTGATTTTCATAAAATTTATAGCATGCGAGCTCACACTAAGTTATCTTTTCTGACTTGCGAACTACTAACACCTTTTTTGCATTTTGCTACGTTTACCAAAGATAAAAATTAATCCAAAACTACTAATCCTTTTTGTTTTACAACTTGTAATATTTCAATACATTTCAGGTTATAATTAAATTACCAATCTTTGTTTTGTAGGGCCTCCTCTTGAATACCCCATTACATAATTTTTATTAAATTTATTCTAAATCCATTACCTTGCATTTATCATCATTTTTAATCATTTTCCTTTGTATTCTTGTTTTAATCTCAAATATAACACTGAATATGCTATCTTATGACCTCCTGCGATCCAATCTTTAGGATCAAAAGACATACACAAAATTCTCATTTTTATTTTGTAGGGGCTATGTGATGTGGAAGAGATATCCATGTACTTGCCATAAGTCGTTAGGGTTCTTATTACTATGAGTTTCATCTCCATGCATGTAAACACACCCTGTGTTCTGATGGGGTATATAACTTCAAGGACAAGTACCATTATTGGATAATTACTTATTAATTTTAAGAGTGGTGTGAAGTGAGGGGATTCCAAATCCCAAAAAATATGGACTTTGAAACCATCCTTGCAACATAGAATACATCTCCACGTATGACAACGCATATCGGGGACTCCCTTAGAGAGCGTAATGCATATATAGAATAGGAAACCACTTGACCACATATTGAGCTATAGTGCTAGGAGGCCGCACTCTTGATGTCACTTTCTAGCTTCACCCTAGATTGACACAAAGGTTGAGAGATATTTATTTGGCACCACCATCAGTTTGTGCTATTAATAGTTTAATATAGCGTGATTGCAAACCCACTTTACAATAACTAGGGTTTAATGTTTCATGTTTATATCTTATTTTTAAACTCCCTTGACTATCCCACTATTTTTAAAATTTAAATTAATAAAATATTAACACAATCATCCATATGCTAATTAAATGATCTCTATCCTAATCCCATCACCATATTTAATCAAAAAATCTTAATTTCCAAATCTGCATCTCAAACACATCCTATCAAACAATGGATTTTGATACTAAATCCTAATCTTCTAGAAACCAACATCCAAACTCCTATATTATTTTATAAATATATTAACCAAGTTATTTCATCATCCCCTCACTTTGACCACGAATTCCCACACACCATCCGACACCTTATAAAAACAAATCTCAAATATCACATCTTACCTTAACCAATCTCATTCTCATCATCCAATTCAGCCATCCCATGTTGATCCTAACATCGTAAAATAATTAAACAAATTAATCAAAAAATACCCAATATGTGATCTTCAATCAATCAATCACCCCCTAAACTATCATCTCTCAAATAACCCAATCCACAATCTTCCCTTCGAAAAATACCTACCACTTACCCCATTGACTTCCTCCTTAAGGAACCCAAATCAAATCAATCCACACCTTGACCCAAATAACATAAATCACTATCCCTACAAGAAAATTTTATTTACTTTCACCGCCTCACCAAATTTTATGTAAACAAGGAGGAAAAGATTTTTTTCCTTGCTAATCTAGCCACCAATCCCAAACCCACACAACCATCCCAAAACCCAACCTCCAAATTCCTTATCAATCATCATGACCCACACCTTCCTCCCATCAAAACACATCTACCACCATCCAAAATGATGCAGAAGCATGATCTCATGACATACAAAGAGACATTACAAGGTACTAAGAAGGAAATTTACATGATATAAGGTGCTCTTATAGAATCAAATTTCAATCTCAGGTGTCTTCATGAGGGTTGTGCATTTTCCCTCCAAAATGGAATATTTAAAAATTAGAATTTTACAAGGACTATAGAAGGCCTACAACATTATGAAGGGAGAAAAAAATAAGGTGGAGATGACCTTAGAGGTCATAGGAAACTTATGTGCATTATATATATTGTAAACACACCTTGACATGTCGTCATCGGTGAATATGTGTTTGTAAGTAAATATTAAGAGTAGTTTTGAGCATAGTAAATAAGGAACATAGGATAAATAAGGTATATAAAGACATGTAAGCATATGAGGGATATTTGGTATGATTTTGTAGGCGTGTTAGAGTGATATTCATCACTATTCCAGGTTTAGGTAGTTATTGAGTTATTGTTATCCAAAATTCACACCTCAAGGTAATTTTGATAACATGCATCAAATTCTTTTGTCCCAAGCAATTATATTGAGTCCAGGAGAAAATTCATATTTCTAAGGTCCCCTCATATTTTTCTAACTCCCCTGTCCAAGAAGAAGAGAGAAAGTTCTGAGAAAATGTAAAAAATTGCAAAAAAACAAGCTCGGGCCAGAAAAAATCATAAAAAATGGCTAAGTCCTAGTCCTTGCAATAGTCAGGACAGTTGGGACATCTGGACGCGAACCGGGTGAAATGAGTCAAGGTAGTCTGAAACAGTTTGGGACGCGCGGGAAAAAAGTACGTGAAGTACGTGAACTGGCCAGATCAGCCGAAATGAGAACTTTCAGTCAGGGACGCGCGGGACAAAAGGACGCGAACCGGCTGAACCGGGCGAATCGGGAAAATTTGTCCCAGACGGTCCGAAAGAAAATGGGACATGCGGGCCGCGAGTACGTAAACCAGCCGGTTCAGCCAAAACAGGGAACTTCAGCACTGGGCCAAAAGGGAGAAAGGGACGCGCAGGATGCGGATAGCCGAAAAGGCCGAAAGTGAATGGATATGTGACACGTGTCATCGGCCGAATGAGGAACAAGGAAGCCCATTTCGGGTGGATCGGGAGTTTATTCCCCAAATGGTTTGGGAAATCCAGGATAGAAGGACGCGAAGGGCGCAAAAGGCCGGCAGACCCGCGAGTCAATCAAAGCATGCCACTTGTCATCCAGGTGGCAGCGCGTGGGAAAGATCTTTAAAATGCAGTTTCAACTATTTTGTGCCCTAAAAATTCAAACGGCCATAACTTTTGACTCCGAGCTCCGATTTCTTATTTTTAATGAGGGTAGATATATTTAAATAAAAGAAACATATTCAGCTCCAGTCAGTCAATGCTCATTCCCGTCAAATGACGGAAAACGCTTGCCAGACTCAAAATAGTTGCCCGCACTCAGAAGGCCATAAATTTTGCATTTCTCAACAAAATCACACAAAATTGGTACCATTGGAATTTTGGTTCCGATTCCGATGCACAGAAATCAAGAAATTCTAGATTTGATTAGAAATTGATTGAGTTTTTTAAGAAAACATGGACGGGTTCAGAACAGTGTTTTATTTGGTACCTGGGAGTGCATTTAAGAGGCATGGTCATCCTTCTTTCTCTGCTGCAGCACATGGGATAGTATGGGGAGCCTTTTGCAAGTAATGTATAATCATTTCACTCAATTTAATTCCTCTTACAGGTGGTTGAAGGAAAGATTTCGGGATTTCCATTTTCCCTTCTCTTTTCCTTCTCTTTTTTCTATAAATTGGAGTGTTGGGCTCATTGTAAAAGGGAGAGTTTTTGGGTAGCAAAGCTCTGCCAAAATTGCTTTGTGAAGCCAGTGTGTTGCAGGCCCTTGTACTGGACTCCTTGCATGGTGATCCAGGCCCTTATCTTGTAATAGACTGAACTGTGCATACCAGGAAGCAATAAAATACAAGTTTGTGGATGTATCTTCCCCTGCTATGTTTCCTTGCATTCTTCTTGCCCTTTTATCTTTCCAAAAGAATATTGTTTCTATTATTATGTTCTTGCAGGAATTCATTATCATTGTGTGTGCTTGGAATACTGCTGTGAATGCATTTTGCTAGATTATGGAGAACTGTCATCACCTCTTCTAGTGTGCACTTTGCCTTTGTATTTCACACATTTGGAGACTACTCTCACATCCTCCTTTTCTAGTGTATCACCGCTTTAGTGTAGGCTTTCATTTTATGTATTCTCTTTCCCTGGTCCCTTGGAAATTTAGATTAGAACAGTTAGCTTATCCTGCATTAGAGTAGATTGTGGCAGGTAGTTTAGGAGCAAGAACCAGCTTTCTCTGGAGGTCTATCTCAAGTAGCAAGTCCCACAACTTGGAGATAGTACCCATTTTATCCAATCACGCTGTGAGTTCAGGTTTATGCACAGGGGTGCTGTGATTCGGTGATAACAGTTATTCAAGGGTATAGTGGAGTAATGTCAAGGATGTATGTTTTGAATGAAATTTTTTGACTTTTTACTGGGTTATATAAATATCCTCGATTTAATGATTGTAATAAGGGTGGGTTAAGGTAAATAAATAAGTTTTGTATTTTTTCAAGGAATTCTTTGTATGTTTCTAATGTGTTCATTGTTTTCTCTAAGTATATAAGAAAATAATATAGAATAAGTGAGCAACAAGGTTACAGTAAACATTCGGAGCATTATTCCTCGACTGTGAAGGTTGGGAAATTCAAATGAGACTAAGAGAACTACATAAAAAAATTCTTGGGTCTTGACAAACCCTTGCATAGTGTATGGAAAAAATATTTTCACCCACTTCCCTCGAACTAGGGCTTCGTAGATCTAGAAACTTGTATAGTTAAAATTCATAAAATTTCAAAACCTAGGGATGTATGTTTTGAATGCAAAATTTGGACTTTTGACTAGGATATATACATATCCTCGATGTAAGTATTATAATAAGGGATTCTTAAGGTAAATAAAAAATATTTGGAGTTTGTTAAGAATTTCTTTGCATGTTTATAATGTTCTGTTCATTTTTTTCTATGCATATACAAGAAAATATTGTACAGGCAATAATTAAAGAGGTTACGCTCAACAATAGGAGCATTATTCCTTCAGTGTCAAGGTTGGGATAGTTGAATTATACTAAGAGAACTCCATAAAAAATTTCTTAGGTGTTGACATACTCGTGGATATCCCGGAGACAAATTATTTCGCCCACTACCTTCGTACTAGGGCTTCATATATCTAGAAACATTTATAGTGAAATTCCTAAAAATTGAAAATATTTGTGCTCTTAATAACATGTAACTCCTCATAAGTGTACAGAGTTCAATTTCATGGGAAAGTATTACTTCGATTATATCCCTATCATCTAAGCTTGAGATTAAAAACAATATAGTAGATGTATAGAGATCACATTAAAATCTGAGTGATATTCAATAATCTCTGTATATTTCACACAAAAAAAACCTAATATATAGCTTGGAGTTTTCCTAGAATATAGGAAAATAACTCAAATACATATCTTTAAAACTTCCTATATCCATGATTTGTTATAATTCACTCTTTAATATGCTTATACGTGATTATAAATCACTTTACAAATATGAATAAGAGAGCACTAAATAATTAACAGTTATCATTCCCCCATTAGTGCGAATATGGGGGAAAAATCAATTCAGTACCTACACCTACTTTTGTGATCATGTGATTTTATATTGGTTGATCACAGACCGAGACAAATATGGTTTTCCATCAAATAATCAAAAATTGAGAGTTGTGTGATTTTCTATCGGATTGTCACAAACCAAGACAAAGATATGGTTTTTTATCGGTTAGCCAAAAATAGAGACAAAAATTGGTTTTCAAATGCTTTACCCCAAACCATATCATGATGTGCAGTACTAATTCAACTATAATAATATCTCCACCTTTAGGAGATTACTTTGGAAAAAAAAAACTCAACTTATCATAGGAACAACAAGAATATTGAAAAATAACAAATAAGAAAGCACAACTAGAAAATACTCAAATCACACTACAAACACACATGTCACAAAACTATAGTGTGAGGGCCCATCGTTGATGAATGATGAGAAGACGCTGATTGTCCTCCATCCTCCTATACATCCTTCCTCTAGTATATTGCTAGCTCATCCGGATTTCAACATGATTATCAATTCTAAATACCCACCCTTAATTGTGACTCGGATGTTGGATTCCACTGAAAATGAATCCGTGAGGAAAATCATTCTATTTTCCAAACTTTTACAAATTTTCAACTTAACAATGACTCAAGAAAAATGACACTTATTCGATGAAATAGGACTTTATAATGAGTGAAAATACACTAATTTGATTAAAATGATGATAATATAATGACCAACTAATTCAAATTTTACTAGAGGACACTTTTGACTTGACTCACAAAGATAATAAACACTAAAATGAAAAACTGTGACATGAAAACACACAAAACAATAACTAAAAATAATTTTTGATGTATCGTTATAATAATAAAACAATGAAAATTATCTTGGAAACAAATATGATAATGGAATAGTCTTGAAAAAATTTATAACAATGACTCGTAATAAAATTTTGGAAATAAAAATGACATTTCACTATCTCATATGTCATTACTATCACCACATATCCCTTTAGAAAAATAAGCATAATCTTATACTAACAAGGGAGTAGGGATAATTTTAGTGGAAAATATTAAGAATATGGTGAAATTTTCATTTTAGGAAAATTTGAAAAGGTAAATTTTTCAGAGAAATTTAGTGTCCTATTCACCTAAAATTTATAGTATATATTTTTATAGGGGTCGGCTTCTCCTACATTTGGAAACATCTCATATAAAAACCTAGTTAATTTTCTGGGTAGTATACTACCACCAGTACCATACCAATACCGTGAACTTAAATACTCTAAGCACCAAAGCACAGTACATGTTTTTTTACTGTTAGTAGTTTACAATTGGGTGAAAGGTGCTATTTGTTGATGTGAAATTATTACTATTTGCTGACGCACAAAAAAGGATTTGTTTGTTAATGCATGACAAAAAAAATTTATTATTATTGGTAAACAGTTTTTTGAACGGGACTATACCCTTGTGTACAAAATAGGGCCTATAAGCTCGAGTAGGAATGAGAACCAAAACAAAAAGGATCAAGATCCAATTGAGACATAGAAACCCCAAGTAGCCCAAGAGCAGTTACCCCAACAAAACAAACCAAAATGAACACTGAAGAAGAGCAACCAAAAAACAACAAAAAAAATAGCAATAAATACAGAGAAGTGCAGCAAGAGTATCCACAATTACTTCGTGGCGGCTTTGTCGATCTAGATTTGATATTCTGCCAAGAGGTGAACATAGCCAAAGTCGTCATGTGGGTAGAGTTAGTAGCATAAAGCTGTTCAATGGTCCTTTTGCTTTCCTCTTCCTTGCCCCAAAGACTTGCTGGACCTCCGCTGAGATTAGAGACCCTGCGGACATGCTACACAATAAACTCTTCAATTGCACTAAAAATAGCCATATTATGATCATGGCGAGTCTTGTTCTTCCAAAAATGGTTATCTAAGGAGTTTATCTTTTTGTATATGTCTTCAACTTGTTTATTATCAATAACAGCCTCCTCCTCCTTCCTCTTACCTTTTTGCTTTGCCAAGTTTTTTAGCTCATCTTTCATCATGTCAGCATCATGACAAAACTTATTTAGACTAGTGACTAGGAGATATTATTGACGTGCGATAGGGATTTGTTTTTTGATGCATGATTGTACATTAATTCAATTTTCTATGACATGAAACTAAGTGCCATTAATGATGAGAAACTGATTGCTCTTGCTGACCCACAATCGAGTAAAATTGTTGACACGTAAATGAGCACCATTACTGATGCGCAACTGAGTGCCTTGCTAACGTGTGACTAAGAAACCTTGCTAATGTGCTTCTGAGTGTCCTTCATGATGTGCAACTGAGTGCCTTGCTAAAACACGATCGAGTTCCCTTGCTAACACGTGAACTAATGCGTCCCTGACATGTGACTGAGTCTGTTTCTGACGCGTGACTCAGGTTTCTTTGACGCACGATAATTTTTTCTCTAATGCACAACTAAGGTTCCTTTTGGGGTTTTGACTTAATATTCTTTAACGTGTGACATAGTGTATTTTTTGATGCATGAATTAGTTTGATCTTTTGCAAAACACTTTTTCTATTAACACAGTTCAAAATAATAGAAGTTTATATTGCTCAAATTGAGAAGACCCAACAAGTAACTAAGAAATCTCAAATTTCCATGTTCAACTATTGTTATCCAAAATTCACCCCTCAAGGTAATTTTGATAACATGCATCAAATTCTTTAGTCCCAAGTAAATAGATTGATTTAAGGCCCAAAATCATGTTTTTTGGGGTGCCCTCGGCTTCTTTCTAACTCTCCCATCCAAGAAGAAAACCCAACGAGTTAGAAAAGGTGAAAAAATTGCAAAAAAAACAAGCTTGGGGCCGAAAAAAATGAAGAAAATCAGCTAAGTCCTAGTCCAGACAGTCCGAGACAGTTGGGACGTCGGGGCGCGAATCGGCCGAAAAGCCGCCAGGTGGTCTGCGCAGCAGTTGGGACATCGGGAAGTGCGGGACGTGAAAAGGTGAACCGGCCGAAAGTGGAAAAAATCACCAAGTTTTGTTATCGAGTGGTTTGGGACATTTGGGCCGTAGGTACGCGTGGGACGCGAACCGGCTGAAAAGCTGAAAGACAGTCCATTTCGGGCAGTTCAGAGATATTTTTCCCAGACATTTTGGGACATCCAGGCCAAAAGTATGCGAGGGATGCAAAAAGCCGAAAGAGCCGAGAGCGAATGGAATGTCGCCACGTGTCTTCACCGCAAATAGGAACAAGGAAGCCCGAATCAGCCGAAGCAGGAGATTTTCATCTGGGATAGCTGGGACAAAGGTACGCATGGGACGCGAGGGACGCAAAAATCTGAAATGGGTGATAGCAAAGAAGAAAAGTCAACGTTTGACCTGTGAAACTTCAAACGGCCATAACTTTTGACTCCGAGCTCTGATTTTCATAAAATTGGACTTTCTAGAATGAGCACGATGTCCTCTATGCCACAGAAATTGGATTTCTTATTTTTAATGAGGGTAGATATATTTAATTAAGAGAAACATATTCGGCTCCAGTCAGTTGATGCTCATTCCCGTCAAATGACAGAAAACGCCTTCCAGACCCAAAATAGCTGCCTGCACTCAGAAGGCCATAACTTTTGTATTTCTCAATGAAATCACACAAAATTGGTACAGTTGGAATCGTGGATCCAAGCCCGATGCACAAAAATCAATAAATTCTAGATTTTATGAGAAATTGGTGGACATTTTTTATAAAACGTGGCCGAGGTCATAACAGTGTTTCATTTAGTGGTTGGGAGTACAATTAAGAGGCATGGTCATCATTCTTTCTCTGCTACAGCACCTGGGACAGTATGGGGAGCCTTTTACAAGTAATATATAATCATTTTACTCCATTTAATGCCTCTTACAAGTGGTTGAAGGATAGATTTCAGAATTTTTATTTTTCCCTTCTCTTTCTCTTCTCATTTTTCTATAAATTGGAGTGTTGGGCTCATTGTAAGGAGAGGAGTTTTCAGATAGAAAAGCTCTGTCAAAATTTCTTTGTGAAGCCAATGTGCTACAGGCCCTTGTAGTGGACTCCTTTCATGGTGATCTAGGCCCTTATCCTGTAATAGATTGAACTGTGCATATCATGAAGCAATAAAATATCAGTTTGTGGATATATCTTCCTCTGCTGTGTTTTCTTGTATTCTTCTTGCCCCTTTAATCTTTCTACAAGAATATTGTGTCTATTATTATGTTCTTGCAGGGATCCATTATCATTGTGTATGCTTGGAATATCATTGTGAATGCATTTTACTAGATTATGGAGAACTGTCATCACCTCTTCTAGTGTGCACTTTTCCTTTGTATTTCACGCATTTAGAGAATACTCTCACACCCTCCTTTTCTAGTGTATCACCACTTTAGTGTAGGCTTTCATTTTATGCATTCTCTCTCCCTGGTCCCTTGGAAATTTAGATTAGAATAGTTAGTTTCCCTTGCATTAGAGTAGATTGTGGAAGGTAGTTTAGGAGCAAGAACCAGCTTTCTCTGGAGGTCTATCTCAAGTAGCAAGTCCAACAACTTGGAGATAGTACCCATGTTATCCAATCACACCGTGAGTTCAAGTATATGCACTTGTATGAACAGAGGGGTGCTATGATTCGGTGATAACAACTATTTTTGAAACTTTGCTGCTACAAATACCTCAACCACTAGCACCCATATAGATGCCACTGGAATGAATCATAGTATAGACTATGTAGAAGGTAATATTGAGGTGGACATGTATTCTAAAAAATATCAACCAAATGACACCTATGATGATACCATACCACATCTTTAAGATATACCTGTTGAGATTCTAGATCCCAAAGATATTCTTGTTGTTGAGGTGTAACCAGGAGTGCATCAAGATATCGCACATAAAAATAATTAGCAAAATGGAACAAAAAAATCATATTCAAGTTTTGTTTCACAAAAGAGGTAACGAGGTGATTGTGGTAATGCTCAAAATTCTACTAAAAAATGTAAAACATTCAAAATGAACAAGAATATGTGGAAAATTTGGAGGAATTGCAAGTTTGATTGGGCTACATTTTTTTTTTTTATCAAACCTATACAACCATCTAATTAAGAAGATATTCCATCTGAATGTACATATACAATATGTACGTGGAAATTGGGAAAGCAACAAAAAATACAAGTGAAGTTGGACAGTATAGAAAAACACTGTGGAGAACAATATTTGATTGTAACAGGGGACGATGGCCAAAAAATCAAAACACATAGGTGGAGAATTGAAAACGAATGCATGCATGTTAAATACGTATCAGAGTATGAATCAAATCAGAGAAAACTCAAGCATCTTGTGGAAAAGGGATGAACGATCACATCGCAAATTGGTAATATGAATCAAACAAATTTGCATGAAAAACTCATACATTTCTCTACTTTATTTCACATACTAAAGGAAGGACGACCGATTTCAGATTTCCTTGATTTCAGAGTTTCATTTCAATATAATGGAATGCACAATATTCCTCAGTCTCATTGGTCTGACAATAGTGCATGGGAAATGGAAAAATTCCTTTTAATGATAGAGAAAGAAGATTTAAAAGAGAATGTAAATAAAGATAAGTTTATCTCTATTTCAATTGATGAAGTGATAGCATTTTACACCACTATATGGGTATGTATCCATTTCTATACTTTCGAAAATCATATAAGGACACCTCATTTGTTGGGTGTTATAAAAATGGTTGAAAAGAGTAAAGCCAAAAACCTACATATAATAGTTGTTTCTCATTTGAAAGATATAGGTGGAATGACTGATTATGAAATTTTTAAGAAGTTTTTATGTATCAGAGAAGATGGTAAATCAGTCATGCAGGGTCACCAAATAGGGTTGTATGATAGATTCTAAACAATAATGGCCCCTTATATGCTAAAAATTCACTATATGGCTCACCTAATGAATTTAGTTAACAAAATGGCAAGTAACTACGAAAATTTTGTTAAAGTAGAAGACCTTATAAGAGAAATTCATGCCTATATGGAAACTAGACCAAAGAGACTTCTTGAGTTTCAAAATTTTCTAATTGGAGTTATAGATGGAAAAAACATCTTAAGGATGTTGAGATGAGATGGATTTATTTTTTTGAACCTGCATATAGAGTTTGTGAGGAGTATCCTTTGTTGGTTGGTTTCATACACCAATATCGTCATGAAGTTTACAGGGTGAGGAACTTGTTGTTCCGTCTAACCAATTTGGAGACATTTCTTACATTGGTTGGTATTCTTCCAATAATACAAGATATCAATACAATGATGAAGCATGCATAGGAGAGATTAATCTATATTATGGATTTTATGCGGATGAGAAAAATGTTATGTCAAAGTCTTGATATCTTGTATAGTTCCCAAGATAGTTTTGATACACCTATTTTCAAGAATTGGAGAGATTTATTAGATCTTAAAAATATTAGTAAATATTTGATATTTAATATCCATGATCACCTCTTCCTCCATGTTAATGGAAGGGATATACCAATGCACATTTTGCAAAAACATCAAGATATTATAGGATTGGAAAGAGAAGATGTTCCTGTGACATGTAATATATTTGAGTCTATTACAATTCAAACAATAATAAATTTAAAAAAGAAATTAGAATCCTTATCATCAGAAATTAGAGAACGTTTCTACAAAGATAAAATTATTAAAGTAATAGGTATGATGAATCCTAATTTTCGGAATAATGAAGGTGCTCATGCAAAATTTGTAAGAAATCATTTCCATAAATCCATGGGTACAATAATGGAACATTTCACAAAGACTTCAGAGGTCACGGATATGGAAATCAAAGGCATACTCAATATTTATTTATTAAAGTCTCAATTAAAAAAATTGCAACAAAAATGTGGAAAAAATATAAAAATTTAGATGAACATTATGAGACTGGTGCTATTACAAGGTTCTAGTGAGGAATCTACCAAATTAGTCTTGTCTTACAAGAACACATTGTTGAATATTTCATATTATATGAGTTATGAAAAACGATGATTTTGGGGTGTTTGGAGGATGAAAGGGTTTTCAGTGCTTTATCATTTATAAAATCAAAACTGAGAAATAGGTTGGATAAAAATCTTAAAATTTTCTTGAGGTTTTATGTTTCTCGCTACTCCTTGGAAACCTTTCCTTTAGACTGAGAAATTGTGCATTGGAATTCCCTTTTCAAAAGAAGAGGTGTAAATAATACAGGTCTAAATACAACCGTTCCCAGTGATGAGAGTGAAATTGTTGTGTCGTCACCCTCTACAATAGAGAACATCAACTTTGAAGAAGCTATTGAGAATGGATTGTTTCATCTTTAAATAGGTATCTACTTGACCTTACTTAATTTATTTTCACCTTAAATTTTAACTGTGTTTATTTATTGAATATCATATTAACTCTATAGATGCAAATATTTATAGAGGTGACTTTTTATCATATTTTGTTTCAGCACTTGTTATCATTATATATGTTACAAGTATATACATTTACATATAGTTAAATAAAACTATTTATTAAAAATATATTGTCTATAATTACTAATTTGGATTTGTCAAATACCAATTTCTATGTTAAAGATCTATTTATAGTTCCACTATTATACTTTTCCATACTTCAAGACTTTTACTGTGCAGACATGTGCAGGTTATCATTTGAATTTTCTTTAATCTTTCTGTCTCTTCCTTAATCCGCTCAATCATTATTTCATTTTTTTCTTGAAAACATGGGTTGACATCCATCTGAGGAAGCTCTAACTTCTCAGGAGTGACAATGTTAAGAAAATCACCCATCTATATACTAATCCATTTCTCGTGTTGAGTTTTCTTGAATCAAAGATATTATAGCATGCTACGAAGGATGATTTATCATTTTCCCTCCATATGCTTTGTCATAGCCATCTAAAAGATAAGAGGTAACTTTAACCCTATCATATGACATTTCTTGAGTTTTTACAATTATGTTTAAATTATTATTTAATTTGTAAAATGCTTTGATAAAGTGTTTAAAATTTGTGGGATAAAATCATAGATTTTAATTTTACAAGTGGAGAGACGAATATTTTTCCATATTAAGTTGTTTCTGTCATAACACATTCCAAATTTTCTTAAAACAATTCATCATATAGAGTTTTATGTTTACAAGTAGAGAAGAATATTTTTCCCTCCATAATCCATTTCTATTTTAATGTCATCATCCACATCTAATGTCATCATCCACATCTAATGTCATCATATCATTGATTCATTATAAGTAGAGAGAAGAGGATTTTGAAAAGGTTTAAATGTGTAGAAACTTGATACAAAGTTTGAATTTTACAAGTAGGGAGAAGATGTCTTTGTCCTAGACTCCTAAAAAACTCCAATTATTATTAAAACAATTCATCATATCCATTATCCTCATCTATGAGTGGGTTTGAAGCTAAATCTAATTACACACAATTCATCATCATCCATATCTATTTTAATATCATCATCCACATTCAATGTCATCATATCATTGATTCATCCACATCTAATGTCATCATATAATTACAAGTAGAGAGAATAATATTTTGGGAAGGTTTAAATGTCTAGAAACATGATACAAACTTCAAATTTTACAAATAGAGAGAAGATGTCTCTTCCCTAGACTCCCGAAAAACTCCAATTATTCTTAAAACAATTCATCATATCCATTATCATCATCCATGATTGTACTTTAAGCCAAATCTATGTCCACGCAGTTCATCATCATCCATATATATTTTAATATCATCATCCACATCCAATTTCATCATATCATTGATTCATCCACATCTAATGTCATAATATCATTACAAGTAGAGAGAAGAATATTTTGAGAAGGTTTAAATGTGAAGAAACATGATACAAAGTTTTAATTTTACAAGTAGAGAGAAGATGTCTCTATCCTAGACTTCTGACAAACTCCAATTATTCTTAAAAATATTCATCATATCCATTATCATCATCCATGACCATGATTGAAGCTAAATCTATGTCCACACAATTCATCATCATCCATATCTATTTTAATATAATTATCCACATCCAATGTCATCATATCATTACAAATATAGAAAAGAATATTATCCATTATCATCATCCAGATATAATTCATCGTAATCCATATCTATTCTAATGTCATCATCCACATCTAATTTTCTTAAAACAAATAATTAACCATTACCATAACGCCATCACATTCAAATTAAACATAAACACCATATACAATCTAGAAATTCTATATATAATAAATAACAAGATTATAAAGTATTTCAAATTTTATAATGCTCATCACATTCAAGTTTCAAATTTCAAATACAAATTATAATGTATTTCAAATTTTCAAACTTCATCAACATCACACTCAAGTTTCAAATTTTCAAATCCACATTATAAAGTATTTGAAATTGAATTTTTCAATTTTTCAACCCTCAATTTTCTATAACCCTTTCCCCTATGGCTTCCACTCATGTACTCCTTTCCCCAATCGATTCCCCTCCTGCACCCCTTTCCCTAATGGCTTGGATAATCCTAGAACTAATTAGATCTTCCACATCACTGTCTTGATTCTTTATGATTATTTTTTCTTACTTTATCATATCTCGATGGGATAGAAATCAAGGATCTATAGCTGTCTTAGTTTTGAATAAATATTCAGGTTCGTAGCCATTCTCACTAATTATCTGCTTTAGTTTATTATTTCGTTTATTTACAAAAACAATATTTTATTTCATCTTTATTGTTGTGGATAAACGGTTCTTCATGGTTTCCAAGTGAACTTGGAACACCTTTGCTTGACTCTTCAAATTTTCATATTTCAACTACGAGCTCAATTAAAAATATTACTAAAATAAGAAAATTTCAAATTAACAAAAAATATTGTTTCAAAGTAATAATACCTACAACCACTCTATCTCTCTCAGAATTCACAATTACCTGTAGATCCTCATCCTTAAACCATTAGTTAAAATATGCATAGGGCTTAAGCACTTATATTTTCCAATTTGTTTAATATTTTATCTAAAATATCATCTTTATAATTGTTGATATACATGACATTCCCACTTCTTACTTGGGTAAGTAAGGAATTCATCTTCGCATGTTGATTTTGGACTGTAGTGTATAAACTATCCCTTTTCAATTAATTTTCAAAATGACTTACTATCTCATTCATTAGTAATTTTTCCCTTCTCTCCTATTCTATGAGTTGATTGATATGAGGTACAATAAAATCATCAACATGGGATTGAAAATCATAACCAATCAAGTTCTCTAAAGGAAATGGTAGTAATTGTTCACCATCTATATCTAAAGAAGATGATGTTGTTGGAGAGGTATCGGGTATTTCAGTTTGATCATCGACTGCTACCTATTTTTTCGTTATGGTGGCCTAATCTTATTTGCGATAAAATCAACACATATTCAAAGATTGAAATTGAAAGTTAAATGTAATGAAATTTGAATAAATTATGGTTAAATAGAACTTAGAAGTATACATGCTAGTCTTGAATCATCTCACGTGTATTTAAAAATCATGTTGGGTCATTGCTATCAATGCCTAAGTAATCTTCATCTAAATTTATATTGTTTAAAACTGATATGCCCATTGCATTGGGCAATCCATCGAGAGAGAGGGTTGGAATTTGAAATGAGGAGGCAATGTTCAATGTCCCACTAGGGGCTGGAGGAATACGCATGCATTTACAAATGTTCTTTTCCTCTGGTTTTCATTTTGAATCGTAATGGTAGAGGAGATGGTGGTGCCATTATTTTTACAGAAGGCGAAGGACTGCAATGTACTGAAAAAATGTAAAAAAAATCATATGAAAAGTTATTAAACTATGCAAAAACTATAAAATTATATGAAAATTATTTAAAATTTGTACTAAAGAAATAAAATAATACCTTATTATTGAGGGGTATCCTGTTGTAGTGCTTGAGGTGGCCGTGTAGTAATTAGTTGTGTGTGGCTGAGATTTTTCACCAGTGTGTTCAGAAGAGACATTTGTACGTGACTGAATTGAGTGAGTTGGCAAAGACAATTGACTTTGAGAAGCACGTGTGTTGTCTAAAGTCCTTGTAATGTCAGAAAAAATCAATTGTAAATGGTAAATTTAAAATAGAAAATAGGAATTTGTAAATAATAAATTTTAGGGTGGTCATATGTCTCTAGAATTTAATTAACACAAAGGCTTCGCGATCTGTAGATGATTGAATTTCCATTTCAGATTTTGAATCTGTTGATGCCTCAATGTGTTGCTGGCCTCTTCCTCTTGTTGTTACTTTTTTTTGTAGAAAGGCCTCCAAAAATCTTCTCTACAAATAGTCAATATTTAATGAGATTCCAAATGAACATAACGTTAGTCTAATGTCAAAATATAAACTTTATACCTATTGTTCTTGAAATGGAATTGAATTTTTTTTTAACATCTCGTCCATGTAAGAAGGAATTGGTTTGTCTTTTAAATTAAAAAGAGCCTCGTAATAAAAGACAAGGAGATAATTTGTGGAGTTAAAAACTAGTTTTTCTAAAAGCGATGCATTTATAATGTCAGTTTTTATTTAATTGGATAAAAAGGTGCACCAATAAAAAAATTTCTTTCGAATAGTTACAAGAATGTATACAATAACCCATTTCTGTATATCAATTTTCCGACCCTGAAAATAATTCTATCTTGAAAGAAATAAATCATAGTAACAACAGAGTGGTGTTCAAGTCCTTGTGTATCCACGCCATGTATTGGTTTATTAACAGGAACTGCAAAAATGCCAAAACGTCATTGGAGTTAATATTGATTTGAAATTGTATTGAAATAAAAAAATTAAAATATCAAATTAAAATTGAAAAATGAAAACAGATTACACATACACTTAACATGGAAATAGAAAGTAGATTCGAGGTACTTTTTATCATTTTTGATGAGGGTTGACTTCATTGTAATAATGTGGGAATTTTTATATGGAAGTCCTGTCAACTGATGGATATCAGTTGGATCGACACCAAGTTGAAACATATGATCATCATCTATAGTAACAGAAAATAGACCGTCCTCTATATTGTACGAGGAGAGAAGGTAATTCATGATGTCATGATCAATTTCAAACTAGGGCATCTTAACAAGCCCATCAAAACCACATGCATCCAGAAAATCCTTGTATTTTGTATTCATTTACAAAACTATTTGAATGTGGGGGCACAACAAGTATCTTGTCCTTAGATTCGGCTTATCGATTGACTATAATTTATAATTTATATTGGTCTTGAGCTTGGGATGCACTTAAAGTTTCCATTTTATTTGATCCTGATTGTACTTGAGCTTGATTCCTATAAACGAGAAAATTTGGGAGCCAGGAAGTGTAAACGTGAAAATGAGTGGTAAGAGGGTATTTATAGGGTAAAATTAAGGTTTTCAAGCCTCTTTCACATGTCAACAAGACATATTGATGCACGGCAGAGGTCTTGCTATCACACATCAATATGACTTGTGGACGTCTGAAAAGAAGGCTTCTGTCACGCATCAACAAGGATTGTTGATGCACGACAAGAAGGCCTATGTCACGCATCAACAAGTTTTTTTGAGACGCGATTGAAGAATTTCCATCACACATTAACAAGGCTTGTTGTCACATGATGGAAATCCCTCTGTCATGTGTCAGCAAGCCTCATTGATGCATGCCATAGGTCTTGCTATCGTGCGTCAACGAGGCTTGTTGACACGTGACAATAAGTTTTCTATCGCACGTCAACAAGCATTGTTAACATGTGTAAAAGGTTTTCTTGGCGTGTGACAACAAGCATTGTTGACACGTGACAAAAATTTATCTATCACGCATCAACGAGGCTTGCTGGTGCGCAACATAGGGCTTGTTGGTGTGCGTCAAAAAACCATGTTGATGCAGGATAGTAAGCCTCGTTGACATGTGAAAGAGAACTTGTTGTCATGTGTCAACAATGCTTTTTGTTACGTGATATTAATCCCTTTGTCGTGTGACAACAAGCCTCGTTGACATGTAATAGTCGTCTTGTTGTCATGTTTCTATAGATATCTTTCCCTTGTATGGTTTCTCTCACTAAAATAGTATATTCTATTCTCAAAAAAGGAAAATTCAGCTTTAAGAGAATGTGGTTCCAGGTATATTCGTCATGGATTTTCCACCTCCATTTTACGAGAAGATTCTTAAAATCCCTACTAGAGAGATGACTTATTTATAATTTATGCACTTCATACTATAACTAAACTGACTTACCATAAGTAGACTTATCATACATGTAGGACGAATGAAGGAAAATACATGAAGGTTTTTTTGACAATTTTTTGCACTTGTGCAAAAATGGGCAACTCAAAACTTTGTTATGATGGATAGAATAGGTGAAATATACCTAAGCTAGGGGAGATCACATCAGATTATGTCATTGTTGTTGATTTATTTAAAATATTACATGAAATCTACAACTATGTGTGCTGTTACAAAATGTAACAGATCACATAGTCTATAATTTCATGACCATCCTTAGCACAAGAACACAAGCCCTAAAGGATAGTTGTGTTGTCTTGATGAGGACATCAAATTAAAGAATAGGTGAAGTGCAAATTTTTGGAACAACAAACATAAGTGAAAATCCCAGAAAATTAGATTTCATTACTGAATGTTACAAGTTCTATTCAATGTTCTTTCCTTTATGATTAAGACATTCAATTATGTTACTAAGTTGTTTAATTCATTATACATCCAGACAAAAAGCATAAATTTAGAAAGAGATATACAACTCATTTACAGAATTGAATGTTTTATTCACAAGGAGAATCAAATGTTTCCCACACAAGCCGTGGGATGTAGATGAAAAGTAAAGTATAGCTAATGAAAAGAAAGATACACATGAATGAAATAAAAAGCAAAGGAGTATGAGGGTGAAATCATCATTGCCTTGTATATTTTTCTTTTTGTAGAGAATCTCCCTTCCAACTCCTTCATCCTCAAGTCATGGTACCTGAAAAGCAAACAATACTCAACCATCAGTTATGAGTTCAGTGATCAAACCATATTCCTACACTATCCTACTTCGTGCATATGAATCTTTCCCTAAACAAGAGATGTATTCTACTTGAAGGACAAATTGCATGCATGATTTTATCACTCAGAAAGAAGAAAGTAAAAGAAAGAAGAAAACATGGACATAAGAGAGGCCAAAAATCCTAATTAGTTTCTAACTACTTTCCTAAGAGTGCAGGTACAGGTTTTAGCCAAAGATAGAAATAAATAAGTCATAAGTACATGCTAAGAGAAGAAAAAGTACAACTCAAAGTTCAGCAAACATTCTACAAATGGAAGAGGTTAGAGCTCAAAAGAGAGAATGGAAGGTTGAAGTACACTTTTCAGTTTGCAAAGAAGAAGCAGAATCAGATTTCAACAAGCTGAAGCTAAAAGAAAAAGGGATTACAGCTGAAATAGGATGAGAGAGAAGATTCTAGAAAAATTTTGACAGGTCTTCGCCATGTAAAATCAGCATTTCATATTTTTCAGCATACATATCAAGTTGTAATGAAAGGAAATACAATATATAATGCAGAAAATAAATGGACTTTATTTTTATTTATCAGATGGAAGTACTTTGAGACTTCTTTATAGCTTAAACAATGGAAGAGAATTAAAGTTCTAAGATAATCTTACAAAGTCCATCTTTTCTAAGTTATAGTTTTCAAAATAAAGCAAATATGAGAACACAGAATTACTACATTATCAATGACATGCATTCATTGAAGCAAAGTAGTAATCATCTACAACATAAGCATAAGCCATTACAGGTGAACAAAATAATCTATCTCATGATGACATTAAAATTGTATATATGAACATTTTAAAGTAAGCTATAGAAGACACAAAGTGCATGAATGATCATCATATAATAGCTATACAAGCAAAGACCAAATCAAGCTAAAGATCTTCATGAGCTCAATTTTCAGAATAGAGGGGATACTTGCAAGCAAGGAACATGTCTAGTTAGAAAAGGTTTTTGAAAGAGAGATAATTCTAGAAAAATATTAGCAGGGCTTCGTCCTATAAAACCAACATTTACAACTTTTCCAGCATCTATATCAAACTGAAATCAAAGAAATGTAGTGGAAGTAACAGAGAAAAGTATCTAAACCAAGGCTTTCACCTAATAGTGATATAAAAATAGATCAAGAATTAATTAAATTACTATAGATATCAAAGAGTTATAGAAGAATAAAACATATAGATATAGTTTTGAGAAAGATAAAACCCTATTTTATTCAAAATAACTATATATTATAGTCCCAAGATTATGACAGAACTAGATTCTGAGTTTGAAGGATTCAGACAGTACAGGGAATGAGATAAGTAAAAGAAACTATCAAAGTGAAGCCACCATTCTAGTTCTGAATGATAAAAAAAAGAAAATTTCATCATTAGAACAAATCCAGAGCGACAAAAAATAGAGATACGGGATATTTAGAGCAGCCTGCAGACCTACAGATTCAGATAAAAGAAAATATTATAGTTTATGATTAAATTTAAGGTGTAGATCCTAACAGGATGAAGCTTCCAAGACCTAAAGTCACCATTTTAATGCCAAAGAATTAAAATGATAAAGAAAACATAGGCCCGCAAGGACATACATATAAAACTCTCAATGAAAAATCCAGATCTAGAGATAGTCAAGCAAAATATGAAATACCCAGAACGTAAACTATCTAGCAAACTCTCCAAAGATGATTCGAGGGAAGCTAATAGTAATAACCAAGTAGATCATGATCACATAAGTTTATTAATATCTAGCAAAATAGAGTATTTATACTACTCAGGCATCCGTTAAAAGGGGTAAATCAAGAGTTACCTCTAACCATGGCCAAAAGAAGTTCAAACGGTAAAGGAGCCACATTCTAACTAGAGCTTTTAAGAAGAATGGTCAAAAACCAAAATCATACAAGCATGCATTCACAGTTACATAGGGCCGAGATCCAAGAGAACAAGAATGGTAGCCTTAGTGAAAAACAAAAAAAATCACATACAAGACTAAGTGGAGCTACTATAAAAGTCACCATTTTAGTAATAGATAAAACAATACAAAGAGTTATGGCTATGATTCAGAGACAAACACATGCCCAAGTTGAAAACAACAAGTCCATTAATGGGTATTAGTGGATCTATGTATTCTAATCACTAACCTGAAAATTAGAAGGAAAATGACTTAATAGAACTAGTTGAGAATGGCGGCCACCTTCTAATAGGTGTTGAAAGTTTTGCCTCTCCAAGGAATGAAATCTCCATAGTAAAATGATCAAATTTCATTGGTAGAGAGTAGACTAAGTTTCCATATTTTTTAAAAGCAACATGAAATACCAATTCACGATCATAAAATCAATAGGAAATTCACAATAAAATATTCTACCTGAGGAGTTGAAGATTAATGGGCTCTCAGATCCAAGGAAACATAGAGTGTAGTTTCTAAATATCACATCCATGGCATCAAAATAGAACATCCAGAATTTCCTCATGCTGACTAGCACCCACATCTTGGAAAATGTGCATAACCAACTCAAACGGCCACTATTTTACAACTGAAAGCTCCATGAGAAAGCTCAGAAGCGAACGTTCATAGAAGCCTAAAGAAAATCGATCACATCTTGCAAAGAAAGAAAAGTAACAGAGCTCAAAAATTTCAACCATGGCGGCAACAAAATTTTTCCCAAGGCTTCGCCCGCAAATCAGAAGCAAAATGAAAAAAATGATGAGTTCGAGTGTTTTAACTCACCCACTACAACTTTGGCTTAACCTAACCCTAACTGAGGGTTAAGAATCGACGGCTCAATTTCTTCAAGTACAACGGATCAATGGTCTAAAAAATGAGCTCAGAGATCAAAGAATAAGCACGGCTAGCCTCCCACTGACCACATTAATTTTCAACTTTAAAACCCTAACCACATCTTACAGATCAACGATCACTATGGAAAAGGTAAAGAGATCGACATCCCAGGATGATCACCAATTTCCACATAGACCTGAGTTACTCTCTTTTAATCAATGGTTAGTTACAAATTCCACTGAGAGTATTTCCCAAGGGTTGAGTCACCGTGAGGAAGGGGACAACCCACGTGTCCTCCAAATTATAATCATGGTCGACCATCATATTGCTAATGATCACCGAAAAGGTGGATCTCTAAAGTATATACCATGCAATGTATCAAATAAACCAAATACCAACCACATTATGCCCAATGATCACCTAAAAGGTGAATTTAAAACTACATGATACTAACTACATGCAAAAACTGACACATATATACATGTGTCTAATTATCAAAAGGTGGTGGATATAGTGGCATGTGCCATATCAAATGGTCGACCCCTTAACTATTATGCTAAGTCCACATAGTGGCCAAACCATGGTGGAGTGTAGAGCTGGTCCCCACTTCAAGGAGGTTGGGTTGAATTTCAAATTTTATCCATGTGATCACTAGCAAAAAGAATGAGTGTCAACATCAGAGACAAAGGTAGTCCCAGTCAGATTGTTTTGGATGAATTATTTTGCAAAGTATTGCAAATAAATGTAATTATATTGCTCACATACAGGGAGTTTATTTTTCAATGCTTCACAAGAAGAACGAATAGAGAAGAAGATGAATTTACATGCTCAAAGGAGTCAAACTTTCCTAGCAAGCAATTTTATTATTAATAAATTATTCACCCATTCTTTTCTTAAAAGTAGAACATTCAAATTCAGTTTGACTGTATTGTAATTAAGGCCATTAGTGCCTATTTTTAAACTGCATGCTATAGTTTTTATTATTTTCTCCCTTTATTTATTATTAAATAAAGGATAAAATTAGGATGCTATGGGCGAGTACAAGCATTAGGCTATGTTTAGGAAGGGGGTGAAATTTATTTTTGCTATTTATTGTGTGCCTTTGCATAACACAAGGGGATTTTTTCTAAAGGACTTTTTGATATATGAGTGCTGAAACAAATTTTGCTAGTTTTTCCCTCTGTGTGTGAAGTGTTCTTTTCCTTTTCAAGTTATATTGCAGTCTTGTGTATGTTATATCAATCTTGTGAATGTGAATTCCCTGATCAACCACCTTACCCTACTGCAAATTTTTAGTCTTTTCTGCTTAAATTTTAATGTGCATGTTAACTTAATAGTACTATTGTGATCCTTCCTCAATGCAATCAAGTGTTTTTCCCTTAAATATTTAATAGAAAAACTATTGGTTTGTGCATCAAGAATCCTTCCCAGATCAATTGTGCATATACTCTGTCAAACCCTCATACAAATTTGGTGTATCACCTTAGTTTTAATCATTTTTACAGTCATCTTTTACCCTAAAACTCCCAGAAAATAGTTTAGCATACACCAACAAGGAACCAGCCTTGATACCGGAGACTCACCTCAAAATAGGTATACCCACAGACCTGAGGTGTTTCCATTGTATCTATGAAAGAGAGAGATCACTTGTGCAAGCTTAGAAAACCTATAGCCATCTCTCTACATGGTTCACTTTTAAGAGATAACAGTTTTTAGCATGCCCGGTGAGACAACGAATCAGATCTGCATGTAATTTTTAAGATCTATAGTAGATTTACAATAAATTAAAAATCACTTTTAGGAGCAGACTACAGCTAATTTATTCTAAAGATTTTATGATCTTTTGGTGACTCCGTAAATCTGATTTCAAACCAGTATTATAGCATGTTCCATGCCATAACTGAATACAAGATCATCGGTAAGAGAGATTCCTTCTTATTTTGTTTCTTTACCTTTGAATTCTACTAGAAGGAGAAGAGTTGGTAGTACTTTACCTTATAATAGACTTGGTTTTGGTAACCCTGCTCCTAATATTCCTTCACCATGTATAAATTCTTCTATCAATATCCTAGTTTTTCCAACTGCCCAACAACCACTGAGGAATTTTGTGTCCTTTACTAATGGCATCCCATTAGTAATTCCAATTTATCATGATATTCCCAATGCTGCCATGAAATTTTTTCCATCATTTAGGAGTGAAAATGAGGTTACACCAGCTAAACATATCAAAGATGTTGCATCCCTATGTGTAGTCCATAATATCACTCATGAAGACATAACTCTAAGAATCTTAGCTGCATCTTTTAAAGGGCAAGCCTTGCAATGGTATAGAAACCTAGAAATTGGAAGCATAGGAACTTGGGATATTTTAGGTGAAAAAATGTCTGAAACAGTTCCAAGATACAACTCATATCATTTTTCTCTCATTGAATAGTTATCTAATATTAAAAGAGCTCCCAATGAATTTATGTCTAGTTTCAATATCCGTTTTTCCAGAACTTGGGAGAGAATTCTATCAAGTGTCAAGACTCAAGCTGATCATGCTTTCCTTTATTATCTTAGAGCTTTAAAAAGTGATATCTCAACTGTGATTCATTCAATGGTTGGAGAGACACTTACGAGCAACTTATGATATTGCTATCAAGATGAAAATAACCTTATTCAGGCTAGAAAGTTAGCACCAAGGCCATCAATGCCATTTTCGATAGATTTAGCACCTATTTCTCAACCTATTACAATCATAGAACCCACTATTGTAGCTCCATCAGATGATGTATTTAAAGCTTTGTAGACTATGGGAAATAAGCTGACCTCAATTGAGAATAAAATTGCATTACCTAGTAGACCCTACCAGGCTCCTTATCAACCCTATCAACAGAATCAACAAAACAAGCAGCCCTACCAATATAATCAAAATTATAGGCAACCTTACCAGCAAAGGCAATTTGACCCAAAGGCTCCTATTTCTTCTAACACTTTAGTTCAAGTTAATATGGCTATAGAGGAGTGGTGTCAACCTTGTAATCAACCTCATTTAGCTGTAACTTGCCCAAATGCTTTTCTGAATCTGAATCTTGTTGCACAACCTCAATCTGAAACATTATTTATGCCTCAAATGGAGGGTGGGCAGCAAGAAACTCATGTTCAGAAAGCACCTGAACAGAATTTAGTCAGCTTTAATGAGGAGGATTGTGTTGCAGTCACTACTAGGGCTCAAGGGAGGGTTTCTAAAAATCAAAAGCAACAAAATAAGCCTATCTTGCCTACCGTCACTAACAAGATAGCACCTCCAAAGTCAACTAACAACCCTACTATTTCTCAAAAAACAACAGGTGTTCCAATTGATAAAGGCCATCAAAAATAGCTACAACCTGATCCAAGAAGATTGTTTATTCCTCATATATCTAAGGTAGCTGAAGCATAATCAATTTTTTCTAAGGCCTATTCTAATTGATTCTAGTTGACAATTTCTTTTAACATTGTTGATGTAATGAAAAAGCATAATGTTAACATCTCAATGTGGGATGCTCTAAGTATTCCTGGACAACAAAATTTACTTTCTCATGAACTAGCTAAGCTAAAGATTTCTTCAAATATAGCAGAGAAGGAAGTTAAGAAGACAGACATGGTCCTTGGAACGTTTGAGCAAGACCGTATTAAGGAAGTTAAGTGGATGGTATAGAAAGTTTTGAATGCTCATGACATTAAGAAACCACCACCATTTTATTTATCACTGATCATTGGAGAACATTTAGTTCATAATTACATGGTGGATAGTGGTGCAAGTAGCAAAGTTATGCCAAAAGTGATTGCAGAAAAATTAGGCTTGCAATATGAGCCTACAAAAAGGATTGTCTTACAACTTGATGGAACTACAACTAACATGGTTGGTATGATAAATTTTTTTGAGGTAACGTTACATGCTTGCCCAAATGTTTCTATTCTACAAGATGTTACTGTTGTGGACTTGCCTCCATACTTTTCTTTATGCTTATCTAGAGATTTCACAGCAAAAATAGGAGGTTATCTCTCTTCAGATTGGTCCTTATTTTTCACCACATGCTATGGTATTAAGGTTACTATCAATTCAGATCCATTGGCTAGATTTCACATTGAGCCTCACTCTTCAAATGTGGTGGCTAATTATTTAGCCCTGGATCAGTCTGATTTTGATGAGGTAGCTCATGTTTCAGCATTGGATGGTGTTTCTAACCTGTTTATGGATGAAAATACAGTTGAAGAGAACGTTCATGATCCTTTTAAGGAGGTTGAAGAACATATTTTTGGTGTGTATTGTATGCAGGAAGAAAATACACCACTTCCCTTGCTGTCCAAAATAGATGATTCAGCAGAAGGAATTTGGAAGCTTCATTTTGATGGAGCTAAGAACAAGAAAGGACAAGGAGCAGGTTTGATGCTCACTTCCCTAACAAATGAGAGGTATTTCTCAGCTTTGAGTCTCCAATTTACATGCACTTGTAATGTAGTTGAATACGAAGCATTAATTCATGGCTTACTTTGGGCCAAAAAGAGAGGTATCAGCGCATTACAAATCTTTGGTGATTCTGAGTTGGTTATCAATCAAGTAAAAAACTTCAATGTTTGTAAGAATCCACTAATGAAGTCTTACAGACATAGAGTTTCAGACTTAATGAAAGATTTTGAAGCTATTAATATTCAGTCTATTCCTAGAGCTGAAAACAAGCATGCAGATAGACTTGCAACAGTTGGTGCTAGTTTCGAAGTGCTGGAATATATTGAAAACTAAAAAATTCAGCCCCATATTAAGCTAATTATCAGGCCCTCAATACCTGATAATGATTTAAATTGGTAGGTTTTTGAAAATGATGATCAAATCTATAGGTTTTTACAGCAGAAAGCTGAGTTCTCTATACTTAATTAGGATAAGTTACAACATTTATATGGCGATCATATTATTCAGTTAAAGACAAATAAATTGCCTTGAGGTCTTGTTACATTGGAAGACATCTTCAGTACTGATGATCAGTTAAGAAAAGACAAAACTATGATGTCAACACATGTTGATAACTATGAAGAGATTTCAATTGATGAAGGGAAAAAGTTATTTCTTGGAAAGGTATGTTCCTCAGCTAAAAAAGAATCATTTATTAATCTTTGCAAAGAGTTTAAGGATGTCTTTTCTTGGAAATACCAAGAGCTGAAAGGATTTGATCCCAGTCTAGCACAACATACAATCGAGTTACATCCAAATGTTAAGCCTGTAAGATAGAAACAGAGGTCTGTAAATCCAAAAATAGAACCTCTGATGAGGAAAGAGTTATCCAAGTTGATCGAATCAGGTATTATTTTTCCAGTTAAGCATTCAAGTTGGGTGGCTAATCTTATTTCTGTTAGGAAGAATAACGGTGAAATCAGACTATGTGTAGATTTCACAAGATCTTAATAAAGCTTCATTAAAAAATCACTACCCATTCCAAATATGGATCAAATTTTGAGAACAGTCTCAGGTTTAGATAGACTATCTCTTCTGGATGGTTACAATGGCTATAATCAGATTTTAGTGTAAGAATAAGATAGATACAAAACATATTTTACCACCAAGTGGGGTACCTATGCTTACAAAATAATGCCTTTCAGTCTTTCAAATGTCGGTGTAATGTTTGAACGTGCAATGGACATGGATTTTCGGAGCTTGTTAAATAAATTCATTCTTGTCTATTTAGATGATGTGACTATATTTTCAAAAGACCCAGAAGAACATCTGATGCATTTAAGGAAAACCTTTCAGTTATGCAGGTAGTTTGGAATATCTCTAAATCCTCTGAAGGTCTATCTTTTCAGTACATCAAGGTAAATTACTTGGTCATATTGTTTCAAAGCAGGGTTTAGCAATTGATCCTTTCAAAATCGAAGCTATATCACAACTATCACTACCTCATCATAAGAAGGCATTGCAAAGTTTTCTTGGAAAAATCAACTTTGTTAGAAGATTTGTTCCAGATTTTGTAGCATTGGTTAAACCGTTAACAACTATATTAAAGAAAGAGAAAACTTTCTCTTGGACCAACGAAGGAAGGGAAGGTTTTGAAGCAATAAAATTAGCTATCTCTTCAGGCTCCTACTCTTGCAAACCCAAATTTTGATAAAGATTTTACAATGTATGCACTTGCAGGAGTTGAAACAATCTCAGCTATCTTGACCCAAGTTAATGATGAAAATATTGAGGAGCCAATTGCTTTCTTTGGACAAAGTTTGCATGATTATGAAACAAGGTACACATTTCTTGAAAAACAAGTACTTTCAGTAGTCAGAGGAATAAATAATTTTAAGTACATTCTTTCAAACAATAAAATTCACGTTCTTGTTTCTCATCCAAGTGTGAAAGCTTTCCTTTTAAATAAAGAATTGAATGAGAAAAGAGTAGGTTGGATAACGAAGATTATGGAATATGATGTTGATATCTGGGTTGCTAAGATGGCTCGAGCTAAAGGTTTATGTGAACATTTAATTTTGATATGGAAAAACATCAGTCTACAGAACCCAAAGATTCAGAACAACATACTGAAGTTACGTGTCAGCAATCAAATATCATGGTCCAACCATGAAATCAACAACCTGAACTTGCCCAAGAGATCCAAGAATCAAGGTGGATGACTGATTTGGTTAACTACTTATATCATGGCACCTATCCGGAAGGTATGGATAAGAATAAATGAAGATATTTTAGATTACAAGCTATTTCTTATCTTTTCATCGATGGTGTATTGTTCAAAAGGGATATAAATGGGATCTTGCTGAGATGTGTTGATTATGATAAAATTCAGAAAATATTATCAGAATATTCCATGAAGGACCTACAGGAGGTCACCTTTCAGCACGTACTATAGCTTTAAAAATTATGAAAGAAGGTTACTATTGGCCTAGCATATTCAAAGACTATTTTGAATGGATTAGAAAGTGTAAGAAATGTGCTTTCTTTGTTGGAAAAGAATGTCTTGCTTCATTTGCCTTTGCATCCTATTTCACCTAATCAACCTTTTATGCAGTGGGGTCTTGATTTTATTGGAATGATAAACTAGCCTTCATCATAAGGACATAAGTGGATCTTAACCGGTACAGATTATTTTACAGGATGGATTGAAGCAATAGCTTTGAAAGATGCTAACGAAGCTTTGATACTATCCTTTTATGAAGACCTAGTTTACAGATTTGGTTTTCCAACAACGATCATATCAGACAATGGTTTAGCATTCCTCGGTGCAAAGGTAACAGATTGGGCTATCAAACATGGAATATATCTGAGTTCTTCATTTAATTATTACCCACAAGGTAATGGCTTAGATGAAAGTACTAACAAGAATCTGTTAAGAATCATCAGAAGAACACTCAAGGATAATCAAAGAGCTTGACATCTGATGTTGAATTCCACACTTTGGGCTGATAGAGTGAATCCTAAAAGATCAATTGGCAATTCACCATACAAGCTTGTGTATGGAAAAGAAGCAAGAATGCCTATTTCAGTTGAGTTACCAACATTAGATTTACTGCATCAAATGGAGCTACTTGAAAATGAACCATTGTAGGTTCGTTATGCAGAGTTAATGGAATTGCAAGAGCTAAGAGATCAATCTCATTTAAATATGGAAAATAATCAGAAACAAATCAAGAAGACTTTTGATAAGAAATCCAAATTCAGAGTCTTCAATGAAGGGGATATTGTGTTAAAATGGGATGATGATCGTGCAAAGCCAGGAAGACACTCAAAGTTTGATACACTTTGGAGTGGCCCTTACATGATTTTAGATTACATGGAACACAATGATTTTCATCTTTTGAAGCTGAGTGGAGAGGAACTTCCCATTCCTGTGAATGGTATGTTTCTCAAACACTGTTATTGAAAATCTTACAGTGATTGTTAGAATAGGATTTCCTTTTCAATAAGTGCAATTTTTGCACATCGCATTATTTTTCAATTCAATAAGTGCATTCATGCACATGATTTGGTTTACCAGATACTTTCCCAGATTTAGTTTGTTTTGGAAGGGTTGGACCTTTTAGAAAGGTATATTTTGGTTATATGCTTCGGAACTCCATGCCCAATGGACAAGAGCAAGGCACTGGTATATAAGCTAACAGGCAGCTTTCCCCATAGGATCGCCAAAATTGTTGACAATTTTTACACTTGTGCAAAAATGGGCAACTCGAAACTTTGTTACGATGGATAGAATAGGTGAAGTATACCTAAGCTAGGGGAGATCACATCAGATTATGTCATTGTTGCTGATTTATTTAAAAGATTAAATGAAATCTGTAGCTATGTGTGTTGTTACAAAATGTAACAGATCACATAGTCTATAATTTCATGACCATCCTCAACAAAAGAACACAAGCCCCGAAGGACAGTTGTGTTGTCTTGATGAGGACATCCAATTGTAGAATAGGTGAAGTGCAAAGTTTTGGAACAACAAACATAAGTGCAGATCCCAGAAAATCAGAGTTCATTACTGAATGTTACAAGTTCTATTCAATGTTCTTTCATTTATGATTAAGACATTCAATTATGTTACTGAGTTGTTTAATTCATTATACATCCATACAAAAAGTAGAAATGCATAAAGAGATATACAACTCATTTACAGAATTCAATTTTTTATTCACAAGGAGAATCAAATGTTTCCCACACAAGCCATGGGATGTAACTGAAAAGTAAAGTACAACTACTGAAAAGAAATATACCCATGCATGAAAGAGAAATAAAAAGGAGTATGAGGGTGAACCCATCATTGCCTTGTATATTCTTCTTTGTGCAGAGCATCTCCTTGCTAGCTCCTTCATCCTCAATTCATGGTACCTGAAAGAAAAAATAAGTCAACCATCAGTTACAAGCTCAGGGATCAAACCATATTCCTACACTATCCTACTTTGTGCATATGAATCTTTCCCTAAACAGGAGATGTATTCTACTTGAAGGAAAAATTACATGCATGCTTTTATCACTCAGAAAGAAGAAAGTAAAAGAAAGAAGAAAACATGGACATAAGAGAGGCCAAAAAGCCTAATTATTTTCTAACTATTTTCCTAAGTGTGCAGGTACAGGTTGCAGCCAAAGATAGAAATAAATAAGTCATAAGTACATGTTAAGAGAAGCAAAAGTACAACTCAAAGTTCAACAAACATTCTGCAAATGGAAGAGGTTAGAGCTCAAAAGAGAGAATGGAAGATAGAAGTACACTTTTCAGTTTGCAAAGAAGAAGCAGAATCAGATTTCAACAAGCTGAAGCTAAAAGAAAAAGGGATTACAGCTGAAATAGGATGAGAGAGAAGATTCTGGAAATCTTTTGATAGGGGTTCACCATGTAAAATCAGCATTTCAGATTTTTCAGCATACATATCAAGTTGTAATGAAAGCAAATACATTATATAATGCAGAAAAGAAATGGATTGTATTTTCATTTATCAGATGGAAGTACTTTGAGCATTCTTTATAGCTTAAACAACTGAAGAGAATTGAAGTTTTAAGATAATCTTACAAATTCTAGTTTTTCTAAGTTACAGTTTTCAAAATAAAGCAGATTATGAGAACACATAATTACTACATTTTCAATGAAATACATTAATTCAAGCAAGGTAGTACTCATCTACAACATAAGAAGAAGCCATTACAGGTGAACAAAAGAATCTATCTCATGATGACATTAAAAGTAGATACAGGAATAGTTTGAAGTAAGCTACAGAAGACACAAAGTGCATGAATGATCATCATATAGTAGCTATACAAGCAAAGACCAGATCAAGCTATAGGTCTTCATGAGCTCAACTTTTAGAATAGAGGGGATACTTGAAAGTAAGGAACATGTCCAGTTTGAAAAGGTTTTTCAAAGAGAGATAATTCTAGAAAACTTTTGGCAGGGCTTCGCCCTATAAAACCAACATTTACAACTTTTCTAGCATCTATATCAAAACTAAAATCAATGAAATGCAATGAAAGTAATAGAGTAAAGTATCTAAATCAAGGCTTGCACCTAATAGTGACATAAAAATAGATCAAGAATTGCTTAAATTACTACAGATATCAAAGAGTTATAGAAGAATCAAACATACAAATATAGGTTTGAGCAAGATAAAACCCTATTTTCTTCAAAATAACTATATATTGCAGTCCCAAGATGATGGCAGAACTAGCTTCTGAGTTTGAAGGATTCAGATAGTACATGAAATGAGATAAGTAAAACAAAGCTATCAAAGTGAAGCCACCATTCCAGTTCTGAATGATAAAGAAAATAAAATTTCATCATTAGAACAAATCCAGAGCTACGAAAAATAGAGATACGGGATATTCAGAGCAACCTGCAGACCTACAGATTCAGATAAAAGAAAATTTTTGAGTTTATGATTAAATTTAAGGTATAGATCCTAAAAGGCTGAATCTTCCAAGACCTACAGTCACCATTTTAATGCCAGAGAAGTCAAAGGACAGAGAAAATGTAGGCCCGCAAGGACATACAGATAAAACTCTCAATGAAAAATCCAGATCTAGAGATAGTCAAGCAACATATGAAATACCCAGAACATAAACTATCTAGCAAACTCTCCAAATACAGTTCAAGGAAAGCTAATGGTAATAACCGAGTAAATCATGATGACACAAGTTTATCAATATCAAGCAAAACATAGTATTTATACTACTTAGCCATCCATAAAAGGGGTAAATCCAGAGTTACTCTAAACCGTGGCCGAAAGAAGTTCAAATGGTAAAGGAGCCACATTCTGACCAGAGATTTTAAGAAGAACGGTTGAAAACCAAAATCATACAAGCATGCATTCACAGTTACACAGGGCCGAGCTCCAAGAGAACAAGAATGGCAGCCTCAGCAAAAAACAAAGAAATCATAGAGAAGACTAAGTGGAGCTACTATCAAAGTCACCATTTTAATAATAGAGAAAACAATACAAAGGTTGAAGCTATGAATCGGAGACAAACACATGCCCAAGTCGAAAATGACAAGTCCATTAATGGGTATTAGTGGATCTAGGTATTTTGATCACTTACCTGAAAATTAGAAGGAAAATGACTTCACAGAACTAGCCAAGAATGGCAGCCACCTTCCAATAGGTGTTGAAAGTTTCACCTCTTGAAGGAATGAAATCTTCTTGAGGTTCTCATGCAAATGCACAGACTAAGTAAAATGATCAAATTTCATTGGTATAGAGTACACTATGTTTCCAGATTTTTTAAAAGTAACACGAAATACCAATTCACAGTCATAAAATCAACAGGAAATTCACAGTAAAATATTCTACCTAAGGATTTGAAGATTAATGGGCTCTCAGATCCGAGGAAACACAGAGTGCAGCTTCTAAATATCACATCCATTGCATCAAATACAAGATGGACCATCAGAATAGAACATCCAAAATTTCCTCATGGTGACTAGCACCCAGATCTTGGCTAATGTGCATAACCAACTCAAATGGCCACTATTTTGCAACTGAAAGCTCCATGAGAAAGCTCAGAAGCAAACGTTCATAGCGGCCTAGAGAAAATCGATCAGATGTTGCAAACAAAGTAAAGTAACAGAGCTCAAAAATTTCAACCATGGTGGCCACAAAAATTTTGCCAGGGCTTCACCTGCAAATCATATGCAAAATGAAATAATGGACGAGTTCGAGTGTTTTAACTCACCCACTAAAAATTGGGCTTAACCTAACCCTAACCGAGGGTTAAGAATCGACGGCTCAATTTCTCCAAGTACAACATGATCAATGGTCTAAAAAATGATCTCATAGATCAAAGAATAACCATGGCTAGCCTCCCACTGACCACATTAATTTTTGGATTTAAAATTGTAACCACAGCTTACAGATCAATGATCACTATGGAAAAGGTACACATATTGACATCCCAGGATGATCACCAACTTACCACACAGGCCCGAGTTACTCTCTTTTAATGAAGGGTTAGTTACAAATGCCACCAAAAATATTTCCAAAGGGTTGAGTCACCGTGAGGAAGGGGACAGCCCACATGTCCTCTAAATAATAATCATGGTCGACCATCATATTGCTAATGATCACCGAAAAGGTTGATCTCTAAAGTATATACCATGCAATGTATCAAATAAACCAAATGCTGACCATATTGTGCCCAGTGATCACCTTAAATGTGAATTTAAAACTACATGCTACCAACTATGAAAAAACCGACACATATATACATGTGTATAATTATCAAAAGGTGGTGGATATAGTTGGCATGTGCCATATCAAATGGTTGACCCCTTAACTATTATGCTAAGTCCACACAGTGGCCAAACCATGGTAGAGTGCAGAGGTGGTCCCCACTTCAAAAAGGTTGGGTTGAATTTAAAATTTTATCCATGTGATAACTAGCAAAAATAATGAGTGTCAGCATCAAAGACAAAGGTGGTCCCAGTCAGATTGTTTTAGATGAATTATTTTGCAAAGTATTGCAAATAAATGTAATAATTTTTCTCACAAAGAGGGAGTTTATTTTTGCATGCTTCACAAGAACACAGAACAGAGAAGAAGACGAATTTGCATGCTCAGAGTAGTGAGACTTACCTAGCAAGAAATTTTATTATTAGCAAATTATTCACCCATTCTTTTCTTAAAAATAGAACAGTCAAATTCAGTTTGAATGTATTGTAGTTAAGGCCATTAGTGCCTATTTTTAAACTGCATGCTCTAGTTTGTATTATTTTATCCCTTTATTTATTATTAAATAAAGGATAAAATTAGGATGCATGGGTGAGTACAAGCCTTAGGCTATTTTTAGGAACGGGGTGGAATTTATTTTTGCTATATATTGTGTGCCTTTGCATAGCACAAGCGGATTTTTTCTGAAGGACTTTTTGATATATGAGTGTTGAAGCAAATTGTGCTAGTTTTTCCCTCTGAGTGTGAAGTGTTCTCTGCCTTTCCAAGTTATTTTGTAGTTTTGTGTATGTTATATCAATCTTGTGAATGCGAATTCCTTTATCAACCACCTTACACCTGCTGCAAATTTTTAGTCTTTTCTGCCTAAATTTTAATGCACATCTTAACTTAGTAGTACTATTGTGATCCTCCCTCAGTGCAGTCAAGTGTTTTTCCCTTAGATATTTTGTAGAAAAACTATTGTTTCATGCATCAAGAATCCTTCCTAGATTAGTTGTGCATATACTCAGTTAAAGAGCTCATATAAATTTGGTGTATTACCTTAGTTTTAATCATTTTTTACAGTCATATTTTACCCTAAAAATCCTAGAAAATAGTTTAGCATACAACAACAAGGAACTGACTTTGATACCGGAGACTCACCTCAAAATAGGTATACCCACAAACCTGAGGCGTTTCCATTGTATCTACAAAAGACAAAGTTCATTTTTGCAAGTTTAGAAAACCTGCAGCCATCTCTCTACAAGGTGCACTTTCGATAGATAACAAGTATATGGAGAAACCAAAGTGGAATATCTACTCAAGTATGTGTTGATGTTGATGCATTGGCATGTAAGAAGTCACATAGATCTAAAAAATAATGTAAAGGGGTGTCAAGTGAAACCTAGAATACAACACAAACTGGTAACAAGAAAACATCAAATTCCAACAATATAGTGTAGTCTCTGCTTCAATATCTTTAGATCTAAGATGTGCACCTAGAAATATGTTGATTGAATCTTTAACGGCAAGCTTCAATGTGAACTATAGGTGATTTAGAGGTGCTCGTGTTAAAACCATACTAGCAACACCACAACTACCCATGCAATGGAATCGGTGAAATGTATAGACATGTGAATCATTCCCAAACTGATTTAGAAATGATAACAGATTTTCCAGGAAGGCATGTAGAACTGGATGTAGTTGCATGTCCTTTGTTCACAAGGTTGGGAAAATAATCAAATTTAGATTAAAAAAGAGGAAAGAAAACAACATATTACTTCCTTTTTTTGGATGTGCACGCTTGGGTACCAAATGAAAACAATATATTAGATATGTATATAGATCACAACAAAATCTGAATGATATTCAATAAGTTCTGTATATTTCACACAATACAATAGCATAATATACAAGCTGGAGTTTCCCTAGAATATAAGAGACTACCTCAACTACATATCTTACCAACTTCCTATATCCATGAGTTGTTATGACTCACTCACCAATATTCTTGTATGTGATTATAAATCACTTTACAAACATGAATAAAATATCACTAAATAATTAATTCCTAACATTTGCCAATCTTGTTGCTACAGTGACGATTTAGATGTTTTTTGGACTTCTTGGACTGAACAAGGCCTTGTGGTAGGAATTCTTCTATTTGTTGAATGAGCATCGAAATGAATTTCATTGCCAATACACCTCTTAACTAGGCTTCAACCTCTCAAGGGACCTAATTAGGTCTGTAGTAGTTTTATAAGAGTCTTAAAAGTTACATTTTGTACATATTACACCTACCTGTTCTCTTGATATATCACAATGCATTATGAAGAGATTTTAAGTTGATGTTTAGCTTTCTAATATTGAGATACATTGGAAATTTATCATCAGAACTCATAGATTCAAGGCTACAAGATGAAATCAAGTCTAGAGGTGGCTATAAGTCAAACAAACACATCCCTTTGGGTCATGACCTCATATGACCATTAGAGAAAGATAAGAATAAAGGTAAATAAGTGTTTGAAATATGGTGGTGTTTTCCTTTGGATCATGTATTCATGCATCAAGTGTGATTTCATATGTTGAAGTAAAAAACATTAAGAGAAAGATCAAATCTAGGAAAAGGAGGACCATTCATCATAAAGAAAGCAGGAGTATAAGGTCAGAGCATACATCACTTCAAAGATAACCCATGACAAGTAAGTATAAATAGATCAATTTATAACTAAGCCACTCGAGGAGAAGTGATATCCTAAAATTATTCTTTCATGGAACTTTTTTGCATACTTGAGGAAGAAAGGACATGATTATATGTTTTCTTAATCATCGTGAAGAATAATTATATATGTTGGGTAATCAATCAAGTTATTTAGGATCAAATTACTAGCTTCAGTTTATCTTGTTGATTTTCCCTAAAAGGATACATTTGGGGAGCTTCATTGGTTGAGTTAAGTTGGCACACATCATTAGTGGTATCATAACAAAGCCACTTGTGTACAATTTGAGATCCATATTTCTAATATAGTTTTATTATGAAAAATAAAAGTGAAATATGTGGATCAATGTATCTATATAGTCTTAAGAGAATTAGTGATCACTCAAGGTTTGAAAGAAGTTGGGATTGCAAGTAAAAGAGAAAGATGGTGCAGCTAAGTGTAGAAGGAGGATAGTCCATGGAAGACAAATTGGATGAATTATTGAGAGAGGTATTTATGAGGTTAGAAGATATAGAAGATGGTCAAAAAATCATGATGGAGAAGATATAAATTTTAGAGGAGAAAGTGTTGAAAAAGGAAACATAGATCAGACATATGGAAGTACAAGGATCTCATGTTCAAGGTAAGAAACCATTTGACAAAGGTAAAGTTGATCAAGCCACTCATTTTAAGGGAAATTGTTATAAGTGTCAAAAATATGCTGGTCATAGAGCTAGTGAGTGTGTAGGAATGAATCATGAAGTGCTTGTTATGAAGGCGAAGAGAGTAATGGCTAATGGAGGTAAACTTATAGAAGGTAACTCTCTTTTAATGAGAAGAATGATTCTTTTAAAAAAACAAGGTAGTGGATCTAATCACTCAAACTAGGAATTTGTTCAAGACAATATCTAAATCTCAAGGAAAATGTTTTGATTTGATGAGAGATAGTGGAAACACTTAGAATTTGGTGTCTACAAATATGGTAGAGAAGTTTAAAAGAAGGAAATTTCCTCATCTCATGCCATATAAGATGTCTTGCATACAACACGGTCATCGGTTGATGGTGAATGAACAATGTAAGGTTTAATTCAGGATAGGAAGCTATAAGGACAAGGTAACATGTAATAATGTTCCTATCGATGTATGCCATGTCTTGTTACGTAAGAATTTAGAAGTATGATAGGAAAGTAACTCATAATGGGAAGATGAATACATATGTATTTGTGAAAGATTGTTTCTAAGACACCTTAATACCCTTAAAGGGATAATTCCAAGAAAATAGAAGTATGATTGTGATGATGGAAGTGAAAGAGTATTTGACCATTCGAAGTGAAGTAGGGAAAAACAATTCTTATGTAGGTATGACAAAAAAATAATATGATCATTCTAATGATGGACAAGTAACATTTAATGTTGTGGGTTTAGATGAAGGAAAAGGACCTCTGATAGAAGAAGAAGTGATAGAGGTATTCTTATCCTCTCTTGAAGAAAATAAAATAGTTGAGTGATTGGGATAAGTTGATAGTTCAAAGAAGAATGAAGATAAGTAAGAAGAGATGCAGTAGTTGCAATGGATAAGAAATGAAGAGAAGAAAGTGAAGTATGAAGAGGAAGCAACCATGACATAAGGAAGAACTAGGAAAGTTTAAAAGTATTTTAGTATAACTATACTCTTTAATGTATGATTGTAGGTCTTGATGAGTGTAATGTGTAGGAGAGAGAGACATATCATTATCTTGTGAATTGTGATAAAGAAAGGGCAACGTAAAATGAAGGTGAATGGGAATTTAAAGCATTTTGGCACCAGATGGAAGATTCACCAAGGTATGCATTTGTGTATATAAACCAAGAACAACTGTTGGAATATTTTTCAGACTTTGAAAAACATCATACATGAAGTTAAACTAAGAAAAGGTCAATATGTTTCATATATTTCTGAAATTGAACTCAATTTTAATATAGAAGACTTCCATCTGATCCATAAAGTTAAACAACCTTATACTGAAGCTAAGTATAAAAATGAGAAGGAATGGATGATAAGATATGTATAGATGGATATCATGACCTATGGGTTCATTCTTAATAATTCTTAAGAAGCAAGTATGAAGACTACATCTATAGAGTAGTAGGAATAAAAAATGATGAGAAGACCATTCAATGACAAGATGAGTAAAAGGATTGATAAGAACAGGAAAAAGACTATGCTAGTTACACACCATACAAGGAAGGAAATTTAGAAACAAGTATAGAGACAAAATTAATGAACAACATGTGTAAAGTCTCCAGAAAAATAAAGAAACAATGATCATTCAAATGAACATATGTCAATTTGAAGGGCAAGAGAAACAACACCAAGAAGATGAAGAAGAGATTTATAAGGATTTGATGACAATAATAAGGGAAATAACTCAATTTAGGTTATAATGGAGAAATGGATATCTTCAAATTCTCGTGAAATTCGGTGAAACAACGTTAGACAAGAAACAAAAATTAGTTGATGTTTATTCCATGACAAGATGGAGCATACAAAAAATTTAGCCAAATGATCAGCTAGAAGGTAACTTTATATGTGTTTTACTGTTTAATCTCCACGTGAAATATGAAAAAAAATTTAGTGGGAAGATAAAACAATAAGATAACCTTCAATATATGGATTGGTGTGTTGATAGCCTTGAAGTAACTATGCAATAGATATACACAGGTACAAGAAAAGTGCAAAAACAAATAAGTAACCTAAGGTTTGAACTTTGGAATGAAGTTAAAAGCAAAAATCATAGTTGAGTCATGAATAAATTAAATTTATTCAAATATAAAGGAAAAACATAGTCCAAAACACAGTTTGAAATATTAAACTAGGGGAAAAAAATCATTCATGTAAGGAAAACATTGAATGTAAATCTAAGCAATGAAAAGTCTCAACAAGTTATTGAAAAAGGAAATAAAGAAGAAAGAGGTGTCTTGAGTGCCACCTATTGGTACTCAATTTTATCTCACCTCATTTTCTCTAAAAATTCTTCAATCTAGAGGCTGCTTCATATTTTCTATCTTCCCATATTGATGTGTGAAAACTCTACCCTTGATTTGGATGCCATGATCACTTTAAGTCTAGAGTATGTTTTTCGTTCCTCTATCCATGTGAAAGAATTTGTAACTTGGGAATAAACTCAGGTTTATCCCCTTCTTTCTATTTTTTCCATAGTCACGTTTTGTTATCCCTATAAATTTTTGTACCAACATTTTAGAAAGGTGGTCTATTCTAATTGGATGCAGATCCGCGGGGAATTTTGAAACTCTAAGGCCCACTTCAACTCAACTCTTGTCCACATGGAGGGCTTGTGCTCATTTGAAAACTCACCTCTTGGATTGACCTTTCAAGTTGTGCCAAAGAGACATGTGGAGGTTTCTGCTAGCCCTACCCAGACTTAGAAAAAAAAATTCATGCAGATGGTGCAGCTTTGTCGGACCATGGACATGTGGAGGGCCGGTGCTAATTTGAGGATCCACCTCTGGTATCTACCTTAGACGTTATGCCAAGGAGACACGTAGCACCTTCCACTAGTCCTAAAAATTTGTCACCAACTTTTTTGGAATGAGACACATGGTGAGCCCGCGCTTGTTTATGGTCTCCACTTTTGGGCACCATCTCAAAGTTACGCCAAGGGTACACGTGGAGGTTTTCGTTGGCTCCTCTCTATACTTAAACATTTAAAGAAACTTTCTAAGGCCTGGGACACGTCAAGGGCCCACATCTGCTTGGGACCTGCCACTGTACTTTACTTTTAAAGAAGTTGCAAAAGGACACGTGGAATTTTCCGCTCACTCTGCCCTTGCTTGGACTTTTCAATGGTTGAGGAAAATTTCTCAGACCCTAAGCATGTGGCACCTTCCGCTGGTCCCTAAATTATTTCAACATATTTTTTGGGCCCTAGGACACGTGGTGAGTCTGCACTTGTTTAGGGTCTCTATTTTTGGGCAGCATATCAAAGGTGCACCAAAGGGACACATGGAGGCTTCCGCTAGCTCCTTTTATACTGAGACTTTTCAAAGGCCAAAAGGTAATTTTCTTAGGCCCAAAGCACATGGAAGGCTCGCACTTGTTTGGAAACTTGCCTCTGTACTTCACCTTTGTAGTTACGACAAGGAAACACGTGGATGGATTTAATCTAAAGTTAAGAAAGGGCAGAATCAATGGTTGTTGTGCATTGCATCTGATTTTTCTACCATTTTTTCTCCAAGAGTCCTGGAGACGTGAATAAACATTGTTTTTCATCGTTTTTTGATGAAATCCCTTCTCATTCTTGTCTACAAAGTGCAATTAAATGGATTTAGAGCTTAATTTTTGAGTCCAAGGAATGTAATAGTTGATATTTTGAAGTTGTAATTACTCGTGCACATGCAAAAATGTGAATTACTTAAAAAGCTAGTTGCAAAGGAATGAATGGGAAAAGGATGCAATGTTAGAAGGTGTAGGCGCAAAGGATGAAAAACATGTTTCCAAAGGAGATGAATGGGTTCCCCAGTTAAAAAAATGATGCAAATATCTGAAATGATTCACCTTCTGAACACTTGGAAACTTTTTGTGGTAAATTTGTTAAACTTCATTTTATTAAAATCATGACTGAATATGTAAAAAAAAATGTTCCTCGAATATTATTTTCTTGGGGGAAAATATTTAATGTAAATGAGTGTTAATAAAATCATTCTTTAGTCATACAAATGGTCATGGTTTGAATTCTTAAGATAAAATTTGAGAAATCCCATCTTCCTTAGAGACCATCTGAGAAACCTGTTAATTTCCTATGTTTTAGATTTGATCATGTAAAGTTGGTTGCAAGTGTACAATCATTGACAAGATCTAAGTCTATTCAAAGAAACTTTCTCCTGTTGATGAATCTAATCAACTTTGAATTAGTTTGTGTTAATCTTGGGAAAATTTGTGTCTGCTTTATTTCAGAATGTCTGCAAGTAGTTTTTCTTGTTCCTATTGCAATCTTTTGTTAAAATACCTCAAAATCACATAGGATCTCGTCCATATGATATTTTAGTGGAAGTTTCAATTTCATTACGAGAAGATCCTTCATCCTGTGATGAGATAAATAGTTTAAAATCACTTTACTATAATTTTGTTGATAAAGATTGTCTGTAAGACTTTGAGTGTATCTTAGGTGTAAGGAACTAGTGATCTTTGATGTTTAATTGAGTCTTTTTCTCGAGACTTCATGTTAAATTCTTGGAGATTGTGTGAAACCACGCAAATATGGGCTTCCATTGATGCAAAACTTATGGTTGAAGGAATATTTTAGTTATTTTGAAGAATTTTGTCATTTAGTTTTCCAACTGTTGTGAAGGTTCTCAAAGATATAACAAAATCAAGTTTATCTTGCTCAATATCCCATAAAAATTATATTCAAAAACAATGAATTGTACCTGAACTACCCTTGTTTTCCCTGTATGTCAACAAATGAATAAATTCTACTGCCAAAATATGCAGAAGCAATAAGGATCCCATAATGTCTCTAGTAACCATAACCCTGTTTAGAAAATATCACAATTCTTTAGAAGTGATAAATTGCAAGAGTTAAATTGTGGTGCATTGATCATATTTTCTTAGGGTCTCCTTTCAAATTTGTGCAAAGAAGGATATCTTCATTCTCCTTAACTGACAGAGGTTACAAAATGGCTCCTCTCACCCTAGTCGAAAGGCACAACCCAATTCAGTGAGGATAGATCAAATCCTTAAAGAAGGTGATATCCATTTATCTGATGTCTGAGTGGCAAAGAGTTAGACAAATCCCCTCTCCAACTACAAAACAACTCATAATATGAACTATCCATCTTTTAGTGTCTTGCTAAATTTGTGATGCTACTTGGTTTCCATGGGAGAATAAATTTAGATACCAACACCAGATTGGTGTCGTTGCCAGGGATCTTCAAAGGCATTATTATATTCAGTGCTGGTAATGTTTAGTACATGATGTAAGTGCAAATACATGGTTTATATGTCATCCTTTTTTTAGATCTGTAATATTTGTGCCAATTACAAGTTTTGCGTATAATATTTCCAGTTTCTTTTTTTTTTTGCTCTAATTTTACATCATCAATGTTGAATATGGGTAAAGGAAGGTCATATCTGTAAAGCTTTACATATATTTAGTGTTGACAGACATTAGACAGATCAATTTTACTGCATTTACACAACTAAGAGAAAAATCCTTAGTGGTGAATCCGTGTTGAATTATTTTTTAATAAATGTCAGTGTCTTAACCTATGTCAATTGAAATTTATTAGTAATCTCTGCAAACATGGAAGGAAGAAGATATTTCTTATCTAGAGACCCTACCATAAAGTTGTTTCCAAAACTGGGAAAGACAAATTCTAAAGGAAGAAGAATCTAGAAAGTTGTTTGAGATCAGAAATCAAATAAAGAGTTATCAATTATGGAAATTGATCAACCTCTCAGTGAAGATTGTTATACTTCCTCAAGTGCTTTTGAGTCAAGTAGTATTTTTTTAGATCTGAATTCTCCATCTAGAGAGGGGCCTTCTTTTGTATTTGAAAAATTTGTGTCTCATTATGTCCATGTGTTCTCCAAAGTTGATAGGATATTCCAAGAAATAGAGTTTTTAGAGAACATTCATTTTGAGAATTTCATTCATGTGTCCCACAAACCCTTCACTCCTCACCATTTTGTTTCTCCTATAAGATCACCTCCCCAAAACAATATGGCCCAGCCCCTACCAAGACCTCTATTTGTTGTGACCACTTTTGGTCCTGTAGATCTCTGAGGTATGGCTAGATATCCAAATGTTAAGCCCAAAGATGTTAGAAATAGACTACCTAAATTTCAAGGAAATAATGCTATTACTGGTGATCAACACTTAAAGCTTTTTGTCAATATGATGGAATAATTTGAGATTGAATTTGAGGATGTGTACATAAATTTGTTTATTCATACTCTAGAGGAGGATGCATGGGACTAGTATAAATATTTTTTAGACAAATCCATTGATTCATGGAAAAAAATGAAGAATGCTTTTAAATTACAGTATGGAGATAAAATAGATCGTATGTTTCTTTTATCAGAATTTGAAAATATTAAAAATAATCTTAATGAATTTGTTCATGAGTTCAATACAAGGTTCAATACGGCCCTGAATAGGATACCTATGATCCTAAGGCCAAGTGATGTTTCAAGTTTGATAAAATACTATGATTCTTTTGATAAGAAGGTTTCCTATTATTTGAAGGATAAAAACCTAGTAACATTGAGGCAGGCCATCACCATAGATTTGTAGATTGAAAATAATATCAAATTATTTGGTAAGCCTCATAAGAGGGAAGGTATCAAACTGATAAATCCATAGAAGCCTTGGTCAAGTAAGTCTATGGATCTAGAGGAGGTTGTGAAAACTTTGGCTAGAGCTATTAAAGAAATATCCTATACACTTTCCAGAGTAGAGAATAGGATTGGAAAAAGTTCCCAAGGTTAGCATAAATCACAAGGTCAAGAACGATTTACATATCATCCGAGGGGTGATAAGATATTTGATGACAGATGCAAAGGACACATGGGTTCAAGAAATAGACAGCCCTAAGCCCATGAGAATAGAATTGTTCGTGATCCTTTGACTATCAGAGTTGCTATTGTGGAAGAAGCCAATGAAATTGAGTGGTTTGACATATGTTTCTTGCCACATGCCTCATGTGATGAACACAAAGAATTTAACGAAGTTGATGATGACACTGATGATGATGTGTGTATGATGGGGTGTTGTATAGGATCACGGCAAGGAACAACTATGACTAAATTAATTAGTGCCAAAATTGTTGTAGATTTCTGGGATTGCATCCACCAGGTATTACCACTTCCTCCCTCTCATACTTTTGAAATAGATATGGTACAAGATTTTAAATTTCCTAATAATGATTTTGAATACTTAAGGGTATTAATGATTTAAAATTATGGTGGAGGAATCACTTCTGAGGAGGATTTGTAGTTATTAATGAATGTTGTGGTTGCCTAAGAAAAATAATATAACACTATGAGAAAAGTTTTCAAAGGGGTATGGCCTCAGGCCAAACCAAAATCTCTAGTTCTCACCAATATCTCAAAAGAAACTCCTAAGAAAGATACATCTTACAAAGGCCTTGTTTCCCCAAACAGAACAAGTATCCCTGCCCATGATCAGACCGTGAAAAATCCTTTCCTGTCAGATGAGTTTTTTAGTCTTCCTCTAAAAGTTGCCTTACCAAAATACGTTCCTTACGACATTTCCCAAGTCTTGAGTCAAATCAATATTTTTGTTCCAATTGTTGAGATACTTAGGATTCCTGATCACAAGAAAAGGACCTTTGAGTATTTGGGATTGAAAGAAGAAATGATTACCTAAGGAAGAAATGTAAACAATGTTGAGACTCCTCCTACCATTTTAGAGTTGGAAAAACCCCAAGTGATGGAAGAACTAGGTGAGCCACCTGAAGTATATTTGGGAACATCCTTGGTTGAGTCCTAGTTGAATGTAGATTCATTTTTCACTACTCTGATTATTAGGGACGGGCTATTACACAAATGTATGCTTGATTTTGGAGCATCATGCAATGTTATGCCTATTAAGGTCATGAATGAATTAGATATCAAAGTGACAATAGCTTATGGGAAGTGCACTGCACTGGATTCTAGAGAGGTGCCAGTGATTGGATGTGTCAAGGGTTTGATAGTGCAACTTGTAGCCTACCAAGGCAAGAACTTAAAACTAGATTTTGTTATTGTTGACTACCCTCCCAAATGGAAAATGTTGTTATCAACAAAATGTCCTACTAGTGTGGGTGGGAATGCGCAAATGGATATGTCTTTTGCCACTATACCTATTGAGGGAAGCCTTGTAAATTTGTATGGTGAAAAGAAAATGCTACATCTCATTGAGGATCCTAATAATGCTTTTTATGAAGTGTTATACACTGACATTGATGGTGATAACTTTGTTGGATTTTCTGATGGTAAAGAGCAAAAAATTGATCAATGCAAGTTTCTTAAATAAGTAGGTTCTCCTTTGACTTTGTTGTTTGATAGGGCTTGCTCTAAATTTGGAAATGGTGTTGGTATTATTCTGATATCTCCAAGCTAGGAAGAGTTTGTTTTCTCTTTTAAAATTGACTTTGAGTGCACTAACAATATTTCTGAATATGAAGAACTACTCTTGGGTCTAAGAATTACTTGGAAATAAGGTATTAGAGACATCATTATTAAAGGAGATTCAGATCTAATTGTCAAACAGGTTAGAAAAGTATATACAACAAATAATCAGAGAATGAAGCAGTATAAGCACGTAGTCTAGGATTTCATTGAGATGTTTGACTCCTTCAACATAATACATCATGATAGGAAGTACAATAGTCCAGCAGAAAAATTGGCCGTATTGGGGTCCAGATTTGAAAATTTTACTATATCCCCCTATTGTGAGTATAATATTGAGATATTAACTAGGCCATCTGTTCCTAACAATGTTAAACACTAGAAAGAGTTCGAAGATGACACCCAGGTGCAAAATCATTTGTAGAACCAAGGAGAATTTTCAGATCAATGTATAGATTGGGAACCAATGGTTTGTGTGGCTGATGGAAAGGAGACATTATTTGGCAAAGACATCATTCAGTTCAAGACTAATACTATTCCTAGAGGTTTGGTAGCACTTGAATCAAACTTTGATAATGTTGATTGTATTGTAAACAGACACGTGTCAACCTTGAGGGATGTTGAAGAGCACGACCTGGGCATGAAGGATAAACCACGTAAGATCTGGCTAGGTAGCAATATGAGCAAGAAAGAACAATCTTTTTATGTCCAATTATTGAAGAAATATCAGGACTACTTAGCATGGTCTTACTCTGAACTGAAATCATGCAAAGAGGGTCTTTTCTAGTATGAAATTCCCTTAGAAGCTTCGGCAAGCCGTTTAGGCAGAAACATAGGCCGATCAATCCACTCCTTTCTCTTAAGATGCAAGAAGAATTGAAAAATTTAAGGGATGGAGGAATCATATAGCCCACAAGGTACTCATCCTGGGTTGCAAACTTAGTACCTTTCAGAAAGAATAATGAAGATATAAGGTTGTGTGTGGACTTTAGAAACTTGAATAGAGCATCAATGAAGGATAAATACCCTCTACCAAATATGGAAAATATGTCACAATTTGTTACTGGTTCAGAAATGTTATCCACCTTGGATGGTTTTTTCTGGATATAACTAGGTAATTGTGAAGGAATCAGAGAAAATCAAGACTACCTTTACCACTCCTTAGGGAACATATGTATATGTCAGAATGCCTTTTGGTCTAATGAATGGTGGAGCCACTTTCCAAAGAGTAATGGATGTAGCTTTCTATAGCTACATTAATTATTTCACTATTGTATATTAGGATGATGTGACTGTTTTCTCCAAAAAGAGGAGTGACCACCTGCAACACTTAGAAAAAATGTTGTTAAGATATAGGGAATATGGTATTTCACTAAATCCCAAGAAGTGCCATTTTGGAGTTCAGAAAGAAAAGTTGTTTGGACACATTGTGTCAAAAGAAGGGGTCTTGATTCACCCTAAGAGGGTATAACCCATCAGCAAAGTCTCTATTCCAAGAACCAATAAGGGAATTCAATATTTTTTTGGGAAGATTAATTTTATTATGATATTTATCTTCAACTTTTCTAAACTAACTATCCCAATCACTAGCATGCTGATGAAAGACCAAAGTTTCAAATGGGAAGAAGAAACTATTCAAGCTTTTCTTGGGATCAAAGAAACATTAAAGAAGCTTCGGATTATAAGAAGGCTTTCCAAATGTTTTCTTATTCTTCAGAAAGTACTATTGCATATGTGTTGTTGCAGAAGGATAATGAGGGATCTAAAAGACCAATTGCCTTTTTTAGTAAGGCATTACAAGGAGATGTTCTAAAGGATACTATCCTTGAGAAGTAGGCATTTTCTTTGGTAAAGGCAACAAAGATATTCAAGCCATATTTTTTAAGTTCCAAAGTCATTGCTTATGTTTCCCACACCATGGTAAAAGATATTGTATTAGAAATGGAGGTTTCAAGAAAAATATTTCGATGGGGTAAACAAATTGCATGAGTATGATATGGATATCCAAACAAAAAAATTGGTCAGAGGACTTATGGTAGAGAGAAATCTGCAAAAAAATGAGGTAAATGAAGTTGAAGAAGAGAGGTTGAATGTCCTTGAAAAAATGATAAATTTTGAATGGTACAAGGACATCATTTTTTATCTCAAACATCTACTGTGCCTTGAACATTTGAGCAAGAATTAGAAAAGAGAACTTAAGTTAGATTCCCAAAAAATTGTCATTACGGATTTTGGGTTAGCTTGGAAGAACCCTATAGGAGTTCTCTTAAGATGCATTACTCAAGATGAAGCCCCTAAGATAATTTCTGATCTCCATGGAGGAGTTTGTGGGGGGAATTTTGGTGGAAGAGTCACAGTTCATAAGATCTTAAGGGATGGTTATTGGTGGCTAACTCTTTTCAAGGATACAACTCTATTGGTAAGAAAATGTGAAAGTTACCAACACTTTTATGGAAGACTAAAAGCTTTAGGCTCCCTTCCTTTGCATCCTATATCAATTGAAGCCCCATTTAGGAAATGGGGAATGGACTTCATTGGTGATATTTCAGATCCTTCAAGTGTTGGCCATAAGTATATTTTAGTAGCCACTGATTACTTCACAAAGTGGGTGTAGGCAATCCCCACCAAGAAAGCAACTCACCAAATTGTCATGGATTTCATTATGAATCATATCATTTGCAAGTTTAGAGTTCTTGCTAAGATAGTTGTTGATAACGCCATGAGATTCCAAGCTAAACCTTTGGTGGCCATGTGCCATGAATATGGGATCAATTTGACATATGCTTCCAATTATAATCCCCAGCGAAATGGACAAGAAGAGTCCAACAATAAAAATATGTTGAAGATAACTAGAAAAACTTTGGAGTTGAAAAAAAGGAAGTGGGGTGAGCAGTTGAAGTTTGTTGTTTGGGGCTGATCAAATCACTGTTAAACGAGCTACTGGAAAAATCCCATTTGATTTGGTGTATGGAACTCAAGCTCTACTACCCCTACATATGAAATTATCTTCACTTCAATTTCTTCAACAACTGGAAGATCAAGAGGTTAGTCCCTATGATTATTGCATCAATTAGATTGTTGAGTTAGATGAAGAAAGAAGGGCATCCCATCAGAGGCATGTAAAATTCAAAGAGAAATTGAAGAATTTGTTTGATAAGAAGGTGACTCCAAGATATTTCAGTGTCAGAGATCTTGTGCTATTGTGGGATAACAGGCACAAGGATAAGGGAAAACATGGAAATTTCGATGCATTGTGGATGGGCCCTTATTAAATTGACATTCGAATTGGTGAATATAACTTCTTCTTAAAATACATAGATGAAGATTTTCTGGAATTGCATGTTAATGGAAGTAATTTGAAACATTTCCTTGATTAATTTTCTCATAATCGAGGTGTGCACCATTGTACAGTGTATAGTATTTTGGTTTCTTTCTACTTTCCTATTTTTCTATTTTGGTTCATCCTAGTCCTTGGCGGCCATTTTTGTTAGTTTCTCAGTTTTTTCCCTGGAAGGTTGGCTCGTGACTCCATTGCCCGATTGTTTATTTTTGGCACCTGGTCAACTATTTGTTCTTGTTGCACTCGTTGGAAGTGCCCATCCCAGATTCAGAGCCATTGTTGGTGCTCAATTTGACCTCACCCACGTTTTCTCTAAAAATTCTTCAATCTGCAGGCTTTGTCATTTTTTCTATCTCCACGTATTGATACATGAAAACTGTGTCCTTCATTTGGTTGTCATGATCAGTGCTTTTCTTTGGTAAAGGATCACTTTAAGTCTAGAGTTTCTTTTCCATTCCTCTATCCATGTGAAAGGAATTTGTAACTTGGGAGAAAACTCAGGTTTTTCCCCTTTCTTTTGTTTTTTACATAGTCATGTTTTGTTTTCCCTATCAATTTTTTGTCCCAACATTTGTGGAAACATGCTCCTTTCTCATTAGATGTGGCTCTATGGGGAATTTTGAAACTCTAAGGCCCGCTTCAACTCAATTCTTGTCCACATTGAGGGCCTGTGCTCATCTAAAACTCCACCTCTTGGTTTAACCTTTAGAGTTGCGCTAGGGAGACACATAGAGGTTTCCATTGGCCCTGCCCAGACTTAGACATTTTTTTTCATGTGGTCAGAGTAGCTTTGTCGGACCATGGACACGTGGATGGCCGACACTCATTTGAGGATCTGCCTCTAGGTCCTACCTTAGTAGTAACACCAAGGAGACACGTAGCACCTTCCACTGGTCCTTAAAATTTTTCAACAACTCTACCAGACTTAGACACGTGGTGAAACCATGCTTTTTTTAGGGTCTCCACTTTTGGGCACCATCTCAAAGTTGTGCCAAGGAGACACGCGGAGGCTTACACTGGCTGCTCTCTATACTTAAAATTTTCAAGCAACATTCTAAGGCCTGGGACATGTGGAGGGCCTGCACCTATTTGGGACCTTCCCTTGTACTTTACTTTTGAAGAAGCACCGAAGGGACACATGGAATTTTCCACTCACTCTACCCTTGCTTGAACTTTTCAATGGCTGAGGAAATTTTCTCAGACCCTAGGCACATAACACCTGCCACTGGTCCCTAAATTCTTTCAACAAATTTACCGGGGCTAGGACATGTGGTGAGTCTGTGCTTGTTTAGGGTCTCCACTTTTTGGCACCATATCAAAGGTGTGCCAAAGGGGACATGTGGAGGCTTCAACTAGCTCCTTTTATACTGAGACTTTTTAAAGGACAAAAGGAAATTTTCTTGGGCCCAAGACATGTGGAAGGTCTGCGCTTGTTTGTAAACTTGCCTTTGTACTTCACCTTTGTAGTTGCGCCAAGGAAACATGCGGACAACTCTAATCTAAAGTTGAGAAAGGGAAGAATCAATGGTTGTTGTCCATTGCATATGATTTTGCCACCATTTTTACTCCAAGACTCCCAGAAGATGTGAATACACATTATTTTTCAACAATTTTTGATGAAATTTGTTGTCATTTTTATCTGCAAAGTGCAATTGAATGGATTTAAATCTTAATTTGTGAGTACAAGGAATGTAATGGTTGATATTTTGAAGTTGGAATTACTCAGGCACTTACAAAAATGTGAATTACCATAAAAGCTAGGATGCAGAGCAAAGTTGCAGAGGAATGAATGGGAAAAGGATGAAATGATGGAGATTGTAGGCATAACGGATGAAAATTGTGTTACCAGAGGAGATGATTGGGTGTCCCAGTTATAAAAATGATGGAAATACTATTAAATTATTGACCTTCACCTTCTGAAACACTTGGCAACTTTTTGTGGTAAATATGTTAAACGTAATTTTCTAAAAATTGTGATCGAATATGTAACAAACAAAGGTTCCTTGAATATTATTTTCTTGGGGGAAAATATTTAATGTAAATAATTGTTATAAAAAGCATGCTTTAGTCATTCAAATGGTCAGGGGTTGATTTCTTAAGAGAAATTTTAAAAATTCCCATTTTCCTGATCTAGACCATATGAGAAACCTGTTAATTTCCTATGTTTTAGATTTGATCATGTCAAGTTGGTTGCAAGTGTACAACCATTGACAAGCTTTGCGACTGGTCTAAGAAAATTTCCCCTACTGATGAAACTAATCAACTTTGAATTAATTTGTGTTAATCTTGGGAAAATTCGGTGTCTCCTTTATTTCTGAATGTCTGCAAGTAATTTTTCTTGTTCCTATTGCAATCTTGTGTTAAAATCCCTCCAAATCACATAGGATCTCATCTCTGTGATAGTTTAGTGGAATTTACAGTTTCATTATGAGAAGATCCTTCATCCTATAATGAGATAAACAATTTAAAATCACTTTACTGTCATTTTGTTGATAAAGATTGTCTGTAAGCCTTTAAATATATCTTAGGCATGAGGAACTAGGGATCTTTGATGTTTAATTGAGTCTTTAGCTCAAGCCTTCATGTTAAATTATTAGAGATTATGTGAAACCGTGTTAATCTGGGCCTCCATTGATGCACACCTTTTGATTGAAGGAATATTTTAGCTATTCTAAAAAATTCTATCATTTAGTTTTCCAGCTGATTGTGAAGGTTCTCAAAGATCTGGCAAAATCAAGTTTATCATACTCAATCTCCCACATAAAAAATTATTCAAAAACAATGAATCCTACCTAAACTACCCCTGTTTGCCATGTATGTCCACAAATGAATAAATACTACTACCAAAAATATGCAGAAACAATCAAGATCCCATAATGTCTGTAGTAACCAATCAAGATCCCATAATGTCTCCTAGTAACCATAACCCTGTTTAGAAAATATCAGCATTCTTTAGAATTGACAACTCATGAGAGTTAAATTTGTAGTGCATTGATCATATTTTCTTAGGGTCTCCTTTAAAATTTGTGCAAAAGAAGGATATCTTCATCCTCCTTCACCGACAGAGGTTACAAAATGGGTCCTCTCACCCTGGTCGTAAGGCACAACCTGAAGCAGTGAGGATAGATCAAATCCTTAAAGAAGTTGTTATCCATTTCTCTGATGCCCGAGTGATAAAGAGTAAGACGAATCCCCTACCCGGCTACAAAATGACTCATAATATGATATGTTTGTCTCTCAGTGTCTTGCTAAATTTTTTGATGTTGTTTGGTTTTCTAAGGAGGAACCAATTTGTATACCAACACCACCACAGCTAAGGAAGAAGGAACCATTGTTAGAAAACAAACTTTCTATGGTCATACAAGTTCAGATATAAAAAATGAAGGCAAATGGAGATTAAGAAACACAAGGAGGATCGAGATCTAGACCAAGAATGAAAGATATTAAGTATACCCAAAGGAAGATACAAATGAAAAGTCAATGAGCTAAGATGGAGAGTGAAGTTGAAAGTAACACAAAGGAATACATAGCTAGAAGAAGAACAAAAATAGGGTTTTCGGGAGAAAGTATGGATTGTCTGATGAGCATGAAGAAGAAAATAGCTTTTTATCCTTCAAGAAGGGATCATGAAGTCCAAGACAGTGGTAATCGAGATAATGAAATTCTTATCCATGGAGAAAGAAAGAAAAGTGAATATATATGAAACAATGATAAAGAGAGCATGGAGCAACACGAAAAGACAAGAAATCATGAGCAGGAGCTTATGAAATTTGTCAGAGAGAGGTAACTTGATGCATCAACATGAGTTCAAGACAAAGAAAGAGACCTTAGAGGGTAGCAAGAAGGAAATATATATGATTTCAAGTTGTCTTGTAGACCAAGAGTTCAATCTTAGGTGTGTTGATGAGGGTTTTCAATTTTCCCTCCAAAATGGATTATTTTAAAATTTGAAGTTTAGAAGGACCATAGAAGGCCTAAGGAACTATCAATGGAACAATTTAAGAAGGTGGAGATGGCCATGGAGGTCATGGGAAACTTATGTGCATTCTGTATATCGTAAATACACCTTCACATGTGGTCATAGGTGAATATGTGTTTGTAAGTAAATAGTGAGAGTGTTATTTAGCATAGTAAATAACGAACATAAGCTAAATAAGGTATCCAAAGCCATGTCATCATAAAAGGGAGATTTGGAATGATTTTTTTAGGATTTTTACAGTGATATTTATCACTCATCCAGGCTTAGGTAGTTGTTGATCTATTCAAGTCTATAGTGGAGTAAAGGTAAGGGATGTATGTTTTGAATGCAAAAATTTAGAATTTTTACTAGGATATATAAATATCCTCAATGTAACGATTGTAATAAGGGTGGCTTAAGATAAATAAATAATTTTTGGAGTTTTTCAAGGAATTCCTTGCATATTTATAATGTGGTGTTTATTGTTTTCTGTGCATATACAAAAAATATTATATAGGCGGTGAGGAAGGAGGTTGCAATCAAAATTACGGGAATTATTCCTTGACTGTGAAGGTTGGTAAATTTGAATGAGAATAAGATAACTCCTTAAAAAAATCACTGGGTCTTGAAATACTTGTGCATATCCTATAGATAAAAAAATTTCATCCACTGCCTTTCGAACTAGGGATTCGTAGATCTAGATACATGTATGGTAAAAATTCTTGAATTTTGGAACTATTTTTTATCTTAATAACATCTAACTCCTCCTAAGTGTGCACAATTAAATGCTATGGGAAAGTATGACTTCCATCAATTGCAAGTCATCTAAGCTTGGGATTCTCAATTTTGCTACTACAACGAGGATTTGGATGCTTTTTGTACTTATTCGAGTGAACATGGGCTTGTGGCAAGTCTGATATGATCTCTTCAATTTGTTGAATGTGTATCAAAGAGAATTTCAGTACCATTACACGTCTTAACTAGGCATGAGCCTCTCAAGAGACTCGAATTAGGTTTGTAGTAGGTCTATAAGATTCTTAAAAGTTACATTTTGTAAATAGTAAACCTAGCTACACTCTTGATATGTTGTAATGCATTATGAAGGGATTCTAAGTTGATGTTTATCTTTGTGACATTCAGAGACATTGGAAATTCATCCCCAAACCTCGATAGATTCAAGGTTACAATCTCAGACCAATTCTAGAGGTGGCTATAAGTAAAACAAACACATCCCTTTGGTGATGACCTCATATGACCATTAGAGAAAGATATGAATAAAAATTAGTATGTGTTTTAAATATGTTTTTTGTGTCCTTTGGATCATGTATTCATTCATGACGTTTGAGTTCATATCTTTAAGTCAACAACATTAAGAGAAAGATCAAATATAAGAAAAGGAGGAGTATAAGGTCAGATCATACATCACCTGGAAAATGACCCATGCCAAGTAATTATAAATAGATCAATTTTATATACTAAACCTTTGAAGGAGAATTGACATCCTACAATTATTATTTCATAGAACTAGTTTTGCATTCTTAAGGAGGATAGAACATGATTATATGTTTTTCTTAATAATCATGAAGAAAAATTATAGATGTAGGGAGATCAAACAAGTTATTTAAGATCAAAGTACTTCCTTCAATCTATCTTATTGGGGTTTTCCAAAAGGATACATTTGGGGAGATTTATTGGCAGAGTTGTTTAGGATCAACATACTTGCTTCAATTTATCTTGTTGGTTTTCCCAAAACTTGTGTGTAGAAGCTAGATAATATGATCAAATATTTTATATGGGCCAATGTATCCTCTACCAAAGGGTTTCACAGAGTCACATGGGATACCTACAGTCTTCCCCATGAATCTTGGGGGTGGGTCTTATTGATATTTTTCAACAACTTAAGAAACTTTGTGCCAAATGGTTAATTCTTTATATTTAATGTCAAGAATATAGGAAAATACTTATGCATTATGGCATTGATGAGGGTTCCCATTATGTCCACCCAACCTGGATTGTTTTTGGAATTTCCTATATCATCATTTCCCTAGTGCCTATAAAACGTTTTGGCAACTTAATGCTTACAATAATTTGGAAAGAATAGGAGTGAATCAAAACCATGGATTTCATGGAGCGGTAATGGCTTTCACAATGGCCTTTCTATCAACGATCACTCCTTTAGGTGCTCTCTTGGATTTCAAATCTATGATCAATGTCTTGGTGAAGTCCTTGAAATTTATACACTCAATCTCTTCAACAATGGAGTTTGTTCCATTAAAGAATTTTATTATAAGCACATCTACTCTTTGTTTCCTTAGAATGAGGTAAAATATCGATACAAACTAGCCAAAAAAGAGTTTGATACAAATTTTCCACACAAGATCATACTAATATCACTAAAATCATTGATTCAGTTCGTGATAATATCACTCATAAGATCTCCTTGCATCCTTCCCATTCTTGGTGGACGATCTTGAAGTTGTTCGTAGATACCACATTCAAGAATTACTCGGAAAGTAAAGGATTTCGTTGGCTCTCACCACATTTTCCCATGGTTGAAAATATCAACATTAAGTGGGGGCTTCATTCCTTTCCTTCCTGTTGGAGAAGGAGGCTTGATACAGTCTGGTTGACATATATTGAGCCTAAAATTATGCATTTTTTGTTGTGTATCTTGCATCAAGGTCTCCCGATTGGTACTTTCCAAGTTAAAATTAGTGTTTTGGCTCTCAAATGTAATTTTTGTGGGAACATGGAAACCTTAGTGCATTTTTTTTGGTTTTGTATAAAATCCGAATGGACTAGGAATTGGATTTAGTCATTCTTTTTCCCCCTCCTTCTAGATAATTTTTATCAGGTAACACATTTTTTTAAGAGATAGCTCCATATTACCTCACATATTTTCCCACATTTGGCATTTTCTCAGAGGGAAAATATAGTTTTTGATATGGAAAGAAAGGATTGCTTTTTTTTGCTAATGATGAAGTTGATCATCAATTCTCCATGTATAATAATTCAGTGGTTATCTCCAATGTGCTACTACAAATTCAAGTTCAAGCTAACAAGGCGGCCATTGAGGTGGAGCACCTCCAAAATCTTATGCATCATTAGGGGATACCCCATGTAATCTTACTTAGGAGCCACCATCACCCACAAAACGCACTCTACCCTGTGACAATTGTCCTTGAGGAGGTCATTGGAGCCTTTACCAGTGGCACTCTTTTAATTGTGCTCGCCAGTCTCAGCATAGCTCGTCGTGGAGAAGTATATCTCCTCTAGCTTGCCATAAAAGTTGGGACTCTGTCTGCCTTCTCGTCAGCTCATTTGGGGCTCAATTTCGGCTTCTAAGGCATACACCCATGATGGGTGGAGCCTCCCATCTCTGCCTCTGTGAGATAAGCTCCCTCGTGTGGCTATTTCCATTTTTGCCATGTGGGTTGCTGCTGACAATGAGGAAGCGGACCTCCCAGGATCTTGCTGGGAAGTGAAAAATACTCGCAAACACCTTCCTAGGTCCGGTTGGCTAGATGAACATGACTAACCTTCTTCTTCTCTTTTCTTTGTAGCTTCTTAGTTTTGATGTTTTTTATTTATTTTTTATTGTATTCCTAGGCGTGGCCTAGTTTCCTTGCGGATTTTGAGTGTGCTCTAATACAACCACCTTTTTTTGTTGAAATTATCTTGTATCATGTTTCTTTTAATATAATACAAGATCTTTTTCAGAAAAAAAATCTATCATCATCATCATCATTATTATTATTATTATTAGTTTTTTTTTCTTCTTATGTTTATGATAATGGAGACGAATTAACAAATATCAAATAAAAAATTGTATTAATCATAGTTAACATACTAAACATACTCACAATAGCACCTTGGTATAAAATGTTGAAACTAGGTATAGCCTTTGACGATGTAAAACTTTGAATTTTTTATATCAATTCTTGAACAACAATTACTTTAGAATAAATTTAAATCTGTAATATTGAACTTTTAATAATATTGTGTTATGTGTTTTTATATTTTTAATTTGCAGTTGATGCAGACAAGTCTTGTTTATAACTATAACCTGAACATAACCTCTCAAACAAATTTCCTAGTAAAAATAGATTTTTTAATTAGTCCATTCTATTATAGAATTTATATCATTTAGAAGATTTTATGGAAAATTTTATGGCAAACAATTCTTGCTGAACGTGTCATGTGTGTGTTTCATTTCCTCGTTACAAGTAGCATTTCATTTTATGTTTGGCTTTTCTTTGTTTTGTTAACTACTTATTTGTGGAAAAATAATAAGGGTGTAATTTCATGAGGTTTCTCCAATAAATACTAAAAATGCTTCTCAAGCTTAATTAAGAACATATAAAACATACCATTAAAGAAACAAAATAATATACCTTTTCAGAAGATAATACCTTGTACAACATCGATCTCCTTGTACATGCATTGAACTCAGACTATTTTTGTATTGCCAAAAAATATATTTTGAAAGATTTCTATAAGGCGGTAACAATAAAGATAGATAGATTCCCATCATGTTGTCAATTTTTAATAGAAAAATGATAGATGGATTGCCATCATGTTCAATCTTTCAACCATTCATGTTTGGAATTATTAATTTGGACTTTCGATTTTAAAAATATTAATTTTAAGATAAATTTAAAAAATTGTAATCTACACTAACAACTAATTATAACTTACTCAGAAGATAAAGATATCTAGATTCAGCAACACAGCGCTAACAGTCGGTTTATTATTGCTGTTATTATAGATGCAGTGCATGATTACATCAAACAATCATGGTAAATAGAAACGATAATTAACTACAACCTTTACAGCCACATGAAACTGGCCTGTATTGGCATGTGGCGTCAGGCTGGTTCGGTATTTTACACTGAATTTGATAACAGCAAGAAGTTTGAATGCAGGCTTTACCCCCGGCCTGGCAACACTGACAGCTTGAACAGTGTTTAAATGGCGGACCGTTAACCTTTTCATGGATTGATATTAATCTGCTTTCATTTGCTGGAAATAACTGAAACTCATCGTTATTCTTCACCATTGTAGCTGCGCACCACACCTCCATTACTGCAAAATCATGCACAATTTCACATGTCAGATTAGAATTTATATTTTTCTAGTCTTGGAGATCCGTTTCTGAACCCTTGACCTATGGTTTATAAATCCCAGTCTATAAGTACCCTGCAAGTGTTTTTACAATAATTCGTGAATTGTTTAAGTTTATAATCACTTGTCGAACAGAAGTGATATTTCAGCACAGCTACCGCTTTATAGTCTAAGAAAAAGAATCTTTTACTTAATTTTCAGTATAATTAAACAAGATAGCTCCTTACGAGATCTTGCTTCCAGGGGATGCCCACTGACCCAAACAATAATAAAAAATAAAAAATTGATGTGTGATACCTGGTAATAAAATGAAAGCACAAGACGCCAAAACAAAGAGCGATTTCAATTTATCCATGTCCTCCAATCCCTGGCCAAAATAGTGATACAATAAAGAAGTCGGTTTACTGACACACGCAGAAAGGACATTTATAATACTATTTGGAGATTTTGTTTATACTATTTTTGGTTTATTTGCAGATTTATGATATTATTTTAGGTTTGGGTTGTTCAGCGGAATATTTTGAGTGCTGTTTCCACGGGCAAGCATTTATTCTATTCTTACTAAATCAACTGAGATACAATAAAGGACATTTTATTCTCATTCCAGACGAGATTTATTATACTATTTTAGGTATAACTATTTATATTGTGATATATATAAAATTTTAAGTAATAAATGTTTCTCTGAGATGAGTTGAAACGGTCTACTGTCAATCACTTACTCTTCAGACTCCTTGTAATCATGCTCATAATCTTGTAAGACATGCTCGTCTACTTAAATCGATTGTCTTTTATTAACAAGGTGTGTTTTGACATGGTAAATATTTCATAAATTTGTAGTTAATTAGGTTAATCCCGTAGTAGTGTAATAACGAGAGAAAGGTATTATATGCTTGAAAACATTTTCAATGACAAAAACAGACCATTCAAAAGCCCAAACTAATGGATGAGTAATTTCACTCAGGAAAGGAACTAGACTTGAGAAGTCCAGCCTAAGGGATGGTTGAAAGCCGATGCCATCAATTACATTGGTAACTTATTCGTAGATTTTAAGCGTTTGGTATATAAGTTTCTTTTAGAAACACGTGTTTTTGCAGAATTTATTTATTTATTTATTTATTTAATTGTTCTTTTGATGCAATGTGTAGTGCCCACCTCTTTCTTGCATTATTTCATTTGTTGACTTATTTTATTTATTAGATTATCGAAATTAATCTATCAGTATTTTGATATTATGTGATCTCATTATGGATTATTTGGTGACACATGTGTTGTTTAGAGCAGTAGGTGCCAAACTAGCATTATGATTATTATCTTAGTTTCTTGCATTATATGGTTTTCTGATACAATTAGTTTTATCTGATATATGATGGATGGATGCTAATGTTGTTATATACTTTGATATCATTGGTTTATAATGGCAAGTTGAATGTTATCATCCTATAACTTCGATGGATTTTATATCTTGTTTTATTGTGGATGCATGTTGTTAGAATATAGCCATCTCATTTTTATATCGATTATTGCATAATTAGAAATAATATTCATGATTGATTTGGTTGTCATTATATTGTTATTATTCTCCTATATTTTGTATCGAGCATGTATGTTTAATGTGGTAATTGAGTGTGTAGATTATAGGTCACACAGTGGAAAGTGAGTTTCTGAGTTGCACCTCATGTTACACAAGTAGCTGGTTGGGACGACTCTTTTAGCCATGCATGACCCTTGTTTAACCTTGTGTGTGGTCGTACTCATGTTGGACATCCATAGTGATTTCCTAATTTACCTCTGTTATTTTAATTTGTTAAACCTTGTACTAAACTTGTTTAAGGACCTCATGGTCCCAACATGCATTAGTGATTTTATTATCTTAGTAATCTTGTTGTTAGTGGTTTCGGACGACTTAATCATCATTACGATGGGCCCAAAAACCTCTACCCTTGAACCACTTTATCCAATCTCGAATTTGGGATAAATGTGGCATTTGTAAGGGCCTTTTTTCACATTGAAGGTCTCCCTTACAATGAAATGGACCCCTTAGACTCTACCTATGGGTAGGGGGTCTCTTTTCAAGGTCAAATGGGATTTTCCCTCCCATTTGACTCCTCTCTTGTCACCATCTTGTAAGTGTGATTGATTTTTGTGATTTTTAAAAAGTTAAAGTGTGTTGGCTTATTAACATTTTAGGAAATTTAGGAGATAACTTCCTAAATATGTTTTATTTTATGTCTATTTAGATTTTGGAATATTTTATTGGAGAATGGGATGGCTGACACATGTAACCATCTCGTTTTTTAGGATTGGAATGTAATTATTCATTTTATACCTCCTCATGGATAGGGGTATGGACTTTTGCTTATCATTTTAACTATTGGAGTTGGAGAGAGCTTGGAGCTAGGAGCTTGGAGCTTGGAGTATTTGGATTGCTTTGGAGTGGGATATCTTGTTTGAGGTTTGCCTCCGTGCCTCTCATTTTCTCTTGTTTTGTATTTGACTATCACTACTACATGGGGGCCTATTTTGAGACGATAATTAGAAACAAAACTTTAGTTTTGTCTCTAATTTTTTTTTCTCAATTTTTTTCATTTAAATTAATAATAAATTGACTTTTAGCCTCTTCAAATAATTTGAGACAATTAGAGAACGGGATCGACCATGTAGATATACATAGACTATATTAGGGTTAAATTGAGTGTAGAGACATGGTTTCTAGGCAGAGTCATTCAATAATATAACAAGATCTCTACAGATTCATGTAATTTCGAGTACGATGAGAAGAAAAATGGGCACCTAGTAGGGTTTTTTGGTGTTTTTGGGTATCAACATAGTTGAAATATGTAAACATGTGATCTAATTTTCTTGCTGCCTTCAGCTTTTGTTTTTCATACACCTTCTTAGCTTGTGTTCTTCATTTTATCATATGGGTATATCACAAAATCATTTGTGGCGCATTTATTGTAGTTAGAGATAGATATTTTTTGGGCCTCTAATGCAGGTAACGCAAAGCAGTTTATGAGATTATGCAAGCATATCATCTTGTTACTCTTCCCTCTGTTCAAGATTCTATTTAGATCTATTCAAAGATTAAATTTGAGCTCGCGATGTTAAGAAAGGAGCAAGGAATAATATATATAATGTATTATTAATAGTGAGAAAGGATCTCAACATTATGTTTTTTTATTATTTTATTTTTAGCAACATAGAAAACATGTGATCTGATTTGCTTGGTAACCTTCTATTTCCATTTTTCATACACCTTTATGTCTTTTGCTCTTCATTTTATCATATGGGCATATCAAAAAGTCATTTGTAGGGCATCTATTGTAGTTAGAGAGAGATATTTTTTGGGGCCTGTAATGCGGGTAGAGCCAGGGATATTTTGATACTCTACAGGAATATAATCTTGTTCCTCTACCCTATGTTCTGGATTTTGTAAATCTATTCAAAGATTCGATTTGAGCTAGGGATGTTATGTATGTTGTATTCTATCAGTTTTAGCAACAATTGCAACCTGAGACGACTAGTATAGTTAGTAGATCTACTGCAATTGCTAATTTTTTTGAAAAAAGCAATACCTCTTGTAGAAGGCTCTACCTCTACAGAAGTAGTGCATTTATCATTGTCACCTAGTACATCTCATCTTTGAGCTATTGTATGGTTTTTAATCTTCATTTATTATCATTTTCATTTTATGACTTGTACAAATTTAGGAAGTGGATAAAATGGATAGACTTTAAAGCTTTCTATAAACTTCCTCAATCTTAGTGAAAAATATAGACAGTGCTCATAAATGCTTTCATTGCTCCATATACTGGACTATTAATTAACCACAACTTATTGTTATGAAAATGCGAGGTGTATAAATTGGTTAATCTAAGAACATGAGAGATACAACAACCATGGTTTTGATTTCATTTTTCATGTACATGAAAGTTGAAATACAATTTACTAATAATCATCTGAATGTCTTCTTGTAACTATATGTTGAGCTGATCTCCAGGATCATCATCTCAGGTTCAAGTGATTAATAATGTCATCTTTTCTGTTACCTCAAAACTCAAAACTAATTAGCTAAGTTGTATTGATCAAACCTACTGTGAGGTCACGGTTGTGACCAAGCAAATCAGCCTACTCAGTGTCTTGAAAACTATAATAATAATATAGCTAGCATCTAGAATAATTCTAAGGTTCAACTTAAGTAGATAAAACAATATATTTGAGTCCTTACAATTATGATTGTTCATGAGGATTGTCACCCAAAATTAAAAAACACATTCTAAAAACCTTTCCTTATCGTAATAGACACCCACAAATTAGCTAGAAATTCTTTCTTTCAATCCAAGCATGTAATCCGTCTTCGAGTGCTTATTGAAATATGAACCCATATTCCGATCCTTTTGTTGAGGAATAATACTAATACTCTCCATGTAAAAGTATGGCATACAAATTACACATATAGCGACATGAAATTTGTATAATTCATACAGATCGTAGTATCATACTCATGACTAGTGTCCTTTATGTATTCACTCTACACCGTTAGCTACCTAGGAATTAAATTCGTCAATCTATCATTTTGAAATATTTCCTTAGTTCTACCCATAACCAGTTTCCGAAGGTGATCATAGGAATTTTAAATTCCATGTTCAGGAAACTTCCACGTTTGACTTGTCCATATGTGTTTGGCCATAGTATTTGGCAGCTTTTTTTCCTAATCCTCAATTATTACATGTTAAAGGATAAAACGATACTAGACAACATGCACATGTTTTTGATCAATTTTGCATCTATTATGCATTATTTATGTGATCTTCGCCTTGAAAATATTTGATCAAGCCTTAAAGAAAATGTAATGCCCCTACCTGAGAGCACACTTTTGTAGGGGGCATACTGGTTGGCACAGAACAAGGAAAACCACTCATCTTAAATGACTTTTCAGACTAGTCCTTCCCTTGTGTAATCAGAAAAGAACTTTTTTGAGATCCGAGGCACTAACCACGTTGGAACCCAGGTTAACATTTGTAATTTAGCAGTAATTGGATAGTTGCAGAAAGAGAGAAAACTCTACTCTCATATTTAAATAAAAAGAAGGTTTCGTGGGACTGTGCAAAATGGAGATCTCTCTTTTAGTCATCCTAAAGTCATTCCATGGTCACTTTGATCAGCCCTACACATGGATCTTTATTTGTGTTTGAAGCAGGATTAATTGTCTCTGATAGGGATATACTGCCTGCTGTCGTTCTATTCGTTGTATGTAAAAGAAGATAGAGGAATAAGAGGCGCTTCATTCAAGCATATTGTATAGTTGTATGGATTTGGATTCTTTTGTTGCTGACCCCTGTTACGTGCAGTGTAACTTGGTAGCACCATCCTCCAACGAAAATTCCTTTACGTGTTAACTTGTGTTTTTTTTGGTGAGTGGTTGTTGTATTGATTAAAGCCGAGAAAATGCCCTTTCCTGTTATTCCACACAGGTCTCTGCAGTTTTGTCTCTTTCACTCTTCCTCCACGTGAGACCCTCTCTCTTTCCTTACGTTGTCCTCCAAAACCCACCAGCATCTTTCTTCTCCACGCAAGCCAAAACAAGAGCTTGAACAGGGCGTGGATATCCGTCACTGCATAATTAAAAGGGGGTTTTTGTCAGATGTTGTAATTACAAATTCCTTGGTTGACATGGATGTAAAATATGGAAGCATACACATAGCACGTCAACTATTGGATACAGTACGCCAAAGAAATGTGTTTCACGGAATGCATTGATTGCAGGGTATGCAGAAAATGGGTTAGTGGAAAAGGCATTAGAAGATTGAATAATATTGGCAGGGGCTATGTATAGTTTTAACGCCCAATAATTTTCCAGGAGCATAAAAGTGCTATGTTGAGGGCCTCGTGGATAAGGCCATTTAGTTTACTATTTGTTTTACTTCACCGTGGATAAGTGTCGAGTTGTGAGCCACCGAGTATATTGTAGAATGACTGAGTTGTTGGTTATACAGCGGAACTACCCAAACAATTTGGAATGAAATGTGATCAACTTGGTGGGCAGTTGATCACCCCACCGAGTTAGTATGGAGATGTCGAGCTACTTCTTAAGTCGGGTGAGCTACTCCACATGCAATGCAATATGAACTGAGCTAGTTGGCTAACTCATCGATTTACTAAAATAGCTTGCCCAACAAGAAATACACAAGGCATGTGATCTATTTGACAAAATGTTTCCAAGGAATGCATGCTAGTGGACACCAGTTTTATGAACTTAATGCTTGGGATTTTGGAATTCATGCTTGAGTGGCTAAGCACCCCAGTGATATGCCCTTGAATATGAAGAGTGCATCAGAAATTAGTCTTGATTTTACGAGTCGACTTTTGGTGAATATGTCCCTCTTTTTACGTCAGCCCTAGAACAACTTGCACAATGTTTTGCCATCTCATTTATCTTCCAGGCATGCATCTTCTATAATTTTCATATTTTGGATATTCACTTCCAATATAATATAGTATTAAACTACTAGATAATTATACAATTGGAGATTCAACCAAACTTAAAAAGTGTAAAGAAATAAAACTACACCGTGTGATTTTTGTTACTTATTTAAACCATGACCATCAACTATGACCGCTACCAAACTGTAATACATTGCTAACCCACAATATTAGAAATAGGTGCTCGTTTTTGTGGTTATTGGTGGGAGTTAGACGATTCATTAACAAAACACAACCTTTTTTGTTTACTTACAAAGTTAAAAAACACCACACTCAGAGACTTGCAAACAAACATTTTGAGCCCCATAAAATTGATGTCAAGCAGCGTATGTGTTCCTTGATATGTGAAGAGCCGCATCAAGCATTAGATCAACCCCAAATGACCTTTTATGCTCTCTTCTCCGCCACTCTAGGAGCCATGCTATCCGATTTTATAATTTAGTGAGTTGTTAAAAGTGGAAAGTTGGATTTCATTTCAGATCACCATTTGAACCCTGAGTACTCTTTTCCGATTTCGTAAAACGCTAGTAGTTAAATATACAATTTCTTGTAAACCTTATTTTGGGAAAAAAAAAATTCTATCAAGTTTGGCAAAGAGGTTTTGTAGGCTTTTAGTCACTGTTTGACTAGGCCATTTTGGACCAACTATGAATGGTTGCTCCGAAAAATCCATTTCCATTTGTAAATCGTTCACCAATTCGTAATTCTATAAATTAATGTAAATTATATGTATATAGGATTTCACGATGGAAATTAACCATTATACAGTTTCCAATCAGATGACATTTTTCAAACGTGGTTCCTTAGCCTCCAAGAAAAATATAAACGTTTTCGCAGCTATTAGAAAAACGTAAAAAACAAGGTCGTAGGACCCTAGTTAAGACAGTAAACCATCATGAAAACTATTAAAACATATAAGTAACTATAAGAAAATCTCTATTGTGGGTTGTGCTGGTATCCAAATTGATTCTCCCTTGGAAGCCAAGCAGCATCACAGATTTAGTAAGACATTGAGAGACAAACATATCATACTATGAGTTATTTTGTAACCGGGGAGGAGATTCGTCTGACTCTTTGTCACTCGGTTGTCAGAGAAATGGAGAGTACCTTCATTAAGGATTTGATCTATCCTCACTACTTTAGGTCATGCCTTTCAACAAGGGTGAGAGGACTTGTTTTGTAACCTCTATTGGTGAAGGACATGAAGAGATCCTTCTTTGCACAATTTTTAGGGGAACCTCGAGAAAATCTGATCAATAAGCAACAATTTAACTCTTATGAGTTGTCACTTCTAAAGAATGGAGATATTTTCTGACTGGGGTTCAGGTTACTAAAGACAATTAAAACCTACTTACTTCTATATATTTTGGTAGTAGAATTGGTTCATTTGTGGATACACAACACAAACATGGGTACTTCGGGTAGGATTGATGGTTATTTGAAAATTTTGGTGGTGATTAAGTAAGATGAAGCTGATTTCACTAGGATCTTTGAGAACATTTACAATAATTGGACAACTTAACAACATAGAAAGCTTCATAATAACCAAAATATTCCTTCAACCAGAAGGTGTGCATCAATGGAGCCCCATATCTGCACGGTTTCACACAATCTTTGAGAATTCTACATGAAGCCTTGAGTTAAAGACTCAATTAAACATTAATGACCCCTGGTTCCTCACATGCCTAAGATACAGTCAAAGGCTTAGAGACAATATTTATCAACAAAATGACAGTAAAGTGGCCCTTTAAATTGTTTAGGGATTCAGGATGAAGGCTCTTCTCATAATGAAATTTCAAATACCACTAAACTATCACATGGATGAGATCTTGTGTGGGGAGGGATTTTAACATAATATTGCAACAGAAACATGAAAACCATTTAAGGGACATTATGAAATAAAAGTAGACATGAATTGAGCCCTAAGATCAACGTAGATTAATTCTGAGATCTATTGGATTTATCCTAGGGGAAAGTTTCTTGAACATTCTCAGATCTTGTCAATATCTGTACACTCACAACCATCTTGATGTGATCAAATCTAAAACAAAGATAGATTCAGGTTTCTTAGATGGTCTTTCAGGAAGATGGGCTTTCTCAAATTTTCCATAAGAATTAAACCCCCCACCCTTTGGAGGTAACTTGGATGCCCTTTAAAGAAAGGTCCACTCAATGCTACATTAAAGCTTCCCCCCCTCCAAAGGGAATTCAATATTTGAGGAATCTACCTTTGCTATTGTTACATTCATTTGCTCATGATTTCTCGAAATATGATGTCTAAGTGGATTTACAACAAGATCAATTTTCTAGGTGTTAAAAAGGTGAATCATTTCAGATGATTTCCAAGTTTTTAACTGGGACATCTCGTGGATCTCCTATAGCAACACGGTTTTGCAGTCCTTTTCACCTATAGCCATTCATTTGGTGATTCTTATCAGATTATGCAGAGTGATGTCTCTGTTGGAAACTAGTCTCCAATGCGTTTTTAATAAAAAGGTGTCCATATTAACTCTAAATAAGCTTATATCAACTTTTCAAATTAGATTCATCCGAGAAAGTTTGAGCAATTGCCCTCAATTGCATTGCAACCCTTGTTGATAGAAATGCTGAAATCATTTAAAGATACAACTTTGAAAAATGATTGTATTTACATCCCTTGAATTCATGGAATGTTAATCGTTTGGTAAAAAGTAGTGATGGCACGGAAATACCAATCCATTGCTTTCCTTTCTCACAACTCTTAAATTAGCGAATCTTTCATGGGGACAATGAGCCAAATGCTAGGCTTTTGGTGCCTCTTGCATTTTATGACTTTTCAAAATTGGGTATGCTACTTTTGAGTCTTCATCTTCGCATGTGGTTCTTAAGGGACTCCAGTTTAGAGGATTAGTGGCCCTGAATAACAAAGGCAGGTCGACACCTTACTGTCGAGTCTCGCGACCCATTAGTAGCCTTTAAGGTAGAGTTTGGGAGGCAACAATCTGTCCAAGGTCTTCCTCTAGCGGATATCCCGCTTCCCAACCTTTGAATCCACCTTCAGAATGCATACTTGATTTGTGTCCTAGCGGGGCCGCACTAACACTTTTATACTTGTATCCCTTTTTCATAGTTAAAGCAAAAAGTATAACTTGAATTTCTATATGGATAAGCCTCCACGAATCTTAAAGTTTTGAATTTTCAAATGTTGACTCAAACATTGAAGAGTTGCCAATCTTTCCCATGCGGGGTTGCGAATCAATTTATAACTTTGAAGTTTTCACAAACAATGTTCAAAATATTCAAAATGCCCAGGTAACCCACATCTCCACTTCTAAAGTTTTGATGTGGGCCTGTAGCCAAGTTGAAAAGTTATTTCATAACTAAGCTCCTTCATACAAAAAGGAAAAAACTTCAAAATGTTCCATCGACCCACTTCCCCAAGTGCATCACATGAAAAGTTGCCACCAGGTGTCCATCTTCGGGGTCAAAGTAAGACTTTTTTCCTGCCACTCCAGAATTTGCTGAATAACCAAGTAGATGTTGTTGGGGCCATCGGGGCCAATTTGGTATTTTTTACAAATGTGAAAAAAGTGGAAAATTTCTTCTCATAAAAAACCCATCAGGCTGCATCCAATCAGAAAGGACCACTGTTTCCAGAGATGTTGGGACTGTTAAAATTGAAAGATGGAAAACATGACTGTGAAAAAATAAAGGTAGGGGAAAAAGACCTGAGTTTACTGCCCAAATTACAAATTGCTTTCACATGGACAGAGGAACGAAATTGCATTCAATATCTGGACTCAATGTATCCTTCCACCAAAGGAAAGGACTGATCATGTTTGCTCTAAATGAAAGAAAAATTTTTCATGAATGAGATATAGGAAGATAGAGAGTGCCTTCAAACCATTTGACTAAGACATTGAGAACAAACCAGCGGAGTTATGGAGCGGAGACTAAGTTGCTTGTAGGAGCAGAACATCACTTTCCACAGCTGGATGTGCACCCTAGCCTGTAAGTGTCATTACAACTTGGAGACATGTGTAAGAAAATTCCATCCAATGGATTCAAAGTAATAGGATCCATAAAGATAAGACCATGCCAAATAAGACATCTTAGCTAGAAAGCCAATGGCAATGTGGGTTTGTCACCGGTCATGCTCATTGCATAGCATGAGGTATAGCTTCAATGCACTAAAGATCAACATCAATTCCTGGGGTAAATCCGTGTGTTGACCAACTCCAGGAGGTCGTACATTATGTCGTTGTTGGTTTTGAGGAGGGTGAATCCACCATCTACAAGGTATTTTTTCACCGACTCATTTCCGACCATGATCAACGCCAAATTAACTACATTCACAATTTCTCAAAGTTCATTATGGGTTGGTTACTTCTCCCTAATTGTCATTTTGCGGTTTTTTCGAGAACCCATTACCTCTAGGGGTATATGGTGTTGGTGAAGAAAGGTTTGAATGGAAAACACAAATAATTACGCAAAATTTCTGATCACATGTGATCATGGACATGGGCACCGATGATTTTCAACTGTGGTTGAATAATAATGTTTAAAGTATGAAGTTGTAATGTGTGCCATGTTGTACTTTTTAATAACCCCTTTTGAGGTTGCTTCTTAGATATAAAAGTTTTAGGGATTCACCATAAATTTGGTGCATAGGCAATCTCTAAATGGTCATAAGAATAATAATTTTTTCCACTTGAACTTCAATTTCCATATCTAGAAATTTCATATGAGACCATAATTCATTTTGATTATTAGTCATAGACAAGTCTTCAAGTGACTTTAGGAATGTTCTTCAAAGTTTTAAATTGTCTATCACAAGATTAGCACTTAAATCCATGCTACTAGTACACATCATCTTGATATGGCCCTTGAAAAGATTCACCATAAACTGTTTATTTTTTAACTCTCCTATTATCTAAACTTATATTTTCGCATTAATAAATGTGTATTGGCTACACGTAGGTTGTGTATCTCAAAATATATTTGAAAAAGGTAGAAATAACAAATATCATTTTTTTTTACGTTATATCCCATTGACTAATAATTATATTATTATTTTTCATATTTTTTATCCATTGCGTACTAAATAGTATCAATTAAATGAAAATGTTATCATACAAAAACCTCTGTAGACTTAATTCCAATCAGTTAACTAGTGTCGACATTCCTCTTTGCACTTATAGATTTGAAAAAGATTCAATATGCCCTCTTATCTTTCTTATTTTATGTGCCTTAGGTTTAATGCTCATATTTGTTCGCATAGTAAATGATATTGGCTACTGCCATATATCTTGACGCGTTTTATCCTAATATATTTCCCCTTTCATAACAATTTCCTCTCACTTTTTCTTGTGCTATATTTGACTAACTGTTGTATCTATTATTTGTGCTCATATTTTTTATCCATTGGTACTAAATAGTATCAATTATAGTGTGTATTATTTTGTTGGATTCTTTGAATAAATAGATTCCAAACTTTGGCCCTATTCAATCAAGCTATTATAATTTTATGATAAATTTCCGGCTAATAATTTTTGTTTTCAAGTAATAGTCAAATAGAATAAAATTTTAATAAGATTCAAGTTCCTATATGAAAATCAACTAGAAACTAAATACAAGATAAAAAAATGTAATTATTAACTCCTCAAAAACATGAAACTCCACTAGGTCAATTCTAATTGTAGAGAACTTAGGGAAACAACTTCTCATCCATTACTGCCAATATATATTAATCTAGACCAATCAATCTGTGATCTTTACAACCTTATGTTTCAAATTTAAGATCTTTAGTATCCTTCCTTGAGTTAGTTAAACACCGAAAGGATAAAACAATGATGGAAACATAAGCATGATACATAGCCTTAATAAAGGATTATGCAATCATATAATTTTCACTTGTTTTATAATGGTTATAAGAAAGTGAGAAATGAAGTTTCCACTTAGTTCTCCTTCTCTTCAGAAGCGGTCCTCCTCCAAAATAAATTATAAATACAAGAGTATGACTTTGTAGAAAGGTTAACTAGGTTTTCATCATTATATGCTCAAATAAGTACATGAGTTAACTGTGCCATTAAATTGAGTCAATTTAGTTTAGTAAGTGTTAGTTTTAAATGATAGTGAAATTGTAATGTGCACATTCTATTGAGTATTATTTCCCACTTGATATCCCTGTTGTAATTTATGTAAAAAAACTTTCCTATCTCAGCGTTATCTGGTATCACAATGTGTATTCCTGTGCTTATGAGTCCAAATGTTCATGTATTTGCATGCACGTTTTAAAAGGTCGTTTTCTAACATTTGGTCTGCAAATAAGATTATGCACTAATCTTCTCTCGCGCCCAGGGTGTTCCTTCACTACTCGTAGAGGAGATCGAAATTTGTATAGAAGAATCACCTTTTAGTTTGAGAGAATAGGATTTTTCCCCTTTCTAGGCACATCACTTCAAATCCAAAAAATATATGCCTATAGGGCATGATTGAGAGCATTAGACGATCCCCAGGGAAACACTAGGAGATTTAGTAGCTTGATACTATGTTTATAGACTTAGAGGAACTTGGGCCTTGTTGTAGAAGGATCTAAACACCCCAAAATTACATACTTGTTTGTACTATCCCAATTCACATCCTAGTTCATACCTCAAAGGATTAATTAAAATGATGATTCATGCACATTCACCTTGTTTAGATTAATTAAATTAATCTCTAACACACTTTAGCAAAATTAATTGTAAAAATTATTAAATAAATGATTGATCAATTTCTTGGACTGATTTGAAATTAAGTGTGCAATTGTAGTTTTTCACTTTTAAAAGTTTCCAAAATCGTGATTTTCTTAATCAATTTTAAGTATTCTAAACTCCACAAATTGATTAAATTCTGATTATTATGCATCCATAGAAGTGCGGAAAACTTGTGTAGCAAATAAATAATCAGAAAACTGAAAACACTCAGATAACAAACACTAGATTGTTTACGGGGTTCGGAAATTCCTACATCCCGGGTTCGATTGAACCGATCCATTAATAATATTGAAATGTAAGTACAATAACTCTTCAAAACAACCAATAATGAATCAAAACCTACAAATGAGCTGATCGATGTCCCAAGAACTCTGAAAAATAGCAGAAACTGGAGCTCAGCCTATGATCCTTCGCCTTCCTGATCCAGTGTTTGCAGCAATGTGTCTCTCCTTTAGTTCTACGCCTTTGTGTAGACTTTACACCTAGAAAATAAATCTGTTAAAAATCTTCAAATTTGATAAATTATCACACTATTGTAGATTTTCTCAAAATTCTGAGCAACTTTTCATATATACACTCGAGATCTGGAAGTCGGAGCAGAAGTGCCTCAAAATTGCATGTTTTCCAAAACTAGCCTCCTGTAGATCCCTGTCACACAGACTTGGCACTTCAAAGTCATTACAAATACAAGATAGCTTTATTTATACCACTTATGAGAGGGTGGCAGTTGGTAAGGCCTCTTATATTTTTCGATGAGGTGTTGGGTTCAAATCCCCCTTCCATAGGTTTAGGTGCCCCAATTTAGCCATTGACCCCACATTTGGTGGGAAAAGGATAGGATAAGCCTTTAAATTACTATTTGTCCACAAAATCCTCCTTATCCCATGGGATTAGGCTTATTCCCATGGAATGAATTAAATAAAATATTATTATTATTATTTTAAATGCAAAGCCACTAAAAATCTGCCAAGTGTCACGCCCATAATATGCCATTTTTCCACGTCAGAGTGTGTCACATCATCATTTGACCATAACTTTGACTATGCATATCTTTCACATATGACTCAGATTTAGTTCGTTCAAAATGCGTCAGAAAGCTTGCAACGAGCTCTATACCATGGAACTAATTTTTAAAAAATTACAAGACCATCAATTTTTCCTTGTCACCAATTGCCACGTCTCACCTTGCTATTGGTCCACTTGTTGACTTGTTGATCAAAGTTGACTTCTTTGTTGACTAAACTTTGACCGGACATAACGTGAGCTCAGAGTGTCTGTTTTTCATGTTCTTATAGTCGTTGAAAATATCTCTAAAGGATCTACTATACTGGCATGGTCTAGGGGATTTTAGGGAACTTTTGACACTCAAAAATATCCCTTGATCACTCCTCCCTACTGAGAAGGATTTTTTTCCACAAAAAGTTATTTATCAACCCTCAAATAATGCTATCTCTTCATGTATTGCAAAAACACATACAAGAACCCAAAATAACATTATAGGTTAAAATAAATGCAAATAGTTTATTATCTAGTCACATAAATGATTAGATAATAACACCCAATTAAGCTAGTGTTCAACTAAAATGTTACAACTCTATCAACTTTGTGCACAATTTCTAACTATCGTACCCCATTGTAATGCCATCAAAAATAATTGACCAGATAATAACACCCATTCTATTACAAAAATCTATTTTTCAATTGTCACCTTGTGATACGACCGATTACAATTTTCATAAACACATATCAGTATACCAGACATATAAAACTAGCCACAATTAGGCAAGTGCCCATTGTCCATCCGAAACTGTAACAATTGAAAGTATTCACTATCCAGAATAAAAAAACTATTAATTCCCAAAAATATCTATAGTCAACAACTGAATCCACATGAATTTTACAAAAATAATGTATCGCCATCACAAATATTAAGTCAGATAATAACACCCATCTATAACGGAAGCTAGTGTTCAATTGACACTTTGTGATTATGCTTATTACAACTGCAGATATTCACCATCTAGAATAATTGAACCATCAACGCCCAAAATGGCTATGTTCAAAAATCTGAATCAATATGAATATGTAGATATTCTATCCATACATTGAACTGTAAAGGGATAGATTATAAACTATATGCTTACCTAAATTAGTGAACTACAATAATTTTTAAAATGATCACCTGGTACCTTTGCAAACCAGTTTGTTAGTGTAATAAATTTACACCATAATTATAACCACATCTGATAGTTACAAAAATATTTTTTTCTTGAAATTAGGGTCTTATAAATTAGTACAAATAACACATGTGGATACAACAAGTTTGTTTGTTTATTACAATATCAAATAGGTGCTCGAATGGGTCTTATAAGCATCCATAAATTTGCACAAATGACAACACTATAAAAATACAAGTTTCAAAATTGACATTCTGATAATGCCCATATCTCTACATACTGTTGTCAGAAATGGAATAGCCAACCACAATGTGAGAAGGTGAATATCAGTATGATGAACTTGTCACTCAAATATTCTCTACGACTGCTTCCAAATTATTTCAAAGCTGAATATAAACATAAGATAAAATCCCTAAAATATAGCTTTGAAAATGTTTGCATACTATCTCAAGTTACTGCAATACAAACATAAAGTTGAGGAATGTTTTTACCCATCCAATTACTTGGATTTCTCCATTTAGGTGGTTTTACTTCCCCATTACTAGAATGAGAATTTACATGAGTTGGATCAACAAATTTTGGTTTTGACATTATTTTCCTTTTTAACAACTTTCCAGTGTTGCACTGAAGGAACATACCAACACATCTTAACATCATGACCATTCCTTTTACAATGGGAACAAAATTTAACTTCCCTATTTTTAGGAGTCTTACCCATTTTTTCATTCCCTAAAATTTGTCTAAGAGAATTATTCCTTTGTTTAGGAGAGGTAAAATTTTTCCCATTTCTTACTTTACCATAGTGAGATTAGTCTTTTGCACCTTCCTTATCATTCACAAAAGGAAATAGCTTCTTAACCATTATTTTCCTCTTCTAACAATATGTTGCAAAATGATTAGAACCTTCACAAAACATCCAAGGAAACACATACTTCTGTCTACCAAAGCTATATTGTTCAGACTGAAAGAGAGTTTTCGAAGTCTTAGGATTTAATTTCCCCTTAGTGTTATTTTTAGTGTAAGTGGGAGGAGGTGGAATTTCATTACCTCATTTACCTATTTTCTTACACCTTTCATGGTTCCTCCTGATGGAGGAATCCTGTAATTCTAGAGGGGTAGATCATTGGCTGTTGGAAGCTTGTCTTCCTTCAGCTACTTTGGAACTTTCTCCAATTTCTATTTTCCCACTAGAATAACCCAAACCTACAAACTGAGGTTGATCCTCTACCTGTATTGGGTTAGCATCACCTTGTCCATTTTTACCAAGGCCCTTTCTATTAAATCCCATCTTAACCATTAGTTTAGACCCAATTCCCTTAGTGTGTTTTTCAAACTGACCCAAAGGAATATCTAAAACTGAATGAGAGGAAGAATTAAAATGTGAACAACTTACAATGTATTATGTCATAGTACCTGCATCTGATTTGGAAGGTATTGCTTTCTTGTGTTCACCTTGTTGCAACTTTGTCAAGAGGGCATCCTTGGTCCGTATTTCTTCCTACAACTCTTTAACAAATCCCATCAAATTCTTGCTCTGCACAAGCATCTCGTTGACATATTCCTCTTTCTTTGTTATAGAGAATTGAGGCTCAGATTTTAATCACACTATTTCCTCTTCTAAGGAAAAGAATTTATCTCTCAAGAAAGAGTTTTCTTCCTAGAGTTAGAAGTTAATGGCTTCGATCTCATCTAGTTGCTCCTGTTTGGATGACTTGCCCATGAATTTCTATTCCTGTAAACAAAACTTGTACTTCTGAAACTACACACTAGAAAAGAAGATTAACTAGCTGCAAAATGTCTGCACACTGAAAACTAAAATCAAATTTTCAAACACAATTGGAAGCTAATCTGGCAATCTAACTACTCTGATACCAAACTTGATCTAAAAAAAGTGTGTTGTATTTTTTTCACTTTTAAAAGTTTCCAAAGATCATGATTTTCTTAACAAATTTTAAGTATTCTAAACTCCACAAATTGATTAAATTCTGATTATTATGCATCCATAGAAGTGCGGAAAACTTGTGTAGCAAATAAATAATCAGAAAACTGAAAAACACTCAGATAACAAACAAGATTGTTTACAGGGTTCGGAAATTCCTACATCCCAGGTTCGGATTGAACCGATCCATTAATAATATTAAAATATAAGTACAATAACTCTTACAAACAACCAATAATGAATCACAACCTAAAAATGAGTTGATCAATGTCCCAAGAACTCAGAAAAATAGCAGAAACTGTCCCAAGAACGATTCGTGGCTCCTACAGTGTTTTCACAATATGATCTCCCTGCAACTGTGTTATAAAAACACCTACAAATGGAGATTTAAAAACATTATATGAAAAAAAATCATATATCTGAGATCATATCTGAATTTTGAACACTTTTCATGTTTACACTAAGTCACAATTCGGACCAGAAGTGCATTGAAATTCATGTTTTCCAACTAGCTGTCTTGTAGATCCCTGTCAAAAACTGCATTCAAAGCTTCCAAAAAATAGGTTAAAACTAAACAAAAGAAATCAAATCTTACACTGTTTGAATCGTCTCATAATTTCATTCATTTCATATTTTTACTCCGAGTTCTCATTCTGAGCGTAAGGCCTTCAAAAATGGCCTTCTCTGAGATCTAGTCCTTATCCTGTTTGACACAGACCTATCTCCCTTGTATAAGTTGAAGCGACCCATTTTATAATCTGCCCAAGCCTCTAGGTGAGTTGGTTGGTAGATGGGTCTTGGGGCAATGAGGTCGGGGGATCAAATCCCACCTCCTACAATTTTTCCAAAGTTTTAGCATTTGATGAGGGATTAAATCCCATAGTTGGTGACATTGCATGTTTAATCTGAAATTGGGTGGCGTTATATATTTAATGGAATAAAAATCCCATAGGGAGTGGCTTACTTAGTTAAGTGGGTATATCCGACATTAGGCACCCCCTTTATTTTTGCTAAGGTTTTAATTAAACCTTAGCCACCCCTTCATTCACGTGGATCTCCACGCATGGGTTAGCCCCCCTACAACGCTTCACCTCCTTCCACATGGTAGCTTCCACTGCTTATCCACTACGTGGATTATTGGCATGTTTTGTGGTTGGAAAGTTTGTATGGTTTAATACTAATGTATAAACATTAATATATATAGCGGTTTGGCATATATGTGTGGCATTTGGAAAGTGGATTTACCAAGATAATATAATTTCGACCCATACAATGTGTGTAGAAACAATTAACTCGGTCCTTTCATGACTCAGCTAAATAGCTCAATGTCGTCCCTTGATAGGAAAATCGAGTGAATTCGATGAGTGGTGGCAAGCCACGTGGTGGCTTGTGGACCCACCACGTTGGCGATAATACCATAGTCCACACGGCGGCCGGGCTCCCCTCCATAATAAAAGTTGAGCCTCTTGTTCCCATGCACCATTTTTACGCTCATCGAAGACTGGTGATCGAAAACCAACAAACAAATCCCTTTTTCCTTTTCACCACATGTTGCAGTGCCATTGGTCCAATATTGACCAGTTGACCAGAGTTGACTTTCTTGCTATCTGAACTTTGACCGGACATAACTAGAGCTCTCGATGTCCGTTTGTTGCATTCTCATAGTCGTTGGAAAGCTCTCGAGATGATCTTCTGCACAGGAATGGTTTTGGTAATTTTAAGGAACATTTGACACTAAAATTGATCCCCTCATTAGAGACCCACCATATGCCACATGTAAGCTCCAAATTTCAGGGGCAGAGGGGTAGAGAAAAAAGTCAAAATTTTCCATTTTTCCAAAAAAATGTGGAAAAGTAAAAAATAAGCCCGAATTTGTTCCCAATCATAGTTTGACACGTAATAGATCAAGAGCAACTGTGCATTTTCATTTTAGGCCACCATTTTTCTTCCAGGGAGCTTGGAATCATGAATTTTTCATCAAAATTCATCAAATTTATAGTGATTTTGTGTTGTCTTGGCCTTTCAAGATCATTGACATCACTTTCATGGCTCAATTATTTGATTTGAGGTGTTTTTGAAATAATTTTTCCCCCAGCCCGAGCAAACACTTGAAATGACAAAATCAAAAATTGTAGAGGTAGTTTTAAAAGGTGAAATAATAAGAGGAAGGGTGTTTGCATGCCTCAATGATGAAAAATGTGCCTCTAGGATGGATAATGATCTAGATATTTGTAATGATTCAATCTTTTTGGCACACCTGGCATTCATCGAACATTTTTCTATTTGTTGTCCCTTTCTGCAAATCATGAGGAGTTGTTGTAACAAATTTGATCCCATAAGCATATTCTTTGCTTGGAAGGAGGACTCCATGATGGCATGAGGTATATTATGCATTTTGGAAAAAAAAATTAAAGGGGGGGAGAGTTGAAAATTATGGGAAAATTTTGAGAGAAATCTCATCTTCTATAAAATCTGCCAGAGAACTAGGTTAATGTCTCATATGTTGGAAAATTCATGAATGTGGGTTGGTTACAAGTGTATAGCCACCACACAGCTCTGAGATTGTTCATGTAACTCTCCCCTGTAGTTGAATCTAACAAGATTTGAATTAAATCTATGTTTTTCTTTGGGCAATATGATGTCTATTATCAGTTTTAAATGCCTGCAGATAAATCTTAGTGTTCTTGTTGCAATCTTGCATTGAAATTCTTTAGAAATCACACAGGATCTCCATTTCTAGTTGATAGTTCATTGGTATTTGCAATCTCATACTCAGAAGAGCCTTCATCTGATAAGGAGATAAACAAATTTAAAATCACTTTACCTTCCTTGACTGCAAATATTCCTTGTAAGCCTTTGGGGGCACCTAAGGCATGATTTGATCATGGATTTTTGTGTTTAATTGAGTTATTTACTTCAAGATTTTGTAGTGAGTTCTCAAAGATTGTGTGAAGAGTGTAACCTGGGCTTCCATTTGTGCCTCTTCTAGTTGAAAGAACAGCCTGATTACTTTAGGCATTTCATTTGATGGTTGTTCATGTATTGTACAGATTGTCAAAGATCTTATCTATCCTAGTTTGTCTTATCAATATCCTACCAAAAAATCATCCAACATTAAAGATCCTATCCCAGATTTACATATGTATACCCACAGAAGATCAAAATATATTTGTAAAAGTATGCATAACAGATCAAGATTTCCAATGTCTCTAGTAACCTTTGCCTTGTTTTGAGAACATACCCATGTTTTGAGAAGTGACAACTTGTGAGAGTTCAGATCTGGGGTGTTGATCATGTTTTCATCAAGGTCTCCATCATAGAATTTCAAGCAAAGAGAAGGGCATATTCATTTCCTTCACCATTACAAGGTTACAAAATAGGTCCTCTTACCTTGGTTGTAAGGCACAACCTAAAACAGCTAGGACAAGATCAAGTCCTATTGGATTGCTATCCATTTCTCCACAAACTTGAGTGCTAGCTAGACCATATCCCTGGCTGCCAATGACATACAACATGGTTTAATTTGTCCTTAAGCTCCATGACATAATTATGGTGCTACTCAGATTGAAAAGGAGAAAAAAATTGGATACTAACACGAGTGACACCAATTGCTGCCAGGGAATTCTTGGAATTTCTTGGTGTTTTTGAGGTGTTTTGAGGTGTTTTAGCATTCTTGTATATTTAGTTCATACACTTTGGTTGCATAGTGATTGATTAATCTAAGAAGAAGAAGGTCTGATTTATAAGTCTCTGTAAAAAAATTTAGTGCTAAGATACATTTGACAGATTATTTTAGTGCATTCTTGCACAAGTGAGGTGAAATTCCTTAGTGGCGAATCCATGCTGATGTGAATTTAGAAATACTAGTGTCTTGAGATTTCTGTCATTTATTTTTGTGTTGTTGATCTCTGCAAAACTAGAGGGAAGAAGATATCTCTTCCTTAAAGACTATGCCAAGAAATTGTTCTCTGATTTAAGAAATTCAGAGTTGGAAGGGAGAAGATTTTGGAAGGTAGTTAAAGGTCAGACATCAGGAAAAGATATAGTCATTGGTGAGAGAAATCAGCCTTTGATAGAGGACTATCACTCTTCTTCAAGTGATTTTGATTCAAGTAATCCTCTCATAAACTTGTTTGCCTCAGCTAGTGAAGGTCCTTCTACTGTACCTGGTAAGTTCCTTCTCCAATCTACACCTCTGTGTTTTAATTCGAGTAAAACTTTCCAAGAAAATCAGCACTTAGAGGATACTAGTCTTTCAATCACATTTTTGAGCCCCAAGGATATTGTACTCCTCACCAGCTTGTTTCACCTCCAAGATCACCCCCACCAAACAATATGGCTTAGCCCAGACCTTTGTTTGTTGTTAACACCTTTTTTCCTATAAATTTTGGAGGAATGGATGGTTACCCAAATGTTGTCCCACAAGATGTCAGAAATACGTTGCCAAAATTCCAAGGTAACAATGTTATTACTGGTGATCAGCATCTCAAACTTTTTGATAATATGATGGAAGATTTTGAGATAGAGTTTGAAGATGTGTATATTAAGTTGTTTATTCATACACTAGAAGAAGATGTTAGGGATTGGTACTAGGCTCTACTTGATAACTCTATTGATTCAGGGACTGAAATGAAAAATGCATTTAGGTTGCAATATGGAGACAGGACTGATCCTAGATTTCTTTTTTCTGAGTTTGAGAATATCAAGAAGAACCCAAATGAATCAGTCCATGACTTCAACACAAGGTTCAACAAAACTTTGAGAAGGTTTCATGTTGTTTTAAGGCCTTGAAATGAATCTTGTTTAATCAAATATACAAATGCATTTGATAAAAAGGTAGCCTACTACCTAAGAGATAAGAACCCAACCAATATAAGACAAGCTTTCACCATGGCACTTCAAATTGAGAACAATATCAAGGTTGTTGGGAAACCTCTCAAGAGAGATGGTGTAAAATTGATAAACCCTGAAAAGCCTCAAGCTAGTGCTTATCCAATTTGTGCACAACCTGGAAATCTCAAGATTGGGATAAGAAGGGGTCCTGACTTCACGTTCTGAAAATGAAATAATAGTCACCCAGGATTATCGAGATGCAATAAGAGGTTTGATGACAAAGGTAAAGGTCCTGTTGGATCTGCAAATAGACAACCCCAAATGTGAAAGTAATTCCTAAATCTACATATGAAGAGAATCACCTAGCATCGAAAGGTGTTTTCTACCCAGTTGATCTCGACTCAGTGAAGAGTTCAGGGTCGAGTACTGTTATCCAATTTTGAACACCGGTGTCAAGATTGGACAAGGGGGTCCTGTCTCGGAAATCATCTCAATAGTCCCAGGAACTCTCACCTTCGGTTAAGAGCTCGACGATGGTCTTGTTAATGTAAAATATAGCTCGTTGAAAATTGACAAATGAAAGAGATCACCTAGTATCGAAAGGCATCTCGGTGGAGATCGACTGCAGTGAAGATCTGAAGGCCAAGTCAGGGAGAGTCAAATGTCAACATTGATAGCCAGGCTTGGAAATCATCTCATTAGAGACTCTCAGTTGCTAAGAGCTCAACCATGGTCTTGTTAATGGAGAATATAGCTCGTTGAAAATTGACCGAGATGATATGAAATGTATGCAGGATATCGGTGGAGATCGATTCAACATCATCTGAAGGCCAAGTTAGGGAGTTTGTAAGTCAACATGATGGAAGGACTTCTATCGACCCAGGAAGATAGTGCTCGAGCAACGACTTGGGAGAATTATCTTGTTTGACCGAGATGATATGAAATTAAGTCAGATATGGGACATTTTAACATCATTGAAGCTCGGGTTTGTAATTACATAATGGTGTTCAGACCTTCCTCGGCCGAGCATTTGGTGCACAGGAAGTTGACATGTTGCAGTATAGTAGAAGCCTTTTTGAGCACTTCCAGCAAGCAAGTCGTCCAACGATGTTTTTATCTGTTCAGCATCGAATGCATCCTCAAATTTGGGATTTTCCTTCAAGATTATTTTTATGAAAATCGATTAAGTGACAGTAAGAGTGTTACTAGCAGACCTGAGGAAATTTATTACAAAGACTCTCTATCGAGATCTTACTTGTTTTACGATGTAACTCATGGAAGCGAATCTCATAGAGGTGGGACTGTTTCATATCAGAATATTCATGAGGCACAATTTGCTTTGCAATTATATGAGCATCTTCAACGAGTCACTAAGTTGGCGAGCATAAAGGATTCTATCGGAATTATCACACCTTACAAGCTACAGCTGAAATGTTTACACCGAGGAAATTAATGTTCTCCTCAAATCTGCTGAGCGGAAACTCGACAGTGAGAAGATTCGGTGAAGCCATCCTGTCCAAAATGAGATATGGCCAAATGATGGATGAAACCCCACACTGCCAAGTCCCAGACATGGGAAATAAGGCAAGCAATGCCAAGTGGGTTTTTGTGGATGGCAAGCCAAGGAAGAAATTCCACGCGGGGCAGATTCGGAGCAGCACCGCCAAGTGGAAATTTTGGGATGGAAAACCATGTTGTTTACTCCGCGTAGGAGGAGAAATTGGATCAGATTGCCAAGTGGAAAAATTATGATGGCTATCTGTCATGAAAACCCCGTGGCCAGTTTGGAGTAGTCCGAGTCTTTGTGCGAGTTACCAGGAAGAATTAAAGTGGCAGTTGCAAATTGGGCATTGAGTAATCTTCCGAGCGATAAGGGAGGATGATGGCGAGATGGTTGAAGATGGGTCGACGTTGGAAACAGTATCCAAGTTTCAGGCTCACAAAAAAGAAACGCCTTCTCATGGAATACCGTAATTGCAACTTACAGAAGAAACAGGTTTCCGAATGCAACAAACAGATGCCCGACCTGATCATTTCACCTTTTCCAACATACTTCTCCTTTCCCATTCAGTTCACCTTTGCCAGCATACTTCTCTGAGCATTCGTTGGTCGCAAGACAAGCTCCCACACACAGTCAGCAGGCATGCGCAGTACAGTAAAAGCCTTTTGAACATGTTTAAACAAGCAGGTTGTCCAACTGTATTGTTATCTGTTCAGTATCGAATGCATGCCTATCCTTTTTCTGAACTCAGATCGAATGACAGCTGCATGAAACAAACATTCACTTCCGTGTACGATGGATTGGAGTCACGCCATTCAAGGCTTCATAAAATTTCCATGAACCAGGAGATGGAGTTTTATTACGTGTAGAATGAAACGATTCATATTGCTCGGCATTTCTTCTCCTAGAAACAAATTGAATGTGAAGGTCAACTCTGAAAATACCTGGTCGGCCATTTTGCATGTTGCATCCTTGTTACTTGTAAATGGTCTCTTTGAGAAACTTTGTGGGCAGTAGGCAATATTTATACCCTTCCATTATGTACGTCCAATCAGGCAATAAAAAGTATTTCCTTTACCAAGTTAAAAGAAACTTGTTTTTAACAAATGGACGATTATACTGCAGTTTCAAGCTAATTTTATCTAGCTTTATTTCTATTAGCTTTGATCCACGACTAAGGAAGAATTCATATGGTTGTTACTGTACATTTTTTCCAAGGTCCTCTTGGCTGCCCCAGTTGTTCAATGTATTTTTTGAAGGGCTTATTTTACGTGTTGCAGATTGTAACATAAAGGATCTTTTTAGTTTCTGAAAAAATGAGTAGATTGTGTAGCTCGCAGCTACCCATTCCATACTAAGATCCCAATAGTGGCATAATTGTTGGTTGGAGCCTAGATTGCAGAGTGCACTGCCAAAATACCGAAGGTCTCTTTGTCCAAGAATCAGTCTTAAGGGTGTCTATCAACATGTTATGGGCATGAACCTGGGTCATCATCATGGCAGCATTAGGTATTTATTGATAATGGCATTTTCTCATCGTTTGGAAGGTACAAATTGTGCTTATTATGGCCAATCTAAAACATTCTTACTGCAAGTGTTATATGATAAGGAAGAACCGTGAGCATTGTGGTAAAACCATTCTTTTTAGAAATGTTGGGTTAAGCTCGACATTCAAGTGAGTTTGAGCCCAGGACCGGGTAAGATCGTTTGCTGGATGTAAAACAGAGCTCAGGTGACTTCAGTTGAAGAGCTCATGGTGTTGTTTCATGGAGTTTGAACGTGGAATGCATGTGAATATGTGGTCCAAAACAAGAAGAAATAACTCTATCTGTCAAGCTAGAGCTATCACAGAGAAATCAATTGATTGAGTGTTGACAGGGCCACATAACGTGATCCCTAACAATTTTCATAGCTCGAAAATCATTTCTAAATGGCACAACATGCAGGAGTGAAATAATTTAAATTCATTGAATTGTTTAACCTCTGTGGGTATAACCAATGTATTATGGATCAAATCCACTAAGTATGATTTAGAGTCAAACTTTTCATATTGTGGAAATGTTGGTACCAAGTTGAGATAAAGAATAAGCTCGTGGGTGTCGAAGTTTAATGTATTTGTAGAGGCTTTCAATTTTGAGCTTAAAGCTTCATGTTCACGATGCATATAGGTGGCTCGGTAATTTAGAATGGCTCGATTTGGAGTTTGAAGCAAGACCGTAGCAGTGGCATTCGTGAGGCGAGTCTTAATTTGCGTCAGGCCAGATTCACAGGATCTACATGCATTTTAGGAAAATGATAAGAATCGAGTTTGATAGCTCACCATTCGAAGGACTCAATGCAAAAGAGCCTGATTGCCAAGACGAGGAAAGAGTTGGTGTGGGGTTCAAAATCAATTGCAACACCGAGTTAGAGGATTTGAAGCTCACCGAGTTGAGATTTGTGCAGACTCTATCCACATGGACCCCCCTCCTCTTCAAGTCAAATGGGTCAACGGGGGGGTCCCGACATTATGTTAATTAAATTAATATTTTTATTTAAATATTTTAATAATAATATTTATTATTATTATTTAAATATTTTATTTAAATATTCTTTTAATTAATTTAGAAGACTAGGTCATCAGGCAATTAATGACCCATGATGGAACCTTCTCAGGTGGTTCAACTAACTGCAATAAATACATCATGGGCCTTCAATTTAGGAATGTAATTATGACCATTTCCTCTTCTTTCTCACATATTCTTCTATAAATGTAAGTTGGAAGCTCATTTCAAAGGGTTCCAACAGTTCAGACAAGTTGGACAGTTAGATATCTCAGGCGAGTGTATACTTTTCAAGAATCCTCTCTCTTCTGCAAGTTGTTCTTGTGTGTTGAGAGAACTTTCAAGCCTCCTCTTCAAGACTGTAATGGCAACTATTGCCTCTTCTGAATGTGTGATGCATTGTGCATGTTATTGAAGCAATAAAAGTGTGTGTTTTGTGACTAATCTTGGTCCTTTCATCCTTCTATGCTTCTCTGTGCCTTTCTTGTACTTGTAGGTACACTGTGCAAGTTTAAGTTTCTATTGCAGGTTCTTAGAGTTATGTGCTTATCGAGTGGTGGAGTATTGCATGCAGTTGAGTTGTGGTGTCTGTTCACCCTTCTTGAGTTCATCCTTCTTCACTGGGAAACTGGTATATTTCTCGGTCTGATAAAGTTTAACAAAGGGAACGCGTGTCTCTTAGTTTGTGGTATCATGTACCCTCTCCAAGTTGCAGTAGGTGAAGTTGACCTGTGGTGCACACACCCTCTTCAAATTAACCCTTCCTGAATCTGAAGACACCCTTTATTTGGTGCATCACCATCCCTAGTATAGTTTCATTTCTGTAAATCTCTTTCCCTAAAACCCCATGAAAATGTTAGCGTAGGATTAGATAATCATTTTTGTTACACTAGGAGTAGTACAGCACTTAGTTTAGGGAGAGGAAGCCGGCCTTCTCCGGAGGTTCACCTCGAGCCCAAGTCCCACAGCTTGAGAGGTGATCCCATGTGTCCCAATCACACCGAACGTCCTATTCACATCCTGGCCATTCAGAGGGTGCAGTGATTTGGCGACAACAGCTAGCAAAGGTGTTGATTTAGAAGATTTTGTGAAGACTTTGGCAGGGGTTGTCAAAGAAATCACATACAAGTTGGCAAGAGTTGAGAAGGGAATTGGGCAGACTTCACAAGGTCAGCCTAGGCAACAAGCACAAGATAGATTTGGCAATCACCATAGGAATGATCAGAGGTTTGATGACAAGGGTAAAGGGCCTGTTGGATCTGCAAATAGACAACCCCAAACACGTGAAAACTTATTGGTTCTTGACCCTTTGACTGTCAGGGTTGCTGTTGTTGATGAAGTTGTTGATATTGATTGGTGTGATATATGTTTTCTTCCTCATCCTCCATGTGAAGTGGACCAACAAGTTGATGAAGCTGAAAATGAGGATGGAACTGATGATGATATTTGCAATATGGGTTGTTCTTCAAGCTCACAAGAAGGAGCAACATCTACTGAAGTGATAAGTGCTAGGTCTGCTGCTACCTTTTAGGATTGCATCAAGTGGGTAAAATTATTTCTCCCCCCTCATGCTCTTGAAGTTGATGTAGTGTAAGCTTTTGAAATTCCTAACAAAGACTTTGAATACTTGAGAGCTTTGATGATTAAGAAGTATGACGGTGGTATCCCTTCAGAGGAGGATAGACAATTGTTGATGAATGTTGTTGTAGCTCAGGAAAAGGACTATAACACTAGAAGTAAAGTTGTTAAGGGAGTTGGGCCTCAAGCCAAAACTAAAACACCCTTTCTCATAAGCATTCCAAAGGATGCTCCTAGGAAAGAAACACTTGCTAAATGTTCTTCTGTCCTAAACAAAAATTGTAGTCCTTCTCGTGCCCAGGCTGCCAAGAATACTTCTCCATCTAATGAACCTTCTTGTCTCCCTTCCAATGATGTCTTACCAAAGAATGTTCCATATGATATAGCCCAAGTATTGATTCAATTCAAAGTGAGTGACCCAATCATTGAGTTGCTTAGAATTCCTGAGCATAAGAAAAGAGCATGTGAGTACTTGGGACTGAAGGAAGAGAATAGGTTACTCCAGGCATAAATGTGAATGTTGTAGAAACTCTACCTCAGATAATTGTTGACTTTGAAACATCCACCAGCAGTGGAGGATCTTGGAGAGAAACCACCTGAGGTATATTTGGGGACATCCTTGGTTGATTCCCAATTGATATGTTGATCCATTCTTTACAACTTTGCTCATAAAGAATAGGCTGCTTCACAATTGTATGTTTGATTCCAGTGCATCATGTAATGTCATGCCTCTAGAAGTCATGAATGAGTTGGATATCAAAGTGACAGTATACCTATGGGAAGTGCACTACCAGGGATTCAAGGGAAGTGTCCAGTTGTTGGTTATGTGAAGGGTTTAGTAGTGTAACTTACAGCTTATCCGGGTAAGAATTCGAAACTGGATGTTGTAGTTATTGACTGCCCTGCCAAATGGGGTATGATTTTGTCAATAAAATGGGCTACAAGTGTTGGTGGTAGTGTTCATATGGACATGTATTTTTCCACAATTCCCATTGAGGGCAGCCTTGTCAAACTCTATGGTGAAAAGAAAATGTTGCACTCTGATTGAAGATCCCAACAATGCTTCCTATGAAGTGTTATTTTTTGATGTAGATGCTAACAATTTCATTGGCTTTGCTGATGGACAAGAACACAAGATGGATGGAGTCAAAGTTCCTTGATATAGGTAGGTTCTCCTTGGACCTTGCTATTTGATGGAGCTTGCTCCAAATTTGGAAATGGTTCTAGTATAGTTCTGCTTTCTCCTAGTTTAGAAGAGTATACTTTTTCCTTCAAACTTAATTTTGAATGAACTAACAATGTTGCTGAGTATGAGGCATTGGTGTTGGGGTTAATAATTGCATGGAAGTATGGAGTGAAATATATTGTTGTGAAAGGAGACTCAGAGCTGGTAGTCAAACAAATAAGAAAATTGTATGCTACAAAAAATCAGCGTATAAAATAGTATAAGCATGCAGTTTGGGATCTAATTGAAATGTTTGATTCCTTTAACATTGTTTACCATGACAGAGGTCTTAATGCTACTGCTGATAAGTTGGCAGTGTTGGGTTCTAGATTTGAAAACTACACCATTTCACCTTATTGTGAATACAACATTGAAGTCCTGACTAGGCTAGTTGTCCCTAATAATGTGAAACATTGGCAAGTCTTTAACAATGATACTCAAGTGCTCAGGTTCTTGCAAAACCAAGGTGAGTTTGTAAATTAGAATATTGATAGGGATCCAATGGTATGCATGACTGAAGGAAGAGAATTTTTTTTTTGGAAAATATATCATCTAATTGAAAACAAACACCATTCCTAGAGGTCTCGTTGCACTTGAGTCAAATTTTAACAATGTTGATTGCATCATAAATAGAAAGATGTATTCTTCAAGGAGTGTGGAAGAGCATAACTTGGGAACAAAGGAAAGACCAAGGAAGATTTGGGTAGGCAGCAATCTCAGTAAAGAGGAAAAATAGTCTTAAGCCCAACTCTTGAAAAAATATCAAGACTGCCTTGCTTGGTCTTATTTAGAGCTGAAAGCATATAAAGAAGATTTATTTCAGCATGAAATCCCTCTTGAAGAAAATTCCAAACCATTCAGACTGAGGCAAAGGCCTATTAATCCACTTCTCTCCATGAAAATGCAAGAAGATTTAAAGAAGTTGAGAGATGGAGGTATTATTCAGCCCACTATATATTCATCTTGGGTTGCAAACCTCGTGCCAAACAGAAAGAAGAATGGAGACATTAGACTTTGTGTGGATTTTAGGAATCTAAATAAAGCCTCCATGAAGGACAACTATCCCTTGCCAAATATGGAAAATATGTTACAACTTGTGATAGGGTCAGAATTGCATTCTACATTGGATGGTTTCTCCAGATATAATCAAGTGGTTATCAAAGAATCAGAAAGATTTAAGACATCATTCACTACTCCTTGGGGGACATATGTTTTTGTTAGGATGTCATTTGGATTGATGAATGTTGGAGCCACTTTTCAAAGAGAAATGGATGTTACTTTTGCTAGTTACATCAATGAGTTCATTGTAGTTTACCAAGATGATGTGACTATATTTTCAAGGCAGCGAGGTGATCATTTGCAGCACTTGGAAAAAATGCTGCTCAGATGTAGGGAGTATGGAATTTCTCTTAATCCAAAGAAGTTTCATTTTGGCGTGCAAAAGGCCAAGCTGCTTGGTCGCATTGTATCAAAATATGGTGTTATGATAGACCCTGAGAGAGTGGAAGCAATCAGCAAAGTACCTATCCCAAGAACCAAGAAAGGCATCCAGTCTTTCTTTGGCCAAATCAAATTTAATTATAAGGATTTGTTTCCAATTTTTCTGAATCTGACTCTTCCAATCACAAACATGTTAAAGAAGGACCAAGTTTTCAAGTGGGAGAAGGCTGCCATTTAAGCTTTTGAAGGAAAAAAGGATGCACTTAAGCATGCACCTGTTTTAGCAGCTCCAAACTATAAGAGGCATTTCCAAATCTTTTCCTTTGCCTCTGAATATACCATTGCTTCTGTTTTGTCTACAAAAGGATGAGAGATGGGGTTGAGAGGCCTATTGCCTTCTTTAGCAAGGCTTTACAAGCTAGCTGAATTTAATTATACAAGTCATGGAAAAACAAGTGTTTTCCTTGGTGAAAGCCAACAAAGAGTTTTCAGGCCTTATACATTGAGCTCAAAAGTTATTGCTTATGTTCCCCACACCATTGATGAAAGACATCTTATTAGAGATGGAGATCTCAAGAAATATATGTAAACGGGTGAACAAATTTACAAGAGTATGATATGGATATCCAAACCACAAAGTTAGTAAGAGGTTTAGGTCTTGCTAAGCTCATGGCTGAGAGCAACTTGCAAAATGTAGAAGTGAGTCAGCTAGAGGAAGAAAGGGGAGATCTTCTTGCAAAATTGATGAGTTCTAAATGGTAAAAAGATGTGATCTTCTACCTCGGAAGCACCTATAACTATCCTAGTCATTTTGAATAAAAATCAGAAAAGATCCCTCAAGCTGGCTTCTCAAAAATATATCATAACAGACCTTGGGTTGGCTTGGAAGAACCCTGAGGGTGTCCTCTTGAAATGCATAACTGAAGATGAAGCTCCCAAGATGGTTGTTGATTTCCATGGGGGAGTTTTTGGAGGACACTTTGTTGGGAGGGTAATAGCACATAAGATTTTGAGAGCTGGTTATTGGTGGCCTACTCTTTTTAAAGATGCAACCCATTTGGTTAGAAAGTGTGATAGTTGTCAATGTTTCTCTGGAAGACTAAAAGCTTCATGATCCCTTCCTTTGCAGCCTGTATCAATTGAATCCCCTTTCAAACAATGAGGAATGGACTTCATTGGTGAGATTTCATACCCTTTCTAGTGTTGGTCTATAAGTGGATTCTTGTAGCCACTTATTATTTTACAAAGTGGGTTGAGGTAATCCCCATCTAAGAAGGCAACACACCAAGTGGTAATTGATTTCTTGTTGAATCATATCATATGCAGATTTGGAGTTCCAGTTAAGATTTTAGTTTATAATTCCATGTGCTTTAAATCCAAACCTGTAATGGAAATGTGCAATGAATATGGGATAAATCTGATTTATTCTTCAAACTACAATCCACCAAGGGAATGGACAAGCAAAGTCTAGTAATAAGAACTTGCTGAAGATCATTAAGAAGAACCTTGGGGCAATGAACAAGAAGAAATGGGGAGAACAATTAAAATTTGCAGTTTGGGCTGATAGGATTAACTCCTAAAAGAGCAACTAGGTAAAATCCCATTTGAATTGGTGTATGGAACTCAGGCTTTGCTTCCCTTACACCTACAATTATCCTCATTTCAGTTTGTCCCAACAGTTGGAAGATCAAGAGCATGGCCCATATGAGTCAAGGATTAATCAGATCATTGAGCTTAGATGAAGAGAGAAGAGCATCCTATCAAAGGCATGTCAGATTTAGAGAGAAATTGAAGAGATTGTTTGATAAGAAGGTCACTCCTAGAGCCTTCAATGTTGGATATTTGGTCTTGTTGTGGGATAGTAGGCATGAAGACAAGGGCAAGCATGGCAAATTTGATGCATTATGGATGGGTCACTATGCCATTGATATTAGACTTGGTTAGCATACCTTTTTTCTCAAAGATTTAGATGGGGAATTTCTTGAATTTCCTGTTAATGGCAGGAATCTGAAGCATTTCTTGGACTAATCCCCAAATTCGAGGTATGCACAACTTGTACAGTGTATAGTGTTTAGTTTTTTCTCTATTTTTTGTGTTTTGTCAGTTTTGTGGTTTGCGTTGTTGTGTGGCAGCCATTTTTGTCGATTTCTCAGCTAGTTTTTAGTGATTTTGGCTCGTGAATCCTTTTCCCAATGGATGTTTTGACACTTGGTCTACGTTCTATCCTTGTGGCACTCACTGGGAGTGCCCATCCCCAAGCAAGAGCCGATTTTGGTCCCATTTTTGAGCTTGCACCTTGTTGCCCTAATTTTATCAAATCTATATTTTCTCAAAAATGTTTTACCCTTTAAATTGATGGTCTGAAATTCTTCCCCTCCAGTTGGATGCTTTAAAATTCTCACAAAATTGTTGTTTTTCCATAATTTGAAGGAATATTCCAAATTTACCCTTTTATGTGCCCTAGTTTTTCCAAATTCATGGGCTATATCATTTTTTCCTTTGCCAGATCATGGAAAAATCGAATTCGATCAATTCATACTTGTTAGTTTTTGAAAATCCAATCCCAAGGTCGAAAATGTTGTAAAATCATGCTTCAGTTGATTCAAGATCAAAAATCTGCCATCCTCGGTGAAAAAATTCAATTCTAGGGCTTCCCTGGAATTTTTTTTACATTTCGACAGTCAGACGGGCGTCATTTTCCCATCAAATTCATCCTCAGAAGGTATTAGCAATGTGGCGGGTTTTCATTGGCTAAGGAAAGGCGGGGAGGCACTCTAACTTTTCATTTTTTGCCTGTTCAAGCAAATGGAGCATTTTCAGGCCCAAGGCTCCATTTTTTCCAAATTGCTTATGTGGCATGTTCTTATTGGCCGAGGAGATACGGGTGGTGGAGAAAAACTTGTGAAATTTTGTGTTTCTTGGCTCAAAAGTTTAAGGGAAAATTATGGCCCAAAAGTCCACAGCCAATCGCAAGAGGACACGTGTCCTAAAAGTTTCAAAATGGAAGTGCGGGTCGTGGGGAGGCTTAGAGTTTTTTGGCTCTAATTTTATAAATTTTCAAAACCAATTTTACCCATGCTCCAATTAGAGGAGGACATGTGGTAGCACAGTGACACAGAGCGGGTTGGCATGCCGACAGAAAGAAAAAGGGATTTTTCCCTTTTTCACAAAAAAGTTAAAGTAAATTTTTTGCCCGAAAGCCTATGGCCAATAACAAGAGGAAACGTGTCCATAATTTTTAAGAGGCGGGTCGACAGGTCCACAAAGGTAAATGGGATTTTTTCCTATTTTTGGCAAAAGGGCTTAAAATTAAACTTTAAGCCGCGGGACCGCGAGTGAATCATCGAACGACACGTGGCAGAGGAGTGGGCCAGCGGAGGCAGGAAGGAAATTTTTCCCTTTTGCCAAAAGGACTCTAAACAAAAATTTGATGCACTGGCGCGCTAGCGAATCACAAGAAGACACATGGCAAAGGAAAAATAGGAGGTGCAGGCGCGCAGGGCAAAAAGTGAAAATTTTCCCAATTTCCAAAAAAGGTCAAAATGCACAAAATTGAAGCATGATTTCAATGTGACCCACCATATGCCACATTTCAGCTCCAAATTTCAATGGTGGAAGGGTGGAGAAAAAATTCAAAATTGTCCATTTTTCCAAAAAATGTGGAAAAGTAAAAATTAAGCCTGAATTTGTTCCCAATCATAGTTTGACACGTAGTACATCAAGGGCAACTATGTATTTTCATTTTTGGTCACCATTTTTACTCCAGACAGCTTGGAATCACAAATTTTACATCAAAATTCATCAAATTTATAGTGATTTTGTGTCGTCTTGGCCTTCCAAGATCACTGGCATCGCTTTCATGGCTTAATTCTTTTATTTGAGATGTTTTCAAAATAATTTTTGCCCCAGCCCGAGAAAACATGTGAAATGAAAAAATCAAAAATTGTAGAGGTAGTTTTAAAAGGTGAAATGATGAGAGGAAGGGTGTTTTCATGCCTCAGTGATGAAAAACGTGCCTCCAGGATGGATAATGATCCAACTATTTTTACTGATTCAATATTTTTGGCACACCTGGCAATATGCGAGTGTTTTTCTATTTGATGTCATTATCATTGAATCATGAAGAATTGTTGTAACAAAATTTATCCCATGGCATATTCTTTTCTTGGGAAAGAAGGCTCCAATGTGGCATGAGGTGTATAATGCATTTTGGAGAAATTGTAAAGGGTTGGGAGTTGAAAATCATAAGCAAATTCTGAGAGAAAGCTCATTTTCTGAGAAATCCACCAAAAAACTAGGTTAATGTCTCATGTGTTGGAAATTCATGTATGTGAGTTCGTTATAAGTGTATAGCCATCACATAGCTCTGAGATTGTTCATGTAACTTTCTCTTGGTATTGAATCTAACCAGTTTTGAATTAAATATGTGTTTTCTTTGGGCAATATGGTCTCTGTTATCATTTCTAAATGCCTGTAAATAGTTTTCTTTGTTCTTGTTGCAATCTTGCATTAAAAGTCTTTAGAAATCACATAGGATCTCCATTTTTGGTTGATAGTTTAGTGGCATTTGCAATCTCATATTTATAAGAACCTTCATCTGATAAGGGGATAAACAAATTTAAAATCACTCTACCTTCCTTGACTACAAACATTTCTTGTAAGCCTTTAGGGGTACCTTAGGCGTGGTTTGATCAAGGATTTTTATGTTTAATTGAGTTATTTACTTCAAGCTTTTGTGGTACATTCTCAAATATTGTGTGAAGAGTTCAACTTGGGCTTCCATTTATTCCTCTTCTGGTTGAAAGAACATCTTGATTAATTTAGGCAATTCATCTGATAGTTGTTTAACTATTGTAGAGATTTTCACAGATCAGATATATTCCAGTTTGTCTTGTCAATCCCCCCAAAAAAATTCATCCAAACGACAAAGATCCTATCATGTAATACCCCTAATTTTCATTTGCATACCCACAGAAGATCAAAATCCATTTGCAAAAGTATGTATAACATATCAGGATTTCCAATGTCTCTAGTAACCTTTTCCTTGTTTTGAGAACATACCCATGTTTTGAGAAGTGACTACTTGTTAGAGTTCAGATCTGGGGTGTTGATCATGTTTTCATCAAGGTCTCCATCATAGAATTTTAAGCAAAGAGATAGACATCTTCATCTCCTTCACCATTAAAAGGTTACAAAATAGGTCCTCTTACCTTGGTTGTAAGGCACAACCTAAAATAGCTAGGACAAGATCAAGTCCTTTTGGAGTGCTATCCATTTCTCCAAAAAACTGAGTGCCAGGTAAACCATATCCCCGGATAACAACGAAATACAACATGGTATAATATGTCTTTAAGCTCCATGACATATCTATGGTATTGCTTAGACTGAGAAGGAGAACATATTTGGATACCAATATAAGGTTTACAAATTCATTTGATGGCACTGGATATTTCATAGTCCTATCATGGGGAGGAACACAAGTTTTATTTGGGGTGACAAAGGCTTTGCTAGATGTATCTTTTTTAGGGGTTTCATTAGGAATCCTGGTAAGAATTGGAATTTTTTGTTTTGCCTGAGGCCCTACCCCTTTGGCAACCTTACTCCTTGTATTGTATTACTTTTCTTGGGTAACTGTTGTATTCATTAACAATTGTCTATCCTCTTCTAAAGGAATTCCTCCATCATATGTTTTAATCATTAATACCCTCAAGTACTGAAAATAATTATTAGGAAACTCAAAATATTATACCATATCAACTTCAAAAGTAGGAGTGAGAGGAAGAAGTAATACCCGCTTAATGCAATCTCAGATATCAGCAATAGTTCTAGCACTTATCAGCTCAATTGAGGTTGCTCCCTACTATGAACTTGTAGAGAAATCCATCATGCATGCATCATCATTTGTCTTATCATCACCAGCTTCCTCAAATTATTTGTCTTCATCACATGGGGAATGGGGCAAGAAACATCTATCACACAACTCCATATCATAGAACTCTTCCACAATAGAAACTCTGATAGCGAAAGGATTAGGCACCAATCTGTTTTCCTGGGGTTGGAGTTATCTATTTCCTGATCCCATGGGTCCTTTACCCCTGTCATCTGATCTATGGTCACCTCTGGGATGATTTCCAAAAATTTCTTGACCTTGTGGCTTGTGCTGACCTTGGGAACATTTTCAAATCCCCTTCTCTACTTTGTCTAGTTTATAGGATATCTCCTTAACAACTTCGGCCAAAGTTTTTATAACCTCTTCTAGATCCACAGACTTAGTCGACTGAGGCTTCTCTAGATGTATGAGCTTGATACGTTACCTCTTATGAGGCTTACCAACTTCCTTGATGTTATTTTAAATCTGAAAAGCTGTGGCGAAGGCCTGACTCAATGTTCATAGGTTCTTGTCCCTTAAATAATAGGTAGCCATTTTGTCAAAAGCATCAGAATATTTTATTGGGCAGGAAATATCACTTGGCCTCAGGATTACAGATAACCCATTTAGAATCTTATTGAACTGAGTATTTAACTCATGAATAGATTCATTAGGATTCTTCTTAATATTTTAAAATTCAGACAAAAGAAACCTAGGATCTGTCTTATCCCCATATTGCAATCTAAAAGTATTTTTCTTTTTTTTCCATGAGTTTATTGAGTTATCTGGAAAATATTTATACCACTCACGTTCATCCTCCTCAAGAGTATGAATAAATAGTTTTATATACACATCCTCAAATTTAATCTCAAAGTATTCCATCATATTGAAAAAAAGTTTTAAATGTTGATCGCCAGTGATAGCATTATTCCCTTGAAATTTAGGCAGTCTATTTCTAACATCTTATGGCACTACATTTGGATATCTAGCCATACCTCTAAAATATATAGGACCAAAAGTATTCACAATAAAAGGATGTCTAGGTGGGGGTTGGGCTATATTTCCTTGAGGGGGTTATCTTACAGGAGAAGCATAATGATGAGGAACAAGGGGTATTTGGAACAAAGGAGTATAATTATCAAAATGAATGTCCTCTAAAAACTCTATTTCATGGAAAACCCTATCATGTTTGGAAAATATCGGTACAGACTGAGAAGCACACTTATCAGACACAAATGAAGGACCCTCTTCAGTTGGAGAATTTAGACTTATATGAAAATTACATGTTTCATAATCACTTGAAGAAGAATGGTAATCCTCAACTATAGGTTCATCACTTTCCACAATGGATAAGTCTTTTCTTGATTCTTTCTCTACAACTATTTTATAGAATATTTTTCCTTCTGAATTTGTCTTTTCCAGGTCTAGAAATAAGTTTCTGGTAGGGTCTTTAGTGAAAATTATCTTCTTCCTTCAAGATTTGCAAATATTAGTGACATGTTTCACTTAATACAAGTTAAGGGACTGGTATTTATCAAAATTTAAATCCACACGGAGTCACCACTAATGATTCTCACCTTAGCTGTGTAAATGCACTATAAATGACTTGTCAAATATCTATCAACAATTAAATCCTAAAAATATTAGCAAATCTAACCTTCCTCTACCATTATTTATCACTGGCGATATAAATTTAGTGTAATAACCACTAGAAACTAGAAATATTGCACACAAAACTTGTAACTTTGTACTATTCTTACAAATCTCAACACTAGATGACGTTTAAACAATGTATTTTCACTTAGATCATGTAAGAAACATTACCAGGGTCATTATGTATACACCTTTATTCAAATAGTCCCCAACAATGGCGTCATTTAGGTATTGGTATCCAAATTGATTCTCCCTTGGAAGTCAAGCAACATCATAGATTTAGCAAGACACTGAGAGATAGACAGATCATATTACAAGTCATTTTGTAGCCGGGGCAGAGATTCAGCTGGCTCTTTATCACTCGAGCATAAGAGAAACGGATAACACCTTCATTAAGGATTTGATCTATCCTCACTACTTTAGCTCATGCCTTTTGACCAGGGTGAGAGGAACCATTTTTTAACCTCTATTGGTGAAGGACAAGAAGATACCCTTCTATTGGTGCTCAATTTGGTCTCGCCCTGTTTGTCTTTAAAGTTATTCAATTATTTGGTTTTGTCGTCTTCTCTATCTCCCCGTATTGATGCATAAAAACTCTGTCCTCCATTTCGTTGTCATTATCATTCCCTTTCTTAGTCGAGGATCATTTAAAACTCTAGAATTTTTTTTTCATTCCTCTATCCATGTGAAAGAATTTGTAACTTGGGTGAAAACTTGGGTTTTTCCTTAACTTGTTTTTTCCACAATCACATTTTGTTGTCCCTATCATTTTTGTCCCAAATATCTGTGCAAACGTGATTGGATGTAGCTCAAAAGATCATATTTGGGCCTTATAACATTTCAAAATTCTTTGTCCTTGAAGAAGGATTCATTTCTAGGTGCAAATGCTGATTTTCATGCATTTTATGGTTTAACGGGCGTATTTTTCGTGGTTAAATTCATATCTCAGCATCTATGGAAATGTGGACCTTTCTTGTTAGATGCAGCTCGACAAGGCAATTTGAAAATATAAGGCCTGTTTTAGACTCAAAACTTGTCCATGTAGAGGGTCGGTGCTCATATGAAAATTCACCTTTTTCTTTGACCTTAGAGTTATGTCGGGGAGACACGTGGAGGTTCCGCTGCCTTGCCTAGACTTAGACAAATTCATCATGTAGCCGGTAAGGTTTTGATGGACCATGGACACATGGAGAGTCGACGCTCATTTGAGGGTCCACCTCATGGTCCCACCTTAACGAGTGTTACAGGGAGACGTGTGGAGGCTTCCGCTAGCTCCACTCTATACTTAAAATTTTAAAAGTAATTTTGAAAGGCTTGGGACACGTGGAAGGACCGTGTTTGTTTAGGGACCAGCTCCTAATTTTTATTTTTATTTGAAGAAGTGTCAAGAGGACACTTGGAGGCTTCTACTCACTCTGCCCTTGCTTGGACTTTTCAATAGCCAAGGAAAAATGTCTCGAACCCTACACACATGGTGCCTTCCACTGATCCTTCAGCTTTTTTAAACAACTCTACCAGACTAAGACATGTGGTGAGCTCGTGCTTGTTTGGGGTCTCTTCTTTTGGAGACTAACTCAATATGTGCCATTAAGACATGTGGAGGCTTCTAGTGGCTCATTTTTTACTGAGACTTTTTCAAAGGCCAAAAGGAATCTTTCTTGAGCCCAAGACATGTGGAAGGCCCGTGCTTGTTTGGAAATTTGCCCCTGTACTTTTACTTTTTATTTGTACTAAGGAAACACGTGGACGGCTATAATATAAAGTAAAGAAGGGGAAGAATAATTGGTTGTTGTGCATTTCACCTATTTTCTACCATTTTTTCTCCAAGACTCCTACAGATGTGAATACGCACTGTTTTTCATTGTTTTTTGATGAAATTGCTTTTCGTTTTTATCTTGAAAGTGCCATTGAGTGGATTCAAAAATTAATTTGTGTGTCTAAGGATTGTTAAGGTCGATATTTTGAAGATGGAATCACTCAGACACTTGTAAAAATGAGAATTACTAGAGAAGATGGATGCAAGGTAGAGTTATAGAGGAAAAAGAGGGAAAATGATGAAATGATGAAGGTTACAGGTACAAAGGATGGAAAAGGTGTTACCTCGAGAGTGAAAAGGATTTCCTGTCAGACCCATTTATGCAGAGCCTCTGGAAAATGATTAAAAAGGGGATTTATCGCATGAAAAAATCATAATGATTAGAAGTACTACCAAAAAGTTGTGGCATGACATTGTAGTCATTAGTTGAGGGCCCAAGAAATGTGATCAACTCATATTTGGTCCACTTAGCAGCTTTCAGATCTAAATTTTTTATACATCACTTTCTGAGGAAAATTGGTAGCAAACAAAGATCCCTAGAATATTCTTCTTTTTTGGGGGAGAAATTTGGGATGAGTGAGTGAGTGAAATGTATAAATGTAATAAGAATACTCTTGCAAAGGGAGGGGGGTTGAAATATTAAGAGAAAATTTGAGAAAATCCGTCTTCCTAAGAGACCAATCCGACATAACATGTTGATTTATTCTGTGTTAGATTTTCTATCATGTCAAGTTGGTTGCAAATGTATAGCGATTGACGAGCACTAATATTTCTTTGGAAGCTTTCCCCTGTTGATTAATCTAAGAAATTTTAAAATTAATTTGTGTCAATCTTGGAGCAATTAGTGTTTGTTTTGTTTTAGAATGTGTGCAAGTAGTTTTACTTGTTCCTATTGTAATCTTACATTGAAATATTTGTTAAAGCAAAAATGATCTCATCCCTATGACGTTTTAGTTGCATTTGCAATTTCATTTCAAGAACCTTCATCCTATCATTAGATAAAAAAAATTAAAATCATTGCACTGTCATTTGTTGATAAATATTGTTTGTAAGTATTTGGGTGTACCTTAGGCATGATTGATCAAACATGTTGGTGTTTAACTGAGTCTTTTAACTTGAGCCTTCATGTTATATTCTCAAGATTATGTGAAAACGCGTTGATCTGGGCCTCCATTGAAGCACACCTTCTGGTTGCTGGAACATCTTAACTATTATGAATCTTTCTGTTGTTGAGTTGTCCATTATTGTGAAGTTTCTCAAAGATCTCGTAAAATCAAATTTATTTTTCTTAATCTCCCACCAAAATCATTCAAAACCATGAATCCATCCTAAGCTACCCATGTTTTCCCTGTATATCAATAAAGGAACAAAATCTATTTACTAAAATATACAGAACAATAAGGATTTCTTAATGTCTTTAGTAACCTTAGTCTTGTGTTGAAAGTATCTCCATCTTTTAGAAGTGACAACTCTTGAGAGTTAAATTATGGAGTATTGACTATATTTTCCCATGGTTTTCTTCATAAAATTTGTGCAAAAAAAGGATATCTCCATCTCATTCATCAAACGGAGGTTACACTAAGGGTCCTCTCACCCTAGTCAAAAGGCACGACATAAAATGGTGAGGATAGGTCAAATCCTCTTGAAGGTGCTATCCATCTCTCCACAAATCTAAGTGATAAAGGGCCAATTAGATCTCATCCCTGGCTATAAAATCACACACATTATGATCAATTTGTCTCTAAGCTCCATACCAAATCTGTGATGTTGCTTAGTTTTAAAGGGAGAACAAATTTGGATACCAACTCCTTATTTGCATAATTTTCAAGGGAACCTCAAGAAAATATAATCAATATGCCACAATTTAAAACTCATGAGTTTTCACTTCTAAAGAATGGTGATATTTTCCAAGTGGGGTTCATGTTACTAAAGACACTTAAAACCTACTTGCTTCTGTATATTTTGGCAGTAGAATTGGTTCATTTGTGGATACACAACATAAATAGGTGTACTTCAGGTAGGATTCATGGTTATTTGAAATTTTTTGTGGGAGATTAAGCAAGATGAATCTAATTTCATCAAATATTTGATAACCTTTACAACAATTGGATAACTTAACAACAGAAAGTTTCAGAATAGCCAAAATTTTCCTTGAACCAGAAGGTGTGCATCAATGGAGCCCCAATTCTACACAATTTCACACAATCTTTAAGAATTCAACATGAAGCCTCGAGCTAAAGACTCAATTAAACATTAACAACCCCTTGTTCCTCATGCCTAAGATACACTCAAAGGCTTACAGATAATATTTATCAAAAAAATGACAAGAAAGTGATTTTAAATTATTTATCTCATTACTGAAGGCTCTTCTCATAATTAAATTAAAAATTCCACTATACTATCACAGGGATGAGATTTTTTGTGATTTGGAGGGATTTTAACATAATATTGCAACAAGAACATTCAGAAATAAAATCAGACATAATTTTTTCCAAGATTAACAGAGATTAATTCGAGATCTATTAGATTTATCAGCAGGGGAAAGTTTCTTGAATAGTCTCAAAGATTTTCAATGGTTGTACACTCCCAACCATCATGACACGATCAAATCTAAAACACAAAAAATTAACAGGTTTCTTATATGGTCTCTCAGGAAGATGGGATTTCTCAACTTTTCTCATAAGAATTAAACCCCCGACCATTTGCAATAGTATCATCATTGCATTTATATAATTTACTTACTCACTCATCCCAAAATTTCCCCCCCAAAATAAGAATATTTGAGGAATCCTTTACTTATTACTAGTTTGTCTCAGAAAGTGATGTTTAACAAATTTACACCCGAAGCTACCAGGTGGAAAAATCATGAACTGATGACATTTCTCAAACACTCGACCATGAATAGGATGCCATTGCATAGTTTTTTTACAATCCTTCTAATCATTCTTTTATGTGTTCATGTAAAAAATGCCCTTTTTAATTATTTTCACGTAGCTCCATATATCTAGATCTGACAAGCAATACTTTTCACCGAAGAGAATACACCTTGAGAAATGAATGCCCTCGCATGGAAGCCTACATTCATGTGATGTTAGTCTGAGTTTCCTCGTATGGATTATACCACACTCATGCACTGTGAGTCCAAGTCAGCCAGGTGTAAAGAGGAGACAGTGGAAGTCTCCACGTGTTTCCATAGCACAAATTTAAAGATTAAGTTTAGAGGCAGGACCCCAAATGAGCATAGGGTCTCCACGTGCCCTGAGCTGAAGAAATTTATCTTGGCCTTTGAAAAATTCTCAGTACAAAGAGGAGCCAATGGAAGCCTCCACGTGTCTCTTCGGTGATCTTCTAATATGGTGCACAAAACCAGAGACCTTAAACAAGTGCGGGCTCACCACGTGTCCCAAGCCTTATAAAGTTTCTTAAGAAGTTTAAGTATAGAGAGGAGCTAGTGGAATCCTCCACGTGTCTCCTCGGTGCAACTGCTAAGGTAGGACCCAAAGGCAGATCCTCAAATGAGCGTGGGCCCTCAACATGTCCATGGTCTGATAAAGCTACACCGGTCACTTTGAAGAAAAGTCTAAGTATGGGTAGGGCCAGCAGAAACCTCCACGTGTCTCCTTGGCGTAACTTCAAAGGTTAAACATAGAGGACACATTTCAAATGAGGTCTAGCCCTCCACATGGACAAGCTTTGAGTTAAAGTGGTCCTTAGAGTTTCAAATGCCCCGGTGACCCACCTCTCCACTTCTAATTTTTGATTTTGGCCCCAACAGAGTTGCGAATTATTTCATAACTTTTATCCCTCACACAAAAAGGCAAAACACTTCAAAATATTTTGTTAATCCGCCTCTCTGCCTTTGTCTTGAAAAAATACCACATGTCCATCTTCCAGGTCAAAGTATGACTTTTTCCCTACTACTTCATATTTGTTAAATAACCAATTAGATGCTACCTTGGCCATGGGGCCAATTTGGTATTTTTAACAAGTGTGAAAAAAGTGAGAATTTTCACGAAAAAGACCCACTGGGCCACATCCAATAAGAGAGGACCATGTTTCCATGGATGTTGGGACAAAAATTGATAGGGAAAACATGATTGTGAAAAAATAGAAGGCAGGGCAAACCCTAAATTCATGCACAAATTACAAATTATTTCTCATGGACAGAGGAACGGAAAAAAATATCTAGAATCAATGTGATCCTCAACCAAAGGAAAGGCATGAACACGACAACCAAATGAAGGAAGAATCTTTCATGCATCAATATAGGGAGACAAAGAAAACTTCAAACCATGTGAACTGAGACATTTTGAACAAATAGGGTGAGATTAAATTGAGCACCAATAGGTTGTTGTGTGAAATCTGAATTTTGGAAAAATAGTGTCTCCCTATTCTCTCTCTTCCGTATCTTTTTCCCTCTCCTCCCTTAGGTAAGAAATGAAATGAAATAAAATGAATATATGTCTCCAACCCTCTTCTCTTGTGTGAATTATTTCGATTATGTAAATGGAAAACTAAACATGTTAGTTATGTTAGATTTAGGTGGATGTCATGCCAGTGATTTATCATTGACTTCATGCTCACATGGTTTTGAAGGATGTAAGTAAGATGGTGAAACATCGTGGTTGTAATTCATTGAGTATTGTTGTAATTTATGTATGATAATGGAAAAAATATATTTATGTATTGTTATGTTACAATAAAGACTTATTATTAAAATTTGGCAATATGAATGAGATGTTAGTTTAAGGGGTGCTTTGGGAAATTTGCATTTAACTATAGGTGTTCTTTTGATTCAGATTTACATATGGTAAAAAGGGGGTTGGATATATATGTTAAGTGAAATTGTAGAGGATAGTTCAATATTTTGTGAAGTATTGAAAGGTTTATTAGTGAAGTTTTGTAACATTTTTACGATGCTAGTGTTTAACAGAAATGTTCATCTAAACATGGGTGGTATTTTGATCCCAAGTTTTGTATTGTAAAAGTTGGATATATGTGTTAAATGAAATTGAATTTAATAGATTATAGTGCAATAACAGTGTGCAATTGATGATTAAATAATTGGTGTGTTGTGTTTCTTACCTTTAAAATGTAATAAAGAGATTTAAACGAAATCAGTCCACCCTAGTATAAACTTTGTTTATAACTACCCTTCCTGTGTGATTCTTTGTAGCATATAAAACTAAAACCTTAGGATGAACTTAAATTTTTACACTCTATAGCACCTTCTAGTTAAGTAAATGAAAGCCCAAGTTTGAGTTTATTTTCATAGCCCACATGCTTAGCGACATTTTTGTGAACCCGACGGATAGGAACAACATGGTCAAACTTTATTATGGGTATGTGGTTCCCTCCTATGATTGGTAGTCATGTGTGTAGTAAGGATAATGTGTTCTCTTAAGTTATTACTTTGTGGGAAACCAACATTAAACATAGAGTAAAACCCTCTTGGACCAACACTCGTGTTGAGTGGTGAAGATCACCAATTAACCTTGAAAGTCACCTTTAAGAGTTGGAATCATAAATGAACTTGATACCCAATCTCATTTATCATTTGGGTTTTATGACACAATACTAAGAGTTAATTGTGAAACTTAACAACATTTCAATCTATGATTAGTTGTGGGAATGTAACCATAATATGGTGTGCTAGGAGAAAAGTGAAATTTAGATCATGTTCATATAACATGTTTAAACAATCTTGTGGTGAGAAAAGGGACCCACGTTGTATAAACTTTAATGCAAAACTTAATCCTTTAAACAATGGACTACTCCATCTTGCTCTTCCACTCATCCTAGTATGTAATGGATGTATGATGTGAAACTATGATCATGTTCTTAGAGACAAATCCCTTAAGACATGGACTAGTAGTCTCATGAGGATACAAAAGTTGTGTTAAAAAATAGGTTACACAATTAATTACAAAGGGTATATGAACCTAGTTAGGCAAGAATAAAACCTCTTAAGTCATGATCGTAAAATGATATTCAGGAAACCTAATCTAGAAAAAAATAAATAAAGAAGTACGTTGCCATGTTAAGTGCCTTAGAATCCTTAGCTAATTGTGAGAGCATAACAATAATAAAACTATAATTAACACTTGTCCTTGGGAAGTGTAATCGTTCAAGATGTTATTCCACAGGTAAGGTGGAACATGTTCTTCATTGTAATGTGATTAAACCCTCTCGCTATGGATGAAGAACCTATTTCCTATAATACTTATTGTGTACTAACTCAATTATAAAATTATAAATGAATGAAAGAAACTTGACCCTAAATCCTTGAGAAAAGATGCGAACCTTCCCTCCTTTGGGTTCAGACTTGTTCTGTTGCATTAACTGAGGTATGATACAAGATCAAGGTGCATTCACTTGGGAGTGAGTCCTAGGGATAATACCTAGTAGCCTTGTGGGTATGTAATTAGCCCCGTGTGTAAATAAATACCCTATTAACAAATGAACGAATTAAACAAGTAATTGAAATAATGTAGATGATCCTGATTTAATGAGATACTCCGAAAGTTAAATGTTAAACAATATAGAGGAAATCTAGCAAAAAGGAAAAGGGAATGTATGATTCACATATTATGAACCTTTTTAGGACTTAAGTTAAAGATTGAAACATGATTGTAATGAATGTGTAATCCTAAACTATCATGTCGTGGGAAGACCCTATCTATAAGTGCATCCTATAGCTGAATTGCTATGTTGTTCCTTGTCAAAAAAACAAAAAAAATGATCTTGTTGTGTATCACACGAGTTCATGTTACCTATGTGGTCCTTTATTGTTTATGTCAAACATATAATGTTTTGTGCATCGTCCCGAGTGATCTCTTGTACTGTCGTGTATACTACTATGTAAGTCCAAAAAAAAATATTATGTTATTTTTACTGTTGTATTTGTGTGTGTAATATGTGGGTGTTACATTATGCTATTAGTATGTTATGTAATGAAAACATTGTCTTGTAAACCATGAAAATGATGTGACGTTATACCACCATCTTATGTAGTATATGTGCATATAAATCTCTTGTTATGATGTTGAGTAGTAAATCTTTGTTTCCTATAGTTCGTTGTGTTGTGTTATCCTACACAAATCATTTATGGATAATATCAAGGTGTAAGTGAGGGTGAGAAAAAAGTGAACGGTTGATTGTACTTGCTCGAGCCAAGTATGAAATAGGAAGTCAAACTTTATGTAGATTGAAAACTCACTCCCTTTCCTTTAATATATGTGATATTTGCTCAATGGGATGGTCCTAGATCCAAGGATCAAATTTTGGAACTTTTGGGCCGGATTTGTAAGGGCTTCCCATTTGAGTATGAGATGGTGGAATAACTTGGGAGTTGGTCAGGTGTTAAACATTTACTATGATGTTGCAAATGTACTGATAGTGTTTTACTATTTGGTGAGTGTTGTGTGTTATTAATGTGTTATGTGATGAAGTTGTTTGTGAATTGTGGATGTAGTGTGATATTATATCACCCTGTTATATTGTATTTTTACTATCTATATGTTAAATAATAAGCATTTTCTCTTGTGAATTGTGAGCGCATTGTATATGTGCGCATTAATATGTTATGTCACAAATGTGTTCCTTGTAAGTTGTGGATGTAATGCGGTGTTATATTTCACTATTATTTTAATCAATATACTAATAGTTGATATGAATATATATAAATTCATGCCAATTACATATAAGTGGATTCGTGGCTATTTTTCATATTCAAAAAAATTTGCATAAGAATTCACGGTTTACCCTCATAATAATTGTGGGCAAGGGTAATGGATGGCACAGATGAATTTTCTATTCAACTATAGAGACGAATCAAGGATCTGTCTCGGGGTGTGGTGGACAAGGCTATAGAAATTCATGGAAATCGGCATAGTGGACAAAGTTATAGAAAAAAATGGTTGATAAGAAACGAAAAAATAATTGAAAATGTCATAGTTCAATTTGAAATAAATAGGTATAAGAATTCATGGCTCTAACCTCTTCTTATATTAATATAGTAATAGTGGATATGAATTTTTTCCTATTGAGATTGAGGTATGGTGGATAGAGTTATGGAAATTCGTGGAAATAGGTATAGCAAACATAAGTATAACACGAAGTCAATCGGAATCGGGTTTTACGGAGTCGTGTTATAAATCGGCTCAAATTGGTAGGTCATTAGGTGGAACACTAAATCAGGGTGCTTGTCAATGCCTACTTGACAAGGCCTTGGATTTATCTTTCTATTTGCCTTCAAGTATTTCTTTTTCGACCGTTGGTAGAGGTTGCTATGTTTGATCCTAAATTTTTTTATCCTTCTCTCTTTTTGTTCTCTTGTGATGCATTCTTATTGTGATTTAATCTTAGATTCTTTCATTTCATAAATATAAACCCTCACTTAAACATCAAATCAGAGTGCTTCATAAAACACTTATAATTTTCATTACTTATGTCCACCCTCAAGGAAACGATTAAGACTTGCTTGACATACATAATATATTATTAATGTGATTTCTCCATATTAAAATACATGTTAGAAACACTTGAGTGGATAAATAATGGTATTTGTTCCATATCAAAATATGAACTTTTGAAAAAAAGAGTGTATACAATAATTGCATTTGTTCCGTATCAAAATGCATGACAACCAAAAAAAAATCCTAGAGACAATAGGGCAACTAAAAATTCCAATACTAGGAGGGAATTTTTAGAAGCTATGAAAACAAATGCAATTATTTTTTTAGTTGATTATTTATCTGAAAATGTTTTATTGTATTTATGTCTAGGGAAGAATATAAAATACCAGTTTTACAACCAAATTAGGAATTTGTATGCATTTTGAAATATGGTAAATAATTATTTAAGTTATGGAGATTATCGTAAGGGATGAAATCATTGGTTTTTTTTGGTAAACTTGGGTAAACGCATTAAGAAGTATTTTTCAAGGCAATAGTTTAAATTTAATAGGTGTCATCCTTTCGATGTTTTAAAGAAACAATGGTTTAAATTGTCCTTTGCATTTCTTTTGTGTATTTTCCCATTTTTTTGTCACGGTTTTTTTCTTGATAGTTTTAGATGAAGTTCATTGATAAGAAACTAATGTGAATCATTTTTCCTTACATGATAACATGGGAAATGGTGTAAAATTGGTGTATCCATTTAACTTCATCATTACATTGTAAGTTAGAACTTCTAACTCAATTTGAAGTAAAAATGCTCTTTTTGTGTGTAACAAAGTGGCACTAAAAGTGTCTTTTTAGTAAAATGTTGAAACATACCCCTGGGAAGATGTTGGACAGAAACTGAATGAAGCTCATTTTCTCATTCAATAGCCTTAATTTCATATTTTTTAAATAGAATTCTTCTACATGACCCCAACCCAACTGTATATACATGTTCCTTCATATGGAAAAAATGCCATCAACGTGGTTTTCCTTGGGAAAACCTCATGTTTAAGTCGGTAAGGCTTGCGGGTTTTTAGTCATTGACCATAATCTAATTGTATGGGCTTGATTGGTCAAAAGGATCTCTTCCTTATATGCGATCTAGTTCAGGATAAAAATTAATCTAATAAAATTTTAATTGTGGTAAAAGGATATCTCTTTATGTATGATCTAGTTCAGGATAACAATTAATCTAATAAAACCTCGACCGTTGTCAAAAGGATATCTCTTTATCAATGTGAAATTTCTATTGCAGTCACTGATTATTAATCTCCTATCTTAAAAGATTATTTAACTGCCGAAAACTAATTCATAGCTAATATCGAAAAATAACACAACTGCAACTTCACTAATAGAAATACGGAAAGAAATGTGTAACACAATGAACACAATATTTTCAGACAAATTGTCCCTAGAAAAACCCCTAAGGGAAAACAGTTCTACAGATGAGAAATTATATTAACTTCAACAAATTAAGAGATACAAAGATTCCTTTCCTCTTACTGGCAGAACTCTGACAATCTCCCAACTTTTCCCACTGATATTCCCCACTGCTATCCCCAACGCTATCACTGCACCCTTGCTAACACTGCAAGACTGTTTGCTATCATTGCAAACTCACAAACTCATTTGCTAGCACTGCAAATGCTTCTCCAAAACTTGTACTCTCCAAATTCCCAATGACCTCCTTTTATACTACTCTCATTGGAAAACCAACGGACTGAGATCGATTCTCAATCGACAGACTGAGATACATAACAACTTAACAACCATAACAAATTTGGTTGCAAGGTGTCAATAAAGGAAATCAATAATTAGAAAATAATTAATACATTCTCAACAATAAGATAACTATTATCTAATCTTAGCAAATGGACGAACAACTGTCCAAGCTAACAAACTAACATTAATATGCAATTAGGTTCAATGAGAAATATCTAAAAATCTTGTATGGTGTTCGAATAGCTCTCATGCATTTCATCTAAGATCTAGGGCATTCTACTCTTCTCCTTTTAAAAGTTGAAAAAAGGTTGATGATTTTTTCAATCATGCCAGTTTTAGAGACTTTCAGTGAGAGGAGTCCTTGTTTTCCATTTAAAATCCTTTGAATAACAATGGTAGACCCAAGAAGAATTCATATAACTCCACACAATCTCTCAATCATTGTATCTACCATGACTATTCATTTATTGTTAGATAATAGCTAATCTTATTGATGCATATTTTATGCAAGATGAAAAACAGAAAGATTCGTATGAACATTGAAAATTCTTCAAGTTAGTTCCATTCCTTTCTGAGCATAAGTTGATAATGTGTTAGTTTTAATCCTACTCTAAATTTTGAACAAATATATGCAGTTCCACTATAGGAAGAAAATGCCATCATTCCATGCGCCAGATACAACTCGAACACCATAGTAGTAAAAATGGATGAATCTGAAGTCATAGAATATACTGTTCAATATTTTCTTACTCAGTTTTCATTATGTGGTTTCCTTTTAGACCATAATATGTTGTTCTGTGAATCTGACAAAGAATAAAATGGCATCAGTCCATGCTCCACATACAATTTAGACAACATAGTAATAAAATTGTTTGAATTTGAAACCTTAGAAGATATTGTTGAATCATTTCCTACATCATATCCACCTGATGAAATTTGAGAATTTTGATCCATACAAGATATGCTCTATGTAATGAATGTTTAATCTTCCCCTTGACATGGGTTGTATAGTATTTAATCGGCATGTATTTACTACTTACACTATATTTCATAATTAGTCATTTTGAATTGTATGATTCTTGCATCAAGAATTCATCCCCAGCCCATTTTCTCTTTTCCTTACCCATTTTCTTATATGTTGATGTTAATTTACTTTTATTTTATAAACCTTGCTTTATAAGTTGTTAGATGAGATGGTATGGCAGGTGAAACGTCGAAGAATTGTTTTTTAAAAATGAGTAGTGTAGCGGATCTTTTTCTCATCATTCCTCTCAAACTGCTTTGGTGAAATTAATTTTTTTCACTCGTCTTGCATTGGCAAGTGAGAAAGTATAATAGGGAAACAAACACTGCAATCAAGTTTTACATCTTAAATGTACTTTTGATCTCTTTAAAGAGACCCAGACAGAGGGGGATTAAGCCTTAGGAAAACTGGGCAGTTGCCTAGGGCGCCAGTAGTAAGGGGGCGCCTTAATCTAAAAATTTCCTTTTTGTCGGTTAATTTTAGAACTTAACTTTAAAATAATTTTTTTGAAGAATTAATATTAATAACCCATTTATAAATTTTATTGTATAGTAACATAAATTTTATGCATACCCATAAAAAAATTTTGTAATATTTTTGCAAGTAAAACAAAATATCACATATTTATAAGCACATATGATTTTTTTGGGTATTGTTACCTATTCTCTGATGTAACTCTGAATTATGTAGGTGTGTAATTCGTTCTAGAAAAAGGTTAATGTATGTTTTATAATGTTGCTAGTGTATCTAGTAGAGTTGAGTATAATTAAAGGAAAAAAGTATTTAATTTTCTATTCTTAATTTTTGGGGAAAATTTCTATTATTTTGTTATGGAGGAATCTGTAGGGCTAGTCCAAATACAACTCTTCACAAAACTATGGGAGCTACATAAACATTTTTGTTTCTTTGCAAAAAAAATGGTGTTTTATTTCAGGATAGAGTTCTTGTCACCTACTGGATATGGGTAAATCAAACTTGTAAGAAGCCTTGTATAAAATATTGTATTTTTTGCATTCTGAACATCTCCTACAATTATTTTTTTCTATCCACAGAATATTTTTCACCCTTCCATGATAATTTAATAATATATTATTGTTATTATTATTTTATTATGACCATGATGTAAATTTAAAAATACAAAAATATAGACAAATTTTATTTATTTACTTTATGGAAAAAAATATTAAATAAACTTTTGAGGAGGGCGCCCACTCAAACTACTACCTAGGGCGCTCCCAACCTTTAATTCGGCCCTGGACCCAGATAATTACTTCAATGTTTAATCTAAAAATCTATAATGGAACTGCTTACCCTGAGATCCTATAGGGGAATTGTAAAATCGAAAACTCTATAATGGGACCGCAAGCTTTGAAATTATACAGTAGAATTGCAAATTGGTAAGAAATAAACAATGTGGAATTGCATTTGGGAACCACACTCCGGATTGACAGCAAAATGGAAATATAAATTGGAAATGCAAACAAGAACTCTCGACTTAGAAATCATGTTGAACAAGAATTTTTCACTTAAAAAGTTAAAACAAACATTTCAAACATCATTCATCAATGAAATGAGTTTCCATGTTTCTGTTGTGATCTTGCCTTGTATCTTCTTTGCTTTAAAATTGGAGCTCTTCACCCCAGGGAATGGACGGCTATTTGTATTTCATTCACACATTAAATTCTCGTCTTACAGTAATAAATTTGTATAGATAGATAAATTTATTCACTTCATGGATAGTCAATTATCTTTCTCAGTAATATTTATTTACTTATTTATTATCCCTTTAAATACAATATTAATGCATAATCCTTGGATATTTCATCATCATAGCTTTCTTTTGGTTTATTCTTTTACTCTCTCATTTCCTATACACATGTCCCACGGATGTCACCAGTCAGCAATTCATGGGACCACTAGTCAGTGTTTACACACTCACCTCAACCGGGAATCATTATTGAGATAATATCCCATTTTAATCGAAATGAATCAAACTAGGTAATCATTTCATTCATTGAAATTCTCCTATAATATTTACTCCCCTTTCTTTTATCATGTAGCCAAAATTTGGTTTATAATCAAAGCAAAATGGTCGTTATCATCTAAAGGTGAAAGGTTCTATAAATTTCCACATGATGTGCTATCGTCGTCTGACTGGTTACTTAAGAGTACATCAACACGGTCAACTTTCGTTAATATTTTGTAGGCCCTGGACTAGCATTGCCAACTTAGGGATTTATTGTTAATGCCCACATTGAATACACAAAAGGACGGCAAGAGATGAGAACTCGGGGAACCACTAGACAATGTTAATGCACTCTTAATACCTCGACCAGAAAAAATTATTGTGATAACACCCCTTGTTTTGATTACTTTGTCTCAAAGTCATTGTACATAATGAATCTTGTAATCTTTTCATTTAAAGAGATTCTTTAATAATACTTACTTGAATTTCTTCTCAAGCGGCCAAATGTGTTTTGGGATAAGCATAACGTCATCCTTATCATCTAATGGTGGAATGCTTTTAAAATTTCTAACAGCTGCAATTGTCTTCCTATTGGTAGATTACTAGTATAGCAACTCATTCCAGTTTTCCAGTATTTTATAAGGGCTGCACTATCTAGGACTAGGTCTCTTTTACTATTTCCCTTTGAAAGTGTTGATCTTATAAATGTTATCTCAAGAAAATCATTTTGCAACCTAAATTTTATGCTCGCATTTGTGATGGTGTATTGGTATTTCATATCGGATTTTGACTAGTTGTATATTCTTTTTCAGATTTTAAAATGCCTGTTGTCTCTCCTTAAACAAATCTTGAAAATTTCTCACTAGAAAGTCATAAATTATCCTGATTAACCACCATAGAGAGTCATTACTATAAAGGGACATATGTACAGAGTGGGATCCCAGCTTTTGATTGTCCTTTGTTCATTTTTTTGTAATGTTTGTACATATTAAAGGGACCATGCTTCTTCCTTTCCAACAATGTTGGGAAGTACTGGTCTAGTGCTAGATGAATGGTGTTGGTACAAGTTCAAAAATGGTGGGCTTTATCCCATGTGATAAAGTGATGGTATAACGAAGAACTGATAAAAGGAGATGTGCTCTCTTTGGATGGTTGGATTTTTATTTAGGAGAAAAAATCTTTAGATTGAAAATATACAAATCGGAACATGATTCTATAATGCACCTTTGGACTATCAACCAACAAGGATAAGAATGCGGATAGTACTGTATGATACGTTTTGGATATACCAGCTTAGCTGCTAGAGATTAGAGGATCATGTTCAAAATAAGTGCTTTGCATCTACTATTATATTGTTTAGACGTGGTGTAGACCATTTTTTTAGAATAGATCTCAAAAATTTCAGGTTTAGATAGTTTGTTATCAATTCAGTCAATGGCATGAGCGGCTTAGAGATAGCCATTGTTTTCCAATAAATATTTTAACCTGCAAGACTGAAGTGTATCATAGGGAAATTTGTTGCTGAATTATTTGAATGAGCCTTAGGCTTCATCTTTCATCAATCATTTTAAGGTCATTTCATTCCAATCAACTCTAGCTCGACAGGGTGTTAGGCATACTAGTCTGGTAACCACAATAAGAGCCATTTATGCCATTTCTTCATAATAGATCTGGTAAATATTCAGGTTTAGATAATCTGTTATTAATTCATTCAATGGCATGAGCGACATAGAGATAGCCATTTGTTAGAAAAAGAGTAATTTCGCCCCTAGAAAAGCAAAAAGCGGTTTGTCTTTTACATGCTTTTATTTTTGAGTTTAGTTTTAGATGTTCTTAAATTTAACAAAATGTAATAAATAAAATAAATCAAAAGCTTTGTATTACACAAAAGGATGTGCTTTTTAGCTCTATTTTTATGAGTTGAGTGGTTTATTGTTACATGAAGTCATCTATTTATTAGAGGTAATTATAAGTGTTTTGATATATCAAACATATTAGAGAGATTGTATTGAGTTGAAGCTATGGAACTAGAAGAAGAAATATATGCATGGAAGTGCTAATCTGAGTTTGCAATAATCTATTTTATTCGCAATTTTTTATTTTATTTGTGTTAGTTGTTATTTTATGTGCCTAATTTCTACAAATTGGTATCAGAGCATGAATTTTTGCAGCAGGTTTCTAATTGACAACACGTTATGGCTTCTATATCTAGTCTATAGTAATCACAATTTATAGGAAATAATTACGCATAATGGTCATTAACTATGAATGCACTATTCAGATTCTAAGATATGTGGGAAATTGTAGAGAATGGGTGCACAGAGGCTGCAAATGTAGCAACATATAACACACTCTCATAGGCATAACAAGACACTTTGAAGGAATTAACAAAGAAATATGGAAAATCTCTTTTCTTCATTTATCAAGCCATGCATAAAAGCATCCTACCCAGAGTGACAATAGCCAGTGAAACACAAATTACATGGGAGACTCTCCAAGTTATGTACCAAGGTAAAGAGAAAGTAAAAACTGCCAAGCTACAGTTACTTTGTAGATATTTTGAAAATATGTCAATTAAATATTCAAATTCCGTAGAATCGTTCTTTACTTTTGTAGTTGGTTTAGTCAGTCAAATATAATCTCATGGTGAAAATATTGTGGACAGAAGGATTATTGAAAAATTGCTTAGAAGTTTTCTTGCAAAATTTTATCCTTTGCTAGTTGCTATTGAGGAAACTAAGGATCTAAGTCATTTTTCAATTGATGAGTTGCATGCATCACTAATAAATCATTAACAAAGGTTGAATAGATCACATGCAGTTCTAGATCAAGATTTTTCATTAGAGGTATGAGGAAATCGTGAAGAGGAAGAGGAAATTTCAGTCCTAGAGGCAGAGGAAGAAGTTCATTTAGAGGACGTAGAAGTGGTTCATAATACTCAAAGGGGATAGGTCATAGTCAAAAGCACAATCATAATCCTTTTCTAGGTCAGAAACATGATAAATCACATGTGCAGTGTCACTATTGCAAGAAATATGGGCACTATGCTTTTGAATGTAGGAAAAAGTAGTATGATCAAAACAAGCAGGATCAAAATCAAGTTGGAAGCTCTACTCCAAGCTCCATGTTAATTTCATTCACAAATATTGTTAAAGCATTGCCTATTGAGTGTAATCTATCCCAAGAGATTCCTATTGATGTATGGTATTTGGATTATGGTTGTAGTAATCGCATGTCAAGTAACATATATTTATTTTCTAATTTGGATGATTCAGTAAAGATAGACATTACACTTGGGAATAATAATACAGTGACTATAAAAGGAAAAGGAACAATCAACATTCTAACTAAAAAGTGGGAGCAAAAAATTATGCGGAATGTTTATTATGTTGCAGGCTTGAAGCACAATCTTATGAGCATTGGTCAATTAGTACAAAAGGGATAAAAAGTTTACATTGAAGACAACAAATATGTGATCATGTATAAAGCTCCAAGTACATAAGTGATTGCTAAATTTAAGATGACAAGGAACAAAATGTTTCCTTTGAAGATTAAACTAGCCACATCTAGAGATCATACTTCAGATCAGTCTGAAGCTAAGGAGATTGAATCAACTTTTCATTGAATAGATAACTATGAATCGTGGCTATGGAATCTTAGATTTGGTCATTTAAACTTTGGTGGTTTGAATTTATCACATAAAAAAATTATGGTGAAAGGTTTTCCTTTGATTCAAAAACTAGATAGAGTTTTTGAAGGTTGTATTTTGGGAAAAAACACAGAGAGTCCTTCCAGGTTGGAAAAACAGAATAAATAGTGCACCTCTTAAAAATTTTCACTCAAATTTATGTGGACAAATGCAAACAAATTATATTGGAGTTATTTCATATTTTATGACATTTATTGGTGAATATACAAGGAAGACATGGGTGTACTTTTTTAGAGACAAATAATATGATTTTGATATATTTCAGCAGTTAAAGGCTTTAGTAGAAAAGCAAAGTGCGTACTACATCAGAGTTCTGAGGAAAGAAAGAGGAGGTGAGCATGTTTCAAATTCTTTTCTAAATTTTTGAAAATATCAAGGTATACACAAGAAATTTACTTCCAGGTATACACCACAGCAGAATGGTGTGATGAAAGAGAAATAATAGAACCATCATGGAGATGGTGAGAAGTATGATGAAGGAAACACATATTTCAAATGAGTATTGGGAAGAAGCAGTAACAACTGTTTCTTACATCATAAACAGGTCTTTAACAAAAATATTCGAAACATGGTTCCTCAAGAAGCTTGGACTAAAAGGAAACACAATGTTTCTCATTTTAGAATCTTTAGTTGTCTAGCATCACACATATTCCTGATGAGCTAAGGAAGAATATAGACAACGAAGGATAAAAGTGCATATTTGTTGGATATTCAGAGAATACAAAAGCTTACAAGTTGTTCAATCCAAGTATCAGAAAGATCATAATCAACAGAGATGTATAGTTTGTTGAAAATTAGGCATGGGATGGAAGCATTGAGAAAATAGTCAGTTTATCAGCAACTATTTGTCATGTTGATTCGGCAAATGAAATTCTTAAGCAACAAGGTATTGTATCTTCTTCCAATATTGATCATGCACCACAAGTTTTAGTATAAGTTACACCTCCATCTACATCTAGGAGGTCTCCAAGATTTTACTCGTCTTCAACCATGCAATAGACACCAAAAAGAACACCTGAAGCTACTCCTTAAGTACAAAACAGATTGACATCAGATGGCCTTTTGTAGTGGAAAACAAGAAGTCTTAGTGAGATTTATAATGTTGATACAAATAATGTTTTTTTAGTTTTTGAATTGTTTTCTCAAGATGCACATCCAATATACTTAGAAGAGGCTATAAACAATGAAGTTTGGCTCCAAGCCATGGATGATGAGATAGACGCCATAGAGAAGAAACAAACATGAGAATTGGTAGATCTTCTAGAAGGAAATGATGTGATAGGAGTGAAGTGGGTTTATAGAACCAAATATTCTATTGATGGTAAAGTAGGGAAACAAAAATCAAGGTTGGTTTCCAAATTTTGTTAACAGTAATATGGATTAGACTACAATGATACATTTTCACATGTAACACGTTTGGTCATGGTAAGAATGATTTAGCAATTTCAACTCAAAACAAATGGCCTATTTATCATATGGATGTAAAATCACCATTCTTGAATGATTTTCTTTAAGAATAAGTTTATATGAATCAACCAGAAGGTTATGAGATTGAAGTTCATGAAGGGAAGGTATACAAGTTAAAAAAAGTGCTCTATGGTCTTAAGCAAGTACCTAGATTTTGGTATAGTAGGATTGATTCTTATTTGATACAAAATGGTATCAGTAAGAGTAGTAGTGAGTCTACCTTATACATCAAGATAAATGAATAATGTAATTTTTTTATTGTTTGTTTATATGTGGATGATTTAATCATGAATGGAAATCTATATACATATTCATTCAAATCAGCTATGAAGAAAGAATTTGATATGACAGATCTAGGCCTCATGCACTATTTTGTTGGCATAGAAGTTTAAATATCAGAAGCTGGAGTTATTATTTCACAAGAAAAGTATGCTAATGATGTTTTTAAGAGATTTAACATATTGAATTGTAAGAAAACACTAACACCTGTTATAGTAGGTTTGAAGTTAAGGAAAGATGAGAGTGGATCATTTGTAGATCCAACATTGTTCAAAATACTAGTTAGGAAGTCTCATGTATTTGACGGCCACAAGGTTGGATATTATGTATGGTGTGAGCCCCATCTCAAGGTTTATGGAATCTCCAAAACATTCAGATTTCAAAGATGGAAAAATGATTTTGAGGTATCTATGTGGAACTATGAATCATGGAATTTTGTATTCAACATCAGATGAGTTAAAACTCATAGGTTTCACAGATAGTGACAATTCTGGAGGTAGTGTTGATAGAAAGAGCACATCTGGCTATGCTTTTCACTTTGGAACATGTGTAGTTTCATGGGCATTGAAGAATAAGTCCATAGTCACACTATCTTCAGCATAAGCAGAGTGTGTAGTAGCAACAAGAGAAACATGTCTAGTTGTTTCGATGAGAAGAGTGTTGAATGATTTGAGGAAAAATCAAGAGGATGCTACACAAAATTTTTTGTGAAAAAAAATCATCAATAGCATTTTCCAAAAATCATGTTTTTCACAAGAAGAGAAAACACATAGACATGAGGTACCACTTCATCAAGGATTTGGTTAACAATAAGGAAATTTGTCTTGAATTTTTCAGATCCAAAGATCAATTTGCTGATATATTTACAAAAATTTTGGCAACTGAAGTTTTTGAGTATTTGATAACATGTTTGGGATTTTTTGATCTAGAATATGTTAGATTTTGAAGTGCACACTCATCTCTAGAAAAACAAAAGCTTGAAGGTCAAAATTAAGGGGGAGTGTTAGAAAAAGAGTAATTTTTCCCCTAGAAAAGAAAAAATTAGTTTGTCTTTTACATGATTTTATTTTTTATTATAGTTTTATATGTTCTTAAATTTAGGAAAATCTAATAAAGAAAATAAACAAAAAGCTTTGTATTCGACAAAAGAATATGATTTTTATCTCTGTTTTTATGAGTTGAGTGTTTTATTGTTAGATGAAACCATCTATTTATTAGAGGCAATTGTATGTGTTTTTATATATCAAACACACTCAGAGAGATTGTATTTATCCAAAGATCTGGAACCAGGAGAAGAAATATATGCACAAAAGTGTTGATCTGATTTTGCAATAATCTATTTTATATGCAATTCTTTATTTTATTTCTGTTAGTTGTTATTTTTTGTGCCTAATTTCTACACCATTGTTTTCCAATAAATATTTTAACTTGCATGGCTGAAGTCTATCACAGATAAAATTTGTTTAGTGAAGTCTTTGAATAAGGCTTGGGATTTATTTTTCATCAATAATTTGAGGTTTGTTTCATTACAATAAGCTCTGACTCGAGAGGGTGTTAGGAATTCTAGTTTGGTTATTGGTAAGAACAATAAGAGGCCAGTAGCAAATTATTGGAACTAGATTGAATTGAGAATTTATATTATTCTAGAGAGGACAATAAGGCACCACTTCCTTCATATTCTTCTTCATACATAATTTCGTTTAAAATCGTGATGGTGTATTGGGCTTCAGTATCTTGAGTCTTCACTTTTTTTTACCATGAAGCTCTTAAAATATATCTTTATATTCTGAGTTACTTATATAATTGAGTTTATTTATTAATGCTAGAGATATGTAACCTTTGGACATTTTTTTTCCACCACCTTCTCTTTTTTTTACCGTGTTACCATTTTCAAAACAAGATTTGTAACTTTGAAGTTGTTCTTTGTAAGGCATAATCTATAAGATAGTTTCTAATAGGGCCTTTCTCTCATAAGTATGACATGATGTGAGAAAATGATTCAATATGCCAAGGAATTGGTTAAATATTTAGTATTTCATCCTCAATGCACACTCAAATTTTAAACTTTTAGGAGTTCCTTCTAATAATCTTATGCCGCCTTTTTTCTCTTCTTAATGCTATGGATTTCACACTTCATTTAGTGTTTATACAAATTTCTCTCATTTAAGCTTCTTTGAATTTTCTTTATTTGGAATTCAAATATATCGACAAATTTTCTTTGATCAATTCATTTAGTATTATATGTAAAAAGTAGAATTAATGTTTTATCTAGACATACATGTTGGAATCTATCCTTTCACAACCATTTTTCTTATGGTTTACTACTTTCTACTAGCACTATCCCTTTTTATTGGACATGTTGTAGTACAAACACTTAAGGTTACATTCCTTTCCTTTTTTATTATTATCAATGTCACACCGTGTCTACTACAGTTATGGTCAACAGTCTCCCACTTTTATGTATAAATTTTTTTATCCCTTTGAAAGAATTGAAATGTAGATCAATGCAACAATTTTTTCCCCCAGAAAATGTGTACTTATATCTTCTCTAAAGGTTAATGATATTTCAATAGTTTTCTTTGGAATTATTGTAGGTAAAAACTTATGCATTACCTATTCTATGTAATGCCCCATTTTATAGCACTGGAAATCCAACATAATCACCCAAAAGTTATGATAATTTTTGTTTATTTGAACACATGTTAAATTAGTTTTGTGCCTAATAATCCTAACGATGCCATATTAACATCTGCCTAATAGTTCATAACGATTTTATTTAATTAATTTGTTATTTCCCAAAGGAGTACTAAATAAAACTCTTACCAGGGTAATATTTATTTACTCCCTTAATAAATAGAATTCCAATTTATTTAAAATATATCCAAGGAAAAATTAAAACAATTTTTAAAAATAATTTTTGCCATAACTAATAAGGCACTTTATTTTTAAAACTTCGTTAAATTATCCAATTTAAATAATTTCCCCCCATTTAAATAAACACATGTTTCTTAATATCATCCCCACCCGCTTCATAAAATTAAAAAGCTTATTAAAATTCCATAACTTAAAAAGGTGTAGGGTTTGTTTTGGGCCATTGGATTAAACACATCATATCCCTAAATTTTAGGGACTCTCCTACAACCTTAAATCTTATCTTTATGTTTGGTTTTTAATTTCACCTTGCATGTTTTCTATTCGTTTGTGTAGTGAAATTCCAGGGAGATCAAAAAAGGGAGATCAAATCCCTGAATGTCATTAGATCTACATCTTCAAAATAGATGGATCTTCATGGAGGAAGTTAAGCTTAAGATTTTTATTATTATTGTTATCATTTTTGTTTCCCCCCATCACCAAGGTTTTGTTCTCTCTTTTTTTTTGTAATAATGAGACCTCCAAATACATTCTCACACACACACACACACACACACACAAAATTTTATAACCCCCAGGGATGGATCTATAAAATTAAAGACATGTGCAGGGGGTTGAAAGGAAAAGGAGGCAACTGCATTTGATGGGAAGCCCGTGTATAGTATCGAAGAGGGGATTTGAGGGTTTGTCCAGCCACATCCTGTCCCAACCTTGACACCCACCCCATTTCCTCTATTTAACATTGTTAAAAAAGGGAGAAGATGTAACCCCCAACATTTCTTTCTTTATTTTTTTTAATATTATGTTTTTATTTAAACTAAAAAATTAACAATATATATAGACATATTTTTCAAAAACCTTATCCAATAGGGTTTTAATATATTGTACTCTTTCACATCAGGAAAGTGAATAATTTCTCATGTGTTATTTAGCTTCAGGAAAATGAATCAATTGACATCAAAAAGCATAAGGTGCATCAAAGTAACAAATTCAGATTTGAAAAGTACTATTTGGAAGAAGCTAATGACATTCACATAAATCATGACTGAAAAGAAAAAAGAAACAGAAAATGTCACTATGGGATACAAGAGAGGCCAAAAATCCTATTTTTTTTAATTGTTTGATTAAGTGTATAGGTACATGTCATAGAATAAAAAAAATTATATTCTGTATTATGAAGTATATATTGCAATCAGTGCACAAAACTCAAAACATAATAGCTAGTAAAGTCAGTGTTTAAAGATATAATAGAATTAGATTGTATATTTTCATAAGAACATTTGCATTCAGAGGCCCGTTGTACATGGTGAAGAATGTTAATATATAAATTTTTGTATTTTGTTCAAATTAAGAAAAGAATAAGGTTACCAGATAGGACCAAAATGATCTCACATATCACAGTGGATGTGAATTACAAACACTAGTACAAAAACAAATCAAAGATGTTGGAATAAAATAACGAGGTCATTGATAGAAGACAATCAAGAAATGTACGGTTATAGCTCAGTTCAAGCATCACAGTCCTTGGGAGTAACAAAAAATTTGAATAAATACTTCAAATATCATCAAATAATGATGTACAAAAATCAAAGAGCTTCTATTTACTGCAAGCCAAAATATTTTCTATTCCAGTAAAAAAAAATCAACTATTTCAAAATGACATGAGATTTTAAGAAGTATAGAAATTTTCAAGGTTCATATTTCAAGAAAGGACAACATTACTGAATACTCATGATATATCAAAGGGTAAAGAAAAGAGATACATAATTCTAAGATTGAGATCAAATATTGTGGATTACAAACTCTTTTCAAGAACTTGTTTAATTTTTAGCTACAATCCATCTTTTGGAACTCCATATACAAAGAAAATTAAATCTATTTGTATAAGAAACAAACAAATATTTTATACTCCCATTACTTCTAGAGAGTAGAAATATCACAGGTAATGGTCAAATCAAATGATAGTAGAGTTGTAGAGAATCTAAACTGAACATGAAAGAGAAATAATGGAATATATAATGCATTCAAATTTAGGACGAACATTAAATATTGAACAATGAATGTAAAAGCATTATAAAAAAAAAATTAATTATCTTGATAACGACATATAACTATACATAACAAAAGTCCAAGGTTCCAAGAACATCAAATAGATCTATGAAAAAAATAATTGAGAATCAAGCTCCTAAATAAGAAACAGAGAGTTAAAATCACAAATAGAGACTATGAAAATTTTAATCTCAAGCTAATGCAAGTGCCAAAATTGAAGAATCAGTTCAAAAATTCACCATTCAAAAATGGAGTTTCAGAAGATTGCAATTAGAAATGAACGTGTAGTTTATAAAAACAAGGTTTAAGGTTACAGTCTTGCAAGCTCCTAAAACAGATTTTTAGATATACAGAAAGAGTAACATGTTAGAAACCAAAGCTCAAATTCAAATAAAAACTCTAGGTTCAAACCTATTAGGTTGTGGAGCCTGTTTTCATGTGTGAAAGTGTTGAAGACTGTATAGTAATGTATCCTCGAAAAATGCACCCGACATATCGGGAAACGTGCTTTTCTCATATGGGTGATTTTTTTGACCCATAGGTTTATGGGACGGATTTTGCCCATGGTTTTGACACCTACGGTTTTGTAAACTGATTAAGTAGTTGTCTATTTATATGGTCTTATGCATATGATAGATGGACAAGCAAATGTATTGCAGATGTGTTTTGAATTCGGCTGTGAATTCTGTAGAGTTTGTTGAGCATAGCTCCAAACGGATCTAGGTATTGTATTGAGAGAGTGGTGGCTTGTAATAAAATCTGAGCAAGTGATTCTTGGTGGACGTAGCCCAAATTGGGTGAACCACATTAAATATTGTCTCTTTGTGTTGTGTTATTTTATTCTGTAATTTTATTTGAGATTTGTAATAATGTATGCATATTAGTTTCTACTGTTGTGATTCTGTGAGGGATTATTTCACATATTTTATCCCTTATTTCCTAACAATTGGTATCAGAGCCCGGTTTGGTTTGCTGAAGTGTTGAATCGCAGGGAAATTTTTTAGCTTGAGTGGGAGCTATGACAGATGAAGGAAGATCTAGGGTTGATAAATTCAACGGGTAGAATTTCATTCTTTGGAAGATGCAGATGGAAGATTACCTTTATTAGAAGGATCTTTATACTCCATTTTCTGAGAAGGTGAACAAACCCTCAGGTATGACAGATGCGGAATGGGATTTGTTGGATCGGAAGGCACTTGGAACGATCCGACTGAGTCTTGCATCTTCAGTATTATTTAATGTTTCAAAGGAAAAGACTACAAAAGATCTAATGGATGCAACAAGGAAAGTTTGGGTTTATTGTATTAGAAACAAATCTGATGTATTTGACACTTTTGTTAAATGGAAAGCCTTGGTAGAGAATGAAACAGGTCTTAAGCTAAAATGTCTCAGGTCAGATAATGGAGGGGAGTACTGCAGCAATGAATTTGATGATTACTGTTCTAAGAATGGAATCCGTAGGCAAAAGATGGTTCTAGGAACTCCGCAGCAGAGTGGGGTATCAGAAAAGATGAACAGAACAATAATGGAACATGCTAGGAGCATGAGGTTACATGCAGGACTGCCTCTTTCTTTTTGGGCAGAAGCGATGAGCACAGCTGTGTACTTGATAAACAGAGGACCCTCAAGTGCCTTGGATGGAGGCATACCTGAGGAGGCTTGGTTGGTAAGAAAGTTGATTATTCATTTCTTAGAGTCTTTGGATGTGAGGTGTTTGTTCACATAGACAAGGATGATAGGAATAAGCTAGAGGCTAAATCAAAAAAATGTACTTTCATTGGTTATGGTGGTGATGACTTTGGATATAAATGTTGGAGTATTAAGGACAAGAAAATAATTCGATCTAGGGATGTGGTATTTAATGAGAAAGTCATGTATAACCAGCAGTTGCAGGAAAACAGGGAAGAATCCAAGAAATAATATGCAGTGGTAGAGGATCTTCCAGATGGGAAAGTGACACATGAATTAGTTCAGGAACCCCCTCAACATGAACCCCAAACTCCTATATTGAGGAGGTCTTCTAGGGTAAGAAGAGAACCTGAATGTTTTTCTCCTTCTCTTTATTATTTATTACTCATTGATAGTGGAGAACCAGAGAGATTTGATGAAGCAATGCAGGTAGATGCCAGGAAGAAGTGGGAGCAAGCCATGGATGAGGAGCATCAGGCTCTCATGGAGAACCAGACATGGGATTTGGTAAAGCAAACCGAAGGAAAAAGAGCATTACAGAATAAGTGGGTGTTTAGAGTCAAAGAGGAAGAAGGAGGCAAGAAAAGATACAAGACCCGGTTGGTGGTCAAGGGGTTTGCACAGAAAAAAGGTATAGATTTTGATGAGATTTTTTCTCATGTAGTAAAAATATATTCTATCAGAACTGTTCTTGGAATAGTGGCAGCAGAAGACTTGCACGTAGAACAGTTAGATGTAAAAACTACATTTCTCCATGGCGATTTGGAGGAGGAGCTATATATGCAGCAGCCAGAAGGATATGAAGTCAAAGGTAAAGAGGAGATTATGGGCAAACTGAAGAAGAGCTTGTATGGCCTGAAACAAGCTCCACGTCAATGGTATAAGAAATTTGATAGCTTCATGATGGAGCAAGGTTATATCAAATGTCATTCTTACCATTGTGTGTATACACAGAAATTTGAGGATGGAAGTTATATTATCCTGTGTTTGTATGTTGATGACATGCTGGTTATAGGTAAAAACATGCAGGAAATAAAAGTACTCAAGAAGTAGCTAAGTGAATCATTTGTTATGAAGGATTTGGGTGCAGCCAAACAAATCCTTGGTATGAGGATATCTTGGGATAGGAAGGAACGAAAGCCGAATTTATCTCAGGAAGAGTACATTAAGAAGGTCTTGGAGAGGTTTAATATGTAGGATGCTAAACCGGTTGGGACTCCTTTGGCAGGCCATTTCAAGTTATCAAAGGAGCAGTGTCCCAAGACAGAGCAGGAAAGAAACCAGATGTCCAAGGTACCTAACTCATCAGAAGTTGGCAGTTTGATGTATGTTATGGTGTGCACTAGGCCTGATATTGCCCATGCATTGGGAGCTGTGAGTAGATTTATGAGTGATCCAGGTAAAGAGCATTGGCAAGCAATAAAGTGGATCCTTCGATATTTGAGAGGGACCATGGGGACAGTTTTGTGCTACAGTGGATCAAACACCACTTTACGTGGTTATGTAGATTTAGATATGGCTGGAGATGTAGACAGCAAGAGGAGCACAACAGGTTATATTTACACTGTAGGTGGGACAACAGTGAGTTGGATTTCATGACTACAAAAGCTGGTGGCTTTGTCAACCACAGAGGCTGAGTATGTTGCTGGCACAGAGGCAAGCAAAGAGATGATCTGGTTACAACAATTTCTTGAGGAGTTGGGGCATAAGCAGGAGGAATGTAAGCTGCATAGTGATAGTCAGAGTGCTATACACCTAGCTAAGAACTCTTCTTTCCACTCTAGGACAAAGCATATACAGTTAAGGTACCATTTCATCAGGACAGCTTTGGAGGAAGAGAGGTTGAAGTTGGAGAAGATTCATACCAGTCAAAATCCTACAGACATGATGACCAAGGTGGTCACAAGGGAAAAACTAAAGTTGTGTTCAGCTTTGGTTGGTATTCACAGAAACTAGTGAAGGGTTGAGAAGCTTTCTCAGAGGAAAACTAGTCTCCAAGTGGGAGATTGTTAGGTTGTGGAGCCTGTTTTCATGTGTGAAAGTGTTGAAGACTGTATAGTAAGAGTATTGTACACTTTTCATGTATCCTCGCTGGGATTCGGGGCCAGGTTGGGCCCCGAGCAAGGGTCCGGGGGCAGCAGCCCCAGGTAGTAGGGGTTCGGGGGCACAGCCCCCGATTTCTTTTTTTTGGGCGTAAAATTTTTTGGCCTCAAAAAATGCACCCAACATATCAGGAAATGTGCTTTTCTCATATGGGCAAGTTTTTTGACCCATAGTTTTATGGGATGGAATTTTCCCATGGTTTTGATAGCCATGATTTTGTAAAACTGCTTAAGTAGTTGTCTATTTATATGGTCTTATGCATATGATAGATGGACAAGCAAATGTATTGCAGATGTGTTTTGAATTCGGCTGTGAATTATGTAGAGTTTGCTGAGCATAGCTCCAAACGGATCTAGGTATTGTATTGAGAGAGCGGTGGCTTGTAATAAAATCTAAGCAAGTGATTCTTGGTGGACGTAGCCCAAATTGGGTGAGCCACGTTAAATATTGTCTCTTTGTGTTGTGTTATTTTATTCTGCAATTTTATTTGAGATCTGTAATAATTTTTGCATATTATTTTCTACTGTTGTGATTCTGTGAGGGATTATTTCACATATTTTATCCCTTATTTCCTAACAAAACCCTCAAGAGAACAAGTTACAAAGTACAAAAGGAATGATTACCCAACACTTTAACTAAAGATCCTAAGGATATACTTTATAGTGAAATAAACACAAGAACAAGTTATTAAAAACAAACCATACACAGAAAGTGTAATTCATCTATGATGAGACATTTATGGTGAATCAAAGAATATATGCCTTCGAATATAGCATAGCCAAAACAAGCATCAAAGAATCAAGGTACCCTTTTTTAGAATTGTAAACTTCAAAGAAATTTTGTTTAGAACCTAGCTTTATATTCATGAAATTATAATAAAATTAGAAGGATAATATTATACTTTCATGGCTAAAGAATGCATCAAACATTTTATAGAACAAGATGAAAACTCAGGTTGTTCAAAATATGAAAAATGGAGCCATTAAAAACTCAAACCATAGCTTCAAATACAACAATCTTTGAGGCGAGGCTCAATGAATTACCAAAGAGATCAAAAAATTCAAACCTTTGAGTCAAAAATTGTAATGAATGTGTAGAACAAGTTTTCCAACTCAAAATTGCTTGCCATTCAAAGGAATTACAATAAACACAAGATATTTCAAGTTTTAGTATTATGGATCCAATAATAAAAAACTGAGCAAGTAATAGTGGAAAAGAAATAGAAAATATACCGTCACTAAAAATGGTTTAGTCTAAAGATAAGATTTTACACATAAGCTCCCTCAAAATCCTGAAAAGAGAAAAAAAGGTAGAAAAATGAAAAAATATTTGAACCCGAAGCTTCACAGTGACCAAATAGACAAGATTCAAAGTCATAAATATCATAGGTTAGAAAAGTGCATCAATTCAAGCTTCATAAACTCAAAAATTGCGGCTTGATAGAAAATTTGGCATGGCTTCGACTCTTGGGAGAGTAAACTAAATGTACAAGTGACAGGTTGAACCAACCTTTTACTAAACCTAACTCATCTAAGTTAGCGTATCAATGAAAAAGATCATTCACTACATGATTAAATGATGCCAAATGATAACTCCAATCAACCGCCTTGTCAATTATGGGTACAATATTGAAGGCCCATATTATCAGTGCTACATGGATCAATAGACATTACCAAATAACTTAATTCAATGGATCCTAGCTCAGAACAACACATGGATCAATGAAACAAATAAAATGGTAAAGAATCCAACAATCCAAATTTAAAACCACAACTAAGAGTGAACCAACACAAAAAAAATGCAATAGTACACACATCAATAGTTGAGAACCAAGATCATTGACTCCTCTTCAAACTATAGGGGTCTCTAAAGTCAACCAGAGTTCAAGCAAGTGCTACGTGTCAATATCACATGAAATCCTTACACCTAACCATGGTTCGAATATGCCACTGAAAAAAAAATTGGTCAATCAATCATGGGAAGGGGGCCAGCCCCAAATGATTTAATTATCATTACTATGACCTTGTCTAAGGTTTTTTTCTATGTAAAATCAAAGGGGCCAAAACATATATGATGCTACATGTATAATACAAAAGCCGACACCATCATTTGTATATGATAAATGAAAAGATGTTGATTATTATAATCACTTATGTATACCAAAGATCATATCAAAAATAATGAAGTGTAAATGCCATTGAATATGTAGGGGACACAGTTTAACCGATGCAGTGATTAATTAAAGGAGACCAAATCATATGTTTCTAATTTCTATGTCATGTAATCGAAAGATGACCAAGGTAAAAGGAGGGCCTTACCTTAATATGGCCAAATAAACCTCGTACAAGGTGAGATCAAAGCAAACAAAATTTGAGCATGTGGACATGGACAGGTGGTACCCTAAAGTAAATATGAGATATTTTTCTAAATGGTGGAGATTAAAGACATTATTTTTGCACAGTATGTAATTTTTTGCATGCTATCACTAGAGGATAGATCAGAGATAAAGCCAAATTTATCATTGCAAATGGATAATGCATAGGTGTTGTTGGTATCTAAATTGATTCTCCCTTGGACCGCCGAAGCAGCATCACAGATTTAGCAAGACACTCAAAGATGCTCTAATCATATTATGAGGCATTTTGTAGATGGGGAGGAGATTCATATAGCTCTTTTTGACTCGAGCGCTACAGAAATGGATAGAACCATATAAAAGGATTTGATTTATCCTCACTACTTTGGGTCGTGCCTTTTGACCAGGGTGAGAAGACCCTTTTTGTAACCTCTATTAATGAAGGAAATCAAGAGATCCTTCTTTGCACAATTTTTAGGGGAACCTTGAGAAAATATGATCAATACATGCCACAATTTAACTATCGCGAGTTTGTCACTTCTAAAGAATGGGGATATTTTTCTGAGAAAGGTTTCGTTTACTAAAGACACTTAAAACTTGCTTGCTTCTGTGTATTTTTGCAGTAGAATTTGTTCATTTGTGGACACATAGCACAAATAGGGGTATTTTCAGGTAGGATTCATGGGTATTTGAAATTTTTTTGGTGGGGATTAAGCAAGATGAAGTTGATTTCACTAGATCTTTGAGAACCTTTACAACAATTAGAAGACTAACAAACAAAATGCTTTAGAATAGCCAAAATATTCCTTCAACCAGGTGGTGTGCATCACTAGAGCCCGAAATCTACATGTTTTCACACAATCTTCGAGAATTTGACATGAAATCTTGAGCTAAGGACTCAATTAAATAGTAAAGGCCCCTAGTTCCTCACGCCTAAGATACACTAAAAGGCTTACAGACAATCTTTATCAACAAAATGATAGTAAAGTGATTTTAAATTATTTATCTCATTATAGGATGAAGGCTCTTCTCGTAATGAAATTACAAATTCCACTAAGCTATCAAATAGATGATATCCTATGTGATTCAGAGGGATTTTAACACAAGATTACAATAGAAACATCAAAAACATTTGAAAACATTCTCAAATAAAAGCATACAATTTTTTTCCAAAGAGCAACACATTAATTAGAGATCTATGAGATTTATCAGTAGGGGAAAGTTTCTTGAATAGTCTCAGATTTTTTCAATGGCTGTACACACGCAACCATCTTGACTCGATCAAATCTAAAACAAAATAGATTAACAAGTTTCTCAGATGGTCTCTTAGGAAGACGGGCTTTCTCAAATTTTCTCATAGGAATTAAACCACCAACCATTTGCATGACTAAAGCATGATTTTTATAACACTCAATTTACATTCAAGATTTCCCCCCAAGGAAAGAATATTTGAGGAACCTTTGTTTGTTACATGTTCGATCATGATCTCTAGAAAATGATGTTTAACATGTTTGCAAAAAGAATTTTCCAGTTGTTAAAAAAGATGAATCATTGCAAATATCTCCATCATTGTTTTAACTAGAAGTACATTTTCATCCTTCGTGTATGCAACCTCCATCATTTCATCCTTTTCTTATTATTTCCTCTGCAACTTTTCTCCGCATCAAGCTTCTCTGGTAATTCATGTTTTTGCAAGTGCTCGAGACATTCCAAATTGAAAATATCAACCTTTACATTCCTTGAACTCACAAATTAAGCTCTAAATCGATTCAATTGCACTTTACATACAAAAATGACAAGGAATTTCATCAAAAAATGATTAAAAACAATGCGTATTCACATCTACAGGAGTCTTGGAGAAAAAATGGCTACAAAATCAGATGCAATGCACAAAAAACCATTGATTCTTCCCTTTCTCAACTTTAGATTAGAGTCGGCCATGTGGAAAAATATGATTCAAAGCGGGCCTGCGATTACCTTCTGCATTTGATGGAGTTGGGGCTCATTTCTACAATTTTACCCTTTTTAACAAAAAGGAAAAATTTCCAATTTTCCTCCGACAAGCCATTTCCTGATTTTCTATTTTGATGTGGGCCCCAGAGGAGTTGTAGGTTATGTCTTTTCCTCCCTTTCATGTCTTTTTCAAAATGTTCCCTCATTCAAAGAGGTAAAAATTCAAAATGTTCAGCCGACCCGCTTCCCCACTTGTAACTTAGAAAACTGCCACGTGGTCCATCTTTGGGGTCAAAGTAATAGTTTTTTCCCTGCCACTTCATATCTATTGAATAACTAATTAGATGTTATCAAGGCCATGGGGCCAATTTGATATTTGTTACAAATGTGACCAAACTGAAAAATTTCACCAAAAACACTCGTCTGGCCGCAACCAATTAAAAATGAAAACATATATACCTTTGGGGTAAAAAAGAGAAATTCTCTCTGCCTTTATAAATTTGACTGGTCAATCAGAAATCAATGCGGCCGCGGGGCCAACTTGGTCTTTTTGAAAACATACCAAAAAGTTACAAGTTATAAAATAGACCTGACATGCCTCATATAATCAAAAGAGACCACATAGCTGAAGATGCTGAGATATAATTTGATAGGGAAAAACATGCCCGTCAAATAGAAAGATATAGGAGAACTTCACCATTTGCACCCAAAATCAAAATTTTCTTCAAGGAAAAATAATTTTCAAATAATTCATGGCCCAAATGTGATCCACGACCATGGAGAAGGATCTTCATCAATATACAAATGAATAAGACCTTTCACGCACCCATTCAGGGAAATAGAAAAATATGACAAAACTCGCAGATTGAAGAATTTATAGAGCAAACGGGGCGAGATAAAATTGAGCACCAACATCAGCTCTAGCTCAGGGATGGGTACTCCCTACGAGTGCATCAAGAACAATAGAGTAGACCATGTTTCAAATATCCATTGGGAAACGGTGTCAAGAATAAGCTTGCATAACAGAAAGACAATAATCAAAACTCCCAAGACAAACTGAGAAACCAACAAAAATTGGTCACTAGGGAGCAGGACAAATAGAAAAACATGAAATCAGAATGAAACCAAAAGACTATAGACTATACAATGATGTGTACACTGATTCAGAGAACTGTCGACATTAAAATTTTCCTCCGTAATTTTTATTTTATTAATATATGTATTAGGAATAGGATGTTGTTAAATATAATTAGTAGTGGCGTCCAATAGAAGATAACAGTCCCCATCAAGACGGTGCCACCAATAATGTAGAGTATGGTAACAGTCAAAGTACAATAGGAATGTTGTAAAAAAAAATATATTTTTCGTAAGTGGTCCAGTAATGTTAAAATGTCAAAGTTGGGATAAGTAGAGAAGTAGGGTCTATATGATTAGAAATTAGAAATATTATATTTGTAATAAGGACAAAGAGTGATGTCATAAATATTTTATGTATTTTATTTGTGGAAAATTCTAAAAAGGTGGAACCCATGTGAGATGATAAGGATTATCTTATCTTAGAAGATAAGCCTACATGTAAAGGCAAGAGTTTAGGCATGGAATATGATTGGCCGGAAGAGATTTCCTATCCTATCTTAGAGATAAGGTGGATAAGCCTGAATTACTATAAATAAAGAGGCCACACCCCCCTCATTTAGCATAGAGAGAAGTAGTGAGAAATATTGTATGAGTAAGTGTGTAAAGGAAGCCATCATTTTAAAGGTGTGTTAAATAAAGCCATTAAGAGGTGTAATTGTGAAGTTTCTCCCATAGTTATTGTTTGAAGGCAAGTGAAGTTAATAACACTTGAAGAACCTCATGGGTGAGATTGTAACAATTTCATGTTGATATTATAATTTACATTGATATTTCAAATTTATCATTATTCCTTCTTACCATCCTATGGTATTCTTGTGTTATGTTTGTTGTTGTGTTTCCAAATTACATCCACCAAACTAAGATCTTTGCATTAGTTAATAATCATAGCACGAGGAGTTCCTGGTGAATAATTATCATAGTGCTAGATTGGTGATGACAGAACACAATCAAGGAAACTTTTCAAGTGCCTTCCATTCTAGATATGACCATGCTAAGTAGTTCTTATACATCTTTAACAACTAATCATATGATTTTTTCTCTTTCCCATCCAAGTTACTATCTGACCACATTTTTTTCAGACTTATCCTTTGTGCCTAGGTCAAGTTTTTCAACATCTTTTGAGGTTGCATCAAATATTGAAGTCCCAGGAAAATCAATCTACTTAGGATATCTGCATTGATCAATTTGATACTCCTTGAAGACAACATAACTCACACATTTATCAACATCAGTGTCTATGTGTAATACTTCATAAGCAGCATTTTTGGGGTCCTCAATGAGATATAAAATTTTCTTATCACAAGGTAAATTTATAAGGCTTCCCTCAATTGGTATGGTGGCATAATACATATCCATTTGCACACTTCCACCCACACTAGCTGATCCAAAATTACCAAATTCAAAGTTAAGTACTTTCCTGGATATGTTGCCAATTGCATAACTAAACGCTTGACACATCCAACTATTGGCACCTCTCTTTAATCCATGGCAGTAAATTTCCCATAAGCTTTTGTTACTTTGAGATTCAACTCATTCATGACCTCAAGAGGCATTACATTACATGAGTCTCCTGAATCAAATTTGTAGTTATGTACCAACCTATCCTTAATAATCAAAGTAGTAAAAAATGGATCCACATTCAACTGATACTCAACCAGAGAAGTTCCCAAATAAACCTCAGGTGGTTCACCCAATTCCTGCAATGCTTGTGATTTTCCTAATTCTCCAATGGCAAGAGGAACCTCTACTTTGTTTACATTTTTACCCTGGGTGACCTTTTCTTCCTTACGCCCCAAATACTCAAACGCCCTCTTCTTATGCTCAGGGATTCTAATTCAAAAATAGGAAGAGTAATCTTGATCTGACTCAAGATTAAAATTTGGGCTATGTCATAGGGAACATATTCAGGTAAGGTAGTATTGGGAGGAAGGTTTACAATTTTATCTGATGGCATGGGATTTCTCACAGTCTGAGCATGGGGAGGAACACAAGTTTTATTTGGGGTGACAAATCCTTTGCCAGATGCATATTTTTAGTGGTTTCCTTAGGGATACTGGTAAGCACTCAAATTTTTGGTTTGGCCAGAGGCCCTACCCCTTTGACAACCTTACTCATTGTATTTTATTCCTTTTCTTGGGCAACTGTTGCATTCATTAACAACTTCCTATCCTCTGCAAAAGTGGTTCCTCCATCATAATTTTTAGTAATTAATGCCCTTAGGTACTCAAAATAATTATTGTGTAAGTCAAAATCTTGTACCATATCAATTTCAGAAGTATGAGTGGGAGGAAGAGGTAATAACCAATGAATGCAATCCCAGAAATTAGCAGTAGTTTTCGAACTTATTAGTTCAGTTGAGGTCACCTTATTGTGAACTTGTACAAGAATCCATCATGCATGCATAATCATCCATCATATCATCATCAGATTCATCCTCAACTCCCTTTTCAACAAAAAATAGAGAATGTGCCAAGAATAAACTATCACACCACTCAATTTCATTGGCTTCTTCAACAACAACAACTTTTACAGCTAAAGGATCAGGCACCAATCTATTTTCCCAGGGCTGGGGCTGTCTATTTCCTGATCCCATGGGTTATTTACCCTTGTCATTTAATGTGTAATGACCTCTGAGATGATTTGAAAATATTTCTTGACCTTGTGGCCTATGTTGACCTTGGGAACCTTGTCCAATCCCCTTTTCTACTCTGGCCAGTTTATACAATATTTCTTTAATAGCTCCAACCAAAGTTTGTACAACCTCTTCTAAATCCACATACTTAATTGATGGAGGCTTATTTGGATTGATCAACTCGATACCTTCCCTCTTAGGAGGCTTACCAACTCCTTTGATATTGTTTTCAATCTACAAAGCCATGGTGAAGGCCTATTTCACATTTCCTAGGTTTTGTCCCATAAATAATAGGCAACTTTTTTGTCAAAAGCATCAAAATATTTTATTAAACAAGAAACATCACTTGGCCTTAGGGTCACGTGTAGCCTATTCAAGGTATTATTGAACTGAGTATTAAATTCATGAACAGATTCATTAGGATTCTTCTTAATATTTTCAAATTCAGACAAAAGAGACATGGGATCTGTCTTATCCCCATATTATAATCTAAAATAATTTTTCATTTCTATCCATGAATCAATGGAGTTATCTGGAAAAGGCTTATACCAGTCATGTGCATCGTACTCTAGCATATGAATAAACAATTTTATGTACACATCCTCAAATTTGATCTCAAAGTATTCGATCATATTGACAAAAAGTCTTTTAAATGTTGATCACCAGTAATAGTATTACAAAAAACAGAGGTCTTTTCCTTGAAATTTAGGCAGTCTATTTCTAAGATCTTGTGGCACTGCATTTGGATATCCATCCATACCTCTAAAAATCTATTGAACCAAAACTGTTCATAAAAAACAGAGGTCTTTATGGGGGCTGGGCCATATTGTTTTGGGGAGGTGAAACAAAATGATGAGGGACAAGGGGTCTTTAATGAAGAAATATCTTCTTCCTTCCATATTTTCAAATATTAGTGATAGATATAACTTAATACAGGCTAAGGCACTAGTATTTATCAAAATTTAAATCAACATGGAGTCACCACTAAGGATTTTCACCTTAGTTGTGAAAATGCACTATAAATGACATGTCAAATATCTATTAACACTTAATTCCTATAAATCCTATCAGATCTGACCTTCCTCTACTAGTATTTATCACTGATGATATTAATTTAGTGCAAAAACCAACATAAACTTGAAATATTGCATGTAGAATTTGTAACTTCAAAAATCTTACAGATCTCAAAAAAGGATGAAATTTAAATAACATATTTGCATTAAGAGCATGTAAGAAACATTACCAGGGCCAAATATAAGAATGCATTTGAAAATTCCCCGGAAACGACACCAATCTAGGTGTTTTTGCCACACAAATAGGTCCCGATGTTCAAATAATCCTCGACAACAGCACCAAAATGGTGTTAGTATCCAAATTGATTTTCCCTTGAAAGCTGAGAAGCATCACAGATTTAGCAATACACTCATATATAGACTAATCATATTATGATTCATTTTTTAGCTGGGGAGGAGATTCTTCTCGCTCTTTGTCACTCGGGCACTGGAGAAATTGATAGCACCATATAAAAGGATTTGATCTATCCTCTCTACTTTGGGTCATGCCTTTCGACCAAGGTGAGAGGACCTGTTTTGTAACCTCTCTTGGTGACGGAAATGAAGAGATCCTTCTTTACACAATTTTCACCAGAACCTTGAGAAAATATGATCAATACGCCACAATTTAACTCTCATGAGTTGTCAGTTATAAAGTGTAGTGCCCGTTATCCTTTGATACCTTGTGATATTGATCCTGATACTACTAACTATAGTATAGACATTGTTATAGTTTAATTTAGCATGATATTAGATGTTAGATCCATGTTTATTATGGAATTTGATTCATATATGGTGCATGATGATTATTAGAGACATTTTAGATATTGATGTTGATATATTGTTTCACATGGTTACATTATAGATGTTGTTTGAACTAGTGGTATTTGAATATTTTGAGTAGACCTAGAAAATTAGAATTGAATTAAAATTTGTAATAATATAGTTGTGGATGAAATTGTAAGTGATATTACTTATTGTCTTGATGTTTTTTGTGATTCACATACATATCGATTATCTAGAAATTATATTTATATTCATTTGGATGTTCTAATATGGCCACGAGGCCGAAGGGGGTATTTGTTTTTGCAGGTTAAAAATATCACAAAAAACATCGTGGGATTGGAAACCAACCACATTAGAATTCTCGATTAATTCAACAAGGTCACCATGGAAACTTGTATTTATTTGTGTGTTTGATTGTGTTAGAGATTCCCATGGGGGAAATCACCTTTAAATGTGACCAAGGGTTATGTATATTTATTTATTTGGTTCATTTTTATTGATATTTGTATGTGTTTATTAAGTGATGTGTTTACCCCTTTTATTTAAATAAATTGTGGTATATAATGTGAGTAATCATGTTGTTAAAATAAATTAATCAAATTGGGTCATAAGAAAGTAATTATTGGAGTGGTTGACTCTTGTATTAAATGTTGCAAGATATGTGTAAGCGATGTGTAAGAGATATGTAAGTAAAATTTGGAGTATGTAACAATTCATCTTCTTTGGATTTCGAAATTTTCCTTGGAGACTGATTTTGGAGGCTTGTGGGACAAGTTAAACTTATCCCATACCTCTAAAATTTACATACCAACCATACCTAGGGTTGGAGAGTTTAAATCTAGCCTTCATTATGCTTTTTTTAAAAAGTCAAGTTGCATGCTTTAATTGCACTTCTTGCTTGAAATTAATTTCATTCATTTGGAGTATGGGGTTGATTTGAGTGTGTAAGTAAAATTGTCATATTATTCACCTACTTATTTAATGTGCCTTGGAGATTGAAGTTAACTCATGAGTTGGAGTTGAGGATGTGTGATGTGGCATCCCACTTGGATCCACCTCATCCTCTTCTCTTCCCTCTCTATATATTGGAATACCTTAGCTTGTTTTCGGGGTTGCTTCACTTTTGCATACTTTATTTGGGGTGAATTCTTTCGTTGTTTGGAGCTCTTGCTTTTGGAGAAAGTTTGTAGACTTTTTATAGGCCTGTGTTTCATTGATCTTGGGTTGTTTTGTATTGGAAAGCTTACTGGTTGGAACTTAGAACAAACCCCATAATGGAGAGGTAAGAGCTTAGCTCTTGAAATGCTCTTCTTTTAATTTTACAAATGTTATTGTTGTGGATGTTTTTGCATGTGTGTGGGCTGTTTGGGTAGATGGCATAGGGATGGTGTACGAGAAGACTATGGGGTATTTCTATGGGAGACATAAGTGTTTTGGGGAGGTATAAGTGTGGATGGAGTTGGGATCCAAGTTCCACCTTAAAAAAGAAATAGCTTGTATTTCTTTACTCATTATGGGGTGACATAAGAGGTTGGGGAGGCATAACGAAATGTGAGGAATAAGGGATACTTAGGGGAGGCATAAGGACATGTAAGGTATCTGAAATGATATATATATATATATATATATATATATATATATATATATATATAATGGTGGTTTGTTCTCAGGTGGTGATACCCATTTCTCCATTGGGAGGCATAAGAAGCATCCCCCATAGTTTCTTTCTCCTTTAGCTTGCATGATGGAGCCTGAGTTTTATTTGCTATGTTTTAATGTGGTTACAAACTACATTTTGTGTTGGACTATGTTTTAATGTATATTTTCTATGTGTGTTTTTGCAATCCAGTTGTTGCCATGATTTGAAACATGTCTTCTATTGAATTATGGTTGGGGCTCACGGTCCAATGAAGAAGGATGGATTTTCCTTTTCATTGGATGTCTTGGTTGGGTAAAGAACATTTCCTTTCCCCCATGTTATGTTGTGATCAAATTGAAATAAAGAACATGGAGGATCTCCATGTTGCTGTTTTAGAACTGAGAAAGAAGACAAATTTCAGAAGTCCTTTGTGAGACTTTTTTTTGTAGCCCTTTTTCCCACTTCAACTGGATTACTTGTAATATTATTTGTATTGGATAGTTATTCTATTTTGGAAATGAAATCCTATGTTTAAATGAGAAAGAGATATGCACTGAAATCTGTACTATGTAAAGAGACGTGAAAGTGCATTTGAATGAAAGGAAAAGAGCAATAGTGGTAATTTGTAATTTTGTATGTGATAAATATAAATAGAAGTTGTATTATTTTCCACAAATGGAGTTACTGTTGTGAAAAATCTATGTTGAAATATGTTGAGGAATTTATGTTGGAAAGAGAGATATACATATGAAGAAGATATATTACTCTGTTTTGTTGAAATGCATGATTTGAAAAATAGAAGATGCATTCTTGTTTTTACATTTTTATTGAAGGAAAGATAACTAGTTAAAACTAGAATGAAATGTAATCAATGTTTTTATAGTACGACAAAAGAAATAGATTAATCTCTTGTTGTGAAATGCATAAACTTCATTTTTATTTCACTTTAAACTTTGTAATTTTTTATCAAAAGATACATAAGAACCCTGTAAAACTATGGAAAACATTTGAAACACTAATACAATCTAATAAATATCAAAACAAGCTCAAACAAACTAAAATACTTATGAAAATTTTATAGAACCTTTCAAATCAGGTTCAGATAAAAACTCGGAATTTTGCTGTCTAAAAAATTTTGTAATTTTGGAATTGCTAATAAATAAAACCTTTTGAACCTTGCAATCCATTCTAAAATATTCCAACTAAAATCCTCCATGCCTATTGGGCATGTTGAGAAAGAGTTAATGGAAAATTTGAACAAAATTTATAAGTTTAGAAAGACCAGTTCACCTTTTAATTGACACAAAAAGGTTTTCTTAAAAATTACCACTCAAACTTTATCAAAATTAAAATCATAAGGTTCTTATGCAAAGAGGACTTCGTGAGATTTCCAAAAATTCTCCATTTTCAAAAAATGGATCTCCCAATCGAAATTTATGACCTTCTAATGTTTTACTTCATCTTGGCTTCAAAATCTAACTATCAAATTTAAATAAAATATTATTAGGCATACCCGTGTCCTAAATATTTTATTTTGTACATTTTTCCTAGAAGCGCATAAAGCATGAAGTTCTTCGCCACTCTGTTGACCTGCAAACCTTCTGATTGGTAAAAATAAGCTAAGTTAAAAAAATAAATTAAATTTGGTAAAAATTTCTAGGTTTTACCCGCTTTCCCATAGGCCTGCAACCAATTGGGTATTTCCACGTGGCTTAACAAGGCTTTGTTAGAGGCAAGGAATTCCTTCTAACCTTGGCACTTGCAAAATTAAAATTTTAGAAATTGTCCTATTTTTCTCCGTTGCCCCACTAACCTACAGCCAATCAATTATTGCCACGTGGCATAACAAGGTGTTGTCGGATACATGATTCTATTTAAACCTTAGCGCTTTAAAAATAAATAGATGTTGCCACACAGATTAACGAGGCGTCGGTGGAGGAGCAGATCCTTTTCTGAATTAACGCTTCAAAAAAAACATTTTTAGGGTAAAATTCTTAAGTTTCCCTGCCAACCCATCGGCCCGCAACCAATGATTTATTGACATGTGGAATCCTTGGGCATTGGTGGAGGCGCGGGTGATTTGTAACCTTAACGCATTTCGGGAAAAAGTCAAATTTTCTAAGTTTTCTCTATTGGCCCGCTTCCATGCTTGGAAAATTGGGACTGACACGTGGCATCTCTATGCATTGGCGGAGGAACGGGTAATTTTAAACCCTTTCACCCTTTCAGAATAATACAAGGAAAAAAGTCAAATTTTCTTCCGGCATCCCACTTATTCACCTAGGCTAGAAATTTTTACATGTGTCCCTTACGGACCTCAAACTTAAATTTCCTCTTGGGGCATGAAGTCTTGCTCAAGGCTCATGGGGGCATGGGTGAAATTTTCTATTTTTTCAAAAAGTGCAAAAATCCAAACTACCTCCCCAACCCCACTGACCCGAATCCCTTTTTGGGAAAATTTTCTTCTCCAGGCTTGCCATTGGGGAAACATTTTCTTCCTAAGGCCCGTCAGCCCATAACTTGAGTTTTATAGGGAGTTAGAAGGTCTTATTTATATCAATGGAAAGGTGAGAAAATTTACTATCTAATGGGAATGTTTTCGTTAATTTTGAGAAAAACTAGGTTGAATATCTTAAGCCTGTCAGGGGGTGGGAGAGTGAGAAATTGCCCTCTTAATCTTAATAACTATTCTAACCCTTAGTTTTTACCCTATAAATTTAATAATTGTTGTAATTGGAAAATCATGAGATAAGATTTTTATTTGGCCTCGAAACCTTTCTTGTGGCAACTGTTATTTTGTAACCTGGTAGCAGTCACTTTTAATCAAAAAAAATTATCCCATACTTGTTTTGACTAATCGTAGGTTGTTCTTGGGTCTCAAGTGGGTTGTTTTAGCAAGTATTACACTTGGTATCAGAGTGTGGGTTCAAGATCTTGGACCCTTGGGAACAATAGAAAACTTGAGACATGAACTTTAACCTAGCACATTTTTGAATCTAGAAAACAACTTTGCATGGAAATTACATATTTTAGTAAATATGGAAAGTGAATAAAAATTTGAAAGATGAACTAACTCTCGCCTTGGTCTATGTAGGAGGTGAAGATGGGATGAGAGGTCTTTTCACATAGACCTAGAGTTACCACCGCTAGATCATGTTGTAGCAACTATCCTACCATAGATTTTACAGACACTTCAAGATGTTAATGCCACTCTAAGCAGATGGACCTTACGAGCACATTCACTCAGACATGATAGGGTGACATCCATTGAGGCTCATGCATCTCCTCGATATTACAAGGAGCAAAGAGGAGATAACTCCCATGAGGAGTCAGTCAGAGCAGATTCACTACAGAGGCGATAGGGAGACCATGTTTTAGGACACAGAGATAGGTCTCAGAGCCCTAAGCTTAGGGATGAGCATGCAGAGAGGCCTAGGGGTTGCTAAACCACCACTGCAGACCATATCAAGGAGATCCTAAAGATACAACTAGCCCATTATTCTGGAGACATAGGTGGATTTCAGGTAGAGGCCTGGTTGGTGAGCTTGAGTGGGTGCTTCAAGCACTACCCTTGCTCTAGCAACATGAAATTTCATGTTGTTATCCATCTTCTAAGGGATGGAGTAGGTGTATAGTGGAGGGAAGAGGAGCAGAAGCTCCATGTTGATTCTAAGACAGTTACCTGGGAGCTCCTTGAGGAGCGGTTCAAGAGAAAATATTTATCTTAGAGGTTTGTACAACAGAGGACTGATGAGTTTCATGACCTCCGACAAGCATCTCTTATAGTGGTTGAGTATAAGAGTAGATTTTTGGATCTACTCCAGTATGTTGATTACATGTAGGATGAGCGGATGCGGATTCACAGGTTCATCGAGGATCTTAATCTGGACATTGGAGGTGCAGTGTGGATCCATTGTCAAAAGACATTGGCTGAGGTCATTGAGAAGGCCTATATAGCATAGGAGACTCGGAGAAAGACCTAGTAAGCTAGAGACTGAGTCTAGAGCTGTATACAGTAGATGCAGGACAACAGATCGAGGGGGTCAGTACCTCCTCGTCATGGTGGATAGGGTTCGACACATTCATCTTTTAGACCATGGCAGTAGTAGCAATAGTCTTTCCCACCATATAGACCTCCACAAATATTTGATGCACATAGGGGTCAGAGTATGGGGCCTCCTCCTAGGGGTCCAATTAGGTCATAGGGATCACCTAGAGCTCATTCAGTAGGAGCTCACCAGTAGAGACCTCAAAATTTGACAACAGGGTCATTAGGGTCCACAACACACCCCTATAGGGCAGCGACTGGAGCTGCTACTTGTGGGAGAGGATTGGGAGGTTGTTTTGGATGTGGTATTACTAGGAAATTTTTGAGAGAATGCCCATAGAACCCTAATAACAAGGGTAAGACACAAATCTCTGAGCCTACTATTGGTGACATGGGTCGTAGTAATAGGATGTACGTAGCAGTTGAGAACCGTCATGCAGAGCATTAGAGTATAATTATTGAGAGTACAAGTAATATTTGTGTTATTCCTACCTCTATTTTGTTTGATTTTGGTTCTTCTAATTCCTTTATTGTACCATCTTTAGTAGAGTGATGCAGGGTGGTGGTAGTTAGGTAGGGTCATAGTTGGGATGTTGAGATGGCTTCAGGATCCAATATATCTATAGACTCCTTAGTTAAGGAGTGTGTAGTGGATTTGGGACCTTTCACCACTACCTCAGATTTTTGTATCCTTCCATTGGACTCTTACGGAGTCATCTTGGGAATGGACTGGTTATCTACACATAGAGCTAGAGTATATTGTTACCAAAAGATCATATCTTGTACAGTTGATCTAGGAGTTGAGGCAGTGATAGTGGGGTTCAAAAGACCTATTTCTATTTGCACCATCTCTACTATGTAACTTAAGTGATGTGTGCAACGAGGTTGTCAGATGTTTTCTATCACAGTTAGTGACCAATCAGAAGATGGTTCTAGTGGACCATTGCTAGATGACCATCCCATTTAAAGAGAGTTTTCTGATGTCTTTCTAGGAGAGCTACTAGGGTTACCACCCCCACAGGAGATATATTTTCATATAGATTTGGTTCCGGGAGTAGAACCTATCTCACAATCGCCTTATCCGATGACTACCCCTAAACTCTACGAGCTCAAGTTATAGCTTGAGGGCCTTTTGGAGAAAGGCCTAATTCATCCTAGTGTATCCCCTTGGGGTGCACCGATGATATTTTTAAAGAAGAAGGATGGATCCTTGCGGTTGTGTATTGATTACTGCTAGTTGAACAAAGTAACGATTAAGAATCATTATCCTCTTCCGCGCATCGATGATTTGTTTGATCATATGAAGGGATCCATAGATTTATCTAAGATATACCTTAAGTCAGGATACCATCAGCTAAGGATTTTAGAGGTGGACATTCATAACACCACCTTCCGTACGACATATGGCCACTATGAGTTCACAGTGGTACCTTTTTTTTTTACGAATGCCCCTGCAGTGTTTATGAGTTTGATGAATGGGGTATTTAGGACATTCTTAGATCACTTCATGATCATCTTCCCTGATGAAATTTTTATTTAATCATGTATGTGTGAGGAACATGACGGGCACCTTCACCACGTTCCTCAGTGTCTTCAGGAGCAGCAACTTTACGGGAACTTGGAGAAGTGTGCATTCTTTCATACAGAGGTGTAGTATTTGGGTCATACCATTTTTGGGGAAGGTATCATCATCGATCATTCCAATATTAGAGTTATCATGGATTGGATAACACCCACTGCTCTGACTGAGGTGTGTAACTTCATGGCATTAGTAGGGTACTACAAGATATTTATTCAGGACTTCTCTCAGATTACGCACCGCATCACTTCTCTTCAGCGGAAAGGGAAGAAGTTTGTTTGGTCAGACAGGGGCGAGAAATTCTTTAAGATATTGAAGGATTGTCTCACTACAACACCTATTCTTGTAGTTCTGGATCCACAGGGTGATATTTTTGTATGCACGGATTCTTCTTTGGAAAAACTTGGAGGTGTTTTGATGCAGGAGAAAAGTGGTGGATTTCGAGTCTCGGAAACTCAAATATTATGAGCTTAATTATCTGAATCATGATCTTGAGCGTGTGGCAGTTGTGCATGCTTTCGTTTGATGGAGGTGTTTTCTTCTTGGTCAAAGATTTACACTCAAGACAGATCAATTGAGTCTTCACCACCTCTTCACGCAGCCCAATATCAATGCTCATTGGCGGCATTCGATGGAGTTTCTTTGTGAGTGTGATATGGAGATAGACCACATGAAAGGGAAGGAGAATGTGGTTATAGATGCTCTTAGCAGATGGAGGCATGTGTCTATGGCCACCTTAGTGAGCACAGATTTGTGGAGCAAGATTCTACAACAGCTTCCTCACGATACCTTCTACATTGCAACCAGAGTAGAGATCGAGTCTCAGAGACCCCTCAAGGGGAAGTTGATTGTTTTTCTTTAGAGGTAGATGGTTTCTTAGAAATAGAGGCCAGATTTATGTTCCCAGAGATGGAGGCTTGAGGCAAGTCATCTTGGCAGAGGTACATAGTGCACCCTATTCAGACCATCTTGAGGTGAAGAAGATGTATGTCACCTTGAGACAATTGTATCATTGGAGAGGACTTTGTAAATACGTGGCTCAGTTTTTGTCACGCTATTTAGAGTTCCAGAAAGTGAAGGCTGAACATTAACATCCATCTAGCCTTCTCTATCCTCATGTTATACCGGAATGGAAGTGGGATACCATTTCCATGGACTTCATTGTTTGGCTACCGATGTTGAGATACCACCACGACGCCATCATGGTCATGGTGGATAAATTGACAAAAGTGGCTCATTTTTCTCCAATAAAGACCACTTATACATCTATTGCAGCGGCACAAGTATATCTTGATGAGATTTTTAGGTTGCATGTGATTCTGTGGAAGATCATTTGTGACCACGATCCTTTGTATACTTCTCATTTTTTGACCACCATGAAGTAATTCCTTGGGACGAGGATTAAATTTAGCACAACATATCACCCTGAGATAGATGGAAAAAATGAGTGGGTGAATCATATTTTAGATGACATGCTTAGGATGTATGTGATGGATCATCAGGCGAGATGGGAGGAGTAGTTGTAATTGGTGGAGTTTGCCTATAATAATAGTTTTCATATTTTTATAGGCATGGATCCTTTCTAGGACTTGTATGGTAGAGAGTGCAGGACACCTCTTCACTAGGAAAAGTTAGAGGACAGGGTTTCCCTTAGACCAGCATTCTTGCAGGACATGGTGTACAGCGGGTGGTTATGATCAGGAAAAGAATTGAGGAGGCACAAGACAGGTAGAAGAAGTACGTCGACCAACATAGGAGTGATCATAGTTTTGATGTAGGCATTAAGGTGTTCCTTCATGTTAGGCCACACAAGATCCCTATCCATTATGGAAAAGTTTCTAAGTTAGCTCCTAGGTTCATGGGTCCTTTTGAGATCTTGGAGTGTATCGTCCCTTTGGCCTATCATCTAGCATTGCACCTAGCTTGTCTCACGTACATGATGTGTTTCATATTTCAATTCTTAGGAGATATGTTATAGATATTTCACATGTGTTAGATTGGACATCATAGTAGGCGCAAGATTAGGGGTAGGTGATGGTGGAGCTCCTTCGCATTATAGATCACAGGACCCCAGGCCTTTGACGAAGAGAGATTGATCAGGTCCGGGTGTAGTGGAAAAAAAATAATGATACTACAACTATATGGTAGGATGCTACCTTGTTACAAGTTTAGTTCCCACATCTATTCCAGTGACTTCTAGGAGGAAGTTGAGCCAAAGGGGAGGGGGATGGAGTGCCCACTTTCCTTGGATACCTTGTGATATGAAGAGATCCTTCTTTACACAATTTTCATGGGAACCTTGAGAAAATATTATCAATACGCCACAATTTAACTCTCATGAGTTGTTAGTTATAAAGTGTAGTGCCCGTTATCCTTTGATACCTTGTGATATTGATCCTGATACTACTAACTATAGTATGGACATTGTTATAGTTTAATTTAACATGATGTTAGATGTTAAATCATGGTTTATTTTGGACTTTGATTCATATATGGTGCATGATGATTATTAGAGACATTTTAGATATTGATGTTGATATATTATTTGACATGGTTACATTATAGATGTTGTTCGAACTTGTGATATTTGGATATTTTGATTAGACCTAGAAAATGAGAATTAAATTAAAAATGGTAATGATATAGTTGTGAATGAAATTGAAAGTGATACTGTTGATTGTCTTCTAGTTTGTTGTGATTCACATATATGTCGATGATCTTTAAATTATATTTATAATCATTTGGGTGTTCTAATATGGCTTGTTATCTCTTGAAACTGCACCATGTAGAGAGATGGTTGTAGGTTTTCTAAACTTGCATAATTGATCTCTCTCTTTCGTAGATATAATGGAAACACCTTAAGTCTGTGGGTATACCTGTTTTGAGGTGAGTCTCCAGCATTAAGTCCAGTTCCTTATGGGTGTATCCTAAATGATTTTTGGGAGTTCGAGGGTAAAAGATGACTATAAAATAAGTAAAACTTAGGTGATACACCAAATTTGTATCAGGACTTTGACTGAGTATATGCACAACTACTTTGGGAAGGATTCTTGATGCATGGACCAATAGTTTTTCTATAGAATGTCTAAGGGAATAACACTTGATTGTATTGAGGGAGAATCAAAACAATACTAATAAGTTAACATGCACATTAAAATTAAGCAAAAGACTGATTTTATAGTAGGGTAAGGTGATTTATTAGGAAATTTGCATTCACAAGATTAATATAAACATACATAAGACTACAAAACAACTTGGAAAGGCAGAAAATACTTCACACAAAGAGGGTGAAACTGACAAAATTTTCATCAGTATTCATATATCAAAAAAGTCCTCTAGTAGTCCTGAAGTCCCCTATGCTTTGCAAAGGCACACAATATATAGCAAAAATAAAGTTCACTCTCTTACTAAAAATAGCCTAAGTCTTGTACTCACCCATGCATCTTATTTTTATCCTTTATTTAATAATAGATAACAGGAAAAATATAGCATGCAATTGCAAATAGGCATTATTAGCCTTACTTACACTACAATCAAACTAAAGTTGATTGTTCTATTTTTAAAGAAACGAAGGGTGAATAATTTGCTAAAAATAAGGTTTCTTGCCAGGAAAGTCTATTTCCATGAACATGCAACTCTGTCTTCTTCTCTATTATATCCTGTTGTGAAGGCATGCAAAATATAACTCCCTGTATGTGAGCAAAAATAATTACAATACTTAGGAATATTTGTAAAAAATAATTCCTCATGCGGGGACCACCTGCTATGTGCACATGTTTTGATATTGATATCTCCTTTGGACATGGCATAGGAATCATAATACATTCAAATGCCCCTTTGATTATTTCAGCTTTGACATCTTATAATATTCACCTTTTCGGTGATCGTGATATATGATTGGGTCGCCCCCTTAAAAAATATTTGAAGCATGCGCTTGGGTTAGACTTGACAGTCATTTGCAATAATTTTTTAGTGGACACGTGGGTTGTCCCCTTCCATGGTGACTTACCCCTTGGTGGCTTGGGCGGAAACATAAACTGTGGTCAGGTTAGTTATAACCCTGATGGTTTATTTTGAAATTTCATGCCTTGTTCTCTGTCATTGATCTTTGTACCCTATTTGATTGCAGACTGTTGATTTTCATACTGTGATTATGGATTTGGTTGGCATTTATTATGGGTGGTGACATCCTAACTGTGGTTAGCATTGATTTATGAAATGATTTGAGGATGTTGATCCTATGTCCTCTATATTTTTAAACCATCGATCTCTGACTATGACTGAGTTTGGGTTAACCGACTTCTTGGGTTTAGGCATTAAAGGGAACTTGAACCTAAAGCATGTTTATTTGGATTTTCAGCTGTATGGGAAAAGCCCTGGTAAATTTTCCTCTCAACGCCATTACTTTTTTCTAGTTTGAGCTTGGATTTCAATGTATTTTAGAGCTCCTTCTCTGTAAAAGATTCTTTGTCATTTCAGTTTCACGGTTTCTGCGCATTTTTTTGAGTGAGGTGGTTAAAGTCTGGGCTACCATTATTGTTTCTTTAAGCTCGGCTCTATCCTTTTATCATTTGTACCATTCATGCCTCCATATATTTTGAAAGTTGAGGTTTCGTTTCTTGGCTGCCATAGTCGTTTATAGGTAATATTTCTTGCATGCGTAAACTTCTGTTTTCTTTTATTCCTTAAATGTATCACTGAACATTTTTGGAAATATTTGTGGGTTCTGTGATTTGTTTCTCTTGATTAACTTATGATTTTGAAGCCTCATGTGGGCCTGTGGACATCTTACTTCATCGTCTGATTGCTCAAAATTTCTGACCATTTGATTGTCTATGGTAAGTTTGTTCTTCGGCCCAACCTGCATTATGAATTATAGATATGTATTTTCTGAGTTCTGGGTATCTTCCATTCCTGGCCATTGCTGAAATGAACTTCAAAAAGACTCTGTGATCATGTGTTTGTTGTTATGAAACTCTGATGTACTTTATACCTTCCTTTGTTTTACTATGATGAACATAGATTATTTTCTTCTTTCTGGATATTTGTACTTTAGCCTCTTCTCTGTATGAGTTCTTTGTGATTTAACTTCCGGGCAATTGCTACCTTGTCATTTGTTGAGAAAATTGTAGAAAGTAGTTACGATTTTCTGCAAATATAGTTATGTACATTTCTTCAAGTCCATTATGAAATCTTTGGCTCATTTGTATTCTGGAGAATCTATCTGTTACAATTCATTGTTTCAGGATCAGCATGATTTTTTGAAATTCTGTAGCACTTTTGAGAATACTTGCTTCAAACTTTCAACATTTTCATCACTTAAACATTGAAATTCTCCATGAGATGAGTGCTTCAAATGCCATTGTTTTCTGAAAATCACATCTACTAAAAGCTTGACTGTAACAATATCCTTGACTTTTCTGAGAATAATGTATATTGTTTTCTGAACCTATGATTAACATATTATTTTTGGAACTCTGTTTACAACTCTTGCATGTTGGATCAATTCAAGAATTGTTGAAAAAATGTAGTTCAATATTCTTTTGTGCTTCAATGCTGTACTTGAGCTTCACCTGTAGCTGTATCTATTATTTCATCAATTGAATTCTATTTTTGTAACTGCAAATCATGAGTTTAATTTGCTATCTAAAGCTATTATTGTATTTTGCAGTCCTATTTGTATCTCAGCATTGTATAATAATCTGATGAGAAACTTATTTCTTCTAATTTGAAATTCCATCTTTCCCCGCAACAACTAAAATTTTTCCTGTACCAACTAGCTTTGAAATTATGAAATTATATATGTTCCTGTAGCAACTAAAAATTCTCCGCAGCAACTGAAATTTTCCTTTTCCCATAGCAACCTATACCTGCACACTTAGGAAAATAGTTAGAAAATAATTAGGCTTTTTGGCCTTTCTTATGTCTGTATTTTCTTCTTTCTTTTCTCTTTCTTCTTTCTAAGTGAATAAAGCATGTATATAGTTATTGTTCAAGTAAAATAATGTCCTGTTAGAAGAAGATTCATATGCACGAAGTAGGATAGTGTATGAATATGAATTGATCCCTGAGCTCGTAACTGATAGTTAATTTTTTTCTTCTTTTCAGGTACAATGGCTTACATAATGAAGATGAAAGGGAAACAAGAGATGCAGATGAAGATGTTTCAAGCGAAGAACAAAAAACCTAAGGCAATGATGGGTTCACTGATACTACTTTGCTTTCTATTTCATGCATGTGTACCTTTCTTCTCAGTATCTTTAATTTACTTCTCAGTTACGTCCCACAGCTTGTGTGGGAAACATTTGACTCTCCTTGTGAATAAAACATTGAATTCTGAAAAATGAGTTGTGTATTTCCTTGTGCATTCTAGCTTTTTTGTATGGATTTTATAATGAACTAAAGAACTCAGTAACATAATTGAATGTCTCAATCATGAAGGAAAGAACATTGATGGGAACTTGTAAAATTCAGTAATGAACTCTGATTTTCCGTAATCTGCAACTCTGTTTGCTACTTCAAAACTCAGCACTTCACCTAATTTGTAGTTATGTCATCTTCATCAAGACAAAAAAGTTTTCCTTCGGGGATTTGTGTTCTTTTGCTGAGGATGACATGAAATTGAAGACTATGTGATCTATGTTGTTTTTAGATATCACACATAACTATAGATTTCACTTAATCATTAACTAATTCAGCAATAACTGATCATATCAAAATTTCCTTAGCTTAGGTATACTTCACCCAAGACTTTTCAACATCACCATGGAGTTTCGAGTTTCTCATTTTTGTGCAAGTGAAAAAAATGTCAACATGGCCATGAGGCCGAAGGAGGTATTTGTATTTTACAGTTTTAAAAGATCACAACAAACATCGGGGGATTGGAGACCAACCACATTGGAATTCTCGATGAATTCAACAATTTCACCATGGCAACTTGTATTTGTTTGTGTTAGGGATTCCTATGGGGGGATCACCTTTAAATGTGACCAAGGGTTATGTGTATTTAATAATTTGGTTCTTTTTTATTGATTTTTGTATGTGTTTATTAAGTGATGTGTTTACCCCTTTTATTTAAATAAATTGTGGTATATAATGTGAGTTAATCATAATGTTAAAATAAATTAATCAATTTGGGTCATAAGAAAGTAATTATTGGAGTGGTTAAATCTTTTATCAAATTTTGTAAGATATGTTTAAGTAAAATTTGGAGTATCAATCACTTCGTCTTCTTTGGAATTCGAAATTGTCCTTGGAGACTGATTTTGGAGGCTTGTGGGACAAGTTAAAATTTTCCCATACCTCTTAAATTTGCATACAAACCTTACCTATGGTTGGATATTTTAAATCTAGCCTTCATTATGTTTTTTTTTGTAATTGAAGATGAATGTTTTAATTACACTTCTTGCTTGAAATTAATTTCATTCATTTGGAGTATGGGCTTGATTTGAGTGTGTAAGTAAAATTGTTATATTATTCACCTACTTATTTACTTTTCCTTAGAGATTGAAGTTGACTCATGAGTTGGAGTTGAGGATGTGTGATGTGGCATCTCATTTGGATCCACCTCATCCTCTTCTCTTCCCTCGAGCTATATATTGGAATTCCTTAGGTTTTTTTGGGGGGTTGCTTCACTTTTGCATACTTCATTTGGGGCGAATTATTTTGTTTTTTTAAGCTCTTGATTTCGGACAAAGTTTATAGAATTTTTATAGGCCTGTGTTTCGTTGATCGTGGGCAGTTTTGTATTGAAAAGCTTGTTGATTGACACTTGGAACAAACCCTATAATGGAGAGGTAAGATCTTGGCTCTTGAAATCCAGTTCTCTTAATTGTGTAAATGTTATTGTTGTGAATGTTTTGGCATGTGTGTGGGTTGTTTGGTTAGATGGCCTAGGGATGGTGTAGGAGAAGACTATGGGGTATTTCTATGGGAGGCATAAGTGTTTTGGGGAGGTATAAGTGTTAAGGGAGTTGGGATGCGGGTTCCACCTTAAAAAGAAATAGCTTGCATTTATTTACTTGTTATGGGGTGCCATAAGAGTTTGGGGAGGCATAAGGAAATGTGAGGAATAAGGGGTACTTGTGGGAGGCATAAGGGCATGTCAAGGATCTGAAATGATATATATATATATATATATATATATATATATATATATATATGCGGTTTGTTCTTAGGTGGTGATACCCATTTCCCCTTTGGGAGGCATAAGCAGCATCCTCCATAGTTTCTTGATCCTTTGGCTTGTATGCTGGAGCTTGAATTTTATTTGCTATGTCTTAATGTGGTTGTAAACTACATTCTATTTTGTACTGTGTTTTAATGTGAAATTTAGATGTGTGTTTTTGGAAGTATGTTGTTGCCATGACTTGAAACACATCTTCTATTGCATTACGGTTGGGGCTTAGGGGCCAATGAAGAAGGATGGATTCTCCTTGTCATTAGATGTCTTTGTTGGGTGGAGAGTGTTTCCTTTCCCCATATTCTGTTGTGATCAAATTGAAATAAAGATCATGGAGGATCTCCAAGTTTTTGTTTTGGAAGTAAGAGAGAAGAAAAATTTTGGTAGGCCTTTGTGAGACTTCCTTTTATAGGCCTTTTTCCCACTTCAAGTGGATGACTTGTAATATTAGTTGTATTGGATAGTTATTTTGTTTTGGAAATGAAATCTTATGTTTGAATGAGAAAGAGATATGCACTTAAATCTGTAATATGTAAAGAGACGTGAAAGTGCATTTGAATGAAAGGAAGAGAGAAAGAGTGGTAATTTGTAAAGCTTTATGTGATAAATATAAATATTATTTATATTATTATCCACAAATGGAGTTAATGCTATGAAAAAACTGTGTTGAAATATGTTGAGGAATTTATGTTGGAAAGGGAGAAATACGTCTGACGAAGATATATTACTCAGTTTTGTTAAAATGCATGATTTGAAAAATAGAAGCTGTATTCTTGTTTTTACATTTTGATTGATGGAAATATAACTATTTAAAAATAGCATGAAATGTAATCAATGTTTGTATAGTATGGAAAAATAAATAGATTAATCTTTGGTTGTGAAATGTATAAACTTCATTTTTATTTCACTATAAACTTTGCAAATTTTTATCAAAAGATACATAACAACCCTTTAGAAATATGGAAAACATTTGAAACACTAATACAATATAAGAAATATAAAAACCAGTACAAACAATCTAAAATACTTATGAAAATTTTATAAAACCTTTCAAATGGGGTTCAGATAAAAATTCAGAGTTTTGCTATATAAAAAAATTGGTAATTTTGGAATTGCTAATTAATCAAACCTTTTGAACCTTTCAATCCATCCTACAATCTTCTGAGTAAAATCTTGCATGCCTATTGGGCATGTTGAGAAAGAGTTGACGGAAATTTTTTCCCAAGATTAATTCAAGATCTATTAGATTTATAAGCAGGGGAAAGTTTCTTGAACAATATTAGAGATTTTCAATGCTTGTACACTCGTAACCATCTTGACATGATCAAATCTAAAACACAAGGGATTAACAAGTTTCTCGGATGGTCTCTCAGGAAGATGGGTTTTCTCAAATTTTCTCATAGAAATTAAACCCACGACCTTTTGCATGACTAAAACATGATTTTTATAACACTCAATTTACAACCAAGCTTCCCCCCAAGAAAGGAATATTTGAGGAACCTTTGTTTGTTATATGTTTGATCATGATTTCCAGAAAATGATGTTTAATAGGTGGGTAAGTGCACGAAGTTGGGGGGCCAAAAAGTGGAAAAGAATCCAATAGGTTTGGGAATTTCCGAACCTATAACGTGTACACGTTTCAAACAAGTCAAAATGCGTACGCATTCAAACAAGTCAAAATGTGTACGCATTTCGAACAAGTCAAAACACGTACTCGTTTCAAACAAGTTAAAATGAATACATGTTTCAAACAAGTCAAAATGCATACCCGTTTCAAACAAGTTATAACGTGTACTGATTTTGTGTAGTATGGACCATGCATATGTGTTTTGGTGGTTTATACTTACAAAAATAAATGTCAAAGTATAAGATTTATTTTATTATTTCTTATACTTTAAATTTATTTTAGTAAATATAAGAAATTAGGGTCACTCTGCACCTTATGGAAGTGGTCTCGTAGCTCCAACAGTTACAATCTAGAAGATAGTTTTTTAAAATCTAATCTGGTCAGTACTTACTCGTTTTCAAGATTTCAGCAAACGACCTAAAACTTCCATGAGCATATATATCGTAGTCGGTCTTTGTTTTGGGAAAGCATATCAGGATAAAGTTGATTATACCAGATATTTTGAGGGACCTTACAATAATGAGTGAATTCACACCACAAAGCTTCAAAATAGTCAGGATGTTCCTTCAACCAGAAGGTGTGCTTCAATGGAGGCCTAAATCAACACGTTTTCACATAATCTTTAAGAGTCCAATATAAAGACTCGAATTAGAAGACTCAATTAAACACTATAGTTTCTGATTAACCATGCCTAAGCTACACCCGAAGGCTTACAAACAATCTTTATCAATGAATGAAATCTAATTGATTTTAAATCTGTTTATCTCATCTAAGATGAAGGCTCTTCTTGAAATGAAATTTCAAATACCATTAAACTGTCACATGGATGAGATCCTATGTGATTTCACAAAACTGTTAGTATAAGATTGCAACATGAACAAATAAAACTATTTTAAGACATTTTGAAACAAAGAAGACACTAATTTCTTAGAGTCAACACAGAATAACTCAAATTTGATTAAACTTATCAACAGGGGAAAATTTATAAAAAAATATCAAAAATTTTCAATCGTTGTACATTCGTAACCACCTTGACATGATGTTGTTTAACAAAAAAGAGACATACAAGTTTCTCAAATAGTATATTAGAAAGATGGGCTCTATCAAGCCTTTTTCTTAGAAAATAAGTTATGACCTCTAACACTCTCACATTCCAACCTCCAACCCTTTTTACAGTAGAATCGTGCCTATTTATAACATTTTACAATTAGATCCTTTCCCCCCAAAAATCCAAACATTGAATGTGCTAGTGCTCGCCATGATTCCGATCATGATTCCCGAAATAAAATATGTAAAATGTTGTTAGGTGCTCAAGGAGTGAATCTCTTCGAATATCTCTCGTATTCAACTCCTTCTTCTCGTAAATCACTTTCCTCTCTACTTACCAACCACTTCCACCCCTAATCTTTCAAATCTGGATCTTTGCATGCTCGGGAAGGAAAAATGGAATACTAGATTGAACGCAGAGGTTAGATCTCATCTTAATGGAAAAATACGTCCCCAGATATTCCTCACCAAAATCAAATATATAATTAACCCCCTTCCCTATTTGGCATGCAAGAAATATCGATAAATCATGAAGACTCACATGAAAAACAAGGGTAGTATGGGTATGATTGGTTATTTTAAATGAATTTTTTGTTGGGAGGTGAAGCATGATAAAGTTGATTATACCAGATATTTGGAGGGACCTTACAATAATGAGTGACTTCACACCACAAAGCTTCAAAATAGTCAGGATGTTCCTTCAACCAGAAGGTGTGCTTCAATGGAGGCCTAAATCAACACGTTTTCACATAACCTTTAAGAGTCCAATATAAAGACTCGAATTAGAAGACTCAATTAAACATTATAGTTTCTGATTAACCATGCCTAAGGTACACCCGAAGGCTTACAAACAATCTTTATCAATGAATGATAGCTAATTGATTTTAAATCTATTTATCTCATCCAAGATGAAGGCTCTTCTTGAAATGAAATTTCAAATACCATTAAACTGTCACATGGACGAGATCCTATGTGATTTCACAAAACTGTCAGTATAAGATTGCAATATGAAAAAATAAAACTATTTTAAGACATTCTAAAACAAAGAACACACTAATTTCTTAGAGTCAACACAGAATAACTCAAATTTGATTAAACTTATCAACAGGGGAAAATTTCTAGAGCAATATCAAAACTTGTCAATCTTTTTACATTCGTAGTTCCACCTTGACATGATCATGTTTAACAAAAAAGAGACATACAAGTTTCTCAAATAGTATATTAGAAAGACGGGCTCTATCAAGCCTTTTTCTTAGAAAATAAGTTATGACCTCTAACACTCTCACATTCCAACCTCTAACCCTTTTCAAAGCAGAATCGTGCCTATTTATAACATTTTACAATCAGATCCTTTCCCCCCAAAAATCCAAACATTAAATGCGCTAGTGCTCGCCATGATTCCGATCACGATTCCCGAAATAAAATATGTAAAATGTTGTTAGGTGCTCAGGGAGTGAATCTCTTCGAATATCTCTCACATTTAACTCCTTCTTCTAGTAAATCACTTTCCCCTCTACTTACCAACCACTTCCACCCCTAATCTTTCAAATCTGGATCTTTGCATGCTCGGGAAAGAAAAATGGAGTACCAGATCAAACCAAGAGGTGAGATCTCATCTTAATGGAAAAAGACGTCCCCAGATATTCCTCACCAAAATCAGATATATAATTAACCCCCTTCCCTATTTGGCATGCAAGAAATATCGATAAATCATGAAGACTCACACTTCCAGGTGCTCTGGAGCAAAAATGATCAGAAAATCAGATACAGATGCACTTCTGCCATTGATTTCTATTTTGAATTTGGATCGTCCACGTGGGAGATTCAATTCTAGAGTGGGCATGTGGGTTCCTTTTTTCCTTTTACATATTTTGAAAAATAATTTAAAATTTTCACACTTTTCTCCACACCTCTGCGCTTAAGAAATGAGCCTGATACGTGTCCTAAGGTGGGTCCCAAAGGAACTACGGCCAAATTCTACTATTTCACCTCTATTTTGGAAAAGGGAAAATGTTCTAGGTTTTCCCCATAGCTTGGCCGTTAAAAAATGGGCCTAATACGTGTCCCAATGTAGGTCCCATCAGAACCTCACTTCCCTTTTCACTTTTAACTCCTTTTTCCACAAAAGGAAAATTTTCCAATTTTCCTCCAAAAGTATGCACCTCCTCCATTGACTGGAACAAGTTTTGACTTTTCTCTATCAGGTCTGCAGGTCATTTTGAGAATTTCAGACATTTGAATATCAAGGGTAAAAAATTCAAGTTTCCCTAGATGGCCCACCTCCCCACCTCTTAAAATTTTCAAAGACAACTCTTTCCTCCTTCCTGTCGGTCTTGTGGGCCTTTTTAATATTTTGATCCTTTTGAAGACAAGAGGCAAAAAATCCAAGTTGCCTCTGATGGTCCACTTCCCCACCCCTTTGAATTTTCAAACTACCACGTGTCACAATGGCGCATCCTGAGATGGTCCCCAAAATTTAAAACCTAAAATGAGCGCAGGCTCACCATGTGTCTCAGGCACTTTAAGAAGTTGCTAAAAATTCTAAGGAAAGAAGACCCGACGGAGACCTCCACGTGTCATTATGGCGCAACTTCAAAAACCTTGAGGCTTCAAAATGATTTGGCATGGGCGCGCTTCAATTTTAGAATTATACCCCATTTTTTCAAAAGGGAAAAACATTCGACTTACCTTTTAAGGCCCACATCTCCGCCATTAGCTTTACCATGTGTCCTCCTGCAGGGTCAAGACAATATTTTTTCCCTACCACTTTAAAATTTTCTGTAATCACAGCGAGGTCACGGGGTGTGTTAATTTTTTTTTCCAAAGTAGCCAAAAAGATCAAGTTGTGAAAACCAACCCAACTTGCCCCATGCAATTATAAGAAACCATGTAAGCACTAAAAGAACCAATTAGATTTGAGCGGAACTACGGGACCAAATTTTCCTTTTTGCCAAAAAAGTAAAAAGCGATAAGTTAAAGCATTTTCCCGCCATCCCCTAACAAACCAAAAGAAGCCACGTGACTACTGAACACTAAGGAATAACCTTGACAGGAAAAATACTCTCGTCAAACCTTCAAAATACAGAAGATCGCCATTCACACCCAGAACAAGATTTTTTGCTAAGGATGAAAATTCTTGTAAAAGCAAAACAAGTGAATCATGGTTTTGAGAATTTCTTTGGACCATGGATTTGGATTTTCAAAGGCATAAAAATATGGATTAATGATTCTCGAGCCTCCATGGTCGAGGAAAAATAGGAAAAATGGAAAATCCTACATATTTTAAAGAAATTAGGGAAAAAACAGGGAAAACTCAGAGACTTCTTCAAGGAGGGACATGACAATAGATTCTACAAACAATTTGAGGCATTCAAATGAAGGTAAAGGCTTCAGAACATCCACATCAAGAGATAAAACATTTCATAACACGTAGATCAGAGGAAAATAATGGCAAATGGGGCGAGACAAATATGAGTGCCAATACCTCTAAAAGTATCCTTTTATGGAATCAAATTCATGATTCTCATACATGATTTTTCTCATATGTCTCTTATGGAGACAAATGTTGCCTTAATACTTCATAAATAATGGTCTTTGATAACTCAGTGACATGACTAGCTCATTTTAGCTTGTTCTGAAGGGTGTTCAATTAACTACAAAATGGCCAAAAACTTCTTTTTAGGCCTTCAAAGGAAGTAGACTCTAATGAAAACTAAATGATTGAATCGATCACTTAGAACACTATTCCCTACACACTGAAACATGTTGAATGATATTTTTAGGAATTTCTTTTGAGTGAAAGGGTATATGATTTAGGGTTTAGGGTTTAGGGCTAACGGTTTAGGACTCAAGGTTTAGAGTTTAGGGTTTAAGGTTTAGTTTTTAATGCTCATAGTTTAGATTTTAGGGTTTAGGGATTAGGGTTCATGATTTAGGGTTTAGCGTTTTGGGTTTAGAGTTTTGGGTTTATGGTTCAGGGTTAAGGTTTGAGGGTTTTAGGGTTTAGGGCTCAAGGTTCAAGTTGTAGGGTTTAGGGGTAAAAAATTGAGGATTTAGAGTTTATGGCTCAAGGTTCAGGTTTTAGGGTTTAGGGATCAGTGTTGATGGTTTAGGGTTTAGGGTTGATAGTTGAGGTTTCAGGGTTTAGCATTTGGGGTTTAGTTTTTAGGGTTTAAGGATGAGGGTTTATGTTTGAGGGTTCAAATTTTAGGGTTTTGGCTTAGGGATTATGGCTTAGGTCCTAGGGTTCATGGCTTAGGGTTTAGGGTTTAGGGATCAATGTTGAGGGTTTAGGGGTCAGGGTTTAGGTTTTAGGGTTTAGGGTTTAGTGCTTAATATTGACGGCTTAGAGTTTAAGGTTTAGGTATTAGGGTTTACGGTATAGGTTTTAGGGTTTAGGGCTTAGGGTTAAAGGTTTAGGGTTGAGGATTTAATGTTTAGGGTTGAGGATTTAGGGTTTAGGGTTTAGGAGTTAGGGTTTAAGGTTTAGGGTTGAGGATTTAGGATTCACGGTTCAGGCTTTAAGGTTTAAAGTACAGGGTTCAATGTTTAGGACAAAGGATTCAAGGATTAGGGTTGAGGGTTTACGGTTGAGAGTTGAGGGTTTAGGGTTTAGGGCTCAGGGTTTAAAGTTTAGGGTTGATAATTTAGGGTTTACGGTTTAGGGTTTAGGAGTTAGGGTTTAGGGAAAAGGGTTCATGGTTTAGAGTTTAAGGCTTGAGGTTTAGGGTTTAGGTTTTAGGGTTAAGGGTTTAGCTCGTAGTTTTCAGGGTTTGTGGTTTAGTGTTTAGGGCTTAGGGTTTAGGGTTTAGGGTTTAGTGCTTAGGGTTTAGAGTTTAGGGTTTATGGGTCAGGGTTTAGGGTTTATGATTTAGTTTTTGTGGTTTAGGGTTTAGGGTTTAGGGACCTTTAGGATTTAAAATTTAGGCCTTAAGGTTTAGGGTTTATGATTTAGGTCTCAGGGCTCAGTTTTTAGCGTTTAGGGGTTAGGGTACATGATTTAAGGTTTATAACTTAGAGTTCGGGGTTCAGAGTTATGAGTTTAAGGTTTAGAAGTTAGTTACGAGTTTAAGGTTTAGGGGTTACAGATCATGGTTCTAGATTTAAGGTTTAGGGCTTAGGGTTTAAGGTTTAGGATTTAGGGATCAATGATTAGGGTGTAGGGTTAAAGTCTTAAGGTTTAGGGAATAGAGTTTAGGGTTCATTTTTCATGGTTTATGGCTTAAGGTTCAGGGTTCAAAGTTACTAGTTTGAGGGTTAGAGCTCGGGGATCTGGATTTAGTATTTAGGGCTTAGGGCTCAGGGTTTAGGTTCTTGGGTCAAGGGTTTAGGGTTCAGGTTTTATGGTTTAGTATTTAGTGTTGAGGGTTTAGGATTTATTATTTTGGTTTTAGGGTTTAGGGTTTATCATTTAGGGTTTAGGTATCATGGTTGAGGGTTAAGGGTTTAGGTCGTAGAGTTGAGGGTTCATCGAATTTGTTGGCAGAACATTCAAAGAGAGTAATAGAAATTTGATGTTTTTAATCTGATGATATTTTGAAGGAGGGAATTGTCATATTCTCAACTGTCTTATCCTTCCAAAGACCCCAATAGTCATTAATCCTTGGATGTACAAGGAGACACTGTTAGTTGGCTTCCATTTATAATGATAGAGATATTTGTAAATTCGTTTTATGACCTCTAAATCTATATAAATTTCAAGTTGCTTGGAAATCACATCACACCCTTCACTTGATTGATGACTACCCATATGTTTTTCTTTAGGGTATTTTGAAAACATCCATGGGTTTATCATATAAGGAATTATCAATGAATGGAAGGTCAATAAGTTGTAGGCTAGGTAACTCCCATTTAGAACTAAATAAGAAGTATTTACTAGGCAATTGATAACCCCTTAGAGTTCTTAGCTATTCCTGTGTTTCTATACTTATTTTGAACACTTTAGGAAGTTCTGTCAAATTTACCATCCATTCCATTATAACACTTGAAATTTATCTTTCTCCGAAGGAGAGGATACTACAGGAAATTCAATTATGATCCTACACCTTTGTTGTGATGGCTATTTTTTCAAGCTTCCAATGGGTCATTCTGGCTTGTAGAATACCATACATGGAAATATGTGAAATGTGAAATTTGTTTTAGAGTGTGAATAATTTTACATTCAAGAGAGAAAGTATATGTGGGGAGAAACAAATTTTGGAGAGATGTGAAATATATGCATTATAAGGCACAAGGTAGATGTCATATCCATTTAGTTATGTGTCCCACCTCTCATAAACAAGATAGTTCTATAAGCAGACTCAATGATGTTTCTAGGCACGAGACTAGGAAATATTGATGAAATATGGTTTGGGGATTAGGGTTTGGGGCTCATGGTTCAGGGTTTAAGGTTTAGGGTGCAGGGTTCAGAGTTCAAGGTTTAGGGTTATGGTTTAGGATTTAGGTTTTAGGTTTAGGGTTTACGGTTTAGTTTTTATGGTTAGGGTTTATGGATCAAGGTTAATGATTTAGGGTTTAAGGTTTAGGTTTTATGGTTTTGGGTTAACGTTTTAGGGTTTAGGATTTAATGTTTAGTGATTAAGTTTTAGGGCTTAGGGTTTAGGGTTTATGGTTTAGGGATTAGGGCTTAGGGTATATGGTCTAAGGTTTAGGGTTTAGATTTTAGGGCTTAGGGATAAGGGTGTAGTGTTTAAGGCTTACGGTTTATGGTTTAGGATTCGGTGTTTAAGGTTTATGTTTTTAGGGTTTAGGATTTAGTTTTTACAGTTTAGGGTTTAGGGTTTAGAATTTAGGGCTAATGGTTCATGGTTTAGGGTTTAGAGTTTAGGGCTTAAGGATCAGGGTTTTGGGGTCATGGGTAAGGGCTGAATGTTTAAGGTTTAGGGTTTAGGGTCTAGGGATCATGGTTAAAGGTTTAGGATTTAGGGCTCAAGGTTTACAATTTAGTATTTAGGTTTATGGCCTATGGTTTAAGGTTTCATTTGTAGAAGTTAAATGCTAAAATATTTAGGATGCATGCTGAAATCCTAAAAAATTACCTATGTACTGACCAGATTATACTTTAAAAAACTATCTCCTAAACCGTGACTCATGCATTTGTGAGAATAATTCCATAAGGTGCAGAGTGACCCTAATTTCTTATATTTACATAAATAAATTTAAAGTATTATAAATATGTAATATAAATAATAATAAATGAAAAAATTAAACATTTATTTATCTAAATAGAAGTTGTTATCCAAAATTCACCCCTCAAGGTAATTTTTATAACATGCATCAAATTCTTCAGCCCCGAGCAAGTAGATTAATTCAAGGCCCGAAATCATGTTTTTCGGGCCCCTTCGGATTCTCTCTAACTCTCCCATCCAAGAAAAAATCCCAACGAGTTAGAAAAATGGTAAAAAATAAGGTCACAGGATTGTTTTAAGGCATTGTATGTCTGAAGGATGCAGGTCGTACTAGTGCGGGTCGTACCGAGGTTCGTCGTACCAAGTTCAGGGAAGAAATACAAAGAAAATTGGCTAAGTCAGACATTTTTGTCCCAAGTGGTCTGCGGGACATTTGGGACATCGGTACGTGTGGGACATGAATCGGATGATTTTCCGCAAGTCAGTCAATTGCGGGTGGTGCGGAGATCTTCATCCAAGACAGTGGCGACAAAAGTACGTGCGGGACGCGCAAAGGTGAAAAAGGTAACAAAAAGGGACAAGGAAGCCCGAATTAGCTGATGCAGAAGAATGTGTCTAGGACATCCGGGACACGTGAACCCAATTTCTCCGCAATATCCACAACTCAAAGGAAAAGTCAATGTTTGACTCCCGAAACTTCAAACGGCCATAACTTTTGACTCCGAGCTCCGATTTTCACAAAATTGGAATTTCTGGAACGAGCACGACATTCTCTACGCATCAAAAAATATATATTTCATATTTTTAATGAGGGTAGATATATTTAAATAAAATAAACATATTCGGCTCCAATCAGTTAATGCTCATTCCCGTCAAATGACAGAAAAATGCTTGCCAGACCCAAAATAGCTGCCCACACTCAAAAGGCCATAAATTTTGCATTTCTCAACGAAATCACACAAAATTGGTACCATTGGAGTCATGAATCTAAGCCCAACACAAAATAATTAATAAATTTCAGATTTTATGAGAAATCTGTGGGTATTTTTCATAAAACGTTTCCAAGTTTATAACAGTGTTTTATTTGGTAGTTGGGAGCGCAATTAAGAGGCATAGTCATCATTATTTATCTACTGAAGCACCTGGGACAATATGGGGAGCCTTGTTCAAGTAACACACAATCATTTCACTCAATTTAATGCCTCTTACGAGTGGTTGAAGGATAGATTTCCATTTTCCCCTTCTCTCTCTCTTCTCATTTTCTTATAAATTGGAGTGTTGGGCTCATTGTAAAGAGTAGTAGTTTTTGTAGAAAATCTCTACCAAAATTGCTTTGTGAAGCCAATGTGTTGTAGGCCCTTGTTATGGACTCCTTGCACAGTGATCCAAGCTCTTATCTTGTAACTGATTGAATTGTGCATATCAGGAAGTAATAAAATATAAGTTTGTGGATGCATCTTCCCCTGTTGTGTTTTCTTGCACTCTTCTTTTCCCTTCAACCTTGATTATAAGAATATTGTGTCTATTTTTATGTTCTTATAGGGATCCATTATCATTGTGTATGTTTGAAATATTTTTGTGAACGCATTTTGCTAGATTATGGATAGCTTTCATCACCCCTTCTAGTGTGCACTTTGCTTCTATATCCCACGCATTAGATGAATACTCTCACACCCTCCTTTTCTAGTGTATCACCACTTTAGTGTAGGCTTTCATTTTATGCATTCTCTCTCCCTAGTCCCTTGGAAAGTTATATTAGAATAGTTAGTTTACCCTGCATTAGAGTAGATTGTGGTAGGTAGTTTAGGAGCAAGAACCAGCTTTCTCTGGAGGTCTATCTCAAGTAGCAAGTCCCACAACTTGGAGATAGCACCTGGATGTTATCCAATCACACTGTGAGTTCAAGTATATGCACTTGTATGAACATAGGGGTGCTTTGATTTGGTGATAATAGAAGCATGTCATAATCATACATAATGTTTATACAACATATAACACATACGCGTTATGTTTATACTACACAGAACACGCACGTGTTATAATGCATATGCTTTTTTTTTTCTTTTTTTCCCAAGCTATACCTCAAGGCTTGGTATCTGGTTTGGATCTGCAAGCCTGAGGCATGGAATTGCACAAATACAATGAACATCGTGTTTTTACAAGAAAATGTAAAAATTCCACTTCCTCTATGATAAATGAAAATAAAACAATTGATCCATTTTTAAAAATAATACCACGACGTAGAGCAGAGTCTCTTCTTTCTAAAAATATAATTTTTCAATTTTTTTAACAAATATAAGGTTTCCATATTATTTATTTTCTAACTTTTCCTTTTTATAGCTATGTTTTGAAGTGTAAATATGTCTATCTTTCATGGTGTATCTTTTTTTTGGGTGATTGAAATTTTAAAAAAAATATACTACCTAGACTAGGCCTAATTGTAGACATATTCAGAAAGAAAATCTAATTTTTGATATTTTTTTAGGTAGTTAGGGGGGTCATGGTCAGAGCTCCATTATTTTTCAAATCATAAAATTTCTGTACTCGAGAAATCATAAAAAAAAACCGTACGCTAAAAAAAAAAAGTGGAGCCCAAACTAGATGCTCTTAGCAATCTTTCTACCAAAGGGTTTTAAAAAATGGTGGGGGCACAAAAATCACTCTATTATGTTTTTTAACAAAAACAAGAGCATATGTTTGTATTCTAGTTGTTTGACCCAATTAAAATTATCCATTTTGAATAAAACTTAGTAGCTTAGAAACTAGACTCAAAATTATATGATTCATATTTCTACAACATCTTCCAATTTTGAGTGTAACTATTTTGAAAAAATCATGTGAGTTGAATTTTTTTTCTAGAAGAATGCATCCACATAGGACCCCATTTTGGCCCCCCAACTTGGTGCACTTACCCAAGGTTTGCAACAAAAAGTTACTAGTTGTTCAAAAAGGTGAATCATTGCAAATATCTCCATCATTTTTTTAATTAGGAGCACTTTTTCATCCTTTTCCCATTCTTTCCTCTGTAACTTTTCTCTACATCCACCTTCTCTGGTAATTCACATTTTTGCAAGTGCCCTAGTAATTCCAACTTCAAAGTATCAACCTTTACATTCCTTGGACTCACAAATTAAGCTCTAAATCCATTGAATTACACTTTGCAGACAAAACTGACAAGGAATTTCATGAAAAAATGATGAAAAACAATGTGTATTCGTATCTCCAAGAGTTTTGGAGAAATAATGGGGGTAAAATACGATGCAATGCATAACAAATGCTAATTCTACCCTTTCTCAACTTTAGATTAGAGCCATCCACATGTAAAAATCTGATTCGAAGTGGGCTTGGGGTTGCCTTTTGCATTTTATGACTTTTGGAGAAAATGTAAAATTTTCATATTTTTCCCCGCCCCTCCACCTTTGAAATACGGGCTTGACACATGGCCTAATCTCGGCCTTTGATGGAGTCATGGGTAATTTCTCTAATTTTACTCTTTTTAACAAAAAGGCAAAATTTCCAATTTTCCTCCGGTGATCTGCTTCTCACTTTTATCTTTTTATGTAGTCCCTAACAGAGTTGCGGGTTATTTCATGACTTTTCACCCTCATATAAAGAGGCCAAAAACTTCAAAATGTTCCGCGGACCCACTTCCCCACTTGTAACTTAAAAAAATTCCATGTGTCCATCTTTAGGGTCAAAGTAAGATTTTTTCCCTGTCGCTTCATATCTATTGAATAACCAATTAGATGTTATCGGGGTCGTGGGGTCAATTTGATATTTTTTACAAATGTGACCAAAGTGGAAATTTTAACCAAAAATACCCAATGGGCCGCAACAAATTAAAAATGAACATGTATATACCTTCTGGGAAAAAAAGAGAAATTCACTCCGCTTTTATAAATTTGACCAACCAATCAAAACTCAATGGGGCCATAGGGCCAAATTGATCTTTTTGTAAACATAGAAAAAAGTTACAAGTTATAAAATAGACCCAACGTGCCTCATCCAATCAAAAGAGACCACGTAGCTGGAGATGCTGAGATATAATTTGATAGGGAAAACATGCCCATCGAACAATAAGATGCACGTGAACTTCACCATTTGAGCCCAAAACTGAAATTTTCTTCAAGGACAAAGAATTTTGCAAATAATTCATGGCCCAAATGTGATCCACAACCATGGAGAGGGATCTTCAGAGGGATAAAAATGAAGAAGACCTTTCATACACCCATTCGCGGAAATAGAAAAATAAGACAGAGCTTGCAAATTGAATAATTTCTAGAGAAAGTGGGGTGAGATCAAATTGAGCACCAACAAAAGCTATAAAGATTCAAGTGATAACATGTAAATTGTATATTTACAAGATCATGTAAAGCAATCATAAGAGTACATATTTCAGAGCTTGCACTCTATAAGCCAACTTCAGAACTTGTAAGTATGAATCCAAGAGAAGAAGAAAAAGAAATGCAATAGAAATGCTACAATACCAATGGGGTACAACTATGACAAGCAAAGTAGAGTCGATTTTTCTAAATATAAAGTCATGAGTGTATCGATAAAAAGAGAGAATAACTTAAGCATGATTCGGGAGCATCAATAGGATAAATGTAGCCTAGTGCTCAAGTTTTCAAACAACAAATTGTTATCACTAAGAGGAAAATGAAGCATCTAAATGAACGTTTACGGTGACCGACTAAGTTACAGGCTCATCAATTTATCATGTTAAGATCACATAGTATAGAATTGCACTATGCTCCAAATAGACAACTATGAGTAGATAGAAAGAAAACATAGTGCATTGAGAAGCCCAACAACAAAAATATAGATTTATTCAGTTTCAAAGGGATTCCAAAAAGTACAGCTCCCATCAGAAGTTTAAAATGGTGACAGTCATCATGAACATCTTCTGCTACTCTCAAAATAAAGCTCAAGGTATCAAAGGAATAATCATTTCAATCATATTTCAGTCAAAATGAGTGAAAGAAAACTCCAGCATATATATTATATGAGATGAACATGCGAGGAAGACATATGGATGGAAACTTATTCACATTTTAAATCTTTCACTTTGCGAATAAAACAAATAATAGTAAATGCAAGTTCCATCATTAAGCCTCAGAAAGATTAATAACAACAAGATACAAGAAGGAATATAAATAACTTGAGTCCCTGCAAAACTAGTAACAACCACTTATGACAAAATGTATGATATGCACAGAATAAGGAAAACTTAACCAACCTAGATTTAAGGTATAGTTGGAATTGCAAGAAGGGTGCATTAATTTTAGCTCAAAGAAAAGGAGGTAATAATAACTCAGGGCCCATATCAAATAATGCAACAGTTACGGGTTAACTGATGGCCCTAGTGTAAAATATGAACATTATTATCATAAAACCCTAGCTCAAAATGATGAAGCCAAAAACTCATAACATATCTTCAAATACCTATAATTCACATCAAAGCTCAAAGGGAACATTCATGGTGGTTCTTTCAGTAGAAGAACTCAAGAAAATGCAGAAAACTCATGAGAGATTCCTTAAACATATCTATAGTCATCAAACAAGAACGGTGAAAAAATTAGAGAAAAGATCTCTCATCATGTTGTAGAGAATAAAAGGGAGTAAACAATATTTCTATTATCCATGGTTGACATTCAATATGTCGTTATTTATAGAATTTTTCAGAAGAGAAAATACAAGGTAATGGAAATTAAATCTGGAAACTATAAATGAAATGAATTCATAGCTTGATAATACACCGAGACAGATCAAAAATGTCATGAATTAGGGATAATTTTTCATTTTATCACATCCATGTAATATTTCTCATCATTTTACAGAGATAACTTAAAGATAGAGTCAACAACTTATGATTTTTGGGCGTGTTTATTGAAATCCTTAAAGAGCCAAAGTTAAATACTCAAAATCACAAGGACCCAAAATGAATTTTGAACTAAAATGTGCTAGAAAAAACAAAAAAATGTAAAGTATCAGTTCTATGAAGCCAAGAATGGTAAAAATGAATCAGTTACATCCTAACAAATGAGGGCCTACCATCATTTCATCTACATCAACCACAATGATCAGAAAAGCATTAGTTTTAGTTCAAACCAAAGATTAAGAGGAGCAAAAATGGCGTCGAAATTCAAATAGAGTCAATGAAATGATAGAAAAAAGTCAAATAATTTCTCTCACAGATCTTCACAGACTCATAAAGGCCAAGTTTGCCAAGTTTTAAAGCTTGAGAAAGATAAAAAAAGGTAGACTAAGGAAATTTTTCTAGGGCTTTGCCCACAAGGTGAAAAATGCATAATGAACAAAAATTAGGTTTCTTTTCCTTTTACCCAAATCGAAAACTTAAAATCTCAAACCTAACTCTATTAGAGTTTTCATCAATGGTGTAGATCTAAAGGTATATGATCCAACAGTTAGAAATGATAACCCAAGCCAACTACTGAGTAATGGATAAACGACCCATTTCAAAGGGGACAGAAGATCAATGGCATAAAAAGTTTCCAAAATCCAAAGTAGGTTCACATTTATTAAGGATAGAGGATAAATGATCAACATTCAAAGGTACAAAATTCAATGGCCAGAAGAGCACTAACCATATTTATTATGAAATGTAAACCCTAACCATGCATTTGAATATCAACGACAGATATCAAATGGTACATGTAATCAATGATCACAGTCAAAGTCTTACTTTCATATGCTAATCAGGGTTAAATAGAATTCCACCAATATGTATCTAAGGGGTGATTCATCATGGTGAAGAGGACCATCCCCATTGAATATAATTGCAGATTGACCTTATAAGGTCTATGTCCAAACAAATATTCTAATGTTCCGATCAAATCATTCAAACATCCCAATCAAAACCAATGAGGCTCAAGATATGGCGACAAGACCATAGTCTAGGAAAGAATATCCAAGGAGAACGATTTTTCAAATAATGATGGAACCAAAAGGTGAGTTGTTACATACACATATGCCATGTTCAAATGTTGAAGAATCATCAAAGGGGGTGAAAAATTATAATGCAATGTTTATTTCAGAAAACCCCAATAAACTATATGTGTAATGATGGGCCTACTGTGACTCAAAATCCAATGAAGACCAATTATGCACATAGACAAGTGGTCCCCACAAGGTAACTGTTGTAAATATCTTCCCCTCGGGTAGATATAGACAAGCAGAAGAATATGGAAATCAAAGAAAGTCAAAGCCCGATATTTATTGCGTCACCAACAGTCAAAGCGTAGGTAAGTCTCGCACATAAAGAGATGTTGGCATGAAAATAGGTGCGCCCTGGCGCAGGTAAGTGGTGCACATAAAGAGATGTTGACATGAAAAAAGGTGTTCCCTGGCATAGGTAAGTGGCACACATAAAGAGATGTCAACATGAAAATGGATGCACCCTGGCGCATGTAAGTGGCGCACATAAAGAGATGTCGACATGAAAACAGGTGCGCCCTGGCACAGGTAAGTGGCACACATAAAGAGATGTCGACATGAAAACAGATGTGCCTATGGCACATGTACGAGTATGTTGACATGAGGATGGATGCGCCTATGGTGCATCTTTGGGAGGCGTAACATTCTGAATGCTGATAGGAAGCAAACCCTGACACAGATATTCAGATGGATATAACTTTTCACAGGGAGCTCGGATTCATGCAAGGTTGGAATTTTTGGAAATCTTACGAGGTCCTCTGTCCAACTACGACTGGATATATTTAATTGGGTGGGAAGAAGTTCTTAAAAATATAAAATAAAGTTTGCCACTTTTTGGGTTTGCTAGGGTTCTCACCTACCACCATAATGAGATGAATTAAATGCAACCTAGAGGTGGTTGGGGTAGATTTGGAATTCCTGTCTCTTTTCTCTCTCATTCTTCCTATAAATTTTAAGGAGAGAATTCTTTCTAAAGGTTGGACATTCTTGTTTTTCCCCTCCCTTCTTCTCTTTGGCAGGTGAATTTGTGGAGTTAAAACCTCCCATTTAAAATTGTAATGCAACTTTGCCTCTTGGCATTTTGTAGTGTGTTGTATCAATCTTTGGAGAAAATAATGCATGTCTGTGGATGATTCTCAACCCTCTCTGTGTTCATTTGCATCCTCTTTATCTTTCACTACAAATCTGGTTATCTGTGCATGATCTTGCATTGCATTTTTATGGTTTGTGTTTATTGGCAAGACAAGTGTTCTTTATTCCTTGGTGCATCACCTTTGTTAGTTTAGGTTTATCTTTATGCATATTATTACCCTGTCTCCTTGGAAAGTTAGATTAGGTTTTTTGAGTAAACCCTCTGCATTTTTATGTGTGCATCAGAATAGAGGAATAGGAACTGGTCTTCATCCGGAGAGCTTTTCTGATTTCACAAGGTCCCACACTTGGGAAAAGCTCCATGTTATGCAATCGCACTGAGAGTCTCAACCCATCAGGTTGCAGATATCCATGGGTGTTGTGATTCACCATCAACAGTTTTGGTACGCCCAGTGGGACAAGAGGTCATTCCACAAGATTTGAAGGAGTTTTCAAGAAATTTGGACAAAAAAATTACACGTTTTACAATTTCAGATTTTTCACCTTCCAGGCTGAATTTTGAAATCGATTTTCAAGGGCTTAACTTACTCAAAACAAGTCAAAATTTCACCAGTTGATAGATCGGGGGAAAATATTCAAAAGGGTATTGTTATATTTTTGATATTTTGACTTTCAAAATTTCATGGTTTTTTAGTATTTCAGGTTTTCCCAGGTGTTGAGCATGTCTCAAGTTCTGACACAGTGCATTTCAGGTTTTGTAAGTTGCCTTACATGACCTAAGTATCACCTATACCTTTCACGGATTAGTAGCTGCACAACAAGACCCGATAACTGAATTGAAGAACTGTATCTTTCAGGTCCTTCAAAGTTTTAAATTCTATTTTTAATATCGTCAGGTTTGGTGTGTAACTTGGCAGATCTAGCATTTTCAAGCTCATTATCTAACACATCTGGAGACTCCGAAGGGATAGAATTCAGTGGTGTAGCAACAAAAGTTACCTAGACACATGAGAAGAATTCAAACTAGGTCTGATACTTGAGAAGAGGGGCTATTTGTTCACTTGCAGCTATCACCAGGTAAAGGAAGGAGAGGAAGAAGACCACAAAGGTCACCATCTCCACCTAAACGGAATTTGTCTACACCTCCACCTGGTAGACCTTTTCTCACATCAACAAGGGTTCTCAGGCCAATCAGAATGGTGCAACCACCAAATCCCTTTGGCAATTTCACTGGCAGCAACCCACTTGCCCTTAATGCACAGAATCCAGTTCCAATTCTAGCAATTAAGAACATTCCATTTTTCACTGGAGAAAATCATACCACTCCTGGTGATCATGTCAAAGACATTGCTAACATTTGTACAATCCATGAGATAAATGAAATGGATGTTTATGTCAAATTGCTGGCATCTTCGTTCAAAGGTAAGGCATTGCAATGGTTTAGGAGCCTTACAGTTGGTTCTATCCAAAATTGGAATCAGTTATACATAGTCCTCCATGAGCAGTTTGGAGAAAAGGGAGACAATTTATCTCTACTAGAACAATTGACAACTATCAAGAGAGCTCCCAACGACCAGCTGACTGACTTCACCTTCAGATTTCAAAGGTCTTGGGATAGGATTCCAGTGGGCGTCAGGCCAAAAGCTGAAGGTGCTTTTCTATATTATCTTAAAGCTTTGAATTCTGATATTTCTATGTTAATTCAATCTATGGTAGGCACAACCTTACCTGCTGCTTATAGCATTGCCATTAGGGCTGAAAATTGTCTTATTCAAGCTGGTAAGCTGGCTCCTAGGCCTCCCATGCCCTTGTATCCAAACTTAGAAAATCCAATTACTAGTCAAGCACCCACTTTGGCTCTTATTCCCACTCCTAGAAATCAAAGTTCAAATGAAACTTCCTCTTCATCCTCTAGTGCTTCAAATGAACTCTAGGAGGTTATGAAACAATTACAGAACCTTGGAAATGAGCTGGTGACTATCAAAAGACAGCAAGCTCAAAGTGCTAGACCGTATCAGTCTCAAGCATAGTACCAGGCTAGGCCACCATACTAGCCCAATAGGTCACCCAATCCAGCTGCAAATCAAAGCCAAGTAAGGCCTCCCACCAATAGACCATTTCAGCCCTATAACCCCAATGTTGCATCTACTTCTAAAGCATTAGTGCCAGTGCAAAACAACATAGCTCAAGAGTATGATTGGTGTTTCCCATGCAATGAACCTCACAACCAATCTATGTGCTTCAATGGTACTTTGAACCAAGCCTTGATGGTGACAACTACTAGCATAGAGGGTGAAGTGAGTCAAGAAACAAATCAGCAACAAGGGACATCTCAACAAAACAAAGCTCCAAATGATACCGCACTTGCAAATTGGTAAGCTGAGGATTTTTGTGGCATGAATCAAAAAAATTTGAGAGTGTAGAAGCTAACATAAGATCAAAGAAGAGGAATATTGGTGAAGGGCAGTTATTGGCTGCCAAGTGATCTACAACCTTCCATCACTCCATAAGGTGTTGGTAAGCAAAATATAGCCCCAAACATGCAAGGGCAACCCAAACCACCTTCTAAAACAACTCAAATACCAACTGTTGCTGCCCATGCGCAAGAAATGAATGTGTAGCCTAAAGGACATCAAAGAGATCTTTCATCCCCATTTAGCATCATTGATCAAATTAAGAAGACAAATGTGAATATATCAATGTGGGAATCTTTATCCATCCTAGGCCAAAGAGATCTTCTACAAGCTGCCATGAAGAATTGGTCAAACTCGAACCAGCAGGTCCCTATGGAAGAAAATGTCCTCACAAATGTTGCTCATCCTAAAGGGAATCATGGAGGACAACAAGGTAAAGTTTTGAAACCCCCTCCATTCTATGTTTCATTAATCATTGGGGATAAACTAGTACAAAATTGCATGATTGATTCTTGGGAAAGTAGTTCTGTCATGCCCAAGCAAATAGCTGATCAACTAGGTCTCCAATATGAAGTCGTATCTAAAGGGGTAGTGGAATTGGATGGGACAGAAATAGCAACGGTGGGAGTGATTAAAAGTGTGAATCTTACCTTACATGCATGCCGCAATGTTACTATTTTGCAAGATTTGTTAGTGATAGATTTTCTACCACTATTTGCCCTATGCTTATCAAGGGATTTCACAGCTAGAATTGGAGGCTACTTATCTGCTAACTGGTCACACATGTTGTTTAGAACAAGATATGGTACTAAGGTCACAATCAGATCCAAACCAATTGCAAACTTTCATATTGAGCCTCATACTCCAAGCCAAATCAATGCCAACTGTTCAACATTTGATCAAGAAGATTATCCAAGCACAGATGAAGTTGACACCAAAGTTGGAAGCATCCCAGATTTGACTCTTGACGAAAGGGCAAGAAAGGTACATGCTTTTGATCCGTACCAAGAAATAGAAGAATCTGAGCTAGGATTCTATTGCATACATGAAGAAAACCAGCCTATTCCTAGCATCACCAAACCAAACCATAAGGATGACAATGAGGTATTGAAATTATTTTTCGATGGATCAAGGAGTAGGCAGGGTGTAAGAGGAGGAGTTATGCTTATTTCACCTCAAGGCATGAAATATTATTCAGCTTTCCAGTTCCAGTTTTCCTGTTCAAACAACACAGCTGAATATGAGGCCTTGATTCATGGACTTCATTGGGCCAGGAAAAAGGGCATAAAGTACTTGCAGGTGTTTGGGGATAGCGAGCTGATCATCAATCAAGTCAGGGGACAACATGCTACAAAGAATGACTTACTGAAGAACTACAAGAACAAGGTATGGGACCTTGTTGAGGATTTTGAAGCTTTCAACATCGTATCCATACTTAGGAAGAAGAATGAAGCTACAGATAGGCTAGCAGCAGTTGGAGCAACATTTGATGTGGTTGACAACATCATAAGGGAAAAAACACAACCACATATCCATGTGATTGTGAGGCCAGTAGTTCCAGATAATAACACAAGCTGGCAGGTGTTTGAGAATGATCAACAGATCATCAATTTTTTACAAGAAGAGGCTGAATTCTCAGCTAGGAATCAGGAAATACTAGAGCAGCAGTACAGGGATCAAGTAGTACAGTTGCGGACAAACAAGCTTCCCAAGGGTTTAGTAAAATTGGAGTCTATCTTCAACCCTAACGACTAGTTCCATAAGGAAAAGGATAACATACAGGTCAAAAGAGAAGATTCAGATCCAATTCCGGTTGGGGAAGGCAAAACGCTTCAAATTGGTAAAGTGGCCACTGAGCAGGAGAAATCAGATTTCATACAGCTTTGCCAAGAATTTCCAGATGTCTTCGCTTGGAGCTATGAAGACTTGAGAGGATTCAATTTGAAGTTGGCACAATATACCATAGAATTGGATCTAGATGCTAAGCCCATCAGGCAGAAGCAGAGACCAGTCAACCCTCACATTGAGCCTCTAATGAAGAAAGAGTTAAACAAGCTAATAGAGGCAAGCATTATATTTTTTATCAAGCACTCAAGCTGGGTTGCAAACTTGGTTCCGGTCAGGAAGAAGAGTGGAGAAATCAGGTTGTGTGTAGACTTCCGAGACCTCAACAGGGCATCTCTTAAAGACCATTACCCACTTCCTTCAATGGAACAAATATTGCAAGTGGTATCTGGTTCGAAGAGATTCTCTCTCCTAGATGGCTACTCAGGGTATAATCAAGTAATGGTGAAAGAAGATGACCAGTTCAAGACGGATTTCACCACCAAATGGGGCACCTATGCCTACAAGAAGATGTCATTTGGACTATCAAATGTTGGAGCCACTTTCTAAAGGGCAATGGATATGGTGTTCAAGGGGTTGATCAATAAAATAGTTTTGATATATCTTGATGACATCACTGTATTCTCCAAAAATGTAACGGATCACCTTTTTCATCTGAGGTAGGTATTTCAGAGGTGTAGAAGATTTGGAGTATCATTGAATCCCAAAAAATGCATATTCTTGGCTCACGAGGGAAAAATTCTAGGCCATATTGTTTCAAAGGAGGGGTTGACGATTGACCCAGAAAGAGTTGAAGCAATTAGAGCGTTGCCATTGCCAAGTCACAAGAAGGCTCTTCAAAGCTTCTTAGGAAGGATAAATTTTGTCAAAAGGTTTGTTCCAAACTTTGCAGCTCTCGTAAAGCCAATAACGCTGATGTTGAAAAAGAGCATGGCATTTAAGTGGACATCTGAAGGCAAGGCAAGTTTTGAGGCAATAAAAGAGGCTATATCTCAAGCTCCGACTCTCATCAATCCAGAATTCTCCAAGGACTTCGTGCTATATGCCTTTGGTGGTGGAGACATAATTTCTACAATCCTGGTACATCAAAACAAAGAAGGATTAGAACAACCAGTTGCTTTCTTCAGTCAAGGCTTGGAAGAATACGAAAATAGGTACTCTTTCATTGAAAAGCATGTCCTTGTAGTGATCAGGAGCTTAAATAAATTCAAGCACCTAGTCTCAAACAACAAGATCCAATTGTTGGTCTCTCATGCAGGAGTCAAGGACTTCCTTCTAAAAAAATATTTGAATGAGAAATATGCAGGATGGATAACCCGTGTAATGGAATATGACATCGAGATCAAGGTCACAAAACTAGTACATGGAAAAGGACTATGTGAACAACTAGCTTTGAGTAGGCAAGTTGAAGCAGGTGATGAAAAAGAGACTGTCTTGGTACTACAGGATGGTCAAGAACAGGAAGATGATGACGTGCCCACTCCTTGTTGGACTCAGAATATGATACACTTCCTACAGGTAGGCCTATGCCCTCAGGAAATGAGAAAATTAAAAAGGAGATACTTCATATTACAAGCCATTCCATATGTGCTTGTTGATGGTGTTTTGTTTAAAAAAGACATCAATGGAGTTCTATTGAGGTGCATTGGGACAGGTCAAATTGAGAGGGTGTTACGAGATTTTCACGATGGATATTCCGGAGGACAATTTCACCCCACGGAGTAACAAACTCTCAAGATAATGAAGGTGGGGTATTATTGGCCCACAGTGTTCAGCGACTGCTATACATGGATAAGAAAGTGTAAGAAATGTGCACTCTTCACAGGCAAAGAAAGACTAGCAGTGCTTCCATTGCACCCAATTTTGGTTGACCAACCATTTATGCAATGGGGATTGGAATTCGTCGGGGTCATCAATCCAAACTCAAGCCAAGGCCACAAGTGGATTCTCACAGCAACGGACTATTTCACCAAGTGGACCGAAGCAGTAGCGCTCAAAGAAGCAAATGAGTCTAACATACTAGACTTTTATGAAGGAATAGTGACCAGGTTTGGTGCGCCAGCCACTATCATATCAGACAATGCATTGGCATTCATAGGTTCCAAGATTACAGAATGGGCTATCAAGAATGGAATCTATTTGAGCACCTCTTCAAATTATTACCCGCAGGGTAATGGACAGGCAGAGTCCACGAACAATAATTTGCTAAGAATCATCAGAAGGACTCTAGATGAAAACCAAAGGACATGGCATACCAAGCTAAAATCAGCATTATGGGCTGACAGGATAACACCAAAGAGGTCTACAGGTAATTCTCCCTACAAGTTGGTCTATGGGAAAGAGGCAGTATTGCCTATATCATTAGAATTGCCAGCATTGGAGCTCATGAAGCACAGTTGGAGTTGTCTGAGTTCGAACCAATGGAGGCCAGGTATGCAGAGTTGATGGAATTGGAAGAAATAAGAGAACATGCAGTTCAGATGATTGAAAAGGATCAAGCCTTAGTAAAAAGATGGTTTGATAAGAAGGCAAGAGCAAGGACCTTCCAGGAAGGGGACCTAGTTCTGAAATGGGATGTAGATCGGGAAAAACCAGGAAGGCATTCCAAGTTTGATGCCATTTGGAGTGGCCCCTACATGGTCACGGGATGTAAAAGTAGTAATGCCTTCCAATTGTCTACATTGGATGGAGAAGAACTCCCGATTCCGGTTAACGGAATCTATCTTAAACATTGCTACTAAAAGGAAAAGGTTTACCCTTGTAAATATTAGCCTAGATTTCAATTCCTCTAAGTGCGTATGCACATTTTCTTGTTGTAGTTAGGTTTCAATTTCCCTAAGTGCTTTGGCATAGGTTTTTCTGCTCTCAGGTTGAATTTCTACAGTTCAGAGTGTTGTCAGAGAAGGAGTTGCAGTATCAGGCTCGGGATCAGATATCAGGTTGGTTTCAGGTTATTGCTTATGACTCCATGCCCAATGGATTGCTAAAAGGCCACTGATCTTCTACCTAGTAGGCAGGTGATCCCGTTGAGTTGCCAAATTGTTGTAAATATCTTCCCCTCGGGTAGATATAGACAAGCGGAAGAATATGGAAATCAAAGAAAGTCAAAGCCTGATATTTATTGCGTCACCAACAGTCAAACCACAGGTAAGTGGTGCACATAAAGGGTGCAAGAGATGTTGACATGAAAATAGGATGTTGTGCCCTGGCACAGGTAAGTGGCACACATAAAGAGATGTCGACATGAAAAATGGATGCGCCAGGTTGGCACAGGTAAGTGGCGCACATAAAGAGATGTCGACATGAAAACGGATGTGCCCTGGCGTAGGTAAGTGGCACACATTAAAGAGATGTCGACATGAAAATAGGATGCGCCCTGGCACAGGTAAGTGGCAAAGAGTGCACATAAAGAGATGTTAAGGGTGCATAACATGAAAATGCGATGTGCCTAAGAGGTGTCGCGAAGAAAAACAAGTAAGGCGTATGTCAAGGACATGACAATGGATGCGCCTATGGCGCATCTTCGGGAGGCGTAACATTTTGAGCGCTGACAGGAAGCAAACCCTGGACGCAGATATTCAAATGGCCATAACTTTTCACAGGGAGCTCGGATTCATGCAAGGTTGGACTTTTTAGAAAGCTTACGAGGTCCTCTATCCAACTACGACTGGATATCTTTAATTGGGTGGGAAAAATTTCTTAAAAATACAAAATACAGTTCGCCACTTTTTGGGTTTGCTAGGGTTCTCACCTACCACCATAATGAGATGAATTAAATGCAACCTAGAGGTGGTTGGGGTAGATTTGGAATTCCTCTCTCTTTTCTCTCTCATTCTTCCTATAAATTGTAAGGAGGGGCTTCTTTCTAAAGGTTGGACATTCTTGTTTTGCCCCTCCCTTCTTCTCTTTGGCAGGTGAATTTGTGGAGTTAAAACCTCCCATTTAAAACTGTAATGCAACTTTGCCTCTTGGCATTTTGTAGTGTGTTGTATCAATCTTTGGAGCAAATAATGCATGTTTGTGGATGATTCTCAACCCTCTCTGTGTTCATTTGCATCCTCTTGATCTTTCACTACAAATCTAGTTATCTGTGCATGATCTTGCATTGCATTTTTATGGTTTGTGTTTATTGGCAAGACAGGTGTTCTTCATTCCTCGGTGCATCACCTTTGTTAGTTTAGGTTTATTTTTATGCATCTTCTTACCCTATCTCCTTGGCAAGTTAGATTAGGTTTTTTGAGTAAACCCTCTACATTTTTACGTGTGCATCAGAATAGAGGAATAGGAACCGGCCTTCATCCGGAGAGCTTTTCCAATTTTGCAAGGTCCCACACTTGGGAAAATCTCCATGTTATGCAATCGCACTGAGAGTCTCAACCCATCAGGTTGCAGAAATTCAGGGGTGTTGTGATTCACCATCAACAGTAACATTAAATTACTTTCCTAAGTATTTAAAATCAGAGGCATTATGTTTTACTTACACAGACCTCAATTTTACATGCTATCACTAGAGCACAAAAACTGAGAAGAATACATAAAATGCCCTTACAAGTGGATGAATATAAAAGTGTCACATCAGAGGATTAAATATTATTATTTAATCATGATCTACAGAACAAAGACAAATATTGCATGCATTGGAGAACGCTTGCTCATCAAGCAAGGTTTATTATTAGCACAATTATTCACCCAACTTTATTAAAATAGAATAGTCAACTACAATTTGACTAAGTTGTAACTAAGGCCATTAATGCCTCAATTTATTAGCATGTTTATTTTATTCCTTTATTTATTCATAAATAAAATATTAAAATAGGATGTAGTGAGTAGACCTTTAGTCTATTTTTAGGAAGGGCGGGATGAATAAGTTTTTCTATATATTGTGTGCATTAACAAAGAACAAAAAAAGGAATTTTTTGACATAAGAGTACTGAAGAAGATTTTACCTAATTTTCCCTCTGAATGAGAATTATTTTCTACCTTTCCAATTATTTACAGTCTTGTGTATGTTCTATTAATCTTTGTGAATTTTGAATTCCCTGATTAATCATCTTAACCCTATTGCAAATTTAGTAATTTCTGTAAGATATTAATGTGCATGTGTAACTTAACAATATTGTTGTGATACTTTCCCTCAATACATCAAAGTGTTTTCCTTAATATTCTATAGAAAATTGTTGGCTTGTGCATCAAGAATTCATTCAAATACCTCATACAATTTTGGTGTATCACCCTAGTTTTGAATTCATTTACAATCAATTTTTTACCCTCAAACCCCAAGAAAGTTAGTTTAGGTTACATCAATAAGGAACCGACATTGATACCAGAGACTCACCTCAAAATAGGTATACCCAAAAACCTAAGGTGTTTCCATTGTATCTACGAAAGAGAGAGATTAATTTTGCAAGCTTAGAACACCTGCAACCATCTCTCTACAGGGTGCACTTTTGAGAGATAACACACTTCTCTTGGGTGATTTTTCATTTTTTAAAGCAAAGGTTTTGAATATGATTCTTTAACTATTATCAATATTCCATTAAACAACTTACAAATTTCCACTAAAATATATGTTACTTTTCTTGATACTTCATCCAATAAGAAAAGAAAGATTACGAATATCTTTGGTTACAGCATTCTGGAACTCCCATCCACTTATTTAGGTATCCCCCTTCTTCAAGGGTAGACAACACAAAGACCTTTAGATTCTAATTATAGAATGTTATCAAAAGAAATTAGAGGGATGGAAGGGATCTCTTCTCATCCAACTAGGTAAGCTACAATTGGTAAAATCTACTCTCCCACATCCTTCCTATTTATTTTAATGGTCCTTTCTTAAAATTCTTTCTTTGGATGTTACTTGCACTGAGTAAATTCAATAACACATTACCTTCTGTTAAACCTTGCAAAGAGCTCACCTCGCCTCTTAGAATACTACTTGTAAGCTGACTCAGATTGGTGGTGTGGGGCTTATGAGAGTGGTAAATATGAATGAGGCTTTGCTTTCTAAGTTTGGATAGGCTATTGCATCTCAGAACAAGGCCCCTTGGTTTAAGCTCCCAATATTCAAATATCTTAATCCTTTAGAAAAATTTCTTCACACAAAGTTACCAAGGAGTTATGCAATATGAATCTCTGTTGTCGGATCCTTACCATTGCTGAGAGCTAGAACTAAATGACACTTAGGTAAAGGAAAGAAAATTTAATTATGGAATTATTTGTGGTTGTTGATAAGCCTTATTCTCAAAAACTCGTTATGGGATCCCATCAAGAAAAAACTATCCTAAATCTATGGTAATAACCGTTAATGGATATATTTACATTTTTAATAATAAACCTCATTGGCATATTCATACTTTGATATATTGTAGCAACATCCATTTGCAATGTATAAAAAGGTCTCAGAAATTCTCTCTCCCTCTTAATATATCCCCTTCACTAGGCCTCAATATGATCCCATTTCTCCTCTTCCTCTCCCTCTGGTATATTTTTTGTCAAAGTGACATATCTCTCAATTTCCTGTAATCCTTGTGGTCCTCTTGCTTAGAAAATTTTGGTCTTCTCTTATCACCCCTAAGATTGGCTTCTTCTCATGGATCTCTTTTAGAGATGCTTTATTTCGAGAGAAAATCTAAAAAGATGGGGGTTCTCTCTTCCTACCCGTTCTATCCTTTTCCAGTCCACCTTAGAAAATTTGGATAATCTTCAACTTCATTGTAATTTTTCCCACTCTCTTTGGGAACTTCATTTTATAAATTTTGGTTTTTCTAGGGTATTTCCCTCCTCTCTACTTGATGAATTATCTCAATGGAGCTCCCCCTTCCACTATCCTATCTTATCCTCTTCTTGAAAACATCTTCTCCCTCACCGGGCTATGGGAGTCTTGAAGGAAAGAAACAAAACTATTTTAAAGGAACAGTCTAGAGAACTATTGGAGGTCTTCAACAAGATTGTTAACATTTTCCAAGATAATTTAAACTTCTTCATCGGCCACTGGTTTCCAAGATAATTTAAACTTCAACAAGATCTTTAACATTTTCCAAGATTGTTAACATTTTCCTACTAATTTCATTAATGTGGCCACTGGTTTCCCTACTTCTAGTTACATCTACTTAAAGCAATCTCTGAAAGTAGAAATGGTGTTTTTTCTTAGCCAAGGGGAAAAATTAAGGAAGTACCCAGTCTGCTTATGAGTTACACCTCCATTTTTCCATGCTAGGAGAGAGTTACTTGAGGTCCTTATACATTATTTCACTTTGGATGGACACTATGAAATTGTCTTCCGTACACAACTATTTCTTATTTCTCATTTGTGACGTGGGAAAAGATAAATTTGTCTACCTTTCTCTTTCAATCACTTGAGTTATCTATCAATCTGGCCAGGGAAGGAGAGATTCTCATTCTCCATCATGGAATTATGTACCTGTTATTCAAGTCAGTGGCTTTCCTGGTGGAACTCTTACGCTTCCCTCCCAAATTGGGTAAATTTTGTCATCTCACTTTTGTTTCATCGCATGCTCTTCCCACTATCCGCTCCTCCTCCTCTACCCCAAATTGCAGCCACCATTTCTGTAATATTATCCTATAACACCCACTAAAACATCCCACATGAGACCCAAGAAAAACCTAGGATTAGTTAGGAAAATTATGGAATAATTTGTTTTGTTTAAAAGAGTCCACAACTAGGTTACAAGACAATAGTTATCACTAACAAGTTTTAGATCAGTTTTAAACCACTAGAATATAATTTTCTTTTACTAACAATTATTATAGGTCACAAGGTCCCAAAATTTAGGGTTAGAAGGTTCAATTAGGTTCAGAGGGTAATTCCTCACCATACCCACTCTCTAATAAGATTAAAGATTTAAATTTATTTTTCTCAAAATTAACGCATTAAAAATACCCTTAAAGCATTTCCATTGGATAGGAATTTTCCCCACCTTTCCATTGATATAAATAAGTCCTCCTAACTCCTCATATTTCTCAAGTTGTGGGCCGGCAGGCATGCGGGCCCAGGGGAGAAAATTTGCCCCAGGGGCTGGTCTACAGGCTGCTGGGAGAATTATTTCTTAGAGTAGTCAAGTCAGTGGGACCATGGGAGACTTTTAGAAATTTCCCATGTGGGGGAAAAAGGCCACCTTTGCACCCGCGCTCCTGTGAGTCAGCAAGGGACTTGTGGCACCTCCTAAGCCACGCGGGGAAAGCGAGGCAGCGGGGACGAAAGAGTTTTAGTGCCTTGAAGGGTAAAAAGGGTAAAATTCACCTGCGCCTCTTCTAACACCTTGTGATGCCACGTGGCAGGCTTTGATTGGCTATGGGGAAACTTTAGAACAAAAATTCAAAATTTTCCAAAAATGCCAAAGGCAAAAAGGAACCCCCTCCTCTGCCAATGCCTTGTGACACCACGTGGCATCTCTTGATTGGCTGCGGGCCGGCAGGGAAAAATTAGAAAATTTTCCCAAATTTTTTTAAAAATGCTAAGTTAAAAAAAAATCCGCCCCTCTGCCAACACCTCGTGGTGCCATGTGGCATCATCTGATTGGCTACGGGCTAGTAGGGTGGCGAGGAAACTTTAGAAAAATTTCCCAATAGTTTTTCGAAGCCCTAAGCTTAAAAATGGATATGCCCCTCTACCAATGCCTCGTGGTGCCATGTGGTAGCTTCTAATTTTATATGGGTCATCAAGGAAAATTAGGGCAATTTTCCCAAAAAGAATCTGAAGCGCTAAGGGAAAAATTCAGGCCCGCGGGCCTGCCAAGGAAAATTTTCCCAATTTTTTTTTTTGACGCCAAGTGAAGAAATTTTTTCAGAAGGTGATAATGTTTGATAGAGAACTTAGGTTTGGTCAAATCAATACTTTCTGGAAATCTCTTAACATCCTATTTACTTAGGAATCATTAAATTTTTATTTTGATAAGGTTTAAGGAATCAATTTCAAGAAAATGATCTGCATGCTTTTACAGTGCAAACTAGTAATAATTAACTAATAAAATTTGTTCAATTTGATCTTCTTCCTCTCTTAATATGTCAAATAGACATGGAAAATTGTTCTTAGGTGGATTTAGGATAATTATGTGAGGTAGATCTATTTGATTGAGTTCCAATTTGAAATTTTACAACTTTGACAGGAAAACGACTATGAAAGCTTTGAACTTGGTTTTGCCATGTTTTGAAAGATTTCCTTTTAAGTGTTTTTGTCTAATTTAACTCATTTATATCCTGACATGTTCAATTTTAATTTTTCATTATTATTTCTTGATTGCAGGTTTGGTTTGTTCATTTATGGTAAAAGTTAAAGAGTTTTAACGTGAAGCAAAAATGGAAACAACAAAATTAGCTCAATGGTTCTTATTTTACTTACCTTAAAAATGAATTCATTTCATGCTAGTTTCAAAAAGGTTTCATTCCTTCAATAAAATGATAAAGACAAGAATATGCTACATTTTCAAATCATGCACTTCACAAAACAGAGTGCTACATTTCCTTCATATGCATTTCTTTCTTTCAATCAGATATTTCAATTATATTTAAAAGATCAGATTCAATACCACAATGTAATTTGAGAAAGGTAATACATCATTTAATGATTCCAAAAGACAACTTTGTAACATCCTTCTTGGGCCCCTGGAATATTGACCAAGTATGAAGGTGCTTAGGCACATGGGATCCCAGTTATAGAATGGCGCACAAGGCAAAAGTGTGCAAGAGGAAGGCTTAAGGAAGCAAATAGCGCACACGGTGCATGAAGGGAGGTTCGAGACTTAGCCAATTTGAGTGCCCAAGGTAGAACATGTGAAAATCGTGATCGGTTGCCCGTGAATAAGATGTAAGCCTGGCAATAGGTTGGCTCAGGAAAGAGCATGCCCAGATGGAATCTTCTAGAAGATCATCATGAGATGGAGTGGAGAGCTCATGCCTAAAGGAATATGCTCGCATGGAGGACCACATTCGACACTTGGTGATGGATCTAAGGGTGTGGCAAGGTGAGTTGGCAACCTAGGAAAGTGATAAATACAAGTGTCTGCTGTGGGAAAAGATATGAATAGATAGAGATACACACACAAAAAAAGGATATATCATCTGGATATACATAGGGAATAGTGGTTTAGAGAGTGAGCAAAGCTCTGTAGGATTGCTGTGAGTGAATATTTTGGTTCAAGAAAGGATGTACTAAGCATGAGGTTGTTATTTTATTTTCTATTAGCTTAGCTACATATGTCCAGGGATGCACATGACTACGGTCTACACTTTGTGACACTCTGTAATGAATCAATGAATATATTGAGGTTACTTATTATAAATAGATATAATATCAATGGGTTTATTGAATATTTCGTTCATATGAGTCCTCTTTCCTTTCATGATACAAATGAATAGTTGTATCTTTCTTTTTATTATACTATATGTTCTAGAATCTATTAAAGCACTCAGTCTGAAGTGACTGCAAGGATCTGGAGGCCTTTCTGAGCACTACAGTTCATGTATGTCTCAACTTCTTTCCTAAATACTCTTACACTAATCATAGATAATGCTTACCACTAAACTCACATAAAAGAGAGACTTGGTAGCCACATGTGCGTCGGGTGAGCGCTCAGCTTTTGCTGGGTGATAGGATGTGCACATGGGATTATTACTTTTGTGATAGGAGTAAAAATTAATAAATCTTGGTTCCATTTCTGGGACCTCTTTTCAAATTTGTAGTGGGATATAGCATGCATCATGATTTGTGTAAAGAGTAATGATGGATCGGTTAACATTAGAAAATGTTGAATCATGGTTCAAGAGCACGAAGGATGGATTTTCTCAGAGATTCAGCACTGGACATAAGTTTAATACACGTATATTGGTAGAAGAGAACCTCTGCCATGATTTGTATGAGAAATTATTCTCCTTCTTCCCAGTAGAGTTATATGGATGTATTTTAGCGTATGCATCTAGATCAAGTTGGTCTTATGGTTCATGGATATGGACTGAAGAAGACTACCAGAGGTTGTAAGTTGTAGATTTGACATGGACCCATGTTGTAGATCATTGGTGGAGAGGATTAATAGCTAGCTAAACTCTAGAATATGCCATTTCTACGTATTCTTTCCCAGAGGTTGCTAAGTTTGAATTTTTGTGTGAACCTAAAGGAACGTTTCTGCATGTTTTTCCTCTAGTTATGAAGATATTAATGGTTACCATTATTTTAGAGGCACTCCCAATGGCCGGCTAAACCATTCTAAGCACTGGGTGAGGAAGCTCGGGAGGAGGAATATGGAAGATGATACGATAGAGAAGGAGAGGGAAGAAAGACGGCTCAAGTATATTGAAGCGCGTGAAAGGGAGACTGCTAGATGATGCGAGGCTGCTAGTGTGATGGATTTATGGAGACAGACATTGTGGGAAGAATTTAAGGTTCACACAGAGGACATGGAACCTGAGCAGCCTATGCTACCCCATCTTGGCAAGCACGTAAGGGATACCCCTTCAGCTTCTGGTGAGAACTCATCGCATGGAGAAAGGAGAGTCGTTGGTGTATATTTGAATGCACCCAGTGACCGAGCCCTAGAACTTGGTTTTCCCAAACTAGGAAGAAGTATTGATCCAGTTGAAACTAATGAAAGAGACAGATCCATGCCTAGGAGATACAATGTTTCATTCCCTTCTTCTTTGGCTGCACATATTCCAGTATTTGGAGGAGTTTTTGGATAAGGGGAAAGTGTACAAGCTTTCGGGCTCGAATCAGGGAGTGATGTGGGACAAAGTAGTGGTAGTGGGGCACTATCACAGACGATCGGTGCATAGTTTAGTGGGACCATGGGGGTGCTCTACACACCTCCTACAAGCCCTATTGGACCCAGTGAATCTGGTGGCTTTGGAGGTACAGGACCCGGTTGACTTGGTGGATCAAGCGGTGGAGGAAACACCAAAGGGAACCAAGGATCTGGTTCAGGACAAGGACCCCAGCCACCACCTCAAGTATTCTTTGAAATGTCTCTACATTTTCTATATTATAGGGTCATTGAGGATGCTGTGGAACATGTTCAGAAGTGTGAACTGCTATGGTGCATGAAGGGTATCACAACCCCAGAATAAAAGGTTAGTCAATTTGTGACCACACTGTAAGGGCTTGCACATAGCTGGTATAGAAAGTATGACCCTCATCAAATGGTGGTGGACTACACTACTTTAAAGAATGCAATCTTGGTAGAGTTCTGCATTCCTGAGTTTGAGTAGAAAAGCATTAGTACTTTGAAGGAGATTCAACAAGGAATGGAAGAGAGTGTGCGGGAGTATGATGCGCATTTTAAAAATCTCTAGTCTAAATTGTCATATGATATCCATCCTTCTTAGCATGCACAATGGTTTGTTGGAGGATTCATAATCCATTTTAGAGGGTCTTGTCTCATAAAATTTTTACAGATCCACATGAAGCATTGGAAGTTTTTTTACATGCCGAGGCTATTGGTAGTATTGATACTGGCACTAGCTCATTCTTGGAGGCTCAGATTGCTACTATGGCAAAAGAGTTGGAAAAATTGTCTGTGAACTCATTCCATGAGACTCACAGTGGTTTATGGTGCATGGATTTTGAAATAGAGTGGCACGTTAAGGATAATTTCCCCCAAAGGATAGTACACATTGTGATAGTAGATTGTGAGATTTGTCATACGGACCATGATGCAAGTAGATGTCCCTTGCTGCAGTGTGCGATTAGGAAGAATGTACCTCCATAACCCATGATACGAAGGACTGTAGGCTCATTGATCATGGGGTACTCTAAACCAGCATTGTTAGTGGTTATAAAAATGATGATCACTATTATTAGGAGTGCGCAGATGGGGGTGTGCACGAAAGAGGATTTCAAGGAGGATTCCATGGTTGGGGTATCAGCGGAGGTAGGAGTGAGTTCCCATGTGGAACATGTTTCAATTGTGGATCTATAGAACATTACAAGCGTGAGTTCCTGGACTTGGTGTGGTGCTCATGGTGTGGAAAGAAGCATAAGTATGAGGAGTGTTTGAAATTATTTGAGCATATGAATCAGCAGCACTAAAAGGAAAAAGGCACCGCGATGGTCAGCATCAAGAAGGTAGAAATACAGTGGATACCTTGGGTAACAAGGGATGAAGGTTTGGATTCTATCTTGGTAACAACAAGGGCAGAAGCCGTGTGTGCAAGGGAGGTACCAAGACAGGAGAACTTGGTTTCAAGAGAAGAGATCATTCATGGAAAGTATCAAGACCCCGCGCATCGGAAGGAGATATATCAGGACACCATGGATGTTATTTAAAGCTTGTAAGGGGAGATCAAATGCCTAAAGGAGCAATCTAGAAAGGAGGAATAAGGAAGGAGAATCGAGGTGTAAAAGGATGACCTAGATGAGGTCAAGGAGGTGTGTAAAATGCTAAGGTAGGAGACATCATTCCTTTAATAGGATCCTAGTTGAGAGAGAAGGTATCACGCACCAGAGAAGACCATTAGAGACAAGTCTTGCATTTGAACCTTCCCACTAATATCCTTGACTATGACTATGCAATTGTAGATGGATGGCTCCTCAGGAAATATACTCATTAACACTGGCACGAAGGTTAATGTTCTGACCTTGGATGCATGGCATCAGATGGGAAGACCTGCATTACAGCCATCTTTGAATGTGTTATATATGGAAAACAAGACTAAGAAAATTCCCGTTGGTGACTTGAAGGATGTAGCTATTACTATTTAGGGAGCCAAGTTTACTGGAGACTTCGAAGTCTTGGTGCTCACAGAGATGGATAATTTCCCAGCACTACTTGGGTGCCCTTGGTGTTACAAGAATAATGCAGACATTTGGTTCAACAAGGGGTACATCAGCTTTGAGAACAAAGAGGAATGGGTCATTATACCCCTGGTTGATGGGACGTCAACGCCCTATATTGAACCATTGAGAGAAGAAGTTCTAGACAAGATTTATGTGCACTCAATCAGAGACCTGGAGATGGTACACCCTACTAACGGAGTTATACAATTTTAAGATGCTCAGTCAATGAGTGATACCACCAGCCTAGCATGTGACAATTGGGCACATGGAACTTACAAATTAATAGGATGGCAGTTGATAGGGTCGATTACCAAGGTAACAAAGGTGCGCACTGTTAGGCACCTTGGAGGAAAAGAACAAACCAAGTATTTAGGAGGAACCTTCCCTGAGATCTATTTGCAGGAGGTAGAAGCACAGTGGAAGGATGAGAAGGAACGAAGGGAGATGTTAAGTTATGTATTCCTTGGCGCAGCAGCTCATTGGTGGGCCACACATCAGGAGAGACTTTTAGAGTGGTGCGCGGTAAGGATTTCTCTCTCTATTATATTTTCTAGGAGTAATGTACCCACCATCATCAAGGACTACCATGGGAAGGATCCGAACTCTTTCCATATCCAAGAATGTGAACGGGTCTTGAGAGAAGGTGCAGAAGCTTTACCACCATCCCTCTAGGTGCACAAGTTGTATTCTACACTGCAGGGTTGTTTTTATGCATGGTACATTCATTTGGAGACACGCCGCTAGACAAGGAATTAGCAAGAGATTGTGGCTAACCTTATTCAAACCTTAGAGTATCGGAGTACCAAGCCATCAATTGATAAGGCCTTGCAAGTTATCAAGTGCCTTACCATGGGGGATAGTGCCAGAATGGAAGATAGGATGTTAGAATTATTAGGTGAACCAGGTATAGGGGTGCACTCTGAAGAAGTTGAGGAAACAGAAGAGTTATAGCTTGATCATGCGTGTTTGGAAAAGGAGAAGGGAAAGTTAGTATATGTGATTCATGGAGAGGTATCAGAAAGCTTAGATGTTATCCATTCTATAGGAATGCGTGAGGTAGTGGATAGTGTAGATGCTCACGTGCATTCCTACCATGAGCCGTTAAAGACAAAGAAATTTAACATCAATTCAGAAGAAGAACCTAAGGAAGCTATTATTAGAGATTACTGGATAGAGAAGGAAGTATCAAAGATCATTGATCTACTGTGTGAATTTGAGGATTTATTCCCACACGGGTACCATGAGCTCAAAGGCATTCACCATTCCTCGGAGGAGATGAATATAAAACTGAAGGACAGTGCACGCCTGGTTAGAAAAAGCATGTATTGGATGAATCCCAACTTTTGCGTGAAGGTTAAGGAGGAGATAGACAAAATGATAGCTTCTAGAATCATTGAGGAAGTGGAGGAATCAGAATGGATAAGTCCGATGGTAATCAACATCAAGAAGGATGGGAAGATTAGGATTTTTGTGGACTATAGGGAATTGAATGCAGTTTGTGTCATTGATCCATTTCCGAACCCTTCACTGAAGAGATTTTGGAAGGAGTCATTGGGCGTGAAATCTATTCCTTTACGGATGGATTTTCAGAGAACCACCAAGTTCATATTGCAAAGGAGGACCAGGAGAAGACAACTTTCGCCGCCGAGTGGGGAATTTTTGCATATACGGTCATGCCCTTTGGGTTGAAGAATACACCTGCTATTTTTTCACGCAAAGTGGTGCAAGCATTCCAGAACTTCATCCATAAATTTCTTCAGGTCTATTTGGATGATTGGATAGTATATGGTCGGGTTAAGGACCATTGTGACAACTTGAGATTAATGTTTGAAAGGTGTAGGCAGTTGAGGATATCCCTCAACATTAAGAAATGTGTGTTTGCTACTTCCTTTGGGACTCTATTGGGGCATATCATATGTAAGGAGGGCTTACTAGAAGATCATGATAATGTTGCAGTTATTGTGGGGTTAAGGGAACCTACTAGATAGAGCGCAATGCATGGATTCCGTGGGAATACAGGCTATTACAGGAAATTCATTAAGGGATATGCCAAGATCGCTACCCCTTTAGAGGAGCTTCTTAGACACAAAAGTGCCTTCCATTGGGGAGAGGTGTAGTAGAGAGCATTTGATACATTAAAAGATAGGCTTATTACCACACCTATTTTATGTTTTTTCTCTTGGAACAAGCCCTTCCATGTCCATGTAGATGCCTCAGGAACCACCATTGGAGCAGTGCTTGCATAACCAGGTGAGGGGATTATTGATCATCCTCTTTGTTTTCCGAGTAGGAAGCCGACACCAGCAGAGTAGAATTATAACACTATCGAGCATGAGGCATTGTCAATGATCTACGCACTTTGTAAGTTTAGATAGTATCTGCTGGCAACACCATTTTTATTCTACACCGACCACATGGCATTATAGTATTTGTTGAACAAGCGCATTCTTCAAGGGTGCATATCTCGATGGGTGTTGTTGTTTCAAGTGTTTGAATTCATCATTGTAGTGAAGCCCAGAAAAAGAAACTATGGGCCTAATCATCTTTCAAGGATTGATTCAGGAGAGGACATGCAAAGTATTGAGGAAGCAATGCCAGATGCCAAACTATTTAGGTTACATCGTACACCCTTGAATTTGGAGGAGATTGCAATATTCCTAAAAGAAGGTGTGGTGCCAAATGGAATGAAGGCATTTCAAAAGGAGAATTTGGCCATACGCAACACGCCCTACATGTTGATTAGCGGAGACTTATACAAATTTAGACGTGATGAAGTTTTGCGCAGGTGTCTATTAGATCATAAGTGCTTGACCACCATGGAAGAAGCACACAGAGGAAGTGTGGGTGGGTATTACGTAGGTAATGCCACCGCGCATAAGATATTAATGGAAATATTATGGTGGGAAACCTTTTATAGGGATTGTAGAGATTATTGTAAAGCATGTTACCACTATCAGTGCATTGGCAAACCAAGAAGGAGAGATGAAATGGCTTTACATCCTATCCCTAGCACAGATCCTTTCGAAAAATGGGCGATAGATTTTTTGGTACCTATTGCACCAACAACGTGTAGGACTGGGTCACGTTATGTACTCACTTGCACAGATTATCTCACAAGGTGGTCAGAGGCAACCCCAACTAGAGATTGCATGGCAGCAACAGTGGCAAAGTTCTTATGGGAGAACATTATCATGAAGTATGGATGTCCATTGAGTTTGACCAATGATATGGGTACACATTTTCTGAATGAGACAGTGAGGATCCTGTTATCAGATTTCATGGTGGCTCATGACAAGACTACGCCCTATCACCCACAAGAAAATGGAACCATGAAATCATTCAACAAATACTAATTCATACCTAGACAAAAATATGTGATATTGGAAGACAAGACTGAGATGACAAAGTATCGGCAGTGTTATGGGCTTACAAGACTACGTATAAAAGACTAAATAAAGCCACACCTTTTCAATTGGTGTTTGGCATGGAAGCCATTTTTTCATTTGAATTTATGTTACCTTCTCTGCGAATAGCACACGTAGGATGATTAGCCAATGAAAAAGTGCTGAAAGAAAGGATTGATGAGCTAATGAAACTGGATGAGAGATGGTCACTTGCCCAATGGAGCTAGACAATGGAAAAGGAAACGCAAAAGGATTCGTATGATCACCGTATTAGAAATAAGAAGTTTAAGGTTGGGTAGATGGTGTTACTTTATGATTCCAAGTTTTTACGCCATCCTGGGCAATTGAAAGTCCATTGGTTGGGTCCCTACACAATTTCATACATCCTTGATTTGGGTGCGTGCCGGTTATAAGTGCTAGATGGGACGAAGTTTCCTAGACACTTTAATGGTAGTAGGCTGAACCCTACTATAAATAATTCTTCTTGGTGTTTGTAAATAAGGTAGTTTTTCTAGTTAGTTTAGAAGTTTCCTTTATGCATTTTCCCTTTCTTGTGTTTCCCTTTCACGTTGTTGTTTTGGTTTTGCACCTTGGGCACCTGTAACCTTATTGCTATTTTTGGAGAATTTGTGAGTGTGTAGAGGACTGCACATTGTTTAAGTGTGGGTTGGAGAAAAGTGAAGAAGCGCATGATTAAAAGTACCAAGGAAGTTGTGTTAAAGAGCCTTGTTGTGTAGCCTAGTTGAAAGAGGTAGATGAAGAGAAAAGATAGAATGGTTGGTGCAAGGATAAAGCTACTGGTAGATCCCATGTACAAAGGAAAAGGAAGTGTAGTTAAAGCAACACAAGGTAGGTGAAAGAAATAATCTGGACAGAAGAAGTGCCTTCGGCATAGTTTAAGTGTTTACAAGAGTCTCTTGTCAGGTTGGTTGGGTTACGTGCCAAAAGGTTAGAGGAGTTTTCATGCAGAAAGGGCACGTGAGTGAAGGCGTTGAAGACAGACTTTGTTTGAAAAAGTCACATTAGATGAATAAAGTATAGGGTAGGTAAAGTATCATTTAATGATCAGAAAAAGGAAAAACTATAAATAAAGGGTCAGGGCACTCTCATTTTTACTTTGTGAAAACAAAGAGTTACAAATATAAGCGAGTGTTATAAACTAGGGTTTTCAGATTCGATTGAGCAGAAGATTTGCGTGATTAAAACGTGAAGACCTAGTTTGAGATTAAAAACTAGAAAGAATTACACGAGCATGGAAGGAGTTGAAAAGGAGTTGTCTTGTGAAGGGTTTATCCAAGTTAGGGTTTGACAAACTAGGGCACAGGTTTAGAAGAGTTATATCGCAGATCTGAGATCGAAAGTTGGGAGAAGAAAGAAAGAGTAACAAAGAGAGGATAGGAGTGATAAAAATACCTTGACCATGGCACCCAATAAAGGAAAGGGAAAAGCTAAGGCTAAACAACCATAGACTGAAGTAGACACAAATGAAGAATGGTATGCAAAAATGCAATGCCCAGATGCGGTGATGATGTGAAAGGAATGGGAATCCCACTTGAGAAGAATACATGTTAGTGACTATAATCACCAAACAAACACCATAGAGAAATAAATGGCGTTGGAATCGGTAGGCCCTGTTGGTGCCATTTTTGAGCTTGCACCATGTTGCCCTAATTTTTTAAATCTGTATTTTCTCAAAAAAGTTTTACCCTTTGAATTGATGGTCTTAAATTCTTTCCCTCCAGTTGAATTCTTTAAAGTGTTCACAAACTTGTTGTTCTACCCTAATTTGATATAATAATCCTAGTTTTCCCTTTTCTATGCCCTAGTTTTTCCAATTTTGTGGGCTATGTCATTTTTACCTTTGCCAGGTCATAGAAAAATCAAAATTGATCAAATCATCATGGTATGCCTTTGAAAATTCAATCCCAAGGTTGAGAAGTGCTTCGAAATCATGATTTGTCTGGTTCTAATTCAAAATATTTCATCCTTGGTGAAAAAAATCAGATTCTGGGCAAAGCTGGAAAATTTCTGTGTTTGATGGTCAAACGGGCATCATATGCCTGTCAATTTATTCCTCAAACGTGCATTGGCAACGTGGCATGTTCTGATTGGTAGGGGATGGAAAGGATTCGGATCTCCTTTTAAAATTTTGAATTTATTTTGCAAAAAAAAATAAAGTAAAAAATTGGCTCAAAACCCCATAGCCAATCAGGAGAGGACACGTGTCCTAAAAATTTAAAAATGGAAGTGCGGGCTGAGGGGAGACTTAAATTTTTTTGCCTCTAATTCTATAAAGTTTCAAAACTAATTTTTTCCCCACTCCAATCAGAGGAGGACATGTGGCAACACGGTGGCGCAGTGCGGGTCGGTGGGCCGGCAGAGGGAAAAGGGGATTTTTTTCCCTTTTTCAAAAAAAAGTTAAAATAAATTTTTTGCCTGAAATCCCGCGGCTAATCCAGATAAGACACATGTAAAATTTTAAGGGTCAAAGGGGGGCGTGGGTCAACGTTGAAGTTTGTGAAATTTCAAAAATTTGTAAGGGAGGTTTTAAGGAAGAAAGGGAGACTTGGACACGCAGCGAATAGGAGAGTGCCATGTGGCGGGGATAGTTTTAGAGGCGCGGGCCTGCGGAGACAAAGTGGAGAATTTTCCCTTGGCTTAAAGGGAGTAAAATGAAGATTAAGCTCACGGGTCCTCAGCAAATGAGTGATGGACGCATAGTAGAGAGCACACCGGGTCAGCGGGCCGGCGGAGGCAGGAGGGAATTTTTTCCCTTTTGAAAAAGGGACTCAAAATAAAAATTTGAAGCTTTGGCCCACTAGTGATAGAGAAAGTGACACGTGGAAGGGAAAAAATCAGAGGTGCGGGCCCGCGGGGCAAAAAGTGAAATTTTTCCCAATTTCCAAAAAGGGTAAAAATGGGCAGAATTGAAGCATGAATTCAATGGGACCCACCATGTGCCATGTGTCAGCTCTGAAACTCAAAGGCAGAGGGGCGGGGGAAAAGGTCAAAATTTTCCAATTTTTCAAAAATTTCAAAAGGTCAAAACTAAGCACAAATTTGTTCCCAATCATAGTTTGACACGTAGCAGATCAAGGGCAACTGTGCATTTTCATTTCTAGCCACCATTTTTCCTCCAGGAAGCTTGGAATCACAAATTCTGCATCAAAATTCATCAAATTTATAGTGATTTTGTGTCGTCTTGGCCTACCATGATCATTGGCATCATTTTCATGGCTTAATTCTTTGATTTGAGGTGTTTTTGTGATAAATTTTTACTCAGCCTGAGCAAACACGTGAAATGAAAAAATCAAAAAGTTGCAGAGGTAATTTAAAAAGGTAAAAACGTGAAAATGATGAGTAAAAGGTGTGTGTATGCCTCAATGATGAAAAACAAGCCTCTATGATGGATAATGATCCAGGTATTTGTAATGATTTAATTTTTTTGGCACACCTGGAAACCTGCGAACGTTTTTCTAATTGGAGTCATTTCCATTGAATCATTAGGATTGTTTTGTAACAAACTTGATCCCATGGCATATTATTTTCTTGGGAAAGAAGGATCAAATGTGGAAAGCGATATATAATGCATTTTTTGATAAATTGTAGAGGGTCGAGAAAATTTTTTAAATCACGAGCAAATTCTGAGAAAAGGCTCATCTTCTGAGAAAACCACCAAAGAAATAGGATAATTTCTTTTGTGTTGGATCTTGATGTATGTGAATTGGTTACAAGTGTATAGCTATCACACAGCTCTGAGATTGTTCATGAAACTCTCCCTTGCTAATGAATCTAATAAGCTTTTGAGTTAATCTATGTTTTTCTGGACAATATGATGTATGTTATCATTTTTAAATGTCTGTAAATAGTTTTCATTGTTCTTGTTGCAATCTTGCATTGAAAGTATTTAGAAATCACACAGAATATCCATTTCTTGTTGATAGTTTAGTGCCATTTACAATCTCATGTTTAGAAGAGCCTAGATCTGATAAAGAGAAGAACAAATTTAAAATCACTTGACCTTCCTTGACTGCAGAGATTTCTTGTGAACCTTTGGGGGTACCTTAGGCATGGTTTGATCATGGATTTTTGTGTTTAATTGAGTTCTTTACTTCAAGCTTCTGTGGTGAATTCTCAAATATTGTGTGCAGAGTGCTTCCTGGGATTCCATTTATGCCTCTTCTGGTTGAAAGAATGTCCTGATTATTTGAAGCATTTTATCTTATAGTTGTTTCAAGTATTGTATAGGTTGTAAAATATCTGACATATCTCAGTTTGTCTCATCACTACCCCACCAAAAATTTCATTCAAACAAACTAATCCTACCCATATTACCCTTACATCTGCATTGTGTATCAACAAAAGAATACAATCCATTCACAAAAATGGTCAAGGAAAATCAGGATTATACAATCTCTTCAGTAACCCTTGCTTTGCATTGAAAATATCTCCATAATCTGGGAGTGACAACTTGTGAAATTCAGATTTGGAGTGTTGATCATATTTTCGCAAGGTCTTTTCATACTACTTGCATAAATTGAGGGATATCTTCATCTCTTTCACCATTTGGGGGTTAGAATATAGGTTCTCTTACCTTGGTTGAAAGGCACAACCTAGAATAGTGAGGGTTAGATCAAATCCTTTCAAGCTGCTATCCATCTCTCCCTGAATCTGAGTGTCAGTTAGATCACATCCCCAGCTATAAAATGAAACACATCAAGATCTATTTGACTTCAAGCTTCATGCCACATCTCTAATGCTACTCAGACTAAAAATGAGAACAAATCTGGGTACCAACACATGCCACCAACAAGTGAACACCTGAAGGTTTTCCCATTTATGACGATGACGTTAAGGTTAAATTGGCAAAGGCAGGGCTGTTGTAACTCTACGAGTTTCCTTATTTTGGGAAGCCAGATTGCTTGGACCAATGGTTGATGTCTTGGGTGCATGAAGACTATTTCCACTTTGTTGTGTGTAAGATGCACTTGACACCCTAGTTGATCTCATAATTTACAGGCCTCATATGTGAGGGAGATAGCCTAGAAGATGACCTTGGTGACAAGGAGGCTATTCAAGAGACCGTCACTAAGTATGCCTGCAAGAAAGGGTCATGGTACTATGATATTTTAGACATCAAGGACCCTGTTATGAAGATGGCCACACATCTGGTGACCAAGGTGAATGGCCAAGAAAGATGGACACTGGTCAACAAACCTTGGCTACATGTCTGTAGGAAGATTGCAGAGGGGGACGATATTCAACTTATCCATGTACATTACAGAGGAGATTGTTAAGTGCATGAAGGAAGTGGGAAAGATCCTCTTTAGCAATGTCTTGCTCACCATAGTGTTCGTAGAAATTGGAGTGCTATACGCACCAGACAAGTTCGTGTGGGAGTACTCATCTGAGGACCCTTCACCCACAAAGAGGTTCAAGAAATATGTTTGTGATACATTGACGACTCCCCATAAAGTGCAACTAGAAAAGTGGTATACGTGCTTGAGGAATACATTCGAGGTAGAGTGGAGGATACCTGAACAACTCCCAGTAACCACTGAGGGAGAATCTGAGTTCACAGTGTACTAGCACTACTACTTGGGCAGATTCAAGCTTATTGACCAATCTTGAAGCCCTTGGTGAAAGCTTCCTTTCACATTCACTTCCCAATACTTCTAAGCGGGAGTAAAAAAAATTTAAAGAATCAAAGAAGGTAAGGCTGGAACTAGGAAGGTTAGACCGGGAACTCCAGGAGATGAGGAAGAAGCTTAATTACCCTGATGGTAAGTGTGCATACATAAAGAACTACGTGTTGCATGAGATCTAAATGACTAGGTGGAACTTCATCCTCCAAATATGAGAAGGACAAGGAACCACATGTGTTTAGTGTCTATGACTCAAAGGAAGAGAGCAGAGAGGAGAAGCAAGAGTTTGTATTTATGCAGCGCAAGGGTGAACATGATGAGGAAGGCACCAAAGACATGAAAGCCATATGAGAAGGATGCCAAGGAGTAAGGAGCCATAAGCCTTACAAAAGAGCATATTAATGAGGTAGCAGTGCGAGAAGTGAAAAAGATGCTTGAATTCCTTGTAGACCAAGAGTTAGAACACAACGTGGACATAGTGCTTAAGGAAGGGAAGGAGGAGAGCATTGAAAAGGAACATGATAGCCTAGGAGGCCCCGCTCTGACAGTTATCTTCCCCAAAGGCACACACTCGGGTAGGAGAACTCTGGATATAGAACAGAGACATATAATGGGCTATGTGGATGACACAAAGAAGGTATTACATGCATGGTTCCAAAGCACCATACCCACAGAAAGGCTCCTATCCATGGGGTCTTTTGAAAGGGATGACGCGTACCCCAGGACCAAGAAGCTACTCTCTTGGGCATTTGAGTCACACATTGATGAGCCAGACTTTGAATTCTGCCAGAAAGTGCTCATCTCATTGCCAAAATCTAAGGGAGACAACCCCTTAGTAAATTCTCAGGAGATTTCAGACAAGCAAGTATACAATGCTATGAACAAATTCATGGTAGAGACCGAGGATAGGTTGTTCAGGATAAATGACAGAATCAGAGCATTGGAGGTGAATTTGGGGGAAGAACAAGGAAGAACTGACAAAGAAGGACAAGAGTTTAAAACAAGAGGAATTAATCAGCGTGCAGTTAAGGAGCGAGTTAAAGGAAGAAAAGGTAAAGGTACATGAGGTCTAAAATAAGGTGGAGTTAATCAAGAGTGCCATCATATTAAAGCACCCAGATGTAACTCCAATCCCTCAGAGGGATGCATCAACTTTGGAATGCTTAGAAGACCTAACGCGCGTCCTCACTATGGAGAGGTGACCCTTGGTGCTGGTATCTGTAGAAGAAATGACCACGCACTTGAAGGAGGAAGACCGGTTGAATGTAGTAGCAACTATTTCTTAGTACAACCAAGTACTCACAAAGATTAAGATCAATACCCAGTTTGCAGAAGACGCATATGACACATGCGCAGATAGAGATAAGGTGGTGAGCTCTTAGGTCACCACGCTTGAAGCAGAATTGAAGGAGTTCCAAGAAAAGAACAAAGGGAATAGGGCAGAGAGGGACAAGGTTCTGGCTAAGGTAGAGAAGAAATCATAGGCAATTGAGGCTTTAAGGAGCTCAATTAAGCCCCGACTAAAGGACCTATACCCCCAAATTACATGAAGAATGGATAAACTTGTAGACCCATGTAAGGACTTGGAGTAGATTTTGGACACTTTGGGCACCCAGGGAATTGGTCTAAGCTTTGATGAAGTGAGCTCACTAGTGGGCAACGTATGCCAGAAGGTGAAGGGCGAGGTCGAAGTGTGGAACAAGCTGGAGGAAAATTTGTAAAAGGACTTTCATAGCATATTTAATTGATGATCCCCCCCCCCATTCTTCATTCTTTCCCCCTATTCTTTCATTCCTTACTCATTTTTAAAGTATAATTCTACATCTTGGTTAAGTAAAATATTTCTGAGGATGGAGAACAAGCATAGTGTGGGGTGATGTTGGGCACCTGGAATATTGACCAAGTATGAAGCTTCTTAGGCGTGCGGGATCCCAGTTATAAAATTGTGCGTAATGCAAAAGCACGCAAGAGGAAGGATTAAGGAAGCAAACAGTGCACGTGGCACGCGAAAGGAGGTTCAAGACTTAGCAAATTTGAGTGCCCAAGGCAGGACATGTGAAAAGTGTGATCGGTTGTGTGTGGATAAGATTCCAGCCTGGCAATAGGTTGGCCTAGTAAAGAGCATGTATGGATGGAATCTTCAAGAAGATCATCATGAGATGGAGTGGAGAGCTTAGGCCTAAAGGAACATGCTCGCATGGAGGACCACATTCGACACTTGGCAATGGATCTAAGGGTACGGCAAGGTGAATTGGCAGCCTGGGAAAGTGATAAATACAAGTGCCTACTATGGGAAAAGATATGAATAGATAGAGATACACACATGAAAGAAGGATATATCATCTGGATATACATAGGAAATAGCTGGTTAGAGAGTGAGTGAAGCTCTACAGGATTGGTGCGAGTGGATATTCTGGTTCAGGAAAGGATGTACTAAGCATGAGGTTATTATTTTTCTTTTCTGTTAGCTTAGCTACATACGTCCAAGGATGTGCATGACTTTGTTCTGCACTCTGTGACACTCTGTAATGAATCAATGAATATATTGAGGTTACATGTTATAAATAGATATGAATATCAATGGGTTTAATGAATATTTCATTCATATGAGTTCTCTTTCCTTTCATGAAATGAATGAATGGTTGTATCTTTCTTTCTGTTATAGTATATGTTCTGGAATCTGTTAAAGCACTGGGTCTGAAGTGACTACAACGATATAGAGGTCGTTCTAAGAACTACGGTTCTTGTATGTATCAACTTATTTCCTAAATACTCTTACACTAATCATAGATAATGCTTCCCACTAAACTCACATAAAAGAGAGACTCGGTACCCGCACATACCCCGGGTGAGCGCTCAGCTTCTGCTAGGTGATAGGCTAGCGTGCATGGGGTTCTTCCTTTTGTGATAGGAGTATAAATGACTACAATCCTTCTTTTATTCTTCGAATGAAATTTCTTTCACATTCTTTCAAAAGAAAAATAGAGTTTATTTCTTTTACATTTAACTTTACAAATTTCATAATCAACACAACATATTTCCATTACAAAACATTTACAAGTTCATCCACTTCAAGTGGGAAAGGTTACAATAAAATTTATCTCAACAAGGGAATATCCAACTGTCTTTGTCCTTGCTCTAGAACAACAACATGCGTATTTCTCATTCTTCCAAATTGATCACAACAAGAGTAGGGGAAATGCAACACTCTCCACCCAACCAAGACATCCAATGAAGGGGAGAATCCATCCTTCTTCGTTGGCCCCTGAGCCCTAACCACAATGCAATAAAAGATGTGATCCAACTCATGGAAACAATAGGGTTCCACAAACACACAAGAAACATATTTACAATAAAAACACAGTCCAAAATAGAATGTAGTTTTACAACTACATTAAAACATGACAAACAATAGTAAGGCTTCCTCAAGCAAGCCAAAGGAGTAAGAAACTATGGGGGATGCTTCTTATGCATCCTAAAAGGGGGAAATGGGTATCACCACCTGAATTAAAAACCAATAAAATATAGTATGTCAAATCCCTAACATTCCTTATGCCTCCCCCAAGTACCCCTTATTCCTCACATTTCATTATGCCTCCCCAACCTCTTATGACACCCCATAATGAGTAAAGAAATGCAAGCTATTTTTTTTAAGGTGGAACCCAAATCCCAACTCCCTCCACCCTTATACTTCCCTAAAACACACTTGTGTCTCCCACAAAATAAACCACATAGTCTTCTCCTACACCATTCCTAGGCCATCTACCCAGCAGCCCACAAACATATCAACACATTCATACATTAACATTTACATTCATAAAAGAAGATTATTTCATGAGCCAAGCTCTTACCTCTCCATGATGGAGTTTCCCAAGTTCCAAATAACAGATGTTTCCAAGAAAACAATACAAACCAGCCAAGTACAAGCATGCAAAAATCTTCCAAAGAAAACTTCTTCAAGCAAAAGCTCCCAAAACAACAAGGAATTCACCCCATAATCAAATCTCCAAAATGAAGAAAACCCTCATATAAGGCAAGGAGTTCAAATTTAATAGAAGAGGGGAGGGAAGAGGATGAGGTGGATCCATGTAGGATGTCACATCACACATCCTCAATTCCAACCCCCCAAATTCAACTTCATTCTCCAATGCATCATAAATAGGTGGGTGAATAATATGACAGTTTACTTACACACTCAAATCCAACCAACACCCCAAAGGACTGAAATTAGATCATGTAAGAAAAGTGCAATTAAAACCTACAATTTGCCTTCTCAAAAAATGTTATAAAAGTCTAATCTCAACTCTCCAACCATAGGTATGGTTGGTAATTAAATTTAAGAGGTATGGGATAAGTTTAACTTGTCTTACAAGCCTCCAAAATCATCCTCCAAGGACAATTTCGAATTTCAAAGAAGGTAGAGTTTTTCACACTCAAAATTTAACTTACACATCACTTACAACACTTTAATTCAAGGCCAACAACTCTATTAATTACTTTCTTATGACATATTTTAACTAATTAACTTAACAACATGATTACTCACAAAATTACACACCATTTAATGAATAATAAAAGGGACAAAAGCACCACAAAATAAACACATGCAAACATAAACATAAACAAAGGAAGCAATAAATAAATACACATAACCCCTTGGTCACATTTAAAGGTGATCCCCTCCATCGGAATCCCTAACACACAAAAACACGCACAAACAAATACTAGTTTCCATGGTGACCTTTTTGAATTCATCTAGAATTCAAATGTGGTTTCTCTCTAATCCCTTGATGTTTGTTGTGATATTTTAACTTGCAAAACACAAATACCTCATTCGGCCTTGTGGCCATATCAAAACATATGAAATAATATAAATATAATTCCCAAAATCATCTAGATATATGAATCACAACAACATCAAAGAAAACTAACAATATCATTTATAGTTTTATCAACAACTATATCATCATCCAATAATTTTAATTTCTAGGTATTCTCACAATATCCAAATATCACATGTCCGAACAACATCCATAATATAACGATTTCAAACAGTATATCATCATCAATATCTAAAATGCCTCTAATAATCATCATGCATCATAACTGAATCCAGTCAATAATAATTCATGATCTAACATCTAACATCATAGTATAATAAATTCCATAATCATGTCCATAATATAATCAACAGTATCATGATTAGTATCAAAAAGGTGTCAAAGGGAATTGGGCACTACATCTACCCTCTGACTCCTATTCTTATGTTATGATCACTTCTCAATTTGCTACTTTTATTGCTTCCCCATCTCCTTTCCTAGATATTCCCCCTTCCATGTCTCCTCATGAGTCTCTCATTGCCTCTCCTGGTCTTCACACCACGTCACCTATTTCTGATTATGAGTGTCCTTTGGAATTCATGTCTGAGAAGGAAATCCCGAAGGTCATTTTAGGGTTTTCTTTTGTTTATCCGGACTCTGCCAGCCCTGAGGCTAAGGATTCCCCAAAAGTGGCTATAAAATATTGCAATATAGTGGTAGAGGACAAACAACATCTATACGAAGCCCCTAATAGTGTGGAAAAAAATGATATTATGGCTATAATTCTTTGGAGATTCCTGGAAGCCTTTTCCATCATCAAATCCTTGAACGACTATACTGATAACACCTGGGACATCATATACAAAGACTACATCAAGATCCTAAAGATCGATGAGACATTGGCTGATAGAAATGCTTCAGTTGCAATGAAGAAAGTTGTTAAAGATCTCTAAAATCTATATGTTATGTAATTTTTTCATTACTGCCAATCTATGTTATAGTTCTTTTCCTTTAGGATTTTTATCTGTAAGTTTCACTGCTTTATCTTTCCAGATGGGATTTTTGTAAAAGGATGAGGGTCCTTTCAATTCCCCTGTTTTGATCCTACTCCAAAAAAACAGTACTAGAACTGGTATATGTTACTATGTGATCCCAAGCATCCATTAAACTACATAATGAGGTGACAACCTCATGTTAATCTTGTTTATTTACACCAATACTAGTCAACATGAATGTACCAGTAACAAAAAAACATTTAAATGATTAACAATTTTCATACCTTATTTCATCCATAATGTATACAACTTCCTCATCAGGTTGATATTTTTTTTTATAGAGTTCATCATGTAATCACCTTTTAATATGATCTATAAGTCTACCATTGTCTTTTATCACACTATATTATAGAGAACATCATCTTCTAAACACAATTGTATTATAGTAAGGGATTTTATATCCCTCTCTTCCTAGTCATTGTCTTCCATCCCTACATGTTTCTTTGTATTTCCATCTAGGTATTTTTTTAGCCCCAGTTGTACCAGTATGTCACATGCTTTGAGTTTCCACAACTCAAAGTGCAAGTTAATACATTTGTTTATTTTTGTTTATGGTCGGTTGAATAACCGTCTCTTCCACCGCTGCCTCCCTATGAGCCTATATAAAGGCGTGCATTGTATTCATTTGATATAGCAATATATACATCTATCATTTGCAGTGCCTATCATTGGTATCAGAGCAGGTCCCGCGAGGAGAGGAGACTGGTGCCGCGTGAGGAGGGAGCAAAGTTTCCTGTTCCCACGTGGAGGAGACTGGTGCCACGTGAGGAGGGAGCAAGGAGTGCCTGTCCCGTCCCGTTTTATTTTGCTTCGCCATTTCTCGGACGTGAATGCGTGAAGAGGAGAGAGGACTGTCCGTTTGTGCTGTGCGTGGCACTGGAGGTGCGTGAGTTCCCATTTGCTGTGCGTGCGCTGTACGTTGGTGCGTGAAGAAGGAGAGGCGAGGAGACTGGTGCTTGCCTATCCCGTTTTCATTTTGCTGTGCGTGAGGAGGCGAGGAAACTGTTGCCTGTCCCGCGTGCTTGAGTGCCTGTCCCGCTCATTGTCCCGCGTTTCTTTGCTGCGTGCGTGAAGGGAGAAGAAGATTGAGCCGAAGTTTCCTGTCCCTGCGTGCCTGTCCCTGCGTGAAAGGAAGAATTGCCATTTCTTTTGCTGAGAGGAGACTGAGCCTGTCCCTGCGTGAAGGAGGAGAGGGTGTTCCTTGCCGAGAGTTATAACCCTTTTCTTTTGAAGAGGAGACTGAGCCTGTCTCTCTGTAAGTGATCCGTGCTTTGGAGAGGGTGTTCCTTGCCGAGAGTTATAACCCTTGCGTGCACAAAGCTCTGCCAATGCACCAAATCTCTGGGCATTTGACTGAAGTTGGGCTGTTCTTTGCGTGGAGAGCTACACAACAGAAGATTCATTGACTGGTGCGCCTTCTTTGTTGGCTGTGCGTGGAGAGAAGAAATCTGTGCATGGAGGGAGACTCATGCATTTGCTGGCGTGGAGGTGAATCCAACGTGAAACCCCTGTATGTGTGAGAAAAGCCGGGAAATTACAAAACTGCATTTTTGAGTTTTTTGAAAATGTCTGCTCCAAAAATATTGCTATCCGATGCCCAACTCTTGAAAGGGCCAAATTTCGCCGCATGGAAAACCAAAATGCGGACGATTCTTCAATTCGAAGATCTTTGGGGGATTGTCTCTGGCAAAGACGCCCCTCCCGCAGACGATGATCTGTTGGAAAAATATGAAAAGGCTGATGCGAAAGCACTAATGCTCATCACCCTCAGTCTTTCTGATGAGGTGCAGCCATACATTCGGGAAGCAACTGCTTCTTCTCAGGCATGGAGCGCATTGTGTACCATCTACGAAGCTAAGAATCTGACGTCAAAGTTGCAACTTCAGACAAAGCTTCATACGATGAGTATGCATGAAGGCGAATCAGTAGAAGCCTTCTTGCGGCGTGTAGCTGAGTTACGTGTAGAACTCTCTGCACTCGGTGAACCAGTGGACGACAAGTTGCTTGTCCCGCTCACCCTGCGAGCTCTTCCTTCACGGTTTCGGACACTGATCACCACGTTGACAATTACTCAACAGGAGGTGAGTTTTGCAACCCTGGTGAATTATCTCCAGCAGGAAGAAGCCATGCAAAATGTACAAGAAGCCTTCGAAGACAAGGCTCTCATCACGAGGCAAAAACATAAGCCTCAGAAAGGGCAATCTGCCCCCCAGAATCAGAAGCAGCATGTTCAGCAGCCATCTTCACAGCGGCCACCACAGCGGCCACCCCAGAAGCAGCATAATCACAAGGCGGATCGGTGGTGCCACATTTGCTCCACAGATACGCACACGACTGCGAACTGTTATTACAACGGTCGCAAGTATGGAAATTCTGGCGAAGAGAGCACTTCTGGCCGCGGATATTCTAAGAAATCCCGATGGCATGCTCGTAATCAGAGGCAGAAGGGCCACATTGCTGCTCAGCAGGATGCCACCTCCGATGAAGAGGTACCAGATACGACTCATTCTGACATTGTTCTAGTCTCACAGACTTCGCAGCCGTCAGAAGATGTCTGGTTGATTGATTCAGGTGCCAGCAAACACATGACTGGCAACAAGAAGTTGTTCCATACTCTGAGTGACCGGCCCACTGGAGATCGGATCACCATTGCAGACAATCAAGAGTATATTGCAGCAGGGATTGGTGATGTCATCATTCCTCTTGGAACACGAAGATGTACACTCACAAAGGTGCTCTATGTTCCAGGTTTGACTTCAAATCTTTTGTCTGTAAGTCAACTTCTTAACCATAGAATGCAGGTTGAATTCTTTGTTGAAAAAGGGGTCAAGTCCTGCATCATTTCCCAGGGAGAGTCAGTCATTGCTCAAGCATTTCTGAAGGGCCGTCTATTTGCACTGGATGCGGTCACTTCATCTAGCGTTGCTCTCTCTGCATCAACGGCAGAGTCCACTGCACTTTGGCACTTTCGATATGGTCATCTTTCTGCCGGGGCTCTGCATCAACTCAGTGCGAAGGAAATGGTAAGAGGGCTTCCTCCACTCTCCCATTCCTTACCTGTTTGCTCAGGATGTCTTGCGGGCAAACAACATAGAGGTCCATTCAAACAGAGCTCTTATCATTCTACAGAGCATCTTCAGGTCGTTCACACCGATCTGTGCGGACCCCTGCCAGCTAGCTTTCAAGGTTTTGTGTACTTTCAGCTCATCATTGATGATTACTCACGGAAAATGTGGGTATATTTCCTTCGGAAGAAGAGTGAGGCACTTGCAAATTTCCAAACCTTCTACCAGCAAGCCACCAGGCAGTCTGGGAAGCCTCTTCTTCTCCTCCGCTCAGATCGAGGGGGGGAATTTGTGTCAAAGAAGTTCTTAGCATACCTGAAGCAGCATGGCATTCAACAACATTTGACTGCTCCCTATACGCCCCAACAGAATGGGATTTCCGAGTGCCACAACAGGACTGTCATGGAGATGGCTCGTTGTATGCTCTCGACCGCCAAGTTGGAGGATCAGTTTTGGGCAGAAGCAGTCCAGACAGCAGTGTATTTACTCAACCGGGCACCCACGAAGATCTTGCAGAACAAGACACCGGAAGAGGTATGGACTGGTCGTAAACCTTCTATTCATCATTTAAGAGTTTTTGGTTGTACTGCATATATGCATGTTCCAGATAAGAGAAGGAAGAAGATCGATCCAAAGACACTGCCATGTCTTTTCTTGGGGTATAGTACTACCTCAAAGGCATATCGTCTCATGGATCCTGAGACGAAGAAGATCTACGAGAGTCGAGATGTGGTATGTGATGAGTCGTCCTTTGACTCCTTGCCACACAATGGAGATCCAGTACCGACCTCGTCACATAAATTGCTCACACATCCAGATGATGAGCAAGATGATTCTTCTCAGAGAGAAGAAGAGCTGAGTGGAGACTTGTTCGTTGATCTTGGCACACTGGAAAACACATCTTCACATCAGCAGCGCCAACGTCCGAAATGGGTCCAGAGTACTATCAGGGATGCACACCTGAACTCACTTCCTGGTACTTCTACGGGAGTTAGAACACGAAGTCAAGCTAGACATGAGGTAAATTTTGCACTCATGAGTTCAGTTGTTGAGAGCACCGAACCTGACACTGTTCGTGAGGCATTAGACCAACCACAGTGGAAACAGGCTATGGATGCTGAGTATGATTCCCTGATTCAGAATCAGACGTGGGAACTTGTCGATCTGCCTCCAGGTAAGAAATCCATTGGCTGCAAATGGATTTTCAAAACAAAATATAAGGCAGATGGTTCAATCGACAAACACAAAGCACGACTTGTTGCAAAGGGTTATGCTCAGCAAGAAGGAATTGACTATGACGAGACCTTTGCACCCACTGCGAAGATCAAAACCATCAGAGTTGTATGTGCACTGGCAGCACAAAATGGATGGAAACTTCAGCAGATGGATGTCAAGAGTGCTTTTCTAAATGGTGATCTACAAGAAGAAGTGTACATGGCCCAACCTGAAGGGTTTGTAGACGAGCATCAACCACACAAGGTATGTCGTCTGATAAAGTCTCTTTATGGACTTAAACAAGCACCTAGGGCATGGTATATAAAAATTGATGATCACCTATTGCAGCATGGATTCACTCGTAGCCCCTCAGATACAAATTTGTATATCAAGAAGGTAGGAACAGAGATTGTCATTTTGGTTTTGTACGTAGATGATCTTGTGATCACAGGAAGTTCTGACAATCTTGTAGATGATGTAAAGAATGATCTGAAGAAATCCTTCGACATGACTGATTTGGGGCTACTTCACTATTGTCTTGGCTTAGAGATATGGCAGAAGAAGAATCATATCTTCGTCTCCCAGATGAAATATGCCAAGACACTCCTGGAAAAGTATGGGATGTCAGATTGTAAACCAATGTCCACACCTATGGAAAAAGGTTTGCAATTATCTAGATTCCAGGATTCACCACAGGTAGATGGCACTCACTACAGGCAGCTTGTGGGGAGTCTCATTTACTTGACTTATACCAGACCAGATCTTTGCTTTGCGGTGAGCTATCTCGCCAGATTTATGCAGGAGCCGAAGAAATGTCATTGGATAGCAGCAAAGCATGTGTTGAGATATGTCCGAGGTACAGTTGACTTTGGTCTGGAGTATCAGAAGAACACTCAGTTCTTCTTACAGGGATATACAGACTCAGACTATGCAGGATCCGTTGATGACAGGAAATCCACTTCAGGATATGTTTTTCATCTCGGGTCTGGACCTATCTCGTGGATCAGCAAGAAGCAAACTGTTGTTGCTCTCTCATCCACTGAGGCTGAATACCGCGCTGCACGAGGAGCTGTGTGCGAAGCAATTTGGTTACGTCGCATTCTTGCAGATATAGGGATTCCTGAAGAGAAACCTCCCATCATTCACTGCGACAATCAAGGTGTGTTGAAGCTTGTGAAAAATCCTGTTTTCCATGAACGAACAAAGCATATTGAGGTCGAATGTCACTACATTCGTGAACAGGTCTTGAACCACCAAATTCAGCTCCAGTACTGCCCTACTGATTCTCAGGTTGCAGATATTCTCACCAAGCCTCTCGGCAAGGTGAAGTTTGATTTGTTTAGGGGGTACATTTGTAAGAGCAATGTATTAAGGGGGGGAATGTTAGCAAGTTAATACATTTGTTTATTTTTGTTTATGGTCGGTTGAATAACCGTCTCTTCCACCGCTGCCTCCCTATGAGCCTATATAAAGGCGTGCATTGTATTCATTTGATATAGCAATACATTCTATCATTTGCAGCGTTCCTAAAACTAAAATTCAATTTAATTTGTATTTCTAGAAACCATGGATTAAATCATTAAAATTTGTGACCCCCCTACGACATGGGTGGTGAGGCAAGCCCACCCACACACCCCTTCTAGAAGTGAGCTTCAAACTGCACTGCCAAAGGACCCAAACTTTGTACTTTTTTGTCACATATATAAAAAATATTATGGAGATATCATCCCATTAAGAACCGTTTCAAACCGACAATAAAAATTTGATCACATGTAACAAATGTTTTACCCTACATGGATAGGAATATATTGATTCATACTAAGATATTTTTTTGTCCACATAGTACCAAATCTCTCATTCACCAATTATGCAATGCATCTAAAACTATAGGACATGACCTCAACCATTAAAAATTTGACACATTATTTAATGCACATTTAGTAACTTCCTAAAAAACAATATCAATATTTTAAACTTATTGATTTTCATGTTCAGCAAAAACAAATGGCCACAAATAATTTTGATGACATTCATGATCAACATGATCAGAAACAAACATCACCACTCAACCGACCGAGCCGTCTATTCTCCTCATCATCCACGCCTCCATGTTCGCTGGCCCTCATCATATTTTTCTTTGGAAAGAGGATGTCTTAACAAATGACCTTATAAAAAGGTACAAATAAAAATCTAAAAACTTGTGCAAACACAATATGTATTCAACATTAAATATTTTCATTATATAAAACTCACCATTGCACAATAACTGTTTAAAATCCCATATTTAAAAAAAACACAAAACATTCATATAAACATAAAGATCAACAATTGATTAGTGTCTACATACTATAGATATCCAAAACTATCTAAAGAATTCAATAACATCTAAATAATAAAATAATATAATTGGTGGATTGAATATTTATTGCCTAAACAAATTGAACTCTGGATTTAACCTAGAGAACTAAAATATCAAACTAACGAAAAAGGAAATGGGTAGAACATATTGTACCAGCTAAGTATAAATTATCATACTTATTAAGTACGAGGTTAAGCTTTATCGTGTGAACAAGAATGCAAAAGTGGCACCGTCATTTTGTAAGGTGCCATCACCATCTTTCGATATTCATTTAAGATCAGGGCGCTATTATATTGGGTGGTAAAAGTGAATCAGGGATTAGACCTGGGGACTTTGTGAAGTGATTTCGTATACAAAAGTGTTGTGTTTAAATCTCACCATTAAATCAGAAATATGATTACCGGGTTTAGCCAATATGGAAGGATGGTAGTTGCTACAATTGATGAAATCAAATTGCAGTCCGTGTTCTTCGTAAATTGAATCCCTTTCAATAAAATGCTAGGAAATGGAAATGGACAGGTATGACTCGCAGCGGTTTATGCTAACCACCCATTTTCGGCAGGTGACATTCACACCCACAATTTAGATGCCAACAGCACATTACCCCGTGAAATAGGTCATATATTGTTTGATATATACAGCTTTCACCGTTCATCCGTGAAATAGATCATATCTCATTTGATATTTAAAGCATTCACCGTTCACAAGAATTTTAAGAAATCTCAAACCAATTCAGTTGATTGGTGTCCTTATCAATTAGTCATGAAATTGTTTCTATAAATGCAGCCTTGTATGTATCCATCTTCATTTAAACGGGAACAGATCCACACCTCTTTCTGCGTCTCCAAAAATTTGCCGCTACCGTCTTCGTTTTTTTCTAGAATATCTTTGAAATTGAATGGCGGCAGCAGCAACAGAAGAGAGAAACATTCCCAGACGAGGGCAGGTGAAAGCATCCATTGCCCTGTCACTCCTCAAATCAGTCAGGAAAGCTATTTTTGGAAAGCCATCTTCCTCTTCTTCTTCGTTCTCTTCTACTTAATGTTTCTAGTTTCTGAAAAGAAAACAGCTTGTTGCATTGGATATTAGATCTTGTAGCAGGCTATGTTGCATTTGCAAGAGGCGCTACATTTCTGAAACAACTCATTCTATAAAAAAACAGCTCATTCTATATTATATTCATACGGGGAATTAATATGTTATGTTCTTTCTTAGATCAGATTTTTTATACATAGTACAGCTCCCCTATAAAAATGTTGTAGTACTTGTTTATGTTGTTTTGTTGTGATGACAGTCTATGTTCATTATTATTGTATTTCATCTCTCTGAAGAATGCCCCCCTGTATTAATAAATAAATTGGTAGTGAGTGTTTCTATCTCTGAATAAATTAGCCGAACAAATAAGACATTAGAAAAAATACCGTATATGAAAGTTCTAATGGTAAAGCACGTAACGTTCATGATGGAGGGCACCAAAATTGATCCCCACTTCCAGGTTCTATTTTTGCCACACACCACTGCACCACAGTTAAATGTAGTTATAGTTATTCAAACAGTTAGTTTTATCTTGCACCTGCGAACCTGCGTGACATTTAGGTAGATCGGTACTGAAAATACCTAACGAAAACATAAGATTCGGTGCCGAAGAAAATTATACTACACGAATCTCTACAAGATATTTCATGATGTATTTCACATCCTGATGTTAATTTTCAATAGTATAAAAAAAAAAATGTAATGGAACTGGATGTTAAGAATAGGATATGTCATATTAACAGAAATGGGTTGTTATATTAGTAGTAATAATTTTATTTTATAGATTCGCTTGTGTGCTAATAGAAATTAAAAACAACACATATAGAAATTATAAAAAAATTAAGTCAGAAATAACAGCACTATTGTGCATCTATTATTCATCTCTTTCATAAGCTTCAGCTCTATTTGTTTCTCTTTGTTTGTAAGTGTATCTGACCTAGAAGTCTTTATCATAAAAATAGATTATCGGTAAACATAGATTGCTGCAAAAGCAGGGCATGCTATTAAAACAAAGGTATATTTTTACTTGATTTTCCTAATATTAGGAATTAAAATCGAACTGTTGTAATATAAAACTAAAATCATGTAAACATGAAATTGTTAAACAATAGATGCATTAATAAAATAAAAAACATTACATATTTTTCTAATAATAGATTGGGAGAAATTATCTATTTATTAACACTCCCCTATAATTTCAACTTTGTAAATTTTATCATTTTGAAGCTGAGTGTGCATTTATGGAGTTGATTTGCAATTCAGCATATCATATCTCTTCAAGGCGGCACTAGTATATTTTGTTTATGAAATAAAAAATTTCAGCTTCTCATTGTTGAACTTCAATGCCCAAAAAATAGTGCATTCATGAGACATATATCTGTCATCTCAAATCCTTTCTTCATGGCTAATTTGAATACGTATGTAGATAAGTCTCCAGTAATGATTTAATCATCAACATATAAAAAAACAATCTAAATATTTCCTTGTTCATTTATCTTGATGTATAACGAAGGATCATTGATTTTCCTACTTAAACCATATTGTTGCAAGAGTCACTACTCCAAGGGGGGGTGTTTTGAGATATTAATTAGAGACAAAAATATAATTTTGTCTCCAATTAATACACTCCTCCTACTTTTGTCTCTAACACCCTTAATATAATTTTTTTTAATTAAAAAAACTCTTTATAATTTTGGGCGGTTTGCAAAGCAGGGAAAAAGCGGGAAAAATCATGAATGTGTGGAAAATGGGAAACAAGCTTGGGCGGGAGGGAATTTGATTGTTGTTGCATGCAGATGGTGCGGATCTTAGCCAAGGATGGGGACAAGCAGGTATCTTCCATTTTCCCCTGTTTTATTTTTTACCTGGTACTATTTTATTGAGGATTTCTGAGAATTGTGCACATAAATGGCGAGGGTTTGGTTTTCAGGTTGGGAACTTTGTTTCAAGGGCCTTTGGGAACTACCTGTAATCTTCGTATTGATTTTTTCTCATACTTGTAAGCCTCAGACTTGTTCTACGGGGTTTGATCATCCTCAGATGAGAAGTTACCTGAATAGAAGAGGATGCATTCTTCATCTCTGAAAAAGAAATATGTGCGATTTCCTTCATATGATCTTGAATAGACCGAATTGACTCTGACTCTCGAAAATGCAGGAGAGAATGTCACAGATAACTCGAGGGAGATAGGATAATTTTAACAAATTCCTTTTGCAACATTTATATAATCATCTCAGCATGATTTCTCCAAATTTTCAATGGATTTAGTGATCTGGATCTCAGCCACAACCATTTTGAAAAATAAATTCATAAGGATGTTGACTCTTTACACGGTTTGACTTACCTCGACTTGTCCTTTGCAGGGTTCAAGGGTAGAATTCCGTGGCAGCTAGGGAATCTTTCTCAATAGAAATTTTTAGATCTTTCTGATAGTAGTTTGGAAATGTGTAGTTCAAGTTTAGGGTGGACAGAGAACCTGCAAGGATTAAAGTATTTGGGGCTTCATGGCGTCCCGCTGAATATTACAAGTGAGCAATTGGAAGAATCCATTTCTCATCTCTATAATCTCCACCACCTCGACCTTTTATATTTCTCCTTGTTAGGGTACATCCCCAATTCTATCCAAAACCTCACTTCACTCTCCCATCTTCTGTTAGATGAGAATGACTTTAGTTCCATAATCCCTTCATGATTAGGAAATATGAGTAATTTGGTTTCATTGGGGCTCGACTCCTGACATTTAAGGGCCCATTTCCGCTAGGTTTCTCTGGCCTTCCTCATTCAGAAGTGCTCAGTTTGTCTGGCAACAAGATCAGTGGAAATATTAGTGAAATATTATCTGGCGATTGGCCACATCTCACACACTTTTCTATTCAAGGTTCAAATCTAATAGGAAGTATGCCACCCTCTATTGGAAATATTTCCTCCCTCATTTATTTTGATTTGGGATTTCCGGATAAGTTGGAAGGCCCGATCCGTTATTCCATTGGTAATCTCTCTACTGTTCAGTATTTGTATCTTCAGAACAACTCTTTGAGTGGAGATATTCCAGAGTCCCTTAGTTAGCTTATCTCTATGATGTATCTTGATCTCTCCTACAATCAGCTAAATGGGAATATTCCTGCTTCTATTGGTAATTGGTACTATTACGAGATAATTGAAATTTCTACTTTGTAACCCTAGTTTGAGGTTTTCCATCTTTGTGACCATCCAAGAAGGATATTTCTACAAGGAAAAGACTTAATCCTTATATCAAAGCATGAAATATTACCTAGGCAACTATCTTGACCTCGTCATAATGCTAGAACCTTCAATGGATCTTGAATGATCTGCACACTTTGTTTAATGATGTAAAGTTTACTATATTTCTCATGAAAACAAAAATATCTTAAGGTTCTGGGATACATCTAAGCCAAGTATGATCCTTTCCTCTCTATGAAGGTTCCTCAGGGCTAGCTAAGATTTGAAAAACTTTTAAAACCATTTTCCTTGTTTTGATTCCAAGATTATTTTCTATTATAGGTCAACTTCTTGTAGGCTCCAGTCAGGCTTGAAGTATACATACTCCTACAACATCACTAGTTTATTCACAGTTTCTTATTCTCTCTCTAGAATAAAACTTCATAATCACCCTTATCCAAAAAAGATGAAAATCACCTTGATAAGACACATTTATGTTTGATTCTCTTATTTAGGTGAACTGGTTCATACCACTGTGACATACTATTCAACTGATCAAATCCCTAATTCTTGCATGCAACCAAAGAGTCCTCGATAGAGTCACTATAACTTCAATGCCAATGTCCCCTTACCTGGATTGATCTCCTACGATTATAGAGACTACCTTCTACACAGATGTTTCTTACTAATAAGTTCACACCAATGTCACTAGACTTCCAATCCTGCACCAACATGCACTAAAAACATAAAAAAAATAAGGTCCACAAAACATACACAAATTCTCATCATAGGTCAATCATATCCTCTCTATCAACCTACATAAAGTCTTCATTAACATTCAACATGTACAAGAATATATACACACAAGAATAATACCATTTTATTCCTTGAAGCTTCAAAATTATCTCCATTCAAATGGGAATGATAAAATATAGTTACAATTAGGCTTTTATATCCTCTCATTAGGCAAGCAGCTGGTGCGGAGCTTGTCATTATAATATATACTGATAAGATATGTTCCTTGATAAGAGGCTGATTTTCCCTCCTTTTGTTTGATAAAGTTGGAAGAAACTAGGAAAACGTTGGAGAATAATAGAGGGGTACAAAGAAAATTACTAAACGCATACAGAAAAGAACCACAGAAATGGAAAACAGTTGGTGTGGATCTTAGGGGAGCAAAAGGATACCAAGAAGGAATAAGTTAGTGTTCTCAGCTATAAATTGTTATAAAATTAAAAAAAATACTAACAAGGACTCACATTAAACAAGCCTAAAGATAGTTTGGCTCATAATAGTAATCTAAAGAAATTAGGAAGAATCTAATATATGCTAACCTCCACTGACGAAGAACCCTCCAACCCTGTAAAATGATCATGGCTAGGATATGCTATATATTGAAAGACATGATAATCATGAATAGAGTTAAAATGTTCTGAATTGCCCTGACTGCTTATAGTTTGTGAGCATGGTGATAACCATTTTGTAAAGAATAGTTTTAGCAGAGAGGCACCACTATTAGAACTTGGTAGACCATACAAATCATTGTGATCATAATATTCCTCACTTTTCAAATATGGTGTTGAATATTTGATAGTAATTTTACCCATATCTATGTTATCCTGCAATAGAAATGAAGCTTGGAGTTGTGGCTCTGTTTGTAATATTGATGATGGGTGCATCTTTGATGGGGAATTTTTTCTATTTTCTGAATCTCCCTCGGTGTAGCTACAGTTTTCTATAAGAGGTTTATGAGGAATAGGGTCTATTCCCAATAGCCCGAGCTTCTCTTTTATGCATGAGTTATAGAATTTTTTAATCTCATTATCAGTTCTTCCTAGTGATCTGGCTGCTATCTGTGACCATCTACATATAGATAAAATCAATTTTCTTCAATTGAGATATAGATTATAAAAATTTTATGTACTCTAATTTCTTACAAAACAATAATTTCATAAGGATATGAGAAGGTATTCATGCCTAAGCATGTGCTAAAAAACGTTGTAGCACAGAAGTATCAGTCAGCATGGACCAACACATCACAAATTTTCTTAAATAATTACTTATGAAGCTATCACGATTTTTCTTAACTGGGTAATGGAGGATATATGGGAAAAACTAAAATTTTGGGTCATGCTTTGTACAACAGTCATCCGAGAGGTTTACCATTGGGGACACCTTTTAGTATAGCATTATTATGCAACAAAAAAACACACTATACCTGAACAAACATGCCCTAGACAAAACATAATAAGATTGAAATATTAAGAAGCATGTTTATTCTTGACTCCATTTCATTGCTATATATATATATATATATATATATATATATATATATATACATATACATACATACATACATACATATATATATATATATATATATATATGTGTGTGTGTGTGTGTGTATGTATGTATATATATATATATATATATATATATATATATATATATATATGTATGTATATGTATATGTATATATATATATACATACACATACACATATACACACTATACCTGAACAAACATGCCCTAGACAAAACATAATAAGATTGAACTATTAAGAAGCATGTTTATTCTTGACTCCATTTCATTGCTATATATATATATATATATATATATAGAGATATAGATAGATATAGCCATATAAGACATACATACATATACATATACATACAGTACAGATAGAGATATATATACTACATACATATATATATATATATATATATATATATATATATATAGATATATATGATATAATATATATAGATATACATACATACCTAGCTAGTATACATACATACATATATATATATATATTATATAATACATACATATATATGATACATACATACACATATATATACATTCTATATATATCTATATATCGCCTCTGGCTGTCTTTGTTCTATCATGCTATATATGTATATATATATGTATCTATATATATATCTGTATGTATATATATATATAGACTGTATGTATATCTATATCTATATATATATATGTATATGTATATATATATGTATATATACCTATCTATGTATATATACATATATATCTGTTATATACATACGTATATGTATATATACATATATATGTTGTATACATATATATGTGTATATACATATATATGTGTAAATACACATATATGTGTATATACATATATATGTGTAAATACACATATATATGTATTTACACATATATATGTCTATACACATATATATGTCTATACACATATATATGTATATACATATATACATATGTGTGTGTGTATATATATATATATATATATAGACACACACACACACACACATACACACACTCTCTGGTTACTTAATTTTAAAAGTAGCTTGCTTAATTTGAAATTTGAATGTTAAAAATGATTTAAAACCAGTCAAGAACATCAGAAATATCTTGTAAATACATATAAATGTAAGAGATATTTTATAAATTATTATTACCTCGATATTTGATAACCTGAAGAATCATTCTAATATTCACTTAGAGAACCCATTTGGATCTAGTTTAGATTAGTATAGTTTGAGAAAGACTCACTTTTCAAAGTTTCTTCCAAAGACTCCTTTCTATTTTACAAAATAGATCTACTTCAACAATGACTTGACTGAGAACTAAATTGACATGAATTAAGGGAAATATAGGTAGGTTTGGGTATGAAAACATCTAAATTATCTGAGAGGATCATCACAAGTCTATAATTTAAAAGTTTCACTTCTTATCTTACCTCCTATACCTCTTCCTAATCCGCTTTACCTCTTATTTTAGTCAACTCTATGATGTTTCAATCACCAAGATAACTTTCATTAAACATAGACCAACAACTATAATATTTTATCTCTTCAAACCTTCATTGCAAGATTTTTATAGTTTTTTCAAGTTTACCTTCGAGTCTTGATCTTTGATTATACCCTAATTTTGTTAGCCTTCCAAATAGGCACTTATACCCTAATGTGAACATGTCATCTTGCATATATATTGGGGGGAATTGCACATATGCTGGCCAGAGTGTTCAGGACTTAGAGAGCACAACTTATTATAATGTGAGAACATTTCAAACAAAGGAAAAATCACTCTGCATGTGTGATTTTTTATGTACAGTCGTGAGATCCTTCGTGCTTTTCCAAATCCCTGTAAAAGCTTAAGTTCTCAGATCCTTCTTAATATGTTCCTTCTCAGGTACAATAGCTGCAACTTTCAGTACATATATGGTGACCCATGCAAGAATGGTTTGACAGAGAATGATCATGAACCTTTTTGAGAACACATCTATAACAGCACATTGATCATTGGCATCCACAAATAGAGAAACCTTGTTTCACTTCTACAAGAGCTACATCATCTTCTATCAGAAATCTTTGCACCTCTTCTTCATGATTCGCCTGATAGCCTTCATTAAAAATAGACCAACAACTAAAAAATTTGATCTCTTCAAACCTTCATTGTAATATTTGTACAATGTTTTCAGGTTTATACCCTAATTCTGTTAGCCTTCCAAATAGGCACTTAACTCACTAGTTACTTCTCATTCTCAAGTAACCCCATAGTGACTGTCACAACTTAGTACAATATATATATACTTGAATTCTTGCACAAATGCATGAAACAACACTATCATCGATGTAAACATACAATATAGAATGTCTTACTAATATAATCTCTCAGTTACACGCATACACAAGATTCCTTGTCCATTACAATACTCAAACCTTGAAAACTATTACTCAACCTTCAAATACATAGAATCACTCCTTTAAACTAATTAGAGAACGTTTTTTATTTGTTTGATAATTCAAATGATGGTGCAAATAGCTACCATGTATCCCAAATTCTTTGAGAATGTCATTTAAATAGTACCAAACAATGAGGGGCAGAAGTGATATATGTATAAGTTCATTTTTAAAGGAAAAAAATAAATACTCTAATCATAGTTAGGACTCTTGGACATGAGTGGATGAACTCCCACCATAGTATTTGTGTGGTCAGGAAGCTTTCTAGCCTGATATTTCTTGGTTTCTACAAGATTTTTCCTACTTTCTTTGGATTACTATTCTAAACCAAACTATCTTTAGGCTTGATTAATGTTCCTCCTTCTTAGTAGAATTTTAATGTTATAATACATTACAACTGAGCACACTGTACCTTATTCTTGGGTTTGGAAAATTCTAAGATCAGAAATAAAGGCTATGTTTGAAAACATCAAGTGGAATAACACCATAATAAAGTAGAATAATATCTTGTCATTATAATATATAATCAAAAGATACATGCCTTGATAAGAGGCTTCTCTTCCCTCCTTTCATTTGAGAAAGGAATTAAAATATTTCATGACTTGTACATTCAGGCAGAGAAGCCTCTACTCAAGAAACATATTTGGTCATTAGATATTATAATGAGGGAGCTTGTAGAGTATCAATTGGATTGATACTAGATACTGGACAATGAAAAGAAATCTAGTTTATCTCTAATGAAAACAAAGACCTATGATAAGTTCTAAGATTCAATTTTGCTTCCAAGTTAACCTTGTAACTTATCGTAGGTCTTATTGCATCATGGTTTTGAATATGTGGATCTTCTCATACTATTTTTTTTTTCATTTTTAATAAATTAGATTACTTTTCCTTGTCTAATTTCTTCGTCTTTTCCTTTTTTCCAGGTTTCATTTTCTTCTCTTGCTGTAGTTGGTGTGGAGTGGCTTTTGTGCAAGAAGGTAAGATAAGATGACATTCTAGTCTTAGATATATTGGTAAATAGTTAGAACGTGCAGATTCTTGGAACAAATGGAAAGAGAGGTACTTTCATTTTCTGCCACATGTATTATTTCTTTAACGAATTGAATCTCAATGAAGATTAGTATTATCATAGTCATGAGTTTTTTTAATAATATTCAGATCTTAAATAACACTCATAATGGACCCTCTTTTAGATTACAAAAAATGGATAAGTAAGGGCCAAGGACTATAATTTTCACAAGTAGATGGAATATATAATTGCACAAATGACCTCATAGTTTAAACTAATGATTTTTTAGTTTATGGAAACATCGTAATGGAATTACCCATTTCCAAACTATAAAAATATAAGTCTCAAGTTGAGAGGTAGATGCTCATTATTTAAATTATATGATTTATGTAGGAAATAGTATATCTTCATCTGAAAACTCGAATGAACATGTACCAAGACCTACTCCAAGGACAAATTAATATTTTAATGAAATGTTATATTGTACTTATGAAAAGTGTAAAAATATAAAATTAAAGAAGCATCAACTCGTTGGTATCCATAGGTTGAAGTATGGAGTTTATATAGAAGAGGTTATTAAAAAATCAGAAATTTCTATATCACATTATTATTAACTATTTTAAATGATATTGTAATGTTTAGCCAATCAACACTCATAATAATGTTGATGAAAGGGCATATGACACTAATGATAGTGACACTCACAAATAAGGAGAAGACACATATATGGTTGATACCACTTCTCAATTAAATGAGGATGGGGTGAATGAATTTTTACAAGACTTTTACACATATGCTGAAGAAGTTGATGATTCACCCCTAACTCAACTTGCTAGGATGCCTCTTTACCCAAATGAATATTTGTCTGTATTGGTAACACTTATGCTATTTTTGAACTTGAAATTTATGCATGGAATGATGAATACATGCTTCAGCGATATCTTGAGGTATATTTTAAACTCCTATAAACTATATCTCTCCATGTCATTCAAGTTTTGAATATTGTGTATAGTGAATAATATAAATATATGTTTTTTTTTTAATGTAGACTTTTAGCAGATAAGATACTTCCAAAGGAAAATAAGGTGCCTCGTTTACAAAAGGAAGTATGTTCAGCAATGAAAGACATTGGGATGGAGTACAAAACATATTATGCATGTCCAAATAACCATATCTTATACTATGGTGAAAATGAAAATTTACAGCAATGCCCAATATGTTTCACCAATAGATATCATGAAGATCAAGTGTCCAAGAAAGTTCCTTATAAGGTTCTACTCCACATTCCAATAACACCGGGGTTTGAGAGGATTTTTAAATGTAAGGATTTGGAAAAAATTATGGACTATCATGCACTAAGAAGGAGCCAAGATGGTGTCATGCGTATGGTGGCTGATAGCAAATATTGGAAGGAGATTGATGAAAATGGCCTGATTTAAGAAATGAGTCAAGGAATGCAAGACTTTCATTAGCAATGGATGGTGTCAATCCTTTCGGAGATCTTAGAACAAAATACTCTGTTTGTCTGGTTTTCCTTATTAACAACAATCTCCCCCCTTGGATGGCAATGAAAAAAGAGCATGCAATGCTAACTTTAATATTACCAGGTACATGAAATTCTTAGTGTTATGTTCTCTCGAAGATGATGTACATTTACATGAATATATTTAAATTTTAATTCACATTTTATTCATAAGAAAACACCAGGTGAAATATATGGACACATACATGGAGCATTTCATGGATGAGCTATGTGAATTATGGAAGGCTGTCAACATGTATGATGTATCGAGACCTAGCAATGACAAGATCTTCCTTTTTCGTGTAATACTTATGTGGACAATTCACAACACTCTGGGGCTCTCTGTGTGTTGTGGTAATCTATTTATCATATTCATTTGTAATCATTATATTTATGTTGATGTCCATTAATTAAATATGGTTTCCATACTAATTTTTCAGGCCTACAGACTAAAGGGAATCATGGTTGTCCATCATGTGGGCCAAACACTATATCTAGGAAATCAAAGGATCTTACAAAAATAATGTGCGATGAATACAGGCACTTCTTACCTCAAAAAAATTGTTATTGCATGCATGAGAAAAATAAGTTCAATGGAAAGGAAGAGGAAAGGAGGTGGCAAAAAATGATGAACCCTTTGAGGTGGAAATCAGCATATGACAAAAAGGATGGGAGAGATTATCCATTGGGAATGAAAATACTATCTAAGTTTTATAAGTTAGATTATTACAAGAATCTCCCTCTAGCTCATCTATTTGATACAATGCATATTGGAAAAAATGTGGCAGAGTCCTTATGGAAACATCTAAAGGGAACCAATAATGAAGACCAAATAAAATTAAGGACCTCAAAACTGTCAATATGATGCCAAACATGTGGTTACATGAAAATAACACATATGATCCTACACCATGGGTTCTTACATTAGAGGAGAAACAATATTTGTTTGATACTATGTGTGCCATAAGATTTCTAGCTGGTTTTGTTGCGACATTATAAAGTGTATTCACAAGAGATGGTTCATAGTTTTTTGGAATGAAAACACATGATTCACATAATTGGATAAATGTAATTCATGATATCTTATATTTCTTGGTAGTATAATTGAAATTTTAAATATATTAGTAATGTAGAAGATAATATATAGTTTAAACGCTATTTTTCAATGTTGGTGTAGTATGTGCTTCCTATAGTAATACAAAGCACTTTCAAGCATTACATCGCACAAAAAATTTACAAATTTCCCAAATATTTGAGGTATTATAAACCATAATTTGTTATTCAATAATTAATTTTTTTCCTTCTATAAATATCATTTTCAATGTCTTTATAATTGTTTTAACATATATTTTTCAAATATTATAACTGGTGATATGTTAATGCTTGTTACTAAAATTTATAGGTGGGTCTCATCTAAAGAGATACATCCATATGAGCTGAACTATTGGAAGAGGAATGTTTCTCTTTTGATGTTTTACATTCAAATGTGTTTCCCTACAAGTTTCTTAAATTATCAAGAGCACTACCTTATACATCTGGTAGAAGAGATTGAACAATGCGGGCCCATCCATCTCAGGACAATGTGACTTATTGAGAGATATATGAAGTTCCTAAAACATTTTTTGAGGCAAAGAGCTTGACTTGAAGGTTATATGGTCAAAGGGTACATGGTTTTTCAAACCATGGTTCATTTATCTAAGTACTTGCCTCAATTTCATCTGGAGGCTCCAAGATTATGTGGTGATCAACAACCTTAGTCCATTGGAGATAGAAAACTAGAGGGTCAATGAACTTCAAAGAGGATAAAAGGTAATCTTAAATGTTAGTAGTATTTTTTAAATCTTAAGTATTGTATGATGCATCCTTTAAAGAATGGTTAGATCAATGATTAGTTAAATATTTTTTGTTGTAGATGCTAAGGATTGGGAGTCATTTCATTTGTATGTTGCATACAAATATAAAATTATGTTAGAATGGATGTAGAAGTATGATGAACAAAAGAAAATAGAAGATGAGAAAGCATGGGCTGATATATATAATAGACATGGTCAAAACTCTAATAGAGGACTTCCTGCATGCCATAAAATAAAATGGAAAGATAGATGCTCATGGAATTTATTTAACACAAATGTTGAACCCAAGGCAACCAAGGTAATGAAAGCAGTGACAAAAAACAAGTATATTTCGTTAAAGGATCTATAAATGGGGAGGTAATATACAAATAAAGTATTATGATGAACATTGTTTAATCTAAAGATTTTTTTATCATTCAAAATATTTAGTTAACATTTTGTGTCCATGAATATAATTGGATAATATGTAAATATGCATTTAGGTAACATATTACAGAGCAATTTGGATTAGCGGTCATCATTTTCAAATCAGGAAGATCGATGAGAAGAGGAAAACTTATGATAGTGGAATTTCAGCACCATTTGAAGTGGAATATTGTTCACATGCATATGACACAAATACAACATGAGTACAGTTCGGTATTATGGAGTGTTGGAGGATATAATAGAGCTTGATTTCACATCTTTTTAAAAGATATTTTTCGTGTTGAATGGTATAGGCTCATTAAAGTGGGCCTTAACCAAAATATTTTGTTGCATGAGAATAGATTCAATATGATAAATACATTGAGGTTTGAATCTACTTCTGAACCTTATGTGTTTCCAAACCAATACAGTCAAATATTTCTTGTTCCAAATTTAGAACACTTTGGCAAGTCCTTTGTGATAGATTATGATCTAAGAGGATGAAGAGTGACCTTTTCTGAAGATGTAGAAGGCCATGATGTAATTGAAGAGGTAGAAGATCCACTTGAATACATAGATGACCAAGTAGAGGATGATGATAAGATGACTATTGAAGATGAATATGAACAAGATGAAGTTCCAAAAGGACAAGAACAACATTTTTGTGATCAAATACATGAATATGATGAGTTTATTGATCATCATTTACCTATGGCTGAAGGGGATGAAGATCATGAGAACTATGGTATTAATTTATTTATGGATTTGGGGCCCATTAATTATAATATGATAGAATGATCATAAAATTGATATATTGATGGTATAAGGATGGATTGAAGAGTAGGAATGATCTCAAAGGTAAACTACACGAAGCAAAATGCCATCATTTCGATATAAGTTTGAATGTACAGGGTATATGACTGTACTATATCACTAAGAACGATTATAAAGAAGGTTGAGCTAGGCATAATTGATGAAGACTAAATGCATGAAAGTTGAAAGACATCTTGAATGCATAAAAGAGACCTAGAATTATTGCTCTTGTGCTATGAAAGGTATGGATAAGTTTTTTGGGACTTGATTTTTGTTAAGAAAAGCTATAAAAAAAAATTGATCATAGTATTAGAGAAGATGATTAATCTTGGGTCACAACACTCTTGACAACTAGTGTTAGATCCATTCATAGAGAAGCCTAAGTCTTAAAATTATGACTTCATCATGCCTCATAGGTATGAGTGACACTATAAATCTATTTTTGATGTAGGTCCATTGTTGCGTAAGTCATGGCTAGAGGACATGGATGATATATGTGGTAGTAACCTTCAAGAGAGAATGGCTTGTGAAGTATGACACAGTCTTTGTAGAGGGTTGAACATTCACAATAGGAATTGATTCATACGATTAAACTTGTAAAGATGATGTCTAGTAACCTATACCTCTGAAGAATACCATGAAATGAGATTTGGGAAGCAAATCTGAGTCTGGTATAAACATGGAAAAATTGCTATGGTTTAAGAATGATTCCCTATTGCATGTATGTAGAACAAGATCCATGGAAGCATGTTGAATGGCTTCTCTCCATTGAATAGGGTGATCTCATATAGAATTCATGCAAGATATAACAAGGATCTTAACCTTCATGATAGAGAGACATTGTGAACTAAATCTAATAGGTAGGGATGGACTAGAAACCTTGAATAGTGTTTTAATCAAAGTTGCATGATATAAGTTGATAGACTACTCAAGGGCTCATATTTCACCTTGAGCCTACTACATTGGACACTATAACACATAATCACTGATCAAACAATTAATCCATGGTCGGATGAAACTTTGAACAATGTATATGAAGGACTTATTGTGTGAGAAATAATTATGATGAGCTAAGACAATTTGTATATCGGTTAAGACTAAGGTTGTGTGAAAAAGAGCAAGGGTAAATAGTTAAGAATCTCAAGGAGTCAAGTGTGGAGGTTTAAACTACTAGAATGTAGAGAAAATATTAATGAGAATAGTGAGGGAAGTCAAGAATATTACTTGAGTATATGTCACTAATTATATGCTTGAAAGTCAGTCTTAAATCAAACATGGCATTAGAGACAGGTGTATGCACTTCATATAATTTTAAAGAGTTTACTTTTCCATCAGAAGTGTTTCTTGTTCTCCCTGTAACAGAACTCCCTCGCAAGTTTCATAGCAATTTTTGACCTTGCAAATGATGAATCCTAGTAGTAGTTTGACTCTAGGTTACCATAAATCCCAAGTAGTTAATTTTTTAATGCTGTGGGACTTCATATATGTCAATATTTAATTTTTTCATGATGTTCTTGGTCTTTCTTGGTCTTTCTTATATTTATTCTTGTTATCATAACTATTTATATATTGATAATTATTTATAATTGATAACTAACAAGGTTAATATATATATATATATATATATATATATATATATATATATCTATATATATATATATATATATATATATATATATATATATATATATATATATATTATATATATATATATATATATATATATATATATATATATATATATATATATATATATGTTGAGAATTGATAATGCTCAGTAATTCTTCTTGTTATTAGAAGGGGCATCAAGAATCCCCCTGGCATCCTCTACAACAACCTTCATGGATCGAGTTCATTTGAAAACTTTAATTTTTGATTTATCATTTGACTTGTGCCCACTTCATTTGGAGAGGGATGGAAAAGCATGTGTGGACTTGTTTAAAACTTGCTCTTTATCATCTCTTATCATTTCAATTGATGAATCCTCAGTATGTGCATCTGCTGAGAATGCAGGTTCAATATCTAATCCTACAACAATTTTTCCAGTCACTCTTTCACTCTCTACACCACTAGTTTCAGGCACCATTGTTCATGATCTATCGGTTTCTTCCTTTTGGCCAGTAGCATCCACTATTTTCTCAGGGGTTAGTAACTAGTTAAAAACCTTAGAAGCACACCTCTATAACCATGAAAAATGATTTCTTGTTCCTGAAGCACTTGGAAATGTTCTTCTAGAAGACGACTCAAGATCAACCTTTGCATATGCAGCTGCAGGTGTGCCGAATATATTTTGAGTGAGTGCTTCATGAGAGAAGCCATAGGTATCCCCTGTACTTACATGACTTCGAGCTTTATTTCCAATCAGATCCAAAACATCCTCTATAACATTTACCTCTGATTTTAATTTATGAAGCTGCTCAGAAAATCTTAAAGCTTCTTCTCTTTATTTGCACAAAGATTCTCATTGTTCTCTCAAGCTTCTCTCTCTGGAGTTGGATTTCTTCAATGTATTTCTTAATCTCAGCCCATTGTCTCTTTTCATGGTCCCAACTTGTACCAATATCTTTTCTTTCCCTCTCAATTTTTTGCCTTTCAAGTTTCATATCTTCCATTTATTTTCTTGTTAATTCCCTTTCAGCACTAATATGCTCCATTTCCCTCTCTTTCTCTCTCTTTGAAATGCAATTTCCTTTTCCCACAAAAGCTTCTCAATCTCCTCTTGCCTCTTTTCTATGTTTTTTTCTTGATCACTTTTGTGAAGTTCACTATGTTGAACAAGATCCGCTTGCTCCCTTCGAATACTCTCAAGCCACTCACCTCACTCATGCTGCATGCTAGCCTCAAAAGCTTCCTTCTCAAGACAAAGAGCCTCTGTGTCACTTTGAATTTTTTCTTGCAATGCATGTAGATTTATCCTTTTTTAATCTTTCATCTTCATCTTTCAGCTATTTCGATATTCTCTTCTTGTCTTCTTCAACCCGTGTCAGTTCTTTATTCACTTTTTATCTTTTCTCATCAAGAAATTCCCACTCTTTCTCAAATTTCTCCTTATCTAGTCTCAACTCTTCATCCTCTTTTACTACTTCCTGATTTTGAGATCTGTAACTTTCAATCTCTTCTTTTAATTAGTTTGAAGTGTTAGCAATTCATTTATTTCTTTTCCTTTGACTTTAAGATTTTCCTACTCATTGACAATGTGTTTTTTTTTCTTCTTCCAGGGAAATCTTCACACTTTTAAGATCTAGTTTCTCATTAATTATTTCCTCTCTTTCCAATTTTTTCTTCTCTATCTTAATTTATTTTTCCTCATTTTTATAAGTTTTCTCTCTTTCTTTCAAAATTTTCAACCTTTCAACCTCTTTCTCCTTTTCCTTCAACTTTTCGGCTTCCATTTGTTGCTCCCTTTTACTAATATTTTCTTCTTTACGGTTGATATCTTCCCTGATCAATTCAAGGGTATTTCACCTCTTTTCCAACTCCACTTCTACCGACCTTTTTTTTGTTCAAACTTGGCTTCAAACTTATTTTTCATTTCTTCAAAGAATAGCCTTGTGCTCATCAAGAAGCTTTTGCATCTCCTCCTGCACTTACAAGTAAAATTTATTAGGTCCCACTAAGAACAAAACTACCAAGATGATACAACAAGATTGCAACATGTTGGTTATAACATTAGATAAAGGCATGGTATAAAATATTTGAACCAAGGGTGTCCAACTAGAGTGAACAACAAACCTCTTCTCTCATGGATAAAGCATCGAACCTCACACTTATGTCTACCTCTTTCTCTTTTAAGGTTGCATGATCATTGTTAATCAACTTTCTGAGATTCTCCAACTCTTTTTCAAATTATTTTAGAGCATCATCTCTCTGATTTTTCTACTCTTCCCTTCAAGAAATCTATCTTGGCCATCTCACATTTTTTTCTCCCAATCAAGGAGATTCTACCTTTCAAGGAAAATCTCTACCTCAAGGGCATCCCACCTGATAGAACATCCATAAAGCATTAAATTTAGGTTGGCATGTGCAGTAGAGTAGAAAAAGTAACACAAAATGTGTGATAATAGAAAACAACTCACTAGACAACATGATTGGAATGCTTTTGAAAAAATAACTACACGCATGATGAATAAGCTATTCCAATCAAATACAATAAGACTCAGGGGATCAAAAATAAAAAGATGGAGAAAGAAACAGAGAGACCACAGTGACCTTTTGTATTCATTATTAAATGTAATAATTCAAGATAAAACTTGAAGTAGACACAAAATAAAGACACACATAACCAAACACCATGTTGACAGCAGAAAAGACAAGGCATGTGTTGGGGCATGGCGTAGCAACTAAAAAGATTTTATCTTACTATTATACAAGTACCAACATCACAGACACATCATTAAAAATAGTAAGGAATTTTATGGAGTACTGTCATTACATACTCAAACATGAAGGATTGGTGATCTATTCTAAGAGCACTTTCAATAACTTCAATATCCTGTAATTTCCTTTCTATTTCTGCATTCTTGTGGCTTGATTCTTCCTACATTGATTCAGCTGCATGGAGTGTTGACTCTATTGCAAGGGATTTCTCTTTAGTACTTGCCACCATCTCACGAGCTTGTACCATCTTATTCTTAGATGTAAACTTAAGTTCAACAACTTCATAACACATCTCATGTAAATCCAGTTCAATATGAAATAAAAAGTCATAGAAATGAGTAACCCTACTTCTGAACAATTTGAATAAGGAGTAATCCGTAACATAATTTCATGGGAATTCAATAAAATTTAAACTGGATATATTCAAATCAGTCAGGATCAAGACAATAGAGAAATACGCTATTGTAGTTGTCAGGTATTTTGAAAGTGAGACACTCTTTACAACAAAAGCACAAGACATAATTGAACAACACCCTTACATCAAAAAAACATTGTTTCTCAACACCTAGTGATGTCTTCAAGATTTCTTCTCACTTTTCAGCCTCAGTTATGGCAACTAGGTGTGTAGGATATTCCCACTGCATAATTTCTTAAAATTTAGCTAGATGATGTTTCATTTTTTCATACTTAGATGTCTATTCCTTGCGCTCTATCAATAGAAGCCCCATGTTGTACTGATACATAGAGCTGCCAAACATGAAAAAAATAAGATATATAAGAGCAAGACTCCATATATGGATTGATATGCAATATGCATTTGACAACTAACATTAAAAGAATAAAATCAAACTTTTGAAAACATACTCAAAAAAAGTAACATCTCCTTACACCACCTCTCCTAATAAGTTAAAACAAGGTAACAAAAACTAAATGGGTCAATAACTAATATGGGAAAGGATCTTATAAATTCTCTAGCATTTAGAATATGCATGATAGAAAAGTAAGGACTATTAGGTAACAAGTTAATAAACCTTCATAGAATGTAAAGTCTTCTTGTCTCCCACAACTAAATGTGACACAAGATAGAAAATGATATGCAAATCCATATGGTAGAATCAATAATGAACCTTTGGCAAAAACTTGATAAATTGGATGTAGGTAAATATGATGTTTACTTCTAATAAAATAGCCTAATAATTAGTCACAGTGGTTGCAACGTAATGCAACAAAGTTCACATACTCATGCTACAATAAGAAAACCCATAACTGTAGAAGACATTTGGCAAGTTTGTGCAAGGTTTTGAGAAGTTTTTTAATGAACATGATATACACTGGGCTACTGCTAGGGTTTAGAAATTTTAAGTGGCATATGCTTACCCACACGGTTATATTGCAGCCTAAAATCTCAAAAGCTTCATGAAACAAAGCCCATCTAAATGCCATTCAAATAGGCCTGTAACGAAGGAACAAAAATAAATGAAAATAACTATCTAATGTAAAAGACATTTCTAATAAATTGAGATAAGCTAGGGTGGTATATTGAGATGCCTTTGACAGTAGAGCCCCAAGTTTCAAATTTTCAAAAGGGATACAAAAATGTAGAGGAAACAATTGCATCCAATCCTAAGGCAAGGTACAAGCCCTACGGAAATTTGATTTTATTGATAATCCTCAGTCATGGCATCTAAGTGGAAGTTAATCTCCCACCATAGTTAACAAAAAGTGAAATCTAACGATTACAAATATATAATTTATATATAAATTCAATTACAAAGGTTAATTGATTACAGATAGCTATCTAAGTGGAATTTAATCTCCCACCATAGTTAACAAAAAGGGAAATTTAACGATTACAAATATATATATATATATATATATATATATATATATATATATATATTGTAATCGTTAAATTTCCCTTTTTGTTAACTATGGTGGGAGATTAAATTCCACTTAGATAGCTATTTGTAAAAAACTGACAAATGAATTGATAGCTATTTGTAATCAATTAACCTTTGTAATTGAATTTATATATATATATATATATATATATATATATATATATATATATATATTTGTAAATTCAATTACAAAGGTTAATTGATTACAAATAGCTATCAATTCATTTGTCAGTTTTTTACAAATAGCTATCTAAGTGGACGTTAATCTCCCACCATAGTTAACAAAAAGGGAAATTTAACGATTACATATATATATTTGTAAATTCAATTACAAAGGTTAATTGATTACAAATAGTTATCATTTCATTTGTCAGTTTTTTACCCTTGTTATGTAAATTTGAATTTTTTACTTAAATAGACAATACATTGCAATTATTTTTGATGTAATGATCAATATCTATTGTAATCCAATTCTTTCTATTGTAAAAATGTAGTGTTATTGTATTTCTGTATTTGCATATATAGTTTTTTGTTTTGACTTCTTTCCCAAAAGAATGATTGGCAATAAGAATAATTAAGTGTTTATTGGTTACATGCTTATGCAAATTCTATTATTTTCTACCATGGTTGATGGGCTTGGTTCTCAACTTATACAACGAAGACAGATATATGCTCAACCTATGTCCAAGTTGAGGATGCTCATGATTTTTCATATGACTAAGCCTGAAGAAGTCTTGATTGTGGAAGATGAGAATGGAAAAATAATTAGAGAGACCATGAAAGATAAATATGTTATTGTGTAGTATAAGGTATGATTTGATTAATAACCAAGGAACTAGCTATTGTCTGTTATTGTTATGTGTAATTTCTTGCTTCACATAAACTTCCTCTCCAAAAATCCATTCAACAATTCTTATTTTACATCCATTTTATAGTTAGGCCATTTGTTTTGAGCTATCATTTCTAAAATTGTTCTTAACTTATCTAACATGCTACTGGTGCAAACATTTCATTGTAATCTATTCCATATTGTTGTGAAATAACACTTACAACTAGGCTTTCCTTATGATTTTGTACATTTCCATCAGTATTATACTTGGTTTTGCAGACCCACTTCACTACTATCATGTCCTTTTATTCTAAAAGATATAACAACTCCCATGTCTAATATTTCTCAATGGCATATATCACATCATCCATGTCTTGAGCTAAAAATTCATTATTTATATAGCTTCTTCAAATTATATTATATCTGCAGCTTGAGAAAACGATGCAAAAAACAAAATATAGTTAGTTGTATCAATATTATAAATCTCACTAAGACTGTATTTTCCACTCCAAAGGGCTATCTGACAATGGATTGTTTTATACTTAAGGAGTTTCTTATAGTGTTCTTTGTTGTGTCTCATGTATTGTTAAAGATGAATGAAATATTTGAGACTTTCTGGATGTAGATGGACATGTAGCATGTACAAGAGTGGAAGAAGGTATAATATATTACATGGTACATGCTCTTGATCTGCCATATCATCCTGAGGAATAGCTGGTACTATACTTACTATTTTTTGTATACTTCCATTGCGTGCCTCATTTTAAACAAACTATACATCTCTACCAATTATGAATTATTTGTGACTATATTTAACAACTTGGAAGATTTCATATTCTGTAAATAACCAACAAATATAAACTTCTCTCCTTAGCTCATAAGGAATATATACATATGTCATACAATCAAAGATTATCAAATGTTAAAAACTATGTTTCCTATGAGTCCAAGCATATTGAGGAATAATGTTTAGGAAAATAATAGTCGGAAACATGTTTAAAAGGTAAACAAAAGTTGCTACTGATTCTAACCAATGCTCATTTTTATTGTGCTTCATCGTACTTTTGGTGATCGCCATTCTAGTTATATTCTTCCACTCTACCACACCATTATATTGCGTTGTATACCTTGTACTAAATTATTTGTGGATACCATGATATTTGTAAAAAAATATAAACACATTGGAAACATACTCACCTCCTCTATTTTTCCTCAGTATCTATATCCAGTATACACTTTACTTCTCCACTAAGGCCTTGAACTACAGAAATATATCAAAAATATATATTTATGTCTCAAAAATTACACCAATGTATTCCCTATATAGTCATCAATGAACTTCATTAAATATGGGCAACCTCAAATAGAAGATGTTTTCTTAAGTCCACATAAATACGAATGATTAATTTCAAGTGGTGGAATTTTTCTAGCTATTTTTTGCAACTGGGAAGGACTCTTTGTGTTGCTTCCCCAAAATACATGCCTCACAACATCTCTTTGGTTTTTTAATTAAAGGAAAACCTTTTACAATATTTTTTACATCAAGCAAATTCAAACCTCCAAAATTTAAATGACAAAACCTTAGATGACATAGCCATGATTCATCTTTCATAACTGATGGAGAAGATGATTGAATTTATTATTCTATGGATTGATCTCTTAAATTTACTTAATCTCTATACCGAGATCTTGAATCATGTTTCCTAGATTAGCAAAAGGTTCCATACTTGTCTCTAGATGTTTCTCTGGTCTTGAAACGTGTAATATTCAAACAAAACATTATTTTTTTCTTCATTTGTACTCTAGAAATGAACTCAGTACTAGGGGATTTGTCAATTATCAATGTATTCATTATCTTCAATATATAGTTTGTATCAATTTTGTGTCAATTTAATAGAAGTTATAAGATTATGCTTCAAATATGCAACATAATAAACATCATTCATAATAGCTTTCACATCCTTTTAGTTAGAATGATGATTATTCATTTTCATTTTATAGACACTGTCTTATTTTTCCTAAGAGTAACATCAATCCTCACTGTCTCATCCAAACTGGATAATAAATCTATATTACTTGGCATGTGATAACTACAACTAGAATCCAAATATAAAATATCACATTGAATCTCTTGAGATAGATTAAATTCAGTAAGCGATAAAGAAGGTATTACTTCAGCAATCCTTATACATGCAATAAACACGGATCTCAAAGTAGAGATCCTATACTGATTTTGATTCTATCTATTCTGATCATACTTTTTTGATACATTCATAAGTATAGAACCCATATTTATTGCAATAATGATAGTACACATGAGACTTATCATGTATATGACCAAAATAGTTATTTTTTGTGGTGCCCGTAGTTTTATTACCCAAAACACCAACCAATAGACTGGTAACATATTAGATTTTTTTACAAACATTATTTAATAAATAATGCAATTACACTAATGTAATCCACTCATAAAATAAAATAAGGATACATTGAATTGATTATGGTAATTCATATACCACAACACCATTATTCGTTTGATTTTGACCAATTAGGATATTTTAACCTCTGAAACAAAGAGGGTGTTGAAATCACGTTAGAGATATACTATGTTAAGAAGTTACTCAAATCATAGATGAAGGGTTATAATCCAAATGTTATATGAAACCATTACAAGAGAAATGAACTCATTCATGATCGTTGTAAAGGATATTTTTTTTGTGGAGTGATACCCAACCAGAAATTGTTTTTCCATTAAGTAATTATCTAAATCTCAATTTCCCACTCTAAGGAAAAATTAAAGAAGTTGAATATAATCATATTGATTTGTAATTGATTTTATAAAATATGAATTTTATTGAGAATCTAAAGAGTATAAAAATGTCATAACTAAAATATAAATACTATGTAATTTATTTTGTAATTAAAATTAAATAAAATGAAAGGGGAAAGGAACTTACCTTATTTGGACTTTCCTCATACTAATTTGGGACTGAAAGAGTAGTGAAATGGTAGAAAATAGCATCACAATGAATATCTAGCTAGACTGGGGTACCAGGGGAAGGATAAGGGAACCTGAGGCCCTCTGGTCAAAAATTTGGGTGCCATAGTCTAAAGACTTTCTTAGAGTCTAAATCTAGTATGGTCATAAAATATTCACAATACTTTGTCTTTGGTCCAGTTGATGTAATAATTGGTTTGTCGGTAGTGCAGGTAACCTCCAATTAATAATCACATACAAAACCCTATAAAAGAAATATGCAAATGAATGGGTCAGACTGTCCTCAGTCTCCAAATGTATGAAATTGAGACTGAGTGATGTAGTACAACTTAGAACCAATGTAGTTCTATGTTATTGTGTGTGCAATAATGTGCCTAGGGTGCTCTAGCACTAATGAAACCAAAGTAGTAGGTAATAGCTAGATAAAATGAAAAATGGTGGATGCAATAGAATATAATCCCCTTCCTATGCATTATGTATGCACAATAGTTCCCAAATACAATACCTTTCTCTATGTAGATAGGTATCCTTTAGTAGAAATAGTCTGCCTTTAAGATTGTATGTTTTATTTATAGAGGGATATTTTTTCAAATTTTGACACTAATGACCCGACATGACGACTAGTACCTAAGGAGATGGGAAGGAAAACCATAAATACAAAACTCGAATGTATAAATTAAAACCAAGTGTAATGGGGAACCTGACACCTAGAAACTAGGACCAGGACTCCCCATGAGTGTTAATCCCTATCTAGGAATCCTAGTCAAATACTAAAGAAGATAAAAAAGTTGACTATGATAGATAGGAGTTCCTAAAACCTAATCAGAACTATGTGAGTGAGTGATAAATGCATAAGAAAAATAACTACAAATACCAACAAGACTGAAAACTGGACTATGGAATGGGTCATTAGTGAATAATTTTCTTACACAAGATCCAAATATAAAACAACATACTTTAAAGTATAATAATAGTAGTAAGTGCGAGATTTTGTGACTATATTTTTCCCCACTTTATTTTTGTGAGAGAAATCTCAGTAACACAAATTAGTTAGAGATGTGTACCTGATATAAATTTTGAGAAGTTCATGTTGTAGAAGAACATGCATATGTGGTAGAAGAATGTGCCGAATGTTAACATATGACATTAAAAAATAAGGATCAACATGTTGATTCATGCAACATAGTGAGAGATGAAAAACTACGATGAAGTGCACTAAACAAGAGTAATGATTGTAATGTTGAGTGATTGATAATTTGAAATGTTGTATGATGACGATGTTATGGAGTAGGGAGTGATCAATTCCCAACCCGATTGTGTGTGTATAAAAAGGTGGAGGATTTTGGAATCCTACCACCAGAAGAAAAGTGTAGGGAGAATGATGAATTATTCTTGAATATTTAACTATATCCTCAAAAGATCTATCCACTGTAGATAGAATCAAATCAAATTTTAAGTGATTTTACATCCAATTCTTTTGATCAAATGTGTTAACCAATAAGGGAGTAGTATAGGAAACCCAATTATGTCTCATTCCCCCCACTCCAAGAATGTCACCACAATGTGTGATGTATTCTAGGTAAGGTCATCTAGAAGAAAAAGAGAAATGTGGAATAAATTTGCATGTCAGATGATTTGGGAAAATTGTAACGTAACTCCCAATCTAGGTCATCTCAAAAGAAAAACTTAACTCTGAAGTTAGGTCATCTCGGAGGCCAAACGTAACTCCCAAGTAAGGTCATCTGGGAGGCTGAATATGTTGTATTGTGTTTATTGAATGGTGTGATTTTTATTGTTATATTTTTTAGGATATTGTACTGATTGATTGATTGGCTTACCCATAGGGATATTTTGTGCTTGTTTCCCCTAGGCTAGGTCATTAGGGAAAATTAATAGAAAATGATGAAATGTCATATGGCGTATTAGTAAATGTTCAAAAATGATAAATTAGAGGTTTTGAATGATCGTGTAGTGGTAAAGGGGGAATTATATGATGAACCCAATTTTTGCCCCCCCTTTCGGTGAAAGGGGAAGTGATGACAGGAATGAATGTTGAGCTGAAAGTAAGCATAGTAATAGCTAGTGTGTGATGGATATCATGCATATGTGTAGATTGATTGAGAGACAATGTTAAGGAAAAATAACGTGTGTATAATGTGTATGATATAATGGTAGAAATAATTCTAAAAAGAATGCAATAAACAAGGTATAAATCAGAGTAAGGATTCTTGAGATATGAGAAAAATCATGCCATGTGTATATGATCATGAAATAGTTACCATAGTAGAGTGGGTAATGAAAATTAAGTAAAAATAGTAATGTGATAAATATATTAGTCAACCCATTTTCCTTTTGTGCGAGTGTGAGAGTGAGCTTTGAGTGAGTAAGAATGTCATAAGTTAGAGCTCTATGACCAAGTCAATTTAAGATGGTAGCCACTGGAGTGGCGTTACATATGATGGTGGAATTCGTAAGCATGATGTTTTTTGAAAAAAAAAATTGTAGTAGTTTTTTTGGTGATTTTTTGTGAAATTGTAAAAAACATTCTCATCATGCTGGACCTAGAAAATAGCAGTGAAGGTAGTAGTGGCCGTCGAGATAAGAGTGCCCACACCTAAGCACTAGCATCCTACTCCTAGGTGCCCTAGTCTTGCTTTTTCGTGCCCATGTATGTAAAATATTACTTTTGTCCTGAGTTATGTAAACGTGAAATTTGATGTTTAGTGATGTCGTAAGTTTTGATGTTTGCATATGTATATTATTATAACATGTTTCTTATTATTATTTGTTGTTGTAAAGAGGGATATCCATTCGAGGGATTTCTGTGGTGGTTTCCATTTGATTACGTTTCTTGGCTTAGGTTTATCAGATGATGAGTGGGACGTTGTGGACCGTGTCGGTCTGGAGAACATAGCTAGGATGGTAGATGTGCCCCATAATATTCCCATGTTGATAGATTTGTGTGAGGGATGGTGTGTGGATACTTGTACATTTTTACTACCCGCAGGTGATATGACAGTCACACTAGGGGATGCATATCACATACTACAATTATCGATTACCAGTGATAGGGTATATGTCATGGTTGTGGAGGACATGAAAAGATAGATCTAGGACACTAGCTGGTATTTTGTGGGGACTGGAGTGCCTTCTGAGGCCCATATTAGCTTGGATTTGACTTTTAGGTTAGGGGTTCTGTGCTTATTGGAGATTGTATCCATATTTATTGCATCATCAATCCCAGTGGAGGGAGGTCGTGTGGGAAACTTATATAAGATGCATGATATTGTCAACCGGATAGATGAGTAGGGTACTAGGTATGCTTAGGAATGATGTGTGTTGGCTCACTTTTATAGCGATATTTATAAATTTACACAAGATGAGCATAGAGGTGTGATCAAAGGGAATACTTTATTACATGTATGGGTCTACGAGCATATAGTAGTATTGATGCTAGTTTATTGTCTACAAGAAGAGTGGGCTAGGAAAGACATATTTTTTAGGAGATGTGTTGGAGTACATAGATGGAAGATGGATACTTACACCTATACAGTACTTATAGATCAGATTATACTAGATATAGTGATATGAATTCCATACTGAGATTATGGAGGAAGGCAAGAGGATGTGGTAGAGTTACCATGTATATGGAGGACTATGTGGTTGGAGGATTGTTTCCCAAGTATAACTAAGTAATTTCAGGTGGAGCGGATATTCCGATAGTTTGGTATGGCTCAGGATGTGCCTCAAGAGCCATATGTGTGGGTTAGGGCTGTTAGAGAACTGAGGAGGGTCACAGATAGACCAATTCCCAAAAAAGATAAACTAGTACCTCCTGGGCTAGATGAGACTAGTGAGGAAATATAGCCGATTGAGGAAGATGATGTGGGGTGTACAGAGGCATACCGTGTATGGTGGATGATGCATCGATGGGTGTTTTTGTTTTCATTGTTTTCAAATCGTAAGATGTAATCCATGATCGGTTCCTTTTTCCCCTGATGTAACGTAGGTATATGATCATAAGTAACTCTAGGTCCATTGATGAAGGTAACGTGACCTATAAAATATCCTTCCATCTCTAGAAAAGTGTTAATAGACCCGAATGGTAGGTTATTGTTATCCAAAATTCACCCCCCAGGGTAATTTTGATAACATGCATCAGATTATTCGGTCCCGAGCAAATATATTGATTTAAGGCCCAAAATCATGTTTTTGGGGTCCCCTCGACTTCTTTCTAACTCTCCTATCCAAGAAGAAAACCCAGCAAGTTCTAAAAATGTGAAAAAATTACAAAAGCCAAACTTGGTGCCGAAATACAGAGAAAATCGGCTAAGTCTTGTCCTAGGCGGTCCTTGGGACAGTTGGGGCGTCGGGGCACGAATCGACCGAAAAGCCACCAGGCGGTCTGCACAACACTTGGGACAGTTGGGATGTCGAGACGCATGGGACGTGAAAAGCCGAATCGGCCGAAAAGAAGGAAAAATTTCCTAAGTCTTGTTTTGCGCAGTTTGGGACATCCGGGCCAAAAGTACGCGCAGGACGCGGATCGGCCGGTTTGGCACAAATCAGTCCATTTCGGGCGGTTTAGAGATATTTGTCCCAGACAGTCCAGGATAGTTGGGAAAAAAGTACGCGGAGGACACGAACCGGCCAGTTCGGCCAAAACAGGGGACTTTCGTCTGGGACATCCGGGCCAAAAGTACGCGTGGGATGCGAAAAGCCGAAAGAGCCGAGAGCGAATGGAATCTCGCCATGTGTCTTCACCGCAAAGAGGGACAAGGAAGCCCGAATCTGGCGGTTCGGAGATATTTTTCCTAGACAGTTTGGGACAGCCGGGTCAAAGGTACGTGAGGGACGCGTGGGACGCGAAAAGCCAAAAGAGCCGCCAATGAATCAAATCTCGCCATGTGTCTTCACCTCATCGGCCCGACGGGAAAATTTTGAAAGGCAAGAACAAAAGGGAAATGGTTAGGAAGGGCCCCCATCCAATGAAATCATGCCATGTGGCACTTGAGTGGTGGAGCGCGGGGGAGAAATGGGAAAATTTTCGCAAAGTGAAAAATGCCAAATTTTCGAAGGACAAAGTGGGCCCCTCAGGCCTCAGCCAATAAAATAGTGCCACGTGTCCAAGTGGCAAGAAATTAAGGAGGGGCCCGAAAATAATTTTTATAGGATGAGCCCACAGATGAATCAGAGCCTGACACATGTCATCCAAGTGGCAGAGCGCGGAAAAAATTCAAATATTTTCCCGCCGATCTGTTTTGGCCTGTTTTTGCCCTAAATCTTCAAATCGCCATAACTTTTGATCCAGAGCTCATATTTTCACGTTATTTATATCAATGGAAAGCTGGTGAAATTATCTACACGATTCTAGGGTCAATCTTGCAATTTGGTTCGGTTTGGAGAGATGAAATCAAAAAACGTCTCTAGCACGTGGTAATGGCCAGAACTGACGTTTCAACAACCAACTTTAATGCAAATATAGTTCGCCACTTTTTAGGGTTTTCGCCTACCACCATAATAAGATGAATTAAATGAGGTGGTTGGGGTAGATTCAGATTTCCTCTCTCTTCCCTCTCTCATTCTTCCTATAAACTGTAAGGAGGGGCTTCTTTCTAAAGGTGGTTCATCTTTTCAGCTATGCCCTCCCTTCTTTTCTTCTCCAGGGTTGAAAATGGAGTTCGAACCTCATCCCATGATCTGTAATGGAATTTTTACCCTTCTACTATTGAAATGATGTTTTGTGCAAACTTCTGGAGGAACAAAAAATGCATTTTTTGATGCATCTGTCCATCCCTGCTCGTTCTTTTGCTTGTTCTCTTCTTGCCTCTCTTCATTGCAGGTATTTTGTGCATGTTCTAATGTTCATTACAGGTCTAGATCTGTGTTCATGGAGTTTTGGTACATTTTCTGTGTGAAATCTATCTTTGGGTTTGTGATGCATCTGTCCATCCTTCCCATTGCTCACTCCTCCTTGTTCCATGGCAGTTTTGATAGATGTTCAACATTCTCCTTCTCTGGTGTATCGTTGTTTTAGTGTAGGCTTTTTGTTCTTTTTCTCTCTGTCTCCCTGTCTCCTTGGTGGTTAGATTAGGATTAAATTAGCTTGCTTGCACTGGAATAGATTGTGGCAGGTAGTTTAGGAGCAGGAACTAGCCTTCTCTGGAGAGCTTTCCCCGTTTCGCAAGGTTCCACACTTGGGAAAAGCTCCATGTTGTGCAATCACACTGGATGCTTTGAATGATCAAACTATAAATCTGATCAGTGTCCAGGGGTGCTATGATTTTTCACTAATAGTTATTTTATTGAAAAGAATCATCGATAAGGCTATGGAGAAAGTATTTAAGAAATAATTGATCATTACAATATGAATCCATAGATATACAATAATGTTTGATATGTAAGTAAGGTTTTCTAATACCATTAAATCATGCAAAGGTAGATATGATAAAATCCTTAGGAAATTCTAAGTTATGTATATTATTAGAAATAACGTTGCCATATAATGAATTGTTATCAATGGAAGCATAGTAGGCCTTGATTTCTAATGTGAGTTGATCCTAAGATTGTAAGTAACCAATGACATACATGAAAGTCAACATGTCTTGTGAAGGGTTAGTATAACATGGAAATAATGTGTTAAACGGTTGTAACTTTCCATTTTGAGTAATATTAGGTACATGTAGAGGAGACAGAGTATATTTTGATGCTAAAGGAACACTAGTGTTAGCTCAGGAAAAATGTAAAAATGTCTGAACGATTTTATTCACAATGAGGAGTTTATAAATACATGAGAGAGTGTGGTTAAGAGGTAACTTCCTGTAACTGAAAGGTCAGTTATATGTAGCCAAACTAAACAATGTATTAATTAAGCCAACATTCCCCCCCTTAATACATTGTTTTTACAAATATACCCCTAAATCGTCGTCGTCGTCATCCCTAGATTCATCATATTGTTATGTCACGACATGTCCTATCTGCTTCTTGCAACAAGGACTTTGTTTGGATTTTCTTGAACCTCTGCAATTGATGTGCTCTCATTTGTAAAAAAAATATGAAGAAGTGAGCTCAAAAGCTCGTGTGGTGTGCCACAGATGTTTCTGAGGGCATATAATCTTTCGTTTGTCATCTAGATCAACACAACTCTTCTCCATCTATATTTTGAACAAGACTCGGTCCATTATGTCCTTTAATTGCAAGTTTTGGAGAGTGGCGAAGAGTAGATACCGATGCTCTTGTGGGCTTGACTTCGGCTCTCTCAAATGCATCATGTCTCTATGGTTGCTTGCAATGTTGCTAACATCTTTGGGCATGACTTTCATGCTCTCATAATGTTGCATGGGATCATAGGCTAGTTGTTCGCGTCCATATTTGATAGCAAATTTGATGAATGAATGAAGGGGCTTAACCTCATTTTGTTCCAATTTGATTCAAACAAATTCCACATGTCTTTTGATCTTTTGTATGATGTGCTTGCTAGTGTATTGCTTGGTTTGTGAATATTAGTTGAGAAGATGTTGGGGGAAGGAGTCTACCAACGCACACCTGGGCTTTCGGGGGTCGATGCCACTCATGCTATACTCCACATAGTGCTTATAAGTTGGTCAGTGGTCATTCCAACATGCTCTCTTCTCCCTCTTTGGTGAAAGATTCTTCTTCTTCTTCTTCTTCTTTTTATTCTTGAACTGCGGGCTTGTACCATGGGTTTTCTCCTCTGAGTAGGCTCACACGCCTAACTATTTACTCTTTTGGTCACTGGTGTTTCCTCACACACCGAGAAATGGTCATTGATGGGATAACTCGCAGGTGGACTTGGATCAATTTAATGGTCGTTCCCACATTGCTAGACATGAAATACAACAATAGTGTTCTCTATTTTTTTGTTGCGCACAGGTATAGTCCTCTCATTAATTCACTCAGCAAATAAAACACACATGCAGGGAGAGCAACAACACTAGATCCAAAACATATCTTCACGTAGAGATTGGTGGGAAGTTAGGACAGGTCACGTTTTATTCCTCCATGCTCTTGAACCAAAAAAAAATTATCCTCCATTCTACTCTAGTGTGCTACTCCCACTTCCATGCTCTGATACCACTGTTAACTCAGAAGAAATGTAAATATGTCTGAATGATTTTATTCACAATGAGTAGTGTTTAAATATAGGAGAGAATGTGGTTAAGAGGTAACCACCTGTAACTGAAAGGTCAGTTATATGTAGCCAAAATAAAATATATATTAATTATGCCAACAACTAGGTATATTCTTCGAAGAAGCTATAGGTGATGAAAGACATGGAACATTCATTGAAGTGGTACAACTAGCATCAGAAACACCCCTAAGAGAGAAAGTGATAGATTGAGATGGAGTGATAATAGTAGGTGAAGTGGAAGGAGTAGATCAAGCAATATGTGGAGATGAATTTATGCACAATATTAGATACAAACTCTGGAGAATATGCCAATGGAGTAGGAGATTCACACTCAAGAGTATGTAAAGTAGCAAAATCATGACCATCAATTATTTTTTCAAAATAAGAGAGAGAGTCAGATATGAAAATTTCATCAAAAATATCATCAACATAGTGTGAATGAACATGTGTATAAGTAGGTAATGGATCATGAAAAACACTGTCATAAATAGGAGAAGCATGAGATCTAGATATAATAGTGGTGTGACTAGGATGCAAGTTAGTATCCATAGATGAACCGTCCTCAAGAATAAGCATGAAATTATTAACAAAATTGTCTAGAATTTATTTGGAAATGTCAGACAAAGGGTCATGGCTAATTGTATAACATGATGTACAACAATTTAAACTCATTAGATCATAAACAATGCCAATAGAAGAGTTTTCAAAACTAGTAGGCACGTGGCATTAGTTGGCTAAGAGTTGTTGTTGAATATGATTTGACATAGTAAGATCACGATATAGTGCAATGATTTCAATGATGGTAGCCTCATCGTACATGGGATTAAAAAGTCACATGAGGAATGATGAATGGAGAAGGAGAGGAGCTATCCTTAGCCATTTAGGTATTTTTTGGATGCTAATGAAAAGAAATTTAATCTATGGGTTCACCAAAATGATTCTATAAAATTCAAATTTTATTGAGAATGTAAAGAGTAGAGAAATGTAATAATTAAAATATACTGAAATATAAATTTTAAGTAATTTATTTTGTAATTAAAATTAAATAAGATGAAATGGGAAAGGTACTTACCTGATTTGGAATTAGCTCTTAGTGATCTAGGACTGAACAAAGTAGTGAAATGGTTGAATAGAGCGTTGCAACAAACCTATGAAAGTAGTAGTAAAGGCATATCTTACAAGACTAGGGTGCATGGGGAAGGATAAGAGTACCTAGGGTGCTCTAGTATGAAATCTTGGCACACTGGTCTGTAGAATTACTTGTAATATGAATCTTTAATGGTCAGTAATTCTTCAGAATACTTCATCTTTTGTATGGGTGGATGTCATACTTACTTCATCGGTGTTGTTGTCAACTTGCAATGAATAATCACCTACAAAACTCCACAAAAAACATCAAATACCTAAAAAATTAAGAAGCAAATGAATGATTCAGACTATCCTCAGCTGCGAAATGGATGGACTTATCACTGAGCATTACAGTACATCTCAGACTTGATGTAGTTCTATGTGATTGTGTGTAAAATAATGTGTTTAGGGTTCCCTAGCGCGAATGACGATAAAGTATAAGTAAATAACTAGATAAAATGTAAAATGGTGGATGGAATAGAATAAACTCCCCTTCCTATGAAAGGTGTAAGTAGAATAGTGGCCAAATTGAGTCCCTTGCTCTATGTAGACAGTTGGCCATTAGTATAAATAGTTTTCCATTAAGATAGTATGTATGTTCTATTTATATAGGTATATCTTGTTCAAATTTCAATACTAATGAATCAACATGTCGATTACTACCTAGGGAGATGGGAGGGAAAACCATAAAGACTGACCTCGAGTCTCTAAATTAAAACCAAGTGTGATGGGGACCAGGGTGCCCTAGGCACCCTAATCCATATCTAGTTGCCCTAGTCAAATACTATAGACAAAAATTGAGTGAACCATAACAGATAGGAGTCCCTAAAACCTGATTAGAACTATATGAGTGAGTAACGAATGTGTAAAACAAATAACATCATAATAATTACAAGACAGAAGACTAGACTATAGGATAGGAGTCCCTAAATACTTTACTTACACAAGATCCATATAGAAAACAAAATACTTCGTGATATAATAATACTACATTAATTAACCACTCTTTTAATGTGGAACGTGCCCTCCCACCAAGGGTTTGAATAATCAAATCAATGAAACTAGTAATGCAATGAGAGAGGACTCAACATTATTTACAATTATCCCAAAAGTGAAGCTTAAGTTAAAAGTGGGGTCACAATTGAAGAATTAATTTGCCAAAAATAAAAATTTGTTTTTAAACCAATGTGTCTCCCTTCAAACGATCATGTAATTTTAAATTTTATAGATCGATTACTTGAACTAAGGTGGCAAGGGTAGCTTTCGATCTATTTTTTATTATTGCAAAAATAGGATTTAAATTTAATTTCATATCTTATCCTCCGAAAGCTCATAATGGAGAAAGAAAAAAATTCAAAGCTTGGTTCTCGCCATCGTTTCTAGGCTTAACAAATTTTACTCTTCCAAGACAAGTATTGTGTATCCATCCACCATAAAACAAATAAAACTAATTTAAAAACCATTTGTTACAGCACAACTTCAAAGGTCAAGAAGGGCAAAATTTATTCCTAGAAATGAATTACTTAAAATCTAAAAGGAGCAAGCAGCGTTAGCTAGGACAAATTAGAGCCTTTAAATTATATTTCTTTCACATGTTGATCTCTAGGGAGTAAATAAAGGAAACCCTAATTTAATATTTATAAACATTTGTTTTCCTCTTCTCTTCCTCATTCCTTTCTTTTCTTTTATTGCAGGTAATGATATTATGGAGGAGGAGAACTTTTCGGTTTCCTTCATTTATTTTCTCACCTGTAAAAGGGTTTATGGAAATAGTTAAGGGTCAAGGAGGAAGGGAGAGTCCGAGTGGCTAGGGGTGGAGATCAAGGCAGTAGCTAGTGGATCATGATGGAAGGCTGCAAGGAATATATTCAAAGGGAGGTGTGCAGGAAAGGGGTTAAGAAAGGTTTTGGGTTGGGTCGGCCTTTGCAGCCCAACCCCAACTGCTAGTTTTTTAAAATTTCTTTACCATATAACCAAATCCCACATATGGTGGGTTATTAATATTTATTTATTTTTTATTAATCATATTTTAAATCTTATATTATAGCTCTTAGGATTTATTCACTGCCATATTCTTATACATTTAAGAGAAAAATGAGATCTCATCTTTTTCATATAATTTTATATTTTCATTGGTATAGATAACCATACATTCATCTTTTCATTCTCAAAGGGACTCACGATTGTAAAAACTAAAATTTCTTTAATTTTTAAATCATATATAATTTATCCAAATTCTATTTCATCTTTAAATATAACAGATAACTTCAAATGGTGTTATCTAGTTTATATTAGTATTAAAAATCACCTTAGTAAATAACTCATACATTTAATTTTTAAACCACTGATTTAAGGAACAAAGTAGATTTGATTGATTATTTTTTTCTTTTAAAAAAAAAATCTTTCTTTTTTTAGATGGATAAGCAAGAAAAAATAAGTCTATACCAAATATTCATTTTCTCCTTATTTTCTTCCAACATATTAAACAATAAATCGAAACAACACTTATAATTTCAAGAATATCATACAAACCAAATTTAAATTGAAATTCTTTTAATAATGAAATAGTGAAAGGGGGTATTTTCCATTACCATTGAAGATATATGTTGTACAAGGAAGTTATAAAAAAATTTATAAAGCATATTTTCATACAATTCTTTAATCAATATACACTTTGTTTCCTTACAAAAACTATCTCCCAAATTTGAGGAAGTCATAAAAACTAAGCCACATGTTTATGTAATGCCTAAATTTTCAACACCACAATACAAAAATAAAATTAACTGAATATTTTTTTGTCACTAAATGCTCGCTAAACAACACCACATGGGTTTTAATAGAGAATATTAACATCACATAAGACACATATAGAAAATTATCAAGCCACATAGATAACATGATAACACCATATACACGTTGATGCAACACTTTCCCTAATAAACAAATATTAGCAATCGCCAAACTAGAAAGAGAATCAAGGATTGGAAAATCCACAACACTAAATTACCATGAATTTATCTTAGTTATGATTAGCATTCGAAGATAATTTATCATGCAAGGATAAATTCTCCTTTTTCCACCTAAATAGTCTTAAATTAATTTAACATTTAACTTACAATACGAATAATTAATTTCACTCATTCTTCCTTACGATAATCTCCATAACTTAAATAATTATTTTCCGCATTTAGAATCACTTACAAAATTACTAATGCTCTCGTTCTTATGTTATGGATCTACTTGTCAAAATGCCTATTCAATGTTTAAATTTTAACCTTATTACACAAGGGGAGCTAACGTGAAGTCAATAAAGAAATCTTAAGATGTAAAGGAGATTTAGATTCAAGATACCTCTTCCCATAAACATCCTTCCATCATGACACCTTTATTTTTGTGTTATAGTTTCTATAGTTTAATACCTTCTCTGAATCCATTCAACATTTTCACATCATGAAATTTTATTTATTTATTTATATATGTAAGGTCTTATGTTTTTCAAAAGTTTATCTCACCAAGAGCATTCCATATTTATTTTTAGCAACATGAAAATGTCTATTTAAATTATAAAAACTTCAATTATTACATTATTCCTAACCCAAAATCTTGTTAAATCTTATATTCTTTACACTTACATCTCACTTTAGTCTCACTATTGGCATTGTTTAAGAACAATTGTAATTCAAATGTCACATAATTTACACTTTGGGATTCATCACTAGAAGGAGTGGTGATCCAACACCTAACTACTAATTTCATCGCTCTTGAACACTCAAGTATTAAATGGATAATACAAGGGAGACAACCCAACAACTATATGCTTTTCAAATACATTCCATGGAACAATTTAAATTTTTGGGTGAATATGCATTAGTGTTTCCTTCACCAATAACCTAAAGATAGGTTCCACAATCTATTAACTACAAAATCATTCGTGGATGGGGGAAAATTACACCATGCGAGAAGCACATGGTAATCCACTAATACATACTAAGGGACACATTTATCTAAGAGGAACACAAAGGGTACAAATGAAAAATTTATAAAATGTTACACAATCAAAAGCCTTATAAAAAAATATTTACAATCATTGATAACAATATACCATAGCTTCTTTGTCCCTTAAAATCATGAGAGATAAGTCAATCTATTACATTCATTACTGCTCGAGGGTTTCTACACCCTACCAAAAGATAAAATTCAAGTGATCAAATGTCCCTGTCTTGCAAAGACTTCATGCCGCATGAGGTATTCTTAGACTACATTTTATCACTTTTGTTTAACACTTGGCTTATAAAGGGTTCAATTAGGTTTGGTTAGTTTATTTGATTACCCATAAAAATATTAAACTCGAATGCTAATTTCAATTATCTTAACATTTAAAGAATTTAATTTTTGATTCATAAATGAGAAACTATGTTTTCTCAATCAGTTTTTCTCATGTCGATATATTTACATCCAATTTCACATCATAAATAGGATTTATTATGTTTTGATAAATCTCCAAGAAACTTAAAATTATTAGGCCAACATCACAATTTTACTCGCACAATCATATCTAAAATTACGATGGTACTAAAAATCATAAAATGTAGGTTTCTAGTTTCATCCTCCTATACATATATTGACATAAAATGAAATGATTATTTGAAATATTTTTCCAAAGAAACATGCTATAATCAACTTAATTTACTTAACATAGTATACACAATTGCAACTAATATTAACTTTTGTAAAACATGAAAAACCAGAACTAAGTATGAAATAATACATTTTGCCAATACACAAAACTATCATATACATCATGGAACTAATGAAAATAATATATTCTATTGATAAAAATATCACGAAAATATAGTAAAAAATTACATTTCCTTTAAATAACATGGTAATAAAAGACACAAGTGTCATTTTACTACTCCTTTTGTTTGGGTACATGTAACCACCACAGGGTCGGCCCTAGAACTAGTATGTAAATCCCTTACACTCAAGAATAAACCCACACATTCATCATTTCGAATAATTTAAATTAACTATAAGAGAGAGGGAGAGATAGGGAGGGATAAGAAGACAAATTTCATTTCTCATGCATTCACGCTTTCATTGTCATCCACACTTATCATTTATGTACTAGAGAGATAGAGAGAGTAATGATAAGAGAGAAAGTAAAGATAAATTTTATCTTCCATTCAAAAAATCATAGCCATTTTAATTTCATGTCTATTTTATTTTCATTTCAAACCATTTTTAATTTTCCCAATTCATTTATGTTTTCAAATCAACCAAAGTTTCATAATTATCTGTGGAGAGAGAAAAGGGTGTAGATAAAAACACCATACATTTATAAATTCGTTCATACTAGGTAAAATATTAAATAATATCCTGCATAGCATTATGATAGAATTACAATGTCTCACGCGATGCTAGAAGTTAAATGAGACTCTTAGAGGGAGATTCTAGCTTAGGTAGCACATTGAGAAAACTGACTAAAACAATTGAAAATGATTACAAACTGGGTCTTAGACACAAATTTTTTAATTTTGATCACAAAGTTATATGATTCCTACTTACTCCCACATATATAAATAATTTATCATGTGTGACGGAAGTTAATTATGACAAGTAGAGCTCAAGTTATAAGGCAAATTATGAGGCTAGTTATTGTAATTTATTCAGCAACTCTTGTCGCACAATGAGCACTAGGCCACAAAACCCACTTATAAAATTACTTTTTGAAGGAATTTTCATTGAAATGAAGGTGGGTTACAAATATTTTGTTGGAATTCTAGAGGTAGGTGGTAGTGGTTTTCATTTTCACTCAAACTAAGTGGTAATCGTAGGATAAAACTGATCGTGTTCTATTACAATGAGCATATCACTACAAGTGACAGATAAGATAAGTGGGCTTAGAAATTCAACGTGTAGGGGTGTTAATTAAGTTCAATGACCTTTTTGAGGTTTCCCATACTATCCCACATTACATGGGGTTAGGCTAGGAGTTTCAGATTTGTAGTACATTTGGGTTGGGCACTCCATGCACATAAATTTTGGGGTCATATTTTTTATGTTTTTAATATTTTTGGTCGACGTACAACTTAATTTTTTTGTAATTACATTCTCTATCATTCAAAATTTAATTTAAAAAATCTAGAAATGATGAATAAAAATTTAGTGCAAGTGAAAAGATAAAAACCGATCTTTCGATTCGATGTTTGCTGGAGGAAAACAAAATGGGACTTTTCATCCTGGCTTTATGTTGCTGAATTTCACTTGCTTGAGATTTCTCAATACCCTTTCTGTAAATCCATTTATGTGTATTGAGCCATCATAGCATTCCACGAAACCATTATTTTCCTCATTATGAAAAATTATTCACGTGTTTTTGCATATTATTTTACATCGTGCATTTGTGTCTCACAGTGCTACAAGAAAACAATGTATCTCCTTTTGAATTTTGTACACATCTTTCTAGGAATTCAAATCTACAAAAAAAATGATTAAATCACCAAAGAAGAGTGTTTGTAATAACAATAATGTCCCAAAATTCCTTTTTTCTTTCCAAGCACTAAGAAAAAACATCCCAAAACCATCTTGTGCATATTTCACAAATATTTACATTTCAAAAGGCCACATTACCATGAGACACTACTGAACTTTTCACCAATCATGTTCCTGTATTCATTTTTGTAAATAAAAACATATAGTGACATGCCATATGCTTCTCCACTCCAAACCAAAGCACTAAAAATTGTCCCAACAAGACATTGGTGAACCATTTGGACTGAGAAATGAAAAAAAGAGGGTTCCACATAGAGGAAGAGTGCAAAAGAGAAATATTTAGAGACATACTTGGAATAGTAGGAAAGACACTTCCAATGTCTAAACCAAAACAACAACCACTCAAAATATAAGACAAGGATTAAGAAAGGCTGAAGTTGTAGTGGTTATCTACTTGAGAATGGCCCTACAAATGTTACAAAACATACACCAAAGATGTTTAGAAGAAGAAGGAGACAAATAAATATGGCTAGGAATTACACTTAATGAAGTGCCTCCTAATCCTTAATATTCTTCTACAAAAAAAAAACAAGAGAAGGAAGAAAATCCTCTTTTCAAGGACATTTGAACACACCTAAGGTGCAGATAATGGGTCCAACTTGACAAATTTGTATATAAAAAATTAAGAGACATTAGGGATACGAATTTATCTCCACATGTAGGGATAAAATTAACCTATAATGGGACTAGTTTTAGGATAGCTATTAGAAAACATCCATTTAGAATAGTCTCCCGAAACATTCTGCTTCGTTGTAACTAAGTAATTACCACTAAATTTACAATGTAACTTGGGTTTAACCATGGTTAACACCTTGGGGTCTCAAATAAAGTTCTCCTATTATCATGCAAGGAAAATTAAAAGCCTATGGGCCACTTTGGATGGGTCGTTCTCCATACCTTCTTGATGACTTAAACATATGGACCTTCTAGAACACGCCAAGCTTCCCAGTTACTCCATGAATAACCACTCACCCACAAACACTTGACTTCCACCTAATTCAATTATTTTTGATTTTAATTTTTATTTCTTTTTTTGGTTTTTTTTATCTTGGCACTACATTTGCCTCCCATTTTAAGAGCATTGTCTTGAATGCAACACAATACTGAAGCTCGAAGGATACATAAACAATAAAGTAAATAATGATACATGTTGTTTAATAAAAGAACTTGTCAGTACAACATAACCAAAAGGAAGAAGACCAATTTTTACAATATCTTAAATTTTGATGTTCTATGAAGATTGGTAGTTAGTCATCTTTTACTTTGTTATTCAATTAGTATTCTCTTATACATTATTTATTAATATCAAACTCTTAATATTGGTTTTTTATAATTTCAATTTTCTTATGTTCGTGCCAGCCAAATAGTAACTGACATCATTATGTGACATAAAACCAAAATACAACACTAATGATCCACAAGAAATATTACTACACACTTTCGCTTCTCTATCACATCACAAGATATCTAAATCCACCATGGAAAGAAAACAAGTGGTAGACATAACACAACAATTCCAAAAATTATTTCATAGGAATGGATCCAACACACACATGTGACTAAGAAATGATGAGTCATCACATTGATACATATGCAATTGGTATCACATGACCTAAAAACCATGACTGTACCCACATAGTGCTAAGACAAGATCCAATAGTACATACCAACCAAGAGGAGTGTCAAGCCTCAATAATAAAAATGCCTAACAAGACTCGCATGACTAACTCATTGATCAACATAAGCACCAAAATATGGCATATAAAACTTAATAACTTCCCAATAGGATCTTTGATCCAATAACTATCAAGAAATAACATCTTCCAAAGTACTAAGCACAAGCCACCACCTCCTATTATAACACCCACATTTTCGACGCACAAAACCCAAGACAAAAACTCAATACTTAACTAGAAAAGAATAGTGAATAATTTGTTTTGGTTTAAAGGGGGGTGCAACAAGTACTAATGAATAGGTTTAATTTGTTTCTTGTTAACTATAATTCACATACATGAAGGTCTTTTGATTAATAAATTAATAATTATCATTATTAATTTACATAAGGATACTTCAAATTATAAGATTAGAGTTTCAACTTTCCTTAATCATTAATTCACCTGATTCAACTCAAATACCCATATTGTTTTAAAATACAAACCCCATAAAGTGCCACATATTGCAAAGTGTAGGGTTGATCCTCAACCCTTAGACTAAATGGATATGCACCCTTAGATATAGGTTTTTTCAAATGAACCCTAACCATCCTTATGGGGTCTTCTTATTCATTCTTATACCCTAACTGATTTATTTATTCCATTTCAATTTGCAGATTGGGGGAGTGGAAGCCATGGAAGCAAGAAGTCAAACCGTGTACAAATTTCTTTGGATCTAGTTTTCAAATGGGGGAATCTTCCTCCATTCTTATTTTCATAGTTTAGATTATTACTAGGTTTATTATTGCAAAGATATACATTCATTTTATTGTATATATACCACTATTAATCTGGTTTTACTATTTATTTATTTACATCTTTGAATTAATTATTTGGGGAAACCTCGTTTCCTTAGATCTATGAGATTATACACATTTCAATGCCCAAAAGAGAATATATATGCTGAAACAAATATGTTTGTTCCCTTATGAGATAATAATAGTTTCATTTTGAATTTTTCAAAATCATATTTTTAATTAAATCCTTTTTTGAATTTGCATAGTCACGGATTATATTTTTCCATTCAAAGTGACAAAACCGTAGCCCTAAGTAGGTCGGCGGTATTGTGACTACTAACTTGTCTGGGTGATGATCTTGAAACCACAACCATGTCTAGGTGATGATACTGAAATAGCCACTCTGGGAAGGGTGGTGGTGCTTAAACCACCACTCTGTACGGGGGTGACAGTTATTGTTTCCTGAAAACATATCATTAATTTGAAGCATTTGCAAAAACAATTCTACTTAGGTTGATTTCTAAGCTAACATTTACTTCAATTAAGTTTCCTAGAATCCATTAGTGGATAGATTAATGTAATTTCTTTGTTTCATGGTTTAAAGTTGTAATTACCTAATGTTTCTATTGCAATAGAGTATAAAAATAACCACAAGATATCCTTTTCCATAAAACTGCTTATAAGCTCTAATAGAGATAAAGAAATTCAACCAATAACTAAGTACCATTTCTTATATTTACACAAAAAGAGTGATAACCATTCAGACAAGGAAATTCAAGTAAAAAATTTCATACATTCTTTCAACATAAACACAACCATTTTACAAAATGAAAGCACAAGTAACTATGATACATTTCCATATTTGATAGGAACACATTCTCAATAAATTTTAACTTTCAAGTTCTTCTTTCACCCTTTTTAGTACAACAAAACTTGATAATAAAATTTACAAGAGATTCTATTTTTACAATAATATAAATTTCCACAAGGAAACAATGCACTTCCTTTTTCTCAATGAGCATAGTTCATTTTCTTACAATACAAAGCCTCTTCTTTCCAACAATATGAAAGAATAATTTACAAGATTATAGATTTCACTATTTCAACATTGAATCAACATTTTAAAGGTGATTCCTCTGGCTCCAACATAACATGACTCCTCCTATCTTCATCTTCAAGCACACCATCAAAATAAGGGGAGTAGGCAATGCTATCCACCCAACCTATAGCCTAAAGAGAAGGAGAAGCCATCCTCCTCATTTTCTATCGATTCCCACTAATGAAGCAATGGAGGGTATCAAGTAACTATGAATACTTTCACAAGTATTCCATGTTAACCATTTACACAAAAGTTTCCACACAAGATCACAATACAAAATAACAACAAACAAACAATTTTCCCAAGCAGAAAGGCTCAAATTCAAGGGAAGGGAGAGAAGAAACATGGGGAATCACTTATGCATCCCAAGGGGTTTAGGTTTCCACCTTAAAAAGATTTAAAAACTTCATTCACACAATCCACAACCAAACTCTTATCCCTCCCTCAATTTCTCTTATGTCTTCCTCAACTCTTATCCCTCCCTCAATAAACATATCAAGATAAATAAAAATATCTCTCTTATTATCAAAAGGTGGAACACCCAACCCAAAAAATCCCTCCAAAATTATAATATAAACTCTTATCCCTCCCTCAATATTTTCCCCATTTTATTTCTCCTACACAACCTTAAGGTCATTCTAATCACAAAACCAAAATACACAACATTCATTCTTTTTCAACCATTTTCACAATACATATAAATAAAAATACATGTGGTGAAGTCCCTACCTTTTTATTGCAATAGTATCCAATCCATAAGAACAATCACAAGCTCCAAGATTTTCAAGTCCAAAAAAAATCTTCCAAAAAATATTCCAAGCTCCTCATAAATGCAAGAGTGAAAATAAAACATCTAAGCCCAAAACCATCAAATAAACTTGTATAAATAGAAAAAGGAAAGAGAAGTGTGAGGTGGCTCCATGTAGGATGCCACATCACTTCTCCTCAGACTCCACATCACATGGTCAAACCCCAAATCCCAAAGCTCAATAAATTGGTGGTTGAGGAAATGGCAAGCCTCTTACACATAAAATTTCAAACCCACACCTCTAAATGACAAACTTAAAAAATCATGTAAGAAGGTGCAATAAATATCGCCTTCTACCTTACAAATCACATAATGGGGTCTATTTTTTACCCCTTAACCCATGGGGTATAGTTGGTAGGTGAAATTAAGAGGTGTGGGACAAGCTTAACTTGTCCCACAAGCCTCCAAAAATGGACTTTAAGCCCAAATCCGAATTTGACATGCAAGGTTGAGTACACAACACTTAAACCAATGAAAATCCTTTCAAATCCATAATACAATCAAGGAAAACCTACCACAATTTAATACCCATTTGGTCACATCCAATTTACAATAACTAATAATATTAATCAACTTAATTAGAGCACACTTAATTAATAATAATAAAGTAGATCACATTACAATAATAAATTACATACTCACAAAAATAATTAAATGAAAAGGGAAACCAACACATCTACCCAAGGTCACATTTGAGGCCACCCATAATATAGACTTCCTGACAAATTTATCAACAACCAAGAGCATACAAAAACATAAGTTACAAAGGTGACCAGTTACAAATACCCTAAATTCTTTCACATTGGTCTCCTATCCCCTTTTGTTTTTTTTGTTACAATTTCATGCAAAATTGAAACAATACCTCTTTGGCCTTGTGGTCATATCCATAACATTGAAACAATAAAACACACATACACATATCAATACACATCATCAAATGAACATAGCTAGATCATCTCTAAAATCAAGAAATTTCATAAATTATTTACAATTTTATAACATTTCAATTCTATCACTTTCATCAATAATAATTTGATCACAAGACTAGTTGAATCGTCTAACCACAATCTATATGTAAAAATACAATGTGTCAGCATGTATATATAAAGTTGTAACTATATATCATCATCAATATTGAATTGTCAATCCATGCATATAATCCACACTATGAGTCACCACATATCCAGAATCAAAATATCTATAATGTCTAACAAGATACTAATCAAATATAGTAATGTCCATCTATCAATGTCTACTAATCAAATATGATAATAAATTCTATGCCTCCAATCCAAAGTAATCTAAAAACATAGTAAGATCTATGTCTAAGAGGAGTGGGCACTACATTCCCCTCCCCTTAGACTCTAACTTCCTCCTAGAAGTCCACTAGAACAAGTGTGGGAACTGTGCTCTCAAAGGTGTGGCATCGTGCCATGTAGTTTTTTATCTCATTATATCAATCCCACTAGGAAACATGCACTAGATCAACCTCTCGAGCCTCAAACACCTAGGGTCCTACACTCTAAAATTCACCATGGGCTCCACCATCACTTGGCCTTGCTCCTACACCTGCAAGTTGGTCTAATGCAATACAAGGAGAAGGATATGGAATGTATCTCCTAAGAACAGAAACATGAAACACATCATGGACACAAGACAAGATGGGTGGAAATGCTAGATGGATAGACTAAGGGACCGATAATACTCCAAGATCTCAAAGGGGCCCATAAATATAAGAGCAAGCTTAGAGCCTTTTTCATAATGCGATAGGGCTCTTATGAGGCTTGACAAGAAGAAATACCTTCCTTGCCCACCTCATAAATATGGTCAACTCTCCTATGATCTACATGCTTCTTATGCCTATCTTGAGCCTCCTATAATATTTGTCTAATCATGAAAACTTGATGCTCTATATCCTATAATAAATTTGGCCCAAGAGATACCCTATCCTCTAACCTGTCCCAACTCAGTGGTGTCCTACACTCTCTGCCATATAAGCCACATAAAATGGAGTCATACCAATAGAACTCTGAAAGTTGGATTTTATAAGAAAAACTCAACCAAGTACAAAAATTCCCTCCCATGGTATCAACGCCTGAAATTGATCCATGATATAGATTTGAAGCATGTCCTCTAAAATTTGATTGACGTCCTCTCATTATCTGTCCATTTGTCTAAGGGTGATAGGTTATACAAAATTTGATATTCATCCCGAGAGCATGTTGCATGGTAGTCCAAAAATGAGAGGTGTACAATGGATCACAGTGTCACAAATGATCTTTCACGGAATCCCATGCAACCTAACTATCTCATCATAATATACTCATGCCATAACACTATCTATATAGGTGGTCTTCACATGAGAAAAATGAGCCACTTTCTTCAATCTATCCACAGTCACCATGATGACATCGTGGTAGATATCTTGACGTAGGTAGCCCTACTATAAAATCCATGGAAATCAATGTTCCATTTCCACTCCAGTATGGCATGTGGGTAGAGAAGTCAATTGGATGCTGATGCTCAGCCTTCACCCTCTGAAACTCCAAAAATAAAGACACAAAATGAGATACATCTCTCCGTAGTCCTCTCCAATGGTATAACTATTTCAAAGTGGCATGCATCTTCTTCACCCCTAGCTGGGCTGAATAGGGTGGACGATGTGCCTCAACAAGAATGATCTGTCTCAAATCTCCATCACTAGGTACATAGATCTGACCTCTGTGTTTGAGAAGTCCATCTGGACTCTAGTTTAAATCCATCAAAATTCCTCCCTTCAAGGGGTCTCTGAGACTCGATCTCTACTCTAGCTGAAAGGTAGAAGTTGTCATGTGTTGAAGTTGCTAGTAAGATCCTGCTCCTCAAGTCTGTGTCACAAGTACTATAGCTATAACCAAATGCCTCCAATGACTCAAAGAGTTTGTAACTACATTTTCCTTCCCCTTCACATGCTCTATCTCCATATCATACTCACATAACAACTACATCCAACATTCATTGACGGGCATTGAGATTGGGCTATGTGAAGTAGTGCTGAAGGCTCAAGTGATCTATCGTAAGAATGAACCTCTTTCCTAAAAGAAAATGTCTCCATCTAACCAAAGCATGCACAACTCCTGTAAGCTCAAGGTCATTAGTTGGTTAATTGAGCTCATAATTCTTGAGTTTACGAGACTCAAAATGTACTACACAACCGTCTTGCATCAAAACACCACCTAATCCTACAAAAGAAACATTTGTACACACGACTAAATCCTTTTGTAGATTTGGTACTGTAAGAATATGTGTACTTTCATAAGACATTCCTTTAGTTTCTTGAAGGCCTAATCACATCTGTCTGACCAAGCAAACTTCTTCCCTTTTCATTGTATTGAAGTATTGGATGGGCAATACGCGAGAAATAACAAACAAAAATCATGTCATAACCTTCCAATCTCATGAAGCCGTGTACCTTGGTCATATTGGTACACGTTGGCCAATCCATGATAGATCTAATATTTGAAAGATCGATTGCAATACCTTCCCCATAAATAATGTGGCCAATATACTGAATCTTAGGCTAAACCCAAGGGAAGGATGCGAAGATCCAAATTCGTATTGAAGGTTCCTAGGTCTAATAAACACTCCTTGACTAAGGAGTCCATTGTGAGCTTGGATCTAAAAACCATCTCAACATCCAAACTATGTCCCTTCCTAACTACCTGAATCTTGAATCACTCTATGAATGATGGTACAATAAATGACTTAGAAGAGTTAGAATAAAACAATATAGGGGTAGGGATACGACCGATGTTATCTTAAGATGTGATCATCATACCATGATGTTTTATCTGGTGGTTCTTGATATCTACATAAATCTTGTGACTATGTGCCATGTCACCAAATATAGGATCTCAAACATGCTCTCTTACCCTTAATATTAGGGTTCTATGGAAAATATCTCAAAGAATTTCTATTTACAGTGCATCCATAACAATTGTCAGGCTCTCTCCGAAAAGAAGTGGGGTCCTTGTACGCACCCAAAATTGCATGTGCTAAATTGGTGAGAAAATAGTTATAAAGGTCCCTAGTGATGATCTAAAATCTTTTCGAGAAGGTGTTTAAGCTATAAAGCCCACTTGCAATATATATTTCTAGCCTAAATAGCCCTTACATATATACTCCTTTCATTTTTTCATTTTTCCCCTTCAATCTGTGATTTCTTTGGCCTTAAGTGTCAAAACCACCACCCAGGTAAGGTGGTGGTCCTGAAACCGCCACCCTATGTAGGGCGGCTATCCTAATTGATTTTTCCAAAATCTTAACACTAGAAATTACATGCGACGATTCACTTAAATTCGACTTTTGAATGCATCTGTGAGTCGAATTTGCTAAAAATAGATGTGTTTTCTTGGTTCTCCTAGTTCCTTCTATTTTTAAATAGATTTAATGATTGGAACTACCTCTTCAATTCCTTGTGCATAAAGTAAATTTCTAGCCTCCATTCCTATATATTCCATGCTTGTATTCAAGTAAATGGCATTCCTGAGAATTTTTTGTATCTTGCATTGTTGTTCTGCAATAATCTTGCTAGGAATTACATAGGCAAGTTCAGATCTCTTATGCTATATTTCTTCTACCTATATTATGCCCAAATTGCTTCCAAGCTGCCATTGCTCAAGCGCCATCATCTTGTTGTTGTTCTTTTCATTCCCATCCTTGGACTCACATAAACACTCAGAGAAAGAGAGGAAAGAACTGAGGGGATAGATATTCATACATTCAGATTTTGCCAAATCTCTTGTTCTTCAAGGTTGGATTTTTGTATTTGTTTGCTTTGTTTTGTCAAATTACATATCAAATAGAGTAGAGAAATAATTCATTTCAATTAATCAGATAGTTACAAGAAGATCAAGTCAATCAGAATTTTTCTCTTCAATATTGCTGTGGAAATAGTGGGTGAATGATAGCTCTATTAGAGTCATGATTTATTCTTCAATTTTGAGGTAGAGTTAGAGAGATTTTATTTGAATTAGAGTAGATCTTAGATTTAGATTCACACATCTTCATAGATAGCTAACTACATCCAGATAGCTATTTATTTTCTTTAAATTGTTTGTTAGATTAGATGCATTGTCTCAAAAGTTAGAATTTAAGCACAAAAATATTTATTTCCATAGATTATCTTGTTTTTTGTTTTGTTCTTATATATCGAGAAAACACTAAAAATATAGTTTATATTTCATTTCATAGATATTTTATCCACCAAAAATGAATCAAATTCAGTTTGTATGACCATCAATGGTCCACAATAGGAAAATACCTATGGTTGTGATCCTATGGTCCCAAAACCCAATGGGCCAGAGTTAGTAACTGACATTGACACAAGTCTGCACTTAACAATCTTACACACACCCACCACATACACAGAGAAAATGAGATAGTTAGAGACTTTAAACATAGTTGCTAACAAGGCCTACGAATTTTGGACTTCTCCTGAGTATAGGATTTGACTGCATGTATGACCATTCCAGGGCATCAACCTCATCAAGTATTTGGTTGTGACCCACAGGTCCCACAACCCAACAGATCTACTAGTCAGGTAGATATCAACACTAGCCTATGCACACAAGTATTCATATCCTCACTGATTCCACCTGATGTCATCACACAACCTTCATTGTTAAACATAGCAGTCGATCAGGCTAAGAATTTCTGGATGAGGCCAGAGAATCACCCTTAGTTCTTGAAGCTCTGCTACATCTCTTATCTCGACTTCCATGACCTTGTGTGGAAACCCATACGAGGCAGTTTCAAGCTAATTTCCACATATTCCACAACCCACCAATAGAATATCAACTAAGCTAGAAATTAGTTGGAGTCTCTGTTTATTCTACGGGTATTATTATACCCCTAGAATATGTTGGGATATTATTAGTACAATCGACCCATTCCAGGTTTCGACATGTACTAGTACCAATCAAACATACCACAATAGTCACCTTCACTTTCGACATGGGCAGACAATCGCTAATCCACTCAAAAATCCTCTGCTTCAGGAAACCAATGTTGGTTCTTCTATATGCATTGAAGAACTAGATCAGATCACTTAGACTTACCCCCTTGAACAATCAAGTTCAAATAACATGACATTTTCTAAAGATTCTAAACTAGTTCATCTCCTTGGGTATTGTTTCGATAGCCCATCACGATGCAATCTGATCCACTCCCCCATCTTGAAGAGGAGTATCTAGCACGCTATGCTAGGAGTGAGCGGAAATTTAAACAAATGAACCAGTCTTTTGTTAGGTTACAAGGGAAAGGTAGTGTTCCACTTCAAAACAATAACACTACCCTGCCACCAACTGACAATACAACTAATGAGGGGTGGCAACATCATGAACAATTCATAACAAGGAACCATATTCCTCAACAACCTTCAAGGGTTCAACCAAATGAGTTTAAGTAAGGAACCGCTCCGTCAATGGGTGATGTCATTTCAGCTTTGGTTGATAAGATTAGGGAGTTAGAGCTTTCCCAGAATACACAGAATTCATACGCAGGGCAAGCATGGACTCCTTCTTACCGACAGAACCATGGACAAATATCGACTACCCAGAACCCGCTAGTCTACATGAATATTCCAAACCATTTAGACTTTTTAACTAGGACGGGTAACTTGGGTATGCCTCTGTAACCCACATATGGTCATCTACAACAAGCACCAGCCATAAGTACGTTCTCAAATGCTATACTAGCCAAAAATGTGACATTCCCTAGCTTCACACCTTCAGCTCCATATCAACGTAAGCAACCCCCTTATATGCACATGTATTCTAAATCTCCACAGGGGGATATGTACACCTACCCAGGTCCATATGGAAAAATGAAAGGGATGTCATATGCCCCTCCAAACATTTATGATGTCCCATTTCATCATCCAATGCAACCCCCACATTCCCAACAAGGGTCTTCAATGGTGGAAACATATGTAATGGGGAATTATTCTTAATATCTGAAAGAACCACTAGATTTCTCCATTCAGGTAGTCATGCTCTCAAGAACATTGCCTGATCTCCCAAAGTTCAACAAGGAGGGTGATACAAATGCTCACATCAAAGCTTATGCAATGGCCATTCAAGAGATGCTCCCATGGGATGCATTCATTGCAAAAAATTTCCATAAGACACTTGAAGGTATTTCTCTCGACTAGAATTATAGGATACCGAGGGCTTAGATATACTCATTCAAGCAAATAGTTTCAGAGTTTATCAAATCCTTTGATATGAACAAGCTCTTGCGAATATGAATAAGAGAATTTATTCATATCAAAGAAGAACATAACGAGTCTGTAGCTCACTTCATTCAGAGGTGGCGATATGTTCTCTACTCTTCCGCAAAGGCTCCAAACATGGACCAAACATAACTTTGTAATTTTTTCCTCCACTCCCTCAATAGAGAGGAGAAGGAAAAGGTTCAAAAGTTCCTGCTAAGGAGCTATGAAGAGGTACTAGAGGGTGCTCTTTGAATAGACCAAGTGGCCATCAACACTAGTCGTAAGACCTACGGAGCGAATGGGAAGTTAGTTACCCCTTTTCAAAACACTCTCGGCTAATCCAAAAATACAAATAACAATCAAAGACCAAAGATCCTTAACAAAAATCATGGATTCATGACCAACGATGTAACTGACCAGCCCAAAAATCCTAATGTTGTTAGTCGCACCAGTATAAGTACAATGAATAACAATAACAATGGGAATAACAATGGCAGAAATCAGAGGAGTAACAATTTATCACCCTCAGTAAATGCTATGGATTTTAATCATCCCTAACAACAACAAAAACTTCAGCCACAAAGACAAATGCAAACCCCAAGCCCTAGTCAATACCCCAACCAATTCTAGAACAAGGGGCCAGGGTTCCAAAGTGTTAACTATAACAATCAACAACCAAAAAATAACCGTGGTTTTGGACCACAACAAGGAACCAACCAAAGGCCTTGGGATTATTATCCTGACTTGTACTTTGGTTTCCATAGGGTCCGTGGGCATGACGCAAGAACTTAATGAGATTATAATAAGTTTTTGCAACATTTTCTAGAAGACCAAAGATAGTTGTTTGTTGACATGTTTCTGGCCAATCCAACTACGCCTAATAAAAACACCTATATGGGACCAATGTCTCCACAGAACACGTTGTTGGGAATCTTCATCGATCCTCTCCCCATGCGTCTGAAGGACAAAATACTAGATCCTAATGGTTCGAATAAAGGCATTGTAATAGCGACTCATGATCATGAAGCCTCGACTTCATCAAAACCACAAGTGGCACCTCCTTTGGATGGTCTCCAGCAAGCAAAGATCATATGATTGGTTGAGTTGGATGTTGAACTCCAAATTAACACTGGAACAAGAGCTAGAGACTATTCATCCTAGCCAATCCTGATTTACCTAGTTTTCTCAAATAATGCTCATGACACGCTAAGAAAGCTAGTAGTGGCTTATGACCTGATCAATGATCTAACCAAGACCTTTTCACACATTTCTTTCTTAGATCTACTGAAGAATTATCCCACTCATCGTGTTTCTCTCTTGGAAGTGCTCGGTCTCGGCTATTTGGTTAACGTCACCCCACTGCCAGAGGCACAAATAAACCATATAGACTTTGACATTTTCCCTCCAAGACAATTTGAAATGGATATTGGGTTTTTATTTCACATAAACAAGATGCCTACAGATGCCGAAGTAGCTCGTAGAGGTGATCGAGCCCTGTTTTTGCATGTTTGGATCTATAACAACTATGTGAAGCACACGATGATTGACAATGGGGCAGTAGTTAGCATCATCCCCTTCTCTTTTCTTAAGAAGTTAGGATATGGAGAGACTAATTTCTCCTCCATGTGAAACACATTAAGAGGCTATGATAGTCTCAAGGTGACCTCTTTCAGGACCATAGTATTACCAGTCACTCTTGGACCCAAAATAGTGCTTACTGAGTTTTATATTATAGATCGGGAAACCAACTATAATATGATTCTTGGTCACCCTTGGATACACCACATGAAAGCAATACCATTCACCGTGTTCCAAGAAGTCAAATTCCTACATTTAGGGAAAGTCTTTATCACTCAGGGTGATTCAAAGCACTTTGATATACACCTGGAAAACTTTAAGAAAATGCTAGGGGTCCACTCTGAATTTGACCTTCCCACCAACCAGTTAAAAAAACAAGTAAGCATGTTACCAGAAGAAAAGTTGGTTCCCACAACAAAATTAGAGGTTACAGGTTTTATCAAGGGTATTCTGACCTTCAAGGATGAAAGCGTTGTTGTAGAGATAGTTTTGCTAGGAACTACAACAAATATTGTTGAACAGTTAGAAAAGGATTTTCCTATCCTTCTTCCCTTCGATTCCATAGGTATGGGACGTTCTTTGGGACCTGGTTCCCTTCCACCAGATGAGGTTTGCATGGTAGATGTAACTGAAATAAAATAAGAACTTACAAAGGATGAATTAACATCTTTCTTTCCGAGTGATTTCTGGACTCTCCACTTTGATGGGGCCAAGTGTCACTTTAGTGTTGGGGTAGGTGCAATCCTTACCTCACTTGAAGGAAGGGTTTTACCTTTTGCTTTCAAATTAAATTTTGAATACACAAACAATGGGGCTGAGTATGAAGCTCATCTATTAGGTCTTATTATAGCCAAGAGAATGGTCATCCTCAATATTAGGGTGTTGGGTGATTCGCATCTAATCGTAAATTAGGTATCTGGGGTATACGAGACTAGGGCTGAACATTTACAACTCTACAAAACTGTCTTGTTGGACCCGACCAAGGGATTTTATTTCATATCAATCGAGGAAGTTCCACATGGACAAAACCTTCTGGCATACTCTATATTGACCTTCACCTCACACTTCACCCCAAGTAATGATTATAGGACACCAACTTCACAGTTTCACTATGTGCTAAATCCTTGATTCGCAAAATGCTTGTGATGTCATTGTTGACATACGTGGAAGTTGAGGGCTAGTTTGACTCTTTGGACCCTGTCGATGAGGATGAGTCAACCTTAACTTATTTAAACACTTTGGCATATTTGTATCGTACTTTTCAAGAGGTATAATTTTCCTTAATTCTGCATTCCTCATCTTATTTTGGGAATCCAATGATTGATTCATCTCCAGGAAGAGATCTTGAAATTTATGAGCTAGAAGAGGAAGGGGACTTAGATTTTCCACTAGCCCAACCTGATTTTAAGGAGGGTAATGCATCCTTAATTGAGGGAATGATTGATATAAACATTGGAGTGGAGGAGGAGCCACAAATATTAAAACTAGGGTCCTCTTTAACTCCAGAAGAAGTAAAAATTCATACCCAAGTCCTTAAGGAACATCAAAATGCCTTCTCATTTAGTTATAAGGAAATGATGGGAATAGCACCACACATCATAGTTCATAATATTGTTACTAAGCTAGATGCCAAACAAATTAAGCAAAAATCAAGACCTATGAAGCCAGAGGTAGCCCTTATGGTAAAAGAAGAAGTAAGGAAGATTCTCCAAGTAGGATTTATCAAGCCAATTGATTATTCACAATGGGTATCTAACATTGTCCCCGTTCTAAAAAAAATGGAAAGATCCATATTTGCATAGACTTCCTGGACATAAACAAGGCTTATCCTAAGGATGATTTCCCACTACCATCCATTGATGTTATCATCAATGCAACGGATGGATTTGATTTTTTATCCCTCATGGATGGATTTTTGGGATACAATCAAATCAAAATATCAACCAAGGATCAAGCTAAAACTCCATTTATAACTATGTGGGAAACTTATTGTTATGTTGTTATCCCATTTGGCCTTAAGAATGCTTGTGATACATACCAATAAGAAATGACTTACATATTCCATGATCTTATTCAGAAGATTGTGGAATCCTATGTGGATGACCTATTAGCCAAGGCAAGGAAGCACTACAATCAGCTAGAGGTGCTTCATATCATTCTCTCGCGCTTGATTTATTATGGAGTCACATTGAATCTAGAGAAATATATATTTGGTGTAACAGGCAGAAAGTTACTGGGCTACATTATATCTTCACGAGGAATTGATGTTGACCCAACCAAAATTCGGGTTGATTTAGAAATGGTTCTGCCATCGGACGAGTCTGGTATTAGATCTTTCCTTGGGAAACTCAATGTAATCTGAAGGTTCATCCCTGACTTGACCTTTTCCTTTCATCCAATCAAATATTTGTTAAAGAAATATTATAGCTTGGATTGGATAGAGGAATGTGATGAGGCCTTCAAGGTAGTTAAACATTTTTTGTTATCCCCTCCCATGCTAATGCCACAAAGGTCAGATCTCTATTTGATCTTATATTCACAGGCTACAGATGTTTTGCTAGCATGTATGCTGGCACAAGAGGACGATAAAAAATGAGAACGAGTTGCTTATTTTATCATTCTTATGTTACTCAACTACGAGACACACTACACACAGGAAGAAAGGAATGCCTTGTCATAGTTTTCACAACCAAGTGCTTAAGACATTACATGCTTAATCAAGAGACAAGGTTCATCGTCAAGTCAGACCACTTACGGACATTCCTCATGAAAGGATACTAGTCTAAAAAGGATGGGAATTTCATTACATTAATAGGTGAGTTCGAGCTAACAATTGTACATTAATAATCAGATAAGAGTCAATTCATCGTAGATTGGTTGGCTGATAATCCATTAGACGGGGGTGATTTAGTACATTTGGACTTTCCCGACAAGTGTGTCTACTTCATTTAAACCAGGACCCCTATCTCTGTATGTCCTTGGTATAATGACATCATCAATTTCATCATGTACCACATGTACCCAAAAGGGGAAACATCATAAAAAAGAAGGCGGTTATGCATAATTCCTACCAAGTACATCATCGTGGAATAGGTGATTTATCACCGAGCCTTTGACAGAATGCTATTGAGATGTGTTGATTCTGAAGAGTCTGAAAATATTCTTTATGAGTCACATAGCGGGGTATGTGGTGGTCACTTCGGTGGCCACGCTACTTCCCTAAAGATACATCGGATGCGATATTTATGGCCCACCCTTAAACATGATGCGGTAGATTTTGTGCACAGATGCCACAAGTGTCAAGAGTTTTCCACTGAAATCCACATACTGGCACAATCTTTACAACCAATCGCAACTCCATGGCCCTTTTGCATGTGGGGCATAGATTTGATATGGAAATTCTTTCCCTCATAGATAGATGGCCATAATTTCATAATTATAGCCATGGAGTACTTTACCAAGTGGGTAGAGGCCATGCCCCTTACAACTGTCCCTGGCTCTGTAATCACTAAGTTCATCTTGAACCAGATCATTTATAGGTATGAAGTGCCACAGGTCATTATTTCTAATAATGGCAAGTCTTTCAAAAATGATGAGGTGTGTGAGTTATGTGCAAAATTTCAAATAAGTCATCACACATCTTCTCTCCATTACCCTTAGGCTAATGGACAAGCCAAGGCTACCAATAAGACTTTGAAGTCCATTCTTCTAAAAATTGTTAAGGAGAATAAACGAGAATGGCATCTTAATATTTTTATGGCATTTTGGGCATACCAAATGTTGGTTACAACACCAATGGGAGTGACTCCCTTTTCTTTAGTGTTCTCTACTAAGGAAATTGTACCACTGGAGGTCAAACTACCTAGAATCCACATTTCATTACATGGGATCCTAGGGGAAGAGGGTTATCGAGAAGCTCGTCTCTCCCGATTAGAAATCCTCATTGAAGTTAGATTGAATAATGAGAAACAACACAATGTATACGCTGACTACATGGCTCGACAATACAATAAAAAGGTATATGAATGTGAGATCTACGATGGAGATTTGGTGTTAAGGCTCAATAGTTGAATTGACAAGAAGATGGGCGAGGGAAGAAAGTTCATACCTTGGTGGATAGGTCCATATCAAGTGGTGTAAGATTATAAAAATGGTGCATTCCATTCGTGTACTCTGGAAGGTGATGATTTTAGTGAATTCGTGAACTCCCTTCACCTAAAGAGATACTATGCATGATCCATCAACATTCTCATATGTACATTATTACATCTACATTGCATTTTCATTTGTCTGTTCATTTTGTAAAAGTGTGATCAAGGGATTTATTCTTACAGCAACTCCTAAAAATTTCTAAAAATATTGACAAAACATTTGAATCGTGTCTCTTCAAATATTCATTGTATCATTAAATATTTCTGCATCATCTCATCAATTCTAGTATGAAAAGACAAAGTTTTGATGGTAAACATACCAAGGCCTAGATACTTGGTTCTACTTTTGGTCTCTTCTTAGGATAGGTGTCTTTTGTTCATGGTCTGTTCTAGAAGCTTCATGGTGTCACATCTATCCCACATACATCTCCTTGGAAATAAGAACATTCTATACATTTTTTCCCAAATAAGTAATTCAAATTAAAATCAACTGAAAATTTTTATTTTACACATTTCTTTTCCCCACCAACATTCGGTGTTTAGCTTGCATCTCTTACTAGTGACGTAGGGTTGGGAAAGGAAGGAAATGTCCTTACTCACCTATAATTTGTCCATGGTGATAAGCCTGTGCTTCCTACTGGTAGCATGGGGAAAGGTGTAGGGGGTCTCTTTGACAAACTTGAAAGTCATAAACAATTAAATTAATTACTGTGAAATCCTAAGTCAAAACAAAGTGAATTAGATGTTTAAAATTCCAAGAGAATTCTAAACCCTAAAAATAAGATTTTTTCAACCAAGTGGCCATCTACAGATCCAAGTCTAGATAATATGCAAAGTAATTCATATTCTAAGCTATGAGGTAGCATGAGTAGGGTAAGGTTGTAGTGTCCCAATTTGGTTTTTTCAAACCGTTGTCTTTCTCTCATCACCACCATTCAACAAATTTCATGGCTTGTGCCCCTTCTAACTCTCAGTGTTGAGCCCCCACATCTTAATAGTTGTGTGGGGTTAGGAGTGGGGCAAGAATATATATTCATCATATCATTATGTCATCATGTTTTGTTAATACAAATACAAAGTACCGAAGATTGAAAAAGAAACTAAGTTTAAGATCACATTGTGTTTGTATCATCATATATAAACATTATGAAATACAAAAAGAAAGCATTCTATTATCATTCATATCCACTGCATACATTTTTAAAAGCATAGAAAATTGGAAATTCTAAACATCTAGGAGTACACATGTGAATAAAGTCATTAATGTAAGCCAAAAAAAGGATATCAGTGCATATCGTGGTGTGTCATAGTTTTATATAGTTCCATCGTGCACTACATGTGGTTAAACCGATCGCAATACACATGAAATACCAAAACATCACATATGCCTCACAAAATGGAGACTAAGCAATAAAGGAACTCTTCCTATTCGCCCCTTTGAGGACCCTTATGACCACTCTAGTTATGAATTTCTTAGGAGTTATTTTCAAAATTATTCAAAAAGAAAGAGGCTAGCCTAACATAAATCCATTCCGATTCAACCATTCTTAAAAATGACAAAAACGGTCACCGTGGGCTCAGAGCTCAAAAATCACCAAGTGAGTATTCACAAATAAATTTGAAAATGAGTTTTTTAGATATATATATGTTTTCATAGCTTTATTTTGAGTGTATGTGTTCACTGGGCTGAAGCGTTGGCACAGGTATATTTCTATATCCCCTTACAGATGGTAATTTCTTTTGTCATTTTAATTTAGTGTTTATTTTTTAATATTTTATCTATCTGCACTTGACTCTTCTTTTTCTCCTGCAGGTAGCAAGAGTTTGGATGGCAAGATTTCGACACATAGGTGTGTTAGGTATAACTTCTAACTCCCCATTTTGGGAATGCCATACTCGGACTCTACTTTTTACGCCTCTTCATGGCTAAGATGCTTCTTTAAGGGGGAAATATGTACGCACACAAAATTGTGTGTGCTACATTGGCATGAAAATGGCTATAAAGGTCCATAGTGATGATTCAAAATCCTTTCGAGAAGGTGTTCAAGCTCCAAAGCCAAATTGCAGTATATATTTGTAGCATAAATAGCCTTGTATAGCTTCTTCTTGCATTTTTCCATTTTTCCCCTTCATTTTGTGCTTTCTTTGGCCTTAAGTGTCAAAATTGCCACCCAAACAGGGCGGCAATCCTGAAACTGCCACCCTATGCAGGACACCGATCCTGATCGATTTTTCTAGAATCTTCACACAAAATATTGCATCTGACGGTTCGCTTAAGTTTGAATTTTGAACACATCAGTGAGTCAAATTATCTAAAAAAAGATGTTTTTTCTTGGTTCTCCTAGTTCCTTCTATTTTTAAATATATTTAATGAGTGGAACTACCTCTTCAATTCCTTGTGCATGAAGTAACCTTCTAGCCTCCATTCCTATATATTGCATGTCTATATTCAAGAAAAGGTCCTACCTGAGAATTTTGTGTATCTTGCATTGTTGTGCTGTAATAATCTTGCTAGGAATTACATAGCCAAGTTCAAATATCTTGTGCTATCTTTCTTCTACATGCATTACACCCAGATTGCTTCCAAGATGCAATAGCTTAAGTGTCATCCTCTTTTTATTTTTCTTTGCATTCCCATCCTTGGACTCACATGAACAGTTATAGAAAGAGAGGAAAGATCTAAGGGGACATATATTCATACTTCTGAATTTTCCAAAGCTCTCGCTCTTCTAGGTTGGAATTGTGTATGTTTTTGCTTTGTTTTGTCAAATGACATATCAAATAGAGTAGAGAAAAAAATCATTTCAATTAATCAAATACTTACAAATAGATCAAGTCAATAGGAAGTTTTCTTTTCAATATTACTAGGGAAATAGTGGGTGAATGATAGCTCTGTTAGATTCATGATTTATTCTTCACTTTTGAGGTAGAGTTGGAGAGATATTATTTGAATTAGAGTAGATCTTAGATTTAGATTCACACATCTTCCCAAATAGCTAGCTACATCCGGCCAATTATTTGTTTTCTTTAAATTGGTTGTTAGCTTAGATATTGTCTTAGAATTTAGAAAAGCACAAAAATATTTATTTCCACAAATTAGCTTGTTTATTGTTTTGTTCTTATATATCGAGAAAACACCAAAAATATAGTTTAGATTTCATTTCATAGATAGGTTATCCACCGAAAATGATTCAAATTCACTTTATATGACCATCAACCATCCGTAGTAGGAAAAGACCTACGATTTTGATCCTCTGGTCCCAAAACCCAACAAGCTAGAGTTGGTAACTGACATTGAGACAAGTCTGCACTTAAAAATCTTAAGCACACATGCCATATACACAGAGAAAATAAGATAGTTAGAGACTTTAAACATAGCTGCTAACAAGGCCTATGACTTTTGGACTACTCCTGAGAATAGGATTTGTGTGCATGTATGACCATTCTAGGGCCTTAGCCTCAATGAGTCTTTGGTTATGACCCACAGGTCTCACAACCCAACGGATCTACTAGTGAGTTAGACATTGACACTAGCCTATGCATGCAGGTAGTCATATCCTCACTGCTTCCACCTGATATCATCACACCGTTTTCATTGTTAAACATAGCCACCAATTAGGCTAAGACTTTCTAGATGAGGCCAAAGAATCGCCCTTAGTTCCTACAGCTGAACTACATCTCTTATCTCGACTTCCATGACCTTTTCCAAAAACACATACAAGGCACCTGTAGGCTACTTTCCATGTATTCCACAACCCACCGATAGAATCTCAGTTAAACTAGACATTTATTGGAGTCTCCAAGTAGCTATCATATCAGACCCCGCCATTACACCCCTTTATGTTAGGAGAGCATTCTTTTCCTTAGATTCAAAGATTTTGTTATTGCATTTCGAAGACATAAGGTTACCCAATTAACTTGGTCATCGCCATCACTTTCACTCCCATTTGTAATTCCACACCAATTGTCTTGGCATGACCTCGGGAGGTCAGGTGCGCAGAAGGTCACATGTTGATTTTCTATCATTCAGTCCCCCTAGTACTCTAGCGGTCTCTAGATTAGTTCCCATTAATCCTACTTTGTACTATTGTGGTCATTGAGGATGAGCTCCAGTCTACTTAGATCTTAGTGCTCATTTTGTCATGGTGAGTCCTCTAGGAGGAGGCCCCATACTTCATCCCCTCTATGCATCAAATAATTTTGGAGGTTTAAACGGTGGACATGTCTTTTGTTTCTACTATTGTGGCTTGAATGAAGACTATGTTGAGCCATGTCTACCTTGAGGAGGAGTTGTCCCCCTTGATTGAATATCTTGCATTACTGAATACATATCCTCACTCTATCTCTATCCTATTGAACCTTCCCCCTATTATCCATTTTAATATAGTACTTCTCAACGACATCTACTAAAATCTTTCTAGTACATGGGCATAGCTTAAAGCATCTGCTTAAGTTAGCTAAGTAAGCCTCAACCTAAAATTCACCTATGTATCCAACAAAATGAGATGTATGAAGTTTTAAAATATCTCTGATATGATCTGATGTTGTCAACTTCCTACCTCTAGGTCTCTCACCACTGCCATCTCTCTATCTAGGGCTCTTAGATCTCTCTCTATGTCCCTCAGCCCTATCTACATGCCCTCTTGGTGGTGAATCTAGTCTCACAGATCCCGCATGGGAGTAATCCGTTATATTCTCCTCACAGTTTAGCAAAGGGTTTTGAGCCTCATGTGAGAGCTTCCCATCATACTGGCTAGGTTGTGCCCCTACTACTCCACCTGGTATAGTTTTATCGACCTCCTGCAAGGTCTATATGATATGCAGAAATATAAAAACAACTACCTACTTTGGGGGTGTTAAATCTAACTCAATGTGCAAGAACACATCATCTAGTTTGCGCCTCCTGCAAAGACCATGGCAAGAGTTAGTCCATCATCATTTAGGTTCATTTAAGTTTTCTAATATTTTCTATGTTTTTCAGTTATCCACAATCTCATGCTTTCTATGTTAGAGTTGCTTGAGTTTACTGTTTGTGTTTCCATGTGTGCCCAAGGGTCCAAGTGCTAAATCCGTGACTCTGATACCAAGTATAATGCCCACATTTTCAATAGAAAAAACCAAAGGAAAAACTCAATACTTAACTAGAAAAAAATTGTGAATAATTTTTTTTATTAAAAGTGGGTGCAACAAGTATTAACAACTACGTTTAATTTTGTTATTGTTTACAAAAATTCACACACATGAAGGGTTTTTGATTACTAAATTAATAATTATCATTATTAATTTACACAAGGATACTTCAGGATAAATCCCTTTCTAGGGTCACTATTAATTCATCTTATTTAAAATATCAATGGGGTTCAATAGCTCCTAAGTTAGTTTAATTCATACTTCCCACCAAATTTAACAATAATGCCACCCATGAAATTATCTATCTAAACCATTAAAATTTTCAATTACTTAACCATTAAAATTCATTACCTATATTACCCTTTTGCAAATATTTAATTTATCACGAAGGGACCCAAGCCATATATTCACTTAACTTTCTAATGTTAGAGTTTTTACTTTCCCTAACCATTAATTGGTCCCATTAAACTCAAATACCCATACTTTCTAAAATTACCCAACCCCATAAAGTGTCACAACTTGGATAGTGTAGGAATGATCTTCAACCCTTAGATTAAATGGATATGCACCCTAAGATCTAGGTATTTTCGAATGAACCCTAACCATCCTTATGGGGTCTTCTTATTCTTTCTTTTACACTACCTCATTCATTTGTTGCATTTTAATTTTCAGATTAGAGGAGTGGAATCCATGGAAGAAAGAAGTGAAACCATGGACAAATTTCTTTGGATCTAGTTTGGAAATGGGGGAATCTTCCACCATTCTTCTGTTCATAGTTTAGTTTATTCATACGTTTATTATCTCATAGCTATACATTCATTTTATTGTAGATATTCCACTATGAATCTAGTTTTACTATTTATTTATTTATATCCTTGAGTTCATTATCTCAGGAAACCTAATTTCATTAGATCTATGAGAATATACACATTTGAAAGACCAAAAGATAATTTATATGCTTAAACAAATGTGTTTGTTCCCTTATTAGTTGCTGGTATTTTCATTGTGATGTTTTAAAACTCATATTTTAATTAAATCCATTATAAAATTTGCACAGATGCGGATTATAGTTTTCTATCAAAATTGACGAAAATTCTACCCTAATAAGGCCAATGGTCCTTTTACCACTGACCTATCTTGGTGATGATCCTGAAACCACTTCTATGGGTAGGGTGGTGGTCCTAAAATTGCCACTTTGCACAGGGTGATGGTTCTATTTCCCAAAAACATAACCTTAATTTCAAGCATTTTCCAAAAAAAATCTACTTAGGTTATTTTATAAGGTAACATTGACTTTAATTAAGGTGCCTAAAATTCATTAGTGGATGGATTGATTTCATTTATTTGTTTCATTAATTAAATTACTAAGTACATAGTTTTTTCATTACAATAGACTATAAAAACAATCACAGCAATTCCTTTTCAGTAAAATTTCTTATAAGCTCTAAAAGAGAGAAAATAAATTCAACTAATTAATAAGTATCATTTGTTTTCTTTACACAAACAGAGTGATAACCATTCCAACAATTCAATTTAATTATAACTTTCATACATTATTTCAATAGAAACACAACCATTTGACCAAATGAAAGCACAAGTAACTATGATACATTTTCATATTTGATAGGAACACATTCTCAATAAATTAAAGATTTGAAGTTCTTCTTTAACCCTTTTTAATACAACAAAACTTGATATGAAAATTTACAAGAACTTCTATTTTTACAATAATTAAAATTTCCACAAGGCAATAATGCACTTCCTTTTTCTCAATGAGCATAGTTAATTTTCTTACAATACAAAGGCCCTTCTTTCCAACAATGTGAAATAATAATTTATAAGATTACAAATTTCACTAATTCAACATTGACTCAACATTTGAAAGGTGATCCTTTTGGCTCCAACATAGCATGATTCCTCTTATCTTCAACTTCAAGCACAATAAAAAAATAAGGGTAATAGGAAACACTCTCCACCCAACCTATAATCCAATGAGAAGGAGAATCCATCCTCCTCATTGGCCCCTGAGCCCCAACAATGAAGAAATGAATGGTATCAAGCAACCATGGATACTTTCACAACACTTCCATGATAACCATTTACAAAAAAAAAATTCACACACAAGCACAATACAAAATAACAACAAACATAATTTTTTTCCCAAGCATAAAGGCTCAAATTCAAGCCAAGGGAGAGAATAAACATGGGGAATCACTTATGTCTCCTAAGGGGTTTAGTTTTCCACCATAAAAATACTCCAAAACTTCATTCACACATCGACAACCAAACTCTTATACCTCCCTCAATTTCTTCTATGTATCCCTCAACTGTTATCCCCCCTCAATAAGCATATCAAGATAAATAAGAAATACTTCTTATTATCAAACGGTGTGACACTAAACCCCAAAACTCCCTCCAAAATCATGATATTAACTCTTATCACTTCCCCAATATTTTCCACATTTCCTTTCTCCCACATTACCTTAAGGCCATTCTAATCCCAAAACCAAAATATACAACATGTTGGTGCTCGATTTGATCGTGCCCTAGTTAGCCCTAGAAATTATTCAATTTGTGGGCTCTGTCGCATTTTCTATTTCTATGAATGAATGTGTGGAATCCTTTCTTCATATGTATTTGTTGAATATCCTTATCCATGATCGTGGATCAGATTTGGGCCTTGTATCATTTCCAAATTATTTTTCCTTAAAGAAAAATTCAATTCTATGCGCAAATGGTGATTTCCCTACATTTTATGGCTTAACGGGCATGTTTTCTCTGTCAAATTATATCTCAGCATCCTCAGCTATGTGGTCTCTTTTGATTGGATGAGGCACGTCGGGTCTATTTTATAGCTTGTAACTTTTTGCTATGTTTGCAAAAAGATCAATTTGGCCCCGCAGCCCCGTTGAGTTCTCATTAGCCGGTCAAATTTTTAAAGGCAAAGTGAATTTATTTTTTTCCCCTGAAGGTGTGTACATGTTCATCTTTACTTGGTTGTGGCCTGATAGGTATTTTTGGTGAAATTTTTCACTTTGGTCGCATTTTTAAAAAATACCAAATTGGCCCCACGGCCTTGTAGTCTCTAATTGGCTATTCAACAAATATGAAGCCGTAGGGAAAAAATCTTTCTTTGACCCCGAAGAAGGACACGTGGAATTTTTTCATGTTGCAAGCGGGAAGGCAAGTTGGTGGAATAGTTTGACATTTTTTGCCTCTTTGTATGAGGGAGAAAAGTTACGAAGTAATCCGCAACTCCACTGGGGCCCACATCAAAAGTTAGAAGCAGGAAGGTGGGTCTCCAGGGCATTCTGAAAATTTACGGCCCGCTTCATCTCAAAGGTTGTCAACAACGAGGGCTAAAGCTCATTTGAAATTTTCCTCTGGTTCCTACCTTAGCAGTTGTGCCAAGGAGACACATGGAGGCTTCTGCTGGATCCTCTCTATACTTAAAATTTTTAAGCAACTTTCAAATCCCTGGGACATGTGGAGGTCCCGCGCCTGTTTGGGGACCTACCCGTGTACTTTACTTTTGAAAGAGCATGGAAGGAAAACTTGGAGGTTTCCACTAGAACCTACCAATACTTAGAATTTTTGAATGACCAAAGAAACTTTCTCGGACCAAAGGCATGTGGCACCTTCCACTGGTTCTTAAAACTTTTTAACAAATTTTCCGGGCTAGGATACATGGTGATTCCACACTTTTTTAAGGTCTCCACTTTTGGGAATCATATTAGAAGTGCACCAAAGAGACACGTGGAGGATTCCGTTGGCTCCTCTTTGTGCTTGGTTGACTTAGACTCAGAGCGTAGGTAATGTGGGATAATCCATGCATGGAAAATCATTTCTAAGAGGAATGAATGTAGGCATCCATGCAAGGGTACTCATTTCTAAAGATGTTTCCTCGAGGGTGAAAATGATTTCTTATCAGATCCAACTATACAGAGCAACCTGAAAATGATTAAAAAGGGGATTTTTCGCATGACAGAATAAAAGAATGATTATAAGGACTATCAGAGAGCTATGGCATGGAATCCTAGTTATGGTTGAGGGTCTGAGAAATGTGATCAGTTCATGATTTTTCCACCTGGAAGCTTCAAGTGTGAATTTTTTGGACATCACTTTGTGATACAAATTGGTAACAAGCAAAGGATTCCTCAAATATCTTTCTTTTAGGGGGGGAAATTTGGGATGAATGAGCAAGTGAATTATATAAATGCAATTTACAAATGGTCAGGGGGTTGAATTCTTACGAGAAAATTTGAGAAATCCCATCTTCTTGAGAGACCATCTAAGAAACTTGTTAATCTCTTATGTTTTAGATTTGATCATGTCAAGTTGGTTACAAGTGTACAACCATTGAAAATCTCTTAAATTTTTCAAGTAAACTTCCCCTACTAATGAATCTAATCAACTTCAAATTAATTTGTGTTAATCTTAGGAAAATTTGTGTTTACTTTATTTCAGAATGTCTATAAATAGTATTTCTTGTTCCTATTACAATCTTATATTATAATCTCTCTTAATCACACAATATCTCATCTCTTTGATGGTTTAGAGGTAATTACAATTTCATTATGAGAAGAGCTTTCATTTTTTAATGAAATAAACAATTTAAAGTCTTTATTCTCATTTTTTGACAAAGGTTGTTTGTAAGTCTTTGAGTGTATCTTAGACATGATGAACCAGAGATTGATAATGTTTAATTAAGCCTTTTAACTCAAGCCTTCATGTTAAATTCTTGGAGATTGTGTGAAACCGTACAAATCTAGGCCTCCATGATGCATACCTTCTAGTTGAAGGAATATTTTAGCTATTCTGAATCATTTTTTCTATTACTTTTCCAATTATTTTGAAGGTTCTCAAAGATCTGGAAAAATCAAGTTTATCCTGCTTAATCTCCCACTGAAATTTTTTCAAAAACAACGAATCCTACCTGAACTACCCCTGTTTTCCCTGTATGTCTAAAAATGAAAAAATTCTACTGCCAAAATATGTAGAAGCAATCAGGATTCCATAATGTCTTCAGTAACCTTAACCTTGTTTAGAAAATATCACCATTCTTTAGAAGTGAGAACTCGTGAGAGTTAAATTGTGGTGCATTGATCATATTTTCTCAAGGTTTCCTTTCAAATTTGTGCAAAGAAGGATATCTTCATTCTCCTTCACTAACAGAGGTTACAAAATGTGTCCTCTCACCCTGGTTGAAAGGAAAAACCTTAATTAGTAAGGACAGATCAAATCCTTTTGAAGGTGTTATCCATTTCTCCAACATCTAAGTGACAAAGAGCTAGTTGAATCACCTACCCAACTACAAAACAACAACCGTGATGATTTATCTATCTCTAGGCTTCTTGTTAAATCTGTTATGATGCTCAGCTTTCAAAGGAGAATCAATTTGGATACCAACACAACATTCACTCTTTTTTAACCATTGACACAACACATAGAAATAAAAATACAAGGGTGAAGTTCCTATCTTTCCATTGCAAGAGTATTCAATCCACAATCACAAGCTCCAAGGTCTCAAAGTCCAAAACAAGATCCAAAAATCTTCCAAGCTCCCAACAAGCACTCTAAAAATAAGTTCCTCCAAAATGCAAGAGTTAAAATAAAACATCTAACCCCAAAACCATCAATTAAACTTGTATAAATAGAAAAAGGGAAGAACATGGTGAGGTGGCTCCATGAAGGATGCCACATCACTTCTCCTCAACTCCACATCACATGATCAAACCCCAAACCCCAAAGCTCAATAAATTGGTGGTTGAGGAAATGACAAGCCTCTTACACACACGAATTCAAACCAACACCTCTAAAGGAAAATATTTAAAACTCATGTAAGAAGGTGTAACTAATATCACCATTTACCTTATAAAGCACATAATGGGGTCTATTTTTTAACCCTTAACCCATCGGTATAGTTGGTAGGTGAAATTAAGAGGAGTGGGAAAAACTTAACTTGTCCCACAAGCATCCAAAAATGGCCCTTAAGTCCAAATCCTAATTTTACATGCATGGTTGAGTACACAACACTAAAAACAATGAAAATCCATTCAAATCCATAATAAAATCAAGGAAACCCTACCACAATTCAATACCCCTTTGGTCGCATGTAATTCACAATAAATAACAATATTAATCAACTTAATTAGAGGACACTTAAATAACAATGACAAAGTAGGTCACATTACAAAAGTAAATTACATAATCAAAAAATAAATAAACAAAAATGGAAACCAACACATCTACTCAATGACACATTTGAGACCACCTACCAATGGGGACCTCCTAACAAATTTATCAAAAACCAACAACATACAAAAACATAAGTTGCTAAGGTGACTAGTTGCCAATACCCAAAATTCTTTCACTATTGGTCTCATATCCCCTTTTTCTTTTTTTGTTACAATTTCCCGCAAAATCAAAACAATACCTCTCTTTCCTTGTGCCCATATAAATGACATCAAAACAATAAAATGCACATGCACATATTAACACATCATCAATTAACATAACTAGATCATCTCTAAAATCAAGAAATTACATCAATTTTTTATAATTCTATCATTTCATCGATAATAATTTTATCACAAGACTAGCTAAATCATCTAAAAACAATCTGTACGTCAAAATGCAATGTGTTAGCATGTATATATAAAGTGGTAACTCTACATCGTCATGAATATTAAATTGTCAATCCATGCATATAATCTAAACAATGAGTCACCATATATCCATAATCAAAATATCTATAATGTGTAACAAGATATTGATAAAGTATAATAATGTCCATCTATCAATGTCTACTGATCAAATATGATAACAAAGTATATGCCTCCAATCCAAAGTAATCAAGAAACACAGTAAGATCTATTTCGAAGAGAAGTGGGGACTATACCCATCAACATGATTCAACAAAAGTCTTCATCTTAACCCAACAATAACCAAATGCTATAATTCTACAAGTTTTCATTATTTTAAACACATAGTTTTCAAGTTTCCAATTGGTTGAAGGGTCATAGGTGGTATTTAATTTTACACATGATATGATACATAGAGGAATTATAAGGGAATACATGAGGAATAGCATGCAAGAAGTGTGATATTCTATTATTTCGAATTGTTTGAATAGGACAAAAATCTTTCCGACACAAAGTTTGATCACTGGTTTTCAAGTATAAGAGATTCTTTTTATCTTGCAAGAAGAGGTAAGAATGATTTGCTACAAGAATTTCCTTTTAGGATTTTTTTCTACAAGGTTATGTTCATAATTTTTCTCATAGTGGTATGGTCTGATGTGAAGCTTACAACAGGTTTCATCATGTATGATAGAACAAAAATATATTCACTTGATATGCAAGAATGCAAAATGATAAGATGTCACAATGGGAGAGTTTATACTTTTACACAAAAAAAACATAGTCTCAAGAAAGAATAATATATTTCCTCACAACTCCATAAGTCTCCCAAAACCACTCCATATGCCTCCCAATAGAGAAATAATCATAGCAACAAAACCAATCCGGGTCACTCACCATAGAGTCTCGTCACTTTATTTTTCCATGTTGGGTCACTCACTATAGATCCCCATCTACTTATTTCTACATATTGGGTCACTAGCCATAGAGTCACATCTCCTTATTTCTCCATTTAATGAGGTCAGATCACCCTATGGCCCTAGGCACATAGAGCACCATCACCTCCACCCAAGTTGCATAGTAACCTATAGTTCAATACTACACATCGCTATGACCCCCTTGGGACATACGCCCATACAATGAAGTGGGTCCGTAGGTCCATCCACTCCATGGTGATTCCCATGACCATAATACAACACATAACAACACTAGACCTAGCAGAACAATCTGTTTTAAATGCCAAGTGGAAAAAATCCCAAACTTTGGGCTAGGTTATAAAACATTTAAACGTGAAAAAAAAAATTAAAACTAAGAAAAATAAATGGATAAATAGCTACAGTAATGAAAAAGTCTTTTGTAAGCATAAAATCAAGTTAAATGCAAAAATATAAGAACACGTCAATCACGAAAATTACTAGTTCTTAGAAGAAAAGACAAAATGAATAAATTTAGAAATAAAATAATAACATACAAATATCACATTACAAAAACTACGTGCCCTTTCTGCAGCCACTAAAGGAATACTCATTGATTTGGTAGCACTCAGATATCGATCTTCATCTCACAAAAATACATATAACTTTAATAATCATATCTACATATATATCCGAATCAAACATACGAGAATCCACATAATCAGTATCAAATAATATTTTTTTATGGAAAACGCACATACGAGAGAGTAGGGAACTTGGTTTTGCATACGTTGAGCCTAATATTATGTGCATCCATGATATACTAAGCACGCTCAAAGTATACCAAATAGAGAAGTGAGTTTTGAGTCTACATGATACTCCACTTCCTAAATCATACTCTAATAATGGTTATGGAAACCCAGTTCACACTTGCTCTCTCCATACATACACTCTTACCGATTGCTTCCTTAGGGTCGGTTAGTGTATGGTATAAAACATAGCACATAACTACATTACTAACACAATGTTGTTTACAAACCATAACCATAGTGTCTTTATGCATGGTGAATTTATAGGGTATAACATAAACAATGTTCCACGACATACAAAACATAAAATTTCTACACAATGGACCAAAAGTGTACGTAATATACAATAGGGGCCATATGATCACCGTATTCCCCTAATTCACGACACACATTTTATCACATAACACATGAACACATAGAAATGATGAATGTACTAATTGATGTTAGTACATATATACAATTACAAAACAATTGTCATAACATGCATTTTGATACGTCATAGTATGGTGGCAACAACAAGGTATTATACAAAATATTAGGACCCACCCTTTGGCACATAGAAAATTAATAGAAATGTGCAACATCACAAGATGATGAAACACCACAACACTTTCGTCATTCACATTAACATTATTTTCCACCCAACAAGTTGGTAATGTATAGGTAATACGCATTTAATCTATGAGAGATAGAAATCTCATCACCATACACATCGACAACACATAATGCACGCCAACTAGAAACAAAATAGATTCATTCACATAATCACAATTACAAGTTGTCACCTCACAACAGTACTATCACATTACACTTCCCATCTCCTCCACCACCATGCATAACCATCACAACTCCAATCTGTCCCAGAGGTTCAAGAGCATGAACCTAGCTCTCGTACCAACTGTAATGCCCACATTTTAAACACCAAAATACAACAGTAAAATTATCTGTATAATTTATTTCTTTAAATTCTCACTACAGAACACCGCATGGGCCCTAAGAGAGAAACTTAACATCACATAAGACACTTACACAAAACATCGATCCATCTAGACAACATGATAACATCATATACACGTCAATTCCAAACCTTCCCTAATAATAGAATACTAGTAATGTCCCAGCGACAAAGGGAGCCTGTGATTGGAAAATCCACAACAAAACATTACCATGGTCATATCTTAGTTATAATTAACATTCCAAGAGAATTTATCGTGAACGAATAAATTCTCCTTTTTCCACCTACATATTCTTAAATTCATTTAACATCAAACTTACAATATAAGCACTTAATTTGGCTCTTTATCCCTAACGATAATCTCCAAAACTTAAATAATTATTTATCATATTTCGAATCACTTACTAAATGCCTAATTCTATGGTTCTTATGTTAAGATGTTGTTTTTCAAAATGTTTATTCCATGTTTAATTTTTTACCTTATTGTACAAGGGGAACTAACGTGAAGTTAAGGAATAAATCTTAGGATGTAATGGACATTTAGATCTAATATACCTCTTCCCATACACATATTTCCATCATGGTACCTTTATTTTCAAGTTATAGTAGTTATAGTTCAATACCTTGTCTTAATCCATTCAACATGTTCACATCATGAAATTTTATTTATATATTAAATAGTTTAAGTAAACATCTCTATAATAAACCCTATTTATAAATTCAAAATGTGCTTTTTGAATATATAAAATATAGTTTTAATGATTTTTAGTTATGAGACGGCTCAGGTGCAATGAAAAACCAACGTGGACACGTCTAGTTCTACATGCCGAACTCGACGTAGTTGGAATCGGTCAATGCAATCGATAGAAAATACTGGAGAACTCGTGGGAGATGCTAGCTTGCTGCAATGAGGTTAACAAACACCAAAAGATTCGAACGGATCAATTCGATCTCGCAGTGGGAGGGTGCAGTTGTTAAAGAGAGAACTTAGGAGCCAAAGAAGTGCCGACGTGAGTTAGTTTAAGCCACGGAGGAGCCAGACACAGAGATCCAAGCTGAGCATTTTGTGATTTTGATGACCTATCTGCCGCTAGAAGATAGACCCAGTAGCAGCTTATCATGTTCACAATTTTCAGTTGAGTGAGAGCATCGGCATCAGGGGCGACATCATTGTTACAGAAACAATGCACTTCTTGTCTGCCTTTTTCCTGCCAGTGGGTGTCCATAGCAAGAAGAATCATGCTCCACACCAGGAGAATGGTTGCCGTCTCATGCACTACCACGAACAATGTCTTGCACTCATTGATCACATCCTGATAACCCATTTCATGTTTTCTCATGCCGCCATTGCCATCCATCAGGATAGTGCAAAGTAGATCTTTCTTCTGATTTTATGCCTATGCATTTTTCTCCCGATTGATGATTATCTGCGACAGTGCTATCTGAATTTAAGAGTCTGTCTTTTGGGTTTTGAAATTGCTTCCGCGAAAGCTCAAGTGGGGACCCTTTACTGTGGAATGATCTCCCTAATCACAAAAAAAAATGGGTCTGGGTCATCGAGGCAATAAATGATCTGAGAGTTTTCCAATCACCAGGATCTAAAATAGGGATCAATATTGCGGTCAAGCGCGGATAACACTGAGATCACGGAGCCCGAGTTCAGAAATTATACCGAGCCAAGTTCGAGGGAGTCAAATACCAAGGCCGATATGAGAGATGCCACGCCAAAATGGATTGGGAATGTTCCAAGTTTATAATGCTTCAATTCGCATGCCAATCACCGAACAAAAATGTCGAGGTGCATATCCATTGTACAACCTCAAAAATCAAACAAATCTTGCAAACAGAACACACAGACTAGAAGTTTTCTCAAGACTTTCTTCACTTGTTTGTACGGTCCTCTCAATAAATAAATAAAAAATTCCTGCGAAACTATTTTGTTTTTTGTAATTTTTTAAAATGCAAACGGTGAACAGAATGGAAATGGAAAAACTGCGGAAAGCATGGAAAAGATGGAAAGAGGAGAGAGAGGTGCAGGTGGATGGCGTATGACAACAATTTTTCACGTGGTTTGCACTGAAAAAATTGTTGCCAATGTGCAAGCAAGCGTGAACCAAAAGGAAAGATTTGTTACACGTGGTCTGCACTGCAACAACAGTCAACAATCCATTTTAATGTGAAACACAAACGATTGTAAAGTAGAGATAGGTCCATAGCAACCTACATGAAAATGGAACCCCATTTCTAGGTAGAGCGGAAGGCTCAAATTTGCACACGCAAAATTAATCTATCATATTCAACTTAAAAATCAATAAAATATGTTACATATAAAGAGAGCACATTATACCAACTCCTAGAACTAATCTAGGATGGTTTTTCTAACCACCTAAATTCTCTCCTAACCACTAACCATCCCTAAACTATCTCACCTTATTTTCTCTCACATAAGCTCTACGTGAGTTGTATTAACAACTCACTTATATTATTTGAGTACTATGCACCACATATTAAATATAGACACACACTAATTAATATTTAAAAATGTGAGCAACTATCTAATGCACCCATACCACGACTAATTCCTAACACGCAAAAAAGGACCAAACACATGAACTCTAAAACTCATCCCTGCAGGGGGAAGGGAATGCACTTTGTAGAAACCAAGGTGTGCAAAAACAAGATCCTAGCCAAAGAAAAGTGTTAGTACCAACAAAGCATGCATGTATGAAGCAATGTCTAATCTACGCATACAATGTATAAGCTACCAAGAAAATAAGTAAGTGTAAACACACAAGAAGACAAAGTAAGTATCAAAAAGTGGGTTGGAAACATGGGACATCAGTCACGATGTCGCAAGACATGAAAGGCCATCATGGCCACATACAAATAAACAAGTGTTTAAACAAAACATAGGGTAAATCAGGAAGATAAGAGTAAACACTAGTAGACAATGTAACAAACAAGTATGGAAGCAAATATCTCTACATAATAAATGTTGCACATGAAGCACTTGTTAGCATGTTAGAAATATAATTAGTATGTCAAAAGTGTGTATAAGAAAGTAATGTAAAGTGCTAAGTACAAAATGAAACAATAGCACTTGTGAGAGGTGAATGTGGATTCCCCCAACAAGTGGTGTTAGAAGGGTAAAAGGCAAACATCCATACTACGTAAAAAATATTTGTATCTGCAATCACAACTATACAAAGAAGTGAACATGCATGTGTGTATAGTATAGATAATGACATATAAGTAATCACTGTAACATGTGTAGTAAAGTGATCATATGAAACACTAGTAAACAAGAGTAAATCCCTCCAAAACAATGAAATATGGTATGGATGGATGGAATGATAGGAGCCTCATGCCCCCCGAATGAATAGAAATGTATGAAATGAGATTCATTTTTCCCCCTCAACAGTGAAGAATAAATAATAAATGAGAGTGTGTCATCTGGAAATGGTCAGACTGTGTGTTGTGTCTAACGCGTGGTGATGATTTTGTATGTGTAGTGATAACATGTGACCTAGAAATGATGTACGTGTGTGAAACCTATAGCTGAAGCATATATCACAAAAAGAGAGAGTGGAGGAGAGATGATTTAGCCTAAAGTGTATATCACTACAAGATAAATAGTAGGGAGTTGTGATGTAGCCTAAATTGTATACCACTACACGATGATAGAGTAAGTGATGAGTTAGCCTATAGCGTGTGTCACAATCCTATAAATGTCACATGATGAGATGTCAAATGATAAATTCCTGATGAGTGTAAGGTCCATTTGATTTGTAAACCCTCAGTAGTCGAGTATGGACCAAGGAACTAAATTATGTCATAGGGTAGTGAGTACAATGCATAGAAGACAATGTAGTATGTGTGATAATAAATGACAATGTGATGAGTACAATGCGTAAATATGCAATATGTAGAATGTGATGCAAGATGTGTAGCATGCGTAAAGTGTAATGTATGGTATGCAATGTAAAATACAAAGATAGACTAGTAACGTAGGATGTAGGATGCCATGCTAGATGAGTATAAGGAAGATGAGCATGATGTATGACATGTAAATGTGTAAATTTTGAAATACAAATGATGTAGACTAAATGTAGGATGTAGGATATAATATGTATAACGTGAGATGTGTGAAGAGTCACGATGTATGATACCTATTGTGAAGTGTGTGGGGTTCATGTGTAATAATCCTTCAACATTCAAGTGTGAACCGAAGCACAAGAGTGTGTCATCAAGTAGTGAAGATGCTACGATGTGTGATTAATATGTGTATGAGAGAGTATGGATGTATGATAATGCTAATATGATGATAAGGGGGGGTATAAGATGTTATGCCCCTAAGTGTGTGTAAGATTGTCTCCTACAAAAGACCATGTTTTTGTACAGTCAAACCATGCTGGAAAAAATTAACAGTAGAATGATGCAATGGTGGTGGCATTGGATATGTATCTTGAACACTAGTAAGAGAATTAGTTGATTTGATGAAATTGATTGGTTGGAGCTTAGACTTGAGAGGAGGCCAAGTTGCACTAAATTTTAAGGGAGATTGCTTAGGTTGACTTGGTAATATGATAGACAACATATTAGTCATAAATTGTGAATTAATTTTAGTAAGTGATTGATTTGGTGATGTTGTAAATGGCTAAGTAGGAGGAGATGGTGAACTATCTGTCAGAGGTTGTTACTTATGAGTTGCTTGATGTTCACTAGATATAGATGAATCAGATGTAGGAATCCAATGGAATGCATCATGTGTATTAGAATGTGGTGTAGAAAATGAAATAAAGCCTTGATGCTCAAGATGTCTTATTATTCATGGAAAAGTGTGATAATCGTTGTCATTATGTCCATTGATTCGATGATAATTGTCATTATGCTCATTACTAACTGATAAGGAGAATAGTAATGAGCTAGTGGTAGAGTGATTAAATAAAGACTAAGGAGTTCAATAAGAATGTCATTTTGCATCATAGTATTGTGCTCGAATATGAGAGGTGCAGGAAATGACATGTCTTGAGGTTAAGTTAGATTACATGTAGTGGACATATATTGCATATAAGATGTAGAAGGAGAAAAAACATGATATTGAGAAACATCCTTAAGTTGTTGAATTTCATATTTGAGAGACGTGGATTCCATGGCCTTCATTTTTTCTTGGAACAAAGAATGTAAATATTGAAATGAGTCCAAAAGGAGTTGATTAGTTAGAGGATCACTAGGGTCAATAAAAAGACAAGCGAGTATAGGACTTAGTTCGTGTATCAGCATATTGTCATAAAAATCTTTGGTATCTAATTATTTTTGCAAAATAGCCTAGCAATTACCATATCTCTTAAATAAATCAAATAAAGAAACTTGACCCATGATAGAGGAAAAATGAGGATCCTAAGCATGTAAGACGTTGAGTTCACCTAAATGATTAACTACAATGTGGAAATATATTATATTTAATCTAAGATATGAACAAATGGGAATGCAATAAAGAAGTATGTACATGACCCGAGAAACTAAGCTAATGGAAATGGAAACCCTACTTTGCAAGAGATTAGAGGAAAGAATTCAGTGGAATATAGGATGATCGTGGGACTGTGTTATAGAGGTGACTGTAGAAATAGTAAGAAACAATGACTATGTAGAAGCATCGAAAAGGATGGATCTATATTGATTCTCTTGATTGGAATGCATAGAAACGGACTAGAGTTCCTATGGGTGCTCTGGTCGGAAAAATGGGTACCGTGGTCTGTCCAAAAGATCTAAAAATAATCTTCACAAGTTTGGAAGGTGGTTCAAAACCCTCATTATGTGTTGCATCATATTCATCATACTCTATCAAGTGTCTTTGCTAATCCAAGATGAAATGAAGACCTGCAAAACCTAATTGAGTGTTACACTAAATTTTAGACCCAAATCTAGTTCTGTGTGTATGTGTGAAACACACCCTAGGTTGTTCTTGTGCCAGTAGCACTTTGTCAAGTAAGGATATAAGTATCTATGGAAAAATGTAATAGATGGTGCATGGAATATAATAGAATCATGTGGCACCCACTAAAAACAACCCACTTGATGCCCAAGAATAACCTAGGATTAGCTAGCAAAATTATGGAATAATTTTTTATTTATTTAAAAGAGTCTACAACAAGGTTACAAGGCGAAAAATGTCATGCTAAAAAGTTCCAAAACAATTATAATTGACTAGAATATACTTTCTTTCATTAACAATTAAAACAGTCACAAGGTCCCAAAATTTAGGGTTATAAGGTTCAATTAGGTTCAAAGGGTAATTCCCCACCATACCCACTCTCTACCAGGATTAAAGACTCAAATTTATTTTTCTCAAAATTAATGCATTCAAAATTTCTCAAAATCATTCCCATTGGATATGAAATTTCCTCACCTTTCCATTGATATAAAGAAGTCCTCCTAACTCCTCATATTTCTCAAGTTATGGGTCGACAAGCCTTAGGGTGAAAATTTTCCCCAAGAGCGGGCTTGCGGGCCTAGGTTAGAAAATTTGCCACAGGGGCGGGTTTGCAGGCTGTGGAGAGAAATATTTCCTAGAGGAGTAGTCAGGTTGGCAGGGCTGCAGGAGAATTTAGGAAAATTTTCACACAGGGGCGAAAAGCCACCTTTGCACTGGCGCTCCTGCGAGTCTGCAAGGAACACATGGTGCCTCCAAAGCCATGCGGGAAAGTTGGACAGCGGGAATAATAGAGTTTTAGTGCCTTGAAGGGAAAAAATGGTAAAATTCACCTACGCCTCCACTGACACTTCACAATTCCATGTGGTAGCTCCTGATTGGCTGCGGGGTGGCGGGGGAAAATTTAGAAAAAAATTCAAAAACGCCAAAGGCAAAAAGGGACGCGCTCCTCCACCGATTCCTCGTGACGCAAGATGGAAGCTTGTGATTGGCTGTGGATGGGTGGGGTGGCAGGGAAAATTTTAAAAAATTCTCAAAAAAAATCAGAAATGTTAAGTTAAAAAAGGATCCGCCCCTCTGCCAACGCCTCGTGGTGCCACGTGGTAGCCTTTGATTGGTTGCAGGGCAACAGGGAAAATTAGGAAAATTCTCTCAAAAGATTTCCAAAGTGCTAAGCTTAGAAAGGGATCCACCCCTCCTCCAATTCCTCGTGGTGCCACGTGGTAGCCTTTGATTGGTAATGGGCCGGCGGGGAAAATTAGTAAAATTTTCCCAAAATGTTTTCGAAGCGCTAAGCTTAAAAAGGGATATGCCCCTCCGCCAATGCCTCGTGGTGCCACATGGCAGCCTCTGACTGACTGTGGGTCGGTCGGGTGGTGGGGAAAATTATGAAAAAATTTCCCATAAATATTATGAAGTATTAAGGGAAAAATTTGGGCCTGCGGGTCTGCCAAGGAAATTTTTCCCAATTTTTTTTTTTAACGCCAAATGAAGAAAAACTTCAAAAAGCCATAACTTTTGATAGAGAGCTCATTTTTGAGAAAATGAGGACTTTCTGGAAAGATATCGACATCCTAGTTACTTAGGGATCATTAAATTTTTATTTTTATAAGGTTTAAGGAGTCAATTTCAATAAAATGATCTACATGCTTTTAATGTGCAAACTGGTAAATTTAAACTTATGAGATTTGTTCAATTTGATCTTCTTCTTCTCTAACATGCCAAATAGACATGGAGAATTGTTCTTAGATGGATTTAAGAAAGATTTAAAGATTCAATTTGTCTAATTGATTTCCAATTTGAACATTTACATTTCTTGACAACAAAATGACTACAAAATGGTTTGAGCCCATTTTTTGCTAAGTTTTCTAAGAAATTCCTTAAGTGTTAATGTCTAAATGAATTTGTTTAGATATTATTATGTCCAAATCAATGTTTTATTTTTTATTTCTTTTTTGTAGATTCATTCTGTGTATTTTGGATTAAATAATTACTAGTTTGAAAATACAAGACAAAGATCAAATTTTAAAAGGTCTATTTTCCATTTTCTTCTTCCAAGTATTATAATACATTCAAATTTCAATCTAATATATTTATTTGATTCAATATAAAACTATTCAAGAGCTAAAATATGTCTCTGATTTCAAATTTTCACATATTTCAAAAGACAAAATTCATATTTTTCTCACATGCATTTATTCCTTTCAAACAGAGACTTCAAATACATTGAAATGATCAGATTAAATACAACAATGAAATTTGAGAGAGGTAATACATTAATTTATTGATTCAAAATGACAACTTTACAAATTCCTTCTTTCATTCTTTCGTTTCATCATACATAACACAATTTCTTTCTTTCAAAAGAACATACATAGTATGTCTCTTTCACATTTCAATTTACACTTTCACAACCACTACAACATCTTCTCATTACAAACATATACAAGTTCATCCACTTCAAGTGGGAAAGGTTAAAATAATATTTCATTTCACAAGGGACCATCACACTTTTTTATTTCAGCTCCTGGACAGGAACATACAGATTTCTCATTCTTCCAAATTATGTTCACAACAAGAGTAAGGGAAAGGAAACACTCTCCATGCAACCAAGAAATCCAATGAAGAGGAGATGCCATCCTTCTTCATTAGCCCCCGAGCCCAACCACAATGCAATAAAAGATGTGATCCAACTCATGGCAACAATAGGCTTCCACAAACACACAAGCAGTACTTTCACAATAAAAACACAGTCTAAAATAGAATGTAGTTTACAACTAAATTAAAGCATGCCAAACATTACTGAGGCTTCATACAGCAAGCCAAAGGAGCAAGAAACTATGGGGGATGCTACTTGTGCCTCCCAAAGGGAAATGGGTATCACAACCTGATTTCAAAACACCAAAATATAGTATATCAAAACCTTGACATTCCATATTTCTCCCCAAAGTACCCCTTATTCCTCACATTTCTTTATGCCTCCCCAACCTCTTATGGCACCCCATAATGAGTAAATAAATGAGAGATATTTCTTTGTAAGGTGGAACCCAATTCCCAAATCCCTCCACCCTTATACCTCCCTAAAATAGACTTGTGCCTCCCACAAAATAAACCCCATAGTCTTTTCCTACACCATTCCTAGGCCATCTACCCAACAGCCCACAAAAATGCCAAAACATTCATACATTAACATTTACATTCATAAAAGAAGAGCATTTCAAGAGCCAAGCTCCTACCTCTCCATGATGGAGGTGTTCCAAGTTCTAAAACAACAAGCTTTATCCCAATGCAAGCAATCCAACTCAGCCAAGCACAAGCATGCAACAATCTTCCAAAAACTTCTTCAAAGCAAGAGCTCCTAAAACAACAAGGAATTCACTCAAGAATAAAGTCTCCAAAATGAAGTAACCCCAAAACAAGGTAAGGAATTCAAATTTAATAGAAGAGGGAAGGGAAGAGGATGAGGTGGATCCATGTAAGATGTCACATCACACATCCTCAATTCCAACCCCCAAAGTCAACTTCATTCCCCAATGCATTAAAAAAATAGGTGGGTGAATAATATGACGGTTTATTTACACACTCAAATCCAACCCACACTCCAAAGGACTGAAATTAAATCATGTAAGAAAAGTGTAATTAAAACCTATAATTTTCCTTCTAAAAAATCATTGTAAATGTCTAATCTCAACTCCCCAACCGTAGGTATGGTTGGTTAATAAATTTAAGAGGTATGGGACAAGTTTAACTTGTCCCACAAGCCTCCAAAATCAGCCTCCAAGGACAATTTCGAATTTCCAAGAAGGTGGAGTGTTTCACACACAAAAGTTAACTTACACACCACTTACACATCTCATACAACACTTTAATTCAAGGCCAACAACTCTAATAATTACTTTCTTATGACATATTTGATTTATTTATTTCAACAATATGATTACTCATAATATTTACACACCATTTAATAATTAATAAAAGGGTAAAAGCACCACAAGATAAAAACATGCAAACATAAGCAAAGGGACCAAATAAAAGAAATACATAAAACCCCTTGGTCATATTTAAAGGTGATCTGCCCCCATGGGAATCCATAACACACACAAACACGCATAAACAAATACTAGTTGTCATGGTGACCTTGTTGAATTTATCTAGAATTCCAATGTGGTTGGTCTCCAATCCCCCAATGTTTGTTGTGATATTTTAACATGAAAAACACAAATACCTCCTTTGGCCTTGTAGCCATATCAGAACATCCAAAATAATATAAATATAATTTCCAAAATCATTTAGATATATGAATCACAACAACATCAAAGCAATCTAACAATATCATTTATAGTTTTATCAACAACTATATCATCATCCAATAATTTCCATTTCTAGGTCTACTCACAATATCCAAATATCACAAATCCACATAGCACCTATAGTATAACCATGTCAAACAATATATCATCATCAACATATAAAATGTCTCTAATAATCATCATGCATTATAACTGAATCAAGTCAATAATAATCCATGATCTAACATCTATCATTATACTATAATAAGGTCCATAATCATGTCCATAATATAATCAGCAGTATCATGATTAGTATCAAATTGGTGGCAAAGGGAAATGGGCACTACATCCCCCTCCCCTTAGACCTGACTTCCTCCTGAAAGTCACTGGAACAAATGTGGAAACTGAACTTGTAGCAAAGTATCATCCTCCCATGTAGCTGCAATCTCATCATATCTGTCCCACTGTACCCAGACCTGATCAAACTCTCTACCTCAAAGGCCCAGGGTCTTGCATTCTAGGATGTGAATGGGCTCTACCATCACCTTCCTCTAATCTTGTACCTGAAAAGATGTCCAATCCAACACATGAGAAGGATCTGTGACATATCTCCTAAGAATTGAAACATGAAACACATCATGTATGCGAGACAAGCTAGGTGGTAATGCTAGATAAAAAGCTAAAGGGCTGATACACTCCAAGATCTCAAAAGGATCCACGAATCTAGGAGCTATATTAGAACCTTTTCCATAACGGATAGGTCTCTTATGTCGCCTAACACAAAAGAACACCTTCATGCCCACATCAAAACTACGGTTGGTCCTATGTTGATCTAGGTACTTCTTTTTTCTATCCTATGCCTCCTGTAGTCTCTGTCTGATCAAAACCACCTTGTACTCCATGTCCTGCAACAAAGCTGGTTGAAGAGTAACCCTGTCCTCTAGCCTGTCCCAGTTAAGAGGTGTCCTGCACTCTCTACCATACAAATCCTTGAAAGGAGACATGCCTACTGAACTGTGGAAACTATTATTGTAGGAAAAATCCACCAAGTACAGGTACTCCTCCCATCTAGACTATTGATCCATCACATACATCTTGAGCATGTCCTCTAAAATATGATTCACCCGCTCATTTTTTCCATCTATCTCAAGGTGATATGTTGTGTTGAAATTGATCTTTGTCCTGAGGTCATGCTGCATGGTAGTCCAAAAATGGGAAGTATATAAAGGATTGCAGTCATAAATAATCTTCCATGGAATTCCATGCAACCAGACAATTTCATCCAAATATACACGTGTCACTTCACTAGTTGTATAAGTGGTCTTCACTGGAGAAAAGTGAGCCACTTTTGTCGATTTATCAATCGTGACCATGATGGTTTCATTGTGATATCCTGACATCAGTAGCCCAACAATGAAGTCCATGAAAATGGTGTCTCATTTCCACTCCAGTATAGCATGAGGAAAGAGAAATCCAACTGGATGCTGATGCTCGGCCTTTACTTTCTGGCACTCTAAACATCAAGACACAAACTGGGCCATGTCTCTATGAAGTCCTCTCCAATGATACAACTGTCTCAAGGTGGCGTGCATCTTCTTCACCCCGGGATGGGCTGAATAGGGTAAACAATGTGCCTCTACCAAGATGTCCTGCCTCAAGCCTCCATCTCTGGGAAAATAAATCTTGCCTCTATTCCTAAGAAGACCATCTACCTCTAAAGAAAAACTATCAAAATTCCCCTTGAGGGGTCTCTGAGACTCTATCTTTACTCGAACTATAATGTAGAAGCTATCAAGAGGAAGCTACTGAAGAATCCTACTCTATAAATTTTTGCTCACTAAGGTTGCCATAGCCACATGTCTTCATCTGTTGAGAGCGTCTACCACCACATTCATCTTCCCCTTCACATGCTCTATCTCCATATCATACTGAGAGCGTCTACCACCACATTCATCTTCCCCTTCACATGCTCTATCTCAATATCATACTCACAAAGTAACTCCATCCAACGCCGCTCATGAGTATTGAGATCAGGTTGTGTGAAGAGGTGGCGAAGACTCATGTGATCTGTCCTGAGTGTGAATCTCCAACCAAGCAGAAATTTCCTCCATCAAACCAAATCTTGCACAACTGTCGTAAGCTTAAGATCATGAGTTAGATAATTAATCTCTTAATATTTGATTTTACAAGACTCGAAAGCCACTACTCTGCCCTCCTGCATCAACACACCTCCAAGCCCTGCTAAAGAAGCATCTGTGAAAACAAAAAACTCACCCTGTGGATTTGGCACTGTAAGAATAGGTGGTGTAGTGAGACATTCCTTTAGTGTAATGAAGGCCTTCTCACACCTGTTCGACCAAACAAACTTTGTCCCTTTCCTCTGAAGGGAAGTGATGGGGTGTGCAATCCGAGATAAGTCCTGAACAAATTTGTTGTAGTAACTTGCTAGTCCCATGAATCTACGTACCTTAGTCATAGTAGTGGGTGTTGGCCAATCCATAATAGCTCTAATATTAGAAGGAACGATGGTGATACCTTCCCCAGAAATGAAATGACCCAAATATTTCAGCTTTGTCTTAAAGAATGCACACTTCTCCAAGTTCCCGTAAAGATTTTTCTCTTGAAGACACTGAAGAATATAGTGAAGGTGCCCCTAATGCTCCTCACACATACATGAGTAAATCAAAATTTCATCAAGGAAGATGAGCACAAAGAGATATAAGAATTTCCTACCTACCCCATTCATCAAACTCATAAACATTGCAGGGGCATTCATCAAACCAAAAGGCACCACTATGAACTCATAGTGGCCATATCTTGTACCGAAGGCATTCCTATAAATGTCCACCTCCAAAATCCTCAACTGATGGTAACCTGACTTAAGGTCTATCTTAGATAAATTTGAGGCTCACTTCATCTGATCAAACAAATCATCATTTTGCGGAAGGGGATAAAAATTGTTGATCATTACTTTGTTCAATTGGTGGTAATCAATACACAACTACAAGTATCCATCCTACTTCTTCACAAAAATCACCAGTGCACCCCAAGGGATACACTAGGACAGATAAGGTCTTTCTCCAGAAGACCTTTCAGTTGTAACTTGAGCTCACAGATCTCTAGGGTGGTCATCTGATAAGGTGATCGTGAGATAGGCTCTACTCCTAGAACAAGATCTATATGAAAATCAACCTCACATGGGGGTAGTAACCTTAGTAGCTCCCTTGCAAAGACATTTGTAAACTCTTTCAAAATGGGATGATCATCTAGCGATGGTCCACTAGACCCATCCTCTGATCTTTCACTGACTGTAACATCATACATCTAATAAACCCATCGCACACACTATTTAAGATGCATAGAAGAGATTGTGGGAATAGAAATGGGTCTCCTGAACCCTAAAATCCCCGACTCAACTCCCAAATCATCTACACAAGATATAATCTTGAGGTAACAATCCACTTTGGCCCTATGTGTAGACAACCAATCCATACCCAAGATGACTTTATATGAGCCCAAATGAAGGATACGGAGATCTGAGGTGGTGTTGAAAGGTCCCAAATCTACCACACACTCCTTAACTAAGGAGTCTACAAAGATCTTGGATCCATAAGCCATTTCAACATCCTAACTATGACCCTACCTAACTACCACCAGCCTACATCGCTCTACTAGAGATGGTGCAATAAAAGAATTAAAAGAACCAAAATCAAATAGAATAGAGGTAGGAGTACCAATGTTACCTACAGTCTCAATAACTATACTTTGATGCTCTACCTAGTGGTTCTCGACCACTGTGTACATCTTATGACTGTGCCTCATATCACCAACAATAGGCTCTGAGATTTGTGTCTTACCCTTGTTATTAGGGTTCTGTGGGTAGTCTCTCCAAAAATTTCCAGTAACACCATAACCAAAACGATCGTCCGATCCTCTACCCTATGTAGCAGGACTGGCTGGTACTCTGGAGGTCTGTGGTGTGGATCCTGATGACTCGGCTGTAGTCTGCTAAGGTCTCTGCTTGCGTAAGCTCCTGTTGAGTGAGCTCTTTGGGCACCCTATGCCCTTATGGGACCCCTAGAAGGAGGCCCCATACTCTAACCTTTCTGTGCATCAAATATCTGTGGAGGTATATAAGGTGGTCAGAACTGTTGCTACTACTGCTACTATGGTCTAAAAGATGAATGTGATGAACCCTATCCAACATGAGGAAGAGATACTGACCCCCTTGATCTGTTGTCCTGCATCTGTTGTATGTGGCTTTGGACTCATTCTCTAGCCTACTATATAGGCCTTCTCGACAGCCTCAGTCGATTGTTGTGGACAATGGATCCGTACTACACCTCCAATGTCTATATTCGAGCCCCGAATGAACCTATTTATCCCCACCGGCTCATCCTACATGTAATCAACATACTGGAGTAGATCTAGAAATCTACTCTCATACTCAGCCACTGTAAGAGGTGCCTGTCATAGGTCGTAGAGCTCATCTATCCACTGTTGTATGAACCTCTATGATAAATATCTACTCCAGAAACACTCCTCAAAGAGCTCCTAGGTAACTATCTCAAAATCAACATAGAGCTTTTGCTCCTCTGTCTGCCACCAGACACTACCTCCAACCCTTAGTAGATGGATTTTAACATGATCTTTTATGTTGCTAGAACAAGGATAAAGCTTGAAACACCTGCTCAAGCTCACTAACTAGGCCTCTACATGAAATACACCTATTTCACCAGAATAAAGTGATGGATGAAGCTTCAGGATCTCCCTGATGTGATCTGTAGCTGTGGTCTGACGGCCTCTAGGTCTCTATATGCTCATCCCTAAGCCTAGGGCTTTGAAACCTCTCTCTATGTTCTAAAACTTGGTCACCTTGTCCCCACTGTGGTGAGTCTTCTCTAGCTGAATCTGCATGGAAGTTATCTCCTCCATGCTCCTCGTTGGGTTGAGGAGATACACGACCCTCAATGGAGGTGACTCGATCATGTATGGCTGCATGTCCTACCGATCCTCCGCATTTAGTGACATTAACTTCCTGAAGAGTCTATAAAATCTGGGGTAGGTTGGTTGTTACAGCATGATCTGGTGGTGGTAAGTCTAGGTCTATGTGAAAACACACCTCATTCTATCTATGCCTCTTGCATAGAACAATGTGAGAGTTATTTCATCTTTGTAAGTTTTATTCAGTTTCCACGTTTACTAAAATATGTAATTCCTAAACTAAGTTGTTTTCTGGATTTTAAAGTTTGATAGGTTTAAGGTTCATGTCTCAAGTTTTCTAGTGTTCCCAATGGCAAAATTTTTTTAACCATTTCTCTAATACCAAGTGTGACACCCGCTAAAAACAACCCACTTGAGGCCCAAGAACAACCTAGGATTAGCTAGGAAAATTATGGAATAATTTTTATTTATTTAAAAGAGTCTATAACTAGGTTACAAGGCAACAATTGTCACTAACAAGTTCCAAAAAAAATTTAATCCACTAGAATATACTTTCGTTTATTAACAATTAAAAAATTCACAAGGTCCCAAAATTTAGGGTTAGAAGGTTCAATTAGGTTCAAAAGGTAATTCCTCACCATACCCACTCTAACAGGCTTAAATATTTAACTTTATTTTTCTCAAAATTAACACATTCAAAATTTCCTCACCTTTCCATTGATATAAAGAAGTCCTCCTATCTCCTCATATTTCTCAAGTTATGCGCCGGCGGGCCTTGGGGTGAAAATTTTCCCCAAGACCGGGCCTGCGGGCCCAAGGGAGAAAATTTACCCTAGGGGTGGGTCTACGGGTTGTTGGAAGAAATATTTCCCAAAGGAGTACTTAGGTCGGCAGGGTTATAGGAGACTTTAGGATATTTTTTGCGCGGGGGCGAAAAGCCACCTTTGCACCCGCGCTCCTGTGAGTTTACAAGGGACACGTGACGCCTCCTAAGCCATGCAGGGAATGTAGGGTAGTGGGGAAAGAAGAGTTTTAGTGCCTTGAAGGGAAAAAAAGGGTAAAATTCACCCACACCTCTGCCGATGCCTCGTGATGCCACGTGGCAGCTTCTGATTGGCTACGGGCCAATGGGGTTGAAGGGAAAATTTTAAAAAAAATCTAAAATTTTCTGAAAACACCAAAGGCAAAAAGGGACCTGATCCTCAGTGGATGCCTTGCAACACCATGTGGCAGCTCTTGATTGACTATGGGATAGTGGGGCAGAAAGAAAAATTTAGAAAATTTTCCCAAATTTTTTTAGAAATGCTAAGTTGAAAAGGGATCCTACCCTCCGCCAATACCTCGTGGTGCCACGTGGCAGCATTCAATTGGCTGCAGGCTAGCGAGGCGGCGGGGAAATTAACGAAAATTTTCTCAAAAAATTTCCAAATTCCTAAGCATAAAAAGGGATATTCACCTCGGCTAATGCCTCCATGTGCCATGTGGGAGCCTCTGATTGGCTACGGGTCGGCGGGGAAAATTAGGAAAATTTTCCCTAAAATTTTCTGAAGCACTAAGCTTAAAAAGGGATCCGCCCCTTCACCAACGCCTCATGGTGTCACGTGGCAGCATTTGATTGGCTACAGTTTAGTGGAGTAGCATGGAAAATTAGAAAAAAAAATTCCAAAAATTTTCCGAAGCACTAAGGGAAAAATTCAGGCCCGCAGGTCTGCCAAGGAAATTTCTCCCAATTTTTTTTTTACGCCAAATGAAGAAAAACATCAGAAGGCAATAAAATTTTGATAAAGAGCTTGGTTTTTGGAAAAAAAAGAATTTCATGAAATCTCTCAACATCCTCTCTACTCAAGGATCATTAAATTTTTATTTTGATAAGGTTTAAGGAGTCAATTTCAAGAAAATGTTCTGCAGGCTTTTACATTGCAAACTGGTAAATTTTAACTTATGAGATTTGTTCAATTTGATCTTCTTCCTCTCTCAACAAGTTAGGAGAATTTTTCTTAGATGGATTTAAGAAATATTTCAAGATTTAATTTTTTTGATTGATTTGCAATTTAAACATTTACATTTCTTGATAGGAAAACGACTGCAAAAACGATTTGAGCTTGATTTTGCTAAGTTTTCTAATAAATTCCTTAGGTGTTAATGTCTAGATGAATTCATTTATATCTTATTGTGTCCAAATCAAAATTTCATATGTTATTTCTTTGTTTCCAATTCGGTCTGTGTATTTTTTATTAAATAATTGCGAGTTTGAAAATACAAGACAAAGATCAAATGTTAAAAGGTCTATTTGCCATTTTCTTCTTCCAAGTATTATAATACATTCCAATTCCAAAATAATATATTTAGTTCATTCAAATCAAACTATTCAAGAGCTAAAATACGTCTCTGATTTCTAATTTTCACATATTTCAAAAGAAACAAAACTGTATTTTTCTCACACGCATTTCTTCCTTTTAAACAAAGAGTTAAAATACATTGAAATCAATCACATTCAATACAACAATGCAATTTGAGAGAGGTAATACATTAATTTATTGATTCCAAATGAAAACTTTACAACTTCCTTCTTTCGTTATTCAGTTTCATTATACAGAACACAATTTCTTACTTTCAAAAGAACAGACAGAGTATGTCTCTTTCACATTTCAATTTACACTTTCATAACCACTACAACATCTTTCCATTACAAACATATAAAATTTCATCCATTACAAGTGGAAAATGTTATAATAATATTTAATTTCACAAGGGACTGTCAAACTGTCTTTATCTCAGCTCTAGGAAAACAACATGCAGATTTCTCATTCTTCCAAAATGTGTTCACAACAAGAGTAGGGGAAAGGAAACACTCTCCAACCAACCAAGACATCCAATGAAGAGGAGAACCCATCCTTCTTCATTGGCCCCCAAGCCCAAACCACAATGCAATAAAAGATGTGATAAAACTCATGGCAACAATAGGCTTCCACAAACACACAAGAAACACTTTCACAATAAAAATAGAGTCCAGAACAAAATGTAGTTTACAACTACATTAAAGCATGAAAAAAATTATTGATGCTTCATACAGCAAGCCAAAGGAGCGAGAAACTATGGGGGGTGTTACTTGTGCCTTCCCAAGGGAAATAAGTATTACCACCTAGTTTAAAACCACCAAAATATAGTATATCAAATCCTTGACATTCCTTATGCCTCCCCAAAGTACCCCTTATTCCTCACATTTCCTTATGCCTCCCCAACCTCTTATGGCACCCCATAACGAGTAAATAAATGCAAGCTATTTCTTTGTAAGGTGGAACCCAAATCCCGACTCACTCCACCCATATACCTCCCTAAAACAAACTTGTGCCTCCCACAAAATAAATCCCATAGTTTCCTCCTACACCATTCCTAGGCCATCTACCCAACAGCCCACAAACATGCCAAAACATTCATACATTAACATTTGTATTTATAAAAGGAGATAATTTCAACAGCCAAGATCCTACCTCTCCATGATGGAGTTGTTCCAAGTTCCAAAATAGCAAGCTATATCCCAATGCAAGAAATCCAACTCAGCCAAGCAAAAGCATGCAACAATCTTCCAAAAAAATGTTCAAAGCAAGAGCTCCCAAAATAGAAAGGAATTTTCCCAAGAATAAAGTCTCCAAATGAAGTAACCCCAAAACAAGACAAGGAATTAAAATTTAATAGAAGAGGGAAGGGAAGAGGACGAGGTGGGTCCATCTAGGATGTCACATCACACATCCTCAATTCCAACACACAAAGTCAACCTAATTCTCCAATGCATAAAAAAAAATAGGTGGGTGAATAATATGACAGTTTACTTACACACTCAAATCCAACCCACACCCCAAAGGACTGAAATTAAATCATGTAAGAAAAGTGCAAATAAAACCTACAATTTTCCTTCTCAAAAAGCATTATAAAATTCTAATCTCAACTCCCCAACCATACGTATGGTTTGTAATCAAATTTAAGAGGTATGGGGACAATTTTAACTTGTCCCACAAGCCTCCAAAATCAGCCTCCAAGGACAATTTCTAATTTCCAAGAAGGTGGAGTGTTTCACACTCAAAAGTTAACTTACACATCTATTACAACACCTTAATTCAAGGCCAACAACTCTATTAATTACTTTCTTATGACATATTTTATTTATTTATTTCAACAATATGATTACTCACAATATTCACACACCATTTAATAATTAACGAAAGGGTAAAAGCACCACAAGATAAATGCATGGAAACATAAACAAATCGACCAAATAAAAGAAATAAATAAAACCCCTTTGTCACATTTAAAGGTGAACTTCCCCCATGGGAATCCCTAACACACAAAAACACACACAAACAAATACTAGTTGCCATGGTGACCTTGTTGAATTCATCTAGAATTCCAATGTGGTTGGTCTCCAATGCCCCGATGTTTGTTGTGATATTTTAACCTACAAAACATAAATACCTCCTTCAACCTTATGGCCATATCAGAACATCCAAAATAATATAAATATACTCCCCAAAATCATTTATATATATGAATCACAACAACATCAAAGAAATCTAAAAATATCATTTATATTTTTATCAACAACTATATCGTCATCCAATAATTTCCATTTCTAGGTCTACTCACAATATCCAAATATCACAAGTCCGCATAGCAACCATAATATAACCATGTCAAAGAGTATAGCATCATCAACATATAAACTGTCTCTAATAATCATCATGAATCATAACTGAATCAAGTCAACAATAATCCATGATCTAACATCTATCATCATACTATAATAAGATCCATAATCATGTCTATAATATAATCAACAATATCATGATTAGTATAAAAAAGGTGTCAAAGAGAAGTGGGCACTACAAATCCTCTCCCTATGCTTGTGTGATACAAATATCCTAGGCTTGTTCCTTTGTGATAGAGCTATGTGGATGCAACTCTAGCTTCATAATCATAGTGATTAGTATTTGGTCCCTCATTATGGACTCGTAACTTTATATTTATAGGATTCTCTTGATCTAATTTCATAATTAACCCTGAAATGGATTAACACCAAAATGATAAAGACCTCAAATGGCTAGAAAGAACCCAAAAAGTGGAGGTAAAGTTCAAAAAGAACCAGGGCACCGCTGGTGGGACTAGGGCACCCATGGGCACCCCAATACTAGCCTAGGCACTTCAATCAGAACTAAAATAATGGGAAATGAAGAAAGTTGATAGGACATGTGTGTAGTGGAGGTCAGAAATGATGACATAAATTAAATTAAAATGACCAAGAGACGAGGGTTAATTAGTAATTTATTCACTCGAAAATCCTCTAAATAGTAGTATGAAACCATTACTAAATATAACACAAAGTGCGTGATTTTGTGTCTACAGAACTTTTTCCCGCATGAAAAAGAGGAGGCATATTTTTTTAAGTTTTTTTACGCTCAATTGTTTCAACATTTTTTGTTTTCATAATTTCTCCTATAGGATTCTCTATGTTACCTCCATTAGGTATTTCTGAGAGAGCAGTTTCAGGTACTTAATCTACCACATTGGCTGAATCTACATTTGAATTCAAATCTTTCTTGGCATCAAAAACTAAGTGTTAAGGGAGTGAATTTTTACACTAATTATTTTTCCCATTTTTACTCTTTGACATCTACCATTCAACAATAGTATGACCTAATGTGAAACCCCTTCTACACCTGAAAGCTAAACCTTCGTAGTCTAATCGTTGGGTTTAAGTTCTGTTATACACTTTCAGCTAGATATTTGCAGGAAATTATTTGACGTGTCTAGTTTGAAAATTATCTTGGCATATGTTGTATAGGTGAAATAATTGATTTGGTAATCAATATGAAGAATATTTCCCAAAACTTTGGCAATGGAGATCAAAAATTCAAACTCTGGAATTGCACCGTAAATGTGGAAGCCTAATCCAAGAAGGTTTGCAAGAGAAGATTCAATATTAATTGACCTATTCATTGCCATTACACTATATAATAAGTTAAATTACATCCATACATAAAAAATAAGATATAGTATTGTTGCAAGTAAAAATAAATATACCTTATATATGAGCTTATATTATTTTATTGATATTGTGATTCATTCTCAATGGTATCTCAAAATTAAACAAGCATGTAATTTTCTTGTTAAATATTAATGTATTATTTATAATTTTTGTTGTGTATCCAATAGAGACAAGTAAAACTAAATGAAATAACTAATTAATTCTCAATTCCTAAATTAATAATGAAATGGCTATTTTCCTTGTGAATACATTTAAATTCCTCACGTAAATAAAAATGTTTTTTAAAAAATGATAAATTCATGAATCGTAAACATTTATATCTCTTTGTGAAACAATGTTTCTTTGTTCATGTTTGAGTCCCATCACAAGCTTAATATTGGTAATTTAGACCTGCAAGCAACCATGTAATAATATATGTAAGAATATGTAATGATATTTTCATCCATGGAAAAAATTTCAACCTGATGTGAAAAATTTGCAAGATATTCCTTTTTGTAGTAATATCTCTAAATTCATAATTTTTTATGACTCTCACACAAATTTTAAATTACATTAATATTAAATTATTGCAAATAATACATCAACTCCAATTTTTTCTTATGGCTCTCCCAACCATTAATCCAAATCTCAATATTACACGAAGTTTATAATCCAATCATTCAATGTACATATAATTGGGAGTATAGTGCAGAACTCCAATCATTCAATGCAATCTTATAAATGTATCAAAAATATTGAAAATTTTCAAATAAAAGGAGATACTTACCTTGATACTAATCATCCACATGTGAAATGAAAAATTATTTGTGTTATCAAACAAAAATTTATAAAATCATTTGTATGTGGACTTGTCACATGATGGTGGTAAAGATTTTTAATAGAAATATTTATTATTACCAAAAAAATATGAAGGAGTGGATTAACGTTTTAATTACATTTGAAATTATAGAGATATTAGCCATATTCTTTATGTTACACTTCTCAATAATATCAATAGATCCATCTAGATTTACTCTTCTAATTCAATTTCTTATTATCGTGAAAAAATTGATTGTAAATATCATAGTTCGAAGGGATCTAAATAATATCCTATTATAGAAACTTAGAGATATTAAAATCACATACATTAAACTAGAATAGACCTCTACCAAATAAAACAAACCAATTAACCATCTCATGATCAAACATGGTGATCCTTTCTATTAGATTTACAATTTTGCACTACACTTTAGACTATCATCAACTCCATTTCTTCACTTTGTATCAAATTCAACTAAACGATAACCATACTTATTATATATGTAATCTTTAAAATGGGCCCTTCCCAAAACTCCAACACCTTGACGAATTCCAGATCAAAAGCCTCCTTCCTAAGGTGGTTGTAATATTTTCTATTAGTAAAATCATATTTTATCTTAAAAACTATTTCATGGATCCACTTTAAGCAAGCTGAATCGCAATGTGATTCCACCTCACTAACCACCACACTTGAGTTCTCCAAGGAGACCCTAGTCAAATATCCATCCAAAACATCCTTATTATAATTAACATTGTATTTTGAAAAAACCTCCTCATAAGCTAGAACCTCAAAACCTTATAACATTGCAAGGGACAAAACCTCGAAGGAAAGGAAAAAAAGAGCCACCAAAGAAACACTCGAATAACCCTTTCTAGCCTTGACCAAAACACTATAATATTCATTTATGAAACACGTGAGTTTTTACATGATAATATCAACATTAATCTAAATTATGTTAACGTTTTCTCATTTTCCAAAAATATATCAATTGATTATTGTAAAAATTTAATAGTAAATCAATATAGTTATGTTTAACACTCATACACTGAGAGGGGAGGGGTGAATAGGTGCCTCTTAAAATTTGTGAAAATTGAATTCAATTATCAACATAATATTCATCCATCAAGATTTTCAAACAATAAACTCAACAAAACCATGAGTAAACATGACTGTAAGGTGGGAAACCAAATAAAGGAGAAAAGCAATTGACATCAGATCACTATAAGGGGAAAATTTCCTATAGTAATTACAATGATTTCACCATGTGTTGAGTACCCACTCAACTTGAAGAACCCCACTTCAATTTTGAAGTGCCCACTCCAATACAAATCCAAACACCCACTTAATGTTTTTGTAAGAACTTACTTGCAAGGAACCGAAACAAAAATTTCTTAGCAACAACCCAGAGTTTTTATTAAAATAAATTGATCACCTTCATCACTTATTTGCTTACATCAACACATTTTGATCACTTTTTAAGATTTTCATTTCATTTTCTCATATCTCAACAAATCAACACACTTTCATGTCTCCTTGTACAAAAACTAAGATTAAAACACCATGGAGCATATTTATACTCAAGGTTATGACTCATTCTCATTTCAACTTAAGTCAAGGAGACCAAAGGAAAAGACACAACCTGCCATAGAAGAAAATAATTTCCTTTGTCTTGTCAGATTCAAGGTATGTTCATTATATATAATTTCATAATCCCTTCTGAATCTATAGGATAAAAAACTATTTTAAAAGACTGAAAATCATATATTTGCTCAAGAATCTAGGATAGAAATCTAGAGATGTTTGAAATGGGAGTTACACTAGTTTTTATCTAATAGTGTGGCGATTACATTCTTATCTTATAGTCCATTATGATATTAATGCATCTATTATCCATGAATATTAAAATACCTCCCTTATTGACTTCCATCAACTTATCATGTCTTATGACTTGGTATTTTTATCACAAGCCGTCACTTGAGTTCCTAGGTAATCTATGACTAACATGTTAAAAATATAGTTTACAACTTGGAGCTAGATAAGAATTAATCTTAGATAGTATCATTCTTCTAAAATAGGTGATAGTATGGATTACGAAGTATACTCACTCTTTAGTATCTTGTGGTATTACAGGTTATGATATGGAGGCCTTTGTTAACTCCAATTTCAAATCATGTTCACAGAGGTGCAAAGGTCTCAAGAAAAGGTTTTTCTTTAACATGCCTCCATCCATAAAAAAACATCATTCAAAATTTCCTATCACTTGGAACATCTTAGGATAAAAAAGGATCACCATATGAAATACTCATATGCCTAGGTTATTTAGAGAAAACTCCATTTGAGCACTAGGTTCAAACCACCATCTTTAGAGGCCTAGTTTGATATACTTAAAAATCAGCTTCTAGCTATACCACAACACCAAAAAGTTAATATAAGGGCTCCAACATGTTGAATTAAGTGTGTAAAGAGTTTTTCATACACTTATTATACTTCAGTCACCAACATTTACTCAAGGAAATCTTCCAAAATACTATGGTTACGTTTTTCCATGAATTTGATTCTAGCAATAGGAAGAAGAAATGCCATAATAATTTTTAAAAAAAATTCACACAACTTGGTCATAACAATTTATGATAATTTATAGGGAGCCGTGAGCTACATGGTATAGTAATACTTCCTTCATAAAACATCCATCACACACCTGCACCTATAAACATCTTCAAAACATATGCTTTTTTTGTACCTTACAGTCCTACCTGTAGCTACACAAAAAAAAAACAATCCTTGGATATTCCATTACCTATCTTAGACCTTAAATTATCTTTTCAAATGATTTTTTTCTCCATAAATTTCTTATTTATGCCATCGCTCTAGATTAGGGTTTTGAAGGGTTTGAAACCAGTTAAGAAAAATGAATAGAAGTCTTTTATTTCTTATCCACTTGACCTCGGAACTTTTGCATTATATTTTTATACCAATATCATTTTAAAAATTATCTTATGATTTATCTTAATAATCGTTTTCAATTTTAAAACAAGTACTAATAATTTGAGGTGTGGTGTTGAGTTTGCACTTCTCAAAAGCAAGCCTTGAAGAATGTGACTCTTGATGCTTTGATTTTCACTTCCCAACCCTAAACATTTTCTCACACCATGATAACTCATACCTCCAACATATCCCATGGTTATTTTGTCATGAGGTACTATGGAATAGCTTGTCCCAACTTATTTTCCTATGATTACAAGTATTCTCTGAAGACAACTTTTGCACTTAACGAACTTTAATCTCCAAATCCTTAATTTCTACTCTTTTGCACCTTCATATGCCTTATACAATGATTCTCAACAAATCATCATATTGTAATATCCATATCAAACCTGCTAACCATCATACATGAAGACCTACTAGAAATACGCCTTAAAATTAGACCCATTTTAGGTAGATTCCACCATATAATACCAATTCTAACATGTAAATATTCATGGAATATTCTTTACATACATGAGACACCTCCTAGAACATGTAAGATGCAATTTGGATTATACAAAATAACTCAAGACAATGCAAGTAGTTAATATTTCAAGACTATGATTTGACTTCTCAAGATATAAACTACACTCACCAAGACAATGTACATACAGACCATTGGAGACCAAAGGAAAAAAAATAGTGACTTATTTATCTAACCAAGAAGACATGAGAACTGTGTTGACTAATCTTCAAAACACTTATGATCATGCATGACATTCATGAGAACGCACATATATGCTTGACCATGGACAGGGACTCACTGAGAACATTGAATTAATGAATGACAGGAAAAGATACTATACATAACAATGATGAAGACTATCTGAATGACATTTTTACACCCCTTAGAAAATTTCCATCACTGAAATCAATGGAAACATTAGTGCATAATGTTTCAAAATATCCCCATTTTTCATTGATGTCGACACAATCCAGATACCTTGATGGTAGAACACTTAACCAATTATCATTACAGAACAATTTTCTTGTTTGAGACACAAATTTATCCCTTCGACATATATGGAAATTATTTTACTAAAACAAGTGATAAGAATACCACATAAATATAACATAGGCATACCTCAAAGATTTCCCCCTAAAAATTTTCGTATGTTCTTTGACACTTGAATATTTTTAAGAGCATATTTTATACTTTATATTCTCCCTTAGGTTGTCTTTAGGATTTTAGTACCTATTACAATCAAGAATGACCCCTAATTCTTCCCTTATATGCTTAAAGGTATTTGTAGGAAGTGGCTTCATTAAAATTTCAGCTATCTCTTCCTTAGTAATTACATGTTCAAAATCTAATTTTCTCGTTATTCATTTTCTCTCTCAAGAAGTGGTATTTTACTAGGATATGCTTTTTTTAGAATGTAGCATAAGGTTTTTTAAATACACTAATGGAACTATTACTATCACAATATAGATGTGTTGGTTATTCAAATCTGATTTTTAGTCCTTCAAGGTTTTCCAAATCCAAAGTACTTGAGTGCAACAAATTACATTTGCTACATAATCAAATTTAGATGTTGAAACGGATACTAATGATTGCTTCTTACTTAGCTATGATACAAAAAACATTCTTGCAAATAATTCCCCTCAACTTGTGCTCTTTCTATCCTCAATACTTCCTACCCAATTATCATATGTGCATCACATTATGCTTAACTCCTTTCTCCTAAGATACCAAACGTCATAATTTAGGGTCCTGATGAGATATATCAAGATCCTTTTAACTACTTGAATATGAATCTCTTTAGGTTCTTCTTGAAATAGTCCAAATAACCCAATAACTTATAATATATCTTTCCAAGAATAATTAGAGTAAAATAATCTTTCAATCATGGATCTATACAAGGTTGGATAAAATTTTCATGAGCTATCCTCTTTATTGATATTTCATCCAATTATTATTGGTGTCCCTACTAGCCTACAATATTCTATTTTAAACCTTTTGAGAATCTCTTTAACATTATTGGTTTCAGATATGAAAAATCCTTTCTATGATTGACTGATTTGTACTCCTAAGAAAAAGGTGATCTCTCCAAGAATTGACATTTTAAATTCTTCCTTCATGACTTAAGTAAGATCATGTATCATCCTCTCATTGTCTCTCTTAAATAGTATGTCATCCACATATAAAACAACAATCATCAAGTATACTTATTCTTCCTTTATGTATATGTTATTATAAACTACTCCCTTTCGAGATCCTTGGTCAACTAGATATCCATCCAACTTACTATACCAAGCTCTAGGAGCTTGTTTGAGACCACACAGAGCATTCTTCAACTTGCACACATAGTCTTTGTATTCTGTGAGGGAAAATCCATCTGGTTGTTCAATATACTCTTCTTCATTTAGGTGACAATTCAAGAAATTTGACTTAACATCTATTTGGTATATTTTTAACTTCTTGTCTGCTACATAGGCTAGGACAAGTCTTAATACTTACATCATTACCACTAGTACAAATATGTCATCAAAATCAATTACTTCCATTTTGCGCATACCATTTTCATAATTATATTTCCTTTCCTATAGTTACTTTACATTTTTTATTTAGTTTATTTCTCACACCCCGCTTTGTTCCTATCCTATTCTTGTCCTTGGGTCTAGAAACTAACTACTAAGTTTCATTTTTCTCTATTTGGGGTAACTATTCATTCATTTCTTACACCCAATGTTGATCTTTGTTGTCTTATTCAACATTATTTGGTTCTACCATGGATAGGATAGTTGTGTGCTCATGAGTTTTCAAAATTTTCATCATTCTTCTTGTAAGTACGCATGAATTTTTGAAGCTACTTTCACAAGATGTTTAAAAGGCCATGAAAAAAGTTTCATTATAAACTTCATCATTTTGACTCTTAGAACTACTACTATCACTTGAATTAGATGAGCTTGAATCCTCCTTGGTGTAGAAGTTTATTTTATGACTGAAATATATTCTCTTTTTTATTAATGGTAAAGGTTGTTTTACTAGGATCGTACCTAGGCACAAAAAATCCAAATCCCAAATAAAATATGAAAACAAGAAACCAAACCAAGAATGTAGAGAAATCCATTAAACTAAAAGCCCAAACCTAGCGGGAAGTCAACACAATTTAAGCAACTTCAAAACTGAGATATATCAATTACAAAAAAAAACCCAAATCAGGAAGGGGAAAACCCAAGCAAAGAGAATAAAGTGGCACAGGATCAAGATTACAATTATATCTACTCCTTGTTAATCTATCAAAGTTGGGAACATATTGCTTTCATTTACCATTTTTTTATTATAGCGTGTTCTAACCATCATCAACACCTTCCATAACACCACCACCAAATGTATAATGTACATACTATCTATAACACTCTTGCTCTAAGAATATAAGAACCTTAAGGGAGTCAGGGTCAATCATAGAGACGGGCGCTCATTCAATAGAGAAAAATATTATCTTACCTTCTCCCTTAAATACCTTTTTATACTTGATATACTTCTTGTCCTTTTTTTGTGCTCATATTTCTCCTGTTTTTTTCTTGTGAGGAAACTTTGATGCAAAGTTACCTATTTGTGCACAATTGAAACACTTTTCGCTTATACTTACTTAAGAATTTGTTAGTCTTCTCAAAAACATAGCTTTTACATTTTTATCATCCACCTCCATATCAAATTATTCTTTGTATTTATTTTTCATTGGGTGTCATTCCTTTTTTATATTTGAAGGTAGCTTCTTTCTTAACTGATTTTTCTCTAATGGTTCTCAATTCAGATGCTCATGTGATTCCATGAAGTTCTTTCTATTTTATCTTAGTCACATCCTTTGCTTCTTTCACTTCTAAGACCTTTGCATCATATTTGAATCTAAGGGACCTTAATAATTTATCAAAAATCACTTATTCCTATTTATTTTCATGTAGTCCCTCATATCAAATTTTTCATTTCATCCACTCTTTATCGATAAGAAGCAATACTCTCATCCTCCTTCATTTTTTAGGGCTTCAAATTATGTTCTATAGGTCTAAAATTTGGCAAGTTTCACTTTATCAACTCCCTCATATATGTTATTTATTTTTTCTAACATATCCATGGATATTTTGTAGTGCATAAATTTAACAAACTCAGTCTCAGATAACCCAAAAAAGATGGAATTCATATCTCTTGTGTTGTTTTCATGATTTTAATTGTCAAATACTAAAGTGATAGGTATATTAAGAATGGTGTAGCCATGTTCAACTACTTCCCATATATCATATCTAAGAGACTTAAGGTATGTCCTCATCTTGACCCTCCAAAAGGCATAGTTAGTGTTATCACCAAATACACACCACCCCTTGAATTGTTATCATGTGTGTGTGAGGCATTCGGTGTGATTGGGTAACATGGATCTATCCTAAAGTGGGAGACCTTGTGAATGGGATAGTTCTTCGAAGAAGGTTGTATTCATATTCTAAAAATAAGAACTACACTTCTGTTTAATGCAGAAAAAACACAAAATCTAATCCTCCCCTGATGCTTCCAAGGAGACATGGATAGAGGGATATGAATCCAAAATAAAACCTACACTAAAGGGTGGTGATGCACTAAGAAAAGGGTGTTGAATACCTAACACTCCATAGAAGTGAAAGAAAATAATGTGCGCAGGATGATCTAGCACCACAAACCACAGTAACATTCACACAACACCATTAAACCTTGGAATGAAAGTAAGATAATGCCACAAAAACCTTTAAATGTAATGAAAAGATTAGAAATTTACAATAATATGCAAACAAGGGTTGAAAAAAAATAGCAAATTTGATTTAATTCCTCTAAGAAGTTGATACAAGTCATTACAATGGGGAAAAAGGAATGCTTCTTTCAGGTATAGTTCTTGAAAGGGAAGGTTTGAAACTCCAAAAATGTCCTACATTGAGGAAGAAGGGAGGAGAAGATGCAAGAATGTCCAACCTTTTGAGACTTTTCCCTCCTTCAAATTTATAGGAAGAAAATTTGAAGAGAGGAGAGATATGAGAGTTCTGAAATTGGCTACAAAACCCACAAAAAGATTTATTTTTGTTACAATGGGTATGCGAGGTGTTTACATTTTTTGTAGCCGTGCGAGACGTCAACTTGAAACCTTGCTTCTCAGATTGAAGGTAGTTAGTTTAAAGTTTACATACAAGGAGAAGGATTTGAACTGTTGTTGTTTTTGTTCCAGAATGTCAATCTTCCACCTAAGATGTCTTTCCATGCATCATATCCATCATGATCATCAATCAGCCCCTCCAAAACTGATGAAAGACCCACCCTGATATAGATGGGAAAGACATGAAAGGATGAAGATGGACATCCCAGAGTGAACAAAGGGACAATCCATTTCAGAAGGAAATTGAAGTAGGTTGATTCTTTCATTTAGTTTACTTTCATATTTAATCAAGGTACTTTTGATTCATTAATTATAATTAAGTTCAAATTTTTTATTATGTTTGAGTTGGAAAGAATTCATTTAACATCACGTTAATGAAAAATAAATTCAAAAGGAAGTATTTACAACTCATCACAATAGGTTATCTTCATTTATTTCAAAATTTAAAGGTATAATGGTCCCACACAAGACGTGGGAAATAAATGATAAAGTACAGTAAAAATAAAAGAAAGTGTATGCATACGAAATTGTGAACAAAAGAGAAGGGAGAAAATCCATCATTGTCTATTTTAGATGGATTTTCCCCGCATTTCCTTGAATTCCAGCTTTATTATCCTATCCTCCTTTCTCATCCTCGACGAGTACATAGAAAAAATAAATAACAAATGGTTAGAGCTCAGGATTTTTTTCGCTTCTCTTGTATTCAAATTTTCAAACAAATAGATTTTCTTGAAAATGTACTTGAAAATCAGAAAGTATAGAAGGAAATACATGAGAAACACATCATCATTCAAAATCATATCATAAGAGAAATAAAAAATAAAGAAAAGAAAGGCCTACTGCCTTAACTACTTTTCCTAACTATTTCTCTTAGTGAGGAAGTTATACTTTGAGGAATAGTACAACTTTGCTATTTGATCACTATTTTGTTTGAAGTTTAAGAGTACTCGAAACAATGGCTTGCTACAAGAAGCATATATTTTGCAAGTTTACAATTTACAGATTGTAGATTTCTAAAAATGAGCCTATCCGATATAATGGTAGATCTTACAGATTGTAGTACAAGATGGTCTAAATGTATTTGCAATTGACGGCAACTACAATTTTAGCAATGAAGAGTTGCAGCACAAAGTATTTTGTAGGGGAGAGAACAGATATAACACGAGTGGGTACACACTACAACATGTACATCTCTTTTCACCATATGGTTGTTGACATATTCCAGCACCAATAGTTGTCCACTTTTTGAGATATATTTTACAACTCAAAAAAGGGAGTTAATGAGAATAAGTGACATTTCATAGGGCGCATCAAAGAGTCATTGGGTCCACATCTTGTAAATGCTCCAAGTATGTAAGCATTTTCTTCATATCTATAATCAATTCAAAAACTACTTATTCCAATCCAAATTACACATTGCGTAGGTATGAGTTGAAATATGAATCAATAGTAGACAATCTAAATGCATATCGCATGACACGATGATATAATTTTTTTACGCTACCGACATACCTAGCATATATTTGTGTGCCATTACAAGTTCAGGTGCAACGGATATAGGGTCCTCTCCCCTACTAAAATAAGTTTAAATGAAATATATTATTGCAAGTCATTTTTGTATGAAAGATTTATTGGACCAGGATAAGATTATAAATATGCATGATTTTTCTTATAGGCATTGTATGAGGATATCTTAAATGAATTATAGTTGGACATAATTCATATCTTCTAGAATGCCACTAATCAGGAAGGCAACTCTATGGATAATTGGTTCTCTACTTTTTTCCAGATATGTAAAATTAAGGTTAGTGATAGGTCCCTTTCTGAATTTATATCGTACATTGTTTATCTGGAGTATGGAGAAATCATACATAGTGTATGCAGTTTTCTTCGATATTAGCGTTTGTCTCCATATTCTATCAGTTCTAAGAACCATGCAATCACTAGAATGCCTAGTCCAAAAACATAGCTCAATCGAATGGACATGCATACTTACCACTCCACATATCATTACATATAAACATTGTATGACAAGGCATAACCCCCTATGTTGAAGACAACAAAACGAAGCCTTAATACATGAATAGAGCTATTGAAGATGTCCAACAGACCATTACTAGATGATGACCATCAAACTAGGCATAGATTGAACAGTCATTTTGATCCCTTGCCATCCACACATGTTGTTAAACCATTGAACAATTCCAAGGTGATATTGAGGGAAACCGGGATTTCATGTGTTGACTTCATTTTATAACATTATATTTGAGCGAGACCTGCCTATTTGATGCTAGCAAACTTGATTGAGCGCTTGGGCAATAACTGGATTCTTCAAAGCCACCGGAATTTTGGGCACTGTAGGGAGGATAGATCCTTTGAAGGTAAGCCAAGTTGATTTGTCGGAGGATAACATCTCATTGCAAGCCCTACTATGGCAATGATTCTACCAATTGGTATTACACATGATTTAAAAGTGGTGCTTTAAGGAGACCTCTAATTCATCAAAGGCCTCACAAGTTCACCAACCCATCGCGAAACACTGAAAAGATCAACATGCCTCTGTAGAGGAAAGATTTAGCAAGTAGATATGCAAGTTAGATTGTGCTTTGAGTGGAGGGCCTTCGTCCCCACACCAATACCGGTGACGCATAGTCAAATACTGAAATGGACTGCAATGCACTAGCCCCCTGTTTGTCAATGAGCAAACATCAGTGGAGTAATGGTTATCCACAAAGACAAAAGCAATCTTCAGAATTTACCCTATTGCAAAAGTGACAGAGCTCAAGCATACCCAGAAGTCAATATTGTTTTAATGACATTCATCACTGAACAAGACTGAACCAAAAAATGTGATGCATCCTTCTTGATCATTGAGCAAGGATGAGTAATGCTCTACACAGCTATTTCACCTCTTGAACCAAGCCTTTTTTAAGAAACTAGCATTATGGCCAACTTGTTACAGTGGAACAAAGCTATCATAATGTGGCGGCTACACCAATTTTCTGTTTAGTCTTCCTTGAAACCCATCGAGTCAAAAATGTGAGCAGATGTCAAATTACCAGAGCCGAGTACCCTATGTGGAAATGGGCAAAAGGATCGAGTTTTATAACTCACGAATGACTGCAACAAAGCCAAAACAACGCTTCAATGCATACATAAATAGCGGCCATTGTAATAAACAAATAAATACAAGCCACAAAACAGAATAAAACTCACCTTATTAATTGGCGGGCTCGAATAACTGATTGGCGAGAAAATAAAACAAACCTATGGCTCTAGATCTGTGCAAAGGTGAACCACCAAAATGAATGTTGAGTTATGGTTAGCAACATACTAGGGTCAACAGTTGGGGCCACTCTATTTTGAAACACCAAGCACAAAATCGACTATGAAGCAATGCACAGAGTAGATAACAATAAAACCAACTCGAAAGGATATTTCATTGTTGCCATATGGAAGGTCAATGCAGAGCTCCACCACAAGTATGAAAAATGAGGGTTATGGGCACAGATCGAAATAAAATAAATTCCATAACTGGAAAACATAAGACAAACCCCAACTCTTTTGGGTGAATTCGTGATAGTAGAATCCAAAGAAAGAACTCTACAAATTTTAACCAGTAAAAGGGTGAAACGCAGAGTTACGAAGTTAACTATGGCGATTGTAAATGAATAAAGAGATCTACAGCAAGGATAAATGGAAGCCATGGAAGTTTTCACCTTTTTTCATTGTCGCTTTGACGAAGATTCCAAAAAAGTGACAAGATGAAACACTTTAGGGTTTAAGCCCTAACCTCACTTTTGATCAGAGTAGAGTCAAATTAGCCATGGTCAGGTAAACATACTCCATATCCGAAAATAAGCCCCTGCTTTAGTCTTTTACATACATTGAATGGTGAGGGTCAGTAATTAATTGCCTCATTGCATAAGCTTTTTAACAACCTTAGTCTTATGCAAAGCCAAATTTAACCAATAAGAGTGCATGCCAAATTGAGATAAGAGATTTTTACATAATAATCCAAAAGCAGATGAGTCCAAAATTATCAATATGTTGGCTAATTAAAAGAGGTTCCTTTACCTAAACTTATCCAGATTACCTTAATGTAAGCTAAAAGTCTCTTACACATGCCAAGGCATGACTAGAGGAGTCATCACAGTTTGACTATGAGATAAGATATTAGAATCGGAAGGCTATTTATGTCTTAATTTGAACAACATGTTTTATAGAAATCAACAATATTAAAACTAGCAATCGCATGTGTTTCATGAGATGTGAACGCCGAACGGTATATGTTATTTGATTTAGAGGTACAGTTATTATTGATCCACTTAATCTGAAGGTTGTTTCTACATTTCAAACTTGTTATAAATTCGTACATGATTACTTGTGATATCGTTTTCGATAGTTAATCAATTTTATAGTTGATGTTGTTAGTTGTGCATTGGTTGTTCAGTTGGTGTTTTGTTGGAGAAACATTTATTATACAATTGATAATGTGTGTGATTGATAGTTGTAGTGTAGGACTTTAGTTGAAACATTACATTGTAATGTTGTATGTGTACATTTAATTATGTTACAGGTTTGTACTTTTAAAGGTGCATACCATATTTCCAAACATAAAATAAATGTAGGTATACGTACACGTAATGAGACATGTATACGTTTGCAGTATTTATATCATGAGTGGTAGCCTTTAGTGGGCAATTTTAGTTTCAATAAACTTGATTACATTTGATATCCCTTGAACGACCTTGCCGATTTCGATAGAAGAAATGTTGAGTATAGTAGTATTTGAGGTGCTATGAAAGCAGAAGCTAGTATTTACGATGGGTTGAGTGATAGTAGTCTTGCTTCCTCCTTTCTTCTTGCTTCGAGTGCTGGTACGTGCGCCATATTTGAGTATCTCTCGAATGAAAAAGTGGGTGAAATGCACAGATTTGCAAGCGAGGGTACTCTGGAGAAAGCTGTGAATGTCAGACCCTGCCTTTCAGTGGTTCCAATGTCGACGGTTGCTCTGTGCAAAGTAAGTCCCTGCGACTTGTGGATAGTTAATCCCCAGGCCATTTTAATCGGCAACTGTCTTCGATTCCCTCTGGAAATAGGGGGTATGGGAATATGTAAGGGGTTGGAGGGATCCCAACATGGGCCGTTGTATCTATCAAATTTTATGACAACAAATAAAGGTAATGCTGGTGGTTGCATTGATGCGTCGTAGACAATGTCTGTGATTGTTCCTGTGGCACCATTCACGAGGCCTGCATCAACCCATAGATTTGCAATAAGCATGATTTTTTGTTGTTTGCATAACAGAACGTTGTGTTGCAACTGATCATCATCAGGATTTCCTGGTCCAGTCCGCCTGTTACTTTCAGCAATGGATTGGGCGATCGGAACGTTCAATGCCTTCAACATCTGTAGGTTGTGGCATGCCACTTGATCATTTTTTGCAAACAAATGTGGTGCATCCTTAAAAATGTTGAGCTCCTGCTGAGTTAGGTGTGTGTCTGTGCGAGACATCAAGAGTTCCCAATCCTCAATTAGAGGGGTCGAATCTCGCATGTGGAGTAGTAAATTCTAGAATGAAACCTGTGCATTGGTTGTTCCTTGTTGCCGAAATATTGTTCGCAATGTAATGGAAGATTGAAATCCCTTCCAAAGGGTTGCTCCGTAGGAATTACTTGCGTAAAGAGGACTATCCAAAACCGGCGGTAATTGCCCGAGGTCACCGAGGAGGATGACTGATCTGTTCCCAAATTCAGATGTTCTTGAGTGTGGGAAAGCTTCGCGGAGCCTACTGTCAATTTTGCTTAGCAACTTTGGCCCGATGAAACTCATTTCATCAATAAGAACATATTCTATATGTTTCAGCGATTCTTGAAAAGACGATAATGCACTACCTTCAAGGGGTTTTAGTTCTTTGATTGGAATACGCATGGCTGCGTGGATTGTGGATGCAGAGATGTTGAATGCTGAAACACCGGTAGGGGCGGAGCACAAGTAGAGGAGAGGGAGATATGGTTGATGCTATGAATGAATTCCAGATTTTATTTATCAAAAATGATTTTCCTGTGCCAGCCGTTCCTTGAATTATCAATCTTAGTGGAGGTAGAAGGGATTTGTTTGCTGAATGGTGTAGTATGGTATCAAGAGCTATTTGTTGTTCTGGAGACAAAGGAAGTGTGGAAGATGGTGGTGTGGCATGTATGTTGTTGTTAATTGTGTCTGCCTTCTCTCTCTCGATGAATGATGAACCAGTTATCTGCAAATCATGGGGAATGTCGTGTATGGTCCAATTATTGTGTATGTCAAAATCTCGTTTCCCCAACATTTCAAGACTGTCTAGACCCGTGTTGTTTCCAGGGTGAAGTTGTGCAAAGACCTGCCATTCTTGTAATGGTTCTTGTTGAATACTTGCATTCGGGCTCTGAGTCAGAACTAACATCTGTTGCAAGTCCTGTGTCTGCGGTAGTGCGTAGAACATGCCACGGTTTGTAGTTGTGCTTGTACATGTCCCAAGTGACATTGATGTCATGTGGGGTTGAGCCAAATTCAAACGTGATATTTCTGAAAGGCTTGTATAATAGGAGTTCTGACCAACAGAAAAGGTCATATGACGTTGATTCTTGAGCAGGGACATCCAAAAATCTCGGGTGGACCCGTACAATTGCTTGTATCGGTCGTTTTTTCCATTTATCACCTTTACGGTGCTTGTTGTAGCTCCAATCTCGAGCAACTTGAATAAGTGGTAGGTGTTCCATGGTTGTTGGACGAACTTTATATGCATCCAAGAAAGCAGTGGTTTGTTGTGCATCGGCGTCACTTTCAACGACACGTCTCAGAATCTTTTTTCCAACATTTAATGATATGAATGGACGGCTGCACATAACAAGTGGCATTTTTTGTAGCATGTGGCATGTTTCTTGTGCGCTTATGTCATGTTCAACAACACTTTCTGTGAGCATTTTACGGATCGCGATATGTGCTGGAGAATCTGCGTCTGCATCTCTTGAAACTCTGGATAGCATTTGGTGATATGTTTCTGAACATTGCTCGGCTTTTGAAGCATATTTTGCAATATACTTAAGAACGACATGGCTGTAAAGTATCAGTTGGCAATCGAAATTTTCTCTCCATATGTATATCATTGTTCGATTGTGGATGTTCAATCTGTCATCGTTTCTGGAAGGGAGGTACTTTATTTTCCTATCACCTTCAATGTGTAAGGAAGAAGTAGGTTGCATGGCCCAAGGAGCATTGTACCTGCACTGCAACTGTGATTTCTTTCTACGCAGGCACGTTTGCTCTGAACATTTAGTGTGGTGCTAAACTCGATTAAGTAGTTCTTCAAGGTCCGCATACGGGGAGGTGGATAGAATTTGTGTTGTATCTAGCAAGCAAGGGTCATCTAGGAGTGACCTGCGAACGAAATCCAAGTGGTTGCAAGTCGGGAGGGGGTTCCAGGCAGACATGAACTTATCAAAGTATTGTTTTGTCGCCTCAATAATTGTTGTGTCCTCCTAGTCCAGTTCGTCTACCTTTGGTGCATTCTCGAGCCACAATAAACCGTGGACATGTGTAGAGCCTCTATATTGCCATTCGTACCTATGAGACGAGGGAACATAAATATTAGATATGTAGTTTGGGAAAAACTTTAAAGTAAGTAGATTTGATTACCTATACCAAAAGTCTACTGCTCCAAGTTCCTTCTGTAATATTTCTTCCCGAAATATTGTGAATCTGTGATGCAGGTATGCTAATACTCGATGAGGGTTAGAGAAAATGTTAAGTGTTCTCCAATGTTGGGTGGCTCGAGGATCTGTTGGGCATTCACCAGACATAATATTGTGGAGATCTGGCCATTTAGTGTTTGCAACACTTAGAGTGAAGAATAAGGTTGGTGTCCCTAATTGTTCCACCATATCTGAAAGCTCGCTTCTACTTTTTCCCCAGAATGAACGTGTCCCTCGAAGGCTCGATCTAAAGTGCATTAAGCTATCTAGGAGGTTGTCTTTGGGGAATTCCAGTAGTTGTCTTCGTAGTTCTCTAATTGTTGGAGGGATTCCAGATTCGGTGTTCTGTTTCATAAAAACTGTTGCCGTGGACTAGCTTCTGTGTCGCATTATGAGGTTTAGAAGGAAGTAATGAAAACTTGGGTGGGAACCGAAATGCCCATCATGGTAACGCATCAAATGAAGTGCGTATTCATGCATTGGAACTTCTTTAATGCGGGGTTGTTGCCACATTGCTTTTACTGTCGGAAATAAAGTTGGGAAAGCCATTGAGAATAGGCCTTCCGTATTATATTCATTTATTGGTGAAAGCCCAATCTCTAACCATGGCATGGTAAATGGAGTGTTACCATCGTGTTTGAGCAAGAACTGTTCGATTTCCTCTTCTTTTGTTCCTGTATTGTGAGGTGTTGGCACGAAACACGATGAGTGTTCATATGTTTCATCAAAGTGGGTGGGAACACCACTACCATGAGTTGTAGAGCAAGTTTGCATTTGGGGAAGTTCCATTGTGGCTGTGTATAGAGAGGAGGAAACATTTGACGATTCAGATGGTAGTGAGGAAAGGGCGTCATCGTCGATTAAGACATCTTTGTAATAGGGGTCGTGTTGGATTTTATATTGCAAGGCTGCACAAACACGAGATCTACAGATGTAGAAATCATAATTTTTAAAATTAGATCCTTCCCTTTGTATGAGAACTATGTCCAAATCTCCAAGGCGGTGGGGTAGGGTCTTTGCTATTGAAGTAATGTTTTGCGGGAAGCTTATGGTGTGTCTTGAGTATTTGTATTGCCCGCCACGTACTTGGACGACTTGCATGAATGGATTAATTCGTGTGATAAGCATCTCCTCGATTTGGGTTAAAGACGCAAGAATGATAGGTTGTTTTTCAGGGTCCATGTTGTTCCATGAAGAGAAGCAGTGGCCTTGTTTTTCACTTTTGCATCTGTTACACAAGGGAAAGCCTTCAGAAAAAATTGTTTTAATTCCAGGGTAATTTTCCAAACAGATTGAGCAAGTTTGGATGTTCACCAACAAATCTATTCTTTTGCGAAACTAATGTTGGGCTTCTAAATTCAGTGAAGAGAGCGGGGGATATGGGAAATCTCTGTGTATTAGAAGGGGTGGGGTGTTCTATTTTAGTCATTTGTGGATTGCAAGGTGGAAAGCAGTCTGAAGGAGAGGAGAAACCGGTTGTATATGTGGGATGAACTGAAGAGAGGTCAGTACTTGAGATAGTTTCATGTGGCATCCCAGACATTTGGGGCAAAGTGACAGTTGCTAGCAAAGATGGGTTCGTACGGAAGGAAGTGGCATGCTCTTGAAAGGTTTTTTCCATGGAAGTTACATGCGGAATGTTGGTTGGCAATTCTTCAGTAGTTGTATTTGATGGCAAGATTGGAATGTTGGGGGATCGTAGGTTGTTAGTTGTTATAAGTTGAAAGATATTAGAGATTTTCATTGTTCTATGCTCTAATTTACGACGCCATTGCTCAGCAGTTATGTGTACTTTATTTTTTACATAGTTTTCTCTTCGTTGGGCTCGTTTTGCAGGGGTCGACATGATTGCGAAGTCATAGGATTATGGAGTACCACCTGTTGGATAAAGATCATTTTGGGGTTAGCAAGGAATGATACATAGTTTGATGACAAACAAATGTAGAAGTACGTGAAAATGTAAAACTAAATTCAATTGTAATGCATGTGGAGTTCCAATGGGAAATACACATAAGAGGTAACAATTTGAGTTTTGAGAAACTACTTTTTTATTAAGGAAAAGAGTATTAGATATATAGAAACATACAATGTGTTCACATACTACAAAAGGATGTAAATACGTACATAACAAAATTGAATATTTTTTATATTTATTTTCTTAAAAGTACTAACAATCCGTATAATAGAAGCAGACAATAGTATGTCAGTGTATAAGGGAATTCAACAGTTTTCTTTTGAAGCAGGGAAAAAAGTGAAACATAGATATGAAATAAGAAACATAGCAGTGATAGTTCAAAGTATAGAATGGGATGAGTGAGGGTGTAATGTTTGAAGGTACGGGTGGGTTGGAAATGCTTGCGTAAAGGTTATGGAGGAGTTGCACTATTTATGCTTTCTTTGAACTGAGGATGACACATTTCAATCTGTTGTTTCCGTAATATGTCTCTTTTTTCAGTGAAAGTGTAAAGCAGTATTCGTTTCTGATGACATTACTTATAATTTCACTAGTCGCATCTTCATCTATAGTCAATATATGGAGGTCGCTAGCTGCAACACCCATGATTAACTCAACTATCTCATCAAAAGTGGTAACTAATTGAAGTTCTCTTGTTGGGTCCTTCAGATCGATTCTGAGTGCATATCTATAATCATAGTTTTACACTTGTCTGTTGCAACTTGAACATAACCATGAACCATTAGCATTCTCTTTCACCTTTTTCTTGCATTGTTTGTCACCTTTTTGAAGAGGACATGCCTTGTAAAAAAAGTTGTCCATGCTAATATTCGTGATTTCTACAGTAACCATGGCCCATTCATTTCTCTCAGTGTTCCCCATGTTTAGTACCTCTGAAATTGTCATTACAAAGGTCATGCTTTTTGGAGGGCCTAGAAATTGCGTTGTGATAGAGGGCGCCGGAAGGAAGTAGTCATCGGAATCAACCCAGCCATGAAGTGTATTTGTTTCTGAAATTTTAGGGTTGACGTAACATTTGGTTCTTGAAACAATGTCCACTGAGCTTCCATTGAAACTGGAGATGCGGGCAGCTTTCAAGGCGAGGACCGGAAGAGGCGGAATAGAAAGCATGTCTTCAAGTTTGTTGCTTATATCATCTAAGTGATGTCCCCCACAATGTGACACTTACACTGAAACCCGACATGTCCTTTAACTGCAATGTTCATCTCTTTGTTTCAGACTTGTCATACTGACAAATTGTTGAGCATGGTGACATCGTAACAAAAATTCCAATCAAATCAACAGTAGAACCTTCAGCGCTTGCAGGTAATTCCTTGATTTCAGTGAAGTGAAAGTTATGGGAAGGTATTGTATCTTCATTTTCTATCAGTGGAGATATGGTTGAGGAAGGTTGTAGGAAAATATCCAAAGCATTTTTCAAATGGTTATAACATAGCTTTGCATCAACAATCCTCGCAATCCTCCCATTAGAAATTTTATATAGCTTCCCATTCTCAATCTGCTCATAGAATGCTTCTGCGGCCTCGTTGAAACAAGTTATGTGGATTTCTCCTCCTTCCCGATCAACAAAATCAAACCCAAACACAGATCCATTTCCCCTTGCATTGTGACATTGGCAAATGGTTGTTTTTGCTAGGGCACGGCCCTCTATGGAACACATGTGCATAGATGTATTCAAAGCACTTATTTAAGTTGGTGTTCTCGTAAAATATTTGTTAACCTGATTTGCACTTACATCTGTTTGTGGCAACTGACTGTGTTTGAGAGCATTTGTTGGTAGTCAGATTGGAGCACCGATTACTAAATGTGTTTCAACAACAACATCCATTTCAATGATAAGAATGGTGCTGCAATGGAAAAGAAAAACAGGATATAATTAGAACTGAGCAACGGATGGAAAAAATAAACAGAATTAAATTTTAATTGATATAGCAAGTTTATGTACATTGGTAATTGAGCAAGAGATGAAGCTTACATTTCACTTTTGATCATTCTAATGAGGGATTTGTGTAAGCACACGATGGAGCCTTCTTGTATTGAATTGTCGGTTACACGAATTGCAAATTTGGAGGGTAGAAGTGTTGTCTAAAAATGTATCCCATCTGAAAGGTCAACACGATGTTGGGATCCCATGTTGAGAATGGACCTTACAGAGCTCAAGTGTAGTATCTGAAATGTGGGGTCAACATTGGAACCACCCTCAATCAATTGAGAAATTCCTTCGTGTGTCAAAGTTATTTCCATGGCAACTAAAAGATGCTTGAGATTGTGAGAATTCTGCAAATATATGGTGGAAAATGTAAACTTGTAGGGCAGTCAATCATGAAATGAAGGATTTGTTCAGGAAATCATGCATTTGTAAAGAATGAGAACCTTTAAAGTTGACTTCCTTATTATTTCATATTTTCTAAAAAGTGCAAACATGAAGTCTAACCCTTTAACAATTCAATATGCAAAAAAGTGATATAATGTACAAAGATTTGGTTGCAAAACAACTAAAATTTGTATGGTTGTTTGTCGGCATTTTAAAACTATATGTATTTGTGTGCAAATATTATGAAGTACACATTAAAATTGCGTCGTTGGTTTACATAAAGAACCGAGCAATTGTATAAAGGAAAGATATAATGAATAACTCATTAAAAATGTGTTGTTGTTGTTGTTTGTTGAAAAGTTAGATTATGTGCCCCATATGTTCCGCCGCAATATATACATGCATTTATTTGAAATGAATTACATATTATTATGCTAAGCAAACAGAATGGAATACAATAAGAACAATATGTACACTTGAAGTGAGATGACAGTAGGTATTTGTATGGAAACACAAAGATAAAGAAATTAGGAAAGCATAGTTGTTGGATAACAAAAACTGAACATGTGTTTGATAAATTTGATTCTCCGTCAGATATATACTGCAACAATACATACATGGAATATTTGGAACGAGCTACAGTTTATTTCAAAAATACTTATAAACAAACACTTCTAAACTAACCACTACAAGCTATTTTTTAAAATCAAATTTCTTGCTCTTTGCTTGTGCAATTTTCTTTGCACATTTCTTGTAGTTTTTTCCAGTTGCAGATGCCTCGATTGGAAATCCCATTCTCCTCAATTTGTGGGGTGGTTCATATTTCAATGCATCTTCATTCGAATCATAAATCAAGCAAAAGCCTCGTGAATGATTTGTAATCGTTCGGATTTTGGAGAGAAAAATTGGGGATGTTGGCATCAGGTGGAGGCGATCTCTGATCATTTCAGCTATCACTGTTTTAGGTGGTTTCAGTTTCCTACAATGTAAAACATTAACAACACATTGAATACGCTTAAAATTTTCCTCCCTCTTCAAGTGAGGCGTAGTTAATGTCATTCCCGTTGTGGGGAGGGGAATTGTGTTTCTAGTTTGCATCATATTAAACTGGAGAGGGAAAATAAGTATGTTAGTCCACCAATATGTTCTTAGGTATGATGGGAAGCTTTAAAAGCCTTGTCACTGATCAATCTAACGTCCAACTTGGGATGCTTTGAAATGGCCTCATTGGGGAACGAACCCCTCAGCACATAACGAATCCTGTCATTGACGAAGGCACGTGCCCCCACATGTCACTTCGGAAAAAGGATTGGAGTCTAAATATAAATGTAACAATCAAAAGAATATAACATGAAAGCTCTCTAAAATAATTTTTTAAACCATAGCATGCAATAAACGAAATAAATGAATAAGCACTTGAATCAATATTAAAACCCGCCTCAATTTTGTTTAGAGACGACGCTCTTCTTTACCGCCGGAGAATGAGAATCACAAATAACCTACAAAAAAGTGAAAAAGAAGTTAATAAAATATCTACACTGCCAATGTCATATTCACTACATAATGCTACCACTCATGATATAAAATTGGTAAATGTATATGCATGAATTTGTAACAAGTTAGAAATGTAGAGATAGAACATTTAAAACATCCCAATATGTATATTCATTATCACAATATGATAGTGGATCGTTTTCTTCTCCCAATATGTGTTTAGGATTTTATTGTATAGTTCTTTGATCTGTAAATCTCCATTTCTACTGTTTGACTATTCGCACGTGTATTAATATATATCTATATCTACATATGTACCATATATATGTTATATTCTGTTTACGCGTCCTGTGTGGCTATATAGACTTTGATTTTAATAAAGTTACCATAATTTGAGCTTGAGTTTTATCAGTTAAGAATAACAACTTGAAATCAATGGGGGGGAAAAAGAAAAATCTACCTGCACTTAGTTCAAATGCCCCAACACCCCTATATATATGGTTCTCATTAAAAGAAATACACTGTAGAATTGGATATTACCTTTTTGGCTTGTATTATTCCTCTTGTTTGTGGAAATGATAATATTCCTCATTAGAAACTATAAAATTATATGTTTTGGTATTAATAATATCTTGGTTGTGTAACAATTGGTTAAGTATCACTATTTATGTAGCCTAAACATTAATATGAACTGTCCAATAGTTGACAATAGAATTCATAGAAAAGATCATTCGTGCAATTGTCTGCAACTGATGGACAGTAGAACCATTACAGCGCTTGAAAACATAAAACAAAAGAGTAGATAAAAGTGATTAAAGAGGATTAAAATCATACGTGAAGGCTGGAGAATAATAGTATTTGCCCTGAACGTAAACACCATAAAGATCAATGGTCTACCCAGTACTATGAGGTATCTACCCAGGTTATCTATTCTATTAATTAATTAATCCCTGATTAAAACTAAGAGAGGGGTTATGCAAAACAGTCATGGGTATTGTAGCAAAACGAACATATTGAAATTGAGGACAAAATATATGTTCCCAATTATTTAAGACTCTGTTAAGTTAAAACTATTCTTACAAAACAGAAATTTCTAACCTCTGCGGAACAGAAACGGTGAGTAAAATAAAAGACAGGTGTTCTTCCAATAAAATAAAAGATATTGGACAACACCCAACATGCAGCAGGAAAAACGGTTTCACCGAAAAATCAAGAAAAATGGTTTCAAATCAGGGGCGCGGTGGCGAGAAAGACGGCATGAACTGGAGCTTAGAGAAAATATTGAAATTGAGGACAAAATATATGTTCCCAATTATTTAAGAGTCTGTTAAGTTAAAACTATTCTTAAAAAATAGAAATTTCTAACCTCTACGGAATAGAAACGGCGAGTAAAATAAAAGACGGGCATTCTTCCAATAAAATAAAAGATATCTGACAACACCCAACATGCAGTAGGAAAAACGGTTTCACCGAAAAATCAAGAAAAATGGTTTCAAATCAGGGGCGCGGTGGCGAGAAAGATGGCATGAACTGGAGCTTAGAGCATTTGTTCAGCTGTGGGAATCCAGAAAAGAAATAGTTAAGCAAATTTACATACCAAACATTGTGTGTTGACTCCCTTCACTTTCTTGGATCCCTCTTTCACAAAAATGAACTGATTATTTGATGAGATAACCAATACAAACTCCTTATTTATAAAATAGGATGGAATCTAAAAAACAACAGTTAAAAATAGGATTTTAAAAATAGAAACTCAAAAATTGCATGCAAAGTAAAAACGACATGCAAACAACTGTCAAATTTAATCCCGTTTGAAAAACATGTAAAAGGCTGTCAAATTTAGGACAGTCGTAGAAACGTCTGGAGGTCCTCTACCATAGGGGGAACGCCTTCGGCGTAATTATTTTATTCATTAGAAAGACCTAAAATTATCATGAAAATATAGTTGAATTGGTTGTTGGAACTGTGGGTGTTGAGCTTGCAGCTTTAACCCATTTTACTATATATTCATGCTTTGCAAAGTATTGAGAGAGATTTTTAGATGTAAAAAAGTGCTTCCATTTTCTTTGTAGTAATGCCCACTGAGAATAAAATTGATTTTTCCTTTCCAAAATTTTTTTGCAAATCTTTACATTAAGATAGTTAATTCTTGTGTTCTCCCTGAGTCTTTTAAGTTAATCATTTATGTTATCTGCCCCTTTAACAAAAAATTAATCATTGTGTTTCATTTTAGTGTGCATGCCTATGAAATTTTTATATTCTGATTTATCCCTTAATATTTACTTGCCCTGAAATTTCACCTAATTTTCATCTCATTCATGTATTGCGGTAATTTTCATTATCAATTTGTGCACAATCATGTACCAGAAAGATCACACAATATTTGGTGTATCACCTTTTTCAGTTTAAATTTCATTTTGTCACCTTTAACCCCACAGATCTAGTCTAGGGATACTCCAAAAAGGGAAGCAGCGAATAGTTATCTTGAAATTGACCTCACATCTAGGAGACCCACTACTCATGAGGTATCCCAATTGTATATCTGCATAAGTGACATAAAAACAAAGACACACAAATCTATCACCCCTAAAAATAGGTGCACTTCTACTAGATAATAGTTTTTGACACACACGGTAGGAGAGAAACAAATATTGTTGAGTTCAAACAATTGAAGATTCAAATTAGAACTTATCTGGTCATTCCACAAAGCGATTTCAGACCAGTACAATATTTTTCAAGCCTAAAGTGACATCAAGTCTTTCGGCTATAACCTTTTGAGGTATTTTTCAAAAAAAAAAGATCTTATTATTTTGTTGTTTTAAAGATATTGTTTTTATTTGCAGTAGACCTATTTTTCCATTTTGACATATTTATGAGGTCATGCAATCATGACATCAATTCCTTAGCTGAATTATACTATCTAAGAGCTGTAGCTGTCAGATCCACAACCTTTTTACCCATTTTCTCCTTCAGATTAGTATTATGACCCCTATCAAAATGAATATCCACATAACTTGGACCTTGCATATCAATATGATTATCAGTATGACAATTGTTATGATGTTCAAAGTTGGGGTTATATAACTGGTTATAACGATTATACACAGGAGGAAGATCTTCAAATTAATTTTAATAGATTGAAGAAGATATATTTAGCTATCAAAGAACACGTTGAAAATTTGGAAGCATTAGAGGATGATGGGCATCACGTTGAGGAACCCTATTAGCCAATGTATCCCCTTTATCAGTTTCCAAATTTTTAGGATGTTGCAAATTCTATCCCCTCTATTCCATAATCACATACTGAGTCAAAATTTCAGTTTTCAAGTTTTCTTTCTGCTGCTATTCCAAATCCCACTTCCTCGAATGTATATTTCGAATCCCATTCCTTTTCCCAAAAATTACAAAATCAATATGAGAAGTAGACAACTCTTCCTCCTTCATCTGCAATGCCAATTCATGAAGATGAAGATCATAAAATTATCTAGGAGGGGCAGCAAATTGAAGAAAATAGCAGGTTGGAATTCATGCAGAATTTGTAGGAATGGATTTCAAAATTTTAGTTTGATTTTGTTCCACAGTTGGAGAAATAACCCATGCAATTCTATGTGTACCACCATTGTGTTAGTGATGTAGTTACATATTATGTTGTGAACCTTGCACTAACAGACCCTAAAGGAAATTGGTAAAAGTGTATGTCTAGAGTGAGGAAGGTGTATGGCTGACCAATCACTAGAGCCAACCTTAGACTCGGTATATGGTGGCTTGTGCTCGTCTTGCTCTCCTTATTTGGTTGTTTTATGGATTCAACCTTCGTGTAGCTATGACTATGTTTAGCCTTGTTGAAGTGGTGTCTGGATGATTCTGATACAAACGATGACTATTGTACTATTGCTATTTTATTTTTCGAGTTGAGGCTCGATGTTCCAAGTTCTAACAACTCGTTGAGTACCCCCTGGTGGCCAGATAAGGCCACACAGTTATCATAATGTGACATTATTATATTTTTATTTTATTCATAAATTAAACTTTTTAATTTATTTCTGCAAGGACCAACAATTTTCTTGATTTTCATGCTTTACATTTTGGGCATTTTCTTGGTTTGTAGTAACTAACATGAGGATTTTGACACTAACTATGGCAATTTGGTCATTTGTCTTACTTGGTTTTGGATCTTCTTTTAAATTTTTAATATTTTTCCGCCTTGCCCAAGGCTTGTACTTTTCCGCTTGGCATTTGGATCAGATTGTTATGCTGGTTATATTGTCATGATGTGTGGAATAGGGTCATAGGATGAACCATCGAATGGTGGGACCTATGAACCCACTTCGTTGTTTGGGGGTAAACCCCAAGGAGTTACAGGTAACTAGCAAGTTGTTGAACTATGCATTACTATGTCACTTGGGTTAGGAATGTTCAAACCCTATGTGTCTTGGGCCATGGGGACAACCGGCCTGCTTGAGGGAGGCATACGAGACTTGAGGGAGGAATAAGAGTTTGAGGGATGCATAAGAGACTTAAGGGAGGCATAAGAGTTTGAAGGAGGCATATGAGACTTGAGGGAGGCATAAGATATTTTTGTGTATGATTGATGTTTCAAGATATATGTTAAGTTATTGTGATGTCTTAGGAGTGGTCATATGATGTATGTGTTACTCATGTTAGTTGAATTTGTTTTGTGATGATGTGGATATGGCATCGATGCCCTTGTTGAACCTGTATACATGTAGTTATTTTATGAGTTATGTGAAAAAAAACTTCATATGTGAGACTATGGAAATTTCAGGTTGTTGTAGTACACTTTTGTTCAAGAATTATTTATCAAACATAGTGGTGTTATAGGTACTATGTTATTTGGTCCGTGCATGTTCTCTTCCATACATTGACTGATCTCTTGTGGTGTGGTACCATTTTGAAGTATGTACTTGTATGTTTGTGAATTTGTAGTGTCTTGTATGACCCGTGTAGGGTGTGTATTAGTAGTTCATGTTGGACACCCACAAGAATGAATAAACTAAAACTCTACAACTATGAAATTTTAAAAGAACTAAAAATAGAAATAATGATAATGGAAAGAGACTAATGAAATAATGAATAAAAGAGAACTGCCAATCTTCACAAAACTTAAAAATTTAAATTCCTGCCAATTGTTTCCAAGGCCACCCCGAGGCCATGATTTAGCATCTAAAACCATAACCATAGAGTCTACCCTTACCCCCATCTATTCCTTTTTTCTTGTCGCTTCCTTTCCTCTGTGTTATGTCGCATCGAGGATGATGCTTTTCTTAAGGGGAGGAGAATGTAATGCCCCGTTTGTCTTTATGCCTATTAATACTTTGGAGATCGTGTGTTAAGCATGCAATGTCGTTATGACCCCTCAATCATTGGTGGGCTTCACCCTTTTCAAAGAGAATATTCAACATTCTCCCTCTTCTTCATGTTTTCTGGTGTCGTGTTGTTATTGTCGTTGTTGGCCCTACAACGCCCGTTACATTTTCCCCTACTAAAGAAAAAAACCGTGTGCTTAGATTGTCGAGCTTGCATGTTGATGCTTGTTAATATGATTTATAATTTTTATTAAGTTGTAATAATAATAGTGATAAAAATAATAATAATTTGATATTATTTTAATTATCGATCGACGATAACTTTAGTATCTCATTGTCGATTGTTATCAACGCTATGGTTAATTATCAATAAATGATTTTATTGTTTTGTTGGTCGCTTCACAGACCGAGCTCCGGTTTGAAAAAAGAAGAGGGTCTCCTTTTGTGACGCCGTGGTTGCTCATTATTATGTGGTTGCTTTCGAACGTCAACCCCTTATCTTCTTCCCTAGGACGATTAGTCATTCTCGCTTGAGGTTTTAATCGTTAAATTAAAGGAAAATATGTTTATGTTTCTGCTCTCTCTGCCATGCCAGTGTGTATGTCCTTGTTGTTAACCGGCTTGGTTGGTGTGGGTGTTGTTTTCCCATCTTCTTTTATGTTCGTCGTGTGCTTGAATAGGGAGGTTGTGTGTGTGTGTGGCACAAGATTTGTTTGGGGACGAATACTTTCAATCCTCAACTTAATCCTTTCAACTACCACCTACCCCTCCTTACCACTCTAGTTGAGTCCTGACCTGGTCACATGGTTGTCATCAAATGAAACTAATTGCTGATTTGATGTTGGCTTTTTTCCTTGTTGCAAAAAGATCCTTGGTTGGTGCTAGAAAAGGCATGGGGTTTTGTGGCCTACTGCCATTCATTAATGTTCTTAATGAAAACATATTTTCATGCTTTTGGTCCAACTTGTGCCATTCTTGGGGGCCGCATGGGTTGAAATCGTTTCAGACCTGCTCCATTGAAGTTTTGTTGAAATAAAGGGGGGAATTTGAAACTTCCTAGTAAATGTTTTTTTTGTTGTGTATCATGCCTTCCTTGACTCTCTGGCCACATGAGCTTTCCTTTTGAATTATTTTTCTTAGGGGGTCAGTTTTTAGACATGGAAACTCTTTCTTTGTTGGACACGTGGGTTTGGTGGGAGACTTAGATTATGTTTTTAGGTGAAAGCATCTGACTCCTTTGCTAGTATGATTGGTCGGTGAAGACCCTCCTGCCCTCACTGCATTCTCCCTGCTTCTGCCCAACAAGGAATTGAATGAATGTTTTAGCGCCCAACAATCTCAAGGGAAATGGAATCTGACTTGGGGTTGTTGTTGTTGGCCAATCTTATGGGTGTGCTTTGTGGAAGATGGAACATGCAAGATAAACTAACCATCTCAACAATACGCTATAATCTAACAAGATCTTGAAATGTTACTTTTTTTCCTTCTTGAAAATGTTATTAGGTAGTGATTTTGCGGATTGTATTAGTCTTTGATTAACATCATTGTATATTGGGCCTTGATACACACACAATCTCTCAAGTTGCTCTAATTTTAGAGGTAAAAGAGGAATGTTTGCATTTAATTTTAGATATCTAAATTTGTTAAATTTCATTTGGATTTGTCCACTGGATTTCATGCACCTTCCCAAAGCGAGATCTCTTAGAATCGAATCCAAGTTCCCTTCCTCAAACCTCTTATTCGGATCTATCCTTGCCCAATGAAATCCCTTTTATTCCCTCAGCTGTTTCTGCATAGAAATTAAAACTAGCAATCGCATATGTACAATGCAATGTTAACGCCGAATGGTATATGTTATTTGATTTAGAGGTATAGTTATTACTTTTGTAGTTGATGTTGATAAGGGGTGTGATTGATTTTTTAAGTGTAGAAATATAGATGAAGCACTTCATTTAAAGGTTCTATCTACATTTAAAAATTGTTACAAATTCGTACATATACATTTCTAAATCTTATATCATGAGTGGTAGCATGTTATGGGAATTTTTTTGCAAATCTTATATCATAAAAAAAGTGCAAGTAATATTCATTTATTTTCTTAATAGTACTTTCAATCCACATAGTAGTAGGAGACAATGGTATGTTAATGTCAAAGGAAATACAACAGTTTTCTTTTAAAGAAGGGAAAAAGAGGGAAACATAGATATGGAATAACTAACATAGTGTTGATAGTTCAAATTATAGAAAGGAATGGATGAGGGTGTAAAGTTTAGGGACGAATGCGGTAGAAATATTTGCGTAAAGAAGGTTACGGAGGAGATGCACTATCATCTGCTTTCTTTGAATTGAGGATGACAAATTTCAATCTGTTGATTCCGCAGTATGTCTCTTTTTTCAGGGAAAGTGTGAAGTAGTATTCGTTGCTGATGACATTACTTGTAATTTCACTATTCACATCTTTGTCTATAAACAATAGGTGGAGGTTGTTAGCTGCAACACCCATGATTGACTCAGTTATCTCATCAAAAGCAGTAATTGATTGAAGTTCCCCTATTGGGTCCTTTAGATTGATCCTGAGTGGATATCTATACTCATTGTTATGAACTTGTATGTTGCAACTTGAACAAAACCATGAACCATTTTCATGCTCTCGCACTTTTTTCCTGCATTTTTTGTCACCTTTTTGAAGAGGACATGTTGTGTTAAAAAAAAATTGTCCATACTGATATTTGTGATTTATTTGAACTGAGGATGACATATTTCAATTTGTTGATTTCATGGGATGTCTCTTTTTTTAGGGAAAGTGTGAAGCAGTATTCATTGCCGATGACATTGCTTGTAATTTCACTATTTGCATCTTCATCTATAGACAATAAGTAACTGGTGCTATTATCACTGGTATAGGTTTCACACAAGCTTTCTTTTACCATCAGGTTAGGAAACAAAATTTCTTAATTGTTTTATGATTGTATTTTAAAACTACTGAATATGGCTAGTGAAAAGGAGGCATTTCATCAAACACGTCGGGTGCCCTGTTCTAAATCTCCCATTCTAGCAGAAGCTGGGAGGATGCTGGAAAAGATTGTGGAGTCCGCATGTACCCTTGCCGATTGTATTATTCATAAATATGTGAAGGCCTTTCAAACACAACCATTTTTTTCATCTCATGTGATAAATGAAGTTCATGAGGTCACATTTGTTTCAGGCATTTAGTCAAACAATTTGCATGGCACCACTTTGTGTGATGGAAGACATGAGAACTGGTAGACAATGGACACCTCTGATTGAAAATTTGTCTGAAATGTTTGAATTTTATCTCAGGAGTTGTCTCCATATCAAATGGCTCACAGAGGTTTGCCTCTTTTTTGGGCTTATAACGACTTTTGTAAATTCCATAGTGTCCTTGCAGCCAACTATCATGAGACCACCGACTACCATAAATGACATTAAACTCGTAGCAGAGTAGATTACGAAAAAAGGTTTACCAAGAAGAAATTTAATCGTGTTTAAAAACGTTCAAACGACCATCAAATTAACATATTGGGCGAACATCCGAAATGGTTTTCCCATAGGAGGAACGCCTTCCGCATAAAAAAAATACGTCTACTTAATAATGCATACATAAAGTGATGCCTTCATAAGATTACTAAAACCATGTGCTAAATGCCCTATGAGAATAATATGTAAAACCACTTTTCCCCTAACGCACCTCAAGAGAAACGGAAAGGGAGAGTTCCGTTGATGCAACCATTGAAGAATCCATCCACCCGATATTAATGGAGTCCAAATTGGAGTTGACATCAATAAACCCATAAAGAAAACAAGAACTGCAACTCTATTGACATTTTCTAACAAACCCACTAAACGCGGGGAATAAAAAAAGGTTAGGTTTATCCATATTTCTAAAAACCCAATAATGCAATCTCAATCTTCTGCATCATAATGCAAACACATATATCTCACGCAAACCTTGGATTTTCATTTCCTACAAACAAAAACTCAAACCCATAATTTGAATCTTATCTTATGCTTAAAAATGGACAAACCTCATACTGCAAATCCGCAAATGTTTTAAAAAACTCTGATTTGACCTTTCTTTCTTCAACAAGCCTACCGTCCATCCAGTTTCATTATGTTTCCTTTCAGGCTCCTCTATCCCTCATCTCTGTACATGTTGCACACGCTGCTCCCGCCATAACCCAACTCACCTCTATACTCTTCCCTTCATGTTTCAGTTTCACAGAGATACCGTGTATAACATGATTATAGCACGCATGTACAGTATATATTGAACCAAATAAAAATTTATCAGGGAGCTGCAAGGGGATGAATTCGGCTGCAATCAATCGTGATATTCTGTAAACAACACAGGTAAAAAAAACGCCGAATGGTATATGTTATTTGATTTAGTGGGATAGTTATTACTTTTTTGTAGTTTATGTTGATAAGGGGTGTGCCCAATCCAGACGTGCCATCTGTTTTGGGGGTCAAAATTGTGTATTTTTCCCTTGAGTCTTTAGAAAAAAATGTATATTTTTACGCAAGAAAACATATTATAAAAAGAAGGAGGCAAGGTGACGCTTCTAAGGAATACATGAATGGAGAAAGCCAATTAAAAGAGATGTGATTTGATGATTTTTAAAATGGGCTACGTTCTACCAAAGTCATTCAGAGCCTTCTAAGCACCAACAAATAACAACAAAGGTAAAAGGCATGAAGTTGGAAAAACCAATGGACATGGTAAAGAATGCAAAGAAGAAGTATTTGCAAATAAAGAATTAAAAATAAAATAAATAGGAGGGGAAAAAAATTAAGTGTTGTAATTGAAAGCCTGGGCATCTAAAAAGTATTGTTTTAAATGGAAGCAACATGTGGTGTCTCCTCATAGGTATGAAAAATCAGATTAAGGGAATGTAGCAACATTTGAGCTATGTAGTTGGATATGGCTACATAGTGACTTAAATCCAAGTGAACTATCCATATGAGTTACAGTGCTTTATGTATTGTCAGGATACATAACAAGGTTTTATCAACACCAATTGACAAAATGGGTTATGATTGTATTGTGACTTCAATCATGATGGAGGTCTTCACTGTACAAGGACATACACTTTTCTTTGATGATTATTAGGGATTATGTTTGGGCAATTAATCATCCATAATTTATAAAAGAGGCGGTACATTAGTGAGTTATAGCAAATGTTAGGGATACAAAGGGTCAAATAGGTTATACACTCCATGGTCACTCAATGCCTGGTTTTATTTCTTTCAAAATATATATATATATATATATATATATATATATATATATATATATATATATATATATATATATATATATATATATATATATATATATTTATGGCAAGAAGTCTACATTGTTTAATGTAAATTATGTTCATTGATGTTTGTTAGGATTCCATGGTGGTTTTGATTCATATGCTTGTTTACTGTAAATTTTGTTGATTGATGGTTGTTAAGATTTATGATTATCTTGATTTATATGTTGTTTAATGTAAATTATGTTGATTGATGGTTGTTAGGTTTCCCTTGATGTAAATGCTACATATACCATAACTCAAAATAAGGAGTTGGCACTTGTTATGAGGGTGATACCCATAAATAAGCCCACCCCTGTGTGCTTGGCGCAACATACTTATTGGAACCTTGCAGACCATAACAGTAGCAGAACCATACTTGATAACAAAGTGAAAATATGGGCTTCCTCTTATACTTCGGTGGATCAACATCTTATTCCAACATGGGCTGTTGTGCTTGTAAAAAGAACACCCTATGATTTTAATAAAGATGCCACTATTGAGAGAAAAATAAATAATGTTCCTAGAGGGTATGATATAAATATGGCTTTGGACCCTCCAAAGAAGAACCCTGGTCTGAGACATGTAGTTAGAGTGAAGGATGATTTCAGTGGCAGGATTCTAAATTTGTTGAAAACTGCTCCAGGATTACAATTTTACAGTTCCAATATGTTGAAGACGACTGTGGGGAAAAGGAGATGCAATCTATGGGAAATATTCAGCATTGGCCTTAGAGACCCAGACCTTCCCATTATGGTTTACAAGCTAGGGAAGATATACCATCATACTATGGTGTATAGATTTTCGGTGTAGAAGTAGTCATCACAACACTGTTAAGATTAGGAGTAAGCAGAAAAGATGTTAACAAAAATAATTTGTTTTCTAAAGTTCATTAAATGGGCTAACGCATTGTAACGTACGATTACCTTTTGTCCCTCCAAAAAACCCTCTAGTTTTCCACTCCTGGAAGAAGCTTGACAACAAGTTGTTGTGCATCCAAACAAGGAAAAATGACAACATGTTATTCTCCACTATTTTTTCTGCTCACTTCAAAAAAATAAATGCAAACATTACATAACAAAATGACACACAAAAACAATCTATTTCCTGATTTTCATCTGAGCGAAACAACTCTAATGTATGCATTTGAATTTTGCCAAAGTCTCACACTTTTTTTGCAGACTATGGAGTCATCTCCTACTCTTAGGTGTGCAGGGCATTCTATGAAGACTTTTATCCAACATACAGTTTGATGATTATTGTCAACATGCGATCAATGAGAGTAGGTCAGAATCAAATTGTGAAACAATGTTGTTAAGGCCCATGACAAGGGCTTCATCTAACGGAGAATAATGCCAAGCTCATGTCATGGAGTTTCATCTTCCAGGGGTGAATTAACATCTCACAAAAAATGCAATGACAAAATATATACCAGATACATAAGCTATTAAACTACAGTTTCCCAAAAAGGTAATCCTCCATTTACCGCTGAATAGATATTTACTTTGAAGAGGATTGCTTTTATTTTGAAATGCATAAATAGTAGAGTCCCATTGAAGGATGCATCTACAAGCTTTATGCTACATATTTCCATATGAAACTCATCAAAAAGCTATAGTTGAGCTAAGGTTAGGAGCAAGCAGAAAACATGTTAACAAAATAAATAAAAAAATTAAGTTCATTAAATGGGCTAACGCACTGTACGTAATGTACGATTACCTTTTGTTCCTCCCAAAAACCTCTGGTTTTCCACTCCCGGAAGAAGCCTAACAACAAGTTGTTGTGCATCCAAACAAGGAAAAATGAAAACATGTTATTCTCCATTGTTTTTTCTACTGACTTCAAAAAAAGAAATGCAAACATTACATAACAAAATGACACACAAAAACAGTCTATTTCCTGATTTTCATCTGAGCCAAACAACTCTAATGGTATGCATTTGAATTTTGCCAAAGTCTCACACTTTTTTTGCAGACTATCGAGTCATCTCCTACTCTTAGGTGTGCAGGCCATTCTATGAAGAATTTTATCCAACGTATAGTTTGATGATTATTGTCAACATGCATCAATGAGAGTAGGTCAGAATCAAATAGTGAAACAATGTTGTTAAAGCTCGTGACAAGGGTTTCATCTAATGGAGAATAATGCCAAGCTCATGTCATGGAGTTTCATCTTCCAAGGGTGAATTAACATCTCACAAAAAATGTTATTTGAATCCTATGCTTCACCAAATCGAAATGAATTATTGAGTAGTTGACAACTGATGAGAAACTGGATAAAACACATAATTAAGTGGATGGAAAATGGATTATATAACCAAATTAGAATTAAAGGTGCACACAACCAAATTCATTGTTATAGCTATAGTCAAATATAGTCAGAATCAAATAGTGAAACAATGTTGTTAAGGCCCTGTTATCAGTCAATTTTGACTTCGCAAAATTATTAAAAAATAATTAATAATTAATCCTCGTAACTTCCTCCATCAAACCCATTGGAAAAATTCATGCAAATATTTGCTTCTTAATTCCTCTAAAGGCATAATATTTAATCACTGCCAAACCAAATACAAAACCTGCGCATGTTTTAAAAAGAAGATAGTAAATCCCTTTTCACGCAAGATCACGTGCCCAGGAAAGAAGACAGTCCAAACACAGTCATGAAATATTAAAAAGAAAAGAAAAACTAAAGGATTTTCTTAGTAAATCAGATGCATCTGCTCCCACTGGAGATTTATATAATGCATATAAGGTCCCAGAGAAGCCAGAGGATTTGAATTCTGGAGAACCATCCAAAGTTATTTGTACTGTTGTTGAAGAGAAGCCCTCCTTGAAAGAGACTCCAAAGCATGTCCCAAAGGAAGTGGATGACTGGGAAGATGCAGCTGAAATTTCAACTAACATGGAGCAAGTAGTGTCAACAATCACTAACAATAACAGTTTAGGAGGCAGAAAGTACTCGAGAGACTTTTTGTTGACATTCAGGGAACATTGTAATGATCTTCCATCCGAGTTTGCTATTTGTCAGGATATTATTGACATTATGGTGAATCGTCAAGCAGTTACATTTCACCATGGAGAGGGTGAACCTTTAGCAAGCACAGGAAGAGCTCTCAACTATTCTCGGCCTGATCGGCATGGGAGCAATATTTCTAGTATGGATGAAGATAAATGGATAAAACCAGGGGATGCTTTTGTTGGTGGTCGTGATATGCGAATGGAAATGGGCTTAGGTGGTCTCTCTGGAGGATTTCAACCTGGTCAAGGTTATAATACTGATTTTGGAAAGAACATGCGGGGTGTGCCTCCGCATATGACTAGTCTCCTCCCCAGTGGGCCATTTGTGCAAGCACCATTTACTCAAGGTGGACTAATGAGGAATAAATCTGATGTTGATAGATGGCAGTGGGCATCTGGTTTACAAAAGGGGTTGCTTCCTCCCCCTGTAATTCATAAAATAGATAACCGTTATGAAGTGGGAAAGGTTTCCGATGAGGAAGACTTGAAACAAAGACAAATAAAGCCCATTCTTAATAAGTTAACACCTCAAAATTTTGACAAACTCTTTTTGAAGGTCAAAGAAGTGAACATTGATTTTGCACTTTTCCTTACAGGTGTCATATCTCAAATATTTGACAAAGCATTGACGGAGCCAACATTTTACGAAATGTATGCAAAATTCTGTGTACAACTTGTTGCTGGATTGCCTGAGTTTTATGAAGATAATGAAAAGGTTATGTTTAGGCGAGTTCTTTTGAACAAGTGTCAGGAAGAATTTGAAAGGAGAAAGGAGGACAGTCTAGGAGGTTTCGAAACAAGGAAAGACAAAGCCCATGCACTTCCATGCCAAAGGAGAATAAATGCCATACCGATGCATGCCAAAAGGAAAAAAAGGCCGCACAGTGGTGGTTTTTATCCTTACTGGATTCGGCGACTATAACAGTTCCTCCTTGGTTTCACAAACAACGCAGGTTAAAAAAATGGTTAAAAATGCGAAAACATCCCGATGGCCATCAAACTGTCAATTTTAATATAGTCGCAGAAACTTCCAGAGGTCCTTTACCATAGGGGGAACGCCTTCAGTGTAAAAAATTAAGAGAATATAGTTTCACGAAAGATTAAGTTAAGAAGTAAATCATTACCTCATCTTCTGTAACTTCAGTGAATGATTGCAAATCCATAAATCTAGTGGCCGATTTCAAATAACGTCATGAAAAATAAACTTCTCTTATTTAACATCTATGACATCTGTAAACATGTCTATTTTCAACAACTTACATTGGTAAGAGCGTAGTGAACAAATATGCCTCTTGAAGTGATTTAAATTGCTATGATCCCATAATATACTCTGCACGTTGATGTTTCCATTCGGGCATCTACATATCATTTTTTTATGGGCTAAGCTGAGTTGAAGTGCATGTGTTATTTTTGTTATCAGTTTAGGAATTAGCAATTTTTTTATTGTGCGCTATAAACACAAATTGAGAACCTTGTGGTCAATTATTTTGGTTTAGACTCTATCTTTTCAATTTCGTTGTCAGGTTTGGAATGGGACAAAAGCTTATATTTTTTTTGTTATAAAAGGGCATGATTTATTGACAGAACCCCATTTGATTCTACTCTTCTTAGGAGTAAAATTTTATAATATGAATGACCTTTATGGTGTTATGATGTGGTATGTTAATGATTCCTTGTGTGGTCGATTTAATCATGTATAGATAGAATGCCTTGATGGAGTAAGTTAATATCTTTCATGGTTCATGAAAGTTAAGGTTTTCATCATCTTCTTAAGGTAACATGAACTTCCTTAATTTAGTATAAATTTTTTTATACTTCCTTCTTGATGAGTGACCTTTCATTACAAATTTAGATTGATTGTGATGGAAGCTCATGAATATATTTTGTTGTTTAAAAAGGGAAAACAAAATATGGAATAGTTTGTATATGTATCGAACCTAATGATTGTAATTACATCGTTATATAAGATCATTGTCAGAGGATATCTATCTTCAGTTGTATATTATGTGCTTAATCACTGCATAGGTTAGCATAAACTTAGTGATGAGATGTTAACTAAGGAGAGTTGAGAGACTATTTTTTGTTTACATCATTTATGATATTAGAAAGTGAGTTGACTTCAGAAATTTTCAACCAAGTCTAGATTCATGGCTATGTTCCTCTAGAATGGGAGGGTTATAAATCTAAAGTGTTATGAAAATTGGAAGGATGTGTTTAGAATACTAGCTTGCTTAATCGACTTGGGTAGTTATGAGACTTGTCACTATTCCAGCCCTAGTTATGTTCAGTAGGTAGGCTGCTAGGCAATACATATTCCAGACATTGTTTTCATCCTTTGCACTCATCCTTATTAGCTATGAAGTCACTTATTAGATAAGATATAATGGTTGTGAGTTTGAATATAAGATTTTCAGCCTTTTAACCTTTTTGATTACATGATGGAACTCTCTTATTACCCTCATCGTTCATTTCTAACCTATTAGGCATATGTCCTTCAGAATGATTGCGAAACTGTTATTTTTTTTTTTGGCAACTAAGATCATGACTGGTTTTTATCTTTCAACTTCATTTGAGAATGTTGATTGATGGGTTAAAATTTAGATTTCAATCACATAATCTATGGGATTACATGATTGAAATCCTAATACTCTCAACTCTTGTGTCTAATCTTATAAATTCCATAGTCTTGCATATTTGGTTGTCAAAATTTTGTGGTTTTCCAGATATTTTTCATAACTAAAACTTATGGCTCTCTTCTTAGTTGGTATGGTGAAAATTATATCTTGTTTCAAAAGGTTGTTAGAGTTTAGAGCTTTGACCCATTTCCTGAAATAGGATGTTCCGTTCATGATATTGTTAGATTGTAGCTTATTGTTGCTATGTCTAGTCTTATCTTGCTCAGTTCTCGTAAACTGACTCATGTTATTAATTGTTGCAAATGGCTTATGTGATTAGATGATGGAAATACTTGTAGATTTTTGCATCAATCTTGGTTACGGAGTTCCTTTGTACGAATCTTTATATTCTTGCTAAACTCTGGAAAGGGCCTCTTGGAAATATTAGAAGAAGGGACAGTGCCTTAGTGTAATTTATTGTGGAGTATTGTTGTGGTAACTGTTGAACTTTGGCTTGTTTTTTATCATGGAAAAGATAAAAGTTGATTACCGCTTGGTTATGGGATATCCTAGACTATTATTTAATCCTTAGAATAGTAGTGTGGCTTGACCAATGTTATTACTCTCTTGTTCCCTCGTCATGATTCCTTAGAGCGGGTATGTCCCTTTGGGTTGTCCATCGTGTTGGAATGAATTGATGTAATCCTTGTTTTTTTTTCACACTCGAGTACTGTTAAACTTTGCTCTTGACTTAAAATGTCGAGTTGTAAATATTTCTAAGACACAATGACAATTTTTTCAAAAGCATTATAAAATGGGATGGATAATTCTTATAAAATTTGAACTAAAATTTATGTATATGAATAAATTAATGTAGATGTGATCTACTTGATAACATTTGAGACCTTGAATGATAAAAAAGGAAACTATTTTTTCTAATGAAATATAATTACTTGTTTTTTTTCCCAAGCTAAACTAATTAACATTATCCTTTTATGGTGAATTCTTAAATGGTGTTATGGTAAAATCAATGGATAGATTTTAAAAGATAATAAGATTTATAAGTAGGAGGGAAATTTATTAAGAAACCCTTAAATCTCTCTCAATGGTTTGAAATGTTCTCCTTTGTCAAACTTAATTAAGTAAAGTAAATATGGAACTCTTAACCAATCTTGATAAACTCTTAGCCTCAATAAAAGAATGATAATAAGCAATGAGACCCTGAAGCTGAATTATGTATGTCTTGTTCTGTTAACCCTCGCCTTGATTCATGGTGATATTTCTTAAGAAAGGTCAAAATTTCATCCTTAAACAAGGAATATTATTTCTCTAAACCCTAATCGGTACGTTTCCCCAATCGGAGCTTGCGCTTATCACCTGTGTAATAGAGGTGTGGAACAAGTGTCAGTGGTTTGAGTAAGATTAATTAACCTTGTGAGAAATTGAAAATGTTCTTAAATCAAATGAATTAAACAAGTTATTGACATATAATTGATGATCCTATTTTACAAAGCTTGGCCTTAAGCTATTTAGTCAATAGTATAAAAGAAAAGAAATATAACCGTAAGGAAGAGTTGTATGAATCATAACATGAATCTTCTAAACCCCAAAGTCACACCTTGAAATACTGTTTTAGTAAATACATCACCTTAAAGGAAGTTGCTGTGGAGTGTCCTGAATTGTAACTAGGTATTATGGGTTGGTCTTGTTTGGTGTCTTGTCAGAGAGAAAAGTGAACTGTCCTTGAAGGGTGTTGGTTGTTTCCTTTTTGACCTTGTGGTCATCGTTGTGTCATGATGTTCAAGGAGCTAGTTGTTTCCATTATGACCACTTATTGTGTCGTGTTATGTTTCAAACAAGTCAAAAACAAAATTATCCTGTATTTTGCTATGTTGTCTTGTGTGCCGGAAATAAGTGGGCGTCACAAATAGTCAAAAAATTGGAAATGTTGTCTGTGTCTCTTCTCCTCCATTACCTTTCCCATCCTCCAGTGCACAGGATGACATGAGATATACTATAAACACATATAGGAAGGACAATTTTTTATTATCAAAAGTAAGAGACTTCATGGGAGTAAGTGTAAGAGTTATAAAGTATTGTAATTGAGTTTGTAGAAGGAATATTTTAAGAAAAGAGTAGTCAAGTAGTTGGGAGAAAGTGTGAGACATTGTCAATTTCCTTTTTCACTTATTGTCAAGTTTGTATCTCTTATATTTTGAATTGGCCAATAAAGTAAAAAAGAGAAGAAAGAGTTATTTTCCCTTCCTGATTGGTTTTTCTCCTCTGGAGGTTTCAAGGACAAAAATCCTTGGCATATTTATGTGTGTGTTAATTCAATTATCTTTGTAATTTTCAGTTCTAAGCCATAAAAAATTCAATCACTAGCTCAAACTATCATTTTCTATTTGAAAGTAGAACAACAATATAATTGTGGTTTTTGTGAACGAATTCCAAAGTAGATAGCTTATAGTATCATTTTGGTGTCAAACCTAGCAAGTATCCAAGATGGTGGTATTCATTTCCTGGATTTGTATGATAGTGACGAGATCTAAAGGTGAAGAGGCTTTACCTTGCATTCCAGATATTTCTACAAGGACGTGGAAACAAAGAATTCAGGGAAAAATGGAGGAAGAGAACTTTGGTCCATAGAATCAAAATGTTGGAGACCATGGTGGATAGGATGTTTACAAGAAAATAAGAACTTGTAGATTTTCAGAAGACAACATCTGTTAAGCAAGACTCCAATGGACTCAATGGTTCGAAGCTTATCTGAAAAATTTGGCATAGGGAGGAGCCATAATGAGGAATAATATGGGGAAGAGCATGAAGAAGAGACTTCAATGGCAAGAGAGAAGGTAAAATATGAACATGCTCCTTTTAAAGTTGAAACAAAAGTTGAAATTAAAATATTTGAAGAACAAGTAGATGTAGAATTTCTTGATAAATGAATAAAATAATTGGAAGTCTACTTTAGCATCTATAATGTCACTGAGGCACAGAGGATCACCTTTGCACATGTATCAAAATTGAGGGACACATTCTGGTATGGTGGGAAACCCATCTTGCCACTTGTGAAATGAATAAATGTCCTATTGTGAAATCGTGGAAATAATTTAAAGAACTAATTAGAGCTAGCTTTTATCATATTGGCCACAAGACTAACCAAATGATTAAATAGCAGTTTTTTAGACAAGGCAGTTGATCAAAGTATGTAAGACTATAGTATGGAGTTTTGGAGGCATGCCACGTTGTTGAACATGCGAACTTTGGAGGATGAGGATATTCTGACTAAGTACTTGGGAGGACTTCACACTCACCTTCAAAGAAAATTCATCTCCACAAATCCCAAATTTCTCAACGAGGCGTGTCTGTAGGCATACTATATAGATTATGAAAATAAGCAAGGAGAAGTAGAGCTAAAGGAAAAGTAGTCGACAAATTAACAAAAGAATGAACATGGGAAAACAAGTAACAAAGGTAAGTGGAAAGGGAAATGTAAACAAGATACCACTAATTTAAATACTTGTAAAGATCCCAAGAATTTTTGCAAGAATTATGATATTAATGGTCATATTGATTCTACATGTCAGAAGTTACACCTAAATATTTGGACCAGGGACTCAAAGAAATCCATGACAATTGTAAAGACAGAAGGGGAGGTGGAAATCTAATATGTCTTTGATGTAGATGAGATCATTGGATGCACTTTCACTAACATAGACACCTAGAAAGAGGAGATGAGTAGACTATTCCATATCGAAATCTAGATCAAGATAACTAAGGTAAATGCTTTGGTTAATATCATTTCTCAGTCTAACTTGATTTCTGAAGAAATTATAAAGAAGCTTCGTCTTGAGACTTACAAACATCCACACCCTTATCATTTGGGTTGGGTGAAGGGTGTTGAAATTTAGTTATAAAAAATATGTAAGGTCAAGTTTGGGATAAATGCACACTATATTGATGTATTGGAAGTTGATTTCATTCCACTTGATGTATTTGAAGTTCTTTTCAGGAGTCCTTACTTGTATATCTTGGATTCTATCTTCATGAGAAGGGAGAACTAATACAGATGGGTCAAGGATGGGAGCAGCTACAACATCTAGGCACACCAATGTAAGACACGTGTTACTATGGTGAGAGCTAACCAAGAAAAACAACTTATTCAGGAAAATCATAATTAGTTTTGTTTACTTTTGTTAAAGGATAAACAAGATGGGATAGAAGGTTTAGATATTTCTAACCAGGGAAAACAAGATTTGGACACTATTATTTAGTCTTTTTAGGAATTGTTTTAGGTTCCCATTGGGTTACCACCGAAACTGGAAGTAGAGCACAATATTCATCTGTTTCCAGAGTCCCCTCTATTGAACATCAAGTTGTATAGGCAATCCCTTATGGAGAGTATTGAAGTAAAGAAGTAACTCTAAGAACTACTAGACCATGGTGTGATATGTCTGAGAACCTCACCATGTGGTTTGCCTATTGTGATAGTGCCAAATAAGGGTGGTTCCTGGAGAATGTGCATCGATTACCGCACTTCAAAAAAAATCACCATAAAGAGAAGATATCGACTTCCCCACATAGATGATCTCTTGGACCAGCTTTAGCATGCCAAATTCTTCACAAAGTTGGATCTCAAGTTAGGTTATCATCAAGTTAGAATGAATGAGGAGGATATATGGAAGACTGTCTTCAAGAAAAAATAAGGTTTTTATGAGTGGTTAGTACTTCCATTTGGTTTATGAAATACACACAATACATTTGTGAGATTGATGAATGAGGTATTGTGCGATTTCATATATTCATGTGTCATTATTTATCTGGATGATATCTTGATTTTTAGTGCCACATGCGAGGAACATCTAACTCATTTGTAGCAATTTTTGAAAGTTCCCAAGGAGAAATAACTACTTTGTAATATGAATAGATGTGAATTTTCCAAACAATCACTCATCTTTCTTAGGCACGTGATTGAAGGAGGAGAGCTATGAGTGGATCTAAAGAAGGTGGAATCCATCACCAATTGGCCAACACCAACAAGAGCCATAGAGACAAGGATTTTTGTGGGATCAGTAGAGTATATGCATAAGTTCATTATGGGATTCTCCGCAATTACAACTCCTCTACACATAGTGTCCATAAAGAGTAAGGGTTTTGATTGGGGTAAGTAACAAGACAAATCCCTTTGAGTTATTAAAATACAAGATTAGTCATGCTCAAGTACTTTCTCTTCCTAATTTTCAGCAGCCCTTTGAAGTAGAGATAGATGCCAGCAATTATGCTATGGGTGTCGTGTTGCTTTAGGGAGGTAAACCCATATGCTATGATTCTAAAAATTTTACTTCAGTAGTTGAAGGATATTCAATATATGATAAGGATATGTATGCACTAGTTCAGGAAATAAAAAAATAGAAGCATTGTTTGTTGGGAAAAGAAAATATTTTGCACATTGATCATAAACCTCTCCAGTATTTGCAAGAACAGTCCAAATTGTAGTAATAAAGGCTCTACAAATAAATGGGGTTCCTTCAAAAATTTAATCTGGTGATCAAATACAAGAAGGGTAGTATGAACATGGTGGCACACATGTTTTCTAGGCTACCTACATAGGAGAATTTCTCTTACTTGGCCACTATATCTCAAATTGATCACTTCTAAAAGGAATCTTATGAAGAGGCATATTCCAGGACAGAGACTTTGGGGTGACATTTAAGCAGTTACATTCCCAAGGGACTGAGAGGATGGGGATTGAATATTGTTATCTCAAGGATGGTCTGCTCCACCAATGGGGGAAGCTTTGTGTGCCTAAAGAAGAAATACTTATATTGATGAGGGAAGCATATACCTCGAAAGTAGAGGGACATTTCAATTTTGGTAAGACCCTAATCCACTTGCAAAGGTATGTGTATTGGCCCAATATGCAAGAAGAAGTATCAAAATTTATGCATGCATGTAAACTTTGTTATACCAGCAAGCCTAAGACTATGAAGGAGGGTTTTTATATGCCTTTTTCATTACCTACACATCTGTGGGAGGACATTTCTATAGATTTTGTAAGAGGATTATCTATGTCTAAACATGGCCATGACTATCTCTATGTTGTTGTTAATATATTTAGTAAAATGTGTATTCTTATGGGATGTAAAAAGAGACGAAAAGCGCATGAGGGAACAAATCTTCTATTTTCTAATGTATGGGTGCATTTTGGCTTTCCAAATTCTATTGTTTCTAACAGGGATTCTAGGTTCTTGGGGAAGTTTAGGACTACTTTGTGGGAGAATATAGATTCCAGGTTACAGAGGATCATGAATTTCTATCTACAAACATATGGACAGACAAAGGTGGTGAACATGACTTTGGTACAGTTGATAAGAGGTTATAATAGAAAATTCCCAAGTACTTGGGATGAGTCCTTAGGTTACATTTAACATTCCTACAACTGAGAAGTACACACATCCACTATGAAGTCACCGTTTGAAGCATGTTTTGGATATCTTCCTACAAATCCGTTGGACATAGCAAGTGGGGTAGCAGGATGAGGAGGAGACACGAGACATAGAGGTGACTAGAGAAAAAAAAATCATTGAGAGGATTTGGAAAATCCATCTCAAAGTCAAAGAACAGTTAGAGAAAGCTCAAGCCAAGTACAAGGTTGGCACGATCATCACAGGAGAGAGCATAAGCTTCATGTTTGAGATAGATTTTTTCTTTACTTGACTAAGGAGAGACTACAAGGTCAAGCACGAAAGCTCAAGCCACTAAAATATGGGCCCTTCACCATATTGGATAAGGTTAGTGAAAATAAAAATTGACTTTATTTTTTTCCATTTATGAGGATGTACTCAGTATTAAACTGTGAGAACTTGCACCTATATGATCCATCCATGCTAGATGAAGATGAAGGACTACAATTGTTACCTTCCATTGAGGATTGTGTCTTGGACTCACGAGGAGAATCGGAGGAGGATGTAGTGTTGCAAAAAAAATTGATAGAGACTAGAAGAGTATGCATGAGTCTTAGCAGATTGGACTGAAAGGAAACACACCTAAGAAGGCCCGATGGTACTCAAAGGAGAAAGTGACGGAATTAGTTCCTCATCCACTCCCCCACTAAGATTTTTTGGGACCAAAATTCCTCTGAGGAAGTAGAGGTGTCATCCATAGGGATCCTAAATGACTCTACTTCATCAAATCAACCAGCAACAAAGAAGGAAAATAAAAAAATGGAGGTTATTTCTATATGTTAATAGAACCATCGTTCTATGTAGAGTTTCGGTTACATAACTACCACCCAACTAGGGTGGCAGTCCTGTAACCATTTCCTAGCTAGGGTGGTGCTCTTGTAACCACCGGTCTGCATTGCAGAGCGGTGTTGTCACGTTTGGACACTAAATAAAATTCAAAACAAACAGTCCCAAAATTGGAAAGGTTGTTCATGTCACTTCTCCTCCATGACCATTCCCATCCTCTGGTGTATGGGAGGACATGATAAAGACTATAAATACATGTAGGGAGGAGATATTTTAATTATTGGAAGTAAGATACTTTATGGGAGTGAGTGTAAGAGTTATAAAGCGTTGGAATTGAGTTTATTGAAGGAAGAATTTGAGAACAGATCAATAAAGTAGTTGGAAGGAAGTGTGTGACATTGTCAATTTTGTTTCTCACTTATTGTAAAGTTTAGATCTCTTATATTTTGAATTGTCCAATAAAGAAAAAAAGGAAAGAAAGAGTTTTTTTCCTTTTGCGAGTGTTTTTCCTCCTTTGGAGTTTTCTAGGATAAAAATACTTAGCGTATGTGTGTTTGTTAATTCATTTCTCTTTGCAAGTTTCACTTCTAAGGAATAAACAATTAAATCACTAGGTCAAACTATCATTTTATATTTGAAAGTAAAACAACAATATAATTGTGGTTTTGTGAACAAATTCCATAGTAGATAGTTTAGAGATCATCATTGAGTACCTAAAAGAAGAAATAACAAATGGTTATAGCTCAATATTTTTCCGGTTCTCTTGTATTCACAGTTCTAGACAAATAGACTTTCTTGAAAATGTACTTGAAAACCAGGAAGTACAGTAGGAAATATAGGAATCATATCACAAGAGAAATCAACAAAATAATGAAAATAAAGGCCTATGTCATTCACTAGTTTTCCTGACCATTTCTCTTAGTGTGCATGTACAGATGAAATAGTACAACTTTCAAGAAACAGATTGTTTCAATTTTAAGGGAAATCAAGACAATGACAAGCTACAAGAAGCAAAAATATTTATAATTTTAGCATAAAGATTTTGAAAAGAAAAGTAGACTTCCGACATAATGCAGATTTATAGAATAAAGACAATATGATCTACATTAGAGAAAGTCACATCCATACAAATGAACCAATGAAGAGTTACACCACATAATATTTTGCATGGCAGATTGCAGTTATTGCAAAGTCAATCACTTCAACAAATCAAATCTGCAACTATGATTTTGAATATTCCAGAAAAGAGTTCTAGAAACGAGATATATTTTCCACCTTAGAAAAGGGAGAAACAGAATAAGGAATTTCATTTTCTCGTCAAAGAGTTAAAATCACACATTTTCAAATACTTAGGGGTTGCAAGCATGTTGTAATCTATAAAATTCAAGTCCATATGTGCAAATCCATTAGATACATGTAGGTACATGTTGAACTAAGATTCAATGCACATAAATTAAATGCAATCCATAAAAGGAGAATTTTTTTTACATCTACAACAAGAAGGAGACAACAATTTCAGGTCCAACATATGGAATAAGCCACAACACCAGACAAGTGAAATATGTTATCATAGTCATATTGTGTATGAAAAATTATTGGACAAAAAAAGAGAAAATATGAAAGAACATCAAGGCTTAATGAGGAATATGATGTATACATTTACGAAGTGGTTCTTCTAGAATTGATAATAGGAAATAAAGTTGTGGGCAATGACTCAAAATTTCTTCAATTGCAAAAATTTTGTTAGTTAATTTTCTTTCAGATCTTATACTATACATTGTTTATCTAGAGTATGGAGTAATAAAATGAAGATGGAGATGTCTTCGACATTTGCGTGTGAACACAAATTATATCAAATTTGGATCATCATAACAATAATTATTTTTTCTACATAACTTCAACTAATGGCATTAGATGGTTGAAACCATACTTATTTAATATTGGATGACATTCTCAAAGTTTATGTTAATCAACATTTTGAATCCTTAATTCAAAATTGATATATAGAGAGGTGAAGAGAACTGATAGATGATGATTATCTAGCTGATATAATTAATGAGTATTTTGAGATTTTGTTTAGCCTCCTAAAGTTGAAGTACTTCAGGAAGAGATCGAGTAAGCTGGGATTTCATAGACTTCTGATATATCAAATATTTCATAAGCTTATCTATATGATGTTGTAAATAGACTTATTTTGGGGAACATATGGATTTGCAAAGCCACCAGAATTCAACCAAAAATTCATTTTATGGTGGATTCATTTGAAGAAAGAACAATAATTTTAGTTTCAATGGCAATGGAGCTATCTAATTGTATTACACCTGATGTGAAAGTGCTGATTTGAGGAGACAGAGAAGCCAAATGATTAGAGGCTCTCTAAATCATCTCAAAACAATGAATGTAAGAGATTGTCTAGGAGGAAAGATTTAGAAAGAAAGATTAAAGATATTTTTCTTTGAGTGGAGGGCCTTCTAAACACAATAGTAGTGTCCATATTAAAATACCAAAAATCCAAATAGTTGGGATTTCAATGAGAAAATGTCGGTAAATAATGGTCGAAACGCATAGGAAAAATTCAAAAAACCCACAAAAGAGACAGAGCCAAGCTTAAAAGAAGGGAAAATAGATAAGGGATGAGCCAAGCTAAACCAATGTGTGCTTACCTTCAATATCATTGAGTTGGGCTAAGTAAATCTCTACACGGCGATACACGGAAAAACCGAGCCATTTTTGAGAAACTAGCATTACAGATGATTTAGAGGATTTTCACTATAAATATATTTCCTAAACCTCCCTAAACTTGGACTGTGTTGAAGGGCTTCTCGAGACCTTTCTTACGGTATGTTGAACTTCATAAACAAAGTCTGTATGCAGATTCTATCATCGGTCAATGTTAAGGTCTTAAACGGGCCAGCCCTGGTAAATAGTCCAATCCAGACATGACACGTGGCAAGGAATAAAAGATGAAAAGTCTTTTTGATATGGTTTTGGCCCTTCGATCTTCAACTTATATTTTTTTGGAAAAGAACAAGAGGCTCAAATTTTATAACGGAAGGGAGCTCGGCCGCCATGAGAGATATATTCTTGTTTGCGGACGTGGTGGGCTCTCAAACCACCACGTGGACGTCAATTTTTCATTATGAGCTCGATTTTGTATTTTGAGTTTGATTTTTGCACTATGAGTTTATTTTTGCATTGCAGGTTGATAATAAGCTCAGTCGAGCTATATTACTAGCTCAACGGGGTGATCAACTCCCTACCAAGTTGATCACATTTACCAAATTACTCGTATGGATCGAGTTTATACCACAATGTTCAGGATTTATATTATCCAATTCAACATTGTTCAGGGTCAGTTCTATATAGTTATCTATCCATGTTGATCAGGATATATGTTAACCCTTATATCTTGGTGTTTCATCCTTATTACTGTCGGGGGTTCAAATTTGAACAACAAATATTGCACGGGGATGTTGTTTTATCCCATTTACCTCAGCCAAAAACTCAGTGAAACCAACATAGTCTCGCATAGCTTGGTGTATTAGTGGAAAACTCAAAGGAAACTATTTGGATCTTAGCAAAAGGCTCAAATGTGGCTATTTCCATGAAAACATTGGCAGATCTCTCAGCATATAAACCATTCATTCTCCCTTCACGGCACCAATGTGGGATATGTCCCCATCCTCAATAAAACACTCCACTAAAATGCATGCCACCAGGATTCGAACTACGAACCTTAGGCCCCCAAAGCGTTCATGTCAACCGACTCACCTCCTAGCTCGGTGGTGATAATAAATGAGATTTCCTATATAAAAAGAGATTTGTGCTCAGTGTTTTTGGAGACCAGACAAGGAAGTTTGCAGTCAAGCTCAGTTTTGAGGCACTTAGAGGCAGAATAAGAACTTGGAGTAAAAAGAAAAGTCACTTGAAATTTTGAGACGAAGACAATGGTGGTCTTGGTTTCTCATGAAGTGTTTTATATTTTCCTCTGTAGGTGATTTTCCATCGTAGTTGCACAGAACATGCATGAGGGACCAAGAGAGATCTAAATTTTCCAAGCACTTTTGGTCCGAACCAGGCCATGGAGTAAAAAGGGAAGTTGTTACATTTTTTTTGTAAGATTTCTAGATATATATATTTTTTTCGTGAAGTGTTTATAAATCTCAAATTTTTACGTGTTTTCAATCGCATTTGCAAAGGGATTACACTGTGGAAGCATTTGTAGGGGCCATGGATCATTTTGGGAACAATTTCTAGTAAATTTCAGAGTTTCCAATGTCTTTGATCAACTCATTTGCAGGTTATGATCTGTTTAGAAATTATTGAAGTGTTATTGTACTTCATTGGTCATTGAATAGATCAATTCACTTTTTGTGAAACTGGAGACGTAGCCTTCAGGGGAACTCTGTCATCAATTTATGAGTTGTGGTGTTTTTATTCATTTTTTTGAAAGCTTTTGATGAGATAAAAATTTATCAATTGATTAATTGATAAAATAAGCACAAAACTGGAGTAAACGGATTGAAGTAAATTTCAGTATCGATAACCCACAATCAGGCAGTGAATACACTTTCAGATTTGTGAATTGAAAATATAGTTTGATTACATATTTAAATTCAGTTTGTCAATTAGTTACATGGTTTTGTAATAGAATCAGTAAAATTCACTTAAGTTGGAAATTGGATTAATTGATCATTTTGGAAGATTTTAAAATGTGGGCTTTCAAGTATACCCAAAATTGGATAAAAGGTACTCTTGATCAATTTTAAATTTGTCAAGTGAAGAATCTGAAAATTTTGTAAGTACAAGTTAAAAACCATGTACCATTTTCGGATCAACGACCGACTTGTTACAGTGGAACAGAGCTATCATAAAGTCGCCGTTACACAAATTTTCTACGGAGTCTTCCTTGAAAACATCGAGTCAAAAATGTGAGAAGTTGTCATATTACTAGAGTCCCGTACCCTACGTGGAAATGGGAAAAAGGATAAATTTGTTGAACACACGAACGGCTTACAAATCCAAAACAGAGCTTCAATTCAGACATCACCGGTGGCCATTGTAAGAAACACAGAAATACGACCCATAAAATGGAATAAAACTCACCTTCTTACATGGCAGGCTCGAATAACTGATTGGCGAGCCAATAAAAAAAAACTATGGCTCCAGATCTGTGTACAGGCGAACCACCAAAATTAATGTCGAGTTGTGGGTTGGAGCAGACCAGGGTCAATATTTTGGGCCACTCAATTTTGAAATACCAAGCAAAAAATTGATTATGCAACAATGCAGAGAGTAGATAACAATAAAACCAACTCGAGAGGTTCTTTCATGGTGACCATATGGAAGGTCAATGCAGAGCTCCACACCAGTATGAAAAATGGGGAGTAGGGAACAGACCCAGCTAAAATAAATTACAAAACTAGAAAACATAACACAAATTAACCCCAAGTCTTTTGGTCGAATTCGTGATAGTAGAACAAGAAATAACTATAGAAATTTTTCAGTAAAAGGGTGAAACGCAGAGTTATAAAGTGAACTATGGTGACTATCAATTAATAAAGATATCTAAAGCAAGGAGCAATGGCGGCCATGAAAGTTTTCCAGAGTTCCCCCTTTTACATGGCCACTTCCAAAAGGTTCCAAAATCCAAGTGACAAAATGAAACACTTTAGGGTTTAAGCCCTAACCTCACTTTTGATCAAAGTAGAGTCAAATTAACCGTGGTCAGGTAAACATGTTCCATACCCTCAAATAAGCCACTTTTTAGTCTTTTACATGCATTGAAGGGTGAGGTTCGGTGATTAATTGCCTCATTGCAAAAGCTTTTAAACCTTACTCTTATGCAAAGCCAAATTTAACCAATAAGAGTGCATGCCAAGCAAGTTGGTAAAAGCCAAAATAGCCCTTTTTGCTAATAATCCAAAAGTTGATGAGTCCAAAATTATCCTTTTGGCTAATGAAAAGAGGTTCCTTTACCTAAACTTATCCAAATTACCTTAATGTAAGGAAAAAGTCTCGTACACATGCCAAGGAAGGACTAGAGGAGTCAACACAGTTTGAGTATGAGATAAGATAAGAAGTGGAAGCCTAGTTTTGCCGTAATGGAGCAACATGTGTATTTTAGATTTATTATTATTTTGTTCATTAGAAAGACCTAAAATTATCATGCAAATATAGTTGAATTGCTGTTGGAACTGTGGGTGTTGAGCTTGCAGCTTCACCCCTTTTACTATATATTCATGTTTTGTAAAGTATTGAGACATATTTTTTAATGTAAAAAAGTGCTTGCATTTTCTTTGCAGTAAATGCCCACTGAGAATTAAATTATTTTTTTCCTTTCCAGAGATTTTCTGCAAATCTTTTCATTAAGATAGGTAATTATATCTTGTGTTCTTCCTGAGTCTTTTAAGTTAATAACTTATTTCATCTTCCCCTTTTACAAAAAAATAATCATTATGTGTCATTTTAGTATGTATGCCTATCAAATCTATATATTCTGATTCATCCGTTATGATATTTCTATTAACTTGCCTTGAAATTTCACCTAATTTTCATCTGGTTTGTGTAATGTGGTAATTTTCATTATCAATTTGTGCACGTTTTTGTATCAGAAAGCTCTCACAATCTTTGGTGTATCATCTTTTTCAGTTTACAATTTAGTTTCTCACCTTTAACCCCAAAGATCTAGACTAGGGATACTCCAACAAGGGAACCATCCCTTAGTAATCTGAATATTCACCTCTTCATCTAGGATCCACACAGCTTGTGAGGTGTTTGTAGCGTAATCACAACACCCTTGAATGTCTGCAACTCAATGGGTTGAAACTCTTAGTGTGATTGCACAACATGGAGATTTTCCCAAAGTGTGGGAATTTGAAATCGGGAAATCTCTTTGGATGAAGGACGGTTCATATTCCTCTGTTCAGGTGCACACATATAGTTTGTAGAGGATCTACTCTAAAATCTACTCTAACTTGCTAAGGAGATAGGGTTAAGAAGATGCAAGAAAATAAGCCTAAACTAACAAACGTGATGCACCAAAGGAATTTTAAACGCCTATTTTCCCATTAAACACAAACCATTAAAATGTAATACAACTACCATCCACAGATAAGCAATACTGTAATGAGCTATCAGATCAAGGAAATGAACACAAGATAGGGTTGAAAAATCATCCACAGACATGTGTTATTACTCCATGAATTTGATACAGTACACTACAATGGCCAAGAGACAAAATTTGCATTACAATTTGAAGGGGAGGTTTGAAATCCACAAATCCACATTTAGAAAGAGAATAAAGGAGGGTGCAAAACAAAAATTTCAAACAACTAGAAAAATTCCCCTCCTTACAATATATAGGAAGAATGAGAGAAGGAGATGAGAAGAATTTGAATTCTTGCTTCAACCACCCAAAAAATGCATTGAATTCACCTGCAACAATGATGGATTCCATGACAAAACCCATGCCTCTATGTGTTTTTCCTTGTTGGGCAAGAAAGGAAGCCCATACTTCATTATGGTAGTAGGTGGGAAGTCTCACACCCTAAAAAATGGTGGATTGTATATTTCATTTTTAATAACTTAGTCCTTTTTTGTGTAAATCCAAGTTCCTAGCCAAAAGTTATGGCCATTTGAAGGTCGAGGTGTCATTCTGTAAAAATGGTGGACTGAGAGTTCCAAAAGTCTGAAACCTGAAGGCCTGAAAGTCTGAAATTTTAGACTTTCAGGTTTTGGAGTTTAAGACATTGAGGGGTGATTTTCATGTTTTGATGTTTGAGACTTCTGAAACTTCAAAGTCTAAAACCCTGAAGCTCCGAAGTCTAAAATTTTGGACTTCGGACCTTCAGGATTTTGGGATTTTTGCTCGCTTCTTTTCTGGCATGATTCCTAAAATTCCCAAAACCTTGAAAGTACAATTTTTTGGACTTTCAGACTTCAAAATTTCAGACATTTCCACTCCATTTCTGGCACACTTGCCGAGGTCTCCAAAACCACAAAATCCCATAAGTCTGAATTTTTAGAATTTCAGAATTTGGGATTTCAGACTTTTGGGGCCGATTTTCCAGCTTCGTTCCTGAGATTTTCTAAAACCCCAAAACCTGAAAGTCTAAAAATTTTGACTTTTGGGGTTTCAGGTTTTGGACATTGCCTGCCCATTTTTTGCCATGTTTTTCTCCAAAGTGCAAAAAATGCAAAAACTAAAAACATTAAGCCTTATCCATTGTTCTTCTAGTTGAGATTTGATCTTCTTCAACATCTACTTAACCATTGATTTATGAGCTTGCATTTCATTGATGATCCTGTGTACAACGTGATTTTCAAAATTGAATGTGACCTTACATAGCTGAGCAAACCTCTAATTTTCTCTGCGTCCAAGGTTGTGTTGTCCAATTTTTCTTGAGGGGAAAAATTAGATAACAGTGTCTCAATTGTATGCACATAAGTGAGGGAAAATAAAAAGACAGAAAAATTTATCACCCATATAAAAAGGTACACTTCTACTAGATAACATGAGGATTTGATGAGTCCATGCTTGATTGTACCTTGGCAAGTGAAGAACAAATGGCTTTTATGCTTCATTTTCATCATCCTGGGTATGACCTTCATGATTTTCATACTTACTCTTGATTTTTTATTTACCTAACCTCATGATCTCTAAAATTTAACCCCTCCATTAGATAGTGCTTCTAATTCTCTCTCCAACGAGTACAATTTTGTTAAAAATAGATCAAAAAGCTAAAAGTTATTCTTAAACATGTTAGGGTAACTTGTTGAGTTCATCTTCCACCTACCGAGATCCATGTCTTCAACTTGCCCATGATTCACTTCCTAACTCGCCGCCTACTGCTTTATAGAGCTCGAAAACTGAGGGGGTTTGACACCCAAAAAATGACTTAGTGGGCCATTTTTTGGACTTCGGGGTTTACATTGAGGTAAATTTTGATTTTAACTTGCCGCATAAACCACCTCGATATATGAACTCAACCTCTGCCCCCCGATATCTGAACCTACTAACAATCTGAGCACACTGGCGAGTCCTTTTCATTTTGGACTTCGAAGTCTAATGACTTCATATATTCCCCGCTCATAAAACCTTACTTTTTGTTTTCCAAACTCCAAATTTCATCCTGCATTTACCTGAGTTGACCCCCAAAAACTCTGCATTGGATATTGGGGTTTCAGGGATTTCAACCTTATCCTTCGATTTTCCACTCAACTTGCTCCCACTTCTCTGAAAAACTAAAACTTCAGGTATTCAAAATCTTGACCACCCGCAAACCCCGCCAAACTCCATTCTACCTTAGCTTCATCACCACCACACCAAGTCAGTCTACGATCGAACTCCAAATTTTTCCTTTATGGCGATCCTTTGCTCAATGCGCACCATTATCTCCCTAATCATCCTATCCACGCTAAGCTTCCACCCATGTCTCACTGAGCCAAATGGCGAGTTACACTCCAATTTCCACCTTAGTATGTGAGATTGGTCATCTGGTCTCAGTTCGTTGAGCTGTTTAGAACTATAACCCCACACACTACTGATGGGCTCACTGAGTTGGATCGGTGAGTCATCCTTCTCAATCCCTTTGCGATGTAACTAAGTAGCTCGTTGAGCAATCCATTACACCTTAGCTCCCATAGAAAATTACATAGCTCACTTCCCATATGTGAGGAGATCAATTGAATGCGCATGCCCTTAGCTCCCTGACACAATCGCTGAGCTATTTTTGGATCTTGAGCCCATTTTGAAGCTTTTAGGGAATTTCCTCCTGATTTTTTGAAATTTTCTTAGGTTCTTTGGAACCAGAAGGCCATTTAAGGAAAATTGGAGCACTTAGAGACTAGTGTTCAAATTTTTATTTTTTTTCTTGTTTTGTCCGATGTGGGCCTGCCAGAGCCTTCTTTCACATTAGGTAAACTCTGAGTCCCCATCAAAATCCAGAAGAGGAAAACATTTATTTAAATTATTTCACACCTTCTCTAAATCACTGTAATAGTTCTAAAACATTAAATTTTACCTATGACCTTAGATTCTCCTATCAGGGCCTTGCTAGTGATCAGCTCCGGTTCTACCCTATTGTCCATTTTTCCCCAGGGGGAAAAAGGGTAACAATTTTGGCAACTCATGGGGACATCTTCCTACTAGATGTGGTTGACCAATAGCTTGAATGTATCCATTGGGCATAGAGTCACCTTTGGTATCCTGAACTAATTTGAACCTTTAAAATTTTCCTCGGGATCTGGATGAAAACACCGTTGGACCCAGAATTGATCTTTCGCTTGCACTTTCCAATTCTGTAAGAAAATCTCAAAGTTTGCATGAATGGAATATTGTTTTGATTTGAAAATTTTCCTTTTCCTTTCATTTTGGAAAATCAAATTTGTTAGAACTAATTTTCCTCATTCCAACTGCTATTTGGAACACTAATGAAGGTTGAGATTTCCTTCAAATCCATAATATTTACAACCGAAATGAACTCAATAAGGATTTGAGGTTGACTCCATGTTTTCAACATTGAGGAGACATTGATAAAATAAGGTGGGTTGCTTCTTAAATTGAGGATTGTGTTCATGTAAGACCTGTCATCCGTTATACAACAATATCCCATAGGGCTCATTTGTTCGGGTGATAATGTCAAGTGGGATCAACCACTTAAGTACGCCGTAACATTAGTAAAGCTTTTCTAATCAGATTCTATTGAAAATTTCATTCACAATTAAGAGTGAAGTGGCCTAACTGATTCACCCACCCACATTGATTTGGGTGATCCCTCTCAGGATTAGCTTTAACAATGTTTACATTCATATTGTCCAGTATTAAAGACTAAGATCAAACTGTAAGACACTAGAATAATGTTAGATGAGTATTGTATTAACTGATCAAGAGACATAGCTTTGTAGAAGTATTGAAATACTAAGGAGCGAAGTGGAAGTGCTGAGTAAAATTGTATAAGATTTTGAATAAAAGAGAGTTCTTTTACTGTTCTCATGCTTATTTTTTTCTTTTATCTCTTCCTCATTATTTTCTCATTATTTTCTATTTAAGCTCTTTTATTCACTCTCTAGTTCAAGTTATCACTTAGTCTAAATCGAATGTACATCATAATCTATAATCTTCAACTTTAATGGTGGATCTATGATATATGGATTATATTTCCCCTACTAAATAAAACATGATTTTCTAATCTTGTAAGGGGTGCTAGAACCTCACATCACGATTGGTCTGATGGGATAAGAGGATACAAATTCTGAAATCTATCCCTTAATCTGATTTTAGTTTCTCTGCATTTGAAACATTTTACAGATTATAAGTGTTCCTTGTAACTTTGAGTTTCTTATTATAACATTCCTTTTCGAGAGGTATCCTAAATTTTTTAAATGATATAACCAGGAGAAGTAAAACCTATGCCAAAGGCAAATATGGAAAATGAAACCTTTTCTAATGACAAGATACTGTGCACCAACACGTAGAGGAATGAAAATACTCAACTAATATATACAAAGGCGAGAATATTTCCTTTCAGTAACAATGGTTGAGGTAGATTCCATTGAATGGAATAAGAAGTTCCTCTCCACCCAACATGGATAGCTAGAAAGCATTTCTAATTTTACATCATGTGCCCATGTAGGGCCCACTCCACATGACATCAAACTTGGATTGCTTTTCCATCTTAGCCCGATCCTCATATCATTTCAAGACCAAGTATCCTTCTTACAAATTCCTTACTTTAGCTTTCTTGTCAAAGCTCCTCTTGATTCAGGCTTGTTCCTTCTCCATGGTTTGTATTTCATGCTCTTTTATTTCTTCCGACTCCATGAGTTGTACATACTTGGCTCCTAAAGGCTCAAGTTATGATAACTCCAGCTTTTTGAGGAGCTCCAAAGTTGGAAACTCAAGGGATATGGGCATCCTTACTTATTTCCCGTAGACAAGATTATAAGGAGAGATGCTCGTTGACCTTTTTGGTGTGATTCTATGAGCCCAAAAGGCTGATTTGAGTTTAGTATGTCATGTCCTTTGGTTTTCATTTTGATTATTTCTGATGATTCTCATAAAGTTCTTATTTTTGGACTTTTATTTCCCATTACCCTAAGGGTAATAATTAGATGGTTGATGAGAGATATACCATTTCTAACATCCCATTTGGTGATCTTTGTACCAAGTAATTCTATAGAATAATCCGATATTATAGTAGATGGGACTCCAAATCTTATTACTATTCCCTCATAAAAGTCTAATATACGAGACTCATTTGCTTCTTTGAGCGTTACTACTTCGGTCCACTTGGTGAAGTAGTCTGTTGCTATTAGGATCCACTTGCGGCCTTGGATTGAATTTGGATTGATGACTTCTATGAAATCCAATCCCCACTGCATGAATGATTGATCACCTAAGATTGGATAGAGGATAAGTACTGATAGCTTCTCCTTTCTTGTGAAGAATGCACATTTTTTGCATTTCTTGGTCCATGCATAGAAGTCACTAAACATTGTGGATATCCATCCTTCATGATCTTGAGGGTTATTACCCGTGGAGAAAAATGAACTCCACATTCTTCATCGTGGAACTCATGTAGCATCTTCTCAATATGATTTTCCCCAGTGCACCTCAATAGAACTCCATTAAAATACCTTTTGAAGAAAACACCATCAATAAGAACACAAAAAATGGCTTAGAGTCTAAAATAGCTCTTATTTTCCTTACTCATCTATGGAGGACATAGAATTATTTATAGGAAATGCATCATATCCTGAGTCCAAAAAGAATTAGGTGCACTATAATCTACTTGTCCTTGATTATTTTGTAACACCAAAAAAACTTCTTCTTCATCATTTGTCGCAACATGTTGATTGGAAGATAGTTTCTCACACAATCCCTTGTCACGAACTAACTATGTGACCTTAATCTTTATACCATATTCCATGACATGAGTAATCAAACCTACCCTTTTCTCATTCAAGTATTTGTTTAGGAGGAAGTTCTTGAGCCCAAAATGTGACACCAATAACTATTTTTTGTTTTTTGAAACCAAGTTCCTGAACTTCTTCAAACTCCTGATAACAACAAGGACATGCTTCTTAATGAAAGAATATCTCACCTCATAATCTTCCAATATTTGACTGAAGAAGGAAATGGGATGTTCGGATCCTTCCTTGTTTAGCTACCGCAAGATAGCTGAGATGTATCTGAACCATTAAAGGCATATAAAATGAAGTCTTTGGAAAATTACAGATTGATGAGAGTTAAAACTTGAGATATGACATTTTTGACATCTTTGAAACACTCATTTCCTTCTGTTGTCCACTTAAATTCCACTCTCTTACTCAAAATCATGGTTATTGGCCTAACAAGAGTATAAAAATAAAAAACAAACCTTAGAACAAAGTTGATCCTTCCCAAGAATCTTTTGAGAGCCATCTTATGACTTGGAAATCATAGTGCATGAATAGCTTCTACCCTTTCCGGATCCATTTTCAACCACTCCTTGGACACCATGTGGCCTAGAAGTTTTCCTTTATGAGCTAGGACTATACACTTCTTCAGATTTAGAGACACTTCGAATTTCCTACATATTTGGAACACTTTCTAAGGTGAAAAAGTGACTTGCTACGTCCTCATAAAATATATTGATGTCATCTAAGTACACTAGATATATCTTTTTTATCATCCCATTGAATGCCATGTCCATATTACTTTGGAATGTAGCTTTGGAATTTAACAACCCGAATGGCATTTTCCTATAAGAATAGGTCCTCCATTTTGTGGTGAAGGTTGTCTTGAATTGGTCTTTTTCTTTCACCAAAATTTGATTCTATCCCAAGTAGCCATCTAGGATACATAACCTTTCCAAACTAGCTACTACATGTAAGATTTTCTCCATAAAATGAAGTGGATAATGGTCTTTGAGAGAATCCTTTTTAAAGTCTTAGGATTCCACATAAATATTGATTTCCTGATTTCTCTTCCTCGCTAGAACCAGATTAGCAACCCATGAAGAGTGCTTGATTGGGAAAATAATACTTTCCTCAATGAATTTGTTCAATTCCTTCCTTGTGAGAGAAACGATATGAGGGTTGAATAGTGTTGGCATCCAAATTTGTTCTCTTTTCAAGATGAGTAGCATCACAAATTCAACATGGAGGTTAGAGATAGATTGATCATGATGTGTGTCATTTTGTAGCTACGGATGAGATCTAACTAGCCCTTTGTTACTTAGATTTATGGAGAAATGGATAGCACCTTCAAGAGGATTTGACCTATCCTCACTACTTTAGGCCATGCCTTTCAAAAAGGGTGAGAGGACCCTTAGTGTAACCTCTGTTTGATGAAGTAGATGGAGATATGCTTCTATTGTATAAATTTTTATGACGAAAAACATTGGGAAATTATGATCAATACTCCCTAATTTAAATATCAAGATTTGTCACTTCTAAAAGACGGAGATACCTTCAAAACAAGGGCTAAGGTTACTAAAGAAATTATGGAATCCTTATTGCTTTTACATATTTTAGTAAGTAGAATTTATACATTTGTGGACACACAGGGAAAACAGGGGTAGTTCAGGATGGATTCATGGTTTTTGAATAATTTTGGTGAGAGTATTAAGAAGGATAAAATTGATTATACTAGAGCTTTGAGGTACTTCACAAAAATTGGAAATCTAAATGACAGAAATCTTCAGAATAGCTAAGATATTCCTTCAACTGGAAGGAGTGTTCATCAAATCGAGGGCAAGATTTGCACAGTTTCACACAATCTCCAAGCATCTAACACGGAGGCTCAAGATAAAAGACTTAATAAAACATCAAAGACCCTTGGTTCCTCACACCTAAGATACACTCAAAGGCTTATAGATAATATTTATCAACTAATGATATTGAAGTGATTTTAAATTGTTTATCTCATCATAGGGATGAAAGATCTTCTTGAAATTAAATGGTAAATGCCACTAAACTATCACATGGACAATATCGTGTATGATATAGAGGTATTTTAACACAAAAATGCAATAGCAATAACAAAAACTACTTGTAGTCATTATGAAACAAAGCAAACACAAATTGCTCCAAGATTGACACAAATTAACTTGAAATTGATTAGATTCATCAGCAAAGGAAAGTTTCTTCAAAGTAATCTTAGATGCTTGTTAACGGTTGTACTTTCTGCAACCAAGTTGACGTGATATGAGATTTAATACACAAGAAATTAACCAGGTATTCTCGGATTGGTCTCTTGAAGAAGACGAGCTCTCTAAAATTTTATCTGTAAGAATTCAATCCCTGACCATTTGCAAGAGTATTCTCATTGAATTTATACATTTCACTTGCTCACTCATCCCAAATTTCCCCCCCAAAACAGAAGAATATTCGAGGGACCTTTTCTTGCTACAAATTTGCCTCATGGAAAGCGACATTTAATAATTTTAGACGTGAAAGCTGCTAGGTGGACCAATTATGAATTGATCACATTTCTTGGGTCCTCGACAAATGACTAGGATGCCATGCCACAACTTTTAGGTAGTCATTCTCATCATTTTGATTCTTTCATGTGAGAAATCCTCTTTTTAATCATTTTTCAGAGGCTCTACACAGCTGGATCTGACAGGTAATCCTTTTCACCCTCGAGGCATTACCTTTTTCATCGTTTTCCACCTGCAACCTTCATCATTTAATAATTTTCCCTCTTTTTCCTCTTCAACTCATCCCTGTATCCATATTCTCTAGTAGTTCACGTTTTTGCAAGTGCCTGAGAATTTCCAACTTCAAAATATCAACCTTAACAATCCTTGGATTCAAAAATTAATTTCTGAATCCACTCAATGGCACTTTACAGACAAAAATGACAAGGAATTTCATTAAAAAATGATGAAAAACAATGTGTATTCGCACCTCCAGGAGTCTTGGAGAAAAATGGTGGAAAAAATAGGTGAAATGCACAACTATTGATTCTTCCCCATCTCTACTTTATATTATAGCCATCCACGTGTCTCCTTGGTCCAACTGAAAAGGATAACTATAGGGGAAAGTTTCCAAACAAGTGTGGGCCTTCCATGTGCCCTGAGCCCAAGAAAAACATGTTTTGGCCTTTTAAAAATTCTCAGTAAAAAAGGAGCCAGCGAAAGCCTCCACGTGTCACCTTGATGCACCTTTGGTATGGTCCTCAAAATTAGAGACCCCAAACAAGCACAAACTCACCATGTGTCTTAGTATAGAAGACTTCTTTAAAAAATTTGAAGGACCAGTGGAAGGCGCCATCTATCTAGGGTGTGAGACTATTTTCCTTGGTCGTTGAAAATTCCAAGCAAGGGAAAAGTGAGTGGAAGCCTCCAAGTGTCCTCCTGACGCTTCTTCAAAATAAAACTTAGGGGCTAGTCTCCAAATAGGCATGGTCCCTCCAAGTGTCCCAAGCATTAGAAAATTTCTTTGAAAATTTTAAGTATAGAGCGAAGCCGGTGGAAGCCTCCACATGTCTCCCTATCGCAATTTTTAAGGTGGGTCACCTTGAGGAGGATCCTCAAATGAGCGCCAGACCTCCACGTGGACAAGTTTTGAGTTGAAGCAAGCCTTAGTGTTTTTCAAAGTGCCCCACCAAGCCGCATCTAACCAGAAAGTGCCATGTTTCCATAGATGCTGAGATGTAAATTTGACGGGGAAAAAACACACCCACCAAACCATAAAAATGTAGGAAAATCACCATTTGAGCTCAGAAATGAATCTTTCTTTCAAGAAAGAGAATTTAGAAATAATATAAGGTGCAAATATGATCTTCAGAGCCACATCCAATCATGTTTCCATAGATATTTGGGACAAAAATGATAGGGACAACAAAACGTGACTGTGGAAAATGGAAGGAAGGGAAAAACCTGAGTTTTTCCCAAGTTATAGATTATTTTCACATGGACAGAGGAACGAAAAACAAATTCTGGATTTTAAGTGATCCTCGACCAAGGAAGGGACTAATCATGGCAATCAAATGGAGGAAAGAGTTTTCATGCATCAATACGGGGAAATAGAAAAGACAACAGAGCCAGTAAAATGAAGAATTTCAATGAAAAATGGGATGAGATCAAATTGAGCACCAGCATTGGCTCTGACTCGGGGATGGGCACTCCCTGTGAGTGCCACAAGAACAAATAGTATACCAAGTGCTAAAAACAAACCATTGGGCCAAAGATTCAAAGAAAAAGCTTGTAGAGTGGAACAATAATAACCGTCTCCCCCAAGGATGAACTGAGAAACCATCAAAATGGCCTCTAAGGACCAACACAAAAAAAAAACAAAAAAACATGAATTCAAAAAAAACCAAAATACCATAGACTGTATAATGGAGTATACCTTGATTCTGAGAAATCAATCAAGGAAATGTTTCAAATTCCTGCCATTAATAGGAAATTCAAGCATTTCCCCATCTAGGTATTTTAGGAAAAAGATATTTTCACCAATTCAAATGTCAATTGAATAAGGGCCCATCCCCAATGCATCAAATTTACCATGCTTTCCCTTATCTTCATGCCTGCTATCCCATTATAGCACAAGATCCCTAATGCTGAAATATCTTGGAGTCACCTTCTTGTCAAATAACTTATTCAACTTTTCTCTGAACTTCACATGCCACTGATGGGTTTCCCTTCTTTCTTCATCTAACTCAATAATCTAATTGATTCGAGCATCATATGGACTAAATTCTTGATCTTCAATTTGTTGAACAGACTGAAATGAAGACAATTGCAAATGAAGGGGTTGCAAAGCTTGAGTTCTATATACCAACTCAAATGGACTTTTACCAGTAGCTCTTTCGACAATGATCCTATCAACCCAAAGAGAAAATTTCATTTGCTCACCCCACTTCTTTTTGTTCAGCTCCAAGGTTCTTCTAATGATCTACAACAAGTTTTTATTGTTGGACTCATCTTTTCCATTTCCTTGGGGATTGTAGTTAGAAGCATATGTCAAATTGATTCCATACTCTTTACACATTGCAACCAAAGGTTTGGCTCTGAAACTCATGGCATTATCAACAACAATCTTAACTAGCACTCCAAATCTGCATATGATTTGATTTATCATGAAGTCCATGATAACTTGGTGTGTTGCTTTCTTGGTGGGGATTTCTTCTACCCACTTAGTGAAATAATCATTGGCTACAAGAATCCATTTATGACCAACATTGGAAGGATCTGAAATTTCACCAATGAAATCCATTCCCCATTTCTTAAATAGGAATTCAATTGACACAGGTTGTAAAGGAAGGGATCCTCGAGCTTTCATTCTTCCATAAAAATTTTGGAAACTTTCACATTTCCTAACCAATAGAATTGTATCTTTAAAAAGAGTTGGCCACCAATAACCAGCCCTAAGGATTTTATGTGTTGTAACTCTTCTAGAAAAATGTCCCCCAAAAACTCCTCCATGGAAATCAGTAATTACCTTTGGGGCTTCATCCTTAGCAATGCATCTTAAGAGATCTCCCTCTGGGTTCTTCCAAGCTAACCCAAAACCAGTAATGACATATTTTTGAGAGGCTAACTTAAGAACTCTTTTCTGATTTTTACTCAAATGTTCAGGGCAGCATAGATGTCTGAGATAAAAGATTATATCTTTGTACCATTCAGAGCTTACCAAATTTTCAAGGACATCCACCCTTTCTCCTTCTACTTCATTCAACTAAATAGTTTGCAAGTTACTCTTAGCCATAAGCTTAGCTAGGCCCAAACCTATTATCAATTTCATGGTTTGGATATCCATGTCATATTCCTGCAACTTGTTTACATCTGCATCTTTTTCTTGAGACCTCCATCTTGATAAGATGTCTTTCACCATGGTGTGGGGAACATAAGCACCAAATTTAGAGCTCAAGATGTATGGTCTGAAAACCTTTGTTGCTTTCACCAAGGAAAATGCATGCTTCTCCATAATGGTGTACTTCAACTTAGTTCCTTACAATGCCTTACTAAAAAAGGACAATTGGTCTCTCTACCCCTTCATCATCCTTCTGCAACAAAAAATATGCAATGGTGTTTTCTGAAGCAAAAGAAAACACTTGAAAAGGATTGTTGTAATTTGGAGCTGCCAAAACAAGGGCATGCTTTAATGCTTCTTTGATCTCATTCAAAGCTTGAATGGAAGCTTCTTCCCATCTGATAACTTGGTCCTTCTTCAGCATGCTAGTAATGGGGATGGTCAGCTCAGAAAATTTAGACACAAATCTTCTGATAAAGTTTATTTCTCCAAATAAGGATTGAACTCCCTTCTTAGTTCTTGGAATTGGAACCTTGCTAATGGCTTCCACTCTCTCGGGATCAATCATGACCCCTTCTTTTGATACAATGTGACCAAACAACTTTTCCTTTTGCACTCCAAAATGACACTTCTTGGGATTCAATGATATGCCATACTCTCTACACCTTAACAACATTCTCTCCAAGTGTTGCAAGTGATCATTTATTTTTATAGAAAACACAGTTACATCATCTTGATAAACAGTAATGAAATCATTAATGTAACCAGTAAATGCTACATCCATTGCTCTCTAGAAAGTTTCTCCAGCATTCATTATGCCAAAAGGCATCCTGACATAGACATAAGCTACCCAAGGAGTGGTAAAGGAATTATTTATTCTTTCTGACTCCTTCACAACAACTTGATTATAGCAAGAGAAACCATCCAAAGTGGATAACAATTTAGAACCAATTACCAATTGTATCATATTCTCCATGTTTTGCAGAGGGTAATTATCTTTCAATGACGCTTTATTCAAGTTCCTAAAATCTACCCACAACCTTATATCACCATTATTTTTCTTGACAGGTACTAAATTTGCAACCCAAGAGGAGTACCTTGTGGGCCGAATGATCCCTCCATCCCTCAAATTCTTCAATTCTTCTTACATCTACAAATAAAGAAGTGGATTGATAGGCCTCTATTTTTTCCTAAAAGGCTTGGCATTAGATTCAAGAGGAATCTCATGTTATAAAAAATCTTCCCTGTATGTCTTCAACTCAGAGTAATACCAAGCTAGGATGTCTTGAAATTTCTTCAACAATTGAACATAGGACTGCTTCTCTTCCTTGCTGAGATTGCTTCCTAACCTGATTTTATGTGGTTTTTCCTTTGTGCCCAATTCGTGCTCTTCCACATCTCTTGAAACTGACATACTTCTTTTAATAATGCAATCAACATTATCAAAATTTGATTCAAGTGCTACCAAACCTCTAGGAATCGTGTTTTTCTTCAGCTGGATGATGTCTTTTCCAAATAAAATTTCCTTTCCTTCAGCAACACAAACCATTGTTTCCCAATATATATTTTGGTCAACAAAATTGCCTTGGTTATGTAGAAACCATTTCACCTGGGCTTCATCACTGAACACTTTTTGATTTTTAATGTTGTTAGGGATAAATGGGCTTGTTATTATTTCAACATCATACTCAAAAAATGGAGATATTGTACAAATTCCAAATATGTATCCTATTACTACTAACTTGTCTGAAAAAACATTAAAATTTCTATCATTGTGCAAAATATTAGATCTATCAAACATTTCAATCAAATCCCAAACTGCATGCTTGTATTGTTTCATTCTCTGAGTTTTAGTAGCATACAATTTTCTAATTTGCTTGACAATCAGATCTGAATGTCCTTTGACAATGATATCCTTTACACCATATTTCCATGTAATTATCAAACCTAATAACAATGCTTCATATTCAGCAATTTTTTTAGTGCATTCAAAGTTGAGTTTGAAGGAAAAAACAAACTCTTCCTAGCTTGGGGAAATAAGAACAATACCGGCACCATTTCCAAACTTGGAACAAGCTCCATCGATTAACAAGGTCTAAGGAAAACCTACTTGTTCAAGATGCTTACATTGATCAATCTTGTGCTCTTTTCCATCAGCAAACCCAACAAAGTTATCGGTATACAACACTTCATAAGAAGCATTATTGGGATCTTCAATGAGGTGCAACATCTTCTTCTTTCCATTTAGCTTTACAACGTTGCCTTCAATTGGAATGGTGGAAAAATACATATCCATCTAAACACTTCCACCAACACTTGTAGCCCACTTTCTTGATAAGAGCATGCCCCATTTGGCAGGGCAATCAACAATAACAACATCAAGTTTCAAGTTCTTACCTGGATAAGCTATAAGTTGTACCACCAAACCTTTTACACATCCTACAATAGGCACATCTCTAGAATCCATTACAGTACACTTGCCATAAGTTGTTGTCACTTTAATGTTTAGTTCATTCATGACTTCTAGAGGCATAATGTTGCATGATGCTCCAGAATAAAACATACAATTGTGCAACAGTCTGTCCTTAATAATCAGTGTTGTAAAAAATGGATCAACATCTAATTGAGACTCAATCAAAGATGTTCTTAAGTAAACTTTAGGTGGTTCACCGATCTCCTCCAATGTTGGTGGTTTTTCTAGGTCTGCAATGGTTGGAGGAGGAGTATTTACATTATTTATATTTCTACCTTGGGTACTCCTATCATCTTTCAATCCCAAATACTCAAAATCCCTCTTCTTGTGCTTAGGAATCCTAAGTAGTTCAACAATTGGGATAAAAAACTTGATCTGACTCAAGACTTGGGCATTGTCATAAGGAATGTATTTGGGCAAAGAAGCATTTGGATAAATATTGATAAACTCATCAGATGGCACAAGATTTTTCACATTTTGGGCATGGGTGGGAACACTAGTTCTACTTGAGACAACAAGGCATTTCCCAGATGCACCTTTCTTTGGAGTTTATTTTGGGACATTGGTGAGAACTGGGGTTTTTGGTTTGGCTTAAGGCCCTACCCCTTTGACATCTTTACTTCTTGTGTTATACTCTTTTTCTTAGGCAACAATAACATTCATTAAAAACGTTATATCCTCTTCTGATGAGACTCCTTCATCATAATTCTAAATCATTAGATATCTTAGGTACTAAAATTTATTATTAGGAAGTTCAAAATCTTTTACCATATCTATTTCCAAAGTATGAGAGGGAGGAAGAAGAGCTACGTGATTAATGCAATCCCAAAAACTTACAGCAGTTCTTACACTTATTACTTTAGTTGAAGTTGCTCCTTGCTATGATTTTTTAGAGCAGTCCACCATGCATGCATCATCATCAGTGTTATCATCATCATCAGATTCTTCAAATTTCTGATCTACTTACCATGGTGGGTGCGGTAAGAAACATTTGTCACACCAACCAATTTCATTTGTCTCTTCAACAACAACTCTGGCATTTAGAGGATCATGAACTACTCTATTTTCCCTATTTTGAGGTTGTCTCGCTCTCATGGGTCCTTTACCTTTGTCATCAGATCTTTGATCATTTCTAGGATTATTTATAAATCTATCTTGTCCTTGTTGCTTATGCTAACCTTGAGAAACTTGTCCAATTCCTTTATCATCTCTGGCTAGCTTGTAAGATATTTCTTTGAAAGCTCCAGCTAAAGTCTTTACAATTTTCTCAAGATCATCAGCCTTACTTGATTGAGGCTTCTCAGGGTTGATCAGTTTAACACCCTCCCTCTTAGGAGGTTTTCTAACTTCTTTAATGTTGTTCTCAATTTACAGAGTTGTGGTAAAGGTCTTCCTCAAATTTCCAAGGTGCTTATCCCTCAAATAGTAAGCAACTTTCTTATCAAATCCATCTAAATACTTTATCAGACATGATTCATCACATGGCCTCAAATTAACAGTAAGTCTTCTAAATGTTTTGTTAAGTCTTGTATTGAAATCATGCACTGATTCATTAGGATTTTTTTTTATATTTTTAAATTTTGATAAAAGAAACCTAGGGTCTGTTTAATCACCATACTACATTCTAAAATAATTCTTCATATTTGTCCAGGAGTCAATGGAATTATCAGGAAAATATTTATACCAGTTCCTTGCATCTTCTTCTAGAGTATGGATAAACAATTTAATGTCTACATCCTGAAATCCTATTTCAAATTCCTCCATCATATAGACAAAGAGCTTCAAGTGCAGATCACTAGTGTTTACATTATTTCCTTGAAACTTAGGCAATCTACTTCTTACATCTTGTGGCATAGAATTTTGATAACCAACCATACCTCTAAAATTGATGGGACCAAAAGTATTAACAACAAATAATAGTCTATGTGGAGGCTAAGTCATATTATTTTGAGGAGGTGATCTTACAGGAGAAATAGGTTGATGAGGAGTTAGGGGTTTGTGTGGTACATGGATGTAATTTTCAAAATGACTTCCCTCTAAAGGCTTTGTTTTTTGGAAAACTCTATCAGATTTGGAAAACACTGGGGCAGATTGAGAAGCAAAAATTTCAAATACAAAAAAAGGACCCTCTCCAGATGGAGAGCTCAATTCAACAAAGGGACTACCTGATTTAGAAGGAGTTGAGGACATATTGCAATCTTCAATCACAGGGTGATCAGTTTCACCAATGGAGATCTCTTTTGTTGATGCTTGATCTCCTACAACCTTCCAAATTATTATTCCTTATGAATTAGACTTTCCCAACTCTTGAAACAACCTTCTACTAGGGTCCCTGGTGAAGACAAATCTTCTTCCTTCGAGCTTTACAGATATTAATGAAAAATCTTACTTGATATATGTTGTCATTAGTATATAAAGAATTTAAAAAACACGGAGTCACTATGAAAAGTTTAATATATAATTATAAATTCGAAATCTTACTCTTTATTCTTTAATACATAGGAAGTATTACATCCATGTTGTTCCTATATTTAAGGAGATATAATCTCCATAAATATCTCCACACATAACTCCTCAACTCCACTATAGAGATTTTGTTTTCTCACAAAACTAATATTGTTAATGATTTGTTTACTCAACAACTCATAACAATATTTACTCACCCACTCATAATTACATTTACAATAATGTAATTAATTATTACAACACATATTATATTATAGATAATATAATCACTTACATAAAATGTTCACACTACAACATAGATATTCACATTCGCCCCCTTAGTGTCTGCTCCTGGAAACATACCAAATATCTGGATGCATGATCATCCTTGTCGTTGAACATCTTCAACTGATCACCTTCCACCGAAGTATGGCAGTTACGACTTACGTAGATGATTTTCCCCAGCTGAGTCATGCAGTTTGCTTCTTTTCAGGAACTGTTGTTGTCTATGTGAACACATTAAAATCAACATCTAGTTTACCCCCTTGTGCAATAACTGAAATAAAATATACATCTGTCTGCGCATTGGTGAATGATGAGAGGGCACCTGATTTTCCTCCTTCCTCCATTATATAGTTCTTCCATGCTCTGATCAATCTTGTCTCAGTTATAAAATCATGTGAAGGAAGTTTATGTTTTTCCTTCTTAGATGAGAGCTCGGTTTGTTTCCTACAACAACTTTAGAAATCACTCCTTCTAGAAAGGGATTTATGATCTATCTTGTCACAATTCTTATAGATTACATGAACAGATGTGAAACATTTTTCAGCAATGTATTTACACTTGTAAAATTTATATAGAAGCATTAACCAGCTATTAAGAAGAATAGCTTTAGCATCATCATCTTTACCATGTTCTTTAATTCCACTAGCAAAGAACGAAACTTACTTATATGATCTGTGAGTTCTCTTCCAAACCCGTACAAGCGTTGCTTCAAAGTCTTTGCCATTTCAGCTTCAGAACCAAACAATTTTGTTAAGAGACTCCCAAATGCAGATTTTGTGAAATCCACACTAAGCCCAGACCAATGGTACCCAATGCTCTTGATCTTTTGCATTATTTTGCCAATTCAAGTGGGTGGAGTTGAATTGACTTCACCACATCCCATAGATCCTTTTCCCTGTTTGCCATGTATGGAAATCTTGTCCTTTCAAACTTTTCAATCAGATTTAGTTTCTCCAACAATACTGATAAAAAAACATTGAATCAAGTACTTTAAAATTTTATATTGAATACCTTTTAACCTCCAAGCAAGTCAAGAACTTGTATTAAAAATTCAACTTGAAAATTGGAGAAAACTTTCAGTAGAAGAATATGTGCTTAATTTTATAGTTCATAGTAAAATGTACGTTCTGGGTTCTTCTAAAATTTCTTTTAGTTTCTTAGCACGTGATTCTGCACACAAAATTATAGATTAACCCCACATGGAAACAAAAAATATAATATATTCTTTGAGACGGATCTGAATGAAAGCACTGAAATTTCTTGCTGCCTGTTACCAAATGAAAAGTTAATATCATAATTGCATAAAGAAAATTCTCTTACTCTTTATCTTACTCAATTGTATTACATCCATTTAAATAGGAGATGTTGTTCCTATATTTAAGGAGATATAATCTCCATAAATATCTCCACACATAACTCCTAAAACAACTCCATGCCGTGAGATTTTGTTTTCTCACAAAACTAATATTGTTAAAGTTTACCTCAAAAACTCATAACAATATTTACTCACCCACTCATAATTACATTTACAATAATGTAATTAATTATTACAACACATATTATATTATCCTAGATAATATAATCACTTACATAATATTCTTGTTCACACTACAACTATTCCTAACACACTAAGGATTTTCACCTTAGTTTGTGCAAATTCACTATGAAATTATCAAATGTCTGTTAATACCAAATTCATGCAAAGCTTACAAGATCTTCTCTTCTTCTACCCCAAATTTTTCAATGATTATACAAATCTTAGGCAATAACTATATAAGCTTGATTGCTTTCAGAACATACAACTTTGACAGATTTGAACAGAGAAACATAGCAATATAACTTTAAAATTTATAAGAAGCATTACCAGGGTATGTTTACTGAAGTAAAATACTTCAAAGAGTCCTTGGAAATGGTACCACTAGTGTTGGTATCCAAATTTGTTCTCCCTTTCAAGCTTCATAGATTTGGAGCTTAGAGACAGATAGATCATGAGTCATTTTGTAGCTGAAGAAAACTCATATTTTTTGAGGATGGATAGAACCTTCAAGAGGATTTGACCTATCCTCACTATAGGTCGTGCCTTTCAACCAGGGTAATTGTAACTCTATTTTATGAAGGAGAAGATATCCTTCTTTTGTACAAAGTTTATCTTGGGAAAGTATGATCAATACTCCATAATTTAAAAGATTTGTCACTTCTAAAAGAGACACTTTCAAAACTAGGCTAAGGTTACTGAAGAAATTATGAAACCCTGATTGTTCTCCATATTTTAGTAAATAGATTTTGTTCCTTTGTTGATATACAGGGAAAACAGGGGTTGCTCAGGATGGATTCATGGTTTTTGAATAATTTTGGTGGGAGATTAAGTAGGATAAAGTTGATTATACCATATATTTGAGAGACTTCACAAAAATTGGAAATTTAAATGACAGAAAACTTTGGAATAGCTAAGACATTCCTTCAACTAGAGGGTGTGCTTCAATGGAGGCCCAGATTAGCATGGTTTCACACAATATTTGAGAATGTAGCACAAAGGCTCGAGTTAAAAGACTCAATTAAACACCAAAATATCTGATCAATCATGTCTAAGATACACCCAAAGATTTACAGACAATCTTTATTAAAAAATGAAAGTGGAGTGATTATAAAATTGTTTATCTCATCACAGGATGATGGATCTTCTTGAAATGAAATTGAAAATGCCACTAAACTATCATAGGGATGAGATCTTGTGTGATTTCACAAATATTTCAATGTATTACTTCAATAGGAATAAGAAAAACCATTTGCAAACATTATGAAAAACAAAGCAGACACAAACTATTCCAAGATTGATGCAAATTAATTCGAAATTGATTAGATTCATCAGCAGGGGAAAGCTTCTAGAGCAATCTCAGTTCTTGTTAATGTCTATACATCTACAACCAACATGACATGATACAAAATCTAACATAGAAGAAATTAACTAGGTATCTTGAATTGGTCTCTCAGGAAGATGGGCTCTCTCATATTTTTTCTTAATAATTCAACCCCCAACCATTTGCAAGAGTATTCTCATTGCATTTATACATTTCACTCCCAAATTTTCCCCCCAAAACATAAGAATATTTGAGGGACCTTTTCTTGATACTAATTTTCCTCAGAAAGTGGCGTTTAACAGATTCATATCTGAAATCTGCTAGGTGGACCAATTATGAATTGAACACATTTCTTGGGCCCTCATCTAATGACTAGGATAGCATGCCACAATGTTTTGGCAGTCCTAATCATTCTCATTCTATCACACAATAAATCCTCTTTTTAATCATTTTCTGGAGGCTCTGCACAGCTGGATCTAACAGGTAATCCTTTTCACCCTTGAGGAAACACCTTTTTCATCCTTTGCACTTGCAACCTTCATCATTTCATACTTTTTCCCTCTTTTTCCTCTACAACTCTGCCTCGCATCCATCTTCTCTGGTAATTCATGTTTTTACAATTGCACAAGAAATTCCAACTTCAAAATATCGAACTTAACAATCCTTGGAGTCACAAATTAAGTTTTGAATCCACTCAATGGCACTTTGCAGACAAAAATGACAAGGAATTTCATTAAAAAATGATGAAAAATAGTGCATATTGGAGTCAATGGAATTATCTGGTAAAGATTTATACCAGTTCCTTAATCTTCTTCTAGAGTATGGATAAACAATTCAATGCATACATCCTCAAATTCTTTTTCGAAGTCCTCAATCATATTGACAAAGAGCTTCAAGTGTTGATCACCAGTGATTGCATTATTTCCTTGAAACTTAATCAATCTATTTTTTACATCTTGTGGCACAGCATTTGGATAGCCAAGCATACCTCTAAAATTGATGGGACCAAAAGTATTAACAACAAATAGAGGTCTATTGGATGTTGAGCCATATTATTTTGAGGAGGTGATCTTATAAGAGAAACACAATGATGAGGAGTAAGGGGTATGTGTGGTACAGGGATGTAATTTTCAGAATGACTTCCCTCTAAAGGATCTGTTTCTTGGAAAACTCTATCATATTTGGAAAATACCAGGGTAGATTGAGAAACAAATTTTTCAAATACAAAAGAAGCCTCCACATGTCTCCCTGTCGCAATTGTTAAGGTGGGACCCTAAGGAGGATCCTCAAATGAGTGTCGGCACTCCACATGGAGAAGTTTTTAGTTGAATCAAGCCTTAGAGTTTTCAAAGTGCGACGCTGAGCCGCATCCAACTAGAAAGGGGTACATTTCTACAGATGCTGAGATGTAAATTTGATGTGGAAAAACACACTCGTCAAACCGTAAAATGTAGGAAAATCACCATTTGAGCCCAGAAATGAATCTTTCTTTCAAGATAGAGAATTTGGAAATGATATAAGGCCAGAATATGATCTTTTGAGCTACATCTAACCATGTTTCCATAGATATTTGGGAAAAAAATGACAAGGACTAAAAACCGTGACTGTGGAAAATGGAAGGAAAGGAAAAACCTGAGTTTTCACCCAAGTTACAAATTATTTTCACGTGAACAAAGGAATGAAAAACATATTCTATCTTTTAAGTGATGCTTGACCAAGGAAGGGACTGATCATGGCAGCCAAATGGAGGACATATTTTTCATGCATCAATACGGAGAGATAGAAAAGATGACAGAGCCCACAAAATGAATAATTTCAATGACAAACGAGGCGAGATCAAATTGAGCACCAAAAACTGGTATTTTTTTTTGTCTAATGTTCTTAGCTTCTAGATCTAGTTCAATAGTGTGTTGTGTTAACCTTGGATTAAATCCTCTCAAGTCCTTATAGCTCCAAGAAAATACATATAAGAATTATTGGAAAATTTGTATGAAATCAGATTTTTCTTTATCAGTAATTACTCTTCCAATTTAGAGTAATTTACCCTCCCCAAACGAAATGGGATCCGTATCTTCTCCTTTAACCTGAATATTTTCCTTTTCCTTTCGGAAATGATCATTGGGATTAAGTATTTATTCCAACGTCACCAAGCCTTTTAGAATATTTTTCATCCTTAATTGAAACACTTCATCCCCATATTATTGCTCTAATTTATCATGGTACTTAGCAGGGAATTCAAATTATTCCTATAGGAAATTTATGATATGTTTATTATTCTAAAAAACTTTCCATCTCGTGTTGTTGTTTGGAATAGTTGTCCTTACAACCACTTGTATATGAGGTTGATTTTGATCTTTCTTGATACTGTCAACCACATCAAATGCTGCTCCAACTACTGTCAATCTATCCACAGCCTCATTTTTCTTCCTCGGAATGGACTCAATATTAAATGCCTCAAAATATTCAATGAGTTCCAAAACCCAGTTCTTGTAGCTCCTTAGGAGATCATTCTTAGCAGCATTATTCCCTTTGACTTCATTCATAATCAATTCACTATCTCCGAACACCTACAAATTATTGACACCTCTTTTCCTTACCCAATGAAACACGTGGATTAATGCTCTGTATTCAGTTGTGTTGTTTGAATAAATATACTAAAAGTAGAAAGTTTATTAGTAGGTTATCCCTTGAGGAAAAATAATCATTTTACCCCCTCCAACACCTTTCCTTCTCCTTGAACCATCGAAAAATAGTTTTCATACTCAATTGTCATCTTTAACATCTAGCTTTGTGATGTTAAGGAGAGGTGGATTCTCTTCATGTAAGAAATATATGCATAGTTAAGCTTCTTCCATCTTCCTGTATAGATAAAAAGTGTGTCTTTTTTTTTCCCATCCATCTAATATTAAATCTGGAATGCCTTAAAATTTAGTACTTATTTCCATAATTCTTGGGAAATTTTCTTGATCAAAAGATGAGCAATTGACATTAATCGGACTTATCATGTGGGGCTCAATATGAAAATTTCTAATTAGTTCTAATTTGATTATGGATTTGGCTCCATATGTCATTCTGAATAGCATTTAAGACCAATCTTCAAACAAGTAGCCTTCGATTTTAGCAATGAAATCTCTTGACAAGAAAAGGGTGAAGAGTGGTGGTAATTCAATCATGGATACATCTTGTAGGAATGTGACATTGGGACATGTAATGAAGTGTAAGGCTTAACCATTTGATTACTCCAATTGTTTCCACTATTATTCCATCCATTTGTAACACTCCCCTAGACATTGGTTCATATTTTA